>JAQPPZ010002502.1:5134285-6417857 GCA_028583015.1 Wollemia nobilis
ATGGAGTCAAGAAAAATTTGGGCAATAGTGAATGCTGTGTAAGGATGGGTTAGGGCACAAAAGTGAGCATAATTTGAAAGGTGGTCCACTACCACAAAAATAATAGACTTGTCTCCAAATTTAGGTGGCCCTTCTATGAAATCCATAGAGATGTCAGTCCACACCTGATCCGATATCGGCAAGGGGGGAAGAGTGCCCGAAGAGTGCACTGTTTCTCTTTTCATCCTTTGACCTGTGTCGCAGTCTGCCACAAAAGAGCGAATGTCCTATTTCCTACCTTTCCAAAATAAGGTGCACTTGAGTCGCTCATAAGGTGGTCTGATATTGGGAGGTGTACTATCCGACAATAATGGAATGGCATGGTCATGAGAGTGATGTAGTGGTAGTGTGATGGGTTCTGAAAAGATGGCCTCATGTTTGTGGAGAATCTGTTGCATGTCTTGTGGGATTTCACCCATTGGAGATGTGGATGGCTGGATGGAGAATAGTTGTGCAATGACCCCACGTGATGATTTATTTAGCAATTTCTCCATGCCGTTTGAACTGATAATTTGAGGTGTTCCTGTCGGGGAGCCCTTGATGATGTGTGTTTGTCCGTTCGGAAGAACTGCATCCAAAGTTTAGCAAAGTTCCAACTGATAGTGCCCAACGTACTCAACCATTGGCATCCCAAAACAATATCACATCCACCCAAATGGAGGGCAAACATGTCCTGCTTGAGTTCATAGTCCCCTATCTTGATTTTAACATTGCGAAACTTTCCTTGACAAGATAAGGTTCCCCCATTGGCTACCATGACCTCAAAGGAACTACAATTGTGGATATAGCAATTTGCCCATTGAAAAACTCTAGGGTCAATGAAGTTGTGCGTGCTTCCCGAATCCAAAAGGATGGAAAGACGTTGGCCCTTGAAACATCCTGTAACCTTCATGGTTTGAGGAGTAGTAATGCCTGCAAGGGCATGGATTGTAATTGATGTCTCAGGTTCCTGTTTCCCTTCTTCTTGTGGAGGAGGTGTTTCTGGAGGGTCCTCATCCTCATCACTCTCGTCAGCGGTATCAGGTTCTCCAACATCTATCAAGAACAATTTTTTGTGTGCACACTTATGCCCCTTGAAAAACTTTTCATCACAATTGTAGCATAATCCTTGGGCACGACGTGCATCCATCTCTTCGGTGGTGAGGCGCTTGGGTGCAGTAGGTTTATTATCATCTGGGTGTTGGGCTCTAGGGGGAAATGAAGGTCTATTTTGAGGAAACTTTGATGGGTGTCTTTGGGCAGAGAGTTTAGATTCGGCCAAACGGGCCAAACTGATAGCTTCCATCATAGTTCGTGGTTTCAACATTCAACCCACTAATATAACAACTCTGGAAGAACCCTTCACTCAATCCTCTTGTTCGATTGGCCAATTTTTCAAATTGGGCTTGGTACTCTCGGACTGACCCTGTTTGTTGCAGTTTGGTCAAGGCTCCTGTAAAGTCCTCAAACTCACTAGGACCAAATCGAGTGAGTAGTTGGGATTCAAAATCCTCCCAAGAGAGATTTGGGTAGGCAAGACGCAACCATTGGAACCAGTGTAGAGCCTCAGATTCCAAGTTAAATGAAGCCATCTGGACTCGATGAAATATGGGTACATTATGAAGTCGAAATAATTGGTCAACCCGACATAGCCACCCATCAACATCCTTCCCACTAAATTTGGGAAAGTCCAATTTGGGCATTCTAAAGGATGGATCATGGTCACGATTCCTTTTAGAACTCTCGACTTGGTATTTCGATTTGGGTGGTTCTCTTCTCGCTTATCGTCCACTTCGTCAGTGCTTCTTCTAGGCTGTTGCTAGTGGCCTCATGCTTTAGGCGAAGACCTTGGACTTCTTCCCTTATGGAGTGAAAAGACGAGTTCAAGTTCTCAATGGCTTTTGTTAGGGACTCCAAGTGTTCTAGTTCTTTCTGGTGTCCACGAGTACCCTGGGCCATTTTTTTGACCTTTTGTGACCAGTTACTAAAAATAGAATTGAATTTTTAGGACTTACTATTTTTAGTAAGTGCCCAAAAAAGTGCTTGGGTGCTATATATCAAAATGATCAGTAGAAGGAGGTGGTCACAATGAGCTATATATCTCAACACTACTTTTTGGCACCCCAGACTTTTTTTTTTTTTATCTCCTATTTTGCTGAGTCTAACGGTGTTTACAGATTCTGATTCTGAGCTACTGAGCAAAAGTTGGCTACTGGAGCACTATCTATAACTAGCCATGTTTCACACTCAAGATTCTCTGTATTTTGTAGGTGACTGATATGACTGTTCTGTTCTGACCCTGAAGACTATGAATTCTCGCCCGATCGTGTCGACCTCTCCGACTCGACCGACTCGATTGTGACTACCACTGTAAATTTTACTGTTATTCTCCAGACTGTCAGCATAAGTGTCACCCTCATGGCTTATCCCGAATGCATGTCCCTTCTATTATTTTTTTAGTAGAGGACTCCTTTCTCATATGCTCACTTTTGAAATGCAGGTTTATGAACATGGATGTTTGGATTTTTATTTTTATTTTTACATTTTTTACAGGTTGAAGTTTTAACAGAACCAGGGGATGCTAAGTATAGGAGTATGTACCACCCATAGGCCCTCTAATATACTGACAGTGACGAACAATAGTGCTCGGACCAATATTTCAGGCCACTACTCAAGGAGGATTCCACACATACCCTTGAGCACACTACCTGCCTCTCTGACAATATGGGAGGGTAATCGTCCAGGATGCTGTGTCCCGTAGACTATGAGTAATACAAGGCCAAAGAGCTTCCTAATGGCTAAAAGTTTGTTTAATCCTAGATGGTCTCCCGATATACCCGAAGATACGTGGGAGCTCAAGTTTGTGCGCGAGTTCTGTTTGAGGCCTGGGTATTGGAGCCTGATCGCCCCTCACTTCACTAGACGCTTTATGGGCTATCTAGCTTAGCCAATAACGACAGATCCTTCATGATATTTTAAAACCCCCGATACAGGGTTTCTACCTACTCAACTAATAATATATTTTTTTGTTTTTGGTCTGGGAAAAAAAAACACTGTATTTTTTTGGATTTTTTTAATAAGGAAAAACAGAATGGAAAAAACATACGGAATTTATACCTAACAGGCAGATTGGATGGCAAGAATCGTTGCAGTTGCAGCAGAACTTGGCCCTGGAAAGCGCTCTGATACCACTTGTTAGGATCCTGCTATAAAATAAACTCAAATAACACACTCTCACACAATTGCTTGGAAATAACTCACATAAACATCACATTAATATAACATAAATTTGCATAAAGAACAATCTCACAATAGGACTGAATCACAGGCCTCTTCGAGGGGGCAACCTCCTTCAATACTTCATTAATTTTGCAAAAGATGGTTACATTGGTGCCCTTTCGGGTATTTAAGGAGTTTCCTTCCAAGGTTGGCTTACATGCAAAATGCCACCTGGATTACATGCATAATGCCACCCGAATTACATGCATAGTGCCACTTTGAATTACATGCACAATGCCACTCGAATTACATGCACAAGGCCACTCGAATTACATGCATAATGCCACACGAATTACATGCACAATGCCACCTATCTACCATGTGTTACATAAAAAGGGTGCCATTTTTCATGGGCACTACCTAAGCTAAAACTTAGAACATTACAAAATATTAATCATGGGTACTACCCACGTTCACTAGGAATTATTACATCATGGAAGTTATTACATTAAGGGTTAGGATGAGATCCTAACGGATATACATAATACTGAACTGACTAATTTTGTCCCTATCGAAGGTGAGGTCAATGAACCTGAAAATCGGTATCATAATGGGATGGATAAAATGTGCCCTTAAAATATTTTTCCAAGTCATCCCAGGTGATAATATGACATTTAGTTACCAAGAATTTAGCCATACCAAAAAGTTTAAGCTTGGCAAATGGAACTTTGTCATCCTTCACTGTTGACTATAGTCAAACCATATCTCCATGTCGAGTATCCAGGTATTGAGAACATTAGGATCTTGAGAACCTTCATAGATGTGAACCTCACATTTGGCATGAGAATGAGAGGATGTGGAAAATTGAAGTTTGATGTCCTTAACTGTGTTAGCCACAAAAGCAAGGTAGGTGATGACTTTGGCTAATTTTTTGGCTAAGACTATGTTGGTGGCCATGTATCTGGTTCGAGCTAGGAAGAAAACCAAAAAATGAAGAAAGATGGTCACAAAGAAAAAATGCAAGCCCAACAGAAAAAGGAATCTTTGTGATAGAATTTGAGGGATAAAATAGATCCAAATGGAAAAATTACCATGGCAGATGTGTAGAACTCAAAATGAGCTTTCCAATGAGTATATGCAAGGCTATACTTAGACAAATAATGGCCCTATAAAATAAGAAAATACCAAGGTCTCTCCGAATAACCAAAAAAAATATGGGTTTGTTCCAACGAAAGAAAACCAATGACGATGCAATGCTAGTTATCCAACATTAAAGGTTTAAAACCTGTTGGAATTAATGGAGAGCCAACAGTATTCAACGATAATGAATTTCAACGATGACGATTCATTGGTAGACATGTATGAAGAGAAACCCACTAACGGTAATTAATTGCAATGAATTCATTAAATGTATCCAGCATTAATGAATGGTGACATATTGAAGCCAACGAACGGGTGGGTAGGTCAAAGGTAGGCTGATGTGGCACTAATAGAAGACAAGGGTGACACAAATCAAATGAAATATGGGCTAGCTAGATGGAATGAGAACATCAGGTGATCAAGTGATTTGTGACTAGTGATGTCGAATGGACTGAGGAGGTGCCACGCATGGCGAATAGACCTCGAAGAGGGATAAAGACACATGGCTAGGGTGCAAGAAGCATAGTGATAGATGCAATGTAGATGGAATGTAACGTGGCCATAGGGATGTGACGAGGGAGGGTGACATGTCAATAGAATAGGGGGTCGAGGCTGAGCAAACGTCGATGTAAAAAAGCATGATGATGTCGATGGGATGAATGCTCGAATGGGTGGTGGAAATTTATTGGGGGTAGTATCTAGTATTGGAAATATTAGAGGTAGGGTGACAAGTGGCATGAGCTGAGTGGAAAATGGAAAGAGAGGGGATCAAAAGACGAAGGGAACAATGAATATGGAGATGTGGGTGGAAGCTGACATTGAAAAGGGGGTTGGCAGAAGGAGATAGCCAACGTGACAGTGTTGGCTATTAATCAATAGGGGAAATAGAGATTTTAAAGACCACAAAGGCCAAAGCATGGCCTATGTGGGATATTACCCATGACCAAAATAAAACCCAATGAAGCTTGCACCAATGGGGAAGAAAAATGGATAGTAAAAAAAACACAGATGCTGAAAATGAGAAACAAAATCACCAAAAAAGCACCAGAAGGTCATCAAGAAAGGTCGATGTCATCGGATAAGGCAAAAACATTAGAAAAATGGTTAATTATTCATGTTAGGAAAAAAAATCAATCATTTGGATACCGTTGGAAGGAGGAGAAACTCATTGTAAGAGGAGTATAGACCAAAAAACATAGTGTGGTAGTGGAGACAAGAGATTGGAGGTGTGGGAATTGTGGAATTGACAAAGGTGGTTAGAAGCATAGTGTGCATACATTGGAAGGAAGAGTGTGGGCCAAAAAATGTTAAGGATGGTGCCAGAAATATGAAGCACTATGGATCACCGGATAGGAGAGGGAATGGAGACGTTGTGTAGCTAGCAGCCAGGTGACACAACCACACGCACCACAAATCACTAGAGTTAGTGCATGGATGATCCCAAGAAGGCATAAGAGAAGGGTACTAGGAGAGCATGCGATCATCAACAGGTAGGTTGGAAACATCTCCAAACGAACGAATCAACGTCTATGAGCGTTATAGAGCGGGTGTATATCTTCGAAGAGGGTGGGTTGTAGAAAAATTGGATTTCGTAGCAAAACCAAAGGAAGATAGAATTTATCGATTGCTGGATTGTGATGTTATCATAGGAAAATACAACACAATGTCCTTATATTACAAAATGGTAGATCATGGACCGAAGATCATCATGGAAGAATCTATCATCGAAAATATTGTCAATGCATCAGAATCACAAGAAGTGGTTGGCATCGTGTAAAACTGGTGAAGATGTAAATATCAAACATCGAAGAAAACACGCACAGAGCCACCAACAGTGGAAAATGAAGCCAAAAATGTACTGGAGTATCTCACCATGGGAAGACCAAATTAGAACTCGATTTGGTGACTACATTAAGATGGAAGAAACCAATGATGTCCATCGACATTGAGAGCGGTGTGGGCACATGCTCTGGTGCACAATGTGATCTATCGAAGAATGTTATACGGTGCAAGTCTTGCAAGTTACAAGCGAGCGTAAGGTAAAGCAAAGCATTGCAATTCACCCGAATTGAAGGTAGAAGGCAGCGTGTGATGGAATATGTAGATATGGCCTCGTAGAGGAGAGGAGTGTAGGATGTTGTCCTCCTGTGAGAAACTCATAGTTGGGACTGTAATGAGACAGAAGGTTGTTATTCCAAAGAAAGAATCACCGCTAGTGTGGTAATTCATCACCTCAAAAATTTTCAACAAAAATTATCGACAACAATTTTTGATGATTTTTTTACAACAAATTTTGTTAGTAGAAAATCATCAAAAATTTTTGCAAAAAATTGTCAACAAATTTATTTTTTGTTAAAAAATCATTAGCAACAATTGCAAGAAAGTTTTCAATGACTTTAACAGCAAAACATCCATCGTAGCAGTTCCAAAAATCACTAATGATGGGGAGACTAGTGGACTAACTTGATGCTTAAATAGTTCTATGAGTAGTGACAATATGCTACACCCAAAAATGATGTCGTAAATAAGCAACTCCAAAGCATGAATTCATATAAAAATAAAACGAAATAAAAATGGAGTAGACGAAGATTTTGAATTTGTCAAAAAGTGCACGATCTAGGTAGGATGAAATCATGGATAGATTAAGATATGAAGAACACAAGCTTATACTGAGAGGGGGGGTGAACAGTATAAGACCTCTTTTTACTTTTCCTTTATACTTCAATACAGTAAAGCAACATATCCAAAGCAATATCAAAGCAATGCACAAAACCATCCACAAAGTGACACAACAATTTACATGGTTCATCCTTAAAACTTTTCTCTAAAAGTTATCTCAAAGTTCTTTGGGAAACCTTCCCAATTACAATGTTTATGAGCCTCGGCTCAAAGGAGAAACCTTCCCCAATCTGAATTCATGAGCCTCTGCTCAAAGGAGATACCTTCCCCTACCTCTGCTCTGGTTGGTGATCCTCTAGAAGACCTCTGCCTCCATTGCCCTTAGCAAATGGAACTCTATCCATAGAAGACACCTGTCTTCCCTGCTCTGGCTGGAGACCTCTGTCCTCAACTCTATCACCTCAAAGCTGGTCCTCGAATTTGCACTAAACATAGTCCCTTGGTCTAGCACAAATGTCCTCGTCCTTTGTCTTTGATCAGTACCAAACACAGTCCTTCGGTCTGGTACAAATCTGTCCTCAGGTTCTTCTCATAGAACCAATGCACCTCTGTCCTCAAGTTCTCTGATAGAACTATCAAACTCAGCTTCACAAGTCCTCATCGAAACCTGTCCAAATCTTCTTACAAGTCCCCAATGGAACCTGTCCAAAACCTGCTCACAAGTCCCCAATGGAACCTGTCCAAAACCTGCTCACAAGTCCCCAATGGAACCTGTCCAAAACCTGCTCACAAGTTCATCAAGAAAACTTTCTTGGCATGAACCCACAAAGAGAATTGTTAGAGACCCAATGTGATTCATCAACCTCATAGAAGCATAAATAGAATTGTTAGAGACTCAATATGTTCTATACTTAACTCCCAATCTCAATCCCAACTCAATCTCAAATCTCAAAAGAATAAGATAGATGTAGTATGCTTTTCTCAAGAACATGAAACACAACCCAACAATTGCCAACCATGCAATATCTCATATAACAATGATACTCATGTTCTTTCCAACAACCAATATCTTTTCTCAACCAATTTGGGCTTCAACAACAATGCTCATAGACAAGGTTTAACCAACATCATTCAACTCAACATTAACCTTGAAGCATTCTACCAATCATCACAAGAAAAGGAAACAAGTAGAAATCCTTTTCCCTCCAAATATATTTGAACAAAACAGCCACCCACACAATATCACCAAATGCAAAGAATAACTTGTTCAAACCAACTCAATGGAGTAAGCCCAATATCATGTATCAAGTAAAAGCAATAACTTGATCAACCAACCTCTATGGAAGCAACTCAATCATCAACCTCAACACAGCCATCCAAGGATTTCACCTACTCAAAGCAAGTATCAAGACTCACATTCATAAACCCTAGTGCACAATGCTTCCACTACCTCAAACCAGAAATATGCATTCACCAAAACTCTCATCAATGATAACAATGCATAAGTAGTCTTCAACAAACCAAAAACTAGGACTTATACCCAACCAAAGGAAACCTTGTTGAATACCTTTTCACTCCAATCTTATTTCAGGAAAACATACACCAATCATACTCATAAGAAGAATGTGCCCATACCTTATTGAAGTGAAGGAACCCCTTTGGAAATCTGCCACAATCACAAAATTATTTTTCCAATCTTCACAAGGGTTAGTAGATCACAAAATAATCAACATTACTCCACTTTTCAATAATCATTACCAAAGCCCTTAATTGCACAACTTCCTTATCTCTCCTAAAACCACTTGTACCATAAAATAAAATAAATCACAACATTTCATAACCTTATAACTCCCTTATTACTCCTTTTAAAACATACATAGTAAAGCTTATGAAAGCAAAAATAATTCCTTACGTTTTTGTCCTTTTGTTCTTTGTTTGAATGTTTTCCTTTAGCGTTGAAAACTTTCTTGAACAAGTTACAATGATTCACCTCCACGCGGTTTTTGACCAATTGCCTTGCTGCCCTTTTCACTATCACGACTATAGCATCCCGCTGCCACGTGTATACCTATCTGCTGGAGTAGCGCAATCGTAGAGGTCTACCTGCACTCCTGTAGTTAGTATGTCCAAACTATGGTATCCAACTGCAATCACCGCAAGCCTTGTGTCATCTAGATCAGCACAACTGCATCAGTCCAGCATACGAAGCTATGCCGTCCGTGTGGAAACCCTAGCACACTGCGTGAAACTGTTCCAACTTTAGCAACCGTGACTTCTAGGTTTTGTTGAACCTGCTAACAGTTTTCAACGTTCACTCCTTCAGTCTTGCTGATGGATTGTTGCATGGCGTTACCTCCTTTCGATGATCTGCAATCAAAACTTTGCGACGGTGCTTCTTCTTCTGTTTGACTTCTAGCTTGACGTCTCACTGCCTTCGTCGAAGAGTTCCAGCAGGACATTCCTTTTCAACTTTGATGACTACACCCTTCCACGACGTCGCCTCCATCCCACACTAACTCTCGCAGAGATTTCTCCTTCGCCGTCAATGCTTGACATCTTCCTTCGCTACAAAGACGAAAACGAAATGCACTCCGATTTATATCGATTCACACACACACTGAAATGAATTTATTAGCCCCATTATATATGCACTTCGATGCATTACCAAACACGTCGGCATTTCCAAACACGTCGGAAAATACTTTAATTTAATTTTAAAATATTAATTTAAATTTTAAATAAATAAAATTTAAACTAGATATTTAAAATTAAATATCTTCATCACCGAGGCACCTTTTTCAACGAAACGAAGAGCCAGCTTGGGTTTTAAGAAAAACCCATTTCAAATCTATTGTCCATGGTTTTAAATAAAACCTTTTATTTTGTTTGCCTTGGTTTTCACAAAAAACCTTTTCGCTTCTTGACATCAATGACAACATCAACACTTGAGCAAAGGCAATGTACCCAATGTACCCAAAATTGCCAACAAGATAATCTATAGGTCCAGCAAAATAAGGTGCTTAAAAATATAGTTACTCCATGGATCCAACTATGGAGACGTTCTCGTTCCCCGTTTGAATCGATATCGACCTAGGGGAAGAGGATACTAGCCTTTGTTTCACAATCAAATCTGATACCAAATGATATGGAATAACAATCACAAGCACGAGGAGAATATGATAAACCCAAAAATTGATTTCCATTGATAACCAAAGGCCTATAAATAGGTATTACAACACATGTTAAGGACAAGGATCATTAAATAATAACGGTGCACTTGCCCTTATTAGCAACTAATAACAACCATCATTAATTAAAACACACCTAAGGCACCTAATCATACACCTAATCCCTATCAATATTACAATTGTGGACCACCCATCCTTCCATTCTAAGTGAAATGTAGAATGAAGGAGGCTTGTTCTTCAAGGTAGCAAGATATATTTTTCTTTATATCGTGACACATTGAAAATGATGGTTGTCTCTTTTCCTTGGGATATTTTGTGAAGAGATGCCTTCAACAAATCAATTTGACTAGGAAGAAAAAGAGTATCATATAGGCTTACTCTGGATGGAACCCTCTTTAACTCATCCACAATATTATAGTCCATCTGAACTAGTGAAGGTATTTAATACCCCCTTTCAGGTTCTCCATAATTATTTTTGTATTGTTGTGTTGCCTCAATTCTTTATATTTTTGTAATGGAAGGGAAACTTAGCTTTTCTTGGGATTCTTTTCTTGCACTTTATTGCTCCTTATTTCTTTCTTTATCACCTCCTCTTGGAATGTTTATCTCCATTTATTGTCTTCTAGGTGCTTCATTGATTTTATATACTACTTGTAGAATAGGAAATTTATCATTCCCCTGTAGTGGTGGTTCTCTCATTTTTAGATAAGGCATTTGGAAACTACCCATATTCTATGGGTCTACTTGTAAGGGTTTCTTTCTAGAACTGGTCATGATTGAGATTTGCTCTTTTTCAAGAAAATCTTGTCTGGCCATAACTTGATCATACTACCATAGCATGTTAACTCTCCCCTTCTGGTTCCTTTTTGATATTTCCATTACTTGTTGTACATGATGTTGGTACATAGCACAATATTTTGAATCATGGGGGTCATTGCACACCAGACACCACACGTTAACCAAACTAGTCTCAAGAGTATATTCCTAATCTTCTTGATTTGCATTGAGTTTGATTCTAGTACTATTATTGGGACTAGGCTTTTGATATCTGTTAATATAGGGAAATCTTCTTGGTTGAGACCTTTCTATCTCTTCTCCATCACTTTCATATTATTACTAAGTGTTTTAAGAGTACTATGAATGTCAATAAGTACAATGAATTCTTGAGGTGCTTGGGATAGTAGTGGTGGGAAGGGGATGGTATTTTAGGAGGCAAAATAGGAGTTATTTGAGTGAGTGGTAATGAAAAGGCAGGAGGGTCCATATAGGAATATGAAGTTGGCTGACCTTGGATATTAGGAATATCAGAACAATAAGGTATAACAATTTTAGGAGGTAACCTTCCTACATTGATGAGGATATTCTCGACTTGTACAACCACATTGTAAATCTAGGGTAAGGTATAGAATCTAGATTTTTGAGTTTGTAACCCAAGTTCTAACCCCAAATCTCTGATATAGTACATAAAAGCAAGATGGGTAGCGGGCCTAGCTTTAGGTGGAATTCTTTTCCAAATTCTACTTAATCTTAGATTGAAATATGAAACTGACTCTTGTTGATGATTTTGCATAGATGTGAATTGATTTAGGAGAGAAAAAGGATCAGCATAATTATTAAATTATTTTATAAAAGGTCCAAATAATTTTTCCCATGAGGTAATTCTATTGTCTTCTAAGGTTCTAAACCAATGAAGGATTTTCCATCTAAAAGATAGGGCTAAAATTCTGACAATGACATCCTCATTTTTGATATTATGAATTGATGCTAGATTGAAGATATCTCGGTAATGCTCATATGTAGTTTTTCTTGACCCATCATAAGTTGGTATATCTTTGGATACACCCTGAGGGATATCATGCATATGGGCAAGTCTTAAAAGGCCACTTTTATTCCAATTTAAATACTTCTGCAAGGGCTGGTTTGGGGCTACATTCACCATATTTCCAGGTACTATTACTACCAGAGGTGGTCTAGGATGTACTTCAAGGGGTGGTCCAGCTAGAATTTCTTAAAAAATTGAGTTAAGATTTATTATAATAGTGGATCCTCTTAAAGGGAGCTCATAATAGACAAAATAATTTGGATTATTTTTCGCAGACGACCCAGTATTCATGAAAAGATTTGATTTATTGGAATAGCTTTTTGGGTTCTTGCATTCAGGGGAGTCGCCAAGTGAATTTATAGTTCACTGCTTAATGAAGTCAAGATAATTCACTAAACCTTGATTCCTCCAAGAAAGATAAAATAAATAAAAATTTGTGGGTTAACTAATGTTTCTTGTAAACAGGGTCCCACCAGGCGTGCCAGAACTATTTGGATATGAATTGACATCAAAGTAAAAGTGAATTATGATTATGAATATTTGAATTTTAGGAGGTGCATACCCACTAATCATAGCTTAAACCTTAAAATTGGATAGATTAGAATTAAATTCAATCCAACCTCTAGAGTAGGTTGGTATACCTTGTCAACTAATGCAGGTGTTGACTCAATTATGCTCAAAATAATGTGTAATTTTAGGGATAGAAATGAGAAAAGGGTTAGAAAATGGTTGAGAAAATAATGGTCAGATGGAGCTAACAATATTGATAAATAGTAAGAATCCGGTAATCAATCACATTTCTAGCATGCCACACTTGAGACTAACAACAATCAAAACTCACTATCTTCACCATTAAGATAAGGAAACACTCAAAAAACTATTTCAAACATTTAAATGCTAATAATTTAAATAGCAGAATTAGATCAAAAATTATACTAACAAAAATAGAAGTCTTCTACAGTATTTGTTTAGGCATGAACCATTCCAAGGCTCTCCAAATCAACAATCCAATATCAATAGAATTGACTAATCAAGACAACGATAAAATAAATGCATTCATAGAATAAAATAAGAGTTTATGAAGACAAGAGCTAGATGAAAACATCCAAGTAATGCTCCTTCTATTGATTTCATAATAATTATAGTAATATATCAGGCAAACACTCCAAATCCGACCCTTAAACATGAGGCTTTGACCTCATTATATAGATTTTACAATGATAGTAAAGAATTGAAATATTACAAAGAATTTTTTGCCAGATCAACAAAATGCTGAGGTGGCAACCTTTCATTGGCTTTTAAGAAAGAAAAGTGAGTTGTACTCCATGGATGCTGAAATTCTAAGCTCTGCAAGTTATGCTCGGATCTCAATTGAATTCCACAACTGGGATGATTATAGTTTGATCTAGATCGTCCTACATTCTTGAGAATATTTTCCATCATTTATTTGCAATTAAAAATACAGATGAGCCTTGATTCTTGCGATATTTGGTCTTCCTCGATTTTTTGCTACAATTCTTGGGTTTCACTATGTTCTCCTCTTCTTCAAAATCCGAAACTCTAAATTTTGCTAATACAAGTTTGACCAATTTGATCGTGGAAATGAGGTTCTTGAAGTACTTGATAATTTTCTATAACATTTGCTACTTCAATTTCTTCAAGGTCCATGTTGACCAATTTGACTATGGATTTTCAATATTGCATCGGTTCTAGGTGGATTTTGACAATGCTCTACCTCCTGACCTTTGAAATATCCAACTTCAAATTCTGCTTTACGTTATTTGACTGCACTGACTTCAGATTTTGGCTTCGAGTGGATTTTACCTTTCTGACACCTAATTGCATTTTTGCTCAAAAATTGCTATGCTTGTGATCTTCCATCGTGGAAATTAAACTCATGCTAATGTTGCTTCTTCTAGGTTCTGCAACTTCGGATTCCACTAGGTGTTGTTTGACCGTACTGACCATAGATCCTGCACATTAGTGAATTTTAACATTGCTTGGGAGTTTTCTCTTGGACACTTAGTCAATTTTACAAAAAATGCTAAGTATGTAGCCTTTTGGGCCTACAGGTAGGTCCATGGTTACATGAGCATAAAGCCTAAGACTAGGTCAATGATAAGAGACAATCCTTGGTTGCTCCACCTTCCTCTAAATCCTAGTAACCTACAAAGGTATTGACAAAAAATAATGACCACCCCAAAAAATAAAAATTAGAGAATACTCCTAGCTTGGGATAATGAAGGTCCTTTGCAAATTCGAGTAACACCAACTACATGGGGCCAAATATTATCTTTCATGGTGAATTCATTGTTGGATTTCACCAAAGAGGATATGACCAATTCAATACAACATATTTAGCACATGGTAAGTATGTATACATTGTACAGTATTGGGGAGCAAGATATTACCCTTCAACTTCTAGTTGCTTCCCTCAAAGGAAAAGTTAGTAACTGGTACATCTCTCCATCAAAATTCTATCATTGACTAGGATCAACTCACAAGCTAGTTGATTGATCAGTTTGAAGTGAAGACAAATGTGGTTTTGCTACTTGAACAACTGGAAACCATCAAAAGGGTCCCTATGAAAGCCATGGACAACTTCAATGCAATATTCTAGAAATCCTATGGGATAGCCACCCAAGTTGAAAGAGATCTCATCCAAATTAGAAGGCTAACCTTGAGGCCACCCATACCTTCTTTTTTGGATATTTAGTTGTTGTACCTCACCCATTTGGTTTTCCAACCAACCACCTTACAACCAACCTCAATGTCTAGTCAACCTCCCCCATTAGTGTCACCTCCTCCTAGCACCTATGTCTTCTCATCCTCACAATACCTAAATAGAGAGATTGCAAAATTCTATGAGCGACATGAAAAATGGAATAATATCCCTCAAGTATCAACAAAATTTCCATAGGTTTGACTACCAAAGCTATTATTTCCCCTATTTTCATCAGAATAATCAAGGTTACCAGCCTCCACAGAATGGATATCAAAGATACACTCCTCCTGATAGAGAACCTAGTCCTTTCAAAAATACCATAAGGAAAATAGTACTTGTCTTGGTCCCTATACAACTGACTCCTACTAACCTAGTGAGATACATGGTCCTAGCCTAAAAAAATTACACAGGAGATCCTTATGGCTGGTCATGCTACTACCTATATCCCCATTACCCAGACTATGGATACATCTAGTAGGCCATATGTCCAATGCTTCCACCCACCAAGATTATGCAAACACTAGGTCCAACTACACAAAAACTACCACCAGAGAATTATTTAGTACTAGATAATGATGCACTAGAACAAACCTTAGTAACTTGGGATAAGGGAGAATTCTTCATCATTCCTAGATAAACAAATGCTCAATTGGACAACTAGAATCAATCCCAATCTTATGTTCTTATGAAAAGCAAGAGGAGGGTGGTAGAGAAAAAATAAGGGCCAAGTCACCATTACCAAAACTCGAGAGGATGGAGGGTAAGTTAATAGAACCTTGTAGACTGATAGAAATTTTAAAGAAACACACTGTGCTTGTGCTATTATGGGATATACTCACTATACTAGGACAATTGAAGATGCTAAAAGAATCCCTGTATGAAAGACAAGAAACACATAAAAAAATTAACAAAATGGAGACCCTTGTAAAAGGACAACATTGGTGTTCAAAGAATGGAGGAGTCAATGGATAAAGGCCACAATATAAAAACAATAGATCCCCCAAGGAATCTAGGAAAACCAAGCGATGACAAAGTCATTCACTCATGATACCTAGACCAGCGCAATATAGTAAGACCAACAAGGATTGGCACCTATTTGATACAAGACAAAAAGCTTGTTTACCCCAAAATTTTGATGACAAATGAAAACCCTACTAGAATATAGAAGCTTTACTTTGATGGTTCAAGATAGAGATCTAGAGAAGGAGCAAGTGTATGTCTCATTTTACATTGAGGGAAGAAGATACTTCAAGCTTTTTGACTATAGTTCAAATACTCAAATAATATGGTAGAATATGAAGCCCTCGTACATGGCCTCTTATTATATTCTAATAAAATTTTAAGGAAGCTACAAACATTTGGGTACATCAAGCTCATTATTAGATAGGTGAGATCACTATGCATAACAAAAACCAGATAATAAAATCTTATTAAAATCATGTTTGGGACTTATTGGAATACTTTAATGCTGTCAATATAATAATGATTCCCTAAAACCAAAATATAGATACAAACCATATAGCTATCATAGGATCCCAATTCGACCTATTTGAAGATTGGTGGGACAACCAATGGAACATTAATTTCATCATTAGATCGATAGTTCCAGACAACATTTCATGGTAGGTGTTTAAAGATGAGCACATTGTTCATTTCATACAGTAGGAGGTCAAATTTGCTAAGGGATAGACTGTAGGGATCTGAGAAGCCTATGAGAATCAAGTTATCCAACTTGGTAGCAATAAAATGCCTAGTAAACTTGTTACCCTAGAATTTCTTTTCACCTTTGATGATTGATATAAATATGATTACCATAAGTGGATATTGGGGTTGGGAAAGTTCTATGGATAGCAAAGGTTTCCATTGAGGATGAAAAGAAAAGTCTAATTGAATTATGCCAAATATATACAGGAGTAATGACTTGGGGCTACAAAGACCTAAGAGGTTATAATCAAGATATTATCCAACACACCATAGATCTCAACACATATTCCAAACACATGAGATAGAAGCAAAGGCTAGTAAACCCTAAGATAAAGTTTCTCATGAAGTAGGAGCTTATCAAAATTTTAAAAGAAAATATCATCTACCCATTTAAGCATACCACCTAGGTGTCCAATCTGGTCTTAGTTAGAAAGAAGAACGGGGAAATTTGGCTATGCATCTATTTTAGAGACCTTAACTAAGTTTTTCTTAAAGAGTATTATCCGCTACCTTCCATGGACCAAATCCATTAGACCATAGAAATAACAAAGAGATTCTCACTTCTAGATGACTTCTCTAGCTATAAATAGGTTTAGATTAAGGAAGAAGACTAACACAAGATAACATTCACTACCAAATGGGGTGCTTTTTCTTATCAAAAAATACCTTTTAAACTATAAAATATTGGGGTAACGTTCTAGAGGACCATAGATATTGCTTTTCATGACCTTCTCAACAATATCATCCTTGTCTATCTAGATGACCTCACAATGTTTTCCAAAAGGAAGGAAGGTCATTTGGAACACCTAGAAAGGGTATTCAAACATTGTTAAGAGTTCAACATCTGCCTTAAACCCAATATGTGTATTTTATACCCTACAAGGAAAAATATTGGGGTATATGATGTCCAAGGAAGGAATAGCACCCTGGCATAATAAAAGTTATTTTGGGGATATACCTACATCATCACAAGAAAGGTATCCAATATTTTCTTAGGAATATTAATTTTATCTAAATATTTTTCCCTAAGTGTGCCTCCATTGTTAGGACCATCACCAAAATGTTGAAGGAGGGGTAAAATTTCAAATGGATAGAGGAAGGAAAATAGTCTTTTAGGAAAATCAAGCAGGTCATTGTAGAAGCTCCAGTATTAGCCAATATGAATTTTAAAAAGTAATTCATTATCTATGCTTATGAAGATGAGTCCATCATTACATCTATATTAATCCAAAAGAATAACTAGGTTGAAGAACATCCCATCATTTTCTTTAGCTAGACCCTTAAGAACTATGAAGAGCACTATAGTTTCATTGAACAACAAGTATAATATTTGATGCATAGCCTAAAAAATCTAGGCATATACTCTTTGGTAGAAAAACCATCTCTAACATTGTCTAATATGATATCAAAGACTATATCATGATGGAGAAATTAGCGATAAAAGAGTTGGATGAATCACTCACATATTGGAATATGATGTTGAAATCAAAGCCACCAAGTTGATTAATGGTAGAAATTTTTTTCAAAGGCTAGCACTAGAAGCAAAATAATTAGAAAAATAATGGGAAGAATATTTAGTTATTTTTGAACAAGGTAGGGATTGGGTACAAGATCAGGTAAATTACATGCAAAGTAACTAGTATCCATTGAATTTATGTCATTCACAAAGGAGGGTATACTACTTATAGAATTTCCATTATACACTCATTGGAGGGGGTTTGTTTTAGATGAATTTTGATGGGAAACTCTTGAGATGTGTAGAAATAGAAAAAAATACCTCCTTTCTATGGGAGTTCCACTAAGGCTTCTTTGACAGTCATTATTCAGCTCATACCATTATGGTCCAAATAATAAGGCTAAATATTATTGGCCCACCATGTTTAATGATGCACACCAGTGGGTGTGAGGATGCGATAAGTGTAAGTTTTTTTACCAAAAATAGCTAGAATGCTACATTACCCCTCAAAACATTTTTAGTTGATAAACCTCTCTCGCAATGGGGTTTATATTTCATAAGGATAATCAACCCACCTTCTAGGAAGAGGCACTATCCTCACTACTGTCAACTACTCCACAACATGGATATAAGTAGTCCCACTTAAGAAAGTTATTGAAAAGGTCAACACCAATTATTTAGAAGTTATCATCACCCTATTTGGAGTACCACATACCATTATAACAAAAAATATACCTACATTCATTAGAGTTGAGATAAGAAATTTTTCTCTCAAACATGGTATTTATATGAAGACATTCTCTAATTATTACTCACAAGGTAAAGATCTAGCAGAATCTTCAAACAAGAATATCTTGAGGATCCTAAGAAGAATGGGGACTGAAAACCAAAGGTTATGGTACCAACATATTTCCCATGCTCTATGGGAAAATAGAATAAATACCAAGAAATAAATTGGTTGTTGCCCTTTCTTCTTGGTTTATGGTCGGGAGGCTTAATTGCCCATTTCTATCAAATTATTGGCCCTATAATTTCTCCACCAACTTGATATCCATGAGCATTATGCTATATCCTTGAGAATATGGGAATTTTTGCAACTATAAGAGCAAAGAGAAAGGGCTAGAGTTCACTTAATCAAACATCAAGCAAATATGAAAATGTGGTTTGATAAAAAAACCACTATACAACAATTTCAAATTGGATATTTGGTACTCAAATGGGATGAAGACCATAATAATTTAGGAAAGCATACAAAGTTTGACACTATGTGGAGTGGACCCCATGTGATTACTGGACTAAAATTCAAGAATGCTATAGAACTCATCCAAATGGGAGATGTTGGAATATATTATATTATTTGGTACATGCTAATGTACCACCATGGGTACATATTTATATTATGAGAGAATCTTATATTAGGGTTTGAGTAGTTACTTTATGCAATGTAATAAATGCATAAGTATTATTAGAATGTGTAATGATGTAAATGTGGATGTTGTCCATGTGTACATGAGTCTATAGAATAGGAATATGAAGAGTCATAGGAATATGTAAGGCCAAGAGTCACATTTATTATATAGTGGTCTTTGTATGAGCATTTGAGAGAGTGAGAGAGACACAATTTTGGTGTGCATAAGGTAGATTAGTAGTAGTTGATATGATAGATACAATGTAGAGCATGTATAAATTATGGAGAGTTTGAGACCTTTATTTTATAGCAGTATACTATTTTCATGAGATTTTATTAATGGCTTATTTATGAGTAGTTGCAAAAGTTTCTCATGATATTTACATGCTTAGTATATTACATTTTTCATATATTTAATATTGCATGCTCATTTTATACATTGTGGTAGTTATTTCATTAAATATACAACATAAAAAGTTAAGAGTGGTATCAAAGCAACAAGGGAGATTAATAGGAGATAGGAGAGCCACAAGAAGATTGAGAGGAGATAGGGAGATTTCATTTCCAAAAATTTTGAAATTTCTTTTTGGCTTGATTCTTTCCACAAGGTTGTAGGAAAACTCGTGAAGAATAGGACTCAACATAGATTTTATCCACTAGATTGAAGGATAACTAGTGATGCTTATTGATTTATAGATATCTGGAGATTTGCATGTATTTTCTTGCTACTATATAAGTTTTTTGTTGTAGAAAATTAATTCTTAAAATTTGAGAAGCTTCCTAAAATATCTAGGAAGAATATCTTCTTTGGAACTGATCCAGTACTTGAAGCAACAAGTTGAATATTGAAGAATTTGAAGGCCTAAAGAAAAAGATCCCATTGTAGAATTTGAATATTGAAGATTGAGAAAAGATAAAGAGGCCAAAGGAGCCCTATTAAAGATAGAATATTGAGGAGAACTAAGAAGGAGGTCCTCATAGAAGTTAGAATATTGAAGACTCCAGATTGAAGAAATAAGAAAGCAAATTTATTGAATATTGATAAGGAGAAGACCCAAGAAAGAGGTCCCATTGAATAACTTATAGATTTGGAAGAAATAAGACTAAATATTGAAGATAGAGAAGGACTAAAAAAAGTCCTATTGAAGATTTGAGAAGCTGTAAAATTTGAAGACCCAAAATAAGAGGTCTCAAGAAAATTTAGGAAGATAAATAAGAATCCTAGAGAAGACCTATTGAAGAAATGAAAGAAGTGGCCATTGGAGGTGATTTGAAGAAATATCAAGGGAGAATATTGCAAGAAGGAGTAGCTCTTGAAAAGAAGAATTTGGGACAATTATCACCATTTGACAACAAAACCAAAAAGGAAGAAGGATTTGACAAGAATTTTGCCAAATTTTGGAAGGACTCAAAACATTCAAATTCTTGAGGAGAAGACCAAAAAAGAGACCCAATTTGAAGTTAATGTTTGATAAATAATATTGAAGGAGAAAGGATCTAGAAGAGGCCACCATATTTGAGATTTTTGAGGATAACCAGAAAGGATTTGAAGGCTGATTTGCAAAATAGAATTTTGTTGATTTTGTAGCAGAAGTCGAAGAATCACAGGACAACAAATTCAAGGTGACATAGAGATACAATTTAGAGAATATTTGGGAAGATTTTGAAGAGCCATTGAGAAGCAAATTAAAGGCTAAAAAGTAGAGAATTTGGGCAGTAATTAGAGCTACAAAATTAACAAATCTAAGGCAACATTTGAGTAGAAAGGAGAGCTGCAAGATTGAAAAGTTTAGGGTAGCAAAGAAAAAGGAATTGAAGCTACAAATTTCACTAAATTGGGGCAGCAAATAGGTGAACCAAATCACAAAAAATATTAGCTACAAAAGGAGGCCAAAAGGTGTGTAAAAAAGGTGCTATGAAAATTCATTTTTAAAGTATTAAATCTAGTTTATTTTAAGGTTTTTGAAAGCACCATATTAAGAGTTATTTAAGGAGAAAAACTAGTTTTATTTAAGTATCTCCAAGACAAGGAAGGAGACTTAATTATTATCTTGAAATTTTCAAAACAAAACAACAAAGGTAGAAGTTAAAACTTGATAAAAAATGGAGTGATAAGTAGAAGAAGCATATGTTGTGTTTATAATTGAAGTGCAGATTTTTATGAGTCCTATTGAGCAAAAGAAAGAGATTAAATAGTGAACAAAGGCAAGACATATTTATAGTGTTTAAATATATCAAGAGGTGTGCGTAGTGTGGTAAAATTTTGGTGAAGATAAATCACCAAAGGTGTAGAAGAGGTTCCATAGCAAAGTTGAGCCACCATTGAAAGGTAGAACCACCATAGTGAAGAAGCACCATTGTATTGAAGGAGGAGCTACCGTAATGAACTTGAACCACCATAGATAAAAAAACACACAATGTTAGACAAATAAAGTAACCTAAAAAGGAAATACAAAAGTGTTATAGAAGGTAACATTACTTGGAGGAGTTGAAACATCGAAGAGTTTGAGCACCACCAATTTTGAAGCAAGCTCCATTACAAAGGAATCATTAGATGTTGAAACTGCCATAGGAGGAGAGTGTTGGTGAAGTGACAACCAAAAGAACTTAGGTGGATTTTGGTAAGCTAAACAGAATAAGGGAGTTTTGAATGCTTGAGATCCAAGCAACAATAGAACCAATTTAGAAGCATCATAAGGAAGGTAAAGCATTGAAGAAGCCATCTGCCACGTGGAGGATGTTAAAATTGGCATTAGAGAAGAGCACAGTTACATTTATAATATTCAAGGAGTCATAATATCATCAAATAATTCAAGGCTCAAGAAATATAATACTCTTTCCAAGCATTGAGTGAAGATCAATTGGATAGAGCACCATAAGTAACAACCATAGAAGAACAAAGGACATTTGATGCCACTTGGCACTTGAAACTCAGAATGTAAATCATGATTGGAGGAAGGTACAACATCTAAGAGTGTCTATTAATGCATCGGCCAAACATAGCCTACAAAGAACAAAGTGAGCATGTGGAAATCAAACTTGAGTGCCTTGTAAAAGATTGAAAAGGATAGAGGAGAGTCAAACTTCATAAGGCCAAATTTAATGATCAAGGAGATGCATTATTTGCAGCATGAGATAAGACTATTTTAAGCACATGTTGAAGAGTTGAAGCAAGTCAGGTTTGACGCATCTCATATACAAGGAGGTAAGAAATATTTAAATCAAAACTTCTGCAAAGATTAAAGGAGGTATAAAGCTTAATTTTTTAAGGATAAGATTAATTAATATTTTATACTTAAGGTTATTTGAATATAAGGAGAAATAAGGTAATAAATTATAACCTTAGAAGAAGTATTGAATGCCTTAGAAATATTTGAAGCAAGAAGCATTTTGAAAGGTTTTGAAATTACTTTATACAACTTTTGAAATTCATATTGCATTGAAATATTTGCAAATTGTTTAACTTGGAGAAATAAGGATTTCCATAGTGAAATTGAAATATTAAATTTGCAAATACATTAGTTTTCTAAATTTCCAACTAGGGATTTATAAGGAGTTCAACACAAATTTAAAGCTTTGAAATTTAGAAACTACATTATTGAAAATTGAAAGGTATAAGAATCACAACCTAGAGTTATTTGAAAAGTTGGAAAATTATATTGGTATTAGTCTCATGCTCAAATTAACGAGACATAAGAAATCCAACTCTAAAGTCTTGAAGATAGAAAATTTTATCAAAATTTTGCATAAAAAATTATCTTTAGCTTCTATTCATAAATAGAGAGAAATAAGGTAAATATTACAAGTTGAAAATTAGGGAGACAAAAGGAATTCAACTCAAAAGAAATCTAAGTAATTTATTAAAACTATATTACATTCAAAACACTTGGGAGACACAAGGTATTCCACAAAATGTAAAGATTGTAAAAATATCAAATTTGATATTTTACATTCAAAATAATAGGGAGTTAAAAGGAATTCTACCTACATAATTGACTTTTGTTTGATCATCCTCTAAACATTAGGAAAACAATATATACTACAAGATTTAAAGAATTGAAAGTTAGAATTTGATCATATACCCAAATTCAACTTAAAACTTAGAAGATGAAAATATAGGGAGATATAAGGCTTACAACATAATTGCTTGAAAGGTTGAAAATTGAAAAGTGTTCTTAGACTATCATATAAATACTAAGGAGGAATAAGGAATTCTAGTTCAAAAGTCAAAAGAATTATGGATGAAATAGTGAAGAATGAATGTAATGATGAACTATTTCATGAACTAAAGTATTATTCACAAAACTTAATAGATACTTTTGATGGATACAAGAATTTGTCTACTAGTTTAAAAGAAAGATTTTCTTTGTTTCTCAAGGAAGCAAAAGAAGAAAATTTTATGAAATTAATTAGTTTTATTCATGAAGTACTTTTCAAATCTTGGTGGAATACTCAAAACATAGTTATACTTACTTCAAAAGAATATTTGGTGATATATATATCACTAATTACTTTTGAATTCTTTCAAAGGATAAAACAAAAATAAGATGAAAATATTAACAATGAAGTACTAAATCCTAATCAATACTATTGTGATGATATACTAACTCACCATGTTGAAGATATATCACTAGTAAAGGTGCAAAAATGAAGCAGAAGAAGAAGAAGAATAATACATAGGAAGATGAAGCATGACAAAAAGAAATAGATGAAGATGGAAGAAAATGCTTTCATGCTAAATCCAGATATCAATCTCCAAGAGATAGATCAAAGAGAACTAAAGGAACAATATGAAGACCATATTGAAGACTAAAGTCTTCAATAACAAAATAATGTAATACATGGGGGTGTTGGAATATATTATATTATTTAGTACATGCTAATGTACCACCATGGATACATCCTTAGAGTAGGAGAGAATGTTATATTAGTGTTTGAGTAGTTACTTTATGCAATGTACTAAATGCACAAGTATTATTAGAATGTGTAATGATGTAAATGTGCATGTTGTCCATGTGTACGAGTCTATAGAATAGGAAGATGAAGAGTCATACGAATATGGAAGACCAAGAGTCACATCCATTATATATTAGACTTTGTATGAACATTTGAGAGAGAGTGAGAGAGAGACACAATTTTAGTGTGCACAAGGTAGAGTAGTAGTTGATATGATATATACAATGTAGAGCATGTATGAATTATAGAGAGTTTGAGACCTCCATTTTATAGCAATATATTATTTTCGTGAGCTTTCATTAATGGCTTATTTATGAGTAGTTGCAAAAGTTTCTCATGATATTTACATGCTTAGTATATTGCCTTTTCATATATTTAATATTACATGCTCATTTTATACCATGTGGTATTTATTTCGTTAAAAATACAACATCAAAAGCTAACAAGCGACTACTCTCAATTATAGTTAATAGAAGTTATCTAAAAAGGTATTAAAAATAGGGAAAAATAAAAAATGAGGGGCATGCTACAAAACCCTCCAATGACCGAAACATACATAGAAAATTGTTCCACATCTTCCTCTAGATAATGGAATTAATGAGAGAAGGTGGGAGCCAGATTTTTGGCTAAAATATAATGGTTAATACTGGAGTGATGATTAACTATGTGGAAGTCATCGTCGCCAATCATCACCTAGGTGAGAAAAATTAAATTGGCCTATCATAGAGAGTTGGCACACTATTCAAGGTGACTGAGGGAGAATAAAAAGGTTTACATCCCTAATCATCTAATGAGGTAAGAGGGAGAAAACCATGCATGAGATAAAAAAACTATGGTGGTTGTGTATATAATCCCCTAGGCTTCTTTTTCTCTCCATTACAAAGTGTAGAATGAGGAACAATATCTAAAGTAGAAAAAGGGTAAAAAATGTTTCCTTAGAGTAGAGCTAAGAAATTTTGAAGTACCATGGAATCTGCTAAAAATATCACCCTTTCTTGTAATACTTGGTCGAAAACCAAGAGGAGGACACCTAGAAGAGTTGAAGCCCATGAGCTAGTGATCATCCTGATAGATAAAGAAAACATTATGGTAGACCCTCGTACATAATCCAATACTAAAGCCTTATGATAAGGTGCTCTTTAGAGATATTAGGATGTTAAAGCCCTTGAAACCCTTTCCTACAAAATTTGGATATCATATTGAGCCCAAAATATGGTGTTGCAGGTTCATCAATATGTAAAGTTCATGGAAGCATATGATGATAAATTTGACTAGAAGCAAGAGATAGTATGGGGAGGTGATGGAAATTTCCAAATCACAATTTCACTAGAATCCATAAGAGACACACTAAGAGTCTCCCAAGGGCTAGAAATTGATCCCTTTGGTGCTAATATATTTTATAACAGATGCTCTAACCCATTGGCAGCTTTAAATGTAGAAATTGCTCAAAATAAGAGGTTAAGCGCCATGCCAAATTTACCCATGTTACTCAATTAGTTTAGTGATAATGTAAAGGATGATTTGATTATAAATGCACCTATATTTGGAAGATATGAAGACAAAAATATGGGTATGAAAGAACTAGGAGTCATATACACTCTTAGGTATGCACAATCCAACCATGAAATAATCCTTGATTTTAGCACTTATATGACCAGGCATATTCATGAAGACTTAGGGAATTTTAGTGGGGGGTTGGATTTGAAATACCCCTTATATTTTACCTAGCACTAGCATAGAACCCTGGAACCCTTAGGATATTGGAGCTTAAGATAACTAAAGAAGATGATCAGTGTCACTCTATACCAAAGCCCTCTTTTAGGGATCCCCCCACTATGCGTTCATGGATAAAGTTTTAATGCTAGCCCTTTTTGCATTAAAATGGGAGAGGCCACACTATATCCTAGAAAACTTCACTAGACAAATATGCAAATATTATGTGGGAGACTATTTTTTCTTGGAGGAGAACACTATTATCTACATCCCCATTTTCTCCAAGTCGATGTATCTACTACCTTGTTTTGTACCAAAAAGGGTCTTCACCCTTGAAATGTTTTAGTAGCTTCACATGATGGATAATACATATGGTTTGGATGAGAGTAATTCTAGCTATTACAAGGTTTCAATATAGTTGGGGGATATTAACTAGTTGAAGAGGAAGGCCACCCCCTTTTAGAAGAATGGTTTAAGAGCCTCAAAGTAGAAATCCTAGATGATCCATGGGCATACATTCCAAAGGATATTTTCCAAGGATGGTTGTCCAATATTATGAATGTGAAGAAGTTCAAACCCTAAATGTGGCCCAAGCTAGAACCAAATCCCTAAAGAAGGCTATTATACACTACTTTAGAAGGATTTCCTAAATTTTGGTAAGCAACCTGAACCCTTTTTTGATCTTCTCAAACCAAATAAAACAAAGGGAACAATGAATCCTACTAAAAAAGTCTCAAGAAATCAAGTATATAGATTGAAGTAGAGGAATAATTATGATGTAAAGATATTGTATTGGTGGATTCATCGACGACTAATAAGAGACACTATCTCAATGTCAGGGGAAAATTCTAAGGATAACAAGTTTAATGGGTTGTACAATGAAGCAGATGCAACAATTGATGATGATATCTTTGAAGAAGTAGAACATATGCTAGAATCCTCAAGTAGACTAGCCAAGGTAGAATCAAGAGGTTCCCATTCTAGGCAATGCTTTAATGGTAGACATTCCCCCAAAAATAAAGGTACACCTCAACAATTCCCCAGTTATAAATAATTTAAGGAAAGTATCTTCATCTTCTATGAAGACCTCACCAAGCAAAGACTCAATGACAAATATGGATAAAAATATAAGAAAATACAAGTCTATGTTAGGTGAAAAAAAGGTAGGAAAGAAGAGAAAAGGTAATACCCAGTCCAAAGGACTTCCATTGCTAGAAGAGGACTCTCTGATTAATCCTCATAACCCTTTAGAGAAATATTAGGATCACCAATTACCTTCCACTAGAGCAAAATGTAGTTTTTAAATCATTCAATTAGTTACCACTTAGTAGCCCTATCATCAAAGAACTTATAAATGACCTTCCTCATACCTTTTATCCTACCTCTCCTATTCCTACTGAACCACAAAACCTGCCCATATCACAACTAGCCATGGTATCCACCCTGATGGCAAATGTTACACCTCTCCAAATTCCACATCCTTAGTTGATCCTCAATACCCTGTCCATATATAATTTCATTATAATTACCTTCAATGGATATATTATAATTTCTTGATCCCAAGCCTATTTTCTCCATCATGGAGTTTATTTATTGCTAACAACTAGACTTGGAGGAAAGTCAACCACAAGCGAACCAAGGTGTAGAGGAATGCAATCAATGTTTGGTTGTATCACAAAGAAGGACCTATCTACTTACTCAAGGAAAGGGGTTAGGTATAATTAGATTTGATCTCCTAGTTTTGAAGACCCTAGGAGAGATGTGCCTGCAAGATTACTAGATATCCACTTTTGGATTGAATTTTAAATATGCCTTGCTGGAGGAAATGTCTAAATTCATAGAGAATTCAATCAAAATGATGACTCACAAGTATATTATGATTATGAAGCAAATATCTAGGAAGGAGAAGGAATTAGAGCAAATGAAATGGCTACTTGATAATGTGTAGCTTGAAGCCAAAACTATTAGAGCTAAGCTATCCTACCTTGGTGTAAACTCAGCTACAAGAGACCAACAAAAAGGACTCCAATCACATAACACAAATGCAATAATGGACAAAAAATGCCAATTGATATTCTTCTCATTCCTTAATTCACACCCTTCTACAAAATATTACAATCCATCATATAGAAACCAAAAACAAAAGAAACCCTAAAAATGTATTTTTTCTAAAACTGCTAAAAATAGATATTTTTCCTAAAAATTGCTAAAAATAGAAATGAGTCGGATTGCACCCAAATTCGATGCACACATCCCTATTACAATAATTAACCTTAATTTAAAATATTAGGTCTCAAATTAAGGTATAACAAAAGATAATAAACTTCTAACAACCAAAAAAACCTAAAAAACCCGAGAACCTATTCTAAAATCTAATTTTGGGGCACTAGATGTCAGATTTGGGTCCTGAAAACATGATTTTTGGAGGGTCAGGATGATCAAAGATTTTCCTGATGTAGAACATGCATGTGGAATCACCTGTTAAATTTCAAGGCAAACAGGCGTATGGTTCACAAGTTATGGCTTCGACAAGGTGCATCATACCTCTCTGACTAGCTCAATAGGAAGGAGGTCAAACTCAAGGATTAGAAGGCAAGGGTGAGTGAACTAGAGCAAATACTAGTCCTACAAGAGTGTCTCATTGAAGTGGTTTAATCCCTTTGGAAGGAAATCACTCAAGAGGAATATGGACTCCCAATTTTTTACTACATTAGAGCTATTTACACTGAGTGTAGAGGCCAATGAGAAACTCTTAACAAATGAAGATGCTTCCAACTATTTGTTCAAGGAAGCTCAGTCCCTCATGGGAATTTTGGTTTGAGATGATCCATGACAATGGACTCTGGTGGGAATAACAAACAAACATCTTATTTTACAAAGAGTCACTATAGTCCTAGCATCCTAGCAAGTGACTAGCAAATGTGCCAAGAAAATTGAAACCTTGGCCTAGAAAACCAAAGAATGAAAGGGGTATATAACTTCACTCATTATTGGAGGGTGTTTCCATACTTTTAGCCTAGGTGTATATTTTATATGAGAAGGTGATTACAAGTAGTGGCTAAACCAGTTGGAGGGGGCAAGGTCCTTCTAGATCTGTCTATGGAAGAAAAAATAATTATAGTGGTAAAACCCATTGTCACTTTAGAAGCCCTTATCTTATAAATATAGAAATAATATGTGCCTTCCATATTTGAGGGACTTTGATAACTCCAAAAAATATAGTTGCACTACCTATGGTCCAAGGTGCTTTCAAAATATGAATGGAAAAAAGTCATCACTATAGCCACCAAACTCTAGGTGTGAATCCATGCCCAATAGAAAGGCTATTAAGACCTAGATTCCAGCTTCCAACCAGTCGAAAGTCCCCTAGGATCCACCATAACTATATTGGATTTTCCACTATAGTTAGGTTTTGAATAAATAGCCATAATTTGATGAGGAAAGCTATAAAGAATTAATCCTCATCAGACCAACCAAATCCCCCAACAGGGATACCAAGGTGATGCAATACCAAAATACCATGACTAGAGGGGAGGATATATTGCCAAAATGAGGTTCAACACTTAAGACTACTAGAATATGATTTTAGAGGATAGTTTTATTTGTACTACACTTGCAAATATTGAAACCTAGTAAGTCTTCAAATTTTGTAGCACTAATTCTCTGTGAAACTCATTTATTAGTGTACTTAGTGTTTCTCTTTTCCTTCACATTTTAAGATAAAATTTTGAGTTTCAAAATTTGTAAGAACAATTTAAATATTAGTCTTATGAGCTAAAGAAAGGATTTTAGATTTGTTATTGTGTCAAGAATCTGACCTATGATATTTTATCTCCTCATTTTTCCACTTTCTTTCTCAGTTTGGACCCAAGACTTGGGGTAATTGCATGTACAAGCCTCCAAGACTCTTTTGATTATAAATATTGCATAATTATATTAACAAATCCATGTTCAATTCTCTACCTTTATTGGTTCATGTGTTCACTTATCCTACTGAGCTAAGGTGGAAATTATATTATCTTATTTGGTGTATCACCATCATTATTTAGGTAATATAGGTTATGCTTTCGACAATTTACTTTATACATTATTTTAAGTTTTCTCTCCCTTTTCCTTGTCCCTAAAGTAGCTAGTTAGGAGTAGGATTAGCACAAAACTGAGAAGATGAGCACTAAATATCACATCCAGAAGCAAGGAGCCAGCCTTGGGTAAAAGACCCTAGAGGTCATCCAATGGGATCCACATCCCATCCTCTCCTAGACTTCCTAGGACTAGTTGCCCCCATGTGAGGCATAGGGCATTAGACACACCTGCTTGAAAGGAGGTCAAAGGGCCAAAAATCATAATCATGGGAGGTCATGATGACCAAGGAGGCATAGGGGTTGCATCTACCCTCCAACACCAATATTATAAAATAAGATATCTAGTGCCCTTATTTGTGCCTTATGTCAATAGGAGACGAGTTAATTAAAACTAAGTGAAACTAGTGGTGTTGAGAAGGAAAGGTAGAGGTAATTAGAAAAGGATTTATTTTATCAATTAGAATGCATGAATAAACCTAAGGATAAATAATGCAGGTTTATCAAAAAGAACCTCCAACAGGCCATAGGAGCACAACAATCATACCTAGAGGTTGCACAAGAGTACCCTGTAGTGATAATTGAGTTTCCAAACAACCAATTGCAAATAGACGAAGAAAGTGCTAGTGAATAATCATTATCAACTCTAGGATAATAAGGATTCCCTAAATTATAATAACTAGATAGTGGTTCACATATTCCATTTAAAACCCTTGAATAATATAGACAAGTCTATAACATTTGTTGAGAAAACAACATGGGGGATATACAAGGAGAAAATAACACTAGAGATGGACAAAGTGATGTACATCATGGGGAAACCAATAATGGTGTTAAAACCTTCACATATCCTATTCAATTAGACCCCAATGTATAAGCTTAGATGAAAAAATTTCTCTATCAAACTTACCTATCTTTAGGTGAACTATTGCAAAAGACCCAGATTGGTTTCTATTTAAATTCAAAATCATATGTCAAACTTATGATTACACAACCAATAATCATAAACTTAAATTGTTTCCTTCCATGATTAAGAATGCAACTATATGATGGTTTATGGGGTTATCCATAGAATGCATACACAAGTGGGATGAGATGGAAAAAGTCTTCTTAGAGAAATATTAGGAGTATTGTCGTGTCAGGGATCAAAAGGAAGAACTATTTAGGAAAAAATAATTTGAGGATTATATTATGGAAGATTATCTAGATAGATTCATTTTTTTTATAGAAAAGATGTAGGGAAGGGATGGACCAATAACTTATTAATATTCTTACAAGGATTGAAATATGAGTCAAGGGATATCTTAAACCTCATGGAGAAAGGCGATGTGAATAAGCTAGATTTTTTTTACATTATGGAATTGTGTAGAAAATACTCTAGAACAAGGAAATGAACACATAGAAACTGAGTCGGGAAGAGAGGTAGTGATGTAGGAGAACTATTAGAAAAAATTTCCAATTTTTAAATTGATATTCTCCTACACTTAAACACAATGTTGGACCAAATGCAAGTAAAACTAAGACCAATGAACTATTGGCCATATAATATCTAAGGTGTAGGTAGAAACATGCCTTACAAGAATTCCCTCTCAATAAAACCAAAATTTGTAGCATTTATGAGAAAGACCACCCTACAAAATGGTATGATCTTCTACCAAAAATAAAGGCTACCCTTGAAAGGAGTTATCTCAATGTGAAAGAACTCAATAATGTGGGACAAAAAAATATTTTTTCCCATAATAAAAGAGCACCATGGTGATAAAATCCATGGAATTATCCATGGAATATGTCCCCACCATGACAACAATGGGGCTAGTACCATGGTATCCATATTTAGAGTGGGCTAGTCAAGGGTGGTTCAATCCACCATGGACATAACCAATACCTAACCAATTGTGGTTAAACCATGGACATAACCAATACCTAACCAATTGTGGTTAAACCAAAACTAGCAATGGTCATGACCATCCCACTCTAATAAATCCTATGGGGAGCAATAATTATTTCAAAGTGAACAAAAAGCATTACTTCCAACACCCATTTATGCCCCTTAAATAATACAATCACAACCACCTAAGCAACCTCCACTACTAGCCCAACTTGTAGCCAATACAAATAATAATTTATAGGCAACCTCTATCTATAATATAGAATATACAATCACGATCAATATCAATGCTATTGAATGTGATAATGTGCAACTTCACTCAAGGAAAGTTCTACTTGACCTAGAGCCTCCTAAGATAGAAGAATTTTATGAGGAAATACAAAAAACTCCATTGATCCTAAACCAACAATTATAAAGGAAGAAGATTTTCTAAAAAGCATACCTTCAAAGACTCATAAAACATTGTATCTTGAAAGGTTGAACCCAAAGTAAGAGCACTATGAGGATTCTAATATGTTAGATGAACTAAAACACTTAAACATAACATTTCCTTTGCTCAAAGCTATTAAGAATGTACCAATATTCAACAAGGTTATCTAGGAGATGTGCATTAGGAAACCTAGGAAGAAATGAAAAGCTTACCCTAAGAATATACAAGTAGATGAAAAATTGACTGATATCTTGGTAGAAAAGCTTATTCCACAAATTATGGAGATTCTAGAAATCCAATAATTATTGTTTTTATTGGTGCAACAAAAATACCAATTGTTGACGGTAAAAAAAATGAATAAATTATCTCTAACAAATATATGACCTACCTCTACTATCCTTCACCTGAAAAATCAATCCACAACTCAACCTGAGGGAATAGTAGAGGATATACCAGTAACTATAGAATCATGGGAATATCCCATCAATTTTAGTGATTCTCCAGACAAGGGCCAAGATGAATGGTTATCCATTGATCCTTGGACAACCTTGGTTGCCTACGACCACAACTTTCATAGATTGTCATTTATGGGGTATGACTATCTCCAATGGATTGAACTCTAAGAAGATTTCTCTCTACCCTCCAACCAGACCTTCTATGTATTTTAATGGAAATATATGGATGGATGAGTTTGGGGAAAAAAATAATATTTCTCATTTGGCTATGGTCATAGTAAAAGAGCATGCTAAAGAGCTAGACTTATTACAAGAAGACCTCTTCAAGGATGAAATAATTTTGAGGGATTTTTCAAGTAAGCCTTGTTTAGATGATGAGGGGACTATAGTCCACAGATTTCTATGGAAGGATGAGGATGAAACCTCTATTTTTGTTTCCTGTATCACTATAAGATAGTTCATTTACTTTGCCACACGGACAATAAAGGACCCTCCTCACATATTTTAAATGTGCTTTAAAAAACATCATTCCTATAGGGATTACTTTCAATGAAAACACTCAATTTTTTCATTCCTTACTACCCCACCATTGTCCTCTAAAATTATTGATAAGTAAAGGAGTCAATTCTATGCTACCAAGCACCAAGAAAATATAAATACAATAAGAAAAAATATTGATATTAATACTTGCTTGATGGATGCTAAATAAGCTAAACTATTTGATGTTTTAATATGACATGTTAATGCCTTTACATGGGAATACAATGATATAAAGGGAATCCATCCTGATATATTCACTCATAGGATTTAAACCATTGAGAAGAAACCTATATGACAAAACCAAATGAGGATAAACCCTACTTTGAGGGATATGGTGAAGATAAAAATTGAGAAACTATTAGTTGCAAGATTTTTTTACCCAATTTTTGATAGCCAATGGGTTTCACCATTAGTCATTATTCCCAAAAAGTATGAGAAAATGTGAGTGTGCATCGACTATAGGGAAATTAACAAAACCACTCAAAAAGATAATTTTTTTGTTGGTGTTCATAGATTGGGTACTCGATACCTTCTTTGGAAAGAAATACTATTCTTTTTTTGGATGGTTTTAGTGGGTGCAATCAAATACAGGTGGTACCAGAGGATCAAGAAAAAACTAAATTCACATCTCCTAGGGAACATTTGTCTATAGTCTTATTTTTGGGTTGTGAAATATTCTCACAACCTTCTAGTAGGTGATTCTTGCTATTTTTTTGGATCTTACTAATGAAAGCATTGAGGTATACATATATGACTTCATATTTTATAGAGAAACCTTTGACGAAGCTCTCCATAATCTAGATCTAGTCCTTACCTGGTGTGAATCCCATAATCTATATCTAAGCAACAAAAAGTGCTTAATGATGATGGGTGAAGGTATTGTATTGGGGAAACATATCTTGGTAGTAGGTATAAAAGTATATCCTAATAAAATAGAATTTATAAACCAGTTGCCTCCACCTAAGACCCAAATGGACATTAGGAGCTTCTTGGGACATGTTAGTTATTACAAATGATTTATCAATTTTTTTAATAAAATCATCGCTCCATTATTCATGCTCCTTACCAAGGAATCCAAGTTTAAGTGGATCCAATAATGTCAAGTGGCATTTGAAGCCATAAAAAAAAATTTGGCCATTATACCTATACCGAGGGGATTTGATTGGAATATCCCAATTGCCATACATGTTGATGCTTCCAATACTATAATCGATGTAATATTTTATCAACAAGACAAGGAAAACAAAAATTATGCTATTTATTATATTAGTAAAAACTTAATAGGCACTATAAGCCCAAAATGGCCACATCCTTAGAAAAATTTTGAAAAATATTCTAAGGCATGAAGATGCTCCCAACCACTGAAGATATAGTGTATTTTAGAGCGGCCCAGCGCAAGATGCTCCAATCCGCTCAACACTTAGTTCTTTTTTGTAGCATAAGCAAAGTGTTCCACGCCACTGAAGACTTAGTGTATTTTGTAGCGGTCTAGCACAAATGTTCCAATCCATAGTCAAACCAAGTCAAAATGATGTAAGCATCTTCCAAAGAGTGGATTAGCGACATTACCCCATCCTGCACACTAAAGCGACTAAGTGTTGGAGATGTTCCATTCCACTGAGTTCCACATCTATTCTAGAGCGGAATGGCGACATGCTCTACGTCACTGGGTAAGAAGGTCAAAATACCCAAGAAGAAGTACAAGGTAGTGAAACAGCGCAAAGCGATATTTTACACTACTTCTCGAGCGGATTGGTGACATGCTCTATTCCATAGTCAACTCGGGTCAAAGCTGGAGGAGCAAATATCGAGGAGTGGATTATGACATGCTCTACGCCATGGATGCGAAAGGGAAATAAAGTAGTTTGAAGAATGAAGAGAGTGGATTGGTGACATGCTACATCCCGCTCGATACTTAGTGTATTTCTCATGAATGCTCCAATCCACTGGCCAAAGCCATCCAAGCTGATGTCAATGTTATTTTTAGAGTGGATTGGTGACATGTTCTACGTCGCTCATCTATAGAGCATTATTGAAGTTTAATCGTAGCCATCCATGAGGTGCATCAATGGTGGATATCATGCTAACATTTTCATGAGTATACAAAGGTAGATTCTTGGCAAATGAGAACCAGTCAGTTCGAGTGGGTAGACGAAGCATCCATGGAGCCAAGAACCAAGAACCTGGGTAGTTGTAGATCTACGATAGGATAGAGTCCTCAAGAAAGATGAATGGTTTAGATCTTATTTCTAACGACCTGGAGTCTAACTACCATGACAGAACCAGCAAGTTGTAGAGTCGAGCTGCCATGGCGTGCAACATCGAGTGGATTTCTTAGGCCCTACAGGTGAATGAAATGATGCCACCTCAGTATTCTGCTGATCTAGCATAGTCTAAATCCTTGTAATGTTCCACCTATTTTCTTTCATTGAAAAACTATATATAGAGGTCGAACCCTCAATTTTTAGGGTCGGCTCTAGAGTGTTTGCTTGCCCTACTATGTAATATCTTTTGCAAATTAATGGAAGGAGCATTACTTAGATTTTTGACTCAAGAATTGTCATCTTCAATATCTTTATTAAGAGGTTCGAGCTATGAATTGCATTTCTATCAATGCTATTATGGTTAGTTCATTCCACCAATATTGGATTACTAGTTGTAAGGCAATTGAAATATTTTCATAGTTAGATCTATGTTGGCAAGAGGTTTATTTTTGTTAAGTCTAAATACTGATCTATTCTGCTAAATTGGATTGTTAGTATCATAGATGTTGAAATTACTTCTTGAAGCACATCTCTGCTTTATTTCTATTGTATGAAGATTATTCTATTTTGGGTGTTGCTAATCCTGAGTGTGGGACACTAGAAATAATTTGTTGAAAGGTCTTCCCTATGGATGCCTATGTTGTTAGCTCTATCCGACCACTATTTACTCATAATTTCTTAACCCTAAACCCTTTTCTAACCCTATCTCTCAAAACCATTATTGAGCTTAATTGAGTCAACACTCTGTCAGTTGACAAGGAACCAGCCTACTCTAGAGGTTGGGCTGAAGTAATATTTGGTCCATCCAATGTTGAGTTCTGAGTTGTGACTAGTGGGTGCAAGCCTGGTCAGAAAGCTGGAAGATAGATAGTTGCAGTATCAAGTTTACTTGATGTCAATTTGGATCCCAATAGTTTTGGCATGCCCGATGGGACCTATTTACAAGAAACACTAGAACCCATATTATTCTTTATTGTCTGTATCTTTTCTCGAAGGAATCAAGATTTGGTGAATTGTCTTGACCTTGCTAAGTGGTGAGCAGCAAATTCACCTAGTGACTCCTTGGTCTATGAAACCAAAAAAGTTATCCCTATAGCTTGTAGTTCTTTCATGAATACTAGGTCATCCACAAGGAATAACCCAAATTCATTTTTCTACTGTGAGCTACCTTTTAGAGGGTCTACTATCATAAGGGATTTAAATCAAGATTTTCATTCAGATGAAACTCCTCCTGAGGTGCATCCTACAATACACCCAAGGCCACCTCCAATAGGAGCTACACCTGGGAACATGGCCCAAAACCAAAATCAAAATGCAGTTCCAAATCAGCCCTTACAAAAGTATCCTAGCTGGAATACAGTTGGTCCCCTTAGACTGGCCCATATGCATGATATTCCCCAAGCTGTGTCTAAGGCCATCCCCACCTATGATGGATCTGGTAAAACTGCATATGAACACTGCCAAGATATTCTGAATCTAGCAGTAATCCACAATATAAAAAATGAAGATGTTATTGTCAGAATCCTAGCCCTATCCTTTAGAGGAAATATTTTACATTGGTTCAGGACCTTAGAAGACAATACCATTACCTCATGGGCAGCATTAGTAGAACCCTTTGTGGAAGAATTCAATGAATCTGTTGATCCTTTTTCCCTCCTTAATCAATTCACATCCATGCAAAAGCATCAACAAGAAACTATTTCAGACTTCAACTTGAGGTTTAGTAGGACCTGGAAGAGGATCCCCCTAAAGCCAGACCAGCTTCAACCCTCACTTTCATGTATTATATCAGAGCCCTCAGATCAGAGTTAGGTCTACAAACCCAACAATCTAGAGTAGACACCTTTCCACAGGTCTACAATGCAATTGTTCATGCTAAAAATATCCTTATTAATGTGGGAAGATTACCCCCAAAAGTTATGTTGCCTTACAATTTGGAAACCCCCAATGTCCAAGGTCAAACAACTACATCATCCTATATGGATCCTCCTCCTTTGTCATCCCCATTTTCATAGATGACCCCCATTCCTCACTCAAAAGTATCACCTACTATAGTTCCTTTCCCTCCACTTCCTTCTCAAATATCCCAAGAATCCTCTATCCTCCTTGATATTCAGAATACTTTGAAAACTCTCAACAACAAGATGAATTCAATGGAAAAGAGAGATATAGAGAGATCTCAACAAAGGATATTTCCTTATGTTAACAAGGATCAAAGACCTGGTCCCAGCAATAGCACTAGGGTTAGAGTAAATGCAATTCAAGAAGAGCCTGAATGTTCTTCTAAAACAAGTCTAGTGAATGTATGGTGTCTGGTGTGCAATGATCCCCATGATTCAGAATCTTGTGTTATGTACCAACACCATGTACAATAGGCTATGGAGAAAGTAGAGAGAAATTAGAAAGGAAGAGTGAACATGCTCTGGCAACCAGATCAGATCATGGTTGGAAAATATCTTGATGAGGATGGACCCATTTCTATCATGACAAGGTCAGGCAAGAAAACACTATAGGTTGATCCATAAAATATGGGTCAATTTTAGGTCCCCTCTCAAAAGAAGAAGGATCCACCTTCCCAAAGTAGTGATACATTCCCTATCCCCTAGGCCAATGAAAAAGAGACATGGTCCCTAAAGGCCAAGAAAAGGAGGTCAATTTTCCCAAAATATTTGAGAAGGAAAATGAGGGAGATAGAATGAGATCCAAGAATGAAGCCCAAGAGAGGCTTAGATTCCCCTCCATTACCAAGAGGTAGAGAATTGAGGCCACACAATAGTATAAGAGAAAGTATGGTGAGCTAGAGAGAAGGCCTGAGAGACCCACCTCTGCCAAGTCTGAATATAACATTATGGAGGAAATGAAGAAGATACCATCCAAAGCTAGCCTATATGATACTCTCTTCATTCCTGGCCAAATAGACCTGCTAAAAGCTTCTCTGAACAAATATCCACAAGAAAAGTAGGCCACCACAATCCTCAACATCCCCTCTGAAAAGGACAAAATGTCTCCTACCACTTTAAAGAACAAACCCCCTCCCTTTTACATTTCTCTAAGGATGGAGGGGTGGATTATCTACAACTACATGATTGACTCAGGGGCTTCCACCATAGTTATGCCTAAAGCAATTTACGAGGAGATGGGTATGGAATATACCAGATCCTACCCTAGAGTTCTACAGTTAGATGGGACACCAGTGAAGATAGTGGGAGTGATAAAATATGTCTTGATGAGGCTACATAGAGCCCCGAAGGTAACCATCATGCAAGAAATAGTGGTGGTGGATCTAGAGCCTTATTTTGGCTTGTGCCTTTCAAGAGAATTCACTACAAAATTGGGAGGATGCATGTATATGGACTATTCCAGCATGGTGATTCCTTTCAAAGGAAAGAGGATAAGAATAACACCAGAGAAGCCTGTGTCTTATCACATTGAAAAAATTGAAGAAGACATGTGTAATCTCACTCCTCTAGAAGAATTTGAACTAGTGGATAACTTTGAAGAGTTGGAGATTGAAGATGAGCTACCTTTCAGAGAGGATTATAGTCAATTTGGGATAGGTATGGGTACATATAGTATTTCCATAGAAATAGAGAAAATAATCCCTACTATATCTAATCAGTCCCTAAGAGAAATAGAAACCTGGACCATGCACTTTGATGGTGCAAGATGCAGAAATGGTGTTGGTGTCGGTGTACTATTATAGTCCCAATCAGAAGGGACAAAGAGTTTTGCATATAGGCTAACATGGTCATGCACTAACAATGTTGCAGAATATGAGGCTTTATACCTTGGGCTAATGCAGGCTGAAAGCATGGGCATCAAGATCTTGAATATATATGGTGACTCTAAATTGATTGTAAATCAGGTAAGAGAGAGGTGCAATAGTAAGCACCATTACCTGAAGGTATATAGAAATAGGGTATGGGATTTGATGGAATCCTTTGATGCCCTAAATATTAATTTTATTCCCAGAAGATAGAATACCTTGGATGATTCCTTGGAAGTAAGGGGAGCTAATTTCAACCCTTATACAGATATAGGAGTTACAAAAGACAAAGGGATCAAAATTATTTTTAGGCCTACGATACCAGACAAGCAGATTTTTTGGTAGGTCTTTGAAAGTGATGAACAGATCATTGATTTTATGGTGAGAGAAGCCTATTTATCTACTATTCAAGAGGAAAATCTAGAAGAGATAAACCAACAGGATGTCATCCAACTTAAGAACAATCATATACCTAGAGGGTTGGTTACTCTAGAAAGTTTGTTTGACAATGAAGATAGGAAAAAGATCAAATCCATGGAGATCAATGAGAATATCTACAAAGAAATTGAAATTGAAAAAGAAAAGAAGCTCAAAGTTGGAGTCCGATGTTCTCCAGAAGAAGAGGAGGATATCAAAGCTTTATGCCTGAAGTACCAAGACATTGTAGCTTGGTCATATGAAGATCTTAAAGTATATGACAAGAAGGTCATCCAACACACAATTGAGCTAGAGCCAAATGCAAAACCCTTCAGGCAGAAATAGAGGCCTATGAATCCTAGGATCGAAGCCATAATGAGAGAAGAACTATTGAAGCTGCTAAAGGCTAAGATCATCTATCCAATCAAGCATTCAACCTGGGTAGCTAACTTAGTACCGATAAGGAAGAAGAATGGTGACATCCGCTTGTGTGTAGATTTTAGAAACCTCAATCAAGCATCACTAAAGGACCACTATCCCCTCCCATAGATTGATCAAATATTGTAGATTATGGTGGGAGTAGAAAGGTTCTCACTATTAGATGACTTCTATAGCTACATCCAAATTTGGGTGAAGGATGAAGATCAGTTTAAAACAACATTCACCACCAAATGGGGCACTTTTGCCTATCAGAGAATACCTTTTGGGTTGTCTAATGTAGGAGCCACCTTCCAAAGAGCAATGGATTATGCCTTTGGAGAGCTGATCAACAAGGTCATTCTAATCTACTTAGATGATATGACTATTTTCTCCCATGACAAGCAAGACCACCTGGCACATCTAGAACAAGTATTTCAGAAGTGCAGAGAATTTGGCATCTCTCTTAATCCTAAGAAGTCATTTTTTGCAGTTCATGAGGGAAAGTTGTTAGGCCATGTGGTCTCCAAAGAAGGTATGGCCATTGATCCAGATAGAATCAAATCCATCCTTGCCCTTCCACTTCCCATGAATAAGAAAGATTTGCAGTCCTTCTTTGGTCAGATAAACTTTGTCAAAAAATTCATCTCTGATTTTGCTTAGAAGGTGAAGCCTATATCAGAACTGTTGAAGAAGAATGCAGATTTCAAATGGACTGAAGTGAGAAAGCAAGCCTTTGAAATCATCAAGCAATCCATTGCTACAACTCCAGTTCTAGTCAATCCAGACTTCAATAAAGACTTCATTCTTTATGCTTATGGAGTTGAAGAGAGTTATGCATCAGTGCTCACCCAGAATAATGATGAAGGAGAAGAACACCCCATATTATTTTGGAGCTAGACTCTTCATGAATATCAGGTCAAGTATAATTTTATTGAGAAACAAGTATTTACAGTAATGAAATCATTGAAAAAATTTAGGTAATACTTGGTTCAAAGTAAAACCCTGGTTTATGTGGTTCACCCGGATGTGAGAAGTTTCATTTTACAAGGTGAACTAGGAGATAAAAGAGTTGGTTGGATTACTAAGATCCAAGAATATGATGTGGAAATTCATCCTACCAAGCTGGTAAGAGGTAGAGCACTATGCCAAGGTTTGATAGAAGTAGCGGTTTCAATAGAAATGATAGCCTGTTAGTCAACAATAGAAGATCAGATTGAAGAGCTACAATTAGGAGAATCAGATTGGGTGGATCAGATGACTAAGTACTTTTTAACTAGAGTATGCCCTCCTAATATTAATCCATCATAGAGAAGAAGATATAGGCTTCAGGATTTGAAATATGTCTTATTTCTAGAAGGTCTATACAAGAGAAACCTTGATGGAGTCCTCCTAAGATGCTTAAGAGATGATCAAAAACAAAAGGTCATAGAGGAGTTTCATGGAGGACTATCTGGTGGACATTTCTTAGGAAGAGTCATAACTTTGAAGATCATTAGGGTAGGTTACTATTGGCCTACCATATTTGTTGACACCTTCAAAGTTACAAGAGCTTGTGATGAATACCAATGGTATGTGGGAAGAACAAGGAATGCATCATTCCCCCTCAAGCCAATTCAAGTTGAAGAACCTTTTCAGCAATGGGGGTTGGACTTCATAGGGGTTATCAATCCAAATTCCTTAGATGGGCACAAGTACATTCTGACTGCCATAGACTACCTCACCAGATGGGTAGAGGCCATTCCTACAAAGAAATCAGACCAAGAGGTGGTGATAGATTTCATGGAAAGCTTAATCACAAGGTTTGGTGTTCCAGAAGCTTTGGTGAGTGACAATGGACCAACATTCATAGGAGCTAAATACATTGAGTTTACCAGCAAGTATGGCATCACCATAAAAAATACTTCTAACTACTACCCCCAAGGGAATGGATTAGCAGAATCAACTAACAAGAATCTGCTAAGAATTTTGAGAAGATCATTAGAGGGTAACAAGAGAAGTTGGCACCTACTACTAGAACAAGCTCTATGGGAAGATAGGATCACTATCAAAAATTCCATTAAGACCACCCCTTATGCCTTAGTATATGGAAAAGAAGTAGTATTACCTGTGCACTTGGAAATTCTAGCCCTCAAGTTGGTAAATATAGAGGATGAGTCTGAACAAAATCTAGTTGAAAGTAGGTTGACACATTTATTATAGCTAGAGGAGAAAAGGACTCAGGCATATGAGGATTTTCAAAAGCATTCATTTGATATCAAGGCATGGTTTGATAAGAAAGCCAGGTTCAGAAAGTTCCAAGTTGGAGATTCTATCCTCAGGTGGAATGTGGAAAGAGCTAAGCCAGGGCACCATCAGAAGTTTGATTCCTTCTGGGATGGTCCTTTCAAAATAGCAGAGGTTAAGGAGACCAATGTTTTCTAGCTTGAAGATCTTGAAGGAAACATGCAACCGATCCCGATCAATGGTTTCCATCTTAAACTCTACTTTGATTAAGCTAAGTTCATTGTAATATATGTACATATTTTTTGTATCATATCCTTTTTCCCTTTACTTCAAAGTTTTCATTTTTGAAAAAGTGTTATAAAAAAAGAGAAAATTTTGCTTCAAAAAATCAAAAGTTATAAGTTGCAAAATAAGCTAAGATGGCAGCGGAATACAACATGGTTCCACACCGCTCTCAAATAAACTAAGATGGAAGTGGATCACAGCATGTGTTCCAATCCATTGGAGTTCATGACCATTTTAGAGTGGAATCCGGACACTTGTGCTACGCCGCTCTCCGAAGGAAGAAATATCCGCAAGTTGCTATGCGAGTTTCCCACGCCACTCCAAAGGAAAGAAAGATGATGAAATATGCTACAAGCTCAGCAAAGTGCTTCATGCCTTAACCAATCAGTGAGTGACGTAACATCTCCAAGCCACCAAGATGCATGAGTTTGATTTGAAAAGCGTGCAAACGGATAGTTCTCGTAGTGGCCACATTAATGGCGAAAGGTGTACATGCAGTAGCATTTAAAAGTGCCCAAAGTGCAAAGCTCATTCATTTGATAAAAGCATCGCCTACCTAGTAGAAAGAGCAAGGAAATAGTAAAGCATTATTCGCAAATACCAAAGAAAGAATGCTCTAAGAATTTTCACGAAAATGGCTCCTAAAATAGCTCCAAAGGATGCATAATAGAGAGGTGCAAAGTTGGAAGGCTACGTAGATTAGACGAGATGATTGGAAGATACTGTGATGACTCAAGTAAGGAGAACCTTCTTAAGGAGAAATTTTGAGTTCAGGTACTTTGAAGGAAGACCAATTTGACCTCAAGGTATCATTGCTGTAGAATATTTCTTATTTTCTTACATCTGTGATTCTATCCACCATTACCCCAAGTTAATTTTTTGTTAGCGTACTTTAGCTATTTGTTAGTTGTTAATTTAACTTAGCAACTAGTTGCAGCGGCTGGTATATTGTTATACCTGCATCCTGTTGAGATGCGCCCAACCCGGGCTAATCCAGGAATGCAGTTTGTAATCTCTGCAGTATTTAACACCCTGCTGAATAATATAGTTCTGTTCGATTTCTTACATGGCATCAGAGCCATTCTGATTTTTTTGGGCGAGGTAATTGCAGACGAAGATTTTTTTTTTTGCAGGCATGATTTTTTTTCTTCTCTCTGCCCGTGCGCTATCTCCTCTCCCTGTCGCGCAGTTGAGCGAATCAATTAAAAAAAAAATATTTGTCGCACGCAGATGTGCGACAGTGGTCACGCATCCATGCACGACTGAGGGAGGACACAGCGCTGCAACGTCCTGCGGACGCAGCGCGTCCCCCCCTGTTGGAGGACGTAGCGCTGCAACGTCCCACGGACACAGCGCGTCCCCCCTATTGGAGGACGCAGTGCTACGACGTCCCACGGACGTAGTGTGTCCCTCCTTGTTGGAGGATGCAGCGCGCGCACGTCCCCCCATGTTGGAGGACGCTGCGATGTCAGTCCGTCATTGGCAGCCGCGCGCAGCGTAGTCCCCGTGCACGCGCGAGCGACTGGACGTCAGTTTCACGTCCAGCCTCGCCCCCCCCCGTTGAAGGCGCTGGGCTAAGCGCAACCCCCCCCGTTGAACGCACGGCCCCCCCACCGACGAATTTATAAAAAAAAAAAAAAAAAAAAAAGAGCTCCTGCGGAGCGCAGCGAGCCGCGTCCAAGCTGCAGGTCCGTGACTAAGCAACCGGAGGCCGTAGCAGAGGAGGAGGAGCATCCAGGTGTTGAAAAAGGAGGGGCTCCACTGATCCTTTCGGATCAGCCCGCTGGCTCACGTGGTCGTGAGCCGTGCGGTAAGGCTCTGGGAGCCTGCAGGTCGGGGGTTCAAATCCCGCCGACTCCCCCCTTGCAAAGGTAAAAAATTTTCTCAAAGGTTTTTTTAATTATTATTTTTTAGTTAAAATTTTTAATTTTAATTTATTTTTTATAGTTTTTAAAACTTTATAAATTAAAATTTAATTTTAATTTATTTTTTCATAAGGTTTTAAAACTATATAAATTAAAATTATTTATTATAACTTTAAATACATAATAATTATTAAAATGCTTTGTTAAAGAGTTTTTTTTTTGGGGGATATTTTTTTTCAAAAAATCAAAGGGGGAATGTGAGTAATTTTTTGAAAAATAGCAATTTGGTGAATTGTAAAAGGTGCATTTTCGACTGTGTCCGACACCTTAGGGTTTCATTCTGTGGGCATTTTTTTGATGTATGATGCATTTTCATTTCTATGCACTACTTCATTAAAATATAAATCACTCCCTAAGTCCCCGAAATAATTAAAAACCCATCTGTGCAATTTATTTGCACCGCAAGATTCGGTAAAAATGGTACCTTTGGCCCACACTTACAGGTAAAGCCGTCGTGCTTTGGGCTACTGTATCTATTGCCTAATATAGCTGCAACAACGACGTCTGAGCTTGTTCTCTATAAATCGTCGGGGAGGAATAAGTACGCCATTTTTGCATTTTTTTACTCCATCCACTACCCTTAATCGTTCTTGTGTTTAGGCATAAATCCTGACAAAGTATTCTTCATAGTGTTTAGGGGAAGTTATGCCCCACGCATGAGAAGAATCTTCTATGGTAGGTGCCATCAACAAGGCGATTCCATTTTAGTACCGCTTATGTTCCACGTATCGTATGATCTCTAAAACTCACCTATAGTCTCCCTCACGTAAGGGCGGGTGATTTTTGTTGATATTTCTAAATACCTATAGTTTCCCTCACATAAGGGTGGGTATTTTGTACGGTATAACGGCCTAGCAAAAGGTATATCGAAAGGGGGACCAATTGGTGATATAAGGAACCTTCACTATGCTTGCCAAAATTGATTGACCGATCCTCACGCGTATTGAAAGGTCCAAATTATACACCATGGAAACATAAGATGAAGGCAATTCTCCAAATGGAAGATTTGTGGGATATTGTTACCGGAGTAACACCTAGGCCTTCACCCGAGATCGGGATCCATAGGTCCTTTCGCGAGATCGAGATAGCTTTTGACAAGAAAGACGAATCAGAAAGGTGCTCATTTTGTTTGCTGTTTTAGATGAAGTGCAACCTCATATAGCTAACAAAGCAAGTGGTAAAGAGGCATGGGATGCCCTTAGAACCATCTATGAGGGAAAGAATGATTCAACCATTCTTCATATTTAACAACAACTTCATAACCTGAGTTTGAGACAGGTGTGAAAAGGGGTTGAACTCTTTCCGGGCGTGCGGAGTGTCTGAATTGAAAGAGAAATTGAATTCTTTGGGAGATTCTGTGGGCGAAAAGCTTCTCATTTCACTTGTGATGAGAGCTTTTCCTTATTCATTTGATATGTTGATCACCTCCATCCAAGTGTCTCAACGACAAATTACCTATATCGAGTTGGTCAATCTGCTTCAACAACAGGAGGCACGCCAACTTCACAAGGATGATTCTTCCAATACAGCCCTATACACCAACGAGCGGGGTTCTAGGAAGAAAGGTAATGGGCAAAAATGAGGCAACTTTCAGAAAGGAGGAAATTCTCAACAAAATACGAAATGAAAAGGAAAACAACCTCAACAGAAGAAGAGGTGGTGCAAAATCTGTGAGAAAGACAACCATGATACCAACAGGTGTTGGCATAAGAATAAGCAGAAAGGCCAAAACAAACCATAAAATAAAAACAAGCAACCCCGGGTGAATTTTCCGTTGAAGAATCCGACTCGTCATTCTGAATGGGCACACAAGGTGCTCATGACTACCACAGATTCCACACAGAGGGATCCCGTTTGGTATGTCGATTCTGGAGCTAGCAAACATATGACTGGTGAGATATCATGGTTTGAATCATTCATGGCCAAAGAGGGCAAACCTGTCACCATTGCTGATGATAAAACCTATAGGGTTCAGGGGAGAGGAAGGTTACACGGTTTCACTCTTCCCGATGGCAAGTGTCGATTGACAAAGTCCTCTATGTTTTGGGATTGGCTAACAATTTGTTTGTCGATCACCACACAAATCTTGGATAGAAATATGGTTGTCAACTTTCATGTTGAGAATGGAAAGAAGTGTTGTACTATTACCAAGAAGGGTAAGCAGATTGCACCGCCTCTCATATAAGCACGACTTATTTGCCCTAGATGCTATCTCTACTCCACATGTTGCCCTACTCTGGTCTCTATCAAGGAGGAAACTTCCCTATGGCCACGGAGATATGGGCATCTTAGTTCGGCTACTTACTTGAGCTCGGTAAGTATGAGATGGTAAAGGGTCTTCCTTCCCTTTCCCCCCCATTGCCGTAGTTGTCTGCCGAAAACATAGAGTACCATTTGAGAAGAGCTCAACAAGAGCACGAAAACCTCTGGAGTTAATTCACACCGATCTGTGCGGTCCTTTCACACCCAAAAATTGTGGAGGGAAGAGGTACTTTCGGTTATTCGTAGATGACTACTCACGAAAGATGTGGGTTTTCTTTCTCCAACTATAATCTGAAGCTTTCGCATTCTTCCAGCAGTTCAAGAAATCCATTGAGAAGGAGTCAGGAGCTTCTATTAAAACCCTCCACTCAGATCGAGGGGGGGAGTTTACCTCTAATGAATTTTCTACATTCTTAGATAAGCATGGAATCAAGAGACAGTTAAATAACTGCCTATACTCCTCAGCAAAATGGAGTTTGAGATAAGGAACCATTCTATCATGGAAATGGTTCATTGTATGCTCACAGGGAGCTACTCTTGGGCAACAATATTGGGCAGAAAGCCGTCACCCCGTAGTTATTATCTCGTTGAATAGGGCACCCACAAAGGCCCTAAAAGGAATGACTCCACAGGAAGCATGGAGTGGTAAAAAACCCTCCATATCTCATCTACGTATTTTTGGATGTCACGCTTTCATGCACATACCGAAAGAGAAAAGGAAGAAGCTAGATGAGAAAACACTGAGATGTATTTTTATTGGTTATGATGAGCACTCTAAAGGATATCGTTTGATAGATCCTTTGACCAAGAAAATTCATCGTCAAGAGATGTTGTCTTTGATGAAGCTTTCACATCACGGGGGCACATCTAAAGTACACCTAGATCTTGTGGAATCTAAGGAAGAGAAGATTCCTTCGTCAACACAGACAGGAGGTCCTTCTACATCTTCTTCACCACCACCGAAGAAGAACCCAAAATGGTGTACAAATACAATTAGAGACACAAATTTATCCACTCCTCAAAATTTGAACTTGGATAGACCTCGTACACGCAGTATGGCTCAAAACAAAAAAGAAGCCAAAGAAACTGGTGAGGTTGATGATCTTTGTCAATATTTTGAGGAAATTTTTGTAACTCCACGTACAGAAGCAAAGGATATGGATATTGATGATGACAGGGCATTCATGTCTACCATAGATGATCTTGAACCTGCATCAGTGCAAGATGCTCTTAGTGAGCCTCAGTGGAAGGCCACTATGGATACATAGTATGAGTCTTTGATGAAAAATAAAACTTGGAAGCTTGTTGATTTGCCGCATGGAAAGAAACCCATTGGCTGCAAATGGGTATATAAAGTCAAGTACAAGGCAGATGGAACAATTGATAAGCATAAGGCCCGTCTTGTTACAAAGGGCTATGCTCAAAAGGAAGGCATTGACTACGAGGAAACTTTTGCACCTACTACTTGGATGACCATAGTTCGAGTTATGTGTGCTATGGCAACACAATATGGGTGGAAAGTTCACCAGATGGATGTCAAGAGTGCCTTTTTAAATGGTGATCTCCAAGAAGAAGTCTACATGACTCAGCCAAAAGGATTTGAAGTGGAAGGCCAAGAGCAAAAGGTTTGCAAATTGGTCAAATCCTTATATGTTCTGAAACAAGCTCCTCGAGGTTGGTATATAAAAATGGACAATCACCTTATGCAGCATGGATTTAAGAGATTTCCATCAGATGCAAACCTCTATTTCAAGAAATAGGGTTTTGAGATAGTGTTGCTTGTACTCTATGTGGATGATCTGCTCATTATAGGGAGTTCAAAAACTATGATCTCTTCTCATAAAGAAACTTGTGTAAATATTTTGAGCTGACAGATCTCGGACTTCTCCATTATTGTCTTGGTCTAGAATTCAGCCAGAAGGAGCACTCCATCAAAGTGTCTTAGAAAAAATATGCCAAGACATTGCTGGAAAAATATCGCATGACTGATTGCAAGCCAATGGCAACTCCGATGGAGAATGGACTTTAGTTATCGTGATATGATGATTCACCTCAGGTAGATGGTACTCTCTATCGACAGTTGATTGGGAGTCTCATATATCTGACCAATACTAGGCCAGATCTCATATTTGCTATCAACTATCTTTCAAGGTTCATGCAGGAGCCTAAGACCACTCATTAGAAAGCAGAAAAACGTGTTCTTCACTATGTCCGTGGTACTATGGAATATGGCCTAGAATACAAGAGGAATAACAAATTCTTCTTGCAAGGATACACGGACTTCGACTATGCCGATCATTTGATGATCGCAAGTCAACTTCTGGATGCATTTTTCATCCCGGGATCCGGTCTTGTCTCTTGGCACAACCAAGAAGCAACAGGTGGTTGCTATTTCATCAACAGAGGCAGAGTATCGTGCCGCACGTGAAGCTGTGTACGAAGTAATATGGTTGCGTCGCATCCTGACAAGTATGGGCCATCCATCAAAATCTCCAATACACTTGTTTTGTGACAATCAGGGTGTTCTGAACCTTGTCAAGAATCCAATCCATCATGAAAGAACAAAGCACATTGACACACAATGTCATTTCATTCGAGATGAAGTTCCAAAGCATCGAATTCAGCTTCAACACATTCCCATCGATGCTCAAGTTGCAGACATTTTCACTAAGGCACTTGGACGTGTCAAATTTGAATTGTTTCGTAGCTCTCTTTGTATTACAAAATGATGTAAGGGGATGTTAGTATAGCTATTAGTTATTACATTACCCAAATAATGTAATAAAGGGGGATGTTAGCGTACTTTAGCTATTTGTTAGTTGTTATATTTCTTTAGCAACTTGTTGCAGGTTGGTATATTGTTATACCTGCATCCTGTTGAGATGCACCCAACCCGGGCTAATCTAGGAATGCAGTTTGTAATTTCTACAGTATTTAACACCCTGCTGAATAATACAATTCTGTTCAATTTCTTACATTTTTGTAATCATTAAATTCTATGATCCTGATAAAAGGGCAGTGAAAATAACTAATGGTATAACATTATTTACCATCACTAAAAAATCTTGTCATGATTTGTTTTTCGTAGGGGTAGACCCACCTCTAGAACCCAAACCATTTGATATAGCAAAGCAAGCTAGGGCTTTTTCTTCATGAATGGCTTCTGATGAAAATGAAGTTGTTGAAAAGTTGCTTCATTTACAATTTGGGCATATAAAGTAGGAAGATAAGATGCATGATATATTTATCCCCATTGACCAGTTTACCAACCTAGAGCTTTTTTCCATGCTAGATTGTTTGGAGGGTTTGGATTCTGATAAATTTGTGAGGGATTGGCAAATAGCCATTACTTACTACATTTTGAATGAGAAGATGTACAAACTTGAAGTAAAGAAGAAAGGTATCAAGGCCATTTAATTTGACTGGCTAGTTTTCCTTGCCAAAAAAATGCATGAGAAATTGGTGTAGCACCCTAAAATTGGCGCAGTAAAATTATAAAAATTACATTCACCTTAGTAAATAATTTAAAAATCAAATTTAACCTCCCAAACTTCCCGTTAACCATCGAGAAATCCGTTTCCCCCTTTTTCGTGCCATTTTTAGAGGTTTTTTTGATCGTTTGACGATATCATCGCCGATCAGACGATATCGCCCCAGATTTGACGATTTCGTCTAAACTAGGACGTCCAGACGATATTATCACAAAACTGAATTTGCATAGTTGGAATCTATTCCAACGGGTCTCCAATCTTGGTAGAAGCGTGTCTGCGCCATTGGGACCCTCCCCCGTTGGAGATCTCCCAAATTGGGATGATCTCCAACCTCCCAACAACTCCCCCTAAGCCTATTTAACTTCTAGGATTTTCCCTCCCCAACCCCCCGGCTGAATTTATCTACAACCCGATTCCCTCTCGTCAAAACATCCTAATTTTGCTTTTGCACTAGTCCCATAGCCATTTTGTTGCAGGTACATCACTGGTTTTCAATCGGAGCCAGCACCCATCGTCGTCGATGAACCTATTCAAATTGGAGGCGATCCTATCGAATTCAAGGCGATTTCGTACTGATGCGAGACGATCTCGATTGTAGTCTACATCGAGGCAATCAGTGCCTGAAGTTTGCTCTTATTAACTCTTTATCCATCTTTTTATTCTGCAAATTAGACTATTTATTTAGTGTTTATACTATTTTGCATTTGGTGTTCATCCATTTAGCTTAGAATGCATGTTAAGTTCATGATTTGCCATTAAAGTACAGTAATTTGCATTAATTTATGTTCTTAAATATTGTTCACTATTCATATTGCTGTTTGGTGTAATTTGCCTCCGTTTAGCACCAATAGAATTTCTTGTATTTTGCATCTTTTTCTATCTTGCGGGTCTCCCGAAAAATTCGTCAGATTCACTCTGACGTCGTCAATCTCAAACGATTCCTAAGATTGCGGACGATCCTATCGGTTACGGGCGATTTTCTCAGAATTTCCCGATGATCCACCCCCTCTCAAACATCGAATCTTCTTCAAACATCCGGATCAGGTATTTTTCATTGGCATTCTGTAAAATTCTCTATTTTCCCCTTTCAAATCTCTCTCGCTATATTCATGGAACTTGCATTTTCATATAGTTTAATTTAGTTTCATTCGGCCAAACCTAGGATGAATGTTTAAGGTTAAAACGAACTCATTAAACACATTCCAAAAACCTAGGCGTGGAAACTGCCATTAAATGTTTCCTGGTGAACCCACCATCCATTGAAAAATCACCAAAATACACCTCCCTTGAGAGGCGGGACCTTCGCAAAGTCCTCTCGTCCGAGGTACCGCATCATCATTTTCCAATCCTCCTTCCGGGCGTGGATCCTATAGCCTGAAGGTAGGGATGCAAAAAATTTGGAGCGATACAATTGGTAAGGATGAAAAAGGATTTAGAAACACCCTCTTTTTAGCATTTTTTGAGTTTGGTTTGGATGTTATTTACCACTGTAAGGTAGATGATGCCCTGGATTCTAATAAAAGAGAAAAATTACAAGGGAGACCCTATCCTTGTATATTATTGGACTGCTCACTTGAGGAGCATAGAGTCCTTTTACAGGTTTAATCTAGAATTTCTAGGGCTAGATTTGAAGATTATGTATGGGAAATGCCCTAGATTACCACCTCTAGCCAAAGAATTGTTAAGAGTACCAAGCATCGAGGAAGGGGACTGGTATATTCTCATAGAAGGTATAATTATTAGACTGTATGACTTCACTGGTAAGCCTTTTTTGCCACCCCATTTCATCATGAATAGATTGTTAGCTTTGGAATATTTGAGGCAATCAAATTTCATTAATATGAATTATGGCTCTAGTAAGAAAAGAAGATGTGACCTACCATAATATTGATGATATAACTATTACCAGAAAGGTCCAAGGTGAACAAATCATCCAGTATTTGGATAGGTTGGGCCTGTTTTACATCCCACAGAGGTGGGGATATGACCTAGATGAAAAATTCCACAAGAGGAACATTTCCATTAATGGAGAAAAGGCCCACAAGTTTGAGAAGACCTCGAGGCCTCATTTTAAACAAGATAGGAATAACAAGGAAAATGCCCCATTAGATTGGAATGTTTCCAAAATGGAACAACTTCCCCTATAGCTAGAATTCTATGAGAAAATAATTGATTTTGATCCAAACAACAATGAAAGCCACCAGTTGAAGGAGTCTAAGATCAAAGAGATTGAAAATAAAAAAATGGGGTGAAGGTAAAATTGTGGACTAGTGGAGAATTAGAGTGGATACTGGCATAGAGAAATATAAACTTGGGCAAGTAATTGATGATGATTTTTCTGAGAGATATGACAAGAACATAAAAACTTGGAAAGTGAAGGACCCTAAGAATATGGTATTGATTTACAAGAAAGCACAACCAGGGACAAATTCTCCTTCTCCACCTTCACAAGAGGAAACTCAGGAGGAAGGGGCTGATACTCAATTAGCTGCTACTGAAGCTCTTAAAATATTTGAGCCCTCAATGGAACAACTAGATAAATTCCCTATAGGGGTACAATTACTAAGTAAAATATATTATTCTGATGGTAGTCCATAAACATAGAAGTCATTAAGATAGTAAGTAGGCCCAAGTGCCTAGCCCTGGGTGGAGAGCCCCTTGAAACTAAGATAGATTGGAATAAGAAGGATGAGGGCTTCATGTTCACACCAATGAGTTTCACCACTGCAACCACAGTTGATTTGAACCCTATTTTTGAAGTTGTATTAGAGGAAGGGCCTTTTGAGAAAGATACAGGCCTTTTGAGAAAGATACAGAGAGTGATAAACCGATAATATTTCAAGTTTTAAAGAAAAAATCCAAAAATGCACTGGAAGGAACTCAGAAGGAGGTTTGTAAGAAACAAAAAATGGATAAGGGGAAAAGTGTTGAGAAGACCCCTATCTCAGTTGCAAAAAAATTGGTACAACAAATACAACAAAAAAGTGCAGAAGTGGCTCCAAAACTTCCTACATCTATAGGCAAAGGTACGATCACTATCCCTTCTTCTCATTCTCCTCCTTTTTACCTAGAGAAAGCTCCTTACCATTCTCAAGAAAAGGTTAAAATAAAAGTGCCCTCTCCTCCTCATAATTCACCACCTGTCTCATTAGTAAATACAAAGGCCTAAGCCAATCCATATCCTCCACATTCATTTGAAATTATAGTTTCATCATCTTCGGTAATCCCACATTTGCCATCACAACCTCCAATATCATCTAAAACATAAGTTGTTTCATCCACACCCACTCACCCTTCTTTGAGTTTTGTTTCAGTCCCCATGTATTTCCCCATTGTAACATCAACAATAGCCATAGACTCAATTGTAGTCACTACCACTCTATCATCATAAACTGCTGAATTTGCCCTTCCATATCTTATAGCTTCTCCTCCTCCTACAAGTTATCCCATGCTGGATTTTTTGTAAAAGGAGAAGAAGGTTTCACAAAAAAATCAGAATTTCTAGGTAGATAAGCTATCCAATACTTCAAAGAGGATGGATACAAAGAGGAGTACAATATCTGTTGACCCGGTTTCAAGGTAGAGAGGATCCAGGTCTATTATTCCTTTGGTGAGTAAGCTTGAAACAAAGATGATTATGCAAGACTATCATCTATAAGAGTATACATAAGACATTGAGCAACTACCTATTGAAGATGAGTTGGTTATAGCAAAATATCACTTAGAGAATTTCTATGCAAATATTGATATATAATATAAGAAGATCGACAAGTTGGAGTGGATGATAGAAAAACTAGAGAAGACAATCAACAACTAGAAACAAGTAGAGAAAGCTATCAGGAATGAAGTGAAAAGCTAGAAGAGCAAATTTTAAGAGGCCATGAAGCTCAAAGATCAAGTTGAGGAGTAGAAGAAGAAAAATGAATAACATGCCAAAGAAATATAGGACTTGAAGCATCAACTTTATATTGAAAAGGCCAAGTCCTCAGGCTTCTTGAAAGCAGGGGTGAAGAAAGTAAGAAAAGAGCTATGGTCTGAAGTTCTGGAGAAATGCTCTGAATTACAATACATCATAGATTATATGGATAATTTTAGCCATTTTCTCCAGAATACTCAAGAAGACCTGGACAAATTCACTCAAGAGTTGTAGCCCATGGTGATTTCAACAGAACAGATCTATAAACTGGTAGATAGCATGCTCAATAAGACTGCTAAACTAATCCCCAACAAGGAATGGAATACTGCTATATTGGATGACAGAGTTATAGTAAAGAAGAATATATCACTTCAAAAGTCTTGGTTGTTATATGATAAAGTGAAGAACATGATTCAAGATGTGGTAGACATCAATCAAGAAATGACTCAATATGTATTTAAAGGACTTTGATTTGAGAATAACACTTTGTTATAAGAAGAAGAAATCAAGAAGAGTATATATTTGAACCTCCAAGATGAATATGAGGTTGATTCCTAGAAGGAGCCAATTGATCAGGAGCAAGTATCCTAGATGATAATTGATTTAACCAAACTCAGAGATTTAATGGAAGACTTGGTGAACAAGGGAACCTGTGCAAATTATGAAGATACTGCTGAATTGGAGTTCATCCATAAGCATCTTAAGGAGAGTTCCAAACATTTTGAAGTAGTTTAGAAATAATCCTTGTAGACTCTTAAGATGATGGTCCAATTGTTTGGTACTGATGCTAAGAAAAATGATAAGGGGTAAGATTCACCTGAAGAAGAGGAGGCTGATCAAGACCAGGAGGACAATGGAGCAGAAGAAGCTCAACAAAGAGGTGAAAAAATAGATAGGGTTGTTGAAGATCCTTAAGAGACACGAGTGTAAGTTTTTGAATATTTTTGTAGTCATATAAAAAGTGTTGTATATTTGTTTCATTTTCAATCCTGACACTGTTAGAAGATAATAATAAAAGCATGAGGCCAAAGAGCAGAGAATGAAAGTTTTGTGAAGGTATTCATATCATTTTTATGAAGTTCAAAAAGGGAGAGTGTAGCTCTATTTTTCTTGACATTTGAGCAATTTTGAAGGAGCAGTGATTATCTTTGTTTCTAGTATAATCTCAATATGAACCATTATCCTCTGGGTGGCTTCACAAAGTTTTCAGAGGGTAATGGTTGTATAGAAATTATTCTATGAAGCATTGCTCGAAGATCTATATTTTTGACTCTTGATGCCCAATGGATAAGAATTTGAGTTTGATGCCTGGGAGGTGCCAGAATGTAGGCCTAAAATGGCCACATACTTAGAATTTTTTTGAAAAATATGCTAGGGCATGAAGATGCTCCCAACCATTGAAGATAGTGTATTTCAGAGCGACCCAACACAAGATGCTCCAATCCACTCAAAACTTAGTTATTTTTTTACAAGCATAAGCAAAGTGTTCCATGCCACTGAAGACTTAGTGTATTTTGCAACAGTTTAGCGCAAATGTTCCAATATGTAGTCAAAACAAGTCAAAATGACATAAGCATCTTTAAAAAAGTGGGTTAGCGACATTACCCCATCTCGCACACTAAAGCAACTAAGTGTTGGACATATTCCATATCATTGAGTTCCATGTCTAATCTAGAGTGGAATGGTGACATGTTCTATGCCATTGGGTAAGAAGGTCCAAACACTTGAGAATAAGTGGAAGGTAGTGGAACGGTGCAAAGTGATATTTTACACTACTTATCAAATAGATTGGTGACATGCTCTATTTTGTAGTCAACTCGAGTCAAATATGGAGGAGAAGATATCAAGGAGCATATTACGACATGCTCTACGTCGTGGATGCGAAAGGGAAATAAAGCAGTTTGAAGAATAAAGAGAGCGGATTGGTGACATGCTACATCCCACCCGATACTTAGTGTATTTCTCATGAATTCTCCAATCTATTGGCCAAAGTCGTCCAAGCTAATGTCAACATTATTTTTAGAGTGGATTGGTGATATGTTCTATGCTGCTCATCTGTAGAGTATTATTGAATTTTAATCATAGCCATCCATGAGTTGCATCAATGGTGGATATTATGCTAACATTTTCATGAGTATACAAAGGAAGATTCTTGGCAAAAAAGAACCAGTTAGTTTGAGTGGGTAGACGAAGTGTCCATGGAGCCAAGAACCAAGAACCTAGGTAGTTATAGATCTACGACAGGATAGAGTCCTAAAGAAAGATGAACGATTAAGATATTGTTTCTAACGACCTAGAGTCTAACTACCATAATAGAACTTGTAAGTTGTAGAGATGAGATACCATGGTGTGCGACATCAATCATATTTCTCGGGCCCTACAGGTGAATGAAATGATGCTACCTTAGTATTCTGCTAATCTGGCATATTCTAAATTCTTGTAATGTTCCACCTATTTTATTTCATTGGAAAACTATATATAGAGGTCGAACCCTCAATTTTTAGGGTTGGCTCTGAATGTTTTCTTGCCCTATTGTGTAATATCTTTTGCAAATTAATAGAAGGAGCTTTACTCTAATTTTTGAATCAAGATTTGTCATATTAAATATCTTTACTAAGAGGTTCAAGCTATGAATTGCATTTCTGTCAATGCTATTCTGGTTAGTTCATTCCACCAATATAGGATTATGAGTTGTAATGCAATTGAAATATTTTCATAGTTAGATCTATGTTGGTAAGAGGTTTATTTTTGTTAAGTCTAAATATTGATCTATTCTGCTAAATTGGATTTTTAGTATCATAGATGTTGAAATTACTTGAAGAACATCTCTGCTTTGTTTTTATTATGAATATCATTATATTTTGGGTGCTGCTAATCCTGAGTGTGGAACACTAGAAATAATTTTCTAGAAGGTCTTCTCTATGGATGCCTATGTTGTTAGTTCTATCTGGAAACTATTAATTCATAATTTTTTAACCCTAAAACTTTTTCTAACCCTATCTATCAAAACCATTATCAAGCTTAAATGAGTCAACACTCTGTTAGTTGACAAGGAACCAACATACTTTGGAGGTTGTCCTGAAGCAATATTTTGTCCATCCAATGTTGAGTTCTGAACTGTGACTAGCGGGTGCAAGCCTGGTCAGAAATCTGGAAGATAGATAGTTGCAGTATCAAGTTTACTTGATGTCAATTTGGATCCCAATAGGCACTAATAAAATTTACACTACAACTAAAAGAGAATTTTTGGTCATAGTCTATGCCATTAATAAGTTTGGTCACTATATTACAAGTTATGCTATATACATAACATGGACCACTCTACAATCAAATATTTGATGAACAAACCAATGGTGAGTGGACAAGTGATCATATGGATATTGTTACTTCAAGAATTTGATACCACTATTATAGATAGACCTAGTAGGACAAATGTAGTTGTTAATTTCTTGTTGAGATTAAACACTACCAATGAGAAAGAACTAGTGGATAATTCTATTCCTAATGAACATTGTTTTTGCAATATTAGTGCACTCGCCATGGTTCATAGATATTTATAACTACCTAGTAACTAGGAATATTCCTTCCCACCTTACTCCAAATGAGAGACAAAATCTTGTTTGACAAAGTTAATCTTTTCAATGGATAAAAGGAATAATATTTAAATGTGGACCTAATCATGTTTTGCAAAGGTGTGCAAGGGAATATGAAGTTTATGATATCCTTAGGATATGTCATGATAAAACTTCTAGACGTAATTACCCAAAAAATGAACCAAACAAAATAATCTTGGAGTAGGGTACTATTGGCCTTCACTTCACAAGGATGTGAAGAAATATATCTTCCATTGCAATTAATGTCAAAGAATGGAAAAACCTATGGTACAAAATAAAATACCTCTTCAACTAGAAAAATTTGATAAATGCGGCATATATTTTATGACATGTTAAACCATCATCACAAGGGAAATATTACATCATAGTGTGCACAAACTACATGACTAAATGCGCTGAAATTGTGGGTTTTCGATACACCCATGAGGAAAAAATAGGTCATTTCTTATATGAACATATCTTTCAGTGCATTGGTACTCCTCATGAGATTGTATCATATCAAGGACCCCAATTTGCATCAAATATTATCCATTCATTCATGGAATATTATCAAGTAAAATATAAAAGGTCCTCACCATATCACCCACAAGCTAATGACCAAGTAGAAGTTACTAATAGGAAATTAGAGAACATCTTAACAAAAATAGTAGCTTCACATAGAAAGCACTAGGTTGATAGGTTATGTAAAGTCATATGGGATTATAATATTACTTGGAAATATACCATTGGACTCACCCTTATGAGCTAGTCTATGGAAAAATCTATTTTACCAGTTGAATTTGAAATGTAAACTTTATGTATTGTACTTGATGTGGGTATTGAGTTATTGTAGGCATAATAGGAAAGGATTTTATAGCTGAATTCACTTGATGAGTTGCAAAGGAATGCATTTTTCTAGATGAAGGTTATTTAGAAACAATAAAATACATGACATGATAAGCACATAAAAAATAATAAGAACAAGCTAGGTGATTAGAAACACTTGTTTGATTTATGTTATATTGATTTCAAGGGTAAGCTCCAAACTAGATGTTTTGGACTATATGAGATCAATCAAGTTTTTGATAATGGTGTTGTATGATTGATACCTATTGATGACTCAAGAAGAAACATGGTCATGAATGGACATGAACTCAAGTTATACTATAAACCAATAACAAAATAATATTTCTCCACCTATCTACTTTCGTAGTTTGATATGTATGTTGTGGGGGAAACCTCTTCTCCCATCATGGATTGCAAATTATTATTATCCTTTTGTATTAAAATAAATTTGGTTGTGAAAATACCTTATGGATACAACTAGGGTAGAAGTAGACTAAAAACTAGAAATGGTAGTTTCTTCTATTTGAAAAAAAGGTACAAGACTATTCGATACTTGGTTTATCCTACAATGTGCTCAATAGATTCTACGTTTTTGAAACAATATACACCTTACACTCTGATGAGGTATGTATTTTATTACTTACTTTTTCTTAATTTGAATAATTTATGAGTTATGACTAATCAAGGGTATGATGCACAAAAGAGGGGTCATATGATTCATAATTAGGGGCTATAACTTAACCCTCACTGAAGTGTGAGACTCATCCGATGGTAGGATCCTTTTTTTGATATAAAACCAGACTCATCCAATGCCCACATGCAAAAAAATGCATGGGTGCTATGATAACAGGATATAATTATTTGATGCCTAAGAAGTTGATAAAAAGTGCTTGAGTCCATACAAAGAAGGGGCTGATATCTAAAGCCACATGGATAGGACATATTGCACACAATCCATATGCATTACCACCTTGTCACCTTGTACAAGATCCAAAAGGATATTAATCCATGCGAGGGCACATGAAACATGGTTAAGTCTTTGCAAAAGTACATTTCCTAGAGTGACATGGCAAAATCTAGAGCATATGGCTAGAAACACCAAAGTGATAAGTAGATATGGTGAAGAAAATAGGGGTCACATGCTTACAAGAGAGTGATCTACCATACTGGAGGGATGGTGATTACCATAAGGTAAGTCCATTACTCATGCAAGAGCTTAGCATAAGATCCACAAAAAATCTACCACCACAATACCCTAGATCTAATAGTCAAGGGCAAAAAGACAAAAAAGGAGTCTATTTGTCCATCTCCACCCTAGAAATTTGTTGCATAGTGTGTCACCATAGTTCATCACCATCCTTCAACATCATTTTACTTTTGCACCATGGGGAAGAAGCACATAGCTAAAATTAATGATGCAAAACAACTACTCTAGGATACTGAGGTAGTAGATATATTCTACATAGCCAACTGATTACAATTCTTTGAGTGCTTCTATGGACACCATGTTTAGCTAGTGAAGGAGTTCATTGAGAACTTGCATAATGAGATCACCAAAGTGAGGGGCATACATTTTTTTGTTACCTCCAAAAATATTAGCCAATACTCAAGAATCCCCCATGTAGGTTAGAATTTATTTAAAAATATTTACAGGATGCCTAAGTTATTTGAACAATTTTTGGAGGAGTCTGACCCTAAAACAAAATTTAACCTTCATAGATACAAAGTATGAAAGGATTTGAAATGGACCAATCTCATATGACCTTGAGATGCAGTAGAAATGTGGGTGATGAAATTCATAACCTATTATGGGTAGTTCACAATACTTTTGACACCACAACTAAAGATTCTTCTTTGCCTAGAATGAGGTAAGCATTAGCCTAAGAATTGCATTACTCTACCATTTTATTTGTATCATATACTACATCATATAGCCATGAGATATTAGACTAAGAAGGAAAAGGAAAAATTGAAATAGCATGGCCTAATCAAGTTAATCTACCATAAAAACTTTAAGGCAAGTAAAAGGGAGGAAATAAAATAACAAAAAATCTTAGCAAAATTTTAGCAAGAACCCTAATCTCAAGATTCATTTGTAGAAATGTATATTGGTGTTGAGACCTCCAAAGCTATGCAAATCCCTAAAAACACAAAAGTTATAGAATAGGAAATAGAGGACTAGGGTTATTATAGGTTGAATTATTTTGAAGAAGATATTTAGGAGCATGGGTTGGATAGAGAAATAGGGAATTAAGAGAACCCACTAGCCTATGAGATATCATTATCAAAACAAAACCAGTACTGGACCAATCCAAAGCACCACCACTTTTGAAACCTATGAAAAATGGAGATACTTAACCCCTCTAAAGTAAATGAGGATGCAAACATTTCAAAAATCCCTAAAATTGGGAGTGAAAAAAGAGTGAGACTTGAGATACTCCCATATTACAAATATGTAAGCTTTAGAAGGAGAACATGCTCTATTACTAACAAATCTAATGGAAATCATTTGATAGTACAAGTACAACTGATCTTGATAGATGGCATACATTAGAGTAAGGTAATGGTAATTAAGGAAGAGAGGATAGATATCTCAAGCTTCCCATAGCCATTATCACCAACACAAAAAGAAGACCCACAAATAACATTGGATGGCCCATCAAAAGATGCAATTTTGGGGGAATCTATATCACCTACGCCTTTCAATAATGTTGAGCCACAAATCCAATAAGTGGATATCCAAGTGGAAGTCGAGTTGATTGTGGACATTGTAGGGCCAAGTGATGAAGATACTAGTAGTCCAAAACCATTACGATGGGATGCTGTATATTTGAACGAGTTGGATTTAAAAGGAGACAAGTTGGTTATATGGTCTTTGTAGACATGGGTTATAACATTTGAAAACATATTTAAGGACAAAAATGATCACATAAATCAACTCAAAGACTAGTTGACCATGGCTCAAATTCAAAAGGGGACAATTTCAATTACTAGCACAAGGAATATACTAGAGGTAATCAAGGAATTGATGGAATACCTTGACCACCCAATTCACCTTTTGGAAAAGGCAACATAATCCCTTGACCATTCATTACAAATTTTAACATAGGTTACAAAGCCCTTTGACTAGCAAAAAAACCCTACAAAAAATGTTGAGCTAGAAAAGGCATTGATAGAGAAAATGTTAGGGTGCATAAACTTAGAAACTATAGATAATGTTGATATAGAACATGCATTAATAGAGGAAATACCAAGGTGCATAAAATTAGAAATTGTATAAGAGCATACAAAAATAGTAGAACAATCATTAGGGGTGCCTCCATTGATTAAGACACATGATCAAGAAATGCAAACTGATCCCTTGGAGCCTTCACAACCAACTATAATCATTCCACCAAATATGGTTACTTTGGATAACCATAACATAGTGTTGTGGCTTAGATTGACATAAATATGAACTTGAACTATGACTGTAGCACCCTAAAATTGGCACAGTAAAAATTCCAATAATTACATTCACCTTAGTAAATAATTTAAAATTCAAATTTAACCTCCCAAACCGCCCGTTAACCGTCGAGAAATCCATTTCCCCCTTTTTCGTGCCATTTTTAGAGGTTGTTTTGACCGTTGGACGATATCGTCGCCGATCGCACGATATCGCCCCGCATTTGACGATTTCGTCTGGACTAGGACGTCCAGACGATCTTGTCGCAAAACTGATTTTGCAAAGTTGGAATCTGTTCCAACGGGTCTCCAATCTGGGTAGAAGCGTGTCTGCGCCGTTGGGACCCTCCCCCCGTTGGAGATCTCCCAAATTGGGATGATCTCCAACCTCCTAACTACTCCCCTAAGCCTATTTAGTCTCTAGGATTTTCCCTTCCCAACCCCTGGCTGAAAATTATCTGCAAGTTAACTCCATTCACGTTAAAACATCCCTATTTTCCATTTGCACTGGTCCCATACCAATTTTATTGTAGGTACATCACTGTTTTTCAGCCGGAGCTAGCACCTATCGTCGTCGACGAACCTGTTCAGATCGGAGGCGAACCCCGTCGAATTCGAGGCGATTTCGTACTGATGCGAGACGATCTTGACTGCAGTCCGTATTAAGGCAATCGCGTCTCGAAGTTTGCATTTCTCAACCTTTTCTCTCGTCATTTTATTCTCGCAAATTAAATAGTCTATTCAAGTGTTTTATGTCATTTTGCATTTGGAGTTCACCCATTTCGATTAAGTGCATAATTAAATCCTAATTATTATCTAATTAGCACGATTCATTTCTTGTCTCTCGTGTTTAAGTTTCAGTTTGATAACATTGCTGCCATTTTATATCATTTCCCTCTGTTAGCACTGTAGTACCTTTTGTATTTTGCATCTGTTTTCGGTTTTGTAGGTCTCTAACGAATTCGTCTGACGAATTCGTCAGATCTCATACGATCTTGTCTGATTGCAGATGATTCTCGTCGAATCTCAGACGATCCAGACTGCTTCAACATCAGAATCTTCTTCAGACATCCGGATCAGGTATTCCTCATTTGTATTCTGTAATCTCTCTATTTTTCTGTCTTTAAATTTATTTTCTGTATTCATTGAACTTGCATTTTCATATAGAGTAATCTAGATACATTCGGCCAAACCTAGGATATGAATGCTTAAGGTTAAAAATGAACACATTTAAACACATTCCAAAACCTAGGCGTGGAAGCTGCCATTAAATGTTTCCTGGTGAACCCACCATCCGTCAAAAAATCATCAAAATACACCTCCCTTGAGAGGCGGGACCTTCGCAAAGTCCTCTCAATCCGAGGTACCATGACATCCTTTTCCCATCCTCCTTTCGGGCGCGGATCCAATAGCCTGAAGGTAGGGATGCGAAAAATTTGGAGCGATACATTTTGGTGAACCCGACGTGAATGCATCATAACCTTTTGAAAAACAAAAACAAAAAACAAAAACATCTATAGAACAACTAAAACATAGATGCATTTTAAAACATTCAAGTTTGAAAACATGTTTAGATGGTAGCTCCTAAGAAAAGGTTAGCGGTTACTATAAACGTAGAAAATCAATTGGCAACTATAGAAGTTAATTCTGTCCTTAGTGTGCCTGAAACAAGTAGAAATCAATTCCTGTGGAACGAACTTGATAGAAGACTTAGTCTCATCTCATCTAGGTCCACACAACTTAAGCAAATCAAGAGGCTAGTCCTAGATAGAATCCTGGGATCCTCATCAATTAGTTTTTTATCATGAACTTCGGAGAGCCTCGCCATAGATGGTTAGCCTATAGGAGAGCTCTAGTATCTTCAAAATTTTTCACTCTCGAGGAATACCTTAACGACAGCAATCGTGGTACACCCATTTCTAGTTCATGTAGAATACCAAGAAATTGTTCTTAAGATTAGAAGAAGATGGAATAGAATTCCTAGAGCTATGTTATATCGAGAATACTGTCATGAGCTTTATTATTATAAACCAGAATCTGAAATACATGATATCACTATAGCTCTTTTCATCAAATTTTTAAAAGAAAACTTTCAATTTGAAGAAGAACACTTCATGACTCCTGAACAACTCGAACCTATTAATGATATTCATAAATTGTTTATAGAAAACTAGATTATTATTTCAGTATTATTTCTTGCATTTATTGTGTTATTTGTTGTCTTTATTATATTGTTTCAAAAAAAAAAAACAAAGAAAAACTAAAAAACTAAAAAAATCAAAAACTTAGCAAAAACTTAAACATTTCATTTTCAAATATTGTAGTAGGTATATAGTAAATATATACCTCTTAATTTGTTGCATATATATATATATATATATATATATATATATATATATATATATATATATATTTGCTGAAATCAAAACTTAGCACCATGCCTAAACTTAGGAATGGTAAAGAAACTTTAGGAGAAGGAGAAGATTGGTTACAAGATACAACTAAAGACCCAAATGTCCTTCTTGGAGATTCAAATCCGGAAGGAGAAACTCTAGGTCAATCAGACGAAGACTTAGGTGAAGATAAGGAACAAGAAGGAAGTGTTAAAGAGGATGGATCCTCATCCCCTAGAGTAGCTCCAAATGGAACTATTGCCTTTGACAATGCAGAGCATTTCAAGAAATTTCTCATGGATAACATTGATGACCTTAATGTGGCAATTCGCCTTGATAAAGGGCAAATTAGTAACACTCAAGCAGCCATGGAATATATTTGCAATATGCGCACTAATCCCTTGTCTTTCATTGATCAAGAAAGTGACAAGGCTGGGCCATCCAATACGGATATGGTCACTATGGCTCAAAACATGTCAAAACAACAAGTTACCCAACCTCCTAAGGAGCCTGTTATTCAACCTAAAATCACTCCCATACAAAAGAAACCTTCCTTCACTACTTTATTCCGCCAAACTATTGAGCAATATGCTTCAAGTAAACAAAAACCTAAAACAAAGCCAAATATAAACTTTCAACAATCCGGAATACAACATAATCCAACTTCAAAATTCCTCCATAATACTTTTCCTACCAATACTTTACACAACAAGTAACATGGCATCTAATCTTCATGTTCCTCCATCATATGCCCATAACACTCATGTCAATGCCCTACCAAACCAATATGGGGGCAAACTAGTAATCTGGAAGCCATGGTGAAACAATTGGCTTCACGTATGGACCAAATAGATCCCTACCGTCCCTCGTATAATTATCGAGAGATCTGTAGTCAACCTTTGGACCCCATAGTTGTAGCTCAACCATACCCTAAGCATTTTCCCATGCCCGTCCCGCCTATATATAAAGGAACCGAAGATCCCATAGAGCATCTTCGCATGTTTAGGATAGCATGTCACGACATATCGCATGACGACTTGCTATTACTAAAAATGTTCCCCAAAAGTTTAGGTGGAATGGCATTAGAGTGGTACTATCAATTGCCCACTCATTCTTTGAGAAACTTCGAAGAAACAACTGAATCATTTGTCCATCAATTTAGTGCTTACATCGAGAGGCATGTAACTATTAAAGACCTATACAATTTAAAACAAGACAAGGATGAATGCTTTGCCGATTTCTTAGCTAGATGGAGGCAATTGATAGGAAAACTGCACTTTGTGCTGCCTTATAGGGAAATGTTGGACATTTTCATCAACAATTTACAAGAACAGATATCTTATGAGCTATCGACCGCTACTTTAACTACCTTCGATCAAGCTATAGATTTAGCTCGAAGAGTAGAAGATGCCCTCATTAGGAGAGGCCAACTTAGGAAGAAGGATGATGAGAAAACATCCAGAAATCAATATAAAAACAAACAAGTTGTCGGTGACGGAGTCACTGACAGCAGTAAACGTTGCTAATATCAATGCAACGAAGACAACAGAAAAATTCATATTGAAACCTCCTGACAAGCCTCCTCGAGAATTCACTAGATTAAACCAACCCTTATCAACTATTTTACCTCAATTACTCGAAAGAGGTTTGATCCAATTACCAGCTATCCGAGAACCTGACCCAACTATACCCGGATATAGAGCTGACTTGCACTGTGATTTCCATAGAGGACCTGGACATTCTACCAACGCTTGTAAAAGGTTAAAACATAAAATACAAGATTTGATTGACAATAATGAAATGGAAGTGCAAGCCTTCCAACCTAAACAAAACCCTCCTAATAATACTCAAAAGACCATTCCCCAAAATCAAAATCAAAATGCCAATCAAACTCTAGACATATTTCAACACCCTTTACCAAGACATGGTAAAGAGGTAGCCAATCAAATCGAACATCATAATGTTCCCCCTCCTACCCGATATGTAGGAACCATTAGCGGACAATTACCTATTCAGGATCCTCAAATATTTGACACGACCTTATCCCTCGGTTACGACCAGAGCCCTTACATAATTTTCAAACTTCCGATTCTAGTGATATAGAATCGATAGTGAAAGTGAACTAGACATTACTTCAAACCAATCGAATAGTTCTGAAAATGAATCAGATCCTATTCAACCCGTCACAGATGCTATGGTTCCAAAAGAACCATTTCCTAGAAGAGTCACTACTCGACCTTCTTCCAATATATTCCTTTCTAATGAAGAAGCCATTAATGCTCAACCGAGACCAGTTCAACGTCTTCACTATAACATTGTAGGTACCATTGGAGTCGTTACTCGACAACAAGCTCAAAACTCTCAACAAGAACCAAATCAGAACGATGGATCAGCTCCATTCATTTTGAAAAATCCCAATAAAGGGAATCATGTTCCTACTGTTCCATCTAAACCCCCTTACAATATTAATGAGCAATTGTCCAATACTACGGCCATAATTTCCCTCTTAGATTTATTAAGATCCTCTCCCACCCATAGGGATGAGTTGATGCTTACATTAAGCCAAATGATGGTACCTCAAAACATTCAACCTGAAGCTATGGCCAATACTATCATCACACGAGAGATTGATTGTATTGACTTCCGGGATAAAGATATCCCACAACACAGTTTTCATAAGGACAATCCCTTATACATTACTGCTTTAATTGGAGATGTAGCCGTCAAAAGAGTTTTGATTGATAATGGCTCATCTCTAAACATTTGCACCTTTGACTTCTACCAACGATTTGGCTTTAGAAGTGATGAAATGAAGAAAACTGATATGATTATCAAAGCTTTTAATGACGAAACACAAGAAACGTGTGGAGTTATTACCCTCCCATTGCAAGTTGGCCCTAGAACCCTAGAAACAACCGTGTTTATTGTACATTGTCCAACGATCGTACAATATACTTTTGGGTCGCCCTTGGATCAACGCCATGCGAGCGGTCCCCTCAACTTTACACCAATGTGTTAAATTTGAGTTTAAAAATCAGTTGGTCACTATCCATGGTGACCCTAGACCCTTTGATATGTGTGCTTTGGTAGAACCCGTTGGAGTGCAATTTTGCCCTGCTCTGTCATCCACACATCCTAGTTCTTCTTTTTCATCCAAAACTGTGAAACATAAACCCATAACTTCACCTATTTCCCTTCCTTTAATTTCATCCTCCTATGTAGACCAACAACCCTCTAAACAAATCATTTTAGAACCTCAAAAAGATTTTAAATCTACAACCAATCCTTCAAGTTCTATCCCTATAAATTCAAAACCTATAGACACATCTATCATACCTTCCACAACTAAAGACATAGGTAATAAGCCTTCTACATCTTATGCCCTTTCTGATGAACTCTTACCAGATTTATCTACAACCTTAATATCAGAAAAAATGAATGCTTTCATGCGAGATTCAAACCTTTTAAATGACTTACCGCCATCTCCTCGTACTTTGGGCCTCCCACAACCTATGGGAAGTACTTACCAAGTCGGGAGTTGTGCCTTCATTTATAAAGGATATGACTGGGGAAGAATCCCTCAGAATATCAAAACTCATCATGAAGGATATGCTCGGTGTTATTTTACCAATGATTATATTAAAGCTAAACCCATGATGCTTAAAATGGGATATGAAGGGAAAGGCTTGGGACCTTCCCAAAATGGCATGAAAGAACCTTTCGAGGTAGAACCATGGCCTGCCCGCTGTGGTGTGGGCCTATTTCCTAGTAAGGGTCAACCCTTTCCTTTTGAGGATGATGATCATCTCATATGCTATCAAGATTATTTGGATAGGCATGTTGATTTGCCTATTAAAAATCAGTCGTTTTCATGCAACATGTTGTCCATAGCATACCCCGAAATGATTGTCGACCCCGATGAAGAATTGGAAGGAGATATCTTCCATGATGTCTCTGTTGAAGAGATGTTACACAATGGATTTTATTTTGATGGTTCTATACCAACTATAGCCCAACTTGAGGCCACCGATCCTCAATATGAATTATCTAAATTAACCTTACAAGAATTACAAGAATTGGGTGTTTCACCCGCCCCACCTAACTTTGAAAGAGATCTACACATGGAGGTAGAAAACGTCATTAAAATTAATATTGGAACTGAGGATAATCCTCACATAATCAATATTGGATCAGAATTAAGCCAAGAAAAACAAGAACAATACATTGCATTCCTTAAAGAGTATGAAGATGTCTTCGCTTGGACATACGAAGATATGCCAGGTCTAGACCCTTCTGTAGTCATGCATCATCTAGTGGTCCATCCGGATGCTAAACCTGTTAAACAAAAACTTAGAAAAATGCATCCCAAAGTGGCTCTCTAGTCAAAGGGGAGTTAGAAAACTCCTGAATGTTATCTTTATACAAGCTATTGATTATGCTGAATGGATCTCAAACGTAGTTCCAGTCACCAAGAAAGAAGCTACCAAAGTTAGGGTTTGCACAGATTTTAGAGATATTAATGCTGCATGCCCTAAAGATGACTTTCCTCTTCCAAACATGGACCAAATCATTGACTTCACTGCCGAAAGTGGGATGATGTCCTTAATGGATGGATTCTCCGGTTATAATCAGATCAGGATAGCTCCTGAAGACCAAGGTAAAATAGCCTTTATTACCCCTTGGGGTACCTTTTGCTGGAAAGTGATGCCATTTGGCTTAAAGAACGCCGGTGCAACTTATCAACGAGCTATGACCTACATTTTTCATGATATGATGCATGATATCCTACATGATTATGTGGATGATATTATAGCTCGCTCTATTATTGAAAATAATCATTTAGATGATTTAAGGAAAGTCTTTAATCGATTACGAGAATATCTCATTCGATTAAATCCAACAAAATGCATATTCGGAGTTAAATCCGACAAACTATTAGGGGTTTTAGTTTCTTTACGTGGTATTGAAATCGACCCTCTCAAGATTGCGGCCATCACTGATATGCCCGCACCTACTAATATATCTGAGTTACGAAGTTTACAAGGTAAGCTTCAAGCCATCCGTCGCTTCATCGATAAGCTGGCAGATAAAACCGGTCCCTTTCTTAAACTCCTTAAGAAGGATGTCCCCTTTAATTGGGATACATAATGTAGAGAAGCTTTTGAACTTCTCAAACAATACCTCCTTAATCCACCTGTGCTTTCACCACCTAAATCTGATCGCCCATTTCTCCTCTATATTTTCGCTTCAGATTCTGCCTTAGGGGCTATGTTAGCTCAACTTGATGATGAAAAGCGAGAACGTGCTAATTATTATATTAGCCGAACCTTCATCAGTTATGAAACCCGCTACACAACGTTGGAAAAACTATGTCTAGCAGTCATGTTTGCTACGCAAAAATTATGACATTATATGCTTAGTCAAAAAACTTATGTCATTGCTAAATATGATCCCTTAAGGTATCTCATGAGTCGACCTTATTTATCGGGTCGCACAGCCAAGTGGGTTCTTGCTCTAAGCGAGTTCGATCTCACATTCATAGGACAGAAGTCTGTTAAGGGTCAAATCATAGCAGATCAATTAGCTGCTGCACCCTTAGAGTCTACCCATCCCCTCATCATCGAGTTTCCAGATGAATGCCTTCAATTAGAGGCAGACCATCCTGAACAATGGTCCTTATACTTTGATGGAGCCCGATGCATGAGTGGGGCTAGTGCGGGTATTATTTTAATCTCTCCGCAAAAACATCTTATTCCTCTGTCCTTCAAATTGACATTTGCTTGCACCAACAATATCGTTGAGTATGAAGCTCTAATCCTTGGATTACGAGCTGCCCTAGCGCTAAAAATTAAACACCTTTTAGTTTTTGGTGATTCCCAACTGGTTATAAACCAAATTAATGAAGTTTATCAAACCCGAGATGATAAACTGTGCCCATATAAGGCCTATGTTTTACAATTAATGTCTTTATTTGATCAAGTCACCTTGGAAGCCATTCCTCGAACTAGCAACCGTGCAACTGATGCTATGGCCGCAACTGCATCTCTCCTGCCCTTGGAGTTAGATGACGAATATGCCACTATCATTATTCGTCGACTCCAGGAACCCGCCTCAAATAAGTCATGCTTAGAGCCTTTGGATGTGTTTCTAATCAATGAAACTACTCCCGAGCCTTGGTATACAGACATATTTGATTTTCTTCAAAATGGGACTTTCCTTGCCAATTCTAATAGAAACCAGCGTCAGTTATTACGTCGACGAGCAAGTCGATTCGTAATAATTGGCAATACTTTATATAGGAGATCTTTTGAAGGTATCCTATTAAGATGTTTAAACTTAGAAGAGTCTAAATCAGCCTTGAGTGAAGCCCACGATGGATCTTGTGGAGGACACTTTAGTGGTAGTGTTATTGCTAAAAAGCTCCTTCGGATAGGATACTTTTGGCCTACCATGGAAACGGATGCACATGAGTATGTGCGCCATTGCGACAAGTGTCAAAAACATGCCGACCTTGTCCATGCGCCTGCACAAGAGCTGCAGGCTATTTCATCTCCATGGCCCTTTTCTAAATGGGGCTTGGATATTATTGGCAAAATCAATCCCGTGTCATCCGATGGACACAAGTTCATCATAACCGCCACTGAGTATTTCACGAAGTGGGTCGAAGCTATGCCTTTAGCTTCCTGCACTGGCACACAAGTTTCTAAATTTATTTTTAATCAAATCATTTGTAGGTTCGGAATCCTTGCCAATCTCATCTCTGACAATGGAACTTGTTTCAAAAATAAAGATGTTAAAAAATTATGTCAAAAATATAAGATTCAACATCGCTGGTCCACTCCCTATTATCCTCAGGGTAATGGTCAAGGTAAGCATCTAACAAAACCTTAATCAAAATTCTCAAAATATTGGTCAATAAAACTGGCCGTGACTGGCACATTCAATTATATCCAGCCTTGTGGGCCTATCGAACTAGTGTTCGAACCCCCACTGGAACTTCACCATTTGTTTTGGTGTATGGTGTCAAGCAGCTTTTCCATTTGAATTGGAAGTTCCTTCATTGGCTCGCTACTTCAAGATACCGAAGTAGGAGATGAATATCGTGGTCGGGCGACTTAGTCACTGGAACTCCTAGATGAAAATGCATCAATGCTTTGGAGCATCTCCGTGTTTACCAAAACAAGCTTAAAAGATCATATGCTAAAATTTCGTCACAGATCCTTTGAGATCGGTGACCTTGTTTTAAAAGAAAATAAAAAAATACAAATGCAACTAAGGACCTTAAAGGTAAATTCGAGCCCAATTGGCTTGGACCATACATTATTACTGCTAAATTTGAATCAGGAGCATACAAATTATCTACCTTAGATGGTAAAGAACTTAAAGAACCCATGAATATTTTGCATCTTAAACGTTACTATGCATAAATTTGGTCATTCTTCATCCTTGTATATAACTTGTTTTCAAAAATTTTATATATTTCTTTCAAATTTATAAAAATCCAAAAACATCAAAAATATTCATAATCATCCAAAATCTTCAAAACTATCTATTGCATTTATTTAAGGCACTTGTTAAATTTTTTCTGCTCAAAATCAAAAATAAAACCAAAAATCAAAATAATGATAAAAATATAATAACAGCTATATGCTTGAAACCAAATAAAATAAAGAAGAAAGAGAGAGTCCACATCCTCAAAAATTTTCTCAAAAGTGTTCATATATATTTTCTTACAATTATCGCAGTTATATGTTTTAAATTATTTTTGGATAAATTAGCATTTATGTGGCATCCCTCACTTGCACACTCACAACAATAAATATCTTGATTTTATCTGGCATGATTACTAATCTCTCTTATATCAAAGTTCACAAAATTCACTTAAATAAAGTTTGAGCATGGAGAATTGATCTTGTTATTTACTTAAACCAAGCACATCTTTTCACAATAAAATGATTATATTTGTAATTTCCATGTTTTGCTACATAGTAGAACCGATTTCTTGAGCGAAAAGTTTCCCCTGCTATCCTATCATGCACATGGTCTAGAATCTTTGAGAATTGGCAAAAGGACAAGCTCACCCCTACCTGTAATAAAAATCCCTTGCTCTACAAAGCTAATCCGAGCAAGTATCCCTAGCAAAGAAAAAGAAAAAAGAGAAGAAAAGTTCAAGAAAGAAAAAAGAGAAAAGAAAATGTTATTTCAGAAATGTTCCAAGCATTATCAAGCAAAAGAAATACAAACAGAAAAATAAGCAAAGTTCAAAAGAAAGCAAGAAAGCAATAAAATCCCTTTCCCTACCCTTTGAAAAGAAAAGAAGGGTTGATGAGCTTGAATCCCTGGAATTCTCAATTATTCGAAAACCGTGAGGTAAGCCCCATAACAAGTGGTTTGTGCCCAACCCGCTTGGCCTTGGGTAACTCCTAGCGTGGTGATATGTCCGTCACATTAGCGACCTTCTTTTGTACAGACCTATGTCTCGCTTATGGATTAGCTAGCTCTTGATAATCCGACCTACATAGTAGCCTAGTATGGTTATATGCATCTACATCATGGTTAATGAACACTTATTTGGTTTCTTCAAATCACTTGTATCATATTATCTTGCTCAAAACTGGTAAATGAACAATGCAATTGCACACACATTTGTATTTGAGAGATTTTGTGTATCATTATGATAAATCAAGATTGGAAATGAACTCACATATGCACATGGGATTCCTTATAAATCTAACTTTTGTCTTCAAAATAATTTGAAATATTATTTTTGCAACTTGTTTGGAATAAATCAAGTACAGTTGTTTACCATAAAGACAACTATATAATACAAAAATCAAAAATTTCTTTCAAAATATACAATCAAAAACATAAACATATATATCTGGTTGACTTTCGCGACGATGGTATAGTTTCAAAACCAAAATTGGAAATTTTATGCCTAGCGCAAGTCCTCCTTTTCATATTTTCTGTTCATCAAAAATCAATCAGGCAATAAAACTATTTTTTGGATTTTCGCGATGATGGTATAAGTCTATACCTACATATTCTATGCCTAGCGCAAACCATTGTAACAATTTTATTCCCCATTTATTAAAAATCATGAAAACCATATGACTTAATTCATTATTTTACACAAATTATGCTTTTCAAAAGCAAACACATTTTCATTATTTCATGTCATTATGTCAACCTTTTGCAATGATGGTATAATTCCTAAAGAATTATCCAAAAAATTTATCACACTTAGGAAATTATGCCTAGCAAAAAATCATTTGAACATTATTTCATGCACAAATATTTTTTATGAAAATCTGAAAACAAACCATCATCATCATCATCATTTGCACCATTGCACCAAAGTCTTAAGACAGTTTCTTAAGCACTCTTTTACTTTTTAACAATATTTCTATAAATGGGACTAGCTTGACGACCGAGTGAGCAGCGACTCCATGAAATGGTCTATAATAGCGACAATGTCCTTTGAAATTATTGTTAGAAGTCTCTTTTTATTTTTACATTTCATTACAACAAATCAATTTGTTACATCAGATTATTTCATTTAAAATATCACCGCATGACATTCAAATTATATCTCCAACGACATAATTACATCCAATCATCACATCAATCAAACATTAAAAGCCTCATAAACATACACAAGACACAAGTCATATGATCAAAAATATCTCATCTATATATATCACAAATATATGTACATCATCAAAACTGGATTGGTATGCCACAATCTGAACCTCGGCATACTCAATCCTCTATCAACAAAAACAAATATAATACAAATACAGTGTCCAGCCCTCTAGCCTCGAGAGCCCCTCGAGCTCTCTGCCTCATCTCCTCCCTCGCCCTGAGGTGGACGAGGTGGCCCCATCGTAGTCTGTGTAGTCCTCGTCCTCGACCGGGACGTGGTCCTCGATGACCCGATCCTGATCGGATCTGCGATGTTAGCTGGCAGGGGTAGTCTATCCGCCTCTGGCACCAGCTAGAAGTATAGTGTCTGGTAAAATGTCAGCGGGCGATAGCCCGTGTCAACTCCCCGAGCTCGCCCTCCGCCCCGTGCCCTGAGGCGTGCAATCTCATCCCGTAGCTGTGACACCTCAGCCCGATGTCGTGCAGCCGCATCCTGTAGCGTCTGCACCTGAGCCTGCAGACGATCTCTCTCCGCCTAGAGAGTAGCCATCTCACTACTCTCTCCTGTGTCCACACCCTTGCCCTTATCGGGCGATGGTGGCCTCTATGGAGATGGGGGTCTCGCCTCCCTCCTCTCCCTCTCTCTCTGCCGGCCGCTCCTGTGCCTGTGGCCTCCTCGCCTCTCTCCCGCCGTGACCCTAGGCTGCCTCCATCGCCGCCTGGCGCGCCTCCCTATCCGACGCACAACCGCGTGGATCGGACCCTGTGCCCTCGTCATTCGAGGAGGGCGGATGCCTACGTACCGGCATCGTAGCCATCGGCTACTCCTACGTCGTCCCCATCCACCGGCCGGATGGGGGCATCATCTCGTGTCCCGGCTCCAAAACCGCCGCATGTCCGGAGCCCCGCTAACCGTAGTGTTATCCCGATAGTCCGAGAAAACTCGTAATCTCTGAGGGATGGGATCCCTCGCTGTAGACCGAACTGCCGCAAAACTCGGTCATACCTATGGAGCTCCACCTCTCCCCTCTCCATCCTCAGCAACCAAACTTGCCTAACGCGAGCTAACTCCTGTCCGTCCTCTGGCCACCCTGGATGCTCCCTCCATGGCCTCCAGGTGATCTGGTCCGGGACTAAGTCATCTAGTAGCCTCCGGGACATCGACAGGTCGATCCGTCGCTGTGCCCCTCTCCGGAGCCACCAGTAGAAGACTCGGGGCCTCTCCCCATCAACCCCTATCAGAGGAAGCCCTACCGGCCTCCGCACCGCAATGTGCTCCCAGCACCAAACCTGTAGTAGCGATGTCATGACCAGACATCGGCCGCCCTTGTACACGACCCCATATAGGATCCTGTACAACCGGCATAGAACAAAACTGCCCCATGAGAACCTGTACCCGTGGTCTCGCATATCGTAGATCACATCTACGAGCATCCACGGCACCCTGCACCCGCTCTGGTGGCACAGCAGAAGTCCACCAACTACTCCAGCTAGAACCCGTGTGAGTGTAGATGCCCCAGGCATCTGGCGCAGTGCCTCGATGTTAACTTCGCCCTTCTCTAGGGCGAAGCTCGGGTCACCGCACAGTCGTCCCATAGCGCGGCCCTGATTGGCCGTAGGTGTAATCAGCCGTCCTTGTATGGGGATTCTCATAATCCTCCATACATCCTCCAAAGTGGGAGCCATCTCCCCTGTAGGTAGCCAAAAACATGAAGAGCCCGGATACCACCTCTCTGCTAGGGCCGTTAGTAGCCCCATGTCCGTAGATACTTGTGGCATCTCTCGCCACATGCGTAAGCTCGCCTCGTGCCGCTTGATCCCGCTCTGCCTGTGTGAGAGCGGCCAAGTCATCTCTCAACCCGTCGTATTTCCACTCCTTGCTCTTTAGTAATCCTCTCTGCAAACATAAACAACAAAACAACAAGCAATCATTAATCAATAATTCAAGTAAACAATAATGCAAGTTAAAAATTTAATCTTGTGCAATTGATGATATCGCCCACTATTGGACGATATCGTCCCAAATTTGAGCATAATCGTCTCCGATTTCGTAGTTCGAAATCGTCCCTAATTTGACGAAATCGTCCCCCTTTCGACGATTTCGCCTCGGCGAAATTGCCGAAATTGAGACGATTTCATCGAAATCGGGACGATTTCATCCCGACGACGTCGACGGCCCAAAAACGGCCGTGATGCTCAAAAATCATCTAAAATCTACCTAAAAAGCATGTAAAATTAAATTAGAGCATTCTAGAACAGTCTGGACTCTTACCCGTAGACCGCGCCGGACCTCTGTCGATCTGTGCGTCGTCTCCACCATTTTTGCTTCAGAGCTCCAAAAACCAGAAAATGAACAAGAAAATGAATTAGGGTTTTACCCTATTTTTCTTAATTTTATTCAAAAATATTTTTTTGCTTTTTCGCGTTTTTACCTCAAACGTTCGATTTGGGTAAAAACACGGAGGGGGCACCATAGTAAGTCTGTCGTACGATTCGACCAAGAATCGTCGCCTAAAAATGGGAATAATTTTTGCTTTCTCGTAGATCGAGAAGAACTCATCTTTAACGCATTTTCTTCGAAAAATTCGCTAAAGAGGGGGCAAAATGTAGCACCCTAAAATTGGCGCAGTAGAAATGCAATAATTACATTCACCTTAGTAAATAATTTAAAATTCAAATTTAACCTCCCAAACCGCCCGTTAACCGCCGGGAAATCCGTTTCCCCCTTTTTCGTGCCATTTTTAGAGGTTGTTTTGACCGTTTGACGATATCGTCGCCGATCAGACGATATCGCCCTAGATTTGACGATTTCGTCTGGACTAGGACGTCCAGACGATCTTGTCGCAAAACCGATTTTGCAAAGTTGGAATCTGCTCCAACGGGTCTCCAATCTGGCGTAAGCGTGTCCGCGCCGTTGGGACCCTCCCCCATTGGAGATCTCCCAAATTGGGATGATCTCCAACCTCCTAACTACTCCCCTAAGCCTATTTAGTCTCTAGGATTTTCCCTTCCCAACCCCTGGCTGAAAATTATCTGCAAGTTAACTCCATTCACGTTAAAACATCCCTATTTTCCATTTGCACTGGTCCCATACCAATTTTATTGCAGGTACATCACTGTTTTTCAGCCGGAGCCAGCACCTATCGTCGTCGACGAACCTGTTCAGATCGGAGGCGAACCTGTCGAATTCGAGGCGATTTCGTATTGATGCGAGACGATCTCGACTGCAGTCCGTATTAAGGCAATCAGTGCCTGAAGTTTGCATTTCTCAACCTTTTCTCTCGTCATTTTATTCTGCAAATTAAATAGTCTATTCAGTGTTTTATGTCATTTTGCATTTGGAGTTCACCCATTTCGATTAAGTGCATAATTAAATCCTAATTATTATCTAATTAGCACGATTCATTTTTGTCTCTCGTGTTTAAGTTTCAGTTTGATAACATTGCTGCCATTTTATATCATTTCCCTCTGTTAGCACTGTAGTACCTTTTGTATTTTGCATCTGTTTTCGGTTTTGCAGGTCTCTGACGAATTCGTCTAACGAATTCGTCAGATCTCAGACGATCTTGTCTGATTGCAGACGATTCTGTCGAATCTCAGACGATCCAGACTCGTTTCAACATCAGAATCTTCTTCGGACATCCGGATCAGGTATTCCTCATTTGTATTCTGTAATCTCTCTATTTTTTTGTCTTTAAATTTATTTTCTGTATTCATTGAACTTGCATTTTCATATAGAGTAATCTAGATACATTCGGCCAAACCTAGGATATGAATGCTTAAGGTTAAAAACGAACACATTTAAACACATTCCAAAACCTAGGCGTGGAAGCTGTCATTAAATGTTTCCTGGTGAACCCACCATCCGTCGAAAAATCATCAAAATACACCTCCCTTGAGAGGCGGGACCTTCGCAAAGTCCTCTCAATCCGAGGTACCGCGACATCCTTTTCCCATCCTCCTTCAGGGCGCGGATCCAATAGCCTGAAGGTAGGGATGCAAAAAATTTGGAGCGATACAATGACTATTATCTGTAAGGATTTTAAAGGTGAGCACCTACTAATCATAGCCCAAAACACACATTGGATGAACTGAATTACTTCAATTCAACCTCCAGAGTAGGCTAGTATTCCTTGTCAACTTATTGAATGTTGACTCTCTTAAGCACAGTAAAATGAAAAAAGGATAGGTATAGAAATGAAAGGGTTACGAATGAATGAATAATAATGGACGGATAAATCTAACAACATAATCATCTAAAGAGAAACTACTGACAACATAAATTTTAGATAAATATTTAAAACTAACAACATTCAAAACCTTACCATATTTAGCATTAAAATCAATTACGTAATTTAAAAATTATTCTAATAATCAAGAGTATTAATAATCCAAATTAACAAAATTAGATTAATAACCTAACAAAAAAAAATATAATTCTTTACAAGCATACATTCAAATATGAACAATTCCAATTTGCTCTAAGTTAGCAATCAAAATTAACAAAATACAATAACCATAGCAGTAGTAGTAGAAATGACTTCAAAAGGCTCATAATAAGATGATAAAAGATGCAAGTTTGAGGTAAACATTTCAAGTAATGCTCATTTTATTATTTGTAGAAAATATACGATAGTAGCACAAGCAAACACTTCAGATCTGAACCTTGAAAAGAGGTCATGGCCTCTTATTTATAGTTTTACAATGAATTTTTGGAAAATAGAGCATTACAAGAAAATTTGAATGTATAGCCATCAGGATGCTGATGTGGTAGCCTCACATTCAATTCAAGAAAGGGGGTGATCCTACTCCATTTATCCTCTACAAGTAGCCTCTGTAACTTGCTCGGCCTTCATGGATTCCAAGTATGCAATCTTGCCAATAATGCATCAACATCATCCCTTGTTCTTGCGGTCTTCTTTGCCATTGATCTAGAACTGAACTAGCCTTGGATCATGGATGCTTCATCTTCTCAACTCAACAACCTCATTCAGAATTATCATCTTTGTGACACACTTAGATATTTATTTTATGCATATCAAAATGTAGATTCAATGCCATCCATTAATTTATCTTCTAATGGTCGAGATCTAATTTTCAAAAGAGGTTTGTATGTTTTAATGATTGCAAACCAAAGCCATCTTATGGCCTAGAACCAAATCTAGGATGGGATCATTCTTAGTATATTTTCTATAAGTGGTCCTCAATATTCAAAGTATAAAACTGGCTCTACGTTGCACTTTAGATTGAGGATCTGGTTATTTTGACCATGTTGACCATGACCTAAAGCTCACTTTTGAGATGCAAGACCACATTTTATTATTTGATATTGTTCCAAAGAAAAACTAGACTATGACATAGAAACCGTTCCCTAGACCACATTTTAAATTATAAATATTAGTAGTTTAACCACATTGATTACGATCTGGAGGTTACTTGAATGGTACATAGTTGTGATCTATCCATCATACTTGGCTCAAAGTAAATTTTCACTTGGGCATGAAAACTGTGATCTAGGCCATAGTTTTTATTGCAAAGTTGGTTGATTTGACCATGTTGAATTTGACCTAGAGCGAGTTAATGGCTTAGAGCTATCTTGCAACTTGAAGCTTGTTTGTGTTGATAGTGACTTGGATACACTCAATGCTATGCCACACTTTGGGTCTTAGATATGTCCAGTTTGACCACATTGACTGTGACTTGGGGCCAATCTCATTTCTATATGGCTTGGGGTATCTTTCATATTTTGATTACTCCAAGATAAAATTCACATGCAACATATAACAAGGTACTGGATCGCATATCGAATTATAATTTTGTCAAGTTTGACTATGCTGACTGTGATCTAGATCATGAAATACTGATGCACGATGTGATATCCTACCAAATTCTAGGCCACAATTTGGATCTCAAATTACCCTATTTTGACCAGGTTGACTACGATCTAGAGTTAATCTCATCTGAGTGTGGCCTAGAGCATGCTTGGTACTGGGATGCATTACGATTATGATTTTATATAGGTTTGACCATGTTGAATGCGATCTAGAGCATGAAATGCTATTATGCAACATGGGAATCATTCTATTCTAGGTCACATTTTGTATCACAAATAATCCTCGTTTGATCAAGTTAACTGTAATTTGGAGCCCATTGGTATTGGGTGAGGCTATGGCCTGGAGATACCTTCCAACACTCAGCAAAAATTTTGGATTTTTTGCAAAAAAAGTTCTTATGTAGCCTTTTGGGCCTACATTATGGTGCCTCATGGAGAACTTTGCTAGTAGAGTTAAAGAATTTAGAGCCTTATCCATTGGGTTAATGGAGTCAAAACTTTAATGGATGAATAATCATGAAATGATATGGGATGACTTGGATGAAAATGAAAGGTAGGAGTGAGAAAATGAATGATACAAATGGTAGTGATAATGGATGTATGTGGTGTGAGACAAGCAAAGTCTCCCCAAGATCGAAGAATGCTCCACAAGATCAATCACACACAAAAAAGGAAAAAACCACAACACCAATATTAAGTGGTAAAACCCTACTTCAAATGAAGAAGGAAAACATCCACTATGAAGCTCACTATATTACTCAATGAACAGTACAAGAATGCTTCAATGTTATGCAACAATATGCATCAACATAACCTACAACACAAGTCAATATGACAAGATACGATAAGATATGATCATATGTAGTAGAAAACACCCCTATTTAAAGAGAAGATTTTCTACTACAACCCTAAATCTTATCACAATCTAATCTTATCACAATCTATCAAATATTAGAAAGTTTTTAGTTACTTTCTAATATTTGTTAGAAAAGGGAAATAATTTTTTCCCAAGAAATTAAATATTCCTAGCACACTTAATTTATTTATTAATTGGGTGGGAATATTTTACATAAGATAGAATTATATTATAATTCAAATATTATTCTTTAGACTTTATATTTTAGTCTAAGAATAATTTACACAATGTTGCATTACATATTCCAACATGTGGATGATGATATGATGAAATGAATTGTACGGACAAGTAGATTAAGGGATGTAGAATAGGTGATTGGACTCCAATTTACTACAAAATAATACCTCGAAATATAATTTCCTTATGACTATCACCCTCTTGAATGTTTGAAAATAGGTTCAGAGGGTAACAATTCATACAAGGACAAGGAAAGAGGTAAAATATGTGTTTTCTCAATAAAGGATGACTCTGTTTTAAAAACTTAATTGCATGACTTCTTCATGTCACCTACAGGATCATGCTTTCTTGCATTTTATGATGCTTTTTAGACTGAAGTTATTCACAAAATATGTTCAACCTAGTGATCATGGTTAGTCAACCTGCTATGGGGGTGATTTTTATTCTTTTTGTCCTCTCTATTGCTAATTTTGCTCTTCTTAGGGCTTCTCAATTATTTCTATATCACTATCATCTTTATCTTTATGAACTTCTTCAACATTTCCTTCTTGCTTTGCTTGATGTGATTATTCAACACCTTGCTCTTGTTCTTGATCAGGACTATCCCTTTGTTGTTCCTCCTCCTCATGCACTCCTTATTCTCCTTCTTCATTATCTTCTTCCTCATTACTTTCTTCAATATACTCTTCTTCCTATTGTTTATTGGGATATTCTTCCTTATTGTTTCTAGTTTCTTTTTCTACTTCTTCATCAAACAATTGTTCCATATAGCTCAATATTTTCAAAGCTTCCTTCCAAGTTTTTAGGGAGGGATTTGATGTCTCCATCAATTTCTGATGAGTTAACATTATCTTGGTGATATTTTCATATGATAAGGACTATCCCATTTCAACCAACTCTCTCATCACATATTTGATTATAGTCAGGCCTTTTACCAGTTCTATTACTTGATCATGTTGAATGGGCTCCGACCAATATGTTGGAAAACATATTACATAATTTGGTTCTTTACTAATGTCCCTTCATGGGTACATATTTAGATTAGGACTATATTAGGAGATAAATAGTTTATTATATTAATTTAATAAATGCACAAGGGTTAGAATGTGCAATGATGTAAATGTGCATGTAGTCCATATGTACATGATTCTTAGGCTTGAGTAAGAGGAAAGGAATCTATATTTCTATATAAAGGAATCATTGTGAGTGTTTGAGGAGAGGAATTTGGAGTGCATAGGTTAGATTAGTAGTAGTCACAATGTAGCTCCATTTTGTTAATATGGAGTGGTTGTAAACTCCATTAGAGGAGCATTGTAATTTTTATATACTTTCTTATATGAGCATTTCTAGAGCATTGTATCAAGTTTTCTATCATATTTTCATGCATTTTAAGTTGCCATTATCATAGTTATAACATTGCATGCTTGTTTTAATGCTTGTGATTGCATTTCATTTAAGTTTAAGGCTCCAAAATTTAAAAATGGTATCAGAGACATGGTGGATCAAAGGAAAACCACAAGTGATCACCATTGCTATTGTTGAGTATTTGCAAATCATATCAGCCATTGTGCTCCGCTGCATGCAAATACCATCACAATATATTTTTCATAGAAGAATCTCTAGGTAAAATAATAAGAAGTAGATAAAACCACATGATTGATTGATAAGAGTTGGCTAGAGTTTTCCCATAGAGTTGCAAAAACTTGTGAAGACTAGAACGTAGCATTGCATCCACTAGATTGGCAATCCAACTAATTAAGATTATTTTCTATAAAGATAAATACATTTTTATTATCATTGCTAATATTTTATTGCTAAAGAAAGAAGGGTCACAAATATTATTGGGTTACTATCATCTAAATTTTTTTTGTTGCAGAAAATTACTACCAAGGGAGAAGCTTGTGATAGCCAAGGAATTGGGACAATTGTCACCATCCAAAAACAAGCCCAAAAGAGAAGGTTTGGTAAGAAGATTGTAAAATTTAATGGTAGTTTGTAATAGATCTCAAGATTATCAGATTGTTTGAGGAGATCTAGTTTGAAGTCATAATTTAGCAAGAGAAATGAGATAGAAAAAACACCAAATCTGAGAGATTTGGGGACCATAATTGAAGGGTTATTGAGTGAACATCTTAGCTACAATTTGGAGGAGTATCCTACCAAATTTTTGGGATTCAAGGACAACATTTTAGTGAAGGTACTACTTTACAATCTAATTTTTTTCAAATTTAAGGATAAAAAAGGAAGCAATTTGGGCAGCGTTAGTAGCTGCTAAAGATCAGATTTTAGAGGTACATTCTCAAGAAGCATTTAAACCATCAAGTTACAGTATTGAGCAACAATTTAGTGAAGTATTGAAGCTGCAAAAATGTGAGTAAGTGAGATATTTTGGATAGCCTATAAGAGTTGCAATAACATCTATAAAAGGTAGCAAATTTAAGTGACCAAAGTCACTATCATCATCATCATCATCTACAAGAAAAAGGTATGCAACAAAAGGTGCAAAAGTTCATTAGTTGAACTTTTTATATTTAGATTTTTATTAAAGTTATAAAGCAATGGTTTCAAATTTTCAAGGGTTGCATAGAATAGTATTCATTTCAAGTGTTTAATATAAGTACAAAATTTATAGTCTACAAGGTTCAAACATGCACACATAAAACATAATAGAAGTTAGATATATTTCGAGAGAAAGAAACATATCAAAATTCAATTAATTTCATTCTAAGTAAAAGAAGACCTTACAATTTTGCATATAGTGTATATATTAGTGAAAATACTGGGTTGCAAAGAGTAAGAATAAAACCAAGTAAGGAAGGTATTGCCAAAGGATAGAATGCAACATTGGCTTCAATCTATATCAGCTAGTAAAGGAAGTATAAGCCTACGTTTCAAGCCAAGAGGCTCTGTTTGAGAGCATACGGGAGCAAAGGTCTACATAATTCTACTCTATGTTTGCAAAGCATCCAGACAAAACCATTCAAAGGGATCTAAAAGTGAAGCTTCCTTAAGGAAAGGAAGATAATTTTTGGTGTAGTAGCACCAACCTGCATTCATCACCCAAACAAAGTAGATATTACTTACAAGTTGCAGATAGCAAGAAGGTGATTGAATTAGTAAAAGAGGGATGTTTTATTGAAGATATCTAAGCATCAAAATAGTCTTTGGAGAAGACAAAATAAAGATATTGTTGGTGTAGTAGCATTAGCAAGTAAAGAATGTCTATAAAGTAGGCATTTTAGCAGGTTAAAAGAGCAAGGAAGAGAGACAACAAAAGGATCCACATAAGCCAAGGTTCAAGGTATCAAAAGACATCATAATCCACTAGCAAATATAACTCCTACAAAAAACGTAAACTTGCAGCATAAAAGTATATAAGAGCTCATTATCTATTTATAGAATAAAGGTTCTATAGTAATAAGGTATAGTAAGGCCTTTCTCGAACAATACAAGAAAAGGGAGCAACAACATGATTGGGCACTAACTCAATACCCATTCTGCCCTTGAACAATAAGCAACATGCTTCAAAGAGAGCACCTATATAATATCAAAATCAAGGAGATCTTTTACACATTGCACCAATCAAATAAGGAGTTGAAGAAGATCAGAAACTACTACTCTATAGACCAAAGCATACACCCAGTTGGAACCTAAAATAAATGTAACAACTCGGGGAATATTTGCATCTTATAACGCTATCAAAGAGTTGAACCCACTGCCCAAAGAAGAAGGAGATGAAGGTATTCACAAATACCAAGGAATAGCATCAAGATAGTGAAGCAAGCATTGAAGTGAGCTAAAATAAGATGTTAGATATTAGAGCAGTAGAAGAAGAGAAAACCTACCATATGAAGAAGACACATTTTATGCAATCAAGACATAGATACCACGTTTTAAAGATAACTCAAATATATAGCAAAAGAAACCATAATTGAGCGTATACCATAATTTGAGTAACATCCTAAATGATATTTTAGATGTTGAAGTTGGAATATACTATAGACGCTACATACCAATTAGCACTATCCATCTACGTTGTAGTCAAAACCAAAAGGAGAGCCATTTAAAAGAAGCCCATATATACATTCATTTAGTGCATGATAATAGGAGCGATTGATTTAAAAAATACAAAGTCCAAAGGGAACATAAGGAGAACAAATAGCTCAAGTATTGAAAAGCAAGGAAGAACGTAGACAACAAAGCTATGACCATAGAGCGCATACATAAAAAGGAAGGAGTTAATCGCTAGCCATTACTACTCTGGAAAATGATTTATTATAGTCATATTGCACATCAGACTCAGCGCTTGGAAGGTAAGAATACACTGCAAGATTATTGTAAGATTGAAATTGGTAAGGTCCATATTTATAAGGTTGATATCAGCTAAGGATAATACTCTAGGATTATTAAATATTAGGAGTTATAAGGAGTTGTAAGAATCCCTAGAAATAAGACTGATTGCCTTAAGAACATAATACAAAGTAGAAGCATTTCAATTGTTTTTCATTATTGCTTCAAGTATTTGCAAATATTGAAATAAGGAGTCATAAGATTAGTATTTTCAAACTTATAAAATTACTAAAAATTCTAAACTTGGGAGAGAAAATGAATTCTACATCAAAACTTACATATTAGAAGTTTAAAAATTTTCCATAAGCATTGATCAAAGGGAGTGAAAAGATTAAGATATTACTTGCATCAAAATTATTGTTGGAAGATTGATTTAGAAGGACATAGATAATCCAACAAAATATATTGAACTTTTATCTTTGAAATTGCATTTCTAAAAGCTTTCTACAAATAGTTGGTTGTAAGTGATAGAAGTTAGTCATATTTATAGCATAATATCATTACTAGGGAGAAAAAAGGATTTCAAAACAAAGAAAAATTATAAAGCTACTCATATTCATTGATCACCCAATTGATTATAACCTCAAGGATACTTTATAAACCTCAAATATTAGGAAAAGTATTTCCAATTTTGATCCTACTTAAAGAAGAAAAAATAATTATTCAATTCAGGAGACACAAGGATGTCTACTCAAAAGAACATATTAAAAAATACAATTAGAAGGAAAATACCAATGTGGTTTAGAGATAAACTTGACTCAATGGAAAGCATGATTAGTAATTTAGAAAGTACAATAGTCAAGGAAAAGAAAGATGAAGTTAACAAAGAAGAATCAATTGAATATAGAACTAAATGTTTGATAGAAGTTAATCCTTCAGAAATATCATCCAATGAGATAGTAAAATATAACATCAATATCCAAAAGACTAAAATAGAGGATCTCATGTAGATTTATGAAAAAGAAAAAGAAGGAATAGCTACAATTGTTCACACATGGTTTAATCAGTTCATCAAAGAAATCGACAAACATGATATTCCTAAAACTAATGACAAGGAAATGGAGATACATTTACTTTGTACTCATTGTAACAAACTTGGTCATGAGAAGGAATATTGTTGGAGTTTACACCCATGTAAATATTGTGAAGGAAAATCTCATTCATCCTATTTCTGTTACTACAAGGACAAATACTATAAAAAATTGAAGAAAATTTAATATTCAGATTACATTGCTTTCTTCAAGTTCTTATTTCAAAAATATCTACTGATGACAAATTCAAGCTTGATATTTTTGAAGATCAAAGATACAGGTCACATAGAAAACCAAAGGAAAGAAAAGAAAACAATCATGATTCTCTCATGACTTACAAGATTATCAGATCTTTAGTTCATCAAGGATATTTGGAAGATTTCAAGAATTTTACCAATCATATAGGATCAAAGGGAACATGAAAAAACCACATAAAGACAAAAGCAATAGAAAGAAAATAACCTCATCAAGATGAAGACTATACAAGAGTCAAAGATCCATATTGAAGACTAAAGTCTTCAAAACCAAATTTTGCAATCCAAGGGGGTGTTGGAAAATATATTACATCATTTAGTTCTTTACCAATGTACCTTCATGGGTACATATTTAGATTAGGATTATATTAGGAGATAAATATTTTATTAAAGTAATTTAATAAATGCACAAGTGTTAGAATGTGCAATGATGTAAATGTGCATGTAGTCCACATGTACATGAGTCTTAGGGTTGAGTAAGAGACAAGGAATCTATCTTCCTATATAAAGGCCACATTGTGAGTGTTTGAGGAGAGGAATTTAGAGTGCATAGGTTAGATAAGTAGTAGTCACAATGTAGCTCCATTTTGTTAACATGAAGTGGTTGTAAACTCCATTAGAGGAGCATTGTAATTTTCATGATTTTTCTTATATGAGCATTTCTAGAGCATTGTATCAGGTTTTCTATCATATTTTCATGCATGTTAAGTTGCCATTATCATAGTTATAACATTGCATTCTTATTTCAATACTTGTGATTGCATTTACTTTAAGGCTCCAAATTCTAACACAAGCATCTATCTTAGAGTCATCCTGGATAATTGATTTCAGATATGTTTTAAGATCCTCAATTATCAAAAGTGTATTTTCTTCATCCCAAAATCCTTTGAAATCATCGTTCATCATTTCCTGGGTGAAATTAAATATCTTTTGGATATTTCCATCAATATTATCTATTAATAGCCATCCTTTTTAGATCAACTTATATCTCCTTAGGATGTTCTTGGCTATCAGTCTTGCAATATTCCATTCTTTTCTAGGAATGGGCTTGGCAACAAAGCTATATCTTAATTGAGATAATGTATAAATATTTGAGGCTCACAAAACCATTGGTTGAAATTTACTCTAAGTCCTTACAAAATCCTTTTTGGTCTGCACTAATAGATGACTAGCCTCATCTAATAAATCGTGTGTAGGATGGACCTATGTACATTTTTCCAAGACTTCTCTCCACATCTATTTTTTGATTTGCTTTTACTTTGTCCTTGGAAAATCCTATTGCTCTAGCCTTTTTAACTTGCAGTTGTTGTTGTAGAGACTCTATAAATTTAGCTTGAGCCTAGCTCTACCTCTTAACTTCTTCAAATTCTTGTTTATATTTGACCCTTTCTTGATATTTATCCTACCACCCTTAAATATCATTTCTCAAAGCCTTTTCCATAGTTTTTTGAGCCTTGATTGCTAACTGCAACTTTTACACTTTTCCCTCCAACTTTTCATATTTCTCCCTTGCTATATCAAATTTGAATATAAATAGTATCAAGTTGCACCTTGGCAACAACATATTCATATTCCAAGGGCAATTGTGTGATATCTTCAGTTAGCTCTTGAAGTTGATAATACTTCAAAGTAATGTCTTCTTCAGGTTTATTGACTAGAGGAGTAAGGGAGATTTTTTTCCTTTTTCAAGCAACTGGATCAACTATCATGCTCTTCCTCAGATGAGACACCCTTTTAGATGGTTGGGAAAATTTCTTACTCCAATAAAATTGAATGATCATTTCAACATCCTTAAAATTCTGTAAGGAAACCACAAGGAGATGGGTGGAAGATGTGGATGTAGTGATCAGTGATGGCAATAATGGGACTGGAGATGATGAAAACGATGGAAAAATAATGATAATGGAAATAGAGTTTATGGCAAGAATAGCCACAAATATTACAATGGTAAGAACTATTGCCAATGTAGAAGATGGTGAAAGAGGAGGTAACATTTTTCCTTCTATGGAAATGAGTGGTAATAATGTTTGTGAGGAAGGTATATGAGTCAAGGGTGATGAAGCCTGAATTTTTTATGAATGGGGAGGAAAAGGTATGGAATGAGTTGAAGGAAGCTTTGATGGTGATGGAGGAGCATTTTGTGAAGGTGATGATGGTGGTACCTCCTTTTCTTGTGAAGGGTAGGGAGAATTTTTTGGATAAATAGGAGGAGAAGAAAAAATATTAGAAAGCATACCTACACCTACCCAAGTAGTTTGTTGGAAGATATCATCTAGATTTGGTTGTTCTTGATAAGATGATTGATATGTTATAGAGACATGTACTTGTTCAACTATCTATAGTGTTAGATCTTATTTTATTTTCTTACTTTCCTCCTTGAAAGCTTCTCCAACTAAATATTTAGCCTTCCTTTTGAACACAATAGGAGGTGTAGGGTTGAATTTTGGCTAAGTGCCATTTTTCGATAAGTAGCTATTGTATTTACAACGGGTTTTAACCAGGATCCCAAAACCTAATTACATAAGAGTTGGAAATAACATGCCGAGAATAAGCCATTACAACAAAATTCTGGGCCCAAGGCACCAATACCCTAAAAATGAAAAACAAACAGAAATCCCGCCTAGCGGGAACAAGTAAATTTGAACAATTTCGCCTAGCGAGAAACCACCAATTTTGAAGGAAGGTTAAGTTTGAAGATCCCACCCAGCGAGGAGCAGTTGAAAACCGCCATCGTGTAAATCCCACCCAGTAGGAAGCCAAAAAAACCATTATAATATAAATCCTACCTAGCGGGAAGCAGTCGAAAAACCACCAAAGAGTGAATCCCACCCAACGGGAAGTAGCTGAAATCCATCCCAGTGTAGATCTCGCTCAACGGGAAGTAGCAAAAACCTCTACCAAGTGAATCCAGCCTCATGAGAAAACCAACAAGAAATGAGAAAAACTCGCCCAACGAGAAACTTAGCGGTTCTAGAGAATCCCGCCCCGCGGGAAACCATCCTGTCCAGCGGGAAACCATCCTGCCCAAAAAAAATGGGGAATCCCACCCAGTAGGAAGCAACTAAAAACTAACAAAAATGAGATCCCACCCATCGAGAAGCAACAAAAAAGCACCACCAAGAGAATCCCGCCCCTAGGACAACTAGCAGGAAAAGACAACAGGTTAAGGGACCAGGGATACAGGGACTGGGGATCCCAGGTAGGAAGAGGTAACAACCACAAATATGGGATCCCTAGGAGCCTAGCCTAGGGGATCCAGGGTTTGCATGCATAGATCAGATCCCCCCATGATTTGAAAAATGCAATAGAACCCAGAGAACCCCAACAACAAGGGCCAAGAATCCCATCCTTGCATAGGAGAAACTTTAGGGAACTGGGACTGAGGCTGGGAATAGCCTAGGCAGAGAAAAAGCCCCCCCCAAGGCCAAACAAATGCCTAGGGTGTCCACCAAGGAGCAGAACCAGCATGAAGAAGCCTCCAAGCAGGAAATCAAAGAGGGCCCTCCCCACAAGGACGGGACCAACAACAACCACAGGATCCCAGAGAGGATTCACTAGAAAAAGGGGGAAAGAGGCCCCCCAGACCACCCCCAAAGTAGTAAGGACCTCAAAGGAAACCCCAAGAAGCTATCAAAAACCCAACCAATCACCCCCACCACCTAGAGAACCGTAGGGAACCAGATCCATGCCAAAAACCTACAAAAAACCCCAGGGGGAAGCCTGAGGGAAAAAAAGGGAAGGGATCCCGAAAACAACAAGGAACCCTAGGAAGCACCAGGCCAAAAACTCAAACAAGGGAACCCTGATCAACTGAGAGAGATGTAGAAAGAGGAGAAAGATCTCCCTCAAGGAGATCATCTGCAATAAACAATCCCAGGGAAGGATGACCTGGGATGAGCCAGGGACTAGGCAGGAACTAGGGGAGGGGGAGTAGGGAAGGGATCGGGACCCTCCCCTCTCTACTTTTTTCCCTCATCCCTAGTTTGTTCATTCGGCTAAGTGCCCTTTTCTATGGTGAATATGAAGGAAAATTTTGAAATGGAGGAGTTTGAGGCTTTGTAGGAGCTATAGTAGTGAATCTAATTGTAGAAGAGGCATCGGTTTTCTTTGGATTCTGTGATGAGGTTTTTTTCCCTAAGGCTAGATATTTTGGCCTTATTTCAACCTGTATAATCTTAATGGGACCAACATCAAAGTATCCTATGTTCTTTATTATATTAGCCCCTTTATTATACAACTGCAATTGTTCCTGTGTGGGTTCAAAAGCAGACTGTGTTTCTACAACCTTTGGAGTTGAAGGTATTATGGTGTCATATTTTTATTGGGGTTGATGAGGAGGAGGAGATTGAATCTCCTTTTATTTCTTTATCTCTTTAGTTTTCTATGACTCTTCTTTTGTTTCAGCCTTCTTGAAGCTCAATGCCAAACTTTTCTTATTGTTGGTCTTCCAAGTTTCTAAATGTTTATCATACCTTTTGAGAAATCAATGTTTGATTGGTAGCCATACCTGGCTTTTATGATATATATCTATACTCTCATTTTACACCAATCCAGGAGTCCCAATCATTCTTCTCTTGAATGGTTTGAATCTTTGCTTCCTTTAGTTGATGAGACTTTTTGCGCTTAGGGTCATAGTTGATCAGTTGATCTTAAAAAACCCTCCAAGGGGGTGATGGTTCCATATTATGCACATTCCATTCTAGAGGAGCATCTTCTATGTTATTTCTAGTTTTTTCAATGTGGGGCCTCAAAATCCTTTCAAATTTAGGAGCTTTACCCACATAAAGAAGCTTTAGTTTTTCCAAAATTTTGTTATTCGGGTCATATCTCCATATCTGTGGGAGTTCTATAAGCCCTAATTTTTTTGGTTCTTTGGTGATTTGATCATATTGACCCTTCCTTGTCAAAGTGATGTCTTCCATGTTGCAAGGGTATTTGATTGTACTCTTTTTATTTTACCCAGATCCAAAAGTGGCATTAATGAAATTAGTGTGCTTGCAATATTATAATGCTAGTATCTGGCTAGTGATAAAATGTAGTAGTAGAATGGCTTCCCTGTGAAGCCATATAGCCTTCTTATTGTTCCTTCAATAAAAATAAACCAGTCATCTTCATCAACTTGTTATGTTCTCAACAATTCCTTATCCAGAGAGGGAATCCTAGAAAATTGGCCATACATGATATTTAGGGTTGGTCCCAAAAATTCCCTATTGAAATTGTAATATGATCCCTCTTTGCTTAGAATATTTTTCCATGCATAAACTAGTACTGGGTTGTCCTCATTTGTTTTATCCATGATCCCTATCTAGGGTATCTCTTGCCTTGTGCTAGCAAAGAACATCCATGCCAAATTTAAGCAATGTCTGAATGAAGCGGGTTGAGAATATTTCTTCATGGCAACTAGTTGTTCATGACTTGTTCTAGCGATGAAAGAAGGCTAGTAAAAATAGATAAGCTTGGTGCTGCCATCAATGAGAGACATATCATACATTTTCATGTTTGAGACGTAGAAGGTCATGGCTATCTACCAATCATATACATTTATGTCTGATTATAACACTACTAATGCTGCTAGCATGGAGTAAAGTTTTGTATTGGCAAAATATAATGTAGCAATTAGGGTTTTTGTCAAATGGTCTTTGATGCTTAGGATTTTGAATTGCCTATTCAACTAATCTAGAAAGAGTTCTCTATTTAAGATATGTTTGCTCAAAAAATAAAAATTTTCCTACTCCTTTGTACTAAAAGGCTTAGGGTTGATGTGTGGGGTTCTACCCATGGTAAAAATATTACAACAAAATTTAAGGGTTATCCTAAAAAGGGTTTTACCACTAGAGGTTTTAACTATCCTATTTTTTGGGTCATAGAATTTTACGATTGCTGGATATGAGCTCAAGGTATGGATGAAAAAAATTACAAATATAAAAAGATAAGAGAGAGAAGACCATACTGGTAGATGTTATTAGAGTAGAAAATCTGCCTAGCACTCTATTGTCCATGTCTCTCAGCTTATTCCTAGTTTTTCACGTCATGATAGTGTTGACCATTGCGCTTGTTGCATCTAGGTATCATTGTGTTCCACTATTTACTCCATCTAATGCTTCCTCTGAGGATGGATATATCATTGTAGCCTATTCAATTATCTATAACTACTCTTCAAAGATCTAAAAATATCACTGGATCTTTCTTAAGTTCTCTCCTAAAGGATTTTCATCAATATTTACAAATAAAAACTAGCCTAAAACCCTAGCCTTTGTAGCATTGTGCATGACCAACCACAATTAATGTAGTATATGAGTTGTCCTTAAGTCATAGTTCAAATTATAAAATACATGGGAAAACCACAAAGTTTGCATGAGGAGCTAGGTAGTAGCATGGAGCCTTCTATTGGTCACATGTGATCAACTGCCTTTGTTGCTTCCCTCTTTGCCTTCACATGTAGGATGAGACCTTGCTCTGGGCCACATTTTAATTTAAAAAAAAAAAGCATTTGATTGATTTATCTATGGCTTAGAGCCGGTTGGTACTGGATCACATTTCAAATCTAACATTCAATCAGTTTGACTTGTGCTGACTATGGCCTAAGCCTTGAAAAGCTTCTCATAATTTCTTAGTTGTAAGATAGAACCTGGTACCAACGGTGTCGTACTTGATGCTTTTATTTTATTAGATGAAACATGGGACCTATGGTAGAAACTTGTCTTCTCAACTTTGACCACTTTTCACCCAGCTAAGAGCCGACTATAGGCCGCAATCCTGTTTTCCTTCTTATTTTCAAAAAAGAAATAAGATATAATACAATACTTTACATAAAATATAAAATAAGATATTTCATTTAAAAATATAGCTTAAGGTGATATCCATTGACTGGGATTGGTTATAAATTCCCATTTTGATCTTGAAATTAGTAGGTATTGTTCTATTTGAATGGAATGGGCCTTCCCAAAATGCATCAAACTTTTGGTGTTTGCCTAGTTTAGCTTTCTCTGCATTCCACCTTAAGACTAAATCTCCAAATTTGAATTTCTTGCAAGTGGCCCTTTTGTCGAACCAACCTTTTTTCTATGCCAAGTTCTTTTGAAACTATTTGTAGGCTTATTCCCTCTATTCTTCTACTTGCAACAATTGAATTAGCCTAGATTTCATAGGATTTTCATTTGGAAAATCTATTCATCTGGTTAGTTTTAAAGTAGGTATTTGCAAATGTGTAGGAAGCATAGTGTATCGCTCCAAATTTTTTGCATCCTTACCTTCAGGCTATTGGATCCATGCCCAAAAGGAGGATGGGAAAAGGATGTCATGGTACCTTGGACTGAGAGGACTTTGCGAAGGTCCCGCCTCTCAAGGGAGGTGTATTTTGATGATTTTTTGACGGATGGTGGGTTCACCAGGAAACATTTAAGGGCAGTTTCCACACCTAGGTTTGGAATGTGTTTTAATGTGTTCATTTTTAACCTTAAGCATTCATATCCTAGGTTTGGCCAAATGAATCTAGATTAATCTATATGAAAATGCAAATTCACTGAATACAAAAAATAGATTTAAAGACATAAAACAGAGAATTTACAGAATGCAAATGAGGAATACCTGATCCGGATGTCTGGTGATGATTCTGATGTTTGAAGTAGTCAGGATCATCTGGAATTTGACAGAATCATCTGATATCTGACAGAATCGTCTGAGATCTGACCGAATCATCTGAGATCTGACAAATTCGTCAGACCTGCAAGCAAAAAAATAGATACAAAATACAACGAATACTACTGTGCTAACAGAGGGAAACAACACCAAATGAATGTATGAATATTGAATAATAGTTATGAAAAGAAATTCAAGCAAATTATGATATTCTAATGACAAATCATGATCTTAGCATGCAATCTAAGCTAAATGGGTGAACTCCAAATGCAAAATAACATAAACACTGAATTAACTATCTAATTTGCAGAATAAAATAATAGAGAAAAGTTTGAAAAGTGCAAACTTCAGGCACTGATTGCCTCAATATGGATTGCAGTCGAGATCGTCTCGCATCAGTACGAAATCATCTCGAATTGGACAGGTTCATCTCCGATCTGAACAGGTTCGTCGGCGATGATGTGTGCTGGTTTCGGCTAAAAAACAATGATGTACCTACAACAAAATTGGTATGGGACTAGTGCAAATGAAAATTGGGATGTTTCAACGTAGATGGAGTTAAATTGTAGATAATTTCAGCCAGGGGGTGCTAAGGGAATAGTTTAGGATTAAATAGGCTTAGGGGAGTAGTTAGGAGGTTGGAGATCATCCCTAATTTGGGAGATCTCCAACGGAGGAGGGTCTCTAACGGCACAGACACGCTTCTGCCCGGATTGGAGACCCGTTGGAATAGAAGCTAACTTTGCAAAATCAGTTTTGCGACAAGATCCTCTGGACGTCCTAGTCCAGATGAAATCGTCAAATCTGGGGCGATATCGTCTGATCGGCGACGATATCATCAAACGGTCAAAAAAACCTCTAAAATTGGCACGAAAAAGGGGGAAACGGATTACCCGACGGTTAACGGGCGGTTTGGGAGGTTAAATTTGAATTTTAAATTATTTACTAAGGTGAATGTAATTATTGTAATTTTACTACGCCAATTTTAGGGTGCTACATTTTGCCCCCTCTTTAGCAAATTTTCCAAAGAAAATGCGTTAAAGATGAGTTCTTCTCGATCTACGAGAAAGCAAAAATTATTCTCATTTTTAGGCGACGATTCTTGGTCGAATCGTACGACAACTTACTATGGTGCCCCCTCCGTGTTTTTACCCAAATCGAACGTTTGAGGTAAAAACGCGAAAAAGCAAAAAATTATTTTTAAATAAAATTAAGAAAAATAGGGTAAAACCCTAATTCATTTTTACTATTCATTTTCTGGTTTTTAGAGCTCTAGAGCAAAAAATGGTGGAGACGACGCACAGATCGACAGAGGTCCGGCGCGGTCTACGGGTAAGAGTCTAGACTTAACTAGGATGATTTAATTTAATTTGACATGCTTTGTAGGTAATTTTTAGGTGATTTTTGAGCATCGTGACCATTTTTGGGCCGTCGACGTCATCGGGATGAAATCGTCCCGATTTCGACGAAATCGTCTCAATTTTGGCAATTTCGCCCGAGGGCGAAATCGTCGAAAGGGGGACGATTTCATCAAATTAGGGACAATTTCGAACTGCAAAATTGGAGACGATTATGCTCAAATTTGGGACGATATAGTCCAATAGTGGGCGATATCATCAATTGCACAAAATTGAATTTTAACTTACATTATTATTTACTTGAATTGTTATTAATGATTGTTTATTGTTTTGTTGTTTATGTTTGCAGAGAGGATTACTAAAGAGCAGGGAGTGGAAGTATGGAGGGTTAAGAGATGACTTGGCCGCTCTCACACAAGTAGAGTGAGATCAGCTGGCACAGGCTAGCTTACAACATGTGGCAGAGATGCCACAAGTATCTACAGATATGGGGCTCCTAACAGCCCTAGCAGAGAGGTGGTATCCGGGCTCTTCCTGTTTCTAGCTACCTATAGGGGAGATGACTCCCACTTTGGAGGATGTATGGAGGATTATGAGAATCCCCATACAAGGACGGTTGATTACTCCTGTGGCCAATCAGGGCCGTGCTATGGGACGATTGTGTGGTGACCTAAGCTTCGCCCTGGAGAAGGGCGAAGTTAATATCGAGGCACTATGCCAGATGCCTGGGGCATCTACACTCACACGGGTTCTAGCTGGAGTGGTTGGTGGACTTTTGCTATGCCACCAGAGTGGGTGCAGGGTGCCGTGGATGCTCGTAGATGTGATCTACGATATGCAGGATCACGGCTATAGATTCTCTTGGGGTAGTTTTGTTCTATGTCGATTGTACAGGATCCTGTATGGGGTCGTGTACAAGGGTGACCAATGTCTGGTCATGACATCACTCTTACAAGTTTGGTGCTGGGAGCACATTGCAGTGCGGAGGCCGGTAGGGCTTCCTATGACAGGGGTTGATGGGGAGAGGCCCCGAGTCTTCTACTGGTGGCTCCGAAGAGGGGCACAATGATGGATAGATCTGCCTATGTCCCGAAGGCTACTAGATGACCTTGTCCCGGACCAGATCACCTAGAGGCCATGGAGGGAGCATCCAGGGTGGGCCGAGGACGGATAGGAGTTGGCTCGTGTTAGGCGAGTTTATTGGCTGAGGATGGAGAGGGGAGAGGTGGAGCTCCACAGGTACGATCGAGTTTTGCGATAATTCGGTCTACAGCAGGGGATCCCATCTCTGAGGGATTATGAGTTTTCTCGGACTGTCCGGGATAACACTACGGTTAGCGAGGCTCTTGACATGCAGCGGTTCTGGAGCCAGGACACAGATGATGCCCCCATCCAGCCAGTGGATGGGGACGACGTAGGAGTAGCCGATGGCTATGATGCCTAGTACGTAGGCATCCACCCTCCTAGGATGACGAGGGAACAGGGTCCGATCCACGTGGTTGTGCATCGGATAGGGAGGCGGCACCAGGTGGCTGTGGAGGCGGCCTAGGGTCACAGCGGGAGAGAGCCGAGGAGGCCACAGGCATAGGAGCGACCATGACAGAGAGAGAGGGAGAGGAGGGAGGCGAGACCCCCATCTCCATAGAGGCCACCATCGCCCGATAAGGGCAAGGGTGTCGACACAGGAGAGAGTAGTGAGATGGCTACTCTTCGAGCGGAGAGAGATCATCTCCAGGCCCAGGTGCAGACGCTACAGGATGAGGTTGCACGCCACCGGGCTGAGGTGTCACAGCTGCGAGATGAGATTGCATGCCTCAGGGCATGGGGCAGAGGGGAAAGCTCTAGAGAGCTGACACGGGCTATTGCCCAGTTGAAATTTTACTAGACATTGTATTATCAGCTGGTGCTAGAGGTGGATAGACTACCCCTGCCAGCTAACATCGCAGATCCGATCAGGATCGGGTCGTCGAGGACCACGTCTCGGTCGAGGACGAAGACTACACAGACGACGATGGGGCCACCTCGTCCACCTCAGGGTAGGGGAGGAGATGAGGCAGAGAGCTTGAGGGGCTCTCAAGGCTAGAGGGCTGCATTGACATTGTACAGACTGTCATTGTTGTATTATTATTTTTATAGAGGATTGAGTATGCCGAGGTACAGATTGTGGCATACCAATCCAGTTTTGATGATGTATATATGTTGTTGATATATATATGAGATGATATAATTTTGATCATATGACTTGTATTATGTGATGCTTATGATGCTTTTATGTTTGATTGATTGTTTTGATAATTGGATTGATGATTCAAGAAATTATGTTGTTTTTATTTTATTTTAAAATATTATAATTTTGATGTCATGCTGGTAATATTTGAAATGAAATAATCTGATGTAACAAATTGATTGGTTGTAATGTGATGTAAAAATAAAAAGAGACTTCTAACAATAATTTCAAAGGACATTGTCGCTATTATAGACCATTTCATGGAGTCGCTGCTCACTCGGCCGTCAAGCTAATCCCAGGATAGAAATATGGTTAGAAGAACAAGAGTGCTTAAGAGACTATCTTAAGACTTTGGTGCAATGGGGCAAATGATGATGATGATGGTTTGTTTTGCAGATTTTCATAAAAAATATTGTGCATGAAATAATGTTTTAAAATGATTTTTGCTAGGCATAAATTCCTAAGTATGATAAAATTTTTGGATAATTCTTTAGGAATTATACCATCATTGCAAAATTGTAGGTTGACATAATGACATGAAATAATGAAAATGTGTTTGCTTTTGAAAAGCATAATTTGTGTAACATAATGAATTAAGTCATATGGTTTTCATGTTTTTTAATAAATGGGGAATAAAAATTGTTACAATGGTTTGCGCTAGGCATAGAATATGTAGGTATAGACTTATACCATCATTGCAAAAATCCAAAAAAGATAGTTTTATTGCATGGTTGATTTTTGATGAATAGAAAATATGAAAATGAGGACTTGCACTAGGCATAAAATTTCAATTTTGGTTTTGAAACTATACCATCATCGCGAAAGTCAACTAGATATATATGTATATGTTTTGTGTAGTTTGAAAGAAATTTTTGATTTTTCTATTATATAGTTGTCTTTGTGGTAAACAACTGTACTTGATTTATTCCAAACAAGTTGCAAAAATAATATTTCAAATTATTTTGAAGACAAAAGTTAGATTTATAAGGAATCCCATGTGCATATGTGAATTCATTTCCGATCTTGATTTATCATAATGATACACAAAATCTCTCAAATACAAATGTGTGTGCAATTGCATTATTCATTTACCAATTTTGAGCAAGATAATATGATACAAGTGATTTGAAGAAACCAAATAAGTGTTCATTAACCATGATGTAGATGCATATAACCATACTAAACTACTATGTAGGTCGGATTATCAAGAGCTAGCTAATCCATAAGCAGACATAGGTCTGTACAAAAGAAGGTCGCTAATGTGACAGACATATCACCACACTAGGAGTTACCCAAGGCCAAGCAGGTTGGGCACAAACCACCTATTATGGGGCTTACCTCACAGTTTTTGAATAATTGAGAATTCCAGGGATTCAAGCTCATCAACCCTTCTTTTCTTTTCAAAGGGTAGGGAAGGGATTTTATTGCTTTCTTGCTTTTGCTTTCTGTTTTCTTTTGCTTATTTTTATTTTTGTATTTCTTTTGCTTGATAATGCTTGGAACATTGCTGAAATGATATAAAATAACATTTTTCTTTTGTCTTTTTTCTTTCTTGAACTTTTTCTTTGCTAGGGATACTTGCTCGGATTAGTCATAGAGCAAGGGATTTTTATTCTGGGTAGGGGTGAGCTTGTCCTTTTGCCAATTCTCAAAGATTCTAGACCATGTGCATGATAGGATAGTAGGGGAAACTTTTCGCTCAAGAAATCACTTCTACTATGTAGAAAAACATGGAAATTACAAATATAATCATTTTATTGTGAAAAGATGTGCTTGGTTTAAGTAAATAACAAGATCAATTCTCTTTGCTCTAATTTTTTTTTATTGGATTTTGGGGGCCTTGGTTTTAGGGGGGAGTAGTGATCCTGGTTAAAAAAAACATATTTTTTTTTGTGAGTGTGCAAGTTGTTGAGCAAGGTGCAGCAAAAGAATTGCAAAAGTATTGTCATTGTTGTCAACACAGACATATTGATGCAGTTCAGAGGTCAGTCAGATCAAGTGCAGTGAATTTCAAGACAAACAGAGGTGACCCAGATTCAGAAAATGGCAGAAAGAGACAAGGAAGAAAACTGTCGCGATATCGCGACATGTTTTCTGTCGCGATTTCGCGACATGGTCGAGGAGAGAGAAGGCGCAGCCGAAAATGTCGCGATTTCGCGACATGTCGAGTTTTCATTGAGGAGAGAGAAAATGTGTCACGATTTCACGACAAAAAGTAGGAGAGAGAAAATGCACGCCAAAATGTCGCGATTTCGCGACATGTCAAGTTTTCGCTGAGGAGAGAGAAAATGTGTCGCGATATCGCGACAAAACTGAAGAGAGAGAAACTGCAAGGAAGATTGTCGCGATTTCGCGACATTGCCGAGGAGAGAGAAAGTGCATGCCAATTTGTCGCGATATCGCGACATGGCAGAGGAGAGAGAAAGTGAAAGGTAAACTGTCACGATTTCGCGACATGCTTAAGGATGACGTCAGCAAATGTTGAAAGTGTCGCGATATCGCGACAAGATGCAGGGAAAGCTTCCAAGAGCCAAAACGGTCACGATTTCGCGACATGCTTAAGGATGACGTCAAATGTTGAAAGTGTCGCGATATCGCGACAAGATGCGGGGAAAGCTTCCAAGAGCCAAAACGGTCACGATTTCATGACATGCTTAAGGATGACGTCAAAGTTCTAAGTGTCGCGATATCACGACATGAACAGAAGGAAAGTTGTCAAAGCCAAAATGGTCACGATTTCACGACAACAAGGGCATGAAGTGTGTGGCTTCAAAAAGTGTCGCGATATCGCGACAGGTAATGAGGTAAAACCCGCAGGAGCATGCAAGGTGACATGTGTCGAAAAAGCAGACAGAAAATCATGCAACCGCTACGTAAAATGTAACCGATGTCGATCCAGCTAGATTGACAAGTGTCACTCATGCATTCGAACAAGTTTGCATGTATTCGAAGAATCAAATATAAAGTATCGAAAGGTTTTCGAAGTCTTTTTTACAGCTTTCGAACGGTCGCACTCATGGAATCGAATAGACATTTTGCTTGTCTTCAAAGAGCCGAATATGAAGGATCAAGATATGCTTTTCGAGAAGATATGTTTGCAGCATTCAAAACAGCCATACTACAAGAAATCGAAACGCCGTATTGTAGGGTTTCGAACAACCACTTATTTGCAGGAGAAAAGAATTCGAACAGTTGGGTATATGATTCGATTGCATGTAGGATTGAAAGGTTATAAAAGAATAGTCGTACAGAGAAGATGTTGTCACTGTTAGAGAGAAATTGCTGTAAAAGGAGGGTTAGAAAAGAATCAAGAGAAAAATAAGCAGAGCCGTGAGAGTGTGTAGAGTTGGGTTAATTGCAGACCTGACCAGTCAGGGTCGTGCATGAAGTGAAGACATTTTTATGTCATTCTAAATTGATCGAATTGTAGCCCAAGTTGGTGCTTGGTACTAGGAGTTGGTGCTCCATCTCATGCAGAAAAATTACAGGGGTTGGTGCTCCTTCCAGCTTGATGCTGTAAAGTATTTGTAAAATTGATTTTGCAAAGACCGGATTTGGATTGGAGTCCAAGCAGTCATTTTTGAGGAGTAGCCAAATTGGTGAACCTCGGTATATTGAGTGTTGTGGTGTGCTCTCTTGTTCAAGTTGTTTTTTAGTTGTCAAGTTCTCTTTATTTCATATTAAATGTCGTAGATATAAAAATTAATAGCTACACCGATTCACCCCCCTCTCAGGTGTCATTGTGTAATCATCAATTGGTATCGAGCAAGGTTCCTTGTACAAGCTTAATCATCTAAGGAGATCTTGGAAGAAACAATGGCAGGTGGTGAAGGATTTTCATCCAACAAAGCTCCCTTATTTGATGGAACAAATTACACCTTCTGGAAACTCATAATGCAAACATATCTCGAGTGCATTGGGATACGATATTTGGGATTCTGTAGATAGTGGATACACAAGACCCACTACCCCTCCAACAGATACCGCTGAGAAAAAGAAATTTGAAAACAACTCCAAAGCTAAGAATGCCATAATGTGTGGGCTTGTTGACAAGTGAACCGATAAGAGTCATGAGTTGTAAATCAGCAAAAGACATGTGGGATAAATCGAAGAGCATCCATGAAGGAGACAAGAAGATTAAGGAAGCAAAACCGCAAACTCATCGAGCACGGCTCAAGCACCGCAAATGAATGAAGATGAAAACATAGAGACTTATATGCCGAGAGTCAACGGAATTATTAATGCAATCGGAGGACTCGGTGAAGAAATTGATGATGCAGTTGTTGTGAAAAAGGTTCTCGAAACACTTCACAAAAGATTTAACTCCAAAGTCTCTCGCAATAGAAGAGGCAAAAGATCTAAACAACTTCAAGATGGATGAGTTGCATGGTTCCCCGACAAGGATATGAAATGAGAATAGGACAAACCAAGTCTACAGACAGAGAAGCAGCCTTTAAAGCACACAAGAATGTAAAAGTTGAACATGAATCCGAGGATGAAGGAACACTGGATGAAACAGAAGCCAATTTTGTTCGAAAACTCACAAAAGGAAAAGGAAAATATAGAGGGAAGCTACCTTTTAAATGCTTCAATTGTGGAGGAGTCGGTCATTTTGCAGCCAAATGTCCAATGCAGGAGAGAACCAAAAATGGTGAAGGTTCACACCAAGAAAAAGGTGACTGGAAGAAGAAACAAAATTTCAGAAAGAACAACTTCAAGAAGAAAAGCTTCATAACCAAGAATGTCAGCAGCTCTGAAGAAAGCACAGATGAGGAGTCCGAAGAAGAAGGAGGTGAAGCTCTGCTCATGGCACTTGAAGAAGAAAGAACAGAGGAAAATTAGGAAGGTGATGAAAATTCCAAGGATGAAGCTGAAGTGTATTTGGAAGGAGAATTGGTTGCCGCACTTGAAGAGTTGAGTGCGAAAGGAAGAAGAATAAAAATTTTTCAAAGAAATTAGAGAATGCCACGGACATAATAAACAATCCGAAAATACAGACAGAGGAATTCAAGAAAATGTCCGAAGTTCTTGATGAACAATTAACTGTAAAGACAGTTGAATGCAGCAAGCTAGAGGAAGACATTGTTAAGTTAAGGATGCAGTTAGAGGAGATGAATAGAAAATTGAACTGTTTTCATAAGTTTGAAGAAAGTACTGTAAAGCTGGATAAAATGTTAAATAACCAAAGGCCTTCTGGCATCAAATTTGGTTTAGGCTTTGATGAAGGAGAATCTTCAAAGGATTCAAAGAACTTGAATATAGAACCCATAAAGAAAGAAGAAAAGATCATGGTTGAACCATAAAAACCAAATCATGCAAAAGAAAACAATAATGCCAGATTCAAGAAGAATACTGACAAAGATGGATTCACAAAAGTCACACATCCGAGGAGGAGAAGAGTCATGGCTCCTACTTCAAACTGGCAAAGACCGGCACCCAGTTTTAATCATGCATTTTCTGGTTATTGTTTTAAATGCAATGCTTATGGCCATAAGATTTCGGATTGCGTGCATAATGTATCTCAAAGGAATTTTACCAACAGTAAATGTTTTTTCTCCTTTAATGAATTATGCAGTTGAATGTTATAATTGTCATAATTTTGGACATATTGCTAGAAACTGCAGAAGCACTTTTGCATCAAATAATTATCAGGGTAGAAAATCTCAGCCAAGTGGGTTGAAACAAAACCAGAAATTTCCTGAAAAATAGGCACATGCTAATGAAAGGACAAAGGCAAAACAAGTAGCAAAATCTGCTATCAAACCATAATGGAAAGAAAAGGAATCTTTGATTGTCCAGACTGCTTTTAAAGCTCGGAACAAATCAGCACCTTGGATACTTGATAAGTTGGTTGTTCCAACCACATGACAGTGACAAGCAAAAGTTTGAGAATTTACAGAACTATGAAGGTGGTTCTGTGAAATTTGGAAATAATGATGGAGCAAAGATTGTTGGAAAGGGATCACCAAGATAAGTGATGGCAATATAAAATCAAAAGAAGTCTTGTTTGTAATTGGCCTAAAGCATAACTTGCTAAGTGTAAGTCAAATATGTGACAAAGGTCATGATGTAATCTTCAAGAAGGAGGGCTGTGAAGTAAGAAAGACAAAAAATGGAAAGTTAATAGCCACTGGACTGAGAACTTCTGGAAATCTGTATACACTTTTAGAAACTACAGAAGGAACATGTTTGATTGGATAGAAGATGAAAACCGGCTATGGCACAAGAGGCTTGGGCATATTAGTTTTGACAATCTGGCAAAAATCAGTTCAAAAAGAGCAATTAGAGATATACCAAACATTGGCAAACCTGTAAATAGCATCCGTGAGTCATGCCAAAAGGGAAAACAAACCAGAGCCACTTTCAAAGCAAAAGAATACTTCACTAGCAAGCCATTAGAACTAATTCACACCGATCTATGTGGACCCATGAGAACCGAAAGCATAAATGGACACAAATATTTTATGCCGTGTATAGATGACTACTCAAGAATGACATGGGTACTATTTCTCGAAACTCAAGTCGAAGCCTTTGAGATGTTTAAAACCTTCAAAAATCTTGTTGAGAATCAATCGAGAAAAAGAATTAAATGCCTAAGATCGGACAGGGAGGAGAGTTTATCTCCGAAGAATTTGCAGAATACCGTCAAAAACATGGGATAAGAAGACAGCTTTAGCAGCTAGGACACCTCAACAGAATGGTGTTGTAGAAAGGAAGAATAGAACAAGGCAGGAAATGGCAAGGACAATGTCGCGTAAAACAAAATAGCCGATAGATTTTGGAAAGAGGCAGTCCATACCGCAGCTTACATTCAAAACAGTGCATGCCGAGACCACATGAAAGCAAAACACCTTATGAGTTGTGGTTTGCGTAGAAAGGCAACAACAAGACATTTCAAAGTATTTGGCAAGCAAGTGCTACATAAAACGGACTGAAGATAACCTCGGTAAATTTGAAGATAGAGCTGATGAAGGTATCTTTCTTGGTTACTCAACAAAAAGCAAGGCCTACACATGTTACAACAAGAGGTTGAAGAAAATTGTTGAAAGTGCTGATGTGAAAGTTGATGAAGGTAGAGAACAAGAAACTACTTATCAAGAAAACTACCCTATGTATGAAGAAGTCATTGAAGGTGATGATGAAAAAGAAACAGAGAAGAATCAGAAAATTGATCCAGATGGTGTAAAAACTGAATCTGAAGAAGAAGAAAACAGGAAATTTAAAACAGGCAACTGGCAAAAAAATCATCCAAGTGAACAGATTATTGGGGATCCCACAGATGGTATTCAGACAAGAAGAACAAGAAGTGAGGAACTATTCTCTGTTATCTAGTATTGAACCTAAAAATGTTGCTGAAGCAAGCACTGATGAAAGTTGGATGAAGGCAATCAATGAAGAACTAGATCAGATAGAGAAAAACAATACCTGGGAATTAGTACCTAGACCAACAAATAAAAACATAATTGGCACTAAATGGGTTTTTAGAAATAAATTGAATGAAGATGGGCAAGGTTGTCGTAAATAAGGCAAGATTGGTATGTAAAGGCTATGCTCAGGTTGAAGGCATTGATTTTGAAGAAACTTTTGCACCGGTAGCCAGACTAGAGGCAATCATAATGTTTCTGGCATTAGCAGCTCATAAAAACTTCAAAGTATATCAAATGGATGTAAAATCAGCATTTTTGAATGGAAAACTGGAAGAAGAGGTTTACATTGAACAACCAGATGGCTTCCAACTTGGTGACAATCCAGATTTTGTTTGCAGGTTAAAGAAAGCTTTATATGGATTAAAACAGGCACCCGAGAGCATGGTATGCAAGGTCGGATAATTATCTAATTAAACAAGGGTTTAAGAAAGGTTTGGTGGATAGCAACTTATATGTCAAAACAGAGAAGGGTCATCTTATTGTTCTTGTTGTTTATGTAGATGACATAATATTTGGCAAGCAAGATGGATGAATACCGCAAAGACATATCAATTAAAATGAAAAAAGAATTTGAGATGTCAATGATTGGTGAACTTTCTTATTTCTTAGGATCGCAGGTCAATCAAAATGAAAAAGGCATTTTTATTTCTCAAGTTAAATATGTAAAAGAAATGCTGAAAAAGTTCACAATGGAAGACAAGAAACCGGTCAAGGACTCCTATGACAACAAAGCCGCAAGTTGAGCAAGGATGATAAATCCCCGGATGTAGATCAAACAATGTACGTGTCTATGATTGGAAGCCTCGCTGTATTTAATGTACCACTAGACCAGATATATTACAAGCAAGATGTATGGTTGCAAGATTTCAGGCCAGTCCCAAAGAAACTCATGTAACAAATGTAAAGAGGATCTTCAGATATCTCAAGGGCACTATGGATTATGGGTTGTGGTACCCAAAAGGTAAAGATTTCACTTTGATTGCATATTCCGATGCAGATTGGGCAGGATGTATTGATGACAGAAAGAGCACAAGTGGAGGAGCATTTTATCTTGGTGACAGTCGGTAGCATGGCACAAGAAGAAACAAGAATCAAGCATTCTATCCACTCGCAGAGGCAGAATACATTGCAAAGCAACAACATGTCGTACTCAGATATTATGGATGAGACAAACGTTGAAAGATCTTGGTATTCATTTCAAAGAGCCAATTTCAATTAAATGTGATAACACTAGTGCTATCAACATATCCAAGAATCCAATAATGCATTCAAGAACCAAACATATTGCAATCCGATATCATTTCTTGAAGGATAAAGTTGCAGAAGGAGAGGTTAAATTGGATTTTGTTCCAACTACAGAGCAAGTAGCCGATATATTCACAAAACCTTTGCCTAAGGAAGTGTTTGAATACCTTCGAAAGAAGTTGGGAGTAGTCACACCACCCAAGCACCGACTAGCTATGGGAAACACATTCTCGTGGGGAGCATTCAAACTTTTTAAGTCTCAGAATGTTGTGCATAGACTCGTGGGGAGTCTACAGGAGCCCTTTGGTATTATTGGCAAAGGGGGAGAAGAAATTAAGCAAGGTTGCAAGGTGTTGCCAACAATTCCAAAGGGGGAGATTGTTGAGCAAGGTGCAGCAAAAGAATTGCAAAAGTATTGTCATTGTTGTCAACACGATGCATTGATGCAATTGATGCAGCACGAGGTCACCGGATCAAGTGCAGTGAATTTCAAGAAAAACAGAGGTGACCCAGATTCAGAAAATGGCAGAAAGAGACAAGGAAGAAAACTGTCGCGATATCGCGACATGTTTTCTGTCGCGATTTCGCGACATGGTCGAGGAGAGAGAAGGCGCAACAAGAAATGTCACGATTTCGACATGTCGGGGAGGGAGAGAGAAAATGCACGCCAAAATGTCACGATTTCGTGACATGTCGAGTTTTCACTGAGGAGAGAGAAAATGTGTCGCGATATCGCGACAAACTGAAGAGAGAGAAACTGCAAGGAAGATTGTCGCGATTTCACGACATTGCCGAGGAGAGAGAAAGTGCATGCCAATTTGTCGCGATATCGCGACATGGCAGAGGAGAGAGAAAGTGAAAGGTAAACTGTCACGATTTCGCGACATGCTTAAGGATGACGTCAACAAATGTTGAAAGTGTCGCGATATCGCGACAAGATGCAGGGAAAGCTTCCAAGAGCCAAAACGGTCACGATTTCACGACATGCTTAAGGATGACGTCAGCAAATGTTGAAAGTGTCGCGATATCGCGACAAGATGCAGGGAAAGCTTCCAAGAGCCAAAACGGTCGCGATTTCGCGACATGCTTAAGGATGACGTCAAGCAAAGTTCTAAGTGTCGCGATATCGCGACATGAACAGAAGGAAAGTTGTCAAAGCCAAAATGGTCACGATTTCGCGACAAAGAAGGGCATGAAGTGTGCGGCTTCAAAAAGTGTCGCGATATCGCGAGAAATAGCCCTGTAAAACCCGCAGGAGCATGCAAGGTGACACGTGTCGGAAAAGCAGACAGAAAATCATGCAAAGCTACGTAAAATGTAATCGATGTCGATCTGCAGCTATGCATTGACAAGTGTCACATGCATTCGAACAAGCTTGCATGTATTCGAAGAATCAAATATAAAGTATCGAAAGGTTTTCGAAAAGTCTTTTTACAACTTTCCGAACGGTCGCACTCATGGAATCGAATAGACATTTTGCTTGTATTCAAAGAGCCGAATATGAAGGATCAAGATATGCTTTTCGAGAAGATATGTTTGCAACATTCAAAATAGCCATACTACAAGAAATCGAAACGCCGTATTGCAGGGTTTCGAACATATTTTCGAACAGCCACTTATTTGCAGGAGAAAAGAATTCGAACAGTTGGGTATATGATTCGATCGCATGTAGGATTGAAAGGTTATAAAAGAATAGTCGTACAGAGAAGATGTTGCTACTGTTAGAGAGAAATTGCTGTAAAAGGAGGGTTAGAAAAGAATCAAGAGAAAAATAAGCAGAGCCGTGAGAGTGTGTAGAGTTGGGTTAATTGCACACTCACCAGTGGTCGTGCATGAAGTGAAGACATTTTTATGTCATTCTAAATTGATCGAAATTGCAGTCCAAGTTGGTGCTTGGTACTAGGAGTTGGTGCTCCATCTCGTTGCAGCAGAAAATTACAGGGGTTGGTGCTCCTTCCAGCTTGATGCCGGTAAAGTATTTGTAAAATTGATTTTGCAAAGACCGGATTTGGATTGGAGTCCAAGCAGTCATTTTTGAGGAGTAGCCAAATTGGTGAACCTCGGTATATTGAGTGTTGTGGTGTGCTCTCTTGTTCAAGTTGTTTTTCAGTTGTCAAGTTCTCTTTATTTCATATTAAATGCTGTAGATATAAAAATTAATAGCTACACTGATTCACCCCCCCTCTCAGTGTCATTGTGTAATCATCACAAGTGAGGGATTCCAAGTAAATGCTAATTTATCCCAAAATAATTTGAAACATATAAATGCAATGATTGTAAGAAAATATATATAAATGATTTTTTGAGAAGTTTTTGAGAATGTTGACTCTCTCTTTCTTCTTTATTTTATTTTGGTTTCAAAAGAGTCAAGTATATAGCTGTTATTATATTTTTATCATTATTTTGATTTTTGGTTTTATTTTTGTTTTTGAGCAAAAAGAACTTAACAAGTGCTTTAAATAAATGCAATAGATAGTTTTTGAAGATTTTGGATGATTATGAATATTTTTGATGGTTTTGGATTTTTATAAATTTGAAAGAAATATAAGATAAATTTTTTGAAAACAATTATATACAAGGATGAAGCGACCAAAATTATGCATAGTAATGTTTAAGATGCAAAATATTCATGGGTTCTTTAAGTTCTTTACCATCTAAGGTAGATAATTTATATGCTCTTGATTCAAATTTAGCAGTAATAATGTATGGTCCAAGCCAATTGGGCTCAAATTTACCTTTAAGTTCCTTAGTTGCATTTGTATTTTTTTGATTTTCTTTTAAAACAAGGTCGCCAATCTCAAAGGATCGATGACGAACTTTCTTAGCATATGATATTTTAAGCTTGTTTTGATAAGCATGGAGATGCTCCAAAGCATTGATGCATTTTTCATCTAGGAGTTCCAGCTGACTGAGTCTGCCAGCACGATATTCGTCTCCTACTTCGACATCTTGAAGTAGAAGAGCCAAAGAAGGAACTTCCAATTCAAATGGAAAAACTACTTCAACACCATATACCAAAATAAATGGTGAAGTTCCAGTGGGGGTTTGAACACTAGTTCGATAGGCCCACAAGGCTGGATATAATTGAATGTGCCAATCACGACCAGTTTTATTGACCAATATTTTGAGAATTTTGATTAAGGTTTTGTTAGATGCTTCTGCTTGACCATTACCCTGAGGATAATAGGGAGTGGACCAATGATGTTGAATCTTATATTTTTGACATAATTTTTTAACATCTTTATTTTTGAAACAAGTTCCATTGTCAGAGATGAGATTGGCAAGAATTCTAAACCTGCAAATGATTTGATTAAAAATAAATTTAGAAACTTGTGTTCCAGTGCAGGAAGCTAAAGGCATAGCTTCGACCCACTTCGTGAAATACTCAGTGGCGGTTATGATGAACTTGTGTCCATCAGATAACACAGGATTGATTTTGCCAATAATATCCAAGCCCCATTTAGAAAAGGGCCAAGGAGAAGAAATAGCCTGTAGCTCTTGTGCAGGGGCATGGACAAGGTCAGCATTTTTTTGACACTTGTCGCAATGGCGCACATACTCATGTGCATCTGTTTCCATGGTAGGCCAAAAGTATCCTATTCGAAGGAGATTTTTAGCAATGACACTACCACTAAAGTGTCCTCCACAAGATCCATCGTGGGCTTCACTCAAGGCTAATTTAGACTCTTCTAAGTTTAAAAATCTTAATAGGATACCTTCAAAAGATCTCCTATATAAAGTATTGCCAATTATTACAAATCGACTTGCTTGTCGACGTAATAACCGACGCTGGTTTCTATTAGAATTGGTAGGGAAAGTCCCATTTTGGAGAAAATCAAATATGTCCGTATACCAAGGTTCGGGAGTAGTTTCATTGATTAGAAACACATCCAAAGGCTCTAAGCATGACTTATTTGAAGCGGGTTCCTGGAGTCAACGAATAATGATAGTGGCATATTCATCATCTAACTCCAAGGGCAGGAGAGATATAGCTGCGGCCATAGCATCAGTTGCACGGTTGCTAGTTCGAGGAATAGCTTCCAAGGTAACTTGATCAAATAAAGACATTAATTGTAAAACATAGGCCTTATATGGGCACAGTTTATCATCTCGGGTTTGATAAAATTCATTAATTTGGTTTATAACCAGTTGAGAATCACCAAAAACTAAAAGGTGTTTAATTTTTAGCACTAGGGTAGCTCGTAATCCAAGGATTAGAGCTTCATACTCAGCAGTGTTGTTGGTGCAAGCAAATGTCAATTTGAAGGACAGAGGAATAAGATGTTTTTGCGGAGATATTAAAATAATACCCGCACCAAACCCACTCATGCATCGAGGCTCCATCAAAGTATAAGGACCATTGTTCGGTATGGTCTGCCTCTAATTGAAGGCATTCATCTGGAAACTCGATGATGAGGGGATGGGTAGACTCTAAGGGTGCAGTAGCTAATTGATCTGCTATGATTTGACCCTTAATAGACTTCTGTCCTATGAATGTGAGATCAAACTCGCTTAGAGCAAGAACCCACTTGGCTGTGCGACCCGATAAATAAGGTCGACTCATGAGATACCTTAAGGGGTCATATTTAGCAATGACATAAGTTTTTTGACTAAGCATATAACGTCGTAATTTTTGCATAGCAAACATGACTGCTAGACATAGCTTTTCCAACGCTGTGTAGCAGGTTGCATAACTGATGAAGGTTCGGCTAATATAATAATTAGCACGTTCTCGCTTTTCATCATCAAGTTGAGCTAACGTAGCCCCTAATGGAGAATCTGAAGCTAAAATATATAGGAGAAATGGGCGATCAGATTTAGGTGGTGAAAGCATAGGTGGATTAAGGAGGTATTTTTTGAGAAGTTCAAAAGCTTCTCTACATTCTGTGTCCCAATTAAAAGGGACATCTTTCTTAAGGAGTTTAAGAAAGGGACCAGTTTTGTCCGCCAGCTTATCGATGAAGCAACGGATGGCTTGAAGTTTACCTTGTAAACTTCGTAACTCAGATATATTAGTAGGTGCGGGCATATCAGTGATGGCCGCAATCTTGAGAGGGTCAATTTCAATACCATGTAAAGAAACTAAAACCCCTAAGAGTTTGCCGAATTTAACTCCGAATATGCATTTTGCTAGATTTAATCAAATGAGATATTCTCGTAATCGATTAAAGACTTTCCTTAAATCATCTAAATGATTATTTTCAATAATAGAGCAAGCTATAATATCATCTACATAATCATGTAGGATATCATGCATCATATCATGAAAAATATAGGTCATAGCTCGTTGATAAGTTGCACCTGCGTTCTTTAAGCCAAATGGCATCACTTTCCAACAAAAGGTACCCTAGGGGGTAATAAAGGCTATTTTAGCTTGGTCTTCAAGAGCTATCCTGATCTGATTATAACCAGAGAATCCATCCATTAAGGACATCATCCCACTCCCGACAGTAAAGTCAATGATTTGATCCATGTTTGGAAGAGGAAAGTCATCTTTAGGGCATGCAACGTTAATATCTCTAAAATCTGTGCAAACCCTAACTTTGGTAGCTTCTTTCTTGGTGACTGGAACTACGTTTGAGATCCATTCAACATAATCAATAGCTTGTATAAAGATAACATTCAGGAGTTTTTCTAACTCCCCTTTGACTAGCAGAGCCACTTTGGGATGCATTTTTCTAAGTTTTTGTTTAACAGGTTTAGCATTCGGATGGACCACTAGATGATGCATGACTACAGAAGGGTCTAGACCTGGCATATCTTCATATGTCCAAGCGAAGACATCTTCATACTCTTTAAGGAACACAATGTATTGTTCTTATTTTTCTTGACTTAATTCTGATCCAATATTGATTATGTGAGGATTGTCCTTAGTTCCAATATTAATTTTAATGACGTTTTCTACCTCCATGTGTAGATCTCTTTCAAAATTAGGTGGGGCGGGTGAAATGCCCAATTCTTGTAATTCTTGTAAGGTTAATTTAGATAATTCATTATGAGGATTAGTGGCTTCAAGTTGGGCTATAGTTGGTATAGAACTATCAAAATAAAATCCATTGTGTAACATTTCTTCAACAGAGACATCATGGAAGATATCTCCTTCCAACTCTTCATCGGGGTCAACAATCATTTCAGGGTATGCGATGGATAGCATGTTGCATGAAAACGATTGATTTTTAAGAGGCAAATCAACATGCCTATCCATATAATCTTAATAACATATGAGATGATCATCATCCTAAAAAGGAAAGGGTTGACCCTTACTAGGAAATAAGCCCACACCACAGTGGGCAGGCCACGGTTCTACCTCGAAAGGTTCTTTCATGCCATTTTGGAAAGGTCCCAAGCCTTTCCCTTCATATCCCATTTTAAGCATCATGGGTTTAGATTTAATATAATCATTGGTAAAATAACACTGAATGTGTTTGCCTAGGTTTGGAATGTATTTTTATGTGTTCATTTTTAACCTTAAGCATTCATATCCTAGGTTTGGCCAAATGAATCTAGATTAATCTATATAAAAATGCAAATTCATTGAATACAGAAAATAGATTTAAAGACATAAAACAGAGAATTTACAGAATGCAGACGAGGAATACCTGATCCGGATGTCTGGTGATGATTCTGATGTTTGAAGTAGTCAGGATCATCTGGAATTCAACAGAATCATCTGATATCTGACAGAATCATCTGAGATCTGAAAAATTTGTCAGACGAATTTGTCAGAGACCTGCAAGCAGAAAAATAGATACAAAATACAACGAATACTACTGTGCTAACAGAGGGAAACAACACCAAATGAATGTATGAATATTGAATAATAGTTATGAAAAGAAATTCAAGCAAATTATGATATTCTAATGAAAAATCATGATCTTAGCATTAAAATCTAAGCTAAATGGGTGAACTCCAAATGCAAAATAACATAAACACTGAATTAACTATCTAATTTGCAGAATAAAATAGTAGAGAAAAGTTTGAAAAGTACAAACTTCAGGCACTGATTGCCTCAATATGGACTGCAGTCGAGATCATCTCGCATCAGTACGAAATCGTCTCAAATTGGACAGGTTCGTCTCCGATCTGAATAGGTTCATCGACGATGATGTGTGCTGGCTTTGGCTGAAAAATAGTGATGTACCTGCAACATAATTGGTATGGGACCAGTGCAAATGAAAATTGGGATGTTTCAACGTAGATGGAGTTAAATTGCAGATAATTTCAGCCAGGGGGGTGCTAAGGGAATAGTTTAGGATTAAATAGGCTTAGGGGAGTAGATAGGAGGTTGGAGATCATCCCTAATTTGGGAGATCTCCAACGGGGGAGGGTCTCTAACGGCGCAGACACGCTTCTACCCAGATTGGAGACCCGTTGGAACAGAAGCTAACTTTGCAAAATCAGTTTTGCGACAAGATCATCAAATCTGGGGCGATGTCATCTGATCGGCGACGATATCATCAAACGGTCAAAACAACCTCTAAAATTGGCACGAAAAAGGGGGAAATGGATTACTCGACGGTTAACGGGCGGTTTGGGAGGTTAAATTTGAATTTTAAATTATTTACTAAGGTGAATGTAATTATTGTAATTTTACTACGCCAATTTTAGGGTGCTACACATAGCTTCTTTTCCATACACTAAGAAATAAGGAGATGTACCTATTGACCTCTTCAATGTTATTCTATCTATCCATAGGACTTGATTCAAAAGAAAATTCTAGCTTCTTTTGTTATACTCCAAGGACATTTTCAACGTTATGAGCAGATTTTTGTTGGTTGATTCTACTGAGCCATTCCCCTATGGATAATAGTTAGAATAATTCTTCAAACATATGCCATATTTGCTAGAAATATCAATGTACCTTATCCCTATGAAATATGGCCCATTATCACTCACCAAAGCCTCAAGGATACCAAACCTGGTGATCAAGATTTCAATAAATTCAATAACTACATCCTGATAAGACTTCTTGTTCAAAATTGGCTCAACCCATCTGGTGAAATAGTCAGTGGTAATTAGGATGTATTTGTGGATTGATGAGGAATTTGGATTTCTCTCCTACAAAGTTTAGCCCCTACTACTAAAATGGTTGTTGTACTTGGATTGAATGAAGAGGTAATGACACATTCCTATTCCTTTCTACATACCTATGGCATATATCATATGATCTGGAAATTTTGAAAGCATCAGAGAAAATAGTAGGCCAATAATAACTAGCCCTTATAATATTTAATGCAGTTTATCTACCTGAATAATGACCTCTTGATAACCCATCATGGAATTCTTTCAAGATATTTTATTTTTGGTCTTCCTTGACACATATCAAGAGGACTTCATCTAGGTTTTTTCTATATAGTCCTTCAGGTAATAGAACATAATTTAGGGCTTGAAGCCTATACCTCCTCCTTTGTGAAGCATTGAGATTTGTGGGGCACATTCCTATTTGAAAATAGCTTATGAGTTGATCAACCCAATATGTTCCTTCTGAGACATCATTCTACTCTGATTCTGGTATTTGAAAGGCTACCTCATACTACCTGTTTGCTTTGGTAGCTAATTCTTGGTATAAGGCCCTTCCTCTCACCAACTTGGTAGGATGGATCTCTACATCACATTCCTAAATATTTGTCCAACCTTCTCTTTTCTCACCTAGATCTCCTTGCAAGATGAAGCTTCAAATATTAATATGAACCACATATGCTAAAGTTTTGCTTTGAGATAAATATTGTTTGAATTTTTTAGTGATTTCATGATTGTGAAAACTTATCTCTCTATAAAGTTTTATTTCTTTTGGTATTCATTATCTACATCATCCTTTTGATTCAATACTGTAACATAGCTCTCCTTAACTCCATAACCATATAAGATGAAGTTTTTATTAAAATATAGGTTAATCAATATAGGGGTAGTGACAATGGCTTGTTTTATTAATTCAAAAGCTTGTTTCTTATTGTCAGTCCATTTGAACTCAACATATTTCTTAAGAAAATCTAAAATGGGATTTATAATTTGGGCAAAATCTAAAATAAATTTTCTAACAAAATCAATTTACCCAAAGAAAGACTGCAAAGCTTTCTTGTTCAAGAGAAGAGGGAGAGCCAATATCACTTTTACTCTATCTAGATAAATATACATTTCTTATTTAAACACCACATGTCCTAGCAACTTGCCTTCATGAACTTTAAAATATTGAATTCTTTGGAATTAAAGATATGCCAAACTCTGCATTTTTAAAAAACTTATTCTATAAGCTTGAGGTGTTCTTGTTTTTTATGAGAAAAAATTGTCATATCGTCCAGATATATCAAGATTATATTATTGATAAGCTCACTGAAAGCATAATCCATGGCCCTCTAAAAATTAGCTCCAACATTGGATAAACAAATGACATCCTTTGATAAGCAAAAGTACCCCACTTTATAGTGAAAGTAGTTTTATATTGATCTTCATCTTTTACCCAAATCTGATTATATGTAGAGAAACCATATAAAAAAGATAACCTCTCAACCATAACAACCATTTAAAAAATACGATCTATATGTGGCAGAGGGTAGTAATCCTTGAGAGATGCTTGATTCAGGTTTTTGAAATCCACTAAAAGACAAATTTTGCCATTCTTCTTTCTCACTAGGACCAAATTTACAACCCATGTAGAGTGTTTAACCAGATAAATGATCTTTGCCTTTAACAACTTCAACAAGTCATCTCATAATTACTTCAATTTTGATATTTACATGTCTCTACTTCTGCCTAAATGGCCTAGCATCAGACACTAGCTCAATGGTATACAAGATGATGCTCTTATCATATAATTTTAAATCATCATAAGTTCTAACTATTATATCTTGATATTGTAATCACAAGGCTTTAAATTCTTCAACCTCACTCGGTATGCATCAGATATCAACCTTAACCTTTTTTCTATTTTCTAATTCTATTTCTTTGTAGATTCTATCATATACTTTCATTTGCTTTAGTTTTTGTCCATATTCATTATCAAAAAGGCTTTATAAAGTAATAAGACCTTTAGGTATGTGATTATTTTCAATTGTAAAACCTCTTTCTGATCAATTTATTGAGATGAATCCCTTGTGAATTGATATAGCCAACATCTGTGATCAAGAAATCAATAATTTGGTCATCATTTTAAACAACTTGCCAAAATATCTATCTGGCATAGAAGGTTTAAAAACCAATTTGATCCTCTTGCTCTCAATTGTTCCATAATATGAAGGTGGAGAAAAATTAGATCCTTTGAAAACCAAAGCATTTTCCAAAATATTTTGGTGCCTTGGGATAACATGTAAATTCAAATAATCAAATAATTCCATTAGATCCTAAAATCTATTTCTATAAGACTTCAAGTAATTATGCTTGCGGTTACGTTTTTTGATAACCTAGTTAACAACCAATTATGAATCACCATAGATATATAACATTTTAATGCCCATGTTTTTTGCTTACATCAATCCTAGGTATAGGGCCTCATATTCAATAGTGTTGTTGGTGCAAGACCATATCAATCTGAAGGAAAAACTCTTAATCCCTTTTTATGGTGATTTCAAGACTACTCCTACCCTGGCTCCATTCTTGCATCTTGCTCCATCAAAATGCATTGTCCATATTTTTTATTCTCTTAGAGCCTGATTGGATATGATAAGAGTCCTTTTCTCTACCTCAAAAGAACAATTGTAAGTGCCCATACCTATATCAAACAAACCATTATATTCTCTAAATAGTAATTCATCCTCAATTTCCAAATATTCAAGAATTTCCACTAGCTCTGATTCTTCCATTACAAAGTGGTTATACATGTCCTCCTCAATTTTCTCAATATGATATGCTACTAGTTTTTTTGGAGTGATCTCAATTATTTCTCCTTTATGAGGGATAATCATACAGGAACAATCTAGATGCATATAACCTCATAGTTTAGCAGTGAATTATTTTGAAAGATATAAAATAAAATAAGGCTCTAGGTCTACTACTATAATTTCTTGCACAATAGTGACCTCTAGGGTCTTGTGTAATTTCATCAATACATATTTCACAACTCCAATGGTCTTGACTTGTGTCCCATACAAATACAATACTCCTAGACAAGAATGAGTATATATCATTCCTATTTCATCACAAAATGCTTTAGGCATGACTGTAGTTGATGCCCCTAAATCCATCATACAATTATGGACAATCCATAATTCCATTCTTAAATAAATATAAAAGGGAGGGGGTTTGTTTTTCAAAGTTGCTGGGGTCATCTTTTCTTGGCCATGAGACAGGTCAAAAATGGTAGTACTTTGCTTTTCTTAAGAATTCTTGTTTAAATAAGCCTTTAGTAGATCGATCTAATCAGGAATAAAAAGAGTGTCATAAAGAATTGCTCTAGAAGGAGTCCTCTTTAGTTCTTCCACAATATTAAACTCAGAATTTTCCAAGGTGACTTTATCATACTTCCTCTCTGATTTACCATACTTTCTCTTGTATTGTTGGGTAGCTTCAATTCTCTACCTCTTAGTGATGGAAGAGAATTTTAGCTTCTCTTTTGCTTCCTCTTTAGAACCTAATTGTTATGTATTCTTCTCCTTTTCTCCCTACCTTGCAGTGTTTTTATATTTTTCCTATTGCTTGGAAATTAGATTACTCTTCTTAGATACTTGTGGAACTAGGAATACATCATTATTTGGTAGGGGTTGCTCTTTTCTCTTTTGATAGGGAACTTGGAATTTCCTCTTTTTTTGTGGATCTATCTGCAATGTTTTATTTGTAGATCTAGTGAGGATAAAAATTGATTCTTCTTCTAAGGAGTCTAGTCCAAACATAACTTGTTCAAGCTACCATAACATATTGACTCTTCCCTTTTGGGTTCTCTTAACTTTCTCTATGGCTTGTTGCACATGATGTTGGTACATTACACAAGTTTCAGAGTCATGAGGGTCATGTTGAGTGGTAATTTTTCCCAATTGCAAAATCACCATCACACTTAGTATTTTGAGTAAAAAACCCTCTCTTGCAAAGAAATAGAAATTTCTCCAAGGTTATTTTTACTTAATGTGTGCTTGTATGCTTGTGAAAATGCATCAAATACATGCTAGGAATACCTTAGTGATTTGCAAATAATCATTAATAAGGGGCCTATATTGGTATTATTTTATTGCTATGTTAGTGAGTTTTCATGAAACTTAAAAGAAAATAAAATGTGATTGGCCCTCATATGACCATGATGAAAAGCCTTAGTTCATTTTATATTGATGTGTTTTAAGTAGATTTTATCTTCCTTTGTTAAGCAGATTTTAAACAAGTTTTATCTTCTTTAAACCCTACTTTGAGCATGAAACAAAAGATTAAAATCTATCTCTAAATGTGAATCTAAAATGGTGAATGGAATACTTTATTTTGCATTACATTTCACAAAGCCTAATTTGGTTATACAGGGAGAAAAAGGTAGATTTAAAGGTGCTCTAGAAGTATTGCACTTGATAAAAAAATTATCCAAAGGCAGTCATATGCTAGCAATAATCAAGATTATTCCAAGGATCCAATCAATGGGCTCACACTCCTCGCATCCAATACAACCAAAACTACAAGATACAAAAAAGGGAGAAGAGCATAAATCAAAGAGCAATAGCATCTACAAAAGAAGGATGTATGCAAGCAAGGAAGAAAGGAAAAAAGGTACAATTGGAGCATTACTCACTCCATGGTCATTGGCAAAAATCGATGCTTGAAGCATCCACATTATTGCTCCATATCCCAGCTGAAAGCAAGTGCAAGTGAATGAAATAGGAGTTGGGAATTCTGGAAGCTTAAAGGATTCCATAAAGGTCTATTTGAACCAGTAAAAGAGAGGACATCCATGCAAAGAAAGAGTGTGACACTTGTCACCAAAGGAAAACCCTAATGCTCAAGGCAAGAGAGTGCTCATATTCAAGAAAGGAGTTATGAAAATAGGTTGGTGCATTAAGTGTATGGGATACACTTGTCTTTAGAAAATTTAACATTTTACTAAAGAAGTGTAATGTTTGAACATTACAAGAAGGAGGACCAATGCATCATTTACACCAAAATCCTCTCAAATGATCAATGTAAAATGGATGTACCACTTGGCACCTTAGACAAGAAGCTTCTCAATATTAAGGATGTCAATGCTCGAGGTCAAAGAGAGAGCACAAGTTAATTCTCATATCAGCATTTACCCTTCGTCGTCTGTGCCACAGTGAAAAATTGTAGCATGGAAAGAAGGTTATAGAGTCTTCAATGCTCAATACAAGCGAGGTCAAAGTGAGAGTCCAAGCAGCACCAGTTTTGGAATGTGTATAGCTCCAAGAATTTGCATTGGAGGGTGCAACCACAACATCTACATGTAGCTCTAACTTCTCATCAGGAACAATATTGTATATTTCTTGGTGAAAGGTAAAGTTGAATTCCCATTATTATATGCTTTATTTACTTGGGAGTTATAAGGTTGTGATTAAATAATTCTATTTAATTCAAAGCAATTTATTAAAAGAAAAAAAATTATCATATAAAATATTTGCAATATAAATCCTAGGAGCAATAAGAATTTCTACTAGAATATAATAATTATTTGCAAATATTATTGTGATCTAATTTATCCAAATATTAGGGAGTCATAAGGACTACTACTTCAAATTAATTAATTGGAAAATTAGATACACTCAACCTAATTCCCAATAGGTTATTTATAAAGAGAGGTTTATCAAAGCTTTTTCAAAGGTTGGATATATATTATTATTACTGTCTCAAATATATCAAAAGGAGACAAAAGATCCAACATTATTACCTATTTAAAATTTGGGACCATTGCTTAGTTCAATAGGAGTAATAAGGGATAATAAGAACTGATTTTGCTACTTACACAACCTTTACAAAATCAATTATATATTGAACTATAATTTACAAAAAGCATTATATCTTATCCATAGCAAACTAGGAAGTCATAAGGCATTCTATAAAATATAATAATTGATATTAGGGAAGTTAAATTGCTTCAAACAAATTCTTCCTAACAGAATCACAATTACTCAAGGGTCCTAATTATTTTTCCTAGAAGAATAAGGTGAAAGCTATCTTGGTATATGAAAAACTATGGGATATTGTCAAAGGGAAAATTCAAATACCTACCATAGATGATATTGAAATCCAAAATTTCATAGAAAATAATTCAAAGGCTTTAATGATAATAAAATTTGCAATCATTGATGAAATACAACCCTATATCAGTTCTGCAAAACATATTCAGATGCATGGACAAGCCTAGAGAAAATATTCAAAGGAAAGAATAAGGCAACTATTCTCCATATTCAAACTCAAATTCATTCATTAAAAATAAATAATGGAGAAAGCATAGAACTATTCTTAAGGAAGATATCAGATATCAAAAGAAAATTATTTACCTTAGGGGAAACAGTCAAAGATGAACTTCTTACTCAAATAACTATGAGAGCACTTCCAGATAGCTATAAGCAGTTGGTAACATCTTTACAAATTCTAAGTAAAGATACTTCTTTTGATGAGTTAGTCAATATTTTATAGGAATACAAGGTGGAAAATACAGATAAAGATGAAATGTCTAACAATGCATTGGCATCTAAAGAAAATCCATAGGGAAACATTGCTAATTCATCAAAAGTATGAAAAGCATGGTACAATAGGTATTATTAGATATGCAAGAAGAAAGGCCATAACACCAGCTACTACAGGTTCAATCCCAAAAATTAGAATCAAGGAAATTAGATGAACAATGGGAACCAATTTTAGACACAATAGTATCAAAATCATCATCAGCAACAATTTCAATGTCCAACCAATTATTTACAATTGGAATATAAAAAAAGGAATAAAAAAGGACATCTAGCGCAGAGGATAAATGAAATTGAAGAACTGGAAGAATCAATAGATGATTATGAAATCAAAACTCTCTCAACAAGAATGATAGACTACAAAGACACCAATCACTTGCTTGAACAGGTTGCAGAAGATAGAGAAGAAGATTTAGAATCTCAAGGAATCTATGAAGATCCACATTGAAGACTAAAGTCTTCAATATCCAAATAATGTAATACAAGGGGGTGTTAGAAATAGAGTCTATTACATCATTTGGATCATGTAAATGTACCTTTACCTTGGTACATACTTAGGATATTAGATTACTTTAGGGGGAAGTTATCTAGTTACTTCATGCAATGTAATAACTACACAAGTGTCAAAGTGCAAGTTGTACATGTGTAAGCTATCCCTTGCACATCTAGGTAGAGTGTTGGCCAATAAACCTATTTTCTATATAAAGGTCCATAGATATAGATCAATATTATTATCATAGTGAGATAGATCATAGAGAGAGTCATATAGAGTTAGAGTGATATGATGTAGCATTGTGATGTAATCTTGTGGGGTGTAATTGTAGGTCAAAATAACTACACCAAGGGGAGAGATGACTCCTCAAAATTTTGTTAATTATGGAAAAAGAGTCACAATTTTGTGACCAGTCTTATTTTTGTTGGTCGAGGACCCAAAAAGCATAGAAGGTAGAAAAGAGTCATGATTTCACGACCAATCATGTTTTCACTGGTAGAGGACCCGAAAAGCGCATAAGGAAAAAAAGTCACGATTTCATGATCGATCCTATTTTTTCTAGACAAGGACCCAAAAAGCATAGAAGGCAAAAAAGAGTCATGATTTCACGATCGATCCTATTTTTTTTTACCAAGGACCCACAAAGCGCAGAATGCAAAAAAGAGTCACAATTTCACGATCGGTCTTTTTTTCACTGGCCAAGGACCCGAAAAGTGCAGAAGGTAGAAAAGAGTCATGATTTCACGACCGGTCCTATTTTCACTGGTCGAGGACTCAAAAAGCACAGAAGGCAGAAAAGAGTCATGATTTCATGACTGATACTATTTTCACTAGTCGAGGACCCAAAAAGTGCAAAAGGTAGAAAAGAGTTGTAATTTCACAACTGGTCCTGTTTTCACTAGCCGAGGACCCAAAAAGTGTAAAAGGTGGAAAAGAGTCACGATTTTGTGATTGGTCCTATTTTCGCTAGCCAAGGATCAAGAGTCAAAAATGAAGTGGAGGACACTTGGGCCATGACGTCTCCAATAATATTGATGTGGATGTGCAATAACAAGAAAATCTCAACCGTTTGTTGTTGAAGACCCCACTACTCCATACATCTTCAATCACCAATTTATAAGCCAACTTGCATATTATTGTAACAAGTCTTAGTTTTTCTATTACTATAATATGTATATATATAGGATGAGCAACTCTAACTAATGGTCAGATCTTAGACATTTACGAGACAATGTATACGAACTTTTGAAAGCAATAAAATACTCCTCATTCTGGTTTTTGGCTCCATGGTGTTTGATCAAGTATGTATGAATTGTTAAATTCTATATAATATACGGTGAATGCAAATAACTTTAATTATATTTCTATATTTTTGTACTTTAAGTTTCACTAGCTCTGAAATTAATAATTCTAGTAGGTTTACAGTTGTTTAAATCTGCACCAGAGAACTGGTTATTCTTATTTTTATGGTTTAAAGAATGCTTGTCTATAAAAACTATATGCATTTCTTTATTGTTGTCTAACCTATACCCCTTTGACATTATAGCAATTCCCTTCCTTTATGCACTTTAATATTTCCATTTTCCCTATAACAAAGCGAGGAACCAACCTTATTTGGAGATTGAACTGGGTAATCTCTATTTTAAACCTGGTCATTCAATGTTGGCAAAGTCTTGGGTGCAAACGTAACCAAAGGTAAATTTTGCACCAATAGTTTTTGGCATGCCTGGTGGGACACAATCCGACTATATATATAGACCAAATTTCCAGTGGTTATCTTTGTACCATGCATTTTTATTATAAATCACCTGACAATTCTGTTCAAAAAATAAAACCCAAGAAAAATATTATCTATTTTATGGTTGAATACCAAGATATATGAAAACCATATCTAAAGCAAAAAAATTTGAAGAACCCATCGAGTTCTTTGAATTACACCTTGGTAGCCTTAGAGCCAATCCTATACTCATTGCTCAATCAAATTCTTCTTCTACCATCACTATAGGATCTGCAAATCCTTCCTCTATAGCTCTCCCTAGTACTGCTACTAGTGGATTGTTAAACATGCTCACACTACTATGATATCATCCTATACTATAATGGTTGTAAATCAACCAAATCTATCCTATCCTACATGGAATCATTTAGGTCCCTTAAATATGGTAGCTCAGCATCATATCCCTACATAAAATTTAAAAGCATTGCCCTAGTATGATGACATAAGAAAAATAGCTTATGAACATTACCAAGATGTAGCTGGATTGGCATCGATACACAACATCACAGAGGAATATGTAATGATAAGACTGTTAGTCATCTCCCTAAAATGAAAAATTCTCTACTGGTATAGAGCCCTTTCTAATCAAACCATATCCACCTGGGCCCAGCTCAATGGTAAACTAGTAGAAGAATTCAACGAACATGCTGATCCTTTTTTACTACTAAATCATTAGACCATTATTCAAAAGCATCCTTAGGAAGAAATAGTCGATTTCAATATCTGGTTCAGCTGTAATTGGAAGAGAGGGCTTGATGGATTGAGATCAAAAAATGAGAAATAGATGTATTATTATCTAAGAGCTTTTAACTCAGATATAAGCATGGCTATTCAAAAGTCTAGGGTGTTTACCTTCCCAGAAACTTTCCAAGAAGCTCAGAAAGCAAAGAATTATCCCTCCAAAGATGGTTATACCTATCTTTCCAGACCTTTCACAAGTACTGAATGCTAGTTTACCAAGTCCTGCTTCTATATCTAATGCATATATCCCTAAATGGACTGAAAAACCATCTATTATAGTAATACAAACACCCCTCGCTCCTCCAATATTACTCGTCATCCCTATAATTTCTATATCAGTAGTTTCATCAACTCCTGATCCTCAACTTGTAGCTTTACTAGACCTATAATCATCCATGAAAAATATAACTAATAAGATGACCTCGATGGAAAGAACAGAAGCAGAGAGAAGTTTCCAGCCAAGGATATTTCCACAAGTAATGAGAGACCAAGCTTCCACAAGTAGCAAAAATCAGGAGATATCAAATGTGGTTTACGCTAGTGAAGATGGTGAACCTGCAAAATCATCAACAGAATCAAACTTTTGGTATTCTACATGTAATGATCCACATGGTAAAAACTCATGTATGATCCATCAACACTATGTCTAGAAAATAGTGATTGAAAGAGCAGAAAAGACTCTTAAAGGGTAGGTAAACATGATTAGGGAGGAAAATCACAATATCATGATGCCTTCGGTAGAGCAAGTGGCCATTCTAACTAGATAAGGAAAGAAGCCCCTACAAGTAGACCCTTAGGACATTAATACCTTAAAAGTACCTTCACCTGTAAGAAACTAGGTTGAGAGAAGATCCCCCTATAATAAGGTTCCTCAAATATCAGGTCAAAAAGAAGTGGAGATACACACAGAAGCCCCCCTACAGAAAGAAGTTGAGACACAGGAACAGATAAGAGATAAGTTGAGATATCCCTCATTGACCAAGCATAAAAGGATAGATGTCACCCATGGGTATAGAAATAAGTATGACACTTTTGCAAAAGAAAAAGAGAAAAGTGTCGATCCCCTCCATTTCAACATAGTAGAAGAGATGAAAAAGACTCCTTCTAAAGTAACTATTTATGATGCCTTGCAATTTCAAGGACAAATAAAATTATTATAGGAATTCCTAAGGTCCATAAAAAACAAGACTAAGACTCCCATTCAGTTGAGTTTTGCACAAGCTATTTTGACGTCTGCTACCAGAAAAATAGACCTCCTCCCTTCTATTTTTCTCTTCATATGGAAGGATGAGTGGTACATAACTGTATGATAGACTCAGGGGCTGCAACTACTATAATAACCAAAGTTGTGTGTGACATCATGGGATGTGTGACATTATGGGGATGGAACACACTAGAAGTAGCCTGGGTGTTTTGTAGTTAGATGGAACTCCAATCAAAACCATGGGGGTGATAAAATATATTCTTATAGTTTTACATAGAATACCTCAACTTACAGTTATACAAGAGGTTGTTGTAGTGGATTTAGAACCTTATTTTGGTATGTTTCTATCTAGATAATTCACAACCAAGATAGTGGGATACCTATTTATGGATTACTCACACTTAGAAATCCCATTCAAGGGGAAAAGAGTGAAGATATTCAACAAGAAACCATCTACCTTCCACAAACCAAAATTGAAGAGGAAGGAAAACAAACAACTATAGTGAACATATGTTGGACATTTTGAGTCCATGAAGTTGTCATTGATGTCAAGGAATGAAGTTGTCATTGATGTCAAGGAATGAGCTACCGTTGATGTCAAAAGGTCAAAAGGAGCAATGCAAGAGGTTGATGATAGATGAGCTCCATAATGTTTATTTTTAAATATTATGTGGAGCATGATTTAAAGGTTTCTAAACGGAAAAATAAAAGGTTTTTCTTTAAAACCAATGGTGGGCAAGTTATAAGGTTTTTCTAAAAACCAAGGAGGCTTTTAGTTTGGTTTAAAAGGCCCAAAGTTTATTTAATTATTAAATTATAATATTTAAATTCTAAAAGAATTTAAATTATTATATTTAATAATTATAAGGCCAAAGTCTAAGTTTGGCACCGACATTTTTGCATGTGAAGATGACGTACTCCCTCCATCGACGTAGGAGATTATTGGAAGGTGTATGGTATTTAAACCATAGCCTTTCCAAAGGCCAAAGCATCCATCCTCATTCGCTAATGTTAATGCCTAAGACTCGTGCGCATATTTCGTAGTGATAGTTCGTGCAACGCGTGGTTTCCAAAAAGCGAGGGTGAAGGAGCCTTTTGGCTCGTGGGTGCTAAGGAGGTCAAAGCACGGTAGGCGCTTGGTGGCTCCAAGAGGAGCACGTGGCTCACACGGCATGGAAGCCATGGCCAAGGCGCTCATTGGAGAGAAGTGCCAAGTTCGACTCCTGCGCATGCTAAAGTGGTAACATTTTGGTTTATGATTTAATTTTTGCATGGGCTAAAGTTAAAGTTAGGAGAAATAAGGTGATAGTTTTATTTTGGAGGATTAGCCAAAATTCATAAGGGAAATATTATTAAGTTTTTGAAAGGTTATTTTGCTGAGATAGATTTGAGGGTAAAAATATTTTTATCTTAGAAAAAGGGAAAATTATTTTATTGCATTGTTTTACAAGTGAGTTATTTAATAAATGCAATATTAAAGTAGGGAGTCATAAGTAGAGATTGGTTTATTCTTTGAAGATAATTTTCTGAAGTGAGTTATGTTAAATCTGAATGGTTGAGATGATCTTGTGATGAGTTAGGGTTTTGAAGAAGTGATTAATTAAATATTGTGGTGTTGGATATTATTTTAAGAATGGAGCAATAAGGTGTATTTGAGATTTAATTTATCTTTGTGATTAAGGTAAATTGTGAAAAGTGTTAGAGTGATAATTCTTGTCATCTAACTCTTTGTACTTGGCAAAGAAGTGTTTATGATTGTGGCAGATTTGTATGGTCTACTTCTCATCAAGCAAAAAGGTATGGGCACATTCTTCCTTGATTGAGTTGATTGGTTGGTTTTCTGGAAAACAACTTTGGAGTGAAAAGGACTTGATTAGGTTTCCTTATTGAGTTGTTGAGCTATTGTGAAGATTATTTTATAAGCATTGTTGTTGAAGTGAATGGTTGAGTGAAGAACTTGAACTAGGGTTTGCAAAGAACATGAGTATCATTGTTATGTGAGATTGGTTGATAAGTATTGTTGGAAACATTTTGAGTGAGTGTTCATATGCTTGGACTAGGGTTTGTGAGCAAGGATTATTTCATTAAGTGATTGGTTGAGTAGAGTTGGTTGAGCCTAGTCAAGTGGATGTGTGAAGTGATAGTTCAAGTTCTATGAAACAAATTGTTCTATATTCTAAATTGATTTGAGAAAGAGGTTGAGTGTTGATGAGTGTGAAACATATTGAGTCTCTAACAATTCTCTATATGTTTCTATGATAAAGAGAGATTGAAAGTGATTGAGAGTTTGTGAATGTGAAGCATATTGAGTCTCTAACAATTCTCTATATGTTTCTAAAAGAGTGATTGAAAGTGATTGAGCATTGAGGTGAATGTGAAGCATATTGAGTCTCTAAACATTCTCTATATGTTTCTAAAAGAGTGATTGAAAGTGATTGAAGTTGATGAATGTGAAGCATATTGAGTCTCTAACAATTTTTTATGTTTCTATGATTAATATTAATTCAAGTTCTAGTGAGGACTTATTGAGCAGATTGGACAAGTTCTAGAGAGGACTTGTGGATAGATTAGTGTGGATTTTTGGAAGCTTACAAGAGATTTGAGATAAGTCTTTGAGAAGACTTGTGAGAGAGTTGATTGATTGATTTGTTCAAACCTTGAGTTAAGGTTTGGGGTAGATCTAGTAGAGTTGATTTGAGATTGAGTCAAGCTTTATGTTAAGGCTTGAGGATAGATATTGAGGACAGATTTGTGCTAGATCGAAGGACTATGTTTAGTACAGATCAGAGGATAGATATTGAGGATAGATTTGTGCTAGACCAAAGGACTATGTTTAGTACATATTTGAGGATAGATTTTGGTGCATATTTGAGGATAGATTTGTGCCAGACCAGAGATAGATATTGAGCAGATTTATGCTAGATCGAAGGACTATGTTTAGTACAGATTTGAGATAGAGCTTTGAAGGTGATAGAGTATAGAGGATGATAGTCTCTAGTGGATAGAGATCCATTAGCCAGGGTAGTGAGGATAGGTGTCTTCAGTGGATAGAGATCCATTAGCTAGAGTAGTGGGGGCAATAGTTCTTCTAGAAGATCACTAGTTAGAGCTAAGGAGAAAGGAGTTCTCCTATGGATAGAGATCCATAAACTTGATTAGGGGATTGGTGTCTCCTTTGGATAGAGATCCATAAACATTGTAATAGGGAAAGGATTCCCAAGATATTGATTGAGAAAATTTTAGTGAAATATTTTCTCCGTGGAGTAGCCCACATTGGGTGAACCACATAAAATTGGTGTCTCTATTGTGTGTGGTGATTTATGCATTGCTTTGATTACTACTATTGATATTGCTATATTTACATTGCATAATATTTATTGGGAAAGAAAAGTAAAAAGTGGTCTTATATTGTTCACCCCCTCTCAGTATAAGCTTGTGTTCTTCAATTGGTATCAGAGTGGGTTCCTTCGGAAGAGTTTAACAGCTTGAAGGAAAATCTTTCAAGAACACAATGGATTCTAAGAATGTGTCCTCAGATAATTCAACACCAATATTTGATGGAAGTGATTATATATATTGGAGTATGAGAATGAAGGTTCACCTGATGGCACTTGGCAATGAAATTTGGGAAGTAGTTGAAAATGGATACATACCACCAACTGATCCACCTACAGATAAGGAAGGTAAGCTTCTACAACATTACAATTCAAAAGCAATGAATGCACTTTTGAGAGGTTTGCATAGAACATAATCAATAAAAGTTATGCATTGTAAAGATGCAAAAGGAATTTGGGATAAGTTGCAAAGCATATATGAAGGAGATAAAAGTGTCAAAAAGGTAAAGATACGAAATCTCAAAGGACAATTTGAAGAATTAAGAATGAAGAATGAGGAAAATATTAGTTCTTATCTACTTCGGGTAGATGAGGTTGTTAATGCTATGCAAGGACTTGGACTTAATGTTGAAGAATCAGATGTTTGTGATAAGATCTTAAGGTCTCTCCCAACAAGGTTTAGTGAAAATATTTCAGCTATAGAAGAAGCAAAGGATGGTGATTCTTTGACAAGAGATATGTTACTTGGTATTCTTACAACATTTGAGTTGAGAACAAAAGAGGAACCTAATATCTAGAAGGAAGCAACCTTCAAAGCAATTAAGAAGACAAAGGGTAAGAAGTCAGAATCAAGTAATGAGTCATCCAGTGATGAAGAAGCTAATTATGGCAGAAGGAATAAGGATTCAAGAAGATTCAAAGATGCAAAATCTATTAGATGTTTCAATTGTGGAAAGTATGGTCACTATGCAACTGATTTTCAAGAAGCTAAAAATAACAATGATGAAGAAAAATAGGATCACAGGAACAGGGAATCAGAAAAATATAGGTACCAAAAGAAAGGCAAGGATGGACAAAGCAAACAAGGAAATAAGTTCTTTCAAAGACAAAAGAGGAGCTACTATGCAGACAAGGCAAGTAAGTACTCTAGTGATAGTGATGCTAGTTCTTCAAGTAATGATAGAGATGAAGTCCTATTTCTGATTGAAGAAAAAGAAAAGGTTAAGAAAAGGTCACCAATAATTCTCAAGTGTTTTAGATGTGGTAATTTTGGACATCTTGAAGATAGTTGTACAAGGAATGGTTTTAGTTTCAGTGATGATGAATATGAGGATGCACTTGAAGGACCAAAAGAGAATATTCTAATGGCACTAGAAGAAGAAGAAGGTGATCCTATAGAAGATAAGTTAAAATAAAATGAAGATGTTGACAAAGGCAAAAAAATAGAGGAAGAATCAGAAAAAGGAGGAGTTGATCTTGAGGGAGAGCTTATCTATGCTCTTAAAACTTTAAAGAAGGTAAGAAAGCAAAACTCTCAACTTGAGTTTCAGTTTCAAGAATGTGATGAAGAGAGAGGAAAGCTTATAGAGGATCTAAACAAGTCAATGGCTAAGACAAAGAAGTTCAAGGATAAGTTAGAAGCAAAGGTCTTAGAATGTGAAAGGTTAGAACAAGAAGTAGCTCTACTAAGGGAAGATTTAGAAAAATCCAAGGATAAGCTACACAAGTTTGGAAAGAGTTCAAATAATTTGGATAATATGATCAAGGTACAAAGAAGGTCAACAAACAAAATAGGTCTTGGTTTTGAACAGGCTCAAAAGAAACAAGAAGAAGAGTCAACCTCAAGTTCTGAAGAAGAAGAAACTTCATAAGAAGATAGTGTAAGAGAAAGTGAGACTTCTGAGGATGAGTTAGACAACAAAAAATTCAACAAGGAAAGGAACAATGTACAAAGAAGAAACAGATGGAACAACAATCAGAATAGGTTAAGAGAGACTAAGAGACCAATGAGGTCAAGACAAGGAAACTTCAATGGAAGATGTTTCTCATGTCACAGATTTGGGCACATGGCTTCAGAGTGCAGGACACATGAAAGACAAGAATATGGGAATTTCAGAAATAGATAACTTTTCCATGGGTATTGCTACTCATGTAATCAGTTTGGTCACAAGGCAATGAATTGCAAGGTACATGATAGGAACAGATATGGCTTCACTAGGAGAAATCCCAAGACATTTGCACCTCCAAGGAATAATAACATTAAGTGTTATAAGTGCAATAATGATGGACATACAACAAAGTGGTGTAGAGCAGACATTCCAGAACCAAGCATGAACATAAAAGGAACAAGAATAGGAATATGGATATGAACATGAACAAGAATAAGAATATGGAGATGAACAGGAATAGACAGGAACAGGAATAGGAATATGGACATGGATAGGAACAGGAACATGGACATGAAGAGGAATATTCAAAGGAATCAGAAGGATCAGATAAGAAGGAAAGAGGACAAAGGTAAAGACCAGTGCTTGTTAGGAGTAGAAATACTCCCACCCCAGAATTAACCACCTCAAGAGGAGGTGGGGGAGGGGCTAAGCTAAGAGACTCATTCTTAGCCCCGAGCCCCAAAGGTGACCCTTTGCCATTGATGTCAAAGGGGGAGAGATTTGAGTAAGGGGGAGAGATTTGGTTTAAGGAGAGAGCATTGAGATAGGGGGAGCAATGTCCTAGGGGGAGCAGAACAAGAAAAAGGTCAAGTGTTTGGTAAAAATAATTTGGGTTGCCATCAATGACAAAGGGGGAGATTGTTGGACATTTTGAGTCCATGAAGTTGTCATTGATGTCAAGGAATGAAGTTGTCATTGATGTCAAGGAATGAGCTACCGTTGATGTCAAAAGGTCAAAAGGAGCAATGCAAGAGGTTGATGATAGATGAGCTCCATAATGTTTATTTTTAAATATTATGTGGAGCATGATTTTAAAAGGTTTTTCTTTAAAACCAATGGTGGGCAAGTTATAAGGTTTTTCTAAAAACCAAGGAGGCTTTTAGTTTGGTTTAAAAGGCCCAAAGTTTATTTAATTATTAAATTATAATATTTAAATTCTAAAAGAATTTAAATTATTATATTTAATAATTATAAGGCCAAAGTCTAAGTTTGGCATCGACATTTTTGCATGTGAAGATGATGTACTCCCTCCATCGACGTAGGATATTATTGGAAGGTGTATGGTATTTAAACCATAGCCTTTCCAAAGGCCAAAGCATCCATCCTCATTCGCTAATGTTAACGCCTAAGACTCATGCACATATTTTGTAGTGATAGTTCGTGCAATGCGTGGTTTCCAAAAAGTGAGGGTGAAGGAGCCTTTTGGCTCATGGGTGCTAAGGAGGTCAAAGCACGGTAGGCGCTTGGTGGCTCCAAGAGGAGCACGTGGCTCACATGGCATGGAAGCCATGGCCAAGGTGCTCATTGGAGAGAAGTGCCAAGTTTGACTCCTATGCATGCTAAAGTGGTAACATTTTGGTTTATGATTTAATTTTTGCATGGGCTAAAGTTAAAGTTAGGAGAAATAAGGTGATAGTTTTATTTTGGAGGATTAGCCAAAATTCATAAGGGAAATATTATTAAGTTTTTGAAAGGTTATTTTGCTGAGATAGATTTGAGGGTAAAAATATTTTTATCTTAGAAAAAGGGAAAATTATTTTATTGCATTGTTTTACAAGTGAGTTATTTAATAAATGCAATATTAAAGTAGGGAGTCATAAGTAGAGATTGGTTTATTCTTTGAAGATAATTTTCTGAAGTGAGTTATGTTAAATCTGAATGGTTGAGATGATCTTGTGATGAGTTAGGGTTTTGAAGAAGTGATTAATTAAATATTGTGGTGTTGGATATTATTTTAAGAATGGAGCAATAAGGTGTATTTGAGATTTAATTTATCTTTGTGATTAAGGTAAATTGTGAAAAGTGTTAGAGTGATAATTCTTGTCATCTAACTCTTTGTACTTGGAAAGAAGTATTTATGATTATGGCAGATTTGTATGGTCTACTTCTCATCAAGAAAAAAGGTATGGGCACATTCTTCCTTGATTGAGTTGATTGGTTGGTTTTCTGGAAAACAACTTTGGAGTGAAAAGGACTTGATTAGGTTTCCTTATTGAGTTGTTGAGCTATTGTGAAGATTGTTTTATAAGCATTGTTGTTGAAGTGAATGGTTGAGTGAAGAACTTGAACTAGGGTTTGCAAAGAACATGAGTATCATTGTTATGTGAGATTGGTTGATAAGCATTGTTGGAAACATTTTGAGTGAGTGTTCATATGCTTGGACTAGGGTTTGTGAGCAAGGATTATTTCATTAAGTGATTGGTTGAGTAGAGTTGGTTGAGCCTAGTCAAGTGGATGTGTGAAGTGATAGTTCAAGTTCTATGAAACAAATTGTTCTATATTCTGAATTGATTTGAGAAAGAGGTTGAGTGTTGATGAGTGTGAAACATATTGAGTCTCTAACAATTCTCTATATGTTTTTATGATAAAAGAGAGATTGAAAGTGATTAAGAGTTTGTGAATGTGAAGCATATTGAGTCTCTAACAATTCTCTATATGTTTCTAAAAGAGTGATTGAGCATTGAGGTGAATGTGAAGCATATTGAGTCTCTAACAATTCTCTATATGTTTCTAAAAGAGTGATTGAGCATTGTGATGAATGTGAAGCATATTGAGTCTCTAACAATTCTCTTTATTTTATATTATATGAGAAGTTCTAGTGAGGACTTATTGAGTTTGAGATAAGTTCTAGTGAGAACTTGTTAAGTAGATTTGACAAGTTCTAGTGAGGACTTGTTGAGAGATTTGGACAAGTTCTAGAGAGGACTTATGGATAGATTAGTGTGAGATTTTGTGGAAGCTTACAAGGTATATTTGAGACAAGTCTTTGAGAAGACTTGTGAGCAGAGTTGATTGATTGATTTGTTCAAACCTTGAGTTAAGGTTTGGGGCAGATCTAGAAGAGTTGATTTGAGATTGAGTCAAGCTTTGTGTTAAGGCTTGAGGATAGAGATTGAGGATAGATTTGTGCTAGACCGAAGGACTATGTTTAGTGTAGATCAGAGGATAGATATTGAGGATAGATTTGTGCTAGACCGAAGGACTGTGTTTAGTATAGATTTGAGGATAGAGTTTGGTGTATATTTGAGGATAGGTTTGTGCCAGACTAGAGATAGAGATTGAGCAGATTTGTGCTAGATCGAAGGACTATGTTTAGTGCAGATTTGAGATAGATATTTGAAGGTGATAGAGTATAGAGGATGATAGTCTCCAGTGGATAGAGATCCATTAGCCAGGGTAGTGAGGACAGGTGTCTTCAATGGATAGAGATCCATTAGCCAGAGTAGTGGGGGCAATAGTTCTTCTAGAAGATCACCAGTCAGAGCTAAGGAGAAAGGAGTTCTCCTATGGATAGAGATCCATGAACTTGATTAGGGGATTGGTGTCTCCTTTGGACAGAGGTCCATAAATATTGTAATAGGGAAAGGATTCCCAAGAGATTGATTGAGAAAATTTTAGTGAAATATTTTCTCCGTGGAGTAGCCCACATTGGGTGAACCACGTAAAATTGGTGTCTCTATTGTGTGTGGTGATTTGTGCATTGCTTTGATTACTGCTATTGATATTGCTATCTTTACATTGCATAATATTGATTGGGAAAGAAAAGTAAAAAGTGGTCTTATACTGTTCACCCCCCTCTCAGTATAAGCTTGTGTTCTTCATCATAATGACAGAAGATATGGAAGACTTAAAATTAATGGAATAATCCTTGAATGTACTACAAGAAGAAGATCAGTTATACCTCTAAGACTTCAATGCTATGATTGAAATAGACCTTGGAAGTTATTAAATCATGAAACCTGAGAAAAGTAATCCCATTCCTTCGCATGAAGTAGATCCATCTACCAAAAAAATATGGAAAATTTTCTTTGATGGTGCTATATACAAGAATGGAGCTGAAACATGCATAGTCTTAATATTCCCAAAAGGTGATGAAATTTTTTTCTCCTATCAACTAACTTGGAGCTGCACTAACAATCCAGCTGAATATGAGGCTCTTTGCCTAGGCCTTAATAAAGCTAAGACTTGGAATTGGGAAACTACAAATTTATGGGGATTCAAAAATGATTATCAACCAATTCACAAAAAAATATGTTAGTAAGCAACACTATCTCAAATATTACAAAAATAAAGTATGGGATCTGCTCAAATATTTTGAAGTTCTAAACATCAAAGCAATCCTACAGAAAAGAATACCCATGCTAACCTATTGGAATCAGTAGGTGCAAATTTTTGCCCCATAAGATATGCCATTCAAAAATCTAATATGGTAAGACTTATATATAGACCTTATGTGCTAGACAAAGACACCTTTTGGCAAGTATTTGAGAGTGATCAACAGATAGTAGATTTCTTGATCCATGAAATGAACTGTTCAAGTGACAACGTGTAGAAATATGAAGAGGATGAAGGTATGATCCAATTGAAAAATAATCACATCCCAACGGACTGATTACTCTTGAAAGTCTATTCAACAATAATGACAAGTCAACCGGTCACAAGATGAAGGTTGATAAACACAGGTGTAGACAAGAAAAATTGACCCATTAAGATGAGTCATTTTTCTCAAAAACCCTTAAAAAACTAAGGTTATATTCAAGAGAATTTTTATCCATATAAAATCATCTCAATTCTTCTCAAATTTTATACCATTGGATAGGGCTTAAAAATATATTTCCAATGGTATTTTATATGTCCAATTTCAACACCATTTGACCCCTCAAACTACCAAAAAACTAAGTATATGTCTAACCTCTTGACGAGATCGTATTAGGATATTCAATATCGTAATATGATTTTGTGTATGATCTCTACGATCGTAATACGATCTTGCTCAAAAAAAAAAAAAAAAGTTTAGATAAATGACAAAAGCAGTTACAACATTCTTTGTCTTTACCTGTGCAACCATGCGATAGTTATGGGATCGGATCCACCGATCAACCTAGATTGGAAGGGGTTGCAACAAAATTTGTTTACAACCTATTTTCATCAATTTGATTAGCTTATTTAATTAGGCACCCCTCTGCTCAAATTCCCCATGGCATTCCTAAAACATTGATATAATTTCATATTTTAGTTCTAGTTATTTTGCTATCGCCTATAGGATCGAAGGATACGATCGGCTATCAGATTGATACAATCATGCGATCGTAATACGATCTTGCTCAGTCTACATATGATCTTGCCCTGGGTGATACTATTTTGCTTGCAGGTCACTTGGGGGCAACCCCAAGCTCTAGTTTGCATTTCTTGGCACCTCATTTGCATATTTATTATTTAATTTATCAGTTTCCATTGCATATAAAGTTAGATTTAATCATTTTCATCCTTGGAGTTCACAAAATCACATCTAATTACATATTTCATACAATTTAGGTCATATCCATGTTAGATCTATATATCTAGACATTCAATTTACCAGTTATAATCCAATTTATGACTAATATGATATGTAGTACATCCTAGAATTTTGTTTCCTACACTGTACCCATGAAATTGAAGGTTTCTATCAAAATCAGAACTGTCAATCTCTGATCAACAGGATACAATCTTGCAATCGTAATACAATTTTGCAAATCGTAATATGATATCGAACCTGTTGTGTACGATCTTGATTGCAACAAAAACTAGAATCTTCATCAGACTTTAGGATACAGTTCAGAGTTTTAAATAACTTTTTAGGCATTGCATTGATCATTTAAGCTCTATTTTCTGTTGTTTGCTATTTGCATATGAATCAAAATTGCATATAAATTAGCATAGTTGCATATTGGCATTTATAAAACACAAAAAAGCATAAAAAATTACAAAAACATAAAAAACCAAAAACATAATATATATTTACATATTTGCATATTTATTTATTTAGGTATATATATAACATATATACCCCAAGAATTTAAGCATATATATATATTTGCAAGATAAAAAAATCCTAAAAGAAAATGCCTAGGATTTTAAGAAGTGGGAAACAAATAGAGACTGATAAACAAGACCAAGAAAAAATTGATGATAGGATACTCATTGAAGATTATATACCTTCAAAAGATGAAGAAGATAATAAAGAAGATGAAATGGATGATCCAACTAAACCTTATACAGATGAGGAAGGTAATCTCACTTTTAAGTCTACCCTACATTTCATTGGGTTCTTAAAAGACAACATAGATGTCATTAATCATGTGATACAAATAGAAGGTCAAATTCCTATGGGAGATTATTCAACGAAGGTTGCTATAGAAGCTACTCTCTGGTTAAATGGAAATCCACTAACATATATGAAAAAAACAAATCAAGATCAAGCTGGTACATCCCAAAATGTGAATCAAAATCCAAATCAAAACATAGCAAAACCACCAACAACAAATCCAAATTCCAAACAAAATCAAAATTCTCCTACTTCTCAAGCTCCTAATCAACAAATAGCCACATCACAAAAGGCTAAGAAAATTCAAAATACCAATCATCATCAACAAAAAGTTCAACAAAACACAATCCCATATAAGCTCCATAATACTTTTCCTACACATGCTTTACACAACAATGTTTCAATTGGAAATCCTTACACAACAACACCAACTTATCATCAAAGATACAACAACATGGTACAAAAAAATCAATTTGGTGGGCAATCACAAGGCCTTGAAGACCTAGTTAAACAATTAGCTTCAATATTAGATCAAATAGATCCCTACCGTCCCTCATATAGTTATAGAGAGATGTGTAGTCAACCCTTGGATCCTATTGTGGTCGCCCAACCATATCCAAAACATTTCCCTATGCCTATCCTCTTGATATATAAAGGAACCAAAGATCCTATTGAGCATCTTCACATGTTTAGGACAATATGTCATGATATTTCTCATGATGATTTATTATTGCTAAAAATGTTCCCTAAAAGTCTCAGAGGCATGGCTCTAGAATGGTACTATCAACTACCTATAAAATATTTAAGGAATTTTTAAGAGACAGCAGAGATGTTTGTCCACCAATTTAGTTCTTACATAGAGAGGCATGTAACCATGAAGGATTTATACAATATGAAACAAGGTAAAGATAATAGTTTTACCAAATTCTTGACTAAGTGGATGTTGAGCAAGGTGCAGCAAAAGTATTGTCATTGTTGTCAACACAGACAGACAGATCGGTTGATGCAGTTGAAGCAGTGGACAGGAGTTCAGAGGTCAGTCAGATCATGTACAGTGAAATTCCAAGAAAATAGAAGTGACCCAGATTCAGAAAATCAAAGAAAAAGACAAGTAAGAAAACTGTCGTGATATCGCGACAGGTTGAGAAGAAAGAAGGCAGAAAGAAAAACGTCGTGATTTCGTGACATATCGGAGGAGAGAGAAGGCGCAAGCAAAATTGTCATGATTTCATGACATGGACGAGGAGAGAGAAGGCGCAAACAAAACTGTCACGATTTCGCGACATGTTGCAGGCAAAGAAGCCAAGTGGAAACACTATCACGATTTCGTGACATGTTGGAAGCAAAGAAGGCAAGTAAGAAAACTGTCACGATTTCATGACATGTTTAGAAAGTGCAAGGAAAGCTGTCACGATTTTGTGACATGTTTAGAAAGCACAAGGAAAGCTGTCGCGATTTCGCGACATGTTTAGAAAGCACAAGGAAAGCTGTCATGATTTCGTGACATGTTGGCAGAGAAGAAAGCAAGTAGAAAAACTGTCACGATTTCGTGACATGTTTGGAGAAGAAGCGCTTGCAAGGAAAACTGTCACGATTTCATGACATGTTCGGAGAAGAAGCGCTTGCAAGGAAAACTGTCACGATTTCGTGACATGTTCGGAGAAGAAGCGCTAAGGAGAAAAAGTGTCATGATTTCGTGACAAGTTGCAGGAAGAAGCGCCAAGGAGAAAAAGTGTCATGATATCGTGACATGTCGGGTTTTCGTGACTCGACGGGAAGAGAAGCGCTAAGGAGAAAAAGTGTCACGATTTCATGACAAGTTGCAAGAAGAAGCGCCAAGGAGAAAAAGTGTCACGATATCGTGACATGTCGGTTTTCGTGACTTGACGGGAAGAAAAGCGCCAAGGAGAAAAAGTGTCATGATTTCGTGACATAATGCAGGAGAGAGAGTCCGATAGAGAAAGGTGTCATGATTTCGTGACATGTTCCATTTTCACGGGAGAAAGGCAGAAAAGGCACAAGGCAGAGAAAGATGTCGCGATTTCGTGACATGTTTCATTTTCACGGGCGGAAGGCAGAAAAGGCACAAGGTAGAGAAAGATGTCATGATTTCGTGACATGTTCCATTTTCACGGTTGAAGCCAAGAAGAGTAGCGAGAAGGAGAAAGATGTCATGATTTCGTGACATGTCTAGTTTTCGCTAGAGCAAGCCAAGAAGAGTAGCGAGAGGGCGAATGTGTCACGATTTCATGACATGTCTGGTTTTCATGGTTGCAAGCGAAGAAGTGAACAAGGAGGCCAAGAATGTCACGATTTCGTGACATGCTATATTTTCATGGGTAAAAGGCGAGAAGGGCAGAAAGAGACAGAAGTGTCACGATTTCGTGATAGGTCGCTACAACATGATAACGAGACGGTTAAGCGGAACAGAACTACAGTTAAAGGGGCAGTGGTAGAGGAAAAGTAGGGAGCCAAAATAAGAAGAGTTAACTGGAGTCTGTGCGACAGTTACAAGTGCAGTGACAGTTAGAAATCATGCAGCTTTTTGAAAAATAGTCGCATAAGTAGAATTGAAAAAGGCATGCACGGATAGAAAAAGAATTCGAACAGTCGCATAAGTAGAATTGAAAAAGGCATGCACGGATAGAAAAATAATTCTAACAGTCGCATAAGTAGAATAAAAAAATGCATGCACGCATAGAAAAGAACTCGAATAGTCATGACCAAGAAGATGAACAGTCATAGTAAAGGTATTTGTTGCATGTAACGTGTTCGACGAAATGCCTTTTATATATATTCGAAAGGAGTTACAGAAAAAGGCAGTTACAGTTGACAAGTGGCAGAAAAGAATATTAATAGACTGCATGCAGGATTGCAAAAGCGATAGAAGATGAATAGTCTCAAGGTGAAAAAGGAATATAAAAGGACAGTCACAAACAGATTATAGTTGTTGCTGAATGTGTGAAAGTGCTGCCGAAAGAGGGTGAGAAGAGTGTTGTAAGAGAGCGACAAGCTGAGCAGTGAGTATTTACTATGTTTTGATAAATTGGAGACCAGTCAGGGTCTTGTAAAAGTGAAGGCATTTGTATGTCATTTTTATAACTTTCAAAACTGTGATCCAAGTTGGTGCTTGGATAGGGGTTGGTGCTCCTTTACGTAGGTGCAGATAAATCAGGGGTTGGTGCTCCTTCCAGTGGGTGCTGGTAAACAGATTGTAAAATTGGTGTTTTGCAAAGGCTGGATTTGGACCGTAGTCCAAGCAGTCATTCTTGAGGAGTAGCCAAATTGGTGAACCTCGTTACATTGTGTGTTGTGGTGTGCTCTCTTGTGATTATTGCTTTATCTATTTTCTAGTTCTCTTTACTTCAGGTTTAAGAATTTTAGATCAGATTTTTAGCTACACTGATTCACCCCCCCCTCTCAGTGTCATTGTGAGAATATCAATTGGTATCAGAGCAAGGTTCCTGAACTAAGCTTAATCAGCTAAGGTGATCTTGGAAGGAACACAATGGCAGGTAGTGAAGGATTCTCATCAAACAAAGCTCCTTTGTTCAATGGAACTAATTACTCATTCTGGAGACTCAGGATGCAGACATATCTGAGTGCGTTAGGATACGACATTTGGGAGTCAGTAGAAAGTGGATACACAGTACCCGCTACTCCTCCAATAGATACTGCCGATAAGAAACTGTCTGAGAATAACTCCAAAGCAAAGAATGCCATAATGTGTGGGCTAGTAGACAGTGAACTGATAAGGGTCATGAGCTGTAAATCGACAAAAGACATATGGGACAAATTGAAGAGCATCCATGAAGGAGACAACAAGATCAAGGAAGCCAAGCTGCAAACGCATCGAGCTAAGTTCGAGGCATTACAAATGAATGATGATGAGAACATAGAGGCCTATATGCTGAGAGTCAATGGAGTCATTAATGCAATCAGAGGACTCGGCGAAGAGATCGAAGATGCGGTTGTCATGAAAAAGGTACTTAGAACTCTTCACAAAAGATTTAATTCTAAAGTTTCTGCAATAGAAGAGGCTAAAGATCTAAATAATTTTAGCATGGACGAGATGCATGGTTCCTTGACTGCATACAAAATGAGAATAGGACAAACTAAACCCATAGACAGAGAAGCTGCTTTTAAAGCACACAAGAATACAAAAGCTGAACAAGAATCTGAGGATGAAGAGACATCGGATGAAACGAAAGCCAACTTTGTTCGAAAACTTACAAAGGGAAAAGGAAAGTATAGAGGAAAGTTATCGTTTAAGTGTTTCAATTGTGGAGGGGTCGGTCACTTTGCAGCTAAGTGTCCAATGAATGAGAAAACCAAAAGTGATGAAGGGTCACACCAAGAAAGAAGTGACTGGAAGAAGAAACCAAACTTTAGGAAAAGCAATTTCAAAAAGAAAAGTTTCATATCCAAGAATGTCATCTCTTCTGAAGAAGAAACAGGTGAAGCTCTGTTCATGGCATTTGAAGAAGCAAAAATAGAAGAAAAATAGGAAGGTGATACAAAAAATAAGGATGAGGTTGAAGTTTATCTGGAAGGAGAGTTGGTTGCTGCACTTAAAGAGTTGAAGTTAGAAAGGAAAAAGAATAATAAGGTCTCAAGAAAGCTTGAGGATGTGAATGACATAATAAACAGTTTGAAAGTACAGACAAAAGAATTTAAGAAAATGTCGAAGAACTTGAAGTTCAATTAACCATGAGAATAGATGAGTGCAGCAAACTAGAAGAAGAGATTGTTGTTTTAAGAATGCGGCTAGAAGAAAAGAATCAAAAATTGAGTTGCTATCACAAACTTGAAGGAAGTTCGCAAAGCTTGAAAAGATTATAAATAGTCGAGAGGACTACAGGCATCAAGTTTGGCTTGGGGTTTGTCGAAGGAGAATCATCAAGTGAATCAAAGGCCATAACTATAGAACCAGTAAAGAAAGAGGATAAAATCAAGGTTGACCAAAGAAAACTGAATCTTGCAAAAGAAAGCAACAATGCCGGGCACGAGAAGACCGTTGACAATGAGGGATTCACAAAAGTCACACATCAAAGGAGAAGAAAATTTGTGGCTCCTACTACAAATTGGCAAAGACCAACTCCCGGGTTCAATCATTCCTTTTTTGGTTATTGTTTTAAATGCAATACTTACGGTCATAAGATTTCAAATTGCATTTATAATATAGGACAAAGAAATTTTTCTAGTAGAAATGTATTTTCACCCTTGATGGATTATGCAGTAGAATGCTATAACTGTCATAACTTTGGACACATTGCAAGAAACTATAGAAGCACATATGCAGCAAATAAATTTCAGGGAAGAAGAACTCAACCAAACAGTTTAAGGCAAAACAAAAAATTCCCAGATAAACATGCACAGACCACTGACAAAGAAAAGTCCAAACAAGTGACCAAAACTACAGTCAAATCAGAATGGAAAGAAAAAGAGCAACTCAAGGAAGAAAAGGAATCCTTGATTGTACAAACAACATTCAAAGCATAGAACAAACTTGCACCATGGATATTGGATAGTGGATGCTCCAGTCACATGACAGGAGATAAACAAAAATTTGAAAAATTACAAAAATATGAAGGGGGCTCTGTAAAGTTTGGAAATAATGATGGAGCCAAAATAGTTGGCAAAGGATCAGTCAAGATAAGTGATGGAAAGATCAATTCCAAAGAAGTTCTATTTGTAGTTGGTTTGAAGCACAACTTATTGAGCGTAAGTCAAATATGTGATAGAGGTCATGAAGTCATCTTTAAAAAATAGGGTCGTGAAGTCGGAAAAGCACACGGTGGGAAGCTAATAGCTACTGGATCGAGGACTTCTGGAAATCTATATACTCTCTCAAAAACTTCAGAAGGATCATGCTTGATTGGACAGGAAGATGAAAATTGGCTGTGGCACAAGAGGCTCGGTCATATTAGCTTTGACAATCTGGTAAAAATAAGTTCAAAAAGAGCAGTAAGAGATATACCTACCATTGGCAAACCAGTAAATAGCATCTGTGCTTCATGCCAAAAGGGAAGCAAACCAGATCCACATTTAAAGCAAAGGAATATTTCACCAGCAAACCATTAGAGCTGATACATACTGATTTATGTGGACCCATGAGAACACAAAGCATAAATGGTGACAAATACTTTATCCTATTCATAGATAACTACTCCAAAATGACATGGGTACTATTTTTAAAGCTTAAATCAGATGCCTTTGAGATGTTCAAGATTTTTAAAAAACTAGGTTGAGAATCAGATTGGAAAAAGAATTAAATGCCTAAGATCGGACAAGAGGAGGAGAGTTTATCTCAGAGGAGTTTGCAGAATACTGTCAAAAATATGGGATTAGAAGACAGTTTTAGCAGCAAGGACACCTCATCAGAATGGTGTTGTTGAAAGGAAGAACAGGACTATGCAAGAAATGGCACGGACAATGTTGGCTAAGAACAAAATAGCTGATAGATTCTGGAAAGAGGTAGTACATACTGCAGTTTACATTCAAAATAGGTGCATGCTAAGAACACATGAAAGCAAAACACTCGTATGAGTCGTGGTTCGGCAGAAAGGCAACAGCAAGATATTTCAAAGTGTTCGGCAGCAAGTGCTACATCAAACGAACTGAAGATAATCTCGGTAAATTTGAAGATAGAGCTGACGAAGGTATTTTTCTTGGTTACTCAACAAAAAGCAAAGCCTACACATGTTACAACAAGCGGCTAAAGAAAATTATTGAGAGTGCTGATGTTAAAGTTGATGAAGGTAGAGAACGAGAAGTTACGTATCAAGAAAACTACCCTATTTATGAAGACGTCATTGAAGGAGATGAAGAAATAGAAAAAGAAGAAAATCAAAAAATTGACCCGGCTGATTTAAGAATCGACTCAGAAGAAGAAGAGAACAAGAAATTCAAAACAGGTAGCTGGCAGAAAAATCATCCCAGAGAACAGATTATTGGGGACCCAACAGTTGGTATTCGAGACAAGAAGAGCGATGTACGGAACTACTCTTTATTATCCAACATTGAACCCAAAAATATTGTTGAAGCAAGCACAGATGAAAGTTGGATGAAGGCAATTAATGAAGAACTAGATCAGATTGAGAAAAACAAAACCTGGGAATTAGTACCACGGCCAACAAATAAAAACATAATCGATACTAAATGGATTTTTTGAAATAAATTAAATGAAGATGGACAAGTTGTCAAAAATAAGGCAAGATTGGTCTGTAAAGGCTATGCTCAAGTTGAAGGCATTGATTTTGAGGAAACCTTTGCACCAATAGCCAGACTAGAAGCAATTAGAATGTTTTTGGCTTTAGCAGTCCATAAAAATTTCAAAGTATATCAAATGGACGTAAAATCAGCATTTCTGAATGGAAAACTGGAAGAAGAGGTTTACATTGAACAGCCAGATGGCTTCCAACTCGGTGACAATCCCGATTTTGTTTGCAAGTTAAAGAAAGCGTTGTATGGTCTAAAACAGGCACCCAGAGCATGGTATGCAAGGCTGGATAACTATCTTATTAAACAAGGGTTCAAGAAAGGTTTGGTGGACAACAATTTATATGTTAAAATAGAGAATGGCAATCTTATTGTCCTTGTTGTTTATGTAGATGATATAATTTTTGGCAACGGATCATGGATAAGTCTTGTAGAGACATAGCAAATAAAATGAAGACAAAATTTGAGATGTCAATGATTGGTGAACTTTCTTATTTCCTCGGACTGCAAGTCAATCAAAGTGAAAAGGGCATTTTTATCTCCCAAGTAAAATATGTGAAAGAAATGCTGAAAAAGTTCACAATGGAGGATAGTAAACCTGTCAGCACTCCCATGACAACAGGTTGCAAGTTGAGCAAGGATGACAAATCTCCAGATGTAGATCAAACCATGTACAGGTCTATGATTGGAAGCCTGCTGTATTTGACAGCCACTAGACCAGATATATTACAGGCGGTATGCATGGTAGCAAGATTTTAGGCTAGTCCCAAAGAGACTCATGTGACAGCTGTAAAGAGGATTTTTAGGTACCTCAAGGGTACTATGGAGTATGGGTTGTGGTACCCAAAAGGTAAGGACTTCACTCTTATTGCATATTCTGATGCAGATTGGGCGAGGATGTATTGATGATAGAAAGAGTACCAGTGGAGGAGCATTTTATCTTGGAGACAGGGTGGTAGCATGGCACAACAAGAAACAAGAATCGGTCTCTCTATCCACAAAGAGAGCGAGAATACATTGCAGACAACAACATGTTGTACATAGATATTATGGATGAGACAAACACTGAAAGATCTTGGTATTCACTTCAAAGAGCCAATTTTAGTTAAATGTGATAACACCAATGCTATAAACATATCAAAGAATCCGGTTATGCATTCTCGAACCAAACATATTGCAATCCGGTATCACTTCTTGAAGGATAAAGTTGCAGAAGGTGAGGTCAAATTGGATTTTGTTTCGACTACAGAGCAAGTAGCAGATATATTCACAAAACCATTGCCCAAGGAAGTTTTTGAGTACCTTCGGAGTAAGTTGGGAGTAGTCACATTTCCAAAGAACTGACTATCAATTGGGATCACATTCTCAGGGGGAGTATTTATGCCTATGTTTATAGTTTTGCTCATATTCATGATTTTTGCTAACTATAACAATGTGTATCTGAGAATGTTGTGCATAGACTCAGGGGGAGTCTGCAATAGCCCTTTGGTATTATTGTCAAAGGGGGAGAAGAATTACAGGAGAGTGCATGAGTGTTGCCAACAATTCCAAAGGGGGAGATTGTTGAGCAAGGTGCAACAAAAGTATTGTCATTGTTGTCAACAAGCAGACAGATCGATTGATGCGATTGAAGCAGTGGACAGGAGTTCAGAGGTCAGTCAGATCATGTACAGTGAAATTCCAAGAAAATAGAAGTGACCCAGATTCAAAAAATCAAAGAAAAAGACAAGTAAGAAAACTGTCGCGATATCGCGACATGTTTTCTGTCGCGATATCGCGACAGGTTGAGAAGAAAGAAGGCAGAAAGAAAAACGTCATGATTTCGTGACATATCGGAGGAGAGAGAAGGCACAAGCAAAATTGTCATGATTTCGTGACATGGACGAGGAGAGAGAAGGCACAAACAAAACTGTCGCGATTTCGTGACATGTTGCAGGCAAAGAAGCCAAGTGGAAACACTGTCGCGATTTCGCGACATGTTGGAAGCAAAGAAGGCAAGTAAGAAAACTGTCACGATTTCGTGACATGTTTAGAAAGTGCAAGGAAAGCTATCATGATTTTGCGACATGTTTAGAAAGCACAAGGAAAGTTGTCACGATTTCGTGACATGTTTAGAAAGCACAAGGAAAGTTGTCGCGATTTCACGACATGTTGGCAGAGAAGAAAGCAAGTAGAAAAACTGTTGTGATTTCATGACATGTTTGGAGAAGAAGCGCTTGCAAGGAAAACTGTCACGATTTCGTGACATGTTCGGAGAAGAAGCGCTTGTAAGGAAAACTATCGCGATTTCGTGACATGTTCGGAGAAGAAGCGCTAAGGAGAAAAAGTGTCACGATTTCGTGACAAGTTGCAAGAAGAAGCGCCAAGGAGAAAAAGTGTCGCGATATCGCGACATGTCGAGTTTTCGTGACTCGACGGGAAGAGAAGCGCTAAGGAGAAAAAGTGTCGCGACATGTCAGATTTTTGCAACTCGACGGGAAGAAAAGTGCCAAGGAGAAAAAGTGTCGTGATTTCGTGACATAATGCAGGAGAGAGAGTTCGATAGAGAAAGATGTCGCGATTTCGTGACATGTTCTATTTTCGCGGGCGAAAGGAAGAAAAGGCACAAGGCAGAGAAAGATGTCGCGATTTCGTGACATGTTTCATTTTCGCGGGTGGAAGGCAGAAAAGGCACAAGGCAGAGAAAGATGTCATGATTTCGTGACATGTTCCGTTTTCGCTGGTTGAAGCCAAGAAGAGTAGCAAGAAGGAGAAAGTGTCACGATTTCATGACATGTCTGGTTTTCGCTAGAGCAAGCCAAGAAGAGTAGCGAGAAGGCGAATGTGTCACGATTTCGTGACATGTCTGGTTTTTGCGGTTGCAAGCGAAGAAGTGAACAAGGAGGCCGAGAATGTCATGATTTCATGACATGCTGTATTTTCATGGGTAAAAGGCGAGAAGGGTAGAAAGAGACAGAAGTGTCACGATTTCATGATAGGTCGCTACAGCATGATAACAGACAGTTAACTAGAACAGAACTACAATTAAAGGGGCAGTGGTAGAAGAAAAGTAGGGAGCCAAAATAAGAAGAGTTAACTAGAGTCTGTGCGACCAGTTACAAGTGCAGTGACAGTTAGAAATCATGCAACTTTTTGAAAAACAGTCGCATAAGTAGAATTAAAAAAAAAGCATGCACGGATAGAAAAAGAATTCGAACAGTCGCATAGGTAGAATTGAAAAAGGCATGCACGGATAGAAAAAGAATTCTAACAGTCGCATAAGTAGAATAAAAAAATGCATGCACGCATAGAAAAGAACTCGAACAGTCATGACCAAGAAGACGAACAGTCATAGTAAAGGTATTTGTTGCATGTAACGTGTTCGACAAAATGCCTTTATATATATATTCGAAAGGAGTTACGAAAAAGGCAGTTACAGTTGACAAGTGGCAGAAAAGAATATTAATAGACCGCATGCAGGATTGCAAAAGCGATAGAAGACGAATAGTCTCAAGGTGAAAAAGGAATATAAAAGGACAGTTGCAAACAGATTATAGTTGCTGTTGAATGTGTGAAAGTGCTGCCGAAAGAGGGTGAGAAGAGTGCTCTAAGAGAGCGACAAACTGAGAAATGAGTATTTACTGTGTTTTGATAAATTGGAGACCAGTTAGGGTCTTGTAAAAGTGAAGGCATTTGTATGTCAGTTTTATAACTTTCAAAACTATGATCCAAGTTGGTGCTTGGATAGGGGTTGGTGCTCCTTTCTGTAGGTGCAGATAAATCAGGGGTTGGTGCTCCTTCCAGTGGGTGCTGGTAAACATATTGTAAAATTGGTGTTTTGCAAAGGCTGGATTTGGACCGTAGTCCAAGCAGTCATTCTTGAGGAGTAGCCAAATTGGTGAACCTCGTTACATTGTGTGTTGTGGTGTGCTCTCTTGTGATTATTGCTTTATCTATTTTCTAGTTCTCTTTACTTCAGGTTTAAGAATTTCAGATCAGATTTTTAGCTACACTGATTCACCCCCCCTCTCAGTGTCATTGTGAGAATATCAGTGGAGACAACTCTTAGGCAAACTACATTTTGCATTACCTCATCATGAAATTTTGGACACATTTATTGATAATTTGTAAGAACAACTATTGTATGAACTTTCTACTGCTACGGTAACCACCTTTGATCAAGCCATTGATCTAGATAGGAGGTTAGAATATGACCTCATTAGAAGAGGATAATTTAAGAAGAAATATGAGGACAAAACTCCTAAGAACCAATATAATAATAAGCATGTAGTGGGTGACGAAGTTATTGATAGAAAAAACACTTCAATGGTTACCACTGCAAAAGCCTTAAAGAAATTTGTATTGAAAATTATTGATAAGCCACCAAGAGAATTTATGAGATTAAGTCAACCCTTAACTGTGATTTTACCTCAATTATTGGAAAAAGGCTTGATACAGTTACCTGAGGTAAGACAACTAGATACCACTGCAGCTGGATATAGGGCTGATTTACATTGTAATTTTTACCAAGTAGATGGACATTCTACCAATTCATGTAAAATATTGAAGCACATGATACAAGACTTGATTGATAAAGGGAAAATGGAAGTGGAAAATTTCCCACCTAATAAGAATGCTCAAAATAATACATAGAAACCTCAAAATCAGAATGCAAATCAAAATTTGGATATTTTTCAACATCCTTTACCCAACCATGGTAAAGAAATTATGAATCAATTAGAACATCATAATGTCCCTCATCCAACTATATTTTTTGGAACCATTAGTAGTCTCTTTCCATATCAAAATATTCAAACCCCTTACGTGCCTACTTTATCCACAATTACAACTAGGCCAATCATATATACAAAAAGTGACACAAAAAGTGAAAAAAAAAGTGAAACAAAAAGTAAAATAGAAAGTGAAATGGACATCACCTCAAATAACTCAAATAGTTTTGAATATGAGTCAGATCAAATTCTTCCCTTCATAGATTTATTAGTTCTAGAAGAACCATTCCCTAGAAGAATGACCACTCGACCCTCATCTCAACAAGCACTTTCAATTGAAAAAACAATAAATTCTAGATCCCATGTTGGTCACTTGCAAAACAATAATATTATAGGCACTATTGGAGCCATCACTAGACAATAAACCCAAAATAAAAATTCTCAATCACAAACTCAAACAACTGATCAAGACATAGGGATATTACAAAATCCCTTACCCAATCATCAACAATAGGAAAATAATCACTTGTCATTTCATAATGTGCCTCATCACAATGATATTATTCGATTAGTAGTAGAGACTACAACAAAGCAAGTTCTTGCCCAACTAAATTATCTTGACAAGCAAGAGATAAATTCTTTCATTCAACCAACCTTCAAGACATCTCTTGATTCTGAAGAATAATAAAAAAATAGATACAAGCATAGAAAACCCGTATTTAGTGTTGAAGTCTCAACCTAAAGTCTCCTTAAACATTCAAAAACAATGGGACAATCATCCACATAAGATATCCCTTTTCTAAATTTTTACGAACCTCTCCTATTCATAAGGAATTTTTGTTTTTTATTCTCTCTTTATTTATCATTGCTACAACAAGTTCTCTATTATTTTTCTCTTTATCTTTATTGCCACCTTTTGTCTGTCACATTTTATCCTTCATTCTCTCTTTCATTATCGTTATCACATCAAGTTATTTATTCTTTTCCTCTTTATTATCATCGTCATCTTCTGTCCATCACTTTTCTTCATCTACATATACTTATCATTCTTCATCACAACAATCTCAACTATCAACCAATCAACTTCAATCACCCTCACCACAACCAAATTGTCCTTGAAAACCTCCTTTGATTTGAAGCCACTTAGATATGTTATACGTAAATCACATGGTAATCCCTTTCGCGTGGTGACATGTCTGTCACATTAGCGACCTTCTTTTGTACAAACCAATGTCCACTTATGGATTAGCTATATTTCGATAACTTGACTTACATAGTAGTTCGGTACAATGGCATGCACAAAATCATGGTTAATGAATATTTCACTTGCACACACATTGGTTCATAAAAGTTTGCTTGCATCACTACCTTACTCAAAATTGGTAAATCAATTTCACAAGCACACACATTTTATCCTTGAGAGATTTTGTATCATTATGACAAATCAATATGGATAATGAACTCACACATCACACATTGGTTCTTGATAAATTTGACTTTGTCTTGGAAATAATTTAAAATATTTATTTGAAATTTGTTAGAAAACATTAGTTTATAACTATTCACATTAATCCATATCACTTCATTTTTTGCAATTACATACAATATATATATTGTCTTCAAAAAATTTCAACATGTGACACAATGATTTATTTTCAAAATACAACTTGCATTTTCAAAATCATATATAATCATGCATTGCATTTTGACTTCGCAATGATGGTATAATTCCTAGTAATTATTTTTCTAAAATTTCACACTAGGGATTCTATGCCTAGCGCAAGTCATCCTTCCCAATTTTCATGCTTAAATCACTTTATATCCATCACAAATACAATATGTATCAACCAATTTTCTCAAAATCAATTTCTTTTAAAATCGATATCTTCTTTCATCATCATAAGCCTCAAGGTCACTCTTGAGCCCACAATATTTTTGGTATTAGCAATACAAAACTTCCTCACAACAGGATCCGCTTCATGACCCAACAAGCATCGATCTCCACCAACGGTCATATAACAAAACAACATCCTTCGAGGTTCATTGTTAATCCATATATTTTATCACCACACAAAATATCTTTTGTATTTCAAAAACACTTTACAAAATCATTTTATTTTGTGTTAAGCATGATTATAAGAAATTACATAATACAACCATCATAAGCAAGTGCAATAAATCATCCAATAAATCAAATCATTCAATGATGCATAGACAAAATAAAGATCAATATATATATCTCTCGAAAATATGTGTACAAAATGAAGTCAACTGGTATACCACAATCTCCAAAATCGGTATACTCAGTCACTAGGGGGCATTACCTAAAATGAGGTAGTAAAATGAAAATAATTTAGGTTTTACCCTAACATTCAAATTTTTTGAGTATTCCACCAAATATAGAATTTGGTGCAAAAACTCGAGGGTGCATCCTAGTCAATAAATTAGTAATTCTTTTTTTAAAACATCAATTTTCCATGAACTATTCATTCTAAACCATCTACACCATTTTTCCCATGTCGATCATAATCACTTCTACTCAAGTGTCTACACTTTTATTTGACACATTTATTGTTCATAAATACACCAAAGAGGGGGCAAAATGTAGACAAGAAAAATTGACCCATTAAGATGAGTCATTTTTCTCAAAAACCCTTAAAAAAGTAAGGTAATATTCAAGAGAATTTTTACCTCATCAAATCACATCAATTCTTCTCAAATTTTATACCAATGGATAGGGCTCAAAAATATCTTTCCAACAGTATATTATATGTCCAATTTTGACACCATTTGACCCCTCAAACTACCAAAACACTAAGTACATGTCTAACCTCTTGACAAGATCGTAATACGATCTTCGAGATCGTATTACGATCTTCGATATCGTAATATGATCTTGCTAAAAAACCAATTTTTTTTAGATAAATGACAAAACCAGTTACAACATTATTTATCTTTACCTATGCAATCGTACGATAGTTACATGATCGAATCTGTCGATCAACCCAACTTGGAAGGAGTTGCAAACAAATTGGTTTACTACCTATTTTCATTAGTTTGAATAACCTATTTAATCAAGAATCCCTCCCCTATAATTCCTCTTGGAATTCCTAATGCATTGATATAATTTTACATTTTAGTTCTAGTTATTTTGTTGTTGCCTGCAGGATCAAAGGATTTGGCTATCGAATCGATACGATCATGCGATCATAATATGATCTTGCTCAGTCTACATACGATCTTGCCTTGGGTGATATGATTTTGCTTACAGGTCACTTGGGGGCAACCCCAAGCTCTGGTTTGTATTTCCTGGCACCTCATTTGCATATTTATCATTTAATTTATCATTTTCCATTGCATATAAAGTTAGATTTAATCATTTGCATCCTTGGAGTTCACCAAATCGCATCTACTTGCATATTTCATACAGTTTAGGTCATATACATGTTAGATCTATCTATCTAGACATTCAATTTACTAGGTATAATCTGATTTATGACTAATAAGATCTGTAGTACATCCTAGAATTCTATTTTCTGCACTATACCCATGAAATTGCAGGTTTCTGTCAAAATCGAAACTGTCAATCTCTGATCGATAGGATACGATCTTGCGATCATAATAAAATTTTACAAATTGTAATACAATATCAAACTTGTTGCATATGATCTTGCCTATAATAAAAACTAGAATCTTCATCAGAATTCTGGATACAGGTTAGAGTTTTAAATCACTTTTTAGGTATTGTATTGATTATTTAAGCTCTATTTTCTACCGTTTGTTGTTTGCATATGAATCAAAATTACATATGAATTAGCATAGTTGCATATTGGTAAAAAACTAGGTGTATATGAGGTTGGCTAAAAGGAACACATCAAAACAAACTCCAAAGCCTAGGCATAGAAACTAACATAAAATGTTTCCTGGTGAACCCTAAACAATTCATCAAAAAATCACCATAAGAAGGTACGATCAAGTACCTCTCCTATGAGGTGTAGACCTACTATTATTCCATTCCCATTTGAGGCATGGATCCATTAGCATATAGGAAATAAGTGTAATAATTTTACAGCTACAACAGGTATAAAGAGGTTAAGCTAGAACCAGAAAATTTTATCAAAGTAGGAGTAAACTATACAGAAGAAGAGTTTAATAAAATTTGAAAATTATGCAAACAATTCCCTAATATCATAGCATGGAATTATGGTGATCTTAAAGTATACTTGAAAGAAACCATACAACATACCATTGAACTCAAAGAGGGTGCAAAATCATTTAGGCAGAAACAATGGTCGATGAACCCAAAAATTGAAGATCTGTTGAAGCAAGAACTGTTGAAGCTACTTGAGGCCAAAATTGTCTACCCTATCAAACTTTCTACTAGGGTAGCTAACCTAGTTCTCATTAGGAAAAATAATGGAGGCATTAGGCTATGTGTAGACTTCTAAAATATCAATAAATATTCATTTAAGGATCATTACCCTCTTCCACAAATTGACTAGACTCTACATATTGTAGTAGGAGAAGAGAGATTCTCATTATTGGATGGGTTTTTTGGATACATCCAGGTGTGGGTCAAAGATGAAGACCAATACAAAACCACATTCACTACCAAATGGGGAATATTTGCTTATCAAATATACATTTTGGATTATCAAATTTTTGAGCAACTTTTCAAAGGGTGATGGATGTGGCTTTTGGAGAGATTATCAATAATATCATAGTAATATACTTAGATGATATGATAGTTGATGCGTTGTCATTATACACATCATTAATTCTCAATGAATTTGTCAATCCAGGGCTATGTACAAGGCTATCTACGGAAGAAGGGGTAAACAGGGTTATAACTTAGGTCAATCTAGAGCAACAGGTCTTATTGGTGAAACCGATTGTGTGGGGGTTTTAGGACATTCCTATCTCTAAATTGCATGAATTAAACCTTAATCTAAGTTGCAGAATTGGAAACTAATCATTAACTACAGAAATGAAGTCCTAATTACAATTGCAGAATGAGACCTAATTATGTTGCAGAAATAACAGTTGCAGAATTGAAAGTCTGATTCTAATTGCAGAAAGGAAATCTATTTACTTTTGCAGCAATGAAAATCTACTTCTAACATGGAAATGAAACTGTCAAGGCTCTGTAATAGAAGGTTGTCAATCTTCTGTGCAGGGGTTTGACAACAAAACATAAAATGCAAGAAATTACAAAAAATAGTAAATTCTAGAAATGAAAGTCTGCAATAAATTGAAAGCTTTGCTGAAAGTGGGGATTACAACCAAATCATTAATCACAAAACATAAAATAAACTAAGATTGCAAATATCATTAGTTGTTTACAAAGGAATGAAAGGACAAGTTCTACAACTCATTTTGCTGCAGCAAAATCAAAATAAAAACCTGTTGTTAGTCCTCCTCCTAGGTCTGGAAGTGGCCAGCCTCTTTGTCCAGAAGAAGGTATGAGTCTCTCTCTCTCTAGATCTTACTCACACTCATTTACAAGCAATATGAAATAGAAACAATATACTTTTATTGATTCAGAAACATGATTACAATAATGCTGCTGAAAACTGTTACAGGACTATAACAGTCACTTTCTGATTATCACCTATTACTGATTTCTCTATCTTCTATTCCCCTTACTCTCTACTACTTTCTTCCTTCTCTACTTCCTACTAGCTCAACCTGAATGGGAGCCCTATTTATAGATGTCCTAAGATTTACTAACAAGCTGAGAATATCTCAAAAAGATCTAATCCTATTATGCTGCAACAATTCCTGGTTTTTATCCTAGAAGAAGATCACACTTTGATCTTTCCATAAATGGTGGCTTTGGTCGGCAAGGATGGCAAATTCAGATCTGAGATATTTCCCTTTACCCTTTTCAATCTTTATTTCCCTTTTTCCATCGTCAGAATTCGGTCAATAAGTCAAAAAGCACATTCTGTTTTCATTTCGAAGATAAGTGGCTCATTCCGAAGATACTGCAATTCTCATTCCGAAGATCCGCTCATTCCGAAGATACTATAGTTCTCATTCCGAAGATCCACTCATTCCGAAGACACTACAGTTCTCATTCCGAAGATCCGCTCATTTCGAAGATACTACAGTTCTCATTCCGAAGATCCGCTCATTTCGAAGACACTGTGTTTTCTCATTTCGAAGATATCTGTTCATTCCGAAGAGACTTCAAAATGAACAAATGTGGGCTCCTTAAATGATTTCCTCTACATTTCTCATGTGGGTTACTTCTCAGGATCAGATTCCAATGGTCTTCATCTCTTCCCACATGTGAATTCCATGCCTTGCCATTCATTGGCAGCTGGCTGGAATTTACATGGGAAAACCCAGTTTTTGCTACACAGTAATAGTTTTCTTGAACTGTTGCCAGATTTAGGTAAAATGAATGCTTGAGACATATCAAAACATGATTAGTGAAATGTTGTTATTAATCTAAGCATATCTCATTTTAGCAAGTCATAACAAAACAACATAAAACTTATACAAAAAGCTGTAAAAATTAGAATATAGTATTTCAGATACATTCATCATGCAAATAGTTAATACACAACATATTGAATCAACTTAACTAGCATATTAGATTAAACATAAGAGTTTATAGGCAATTTTAGTGTTCAAAACATGTTATGATTGAGGCATTTTCAGGCCTCATCATTTTCCCCCCAACTTATATTGATGCATGTCCTCATGCATTCTGTTGGGCTATGGAATCACATATGTCCATGGTCAAATTCCATGACCTGTAGAACAACTTCTTGCCTGTATAAAATCCCCTATTCTTCTGAAGGTCCCTGAGCCATTCTTCAAATTGTTCATCAGGTTGGGCATCTTCTTCAAAGTAGAATGGGACTGGAGTGATGATGGTTGGAGGCCTAAATCTGAGACCTATCCAATTATGTTGCATGAGTTCAATCAACTGTATTACTCCTTCTGCCCTTCTTCTGGACCATTCTAAGTTGATGGGGGAAATGGGTTCTCTTTTCGCAAAGACATGGAAAGTTCAGCCCACCTGTTTCTACAGACTGATAATGCTGGCACAAAATTGTCATTACAAAAATTATGGAATCTGTTCACACAGTCCCTCAAGTTTGTCAAGTACATTCGCTTCACATCATCCCTGTTCATCATGGTGAAGTGTTGTCTTGTGATAATGGGGTGATTTGGCTGAATTGCTCTGACTAACAATTCAGCTCTTGTTTCAATCTCCTTATTTTGCCTCTTTTCTTGGTCCCAATAAAATTGATTCTGCAAGGTGGACATGAATGCCCTCAATTGAACATCTCCAATGTAGATCTATGGATGAAACTCTACTTCTTCTGGAATAAAGAAACTATGTAAAAATAGTTCACACAGGAGATTTTTCTGCTCAAAAGGGTTGTCAAAGTATGCTTCCAGGAAATCTGCAGTGGTGTCCAATTTATATGGAAGATCTGAACTAATCCTCATGACCTGCCATCTGAGGTATTTCTCCTTCAGAATAAGGCTGTAAAATCTGGCTGGCCATCTGAATTGGACTAAAAATTCAGCAATTTGACATAAATCAGACACCTTTTCTTTCAATGCCTGAATTTCTGTTTCCTTGGCTTCTAGTTGTTTTGCTTCTAATTTGAACTTTTCAGTCTTAGTGGCAAGCTTCTCATACCTAATCATCCAGCTAGCTATGTCTGCATTGTATTGTTCTAAGGACACAGTATTAGGTGGTCTGACTACAGGTGGAATTCTAGGTAGCAGATCTATCTGAACCCCTTTTTCTGCCACTTCCACTGGTTGTTCATCTGTCAATAATTCTACTTGCACCCCCTTATGTGCTATTTCTATTGGGTTGTCATCAGATAGTAATTCTACTTGCACCCCCTTATCTGCTACTTCTACTGATGGTGTAATAGTTTGAAATATAGGGACATCAATAGGAGTACTTACTTGATCTGTTTCATGCTGTTGCTTGGACTGTTCCTGTGCTGGTGACTCATCTCCAATGTTTTCTGTTGTGCTTTTTGCCAATTCTGAAGCATCTTCAGAATGAAAGGGTGCTTCTGAATGAGAAGGCACATCTTTAGAATGAAAAGGTGCTTCTTCAGAATGAGCTCCTATGTCTGCCTCAGCAGAGTCATCTGCCCTAGATAAATCCACAAGCAGTTGAGCCAAATCATCTTCATCATTGGATACAATTGGCTGTTTTTTAGACTGTGACAGCTTCTCTCTCAGTTCTGCCACTTCCTGCTGTAACTCTACAATTTTTCTTTCCTGCATCTCAATGATGTTTTCTTTCTCTAAAATCCATCTGGTTTGTGTCTTGACAACACTCCTTGCTGCTCTCAACTACTCTGTGATATCTTCCTCCTCTATTTTTGCTTCAAAATCAGATGCAGACAAGTCAGCTACAACAGGCTGCTCAACAACTGGCTCTTCCTCTGCAACATCTGTTTGCTCCTATTCAGGAGGCTCTATGAAATTGTCTATAATTGCATCTACTATTTTTGTAGCTTGTTGAACTGTAGCCACCTCCAGATTATCCTGCCCAGCCTCTTCCTCAATTATCTGTTCAGGGAATTCTGGGAAGTTTTCAGGGGCTGGTTGTATCTCTGTGACATCTGGACTGCTTTGTCCATCTTCTTGTTCTATGACCTGGTCCGTCATTTCCCTCAAGTGGAGTCTTGTAGACCTCCGAGTTCCAGATGCAAACTTCTTCTTTTTGCTCTATTTTCTGGTGACAGTAGGGGTTATGGGGTTAGTTTCAGATGCCTCTATTTCCCTTGTTGTTTCTTCCCCTGTTGGGCTAGGTGCTTCATTTCTTTGTTTTGACAAATCAGTTGCTACTTCAAAAAAATGGACCTTCTTCTATTTTTCTATTCTGCTTCCAGTTCCAGATCCTCTTTTCTTTTGCCTTTTTGCTTGTGAAGTTGAAGGTTCTGGAGCAAGGTGTTCTGCTGCTGCTGTTGGGTGTGTTTCTGTCTCTGCAACAGCTTCTGTAGCATCTTCTGTAGCTTCCTCTATAGCATCTTCTACAACATTTTCTATAGCAGTTGTTTCTTCTTCTGCAACAACATCAGCAGTATCTATTTCTTCCTCTTCATCCTCATCTCCAAAAATTACATCATTTAAGGTGGAGTAAAACCTCTCAAAGCTCCTAGGGTTTCCTCTAAAATGGTGCTGGCAAACTAGTTTGATGAGACCATGGTGGCGAAGACTCCCTTTTCCTTCCTGATATCTTTTTGCCATGTTTTTTAATTCTTGGTGCAGGTATAGGGGAAGATTTACCCTAACCTCTGGTTGTTGCCTACCATGTCTGAGATGATTTAAAATTTTTATGTGATGCCCTGACAATAGTACATACTGCCCTTCACAGGTTAGAAATTTGATTACCCATGTGGCTACTTCATCCTAGGGTTCCTACAAGTTGGCCCTTTTTACCCCCTTGCATGTGTTATTATGTGTTAAATACTCAGGTGCTCTATCATTTTCTTCTAGAAATTGATTGACTGTGTTTACCAATGTATTTTTGCCAGACCTAGAAATTGGAAGACCTTCTAATGGCAGCTCAAGAATTTGACTCAAAACTTTAGGGGTTACCTCAATAGTCATGTCGTTAACGTGTGCCCGGTTGTTTTTGAACGTGTGGGCGAACATGTCGGCCAAGTCTTCAGAGGACCCATTAAATTTATCCAAAAATGGCATAAGCCCTCCATCTTCAAAAATCTGCACCACTTCTAGATTTTCTTGGAGATGGGTGGTATCTGCTGGTTCCATTCTTGTTTTTCACCCCATTTTCCTATCTTGGTTCATCACAAACTGCTCTCTTCTACCGCTATTCCTCTGTTGGATCTCTGGTTTTTGGTGTTTGCAACTTTGCAGGGTTTTTGTGTCATGCAGGGTTTTCAACTTCTCTATTTTTGTTCTTCGAAATGAACCGTAATCTGAGCACTGTACTTCATAATAATTTTGCGTTAGCAAATATGTCTTCGAAAAGAAGGGTGGCACACGTTTCTATTTTTTGCTTCGAACACATGTCCATCAATGGTTGCGTAGATGTCCTTGCCGTCAGATCCACCTTACTCATTTTCTAGTTTTTTTGTTTTGCCTACGGACTCTCACGTGCATGTTTATCAGCATCAAAAATTGGTGGCATACGGTTGGTCACGTCCTCCATGATTCTGGTATTTTCCAAATGGGTGCAAAAACAAACCACATTCTGACTGACACGTGTTCCTTTATCGTATGCTGTCAAAAGAATTTTCACTTGATTGTATTTCTTTCCTTCCTTGGATGCCACGTGGAGATATTACATTGAATGTTCTTTCCGAAGATTATAATTTATTGCAAAAACAAAACTTCATTCCGAAGATTATGACTTCATTCCAAAGATTATGACTTCATTTCGAAGATTATAACTTCATTTCGAAGACGAGTCTTCATTCCAAATATCATGCTTCTTTGCGATGATAAATCCTCATTTCGAAGACAAATATTCTTTTCGAAGACAAATCCTACTTCATTCTGAAGACAAATCTTCATTCCAAATATGAGGCTTCAATCTGAAGATCAGGCTGCATTGTGAAGGTAAATCGTCATTTCAAAGACAAAACTTCATTTCGAAGACAAATCCTCATTTTGAAGATCAATCTTCATTCCGAAGACAATTCCTGCTGCATTCTGAAGACAAATCTTGCTTCATTCTGAAGATAGAGATTCATTTCAAAGATAAATCTTCATTTCGAAGACAAAGTGCAACATTCATTCTGCTGATTAAAACAAGTTAATGCAAGTTTTTGAAATATGACTGCTTCTGTTGATGTTCTGCTGAGATTTTTGCAATATTTCAAAACAAGTGCAGTTGGTGAATTTGTACAATGATGGTTCAAAAATTTTCAAGGTTATGCATGCCAGAAAACTGGTTTTCATGCATACCAACCCAGTAGTGCCTTGAAAAAGGTTTTCACTGCTGAGTTATTCATTTTTTCTCTTTTTTTTTTTTTTTTTTACCTCTCCTTTTCTCTTTTTTTTCTTTTACCTCTCTTTTTCTCTTTTTTTTTCTTGATTCTGACTATGCCCATGAAGGAATTTCATGATTTCCCTGAAATCATGCCCATGAAGGAATTCATAATCAGAATTTATTCATCTTTTTGTTTTCTACTTTTTTTTTATTTTTTTGTATTTTTCTATTTTTTCTTGAAATCCATGATCATGTTGATTGTTTTGAAGTGGAAGAGGAAATTTCTTCCACCTGTTGTGTATCCAAACTGTCAAGCTACTGCAAGAATTCCTCTTTAGTCAGAGGTGTATGGTATACCCTGAGGCGATGTCCATTCACTACCAACTTTCTCTGTGACCCATCAATAGGAGATAAACGGACTGCTCCATTGTCAAATACCTCCTCAATCCGGTAAGGTCCAAGCCATCTAGTTCTCAGCTTTCCAAGGAAGTCTTCATAGCGAGAATCAAACTAGTAAAGCCCAATCTCCTTGTTGAAGTTTCCTCTCGTTGAATGTGACTGTCATGCCACAATTTCCTCTGCTCCTGAATTACTTCAGTTTGGTGCAGAGCATCCAACCTAAGTTCATCCAATGCATTCAGCTGTAGAATCCTATCTGTCTGTGCCTGTGACAATTCAATTCTAATTTCCAATGTTGTGCATAGTGTTAGTAGCTCAAATTCAATAGGTAAGAGGGGATTTTTACCAAAGACTAGTTCATAAGGTGTGAATCCAGTAGTGGATTTCCAAGTAGTATTGTAAGCCCATACTGCTTTAGGTAATTTATCTAGCCAGTTCTTCCTATGAAAAGCTACTATTTTTGTTAAAATTCATTCTAGTTCCCTATTTGTTACCTCAACCTGGCCATTTGCTTGTGGGTGATAAGGTGATGATTTTCTATGTTTGATTTCATATAATTTTGTAAATGCCTCAATGACTTTAGATGCAAATTGGGGTCCTTGGTCTGTGGTGATAGACCGGGGAGCTCCAAATCTCTAAAAAATCTGAGTATACAAGAAATCAATGACCTTCTCTTCACGAGCATGTTTGAAAGCACGCACCTCTACCCACTTTGTCAAGTAATCAGTGCATACTAGAATATGCACCTTTCCTTGAGAAGGTGGATCAATAGGTCCTACAAAATCAAGCCCCCACCTCTCAAATGGCTCTAAAACCAATTGAGGCTGCAGTGGCATTTCATTTGTATGAGTGGGTTTCCCCATTCTTTGGCATGCATCACAATGCCTGATGTACTTTTTCACATCCTTGTGAAGAGATGGCCAATAATATCCTGTCCCTAAGATTTTTCTAATTGTGCTTTTTACAGAGTAGTGTCCACCTGAGGGTTCATCATGACAAGCCCTAAGGATATCATACACCTCATCCTTTTGGATGCACCTACGTAACACATGGTCAGGACTGCACTTAAAAAGTATACCCTTGATCCATTCAAAAGAAGAACTCTGTTTGATCAATTGTTTTTTCTGTTTTGAAGTGAAATGTGGAGGAACTTTCCTTGTGACCAAGTAATTGGCTATATCTGCAAACCAAGGTGATTGGACTGATATAGCAAATAATTTTTCATCAGGAAAGGTATCTTCAACTAATTCCCCTTCATCTGTGTTCTATAATCTGGACAAGAAATCTGCTACAACATTAGCTTTTCCTGGTTTGTTGATTATAGTGATATCAAATTCTTGTAGCAACAATAACCAACGAATAATTCTTGCACTTACCATAGGCTTATTCATCAAATATTTAATGGTTGTGTGATCTGTGTGAATAAATATTTGATAACCTGTGATGTAATGCCTAAATTTGTTGATGGCATAAATTACCGCTAAGAATTCTTTTTCAGTTGTGGTATAATTTTTCTCAGCTCCTGTCAAATTCTTGCTAATGTAGTAGATGGCATAGTGTTCACCATTGTCAATTTGTCCTAATGCTGCTCCAATTGCAGTATTGGAAGCATCAATCTGTATGTGAAATGGTAATGTCCAATTAGGGCCTCTTAACACAGGTGGAGTTACTAATTTTTCTTTCAGAGCTTCAAATGATTCCTGACATCTTGCAGTCCAAGAAAATTTAGAATCTTTAGTCAATAGGGCAAACATGGGATTGGCTATTGTGCTAAAGCTGGGAATAAACCTGCGGTAAAAACCAATGTGTCCTAGGAAGCTTCTGACATTAGTCTGAGTTTTAGGAGGAAGAAGATTCTTGATAATTTCCACCTTCTTTGGATCAACTTGGATTCCTTGAGGAGAGATGTGATGACCAAGAACTATTCCTTCCTTCATCATCATAAAACATTTTTCTGGATTCAAGGATAACTGGTATGTTTCACAACGAGCTAAAACTTTGTCAAGGTTTTCTAATGTAAAGTCAAAAGTCTGTCCGCATACTATGAAATCATCCATGTATATCTCAACACTGTTGGTAGTCAGATCAGAAAAAATTGCTAAAACTGCTCGTTGAAATGTTGTTGGGGCATTACACAAACCAAAAGGTAAAACCCTATAGGCAAATGTTCCCCATGGACAGGTAAAGGTTGTTTTCTCTTGATCTTCAGGTGCAATCTGAATTTGATTATATCCACTAAATCCATCAAGAAAACAAAAGTATCTTTTTCCAAGCAAGGGTATCTAACACCTGATCTATGAAAGGTAATGGAAAATGGTCTTTGTATGTCACCTTATTCAGTTCTCTATAGTCTACACATATTCTCATTTTTCCATTCTTCTTAGGAACTATAACCAATGGAGAGACCCACTGGCTATCAAAAATTGGGTAAATGAATCCTACCTCCAGAAGTTTTTCAATTTCTTCCTTTACAATATCCCTTAGGGCAGGATTCAGTCTTCTCTGGAGTTGTCTTACTGGCTTGACTTCTTCAGTATAAATTCTGTGGGTACATATATCAGGGTGAACTCCTGACATATCTTTATAGTCCCAAGCAAAAGCATGAACATGCTTCTGCAAGACAACTATCAATTTGTCTTCCTCTTCCCTAGTAAGCCAGTTGTAAATGTTTAAAAAATTTCCTGGCTGGACTTCTATTTGTTTTGTATTTGGAAGGACTGAACTCACTTCTTCATACCTGGTGGTTAGGGAGTTAAGAGGACACTGCTGAGATGGGAGGAAATAAGAAATTTCTATTTCATTATTTTTTGATGGAAGCATATCCTGTATGGAACAGTGAGAAGGAAAAATCAAGTGATGGTGCCACCCATGTGGTAGTGAAACAGAGTTTTCCTATGATAGTACAGATGGTTCACCTTCAGAATTTTGGTTCTCCTCATTCCTTAACAATTGTTGGATATTTACTGCTTCTTCTTCTAACCCTTGTTCATGCAGAACATTCATTAGGATAGTTTCATTTTCTGAGTTTTCTGTGTCATGGAGGTCTTCTGTGTGTTCCCTTACTACCAAGGTGGCTAGTGTGGAAATAACCTCCTCTGATTCTTCATCTGAATCAGGAAACCATAACTGACCTAAAAAATTGCTGGAGGGTCTTGCAGGAGGATACAGAGAGATCTGTTTTAGATCAATACCATTTGAAATAGTCATTTTTCCAGATCTGCAGTCTATGAAGGTTGCTGCAGTTGCAAGCCAAGGTCTTCCCAAAATGATGGGATATCCATGTGTTGAATTTCTTGGTTGTAAAACCAAAAAATCTGTAGGGAATTCCCAAGAAGAAACTTCTATAGGAACATCTTCAATGATACCTTCAGGTTTTGCAACTGACCTATCAGCCATTTCTAAAACTGTAAATGTGGGGTTGAGATGTTTGAGCTGTAATTGTTTCATTATATCCTTGGTCATGACATTTATTGCAGCTCCTAGATCTACTAAGACATTTGATATTGGTACTGAACCTATAGTAACTATGATAACTGGACTTCCTGGGTCACTATACTTTGGAGGTAATAGTTTTCCAGATAAGAGATCAACTATCTTTCCTTCAATCTGAACAGTCTTGGGAAATGCCTTCTTTTTCCTTCCTGCTCTTCTAATGCACAAATCTCGGATAGTACTTTTAATCACTGGTATATCCTTAATGGCTTGCAATAAGGGCAATGATATAGTTAACTTTTTAAGTTCCTTGACCAGGTCTGATTCAGAATTTTCTGTTGTGGTATTGAATCTTTCAGGATATGGAATTATCCTTGATGAAGGTAATTGTTCTGCCTGTGGTTCTATTTGTTCTTCTTCTTTCTCTATTGTTGGTTCAACTATAACTGGTTCCAAGGGTTCTTGCTCTTCATTTTCTTTGCTTTTATTGGAAATGGGTTCAGGTACAACTTTTCCTGAACGAAGTTGGATGTTACTACAATCAATAACATTGATTTCAACATTTTCTTCAGCTTCAGCCACATAGACAGGGGATGCCTGTCTCATGTTGTTTGGATTAGTGACTGATTGAGCTGGAAGTTGAGGTTGTTTCACCTGTTGTGTTTGTTGTGGTTGGTTCTATTTTTCTTGAAAGTTTTGATTAGGTGCAGGCAGCAAATGCTGATTTTGACCTTGATTTCTTTGCTGCCTTGGATAGGACTGGTATTGTTGATTCCACTGTGGTTGATTTTGCATCCAATGTGGATTAGTCTGATTCTGATTCCAGGGTGGATTGTTTTGATTCCATGATGGGTTGTTTTGACTCCATGATGGGTTGTTTTGATTCCATGATGGGTTGTTTTGATTCTGATTCCAGGCTGAATTACTCCAATTTGTTTGTGGCCATTCTTGGGAATTTGTCCATTGAGGATAATTCCAAGGACGTTGGGGTGGTTCTGATTGTCCCCAAGGCATAGTACCAGGATTATGCCCCCAATTTGTAGGAAAATGAGGGGGATTTTGGTATTGAGAGAAATTTCCCCCTTGTTTTGGTCCAATATAGTTGAGTTCCTCAGTCAGACTTTCTAACACAGTTTTAAGTTGTGGTAGCAGGTGGCATTGATCAGTTGAATGCCTCTTTGAACAGATACTACAAATGGCTGAGATAGATGTTTTATTCAAAGGACATTCCTGCAAAGCATGTTTATTTCTACATCTTGGGCAATAAATTGCCAAAGGTTCTATGTTTTTTGCTTTTGCAGACATTTCCCCCAAAGTTGTGTTTAATTGCACTAGAATATCAGTTTTAAAATTTGCAAGTTCCTCTATTAGTTCCTTCACATCAGTGCCATTTGTATTTTTTTTCTTCTTCCTTGCTTATTGCGAGAGTAATTCCTATAGAGATCCATAATTTCCTCATTACTGAGAGTATTTACATCTCCTCTTCCCATCAAATCCAATACGTCTCTGGATTCATCTTGCAATCCTCTCAAAAATATGGTTTTGCATAACTCTGGTTCTACAAGTCCACATCTCCTTTGAACAAAGGAGAACCTATCAAGATAGTCTTCTAATGTTTCATCATCTTCCTGTTTAATCCTGAATAACTCATCTTTCCTGTTCCTTACACGGCAATACTCTTGATATTTGTCTAAAAACATAGTTTCCATTTGATCCCAAGTTCGGATGGAATTTGGCTCTAAACTCATGAACCAACGTAATGCTGAGTCCTTGAGTGTTGAGGGAAAAACCTTAAGTTTTTGATTGTCATTTACATAATCATAGGTTTGACACACTACCTTGAATTCAAACAAAAACTGATCAGGATCTTCAGATACAACACCTCGAAAGGTTGGAAGTACTGAAGGTGAAATAGTCTTCATGGGAGAGTTTTGTGTTGGATTCAAACGGATAGGATATTCAAATGTTCTGGAAGGTTGAGGAATATCCTGATCATCTCCTTCATCATGGACATAGCCATGTTGGCCATTGCCTCCCTCTGCCATAGTTTCTGGTTTCTTAGTTAAACTTATCCAAATTTCTCTCTCAAGAGGTCCAAGATCCTCTGTTGATAATGAGTCTGATGATTCTTCTTTCTTAGGATGTTCTAGTGATGGTGAAACTGGTGATTTTCCTTTCTCAGAATGTTCTAATGATGGTGAGACTGGTGATTTTTCTTTCAATATTTTTGGTAATTCAAACACAGGTGATTCACCCCTTAGGCGTGAAGATCTCCTTAATGGAACAAGCCAGGGATCCTTTTGGGTAATTCTACCTTTTTCATCCCTAGACTTACTCATTCATGTTCACTCTAAATGACATAAATTATATGTCAATAGTTGTTATTTTAACCAGTTGTTCTATTCAGATTTTATCCTGAATCTTCATAGTTCAGTCTAACTAACAGCTATTGGACTGTTGTTACCTTCTAGCAACACAATTCCTCGAAAACGGTGCCAAAATGATGCGTTGTCATTATACACATCATTAATTCTCAATGAATTTGTCAATCCAGGGCTGTGTACAAGGCTATCTACGGAAGAAGGGGTAAACAGGGGTTATAACTTAGGTCAATCTAGAGCAACAGGTCTTATTGGTGAAACCGATTGTGTGGGGGTTTTAGGACATTCCTATCTCTAAATTGCATGAATTAAACCTTAATCTAAGTTGCAGAATTGGAAACTAATCATTAACTACAGAAATGAAGTCCTAATTACAATTGCAGAATGAGACCTAATTATGTTGCAGAAATAATAGTTGCAGAATTGAAAGTCTGATTCTAATTGTAGAAAGGAAATCTATTTACTTTTGTAGCAATGAAAATCTACTTCTAACATGGAAATGAAACTGTCAAGGCTCTGTAACAGAAGGTTGTCAATCTTCTATGCAGGGGTTTGACAACAAAACATAAAATGCAAGAAATTACAGAAAATAGTAAATTCTGGAAATGAAAGTCTGCAATAAATTGAAAGCTTTGCTGAAAGTGGGGATTACAACCAAATCATTAATCACAAAACATAAAATAAGCTAAGATTGCAAATATCATTAGTTGTTTACAAAGGAATGAAAGGACAAGTTCTACAACTCATTCTGCTGTAGCAAAATCAGAATAAAAACCTGTTGTTAGTCCTCCTCCTAGGTCTGGAAGTGGCCAACCTCTTTGTCCAGAAGAAGGTATGAGTCTCTCTCTCTCTAGATCTTACTCACACTCATTTACAAGCAATATGAAATAGAAACAATATACTTTTATTGATTCAAAAACATGATTACAATAATGCTGCTGAAAACTATTACAGGACTGTAACAGTCACTTTCTGATTATCACCTATTATTCTCTGATTTCTCTATCTTCTATTCCCCTTACTCTCTACTTACTTCCTACTAGCTCAACCTGAATGGGAGCCATATTTATAGATGTCCTAAGATTTACTAACAAGCTGAGAATATCTCAAAAAGATCTAATCCTATTATGTTGCAGCAATTCCTGGTTTTTATCCTAGAAGAAGATCATACTTTGATCTTTCCATAAATGGTGGCTTTGGTCGGCAAGGACGGCAAAGTCAGATCTGAGATATTTCCCTTTACCCTTTTCAATCTTTATTTCCCTTTTTCCAGCGTCAGAATTTGGTCAATAAGTCAAAAAGCACATTCTGTTTTCATTTCGAAGATAAGTGGCTCATTCTGAAGATACTGCAATTCTCATTCCGAAGATCCGCTCATTTCGAAGATACTACAGTTCTCATTCTGAAGATCCACTCATTCCGAAGACACTACAGTTCTCATTCCGAAGATCCGCTCATTTCGAAGATACTACAGTTCTCATTCCGAAGATCCGCTCATTTCGAAGACACTGTGTTTTCTCATTTCGAAGATATCTGTTCATTCCGAAGAGACTTCGAAATGAACAAATGTGGGCTCCTTAAATGATTTCCTCTACATTTCTCATGTGGGTTACTTCTCAGGATCAGATTCCAATGGTCTTCATCTCTTCCCACATGTGAATTCCATGCCTTGCCATTCATTGGCAGCTGGCTGGAATTTACATGGGAAAACCTAGTTTTTGTTGCACAGTAATAGTTTTCTTGAACTGTTGCCAGATTTAGGTAAAATGAATGCTTGAGACATATCAAAACATGATTAGTGAAATGCTGTTATTAATCTAAGCATATCTCATTTTAGCAAGTCATAACAAAACAACATAAAACTTATACAAAAAGCTGTAAAAATCAGAATATAGTATTTCAGATACATTCATCATGCAAATAGTTAATACACAACATATTGAATTAACTTAACTAGCATATTAGATTAAACATAAGAGTTTATAGGCAATTTCAGTGTTCAAAACATGTTATGATTGAGGCATTTTCAGGCCTCATCAATAGTGTTCTATCATCACAAATATCATGTTGAACACCTCAGAAGAGTTTTTGAGAAATAAAGAGAGTTTAGAATCTCTTTGAATCCTAAGAAGTCCATATTTGCTGTTGAAGAAAAAATATTTCTTGGTCATGTCATTTCGAAAGATGAATTGGCTATAGACCCTAATAGAGTAAAAGAATTGTTGGAACTACATTTACCTCCTAATAAGAAGGGCCTACAATCCTTCTTCAGGCATATCAATTTTATATGCAATTTCATAGTAAAATTCACACAAATTGTTAAGCCCATGATTGAGCTATTAAAGAAAGATGTTGAATTCAAATGGATAGACTTGTGAAAGAAAGTGTTTGCCATTATAAAGGAACACATAGCCAAAGCACCTATCCTAGTAAATCCATACTACTTTAGAGGTCTCATCCTATATGCTATAGGTGAATAAGAGAGTTATGATGTAGTACTTAGAAAAGGATAGACAATGATAAAGGCCCATAGCCTTTCTAAGTTAGACCATGCAGGAACACAAGGAAAAATACTTCATATAAAAATAAGTTTATGCAATCATGAAATAATTGAAAAAGTTTATATAGGGAGAGCTTTGTGAGAAAATATTTGGTTGAGTTTTGAATATACAAGAATACAATATCGAGATTCACCTGATCAGGCTAGTGAGAGGCAGAGCATTATTTCAAGAACTCACCAAACAAGCCTCAGTGGAGTATGTAGCTTACCAAGTGAAAGGACCAATTCTAGAAGATGATCAACCTCAAAGCATAGATTGGGCTGATGATTTGATCAGATATTTTCATATTGGAAAATATATAATAGGTTTAAATGCTTCATAGCAAAGAAGATACAAGATCCAAGCTTTAAAATATACCTTACTACCTGAAGAACTGTATAGAAAAAAATTGGATGGTGTATTACTTCGATGCATAAAATATGATCAAAAGTAGAAGATTTTGGAGGAATTTCATGGATGTCCATTAGGTGGACATTACCCAGGAAGGACTATAGTGTTGAAAATAATTAGAACTAATTGTTATTGGCCATCTATTTTCTTAAATGAATTCAGAGTAACTAGAAATTGTGAAGAATTTTAGAGACATGTTGGGAGGAATAGAAATGCTTCAATGCCTTTAAAACCTATTTAGGTTGAAGAACCCTTATAGCAATGGGGCCTATATTTCATTGGGGTAATAGAACCTAATTCATATTCTGGGCACACATATATTCTGGCTATCATTGATTACTTCACAAAGTGGGTTGAAGTAGTGCCTACTAAGAAATATGATTATGAAGTTGTGATAGAATTCATTGAAATATTAATAATGAGGTTCGGTATCCCTAATGCATTGGTCACAGATAATGGCACATCTTTCATAGGTGCTAAAATGATTGATTTCTCTAGTAAATAAAGGATCTATTTGAATACTTCTTTGAATTACTCTCCCCAATAAAATGGCTTAGCTGAATCAAAAAATAAGAACCTACTCAAAATTCTAAAGCAATCTCTGAAAGACAATAAGAGGAGTTAGCACTCTGATAAATTAGGCATTATGGAATGACAGGATTACAATAAAAAATCTATCAACACATCACCTTACTCATTGGTCTATGGTAAGGAAGTTGTCCTCCCTATACACATAAATATACCTGCTCTAAAGTTGCTCAGTCAAACCAATGTAGAAGAAGTAGAACCAATGGAGAAAGGTTGATACAACTCCTATAGTTGGAAGAACATAAAGAATAAGCTTACAATCACTATCAAAAATACATGCGTGACACAAATAAATGGTTCGACAAAAGGGCTACCCATAGAAAATTTAAGGTGGGAGACCTAGTTTAGAGGTGGAATGAGAAAAAAGAAAAACCTAAGAACCATAAAAAATTTGATGCTTTCTAGGAAGGACCTTTTGAGATAATCAAATAAAAACAATAGAATTTCTTCCAACTGAAAAATGAACAAGATCAAGTACAATCGATCCCTATCAACGACTTCCACCTAAAGTTGTACTTCAAGTAAGATAAATTTCCTTCCCACCCCCTTGTATTATATGTAAATATGTTGTTTTTTCTAAGTCACACCTTGAAAGGAAAATTATCATGATTTCATGACACTTTGGCACTCAGAGTCCACTTCAAACAAAATGGTTGTGATTTCATGACACTTTGGAACTTAGAGGCCACTTTAAGAAAAATGGTCATGATTTTGTGACACTTTGATGCTCAAAGGTCACTTCAAATAAAATGGTCACAATTTCATGACACTTCGGTGCTTAGATGCCACTTCAAACAAAATGGTCACAATTTTATGACACTTTGGCATTCAGAGGCCACTTCAAGCAAAATGGTCACAATTTCGTGACACTTTTGTACTTAGAGGCCACTTCAAACAAAATGGTCATGATTTTATGACACTTTGGTGCTCAGAGGCCACATCAAGTAAAATGGTTGTGATTTCATGATACTTTGGTGCTAAGAGGCCACTTCAAGCAAATTGGTCATGATTTCACTACACTTTGGTGCTCAAAGGACTCTTCAAGAAAAATGGTCACAATTTCATGACACTTTGGTGCTTAGAGGCCACTTCATGCAAAATGGTCATGATTTCATGACACTTTGGTATTCCACAGTCAAAGTCCAAGAGTGACACCTTTTGATTTTGGCAGGAAAGTCAAATTTTTGAAATTTTAAACATGCTCCATTTAAAGTACTATCGTGCAAAGTTATTGGTCCTATAAAAGGTGATGCAAAGTTATTAGTCCAAATAAGAGGTGATATGGAATTATTAGTCCTAAGAATATGATACATAGTGGTTGGTTTCAAGAAGGTGGCACATAAAAAAAGACACCAATAATATTCAAAATTACTTGTAGAACGTGCACCACCTATTGTAATTACTACATGGAACCTTAATGCATGCATACACATTTATTTACATCATGGAAGACCTTTTATCACATCCCTACTTTCTCAAAGATTTCTCCTACAAAAGGTATTCTCCGAATTCACTCAAAACTTCTGGTTTTGCTCAAAACACCTCCAAATAATTTGCATGGTGAAACCATGATGAGAAACCATGGTGGTATCTTCTTTAGCTACTAAAGAAATACGTAAGGTGGGAGAAAAGAAAGGAATTTTTATGGACTTGGATGCCTACATAAGAGATACAATTATCACCAAGAAAAATCTAGATAAGATTCGAAAAGCTATGGAATCCAGAGTGGCAAAAGGTGTGACTCCATCAACCCCAAGTACTTTTCCTTTCCACTCTTTACTTTCCTGGTATGTATGCACTCTTGTTCACCCTTGCCCTAAGATAATTATAACCATGGCATAATTTCAGGACACAAAGAAGAGGATAATTATACCCCCACTCATAATGTTAAGTTGTTTTTGCAATCACACTTGTCGAAACTCCTTACTAGAGAAGCTTTTCTAGAAACACCTATTCCTCTGTTAAAATTCAAAAGCAAAGAGTTGTTCTCCATGTTAGCTATGATGGTGAGATTAGAGTCAGATGCACAAGTGTATGGGTGGCATATTGTAGTATCACAATGCATTTCAAACCCTAAGTTCTATGATGTTTCCATCGTAGATGAGAACACTACCAATTTTCTTCGATTGGCCATATTATCTATCTCAATAATTACAAGGATATAGAAGGGTTCTCAGGTGGCTTTTAGGTTTTCATTGTATCTGGTATGGATTTTCTTCTTATTTCTATTAAAGAAACTTCCTTTTATCTCCAAAATTGATAAATATAAAGAGGGAAAACTTTTACCTATCTATGAATGGACAATGGTGCTTTCAAAGACCAAATCATACTACTATTTAAAAATAGAATTCTTGGGCCCTACTTTGCAAATTATGTATGGTGAGATACATAGACTTCCCTAAAAAGTATGAGATGTTTTACAACATCCTCATGTAGAATATGGTGACTGATTCATCTTAACACAAGGGGTAGTCATCAGACTATATAGTTTCATAGGGAAACCTTTCTTACTCTCGTACTATGTCATTGAATGATTGTTTGCCTTGGAGTATGTAAGGTAAATTGAATACATCAATAGCAAGTTCAACATGGGGATTGGTAAAACTGGTATGTGCCTTATGTCTTTCCAATTTGAGAGGGTAGGTGTATCTAGGAAATAATATCATGAGAAAATCGCTCAAGTCCTAAAGATATTGAAGTTAGTAGAATTGCCACAGAGGTGGAAATATGATCTCCTTGATAGGTTTGTATAAAGGCAGGCTTCTCTAAATAAATCTTCCTTCAAAAAATTTAATCGATCTTAAAGAGAAATCAACAGACAGGGCAAGAATAATAAAGAAAGTGAAGTGCTAGAATGGCATGTGGAGTAGATGTAACCATTGCCCCTGTGGCATGATTTCTAAGAACATGTTATGGCTTGGAATCCCAAAGACAACCCAAAATATGTGTTAGAATAAAAATTTATAAAGAGAATGTCCAATAAGGGATCAAAGTGGATATTAGCAAAACTTCTAGCCTGGTGGATGATGAGGATGCAAATTGATATGAGCTCTAAGTGGGGAATAAAGTCTGAAAATAATTTTTTTGCTAGATATGACCAATTCCAAGATACATGGTCTGAGACTCTTGTAGATAAGGTTCCACCAGGCAACAATGACCCTCAAAAGGAGAATCCCCCATCATTGAAAAGGAGAAGGTAAGTAAATATAAAGGTAATGGAATTACCACAGAGTAACAAGAAGTTCCTAAGAAAGCAAATCCTAGATACATTCCCCCCTCATATTCATATACAGAGTTTGATGATGATCATCTTCTTATCTCCAAGAAAAGGAGATTAGAATCAGTAGTTGTAGGGAAGCAGAATAAGAGCAAGCGGGAAGAGACACATGCAAAATTTGAAATAGGGGATGAAAAAAAAGAAACACATGAAAATTCTAAAATAGAAGAAAATGTAGAATAAAATATGGGATAATCCCCTGAACAACATAATATCAACACCCAAGATTTAGACAAATCGGTTGAAGGGGTAACTCCTACTAAAGGGGAAACTCCTCCTGAAGGGGTAACTCCCACCAAAGGGGTAGCTCTTGTTGAAGGATCAGTACCTTCAAAGGAGCCACCAAGTACTGAAGGTATAAATCTACAAAAGCTATCAGCGCTATCAAGTATGATTTCCTATTGATCTTTCTTCATCCTCCTCTCAATCCCAAAGAAAACCCCCTTCCCATTCTAATACTAAAAATTATGTATCTTATCCTTCCAAAAAACAACTATCACCTCTAACATCATCATCCCCATCAATCCAATCCAATCCAAAAGCATCCTCGATTGCTCCCATAGACCCACTCGCAAGGCCATCGAATGTGGATGCCACAATAGTCACCATTCCTTTCCCTCATGCTGTCAATTTCCCTAACTTCCAATCCATATTTGCTTCCTTATTTAGAAAGTCACCCCACCATATCCAAGCTCAAGAAGATGAAAAAAGCTAACCAGAATACCTCAAAGTGGTGGAAGTCTCTGTAGATACCTAAAAGTCGCACATTGCTATACCTACGTACTTGTAGATCCTTTTGAACACTTGTAGATTTACATAGGTGATCCTAGATATCCCTAGGCTATCATAGACCAATGTAGGCTATTTTAGGTCCTCCTAGACATGCATAGACTACTGTAGATATGCGTAGACTACTGTAGACATACGTAGACTAGCGTAGATCACCATAGATTATCATAGCATTGCGTAGACTTCCACACACTACTTCACTAGTTTTTAGGTCCAAAACCCTAATAAAATACCTAAATCACATCATAAACACATTCCATGCATTGAAAAACCATCCACTAGCCTCCTAAAGTCATACAAGACTCCTTTATGCTTAATTGAGGCCACCACGGGCTATTAATTGGCAAAAGTATTAATTGAGTCAATTGTTAAATCTAATTTTAAAGTGAATTCACTTAAGTTCACTTTTAGGGCTAAAAAGGTTAATTAGGTCCTTAATTCCTAATTACCCCTAATTATTCCCTCCCATATGTGTGTGCACTAGGTTAGTTTGGATATTTCTTAGGAAACCCTAACCTAACCCCAGATCTAACCTAGAGTTGACTAATCCTAGTTAACCCTAATCTCTCCTCACACATGTGTGAGGATGAGATATTTCCTCAATGGAATGTGAGGATGCCACCTCACAAACTAGAACTTAACCTTCATGGGATCTCACCCTAGGGCCTAGTTCTCCTAACTACCCCCCTTACACCTTGGGTTTTCTTATAAATAGTGGGCCTAAACCTTCATTTATATCTCTCTCCACTTATGTCCAAAGTACAGAAACTCTACAAAAATATGTAGAGAAACATAGAAACAATAATATAAACCTACACAATAGTAATTCAATAGCAAAGGAACCTCTCAACTGAAGGATATTTTAAGAACAACAATTATAGTTGAATTCGCCCCTCGCCCTACAAATCCGGCACCAGTTCACTCCCTGGGTGGAAAATTGGATTTGGAGGTAAGCTTCATTTGGTGTTTTTATGAGGTTTTGCATCATTTATTTTAGTTTTTATCATGTTTTATGAGTCAATTTATCTTTCTTACTATGGGTCCTGACTGAGGCAAGCCCCCCAACCCACTAACCCCTTTTTACAGGTTTATCATAGAACCAAGGAGGGAAACAACAACAAATACAATCCCCTGGTGGTACATAAGCCCCATATACACTGAGGAACATAAAAATAAGGCATCAGGAATATTGTAACATTTGTGAAAAGAAAGGAAAAGGGGAATTCCCTCCATTTGTAACCTATATAAATACTATCATGAATAAAATATATTTTCTTGTATAGCATGTGTCTTTAATGTGTTATTAGATCAAATGCATGTCTTTTGGCTATTTCATTCTGGCATGCCCGGTGGGACCCCCATAATGGATAGTTTTGGAATGACTATTTTACAAATATGATATTATCCTTTGTTTTTGTGTTTTGTAGGTACCATATCTGACTGATACAGAGACATCCAAAGCCCTACGAACCACCTTAGACCTTCAGATCAAAAATCTGAGGTCTCCAAACCAGATTCACCCTTGCTCCATAAACCAGATCTCAATTCACCCCTCAGATGGTGAATTCAACTTGGTAGCCTCAAAAACCTTTAAAATTGCATGGGTGAGCAGCAAAGGGGTCAACCAGACCACCCACAACATCAAATACTAGGTATTTTACTTCATATTATCTGTTTTGTCATTTGTGTTGGTAAAAATGCTTACTAGTCAAAGCACCATAGCTAGTAGCAAATTCTCCCCTCCTTCACATCTCCATTTACTTTAAAATGTTTTTGTAATTACAGAACCTATAAAATTTTCAGCAACTTTAAATTTCAAAATTTCATGTAAATTTTAATAAGTTTTAAATCGTCCTCTTGCTCCATAGCATTTGTTTCAAAGAAATTTTGTATTTCATTTTGAGAGTTAGGGTTCCTTAATCCCATTTTTCTTATATTCCTTAAAAGAAAAATCCATATTCTTCTTTGCATGTGTATTAATTCCACATTGCTTCTATAAATCCTCAGGGTAGATCATTTGGTTGTATTCTTGTTTACATGCATGGTATGTGATTGATATTCTCACAATGACACTGAGAGGGGGGGTGAATCAGTGTTGCTAAAAATCTAATCTGCAACTCTTAAAACTGAAACAACCAGAACTTGAAAATAGATAAAACAATAAACACAAGAGAGCACACCATAACACATAATGTAACGAGGTTCACCAATTTGGCTACTCCTCAAGAATGACTCGCTTGGACTACGGTCCAAATCCAGCCTTTGCAAAACACCAATTTTACAATCTGTTTACCAGCACCCCCTGGAAGGAGCACCAACCCCTGATTTATCCGCACCTACAGAAAGGAGCACCAACCCCTATCCAAGCACCTACTTGGATCCCTAGTTTTGAAAGATATATCAATGACATACAAATGCCTTCACTTTTTCAAGACCCTGATTGGTCTCCAATTTATCAAAACACAGTAAATACTCACTGCTCAGCCTGTCGCTCTCTTACAACACTCTTCTCACCCTCTTTCGGCAGCACTTTCACTCATTCAGTAGCAACCTAACTTCTCCACGCAGACCTGCTTTTATAACAGATTAATCTCTATTTTTAACTTCCATATTTGCGCATGCAACCCGTAACTGTTTCTTAAATATTCTCTTCTGCCACTTGTCAACTGTAACTGCATCTTTATGTAACTCCTTTTACGTATTTAGAGTGGGCATTTCGTTAAACATGTTACATGCAACATATACCTCGACCATGACTGTTCGTATTCTTTCCTGTGCATGCATGCATTTTTTGATTCTATTTATGCGACTTGTTCGATTTCTCCTTTTTTCGACTGTTCTTAAAAAGCTGCATGATTTTTATCTATAACTGCACCTGTAACTGTCGCATTTACTCCAGTTAACTCTTCTTATTTTGGCTGCATGCTTTTCCTCTACAACTACCCCTTTAACATCGTTGTTCTGTCTGCAGTTAACTGTCTGTTATCGTGCTGTTGCGACCTGTCACGAAATCGTGACATTTTTGTCTCTTTCTGCCCTTCTCGCCTTTCACCCGCAAAAATACAGCATGTCACGAAATCGCGACATTCTCGGCCTCCTTGTTCACTTCTTCGCTTGCAACCGTGAAAACCAGACATGTCACGAAATCGTGACATTCTCGGCCTCCTTGTTCTCTTCTTGGCTTGCTCTAGCGAAAACCAGACATGTCACGAAATCGTGACACTTTCACCTTATCTCTACTCTTCTTGGCTTCAACCACGAAAATGGAACATGTCATGAAATCGTGACATCTTTCTCTGCCTTGTGCCTTTTTTTCCTTTCGCCCACAAAAATGGAACATGTCACGAAATCGTGACATCTTTGCTGCCTTGTGCCTTTTCTGTCTTTGGCCACGAAAACACATGTCGTGAAATCATGACACCTTTCTCTATCGGACTCTCTCTCCTGCATTATGTCGCGAAATCGTGACACTTTTTCTCCTTGGCGCTTTTCTTCCCGTCGAGTCGCGAAAACCCGACATGTCGCGATATCGTGACACTTTTTCTCCTTGGCGCTTCTTCTTGCAACTTGTCGCGAAATCGTGACACTTTTTCTCCTTAGCGCTTCTTCTCTGCAACTTGTCATGAAATCGTGACACTTTTTCTCCTTAGCTTCTTCTCTGAACATGTCACGAAATCATGACACTTTCCTTGTGCTTCTTCTCCAAACATGTCGCGAAATCACGACAGCTTTCCTTGCATTTTCTAAACATGTCATGAAATCGTGACAACTTTCCTTGTGCTTTCTAAACATGTCGTGAAATCGTGACAACTTTCTTTGCACCTTCTAAACATGTCGCGAAATCGTGATAGCTTTCTTACTTGCCTTCTTTGCTTCCAACATGTCGCGAAATCATGACAGTTTTTCCACTTGGCTTCTTTGCCTGCAACATGTCGCGAAATCGTGACAGTTTTGCTTGTGCCTTCTCTCTCCTCGTCCATGTCACGAAATCATGACAATTTTGCTTGCGCCTTCTCTCTCCTCAACCACTTTTCTTGCACCTTCTCTCTCCTTCGATATGTCATGAAATCGTGACGTTTTTCTTTCTGCCTTCTAACTTCTCAACCTGTCGCGATATCGCGACAGAAAACATGTCGCGATATCGCGACAGTTTTCTTACTTGTCTTTTTCTTTGATTTTTTGAATCTGGGTCACTTCTATTTTCCTAGAATTTCACTGTACATGATCTGACTGACCTCTGAACTCCTGTCCACTGCTTCAACTGCATCAACTGATCTATCTGTCTGTGTTGACAACAATGACAATACTTTTGCTGCACCTTGCTCAACAATCTCCCCCTTTGGAATTGTTGGCAACACTCATGCACTCTCCTGTAATTCTTCTCCCCCTTTGACAATAATACCAAAGGGCTGCTGCAGACTCCCCCTGAGTCTATGCACAACATTCTCAGATACACATTGTTATAGTTAGCAAAAATCATGAATATGAGCAAAACTATAAACATAGGCATAAATACTCCCCCCGAGAATGTGATCCCAATTGATAGTCAGTTCTTTGGAAATGTGACTACTCCCAACTTACTCCGAAGGTACTCAAAAACTTCCTTGGGCAATGGTTTTGTGAATATATCTGCTACTTGCTCTGTAGTTGGAACAAAATCCAATTTGACCTCACCTTCTGCAACTTTATCCTTCAAGAAGTGATACCGGATTGCAATATGTTTGGTTCGAGAATGCATAACCGGATTCTTTGATATGTTTATAGCATTGGTGTTATCACATTTAACTGAAATTGGCTCTTTGAAGTGAATACCAAGATCTTTCAGTGTTTGTCTCATCCATAATATCTGAGTACAACATGTTGTTGCTGCAATGTATTCTGCCTCTACTGTGGATAGAGAGACTGATTCTTGTTTCTTGTTGTGCCATGCTACCAACCTGTCTCCAAGATAAAATGCTCCTCCACTGGTACTCTTTCTATCATCAATACATCTTGCCCAATCTGCATCAGAATATGCAATAAGAGTGAAGTCCTTACCTTTTGGGTACCACAACCCATACTCCATAGTACCCTTGAGGTACCTAAAAATCCTCTTTACAAGCTTGTCACATGAGTCTCTTTGGGACTAGCCTGAAATCTTGCTACCATGCATACTTGCCTGTAATATATCTGGTCTAGTGGTTGTCAAATACAGCAGGCTTCCAATCATAGACCTGTACATGGTTTGATCTACATCTGGAGATTTGTCATCCTTGCTCAACTTGCAACCTGTTGTCATGGGAGTGCTAACAGGTTTACTATCCTCCATTGTGAACTTTTTCAACATTTCTTTCACATATTTAACTTGAGAGATAAAAATGCCCTTTTCACTTTGATTGACTTGCAGTCCGAGGAAATAAGAAAGTTCACCAATCATTGACATCTCAAATTCAGTCTTCATTTTATTTGCTATGTCTCTACAAGATTTATCATGACTGCTGCCAAAAATGATATCATCTACATAAACAACAAGGACAATAAGATTGCCATTTTCTATTTTAACATATAGATTGTTGTCCACCAAACCTTTCTTGAACCCTTGTTTAATAAGATAGTTATCCAGCCTTGCATACCATGCTCTGGGTGCCTATTTTAGACCATACAACGCTTTCTTTAACCTACAAACAAAATCGGGATTGTCACCGAGTTGAAAGCCATCTGGCTGTTCAATGTAAACCTCTTCTTCCAGATTTCCATTTAGAAATGCTGATTTTACGTCCATTTGATATACTTTGAAGTTTTTATGGACTGCTAAAGCCAAAAACATTCTGATTGCTTCTAGTCTAGCAACTGGTGCAAATGTTTCCTCAAAATCAATGCCTTCAACCTGAGCATAGCCTTTACAGACCAATCTTGCCTTATTTATGACAACCTTGCCCGTCTTCATTTAATTTATTTTGAAAAATCCATTTAGTACCAATTATGTTTTTATTTGCTGGCCATGGTACTAATTCCCAGGTTTTGTTTTTCTCAATCTGATCTAGTTCTTCATTAATTGCCTTCATCCAACTTTCATCTGTGCTTGCTTCAGCAATATTTTTGGGTTCAATGCTGGATAATAAAGAGTAGTTCCGTATTACTGCTCTTCTTGTCTGAATACCAACTGTTGGGTCCCCAATAATCTGTTCTCTGGGATGATTTTTTTGCCAACTGCCTATTTTGAATTTCTTGTTCTCTTCTTCTTCTAAGTCAATTCTTAAATCAGTTGAGTCAATTTTCTAATTTTCTTCTATTTCCATTTCTTCATCTCCTTCAATGACTTCTTCATAAATAGGGTAGTTTTCTTGATAAGTTGTTTCTCGATCTCTACCTTCATCAACTTTAACATCTGCACTCTCCACAATTTTCTTTAGCCTCTTGTTGTAACACGTGTAGGCTTTGCTTTTTGTTGAGTATCCAAGAAAAATACCTTCGTCAGCTCTATCTTCAAATTTATCGAGATTATCTTCAGTTCGTTTGATGTAGCACTTGCTGCCGAACACTTTGAAATATCTTGCTGTAGCCTTTCTGCCGAACCACAGCTCATACGGTGTTTTGCTTTCATGTGTTCTTAGCATGCACCTATTTTGAATATAAACTACAGTATGTACTGCCTCTTTCCAGAATCTGTCAGCTATTTTGTTCTCAGCCAACATTGTCCATGCCATTTCTTGCACAGTCTTGTTCTTCCTTTCAACAACACCATTCTGCTGAGGTGTCCTTGCTGCTGAAAACTGTCTTCTAATCCCATATTTTTGATAGTATTCTGCAAACTCCTCTGAGATAAACTCTCCTCCTCTGTCTGATCTTAGGCATTTAATTCTTTTTCCAATCTGATTCTCAACCTATTTTTTAAAAATCTTGAACATCTCAAAGGCATCTGATTTAAGCTTTAAAAATAGTACCCATGTCATTTTGGAGTAGTCATCTATGAACAACATAAAGTATTTGTCACCATTTATGCTTTGTGTTCTCATGGGTCCACATAAATCAGTATGTATCAGCTCTAACGGTTTTCTAGTGAAATATTTCTTTGCTTTAAATGTGGATCTGGTTTGCTTCCCTTTTTGGCATGAGGCACATATGCTGTTTACCGGTTTGCCAATGGTGGGTATATCTCTTACTTGCCTTTTTGAACTTATTTTTACCAGATTGTCAAAGCTAATATGACCGAGCCTCTTGTGCCACAGCCAGTTTTCATCTTCCTGTCCAATCAAGCATGATCCTTCTGAAGTTTCTAAGAGAGTGTATAGATTTCCAGAAGTCCTCGATCCAGTAGCTATCAGCTTCCCACTGTGTGCTTTTTTGACTTCATAGCCCTGCTTTTTAAAAATGACTTCATGACCTCTATCACAGATTTGACTTACGCTCAGTAAGTTGTGCTTCAAACCAACTACAAACAAAACTTCTTTGGAATTGATCTTTCCATCACTTATTTTGATTGATCCTTTGCCAACTATTTTGGCTCCATCATTATTTCCAAACTTTACAGAACCCCCTTCATATTTCTGTAATTTTTCAAATTTTTGTTTATCTCCTGTCATGTGACTGGAGCATCCACTATCCAATATCCATGGTGCTGATTTGTTCTGTGCTTTGAATGTTGTCTGGACAATCAAGGATTCCTTTTCTTCTTTGAGTTGCTCTTTTTCTTTCCATTCTAATTTGACTGTAGTTTTGGTCACTTGTTTAGACTTTTCTTTGTCAGTGGCCTGTGCATGTTTATCTGGGAATTTTCTATTTTGCCTTAAACTATTTGGTTGAGTTCTTCTTCCTTGATATTTATTTGCTGCATATGTGCTTCTACAGTTTCTTGCAATGTGTCCAAAGTTATGACAGTTATAGCATTCTACTGCATAATCTATCAAGGGTGAAAATACATTTCTACTTGGAAAAATTTCTTTGTCCTATATTATAAATGCAGTCTAAAATCTTATGACCGTAAGTATTGCATTTAAAACAATAACCAGAAAAAGAATGATTGAACCTGGGAGTTGGTCTTTGCCAATTTGTAGTAGGAGCCACAAATTTTCTTCTCCTTTGATGAGTGACTTTTGTGAATCCCTCATTGTCAACAGTCTTCTCGTGCCTGCCATTGTTGCTTTCTTTTGCAAGATTCATTTTTCTTTGGTCAACCTTGATTTTATCCTCTTTCTTTACTGGTTCTACAGTTATGGCCTTTGATCCACTTGATGATTCTCCTTCGACAAACCCCAAGCCAAACTTGATGTCTGTAGTCCTCTGACTATTTATAATCTTTTCAAGCTTTGCAGAACTTCCTTCAAGTTTGTGATAGCAACTTAATTTTTGATTCTTTTCTTCAAGCCGCATTCTTAAGACAACAATCTCTTCTTCTAGTTTGCAGCACTCATCTATTTTCATGGTTAATTGAACTTCGAGTTCTTCAGACATTTTCTTAAATTCTTCTGTTTGTACTTTCAAACTGCTTATTATGTCATTCGCATCCTCTAGCTTTCTTGAGACCTTATTATTCTTTTTCCTTTCTGTCTTCAACTCTTTAAGTGCAGCAACCAACTCTCCTTCCAGATAAACTTCAGCCTCATCCTTACTTTTTGTATCATCTTCCTATTTTTCTTCTATTTTTGCTTCTTCAAATGCCATGAACAGAGCTTCACCTGTTTCTTCTTCAGAATCTTCACCTGAGCTATCTTCAGAAGAGCTGACATTCTTGGATATGAAACTTTTCTTTTTGAAATTGCTTTTCCTAAAGTTTGGTTTCTTCTTCCAGTCACTTCTTTCTTGGTGTGACCCTTCATCACTTTTGGTTTTCTCATTCATTGGACACTTAGCTGCAAAGTGACCGACCCCTCCACAATTGAAACACTTAAATGGTAACTTACCTCTATATTTTCCTTTTCCCTTTGTAAGTTTCCGAACAAAGTTGGCTTTCGTTTCATCCGATGTCTCTTCATCCTCAGATTCTTGTTCAGTTTTTGTATTCTTGTGTGCTTTAAAAGCAGCTTCTCTGTCTATGGGCTTAGTTTGTCCTATTCTCATTTCATATGCCATCAAAGAGCCATGCATCTCGTCCATGCTAAAATTGTTTAGATCTTTAGCCTCTTCTATTGCAGAAACTTTAGAATTAAATCTTTTGTGAAGAGTTCTAAGTACCTTTTTCATGACAACCGCATCTTCGATCTCTTCGTCGAGTCCTCTGATTGCATTAATGACTCCATTGACTCTCAGCATATAGGCCTCTATGTTCTCATCGTCATTCATTTGTAATGCTTCGAACTGAGCTCGATGAGTTTGTAGTTTGGCTTCCTTGATCTTGTTGTCTCCTTCATGAATGCTCTTCAGTTTGTCCCATATGTCTTTTGTCGATTTATAGCTCATGACCCTTATCAGTTCACTGTCTACTAGCCCACACATTATGGCATTCTTTGCTTTGGAGTTATTCTCAGACAGTTTCTTACCGACAGTATCTGTTGGAGGAGTAGCGGGTGCTGTGTATCCACTTTCTACTGACTCCCAAATGTCGTATCCTAACGCACTCAGATATGTCTGCATCCTGAGTCTCCAGAATGAGTAATTAGTTCCATTGAACAAAGGAGCTTTGTTTGATGAAAATCCTTCACTACCTGCCATTGTGTTCCTTCCAAGATCACCTTAGCTGATTAAGCTTGTTCAGGAACCTTGCTCTGATACCAATTGATATTCTCACAATGACACTGAGAGGGGGGTGAATCAGTGTAGCTAAAAATCTAATCTGCAATTCTTAAAACTGAAGCAAAGAGAACTTGAAAATAGATAAAGCAATAAACACAAGAGAGCACACCACAACACACAATGTAACGAGGTTCACCAATTTGGCTACTCCTCAAGAATGACTGCTTGGACTACGGTCCAAATCCAGCCTTTGCAAAACACCAATTTTACAATATGTTTACCAGCACCCACTGGAAGGAGCACCAACCCCTGATTTATCTGCACCAATAGAAAGGAGCACCAACCCCTATCCAAGCACCAACTTGGATCATAGTTTTGAAAGTTATATCAATGACATACAAATGCCTTCACTTTTTCAAGACCCTGACTGGTCTCCAATTTATCAAAACACAATAAATACTCACTGCTCAGCTTATCACTCTCTTACAACACTCTTCTCACCCTCTTTCGGTAGCACTTTCACTCATTCAGCAGCAACCTGACTTCTCCACGTAGACCTGCTTTTATAACAGATTAATCTCTATTTTTAACTTCCATATTTGCGCATGCAACCCGTAACTGTTTCTTAAATATTCTCTTCTGCCACTTGTCAACTGTAACTACATCTTTATGTAACTCCTTTTGCGTATTTAGAGTGGGCATTTCGTTAAACACGTTACATGCAACATATACCCTCTCGACTCATGACATGTTCGTATTCTTTTCTGTGCATGCATGCATTTTACGATTCTATTTATGCGATTTGTTCGATTTCTCCTTTTTCTGACTGTTCCTAAAAAGCTGCATGATTTCTATTTGTAACTGCACCTGTAACTGTCGCATTTACTCTAGTTAACTCTTCTTATTTTGGCTGCATGCTTTTCTCTACAACTGCCCCTTTAACTATTGTTCTATCCGTAGTTAACTGTCTGTTATCGTGTTGTTGCGACCTATCATAAAATCATGACACTTTTGTCTCTTTCTGCCCTTCTCACCTTTCACCCATGAAAATATAGCATGTCATGAAATCATGACATTCTTAGCCTCCTTGTTCACTTCTTCGCTTGCAACCGCGAAAACCAGACATGTCACAAAATCGTGACATTCTCGACCTCCTTGTTCACTTCTTGGCTTGCTCTAGCGAAAACCAGACATGTCATGAAATCGTGACACTTTCACCTTCTTGCTACTCTTCTTGGCTTCAACCAGCGAAAATGGAACATGTCACAAAATCGTGACATCTTTCTCTGCCTTGTGCCTTTTCTACCTTTCACCCGCGAAAATGAAACATGTCATGAAATCGTGACATCTTTCGCTGCCTTGTGCCTTTTCTGTCTTTGGCCAGTGAAAACACAACATGTCACGAAATCGTGACACCTTTCTCTATCAGACTCTCTCTCCTACATTATGTCACGAAATCGTGACACTTTTTCTCCTTGGCGCTTTTCTTCCCGTCGAGTCACGAAAACCCGACATGTCGCGATATCGTGACACTTTTTCTCCTTGGCGCTTCTTCTTGCAACTTGTCATGAAATCATGACACTTTTTCTCCTTAGCGCTTCTTCTCTGAACATGTCGTGAAATCGCGACACTTTTTCTCCTTAGCGTGCTTCTCTGCAAACATGTCGCGAAATCGTGACACTTTCCTTGTAAGCGCTTCTTCTCCAAACATGTCACGAAATCATGACAACTTTCTACTTGCATTCTTCTCCAACATGTCGCGAAATCGTGACAGCTTTCCTTGTGCTTTCTAAACATGTCATGAAATCACGACAACTTTCTTTGCACCTTCTAAACATGTCGCAAAATCGTGACAGCTTTCTTACTTGCCTTCTTTGCTTCCAACATGTCGCGAAATCGTGACAATTTTTCCACTTGGCTTCTTTGCCTGCAACATGTCACGAAATCATGATAGTTTTGCTTGCGCCTTCTCTCTCCTCATCCATGTCACGAAATCATGACAATTTTGCTTGCGCCTTCTCTCTCCTCCGATATGTCATGAAATCATGACGTTTTTCTTTCTGCCTTCTTTCTTCTCAACCTGTCGTGATATCGCGACAGAAAACATGTCGCGATATCGCGACAGTTTTCTTACTTGTCTTTTTCTTTGATTTTTTGAATCTGGGTCACTTCTGTTTTCCTGGAATTTCACTGTACATGATCTGACTGACCTCTGAACTCCTGTCCACTGCTTCAACTGCATCAACTGATCTATCTGTCTGTGTTGACAACAATGACAATACTTTTGCTGCACCTTGCTCAATAGTGATTGCCTATCTATACTTGCATAAATATTTCTTGCAAATTACTCCATGTTGTCACACATATTTAGGGTCACATAAACCCCTTTCTTCACACCCTCGTATTGCATGTTTCTATGCTTTAAAAAATAGAGTCAATTTCTTTTCCTAAAGGCATCTAGGATTAGATTCTTTGTTTACAAAAAGTATTTCATTCTAGTCTTTTGCTTTCAAAAAATGCATATAAGGCTAGATTTTAATTTGAAAAGGCAATTAGTTAGATTTCCTATTTTACATAACATCGTTAGCAAAACAAAAACCCACACACACACACATGGTATTTTAAACAAGTGGTGAGATTGGATTTCATCCCCAATCCATCACTCGAGACTGGTGTGGTAGGAGTTGTACCCTCCACCATCTCACCTCCCTAGACACCTAGTAGCCCCACAAGAGTGGTTTTATGGATTTCATCATCGAAAAACCCCCACTTTTGAGACTGGGCTTCTAGATTTCATCACCAGAAGTTACCTTCAGAGTGGGATAGGATTAGATGCCTTCGTTCACAAGGCTTACATAATTAGTGAACATGGTAACTATCATTATTGACTAAGCCCACCCGAGGGTGAAGTGAAAGCATGGGTATGCTAGTAGTAGGTCTCAGATAGTGCCACCTCTTCTCATGAGAGGATATAGAGAACTCACTTCAGCATAGTGGGTTCCCCCCTTTTAGGATATCATTTTACTACACCTTCCATATAGGTCACCATTCGCACATTGTGATATTGTTCTATTATATGCATCTTTGGGTGTTGTAGGAGGTTCGATACCGATGACATTCTTGATATTCTAGAGTATTCACTCCACTACCTATGATACTACCTAGGAGGTATCAACATCAAAACACACATAAATGAACAAAACACTTTTATTTTTAGCATTTAGAACTGATTCTAGTTTACCATTGTTTGCATGATCACAAACTGGTTTCAACATATTACACCACTTGTCACTTTATTGTTCAAGCTACATACAACACATCATTGCTTTACTTTTATATTAGATACAATTGAGTCTACACCATATAGGGTTATTCCTAAACCCCTTCACACAACACACTTAGAACTATAGATTCTAATTCCTGCATAGTTCTAAACCTTCATGACATGACACATGTTGCCATGCCTATTGTCACCCATAGTCGAGCACATGAGCAAGCATACCTTATAGAGGAAGCACCTACCACCTCTTCTAGTCAGTCCCCTCCTACTCCTTTGATCATGAAGGGGAAGGCCATACACACACCTGATTTACTCACAGGGTCTGATCTACAGTATACACACATGATACCTCAGGATGAGACATCCACTTTGAGTGAAGCCCTCGCTACTTCACTTGTAGAATATTATCCACTTCTTTCATCCCCATCCTCACCTAATCCACCGACCATGTTCTATGACCATGTGATCTACATGGTGCTAGGACAACCTCATCCATTCTTTACCATAGATGAGGAGGTCACACCTACTTCCCCTACCTTTGCACACCCCTTTTTCTAGAGTCTATCTCAATCCTTTTTGAGAATGACTCCTCCCTCTTGAACCGCACTCGCCAGAGGTCACATCATTCACCCCTATAGTAGGAATGATTTTTGACCCTTCCTCTTCTACCATAGGTACCCAGAGGCCAGCATTCCAAACTATGCAACAACAACCTCCTCTACAGGAACAACAAACACCCCCTCAAACATCATACCCATACTCTTCTCAAGAGTCCCAACCATCATCATCTCAGCAGCCATTTTTCACAATGTTTGAGGACTTATCACAGAAGCCTCTCCAAACCCAAGCCACCCAATGTCAACAACGACAACCAACAACCCAAATTCATTCGAGAGTGGACACAGGCACCACCTCCTCTTCCCAAGCTCCTACTTTGGAAGCTTACCCTTATTTTTCTATTGCATTCCCACCTATATCTCAGGTCCCAGAGTGTACAATGCCCAATCCTTTACTATACCCTCACCTTCATCGACCTTTAGGATACCTCCTCCTCCTCATTTCCAAGCGCCTACCACTAATCTTCCCCCTACCTATGGATCAAAACCCATAGCTTATACACCCACTTCCCCAGGCTATTCCACATAGTTTAGCTTCACCACCACCCATCCTTTAGGATAGAGATAGGTCCCAAATTTTGACACCTTACCTCGACCATCCCTAGCACCAATAGCATCGATACCCCCACTCTCACCTACTAGGGCTACATTTTTCACACCTCCTCCTTCATGGTCATCACCTCCTATGACCCAACCATTACAGTAGGTTCCTACCCAGTAGGAACCCATGCCACAACAACACACATCCCAATCACAATATTACTACCCCCAACAAACATCTATTCCATAGCCTAGTATCCCACTAGCCCCTACATCATATGCCACTCAATACCCATCATACCAAGACCAGCTAGAACAATTCCCTCCATAATATAGGGAAGAACAACAACAACCTCACTATCCACCACATTCCCAGGCTCAACCAACCCTAGCTCAATCCTCCATACCCTTAACACCTAAAATTCAACTCCTACGAGATGAAGTCAAGATGTTAAACCTATGCACACCGCAAGCTACGGGCCACAAAAACCATCCTACGATGAACTCTACAATGAGCCAGTTCATCCATCCATCCCTATCCCACCTTACCCCTACCACTTTGAGATCCTAAATTTTGATAAGTATAAAGGTAAGGAAGACCCCAGAGAGCATGTCAGTAACTATCACTCAACTTGCTACCAACTTCATAGTAGCAATCCCCTTATGTTGCGTACCTTCTCTCTCTCCCTTGTAGGACAAGCCTTAGATTGGTATAACATGCTACCATGACATAGCCTTTATACCTTTGAGCAATTAGCAAACACCTTTTTAGAACACTTCTCCATTAATATAAAAAATAAGACTACCTTCTTAGACGTCTATGCCTTACGATAGGTTGACGATGAACCTATCACCGAGTTTATCTCTAGATGGAGAGCGATCATCCATGATCTCACCCATAGCCTCCCTACCATGGAGCTAGTGACACTCTTTTCCAAGAGTTGCCACAAACACATCTCTACCTCTCTACAACTTCACCAAAGCTGCACCTTCGAGGAAGCCATTTCATAGGCAAAGGTTATCAAAGACATTAAAGTCCAATACGATAAAATTAAGTTAAGATCAAAGCCTAACTATAGTTCAAACTTCTATTTTAATAGAAACACACCCAACCAACCTTATCCTCGGCCTCCACAAGCCAACCAAGTGGCAACTGCTACCCTAGCACCCGCACCAAGTCCACCACCTTACATTCCACAACAACAAGTATTCCAAACCAATGTGCCTTCCCCACCTAGGCCTCAATAGTCTCATGGCATGCATCCACAAGGTCCACAATGTAACCTTACACCACTATCTGAACCCTTACCAGCCCTTTTCCATAGGTTACATGAGGGTGGACATCTCCTTCTACCCGAGATTCGACCATTAGATCCAAACATACCTAAGCCTCATGGATACAATGAGCAATCCTATTATCCATACCATAGATAGCATGGCCATGACATCGAGTCATGTCACTCTTTCCATGCTCAAGTGTAGGACCTAATCGATAGGGGTACCATTTAAGTATCGAACCCTTTGGCCCCACAAAACCAAAACCTAGGGATCTTCCAGAATCCTCTACCTGACCATAGAGGAACCAATCCCCAAAGACCTCCAACCAATCCTCCAGGACCACCTCACCAAGTGAATAGTGTCCAATGTGACCCTCCATCATGTGGTGTGGTAGGCATGATAAATATTACCACATGAAACCAATGATACCCATCACATCAGACCACACCTATTGTCTCCCCACCTACCCAATTCACATCACCACAAGTCTCCCAAACTCCTAGCACTATACCACCTCCACCCCAAAATGTGATCATGATCCATGGTAGCCTCACCCATCAATTACATAATGCCCCCACATGATTATCCATTTTTGACCTCTTACAACAATCTCAACCCCATCATGAGGCATTGAATGACATTTTACATTCTATAGATTTAGAAATACATGATACAAATGCATTTGTAAACTTTGTAGGGAACATCCCATGATGCCTCCAACCATCCATTAGTTTCCATGACCATGAGATAACAGAACTTGTAGGAGGAGCAGATCCCCCTCTCCATATACAAGCCACTATCAATGACATCACCTACAAGTGGGTCCTCATTGATATGGGCTCATCCATTAGTATCATATCTACGATAGCTCTACACCATTTACATATTCTTCCAGCCCACTTTGCCATACCTTCGCTTGACCTACGCACATTTGATGACTCTATGAGACCTACGGTAGGATCCATAGTCCTACCCATCCGAGTAGGTGTCCATACTATTTCCATCCTCTTCCATATAATCCAAGGGGAGATGCAGTACAACATCCTCCTTGGTCACCCATGGATCAGGGATATGCAATGTGTCCCTTCCATGCTACACCATTGTCTCAAGTACATCCATAATGGACTTGTCCATTGCATCCCTACCGATGGAGATCCCTTTAAGTTTTGCAACATTGTAGATCTTCCACCTACGCCTTCCTTCTCATCCATGCAACTATTCCCTATTTCTTCCCATCAATCAGTCGAAGCATCAACATCCTCCCCTACATCTACCTCGTTACCCCAATCCTCATCAAGGACACACCTTCAGTGTCAACACCATTAGCACCATCATCTGTAGTGCCTAACCCCACTACCATACCATTCTCACCTCCCATATTATGGCCACCATGACCATCCCAACCTTCATCCTCTACAAACTCACCTTCGATGCCACAACCACCATCACCACCCACATCGCACCCTATCACTCCACCTCAATCATCCTCCCCTATGAAAGCACCTATCCTCCCTACACCATGTACACCTCCCCTTCCTTTTCATCCATGGCCTAGGTCATTCACTTCCCTGCATAGTCCAATACCTACTCCTCCTCCTTCACAATTCCCATAGGCCAATCATCCTATACCAGCTACCATAGTCAAATGCCATGAGTGGGAGCAATGAGCATCTCACTTAGATGACCAACTACTACACCCTTCCACTACTACCATTAGAGAATCTTAGACTTCACCTTCATCATCTGATTCAGATTCACCACCTCATTCACTAGAGCATGCAACACCATGCATATCTATTTTTATGACAAACTCAAGTCCAAGGGATTACAATGTGCATGATGCCCACGTACGTCCACCTATCATCCAATCCATGAGACTTTGGCCACCCCTCAACCTCAATGTTGACTATTGGAACCATCATACAACTAGGATCTCCCGATAATCATACCAACTTTGTCTACACTAGAGTTGATTCCTCACTCCCACCTATAGTATCTCCACCACCACAATCTAGCTTTTGTGGTACAATTGATCACCTAGCTAATCCCTATTTTACCTTATACTACCTTCAACATTTCCATTGGCATGGGTTTGGACTAGGCCACTATGAGCAAGGGTTGCATACACCCATTAACCCTCATGTCCAATCCCCTACCAATAAATCTAGCTTAGGTTATCGCCCAACCATCATCCATACATTAGAGGATGAACTTCAAGATCTTTCCCTACATCCTTCTCCTCTTCCAATGCACACTTTGGAAGAATACATTGACATGGACATCCTAGAAGACACTCCATCACCCCAATCTACCATTACAATCCCATGTGACTTCTTCAAAGAATCACCCGATTTCGACAACACATCTTCATGTTGTGTTGATGAATTGATGAGCCAATTTATGGCCCTATCCTTGAATGCTCATTCCCTAGAGTAGGACGTGACATCCCCACCACCATCATCAACATATTTAGCCCCATTCCTACCTATACATCGATAACTTCAATGAGCTACCACTCGACCATGATCTCCACCAGTCATCATGTGCCCTCCTTTAAGCCTTTTAGGATGCTCATAAGTTGTCGAGTCATCATCACTAGACTCTTCACCACCCACATCCCCCACAACATCAATTAATATGGTCAAGGTGGATCTTTTCTCTCCACTATGATACACACACCAGCCAACATGAGATGATACACCAAACCCCAACTTCATCGATCTCATGCACATCTCACCCATACCAACACCCCAAGATTTCCTACTCTCACCACACATCTTGCATGCTATGAATGCCCCTTCATCATCTACACCACCTCACATACCATAGGTGCACCACACAACATTTACCTAGATGATGAATACAAATTTATCGAGGCCACCGATGACCTCCATATTATTCCAATTCTAGAATAATTGCATGATGGTTCCCACATGCTTATCGAGGAAACCATTGATGTTGACATAGGTGATGATCCCGAAACCCCTCACATAGTTAAATTAGCTACCAACCTCTCACCCGAGGAATGCATTTTATTCACAAATTTCCTTTACAAGTATATTCAAGTCTTCGCATGGTCATACAAGGATATGCTAGGACTCGATCCTACCCTAGTAGTTCACAACCTCACACTCGATCAAAATGCCAAACCAGTAAGGCAAAAGTTATGATGCATGCACCCAACGGTTGCATTACTAGTAAAAACTAAGCTCCAAAAGCTCTTAGATGTAGACTTCATAGTACCCATAGACTATCCTGAATGGGTCTCTAACATGGTCCCCATACCTAAGCCATCCGATGAAGTTCACATCTGCATAGACTTTCATGACTTAAACAAAGCTTATCCTAAAGATAACTTTCCCCTACCTAACATTGAATCACTCATCGATTCTATCATGGGCCATGAGATGATATCCCTCATGGATGGATTCTCAGGTTATAACCAAATCAGGATCAACCCTGTTGATCAACACAAGATATCATTTACAACCCCTGGGGGACATTCTGCTACAAGGTCATGCCATTTGGCCTTAAAAATATTGGGGCAACCTACCATGCAATGACCTACATTTTCCATGATTACATGCACAAAACCATGGAAGATTACGTAGATGACCTCATTGCTAAATCCAAGAAATGCTCGGAACACCTTGAAGATCTCGTCGGATCTTTGACCGCTTGTTAGAACACAACGTCCACCTTAACCCAAAGAAGTGTGTCTTTGGTGTTACTTCAAGAAAATTTTAGGATTCATTATCTCCCAATGAGGCATTGAAGTCGATCCTAGTAAAGTAAAATCCATCACCGAGATGCCCCCACCCACTACCCTGAAACAATTATGCAACCTCTAGGGAAAAATCACTTCTATCCACCGATTCATAGCACAACTATCAGACAAGTGCAAACCATTCAACCACCTTTTACAAAAGGGAGTAAATTTCAAATGGGATCATAACTACCAACAAGATTTTGATGACATCAAAACTTACCTTACTTCACCACCAGTTATGTCACCCCCACACCCACAGCTACCGCTCATCCTATACATTTTTACTATAGATTTTATGCTAGGTACACTTCTAGCCCAAAAGAACATGCTCGACAAAGAGCAAGCCATCTACTACATAAGTCGCATGCTAGTTAGCTACGAAGCTAGATACGGGTACATGGAGAAACTATGCCTAGCTGTAGTATTCACCACCCAGAAACTATGCCATTATATGCTCAACCATACAACCTTTGTCATCACCCGAGACAATCCCCTCCATTACATGATGAACAAAAGCTATCACAATTCCTACACAACTAAGTGGATCATGCTTCTAACCGAATTTGACCTCGAATTCATTTCACAAAAGTCCATCAAAGGGTAGGTCATAGCAGACCAACTTGCAGAAGCTCCCTTGTTCGATGACCAACCTCTCCTCATTCAGCTCCTTGATGACTCCATATTCCACATAACAGAAGATGAAGAATATGTTGAACCAGAGATGATAGCCGACTTGACTCTATTCTTTGATGGCTCCTGATGCATGCATGTTGGGGGTGCAGGCATTGTATTCTTCACACCTGAAGGTGAACCACTCCCCTTTTCATTCAAGTTGGACTTCCCTTGTATGAACAACAATATGGAATATGAAGCCCTAATCCTCGGATTGAAATAGGTGCATTCCATGCATATCAAATGCCTTCATATCATAGGTGATTCCCTTTTAATAGTAAACCAAGTGCAAGAGATCTGGAAATGCAATTGCCTAGTTCTCCAACAATACAAGCAAATTGCACAACAACTCCTCTACCGATTTGAATGGTATGACATCGAAGCCGCTCCATGATCCTCAAACCATTTTGTAGATACAATGGCCTCCTTAGGATCATTAATCCTATAAAATCCAACATCAACAACCACATCCATGACCATTCATACACTCACTCAATCTACCATATCACCCACATCTCCTAAATATGATGGTGGCATTCATGTGGTCGATACCGAACCACATGACCCATGGTTTGCATAGATCAAATATTATATTAAATTAGGATTTCTACCATGCGACTTACCACATGCTCAACGTTGAGCATTTAAACAAAGAGCAATCCACTACACATTGTTGGGGGACATCCTCTATCACCGTAGCTATGATGGCATGCTCTTGCATTGCTTAGAACCTCATGAATCTCAATAGGTTGTACAAGAAACCCATGATGGTACTTGTGGTGGCCACTTCAGTGGCATGGCAATCATGAAATGCATCCTTCGCATGGGATACTATTGGCCAAAAATGGAACATGACTATTGTGAGTATGTGAGGCATTGTATCAAGTGCCAACAACATGCAAACCTCACACACCTTCCATCTCAAGTGCTCCAACCTATCCAATCCATGTGGCCTTTCTCCCAATGGGACCTAGATCTTATTGGAAAAATCACACCTACCTCCTCAGGTAATCATAAGTTCATCATCACTACCACAGAATACTTTACAAAGTGGGTCGAAGCCATCCCACTTGTCCAAACCATAGGAGCAAAGATAGTGGTATTCATAATAGACCATATCATATGTCACTTTGGAATCCCTTCCCAAATCATCTCTGACAATGGGAAATCCTTCAAAAACAAAACCATCCATGCTCTTTGCAACAAGTTCAACATTCAACATAGTTTCTCTACCCCATACTACCCATAGGGTAATGGCCAGGTAGAGGCCACAAACAAAATGATTTACTCCATCCTACACAAAATAGTAGCAGAATCACATCATGACTAGCACAACCAAATACCCCTAGCCTTGTGGGCATACCATACAAGCATCCATACCCCCACTAGGGCAACCCCATTTTCACTTGTCTATGGGGCTGAAGCTATCATGCCCCTTGAGCTTGAGATACCTTCCCTAAGGGTATCCATGAAAGAATTCATTGATGATGACACTCCCACCAAGCCCATTTAGATCAGCTTACACTCCTCGATGAACGTCGCATCCATGCCATCGAGCACACATATGTCTACCAAGATCACCTTCATCATGCCTACAATAGTAAGGTACATCAACATAAATTCCAAATTGGTGATTTAGTTCTCAAGGAGAACCAACAAATCACAAGTCAGCCTCACCAACAATGAGACAAGTTTACCCCAAACTGGTTGGGCCCCTTCATTATCACACACAAATTTGGTTTAGGTGCCTATCGCTTGGCTAATCTAGAAGGCCTTGATGAACCTGAGCCTATCAACATCCTACACCTTCATGCATTCAATGCCTAACACACATAGGCATTCACTATCACAAGTAGTATACACTACTATGCACAAACACATCACCTACTAGGAACATCACTATACATGCATCTCTTTTACTTTAAATGTTACAATACACATGCACTTTTACTTTTTTGTTGCCATTTATATGTTGTTGGTATCTATATTTACTTGCAAGATTTACATCATCTACAACCACACCATCAGTAATGAGATACGACAACATCCACACACATCATCATGCAGGACCCTCCACCACCACCACCTATACCGATCACATCGACTGACCTAGCTCGACCACCAGTCACCCTTCATACTAGGTGATCTTCACATTCCTCACATTCAAACCATTACACTCCACCCCGATGCCTTTCCCCTCACCATCGAGGTTCATCTTACTCACCCCATTCTAGAGACAGCCAGGTCTCCCTATCCTCCTTTGATGAAAAGGAGGAAACATCCCATCCCCAAACACAAGGGTCTCCCTCTCATCCACCTAAAGATACCAAGAACCCTTATTCACCAACTAATTCCCCCCACCACCCTCTAGGAGCTTACTACCCTCCTAACAGAGGATACACTCCTCATCCAGCCCATCCTTCATGCCTACCGACCCCACTCCCAAATGGGGAGTCTTCTTATGCCCAAGCCTTGCAAGCCCATGTGGCTCAAGCTACCCAAGCCACCCACATGCACATACCTCCATCCCACATGCACCATCATCCAGAGCCATATCCTATACCACCTATCCTCTAGACACCACCCTCACCACTACGAGGCTTACCCTTTCAGCAAGCCTCACAATCCCCAAGGTCATTCCACTCCTCCTCATCATCATGACCTCATCCATCTTCTCATGCATACCAGGCCACTCCATACACATTGGGGTCTCGATCACCACCTTCTCTGATACTATCACCTCCACACTATGATATACAACATCTCATTTCCTATATCGAGGCTCTTGAGCTATAGATGAGCCATTGTCATTGCCACATTCATCCATGCTAGTCCCCCATGACCCATGCATCCTCACCTCCATGCAGATCCATTCCCCAACCTCAGATTCGACCCACATCAGACTCTCGACCTGCACCTCCACCATTGGACCTCCCTTCATCCACCCCTCATTCACCTCCAATAGAACCTTACATTTACCCCATACCTATTCCATTCACTCCATTATCAAAAATGTTCTATCACCTCATGCATCAAGGTCTTCTTGAATTACCAAAAATTTAGCCCATAGACCCCTCGCATCCTAAACCACGTAATTACCATGAGAGCCAATATTGTATTTATCATCATCAACCAGGTCATGACATTGAAGAATATCGATCATTCAAGAACCTGGTGCACAACATGTTGCATGGTGATCAAACTCCATCACCTGAATGCTCCATCCCATTTAGCCAACTTTTGAGTCCTCCACGTCGCATCATCCCTAGAACTTTACCACCACATGAAACCTTGATAGTGCCAACTCACTATATTCACAACATATCCAACTACACCAACCATCGAAGTCCTAATCATACCATCACTTCACCATCCCATTCCAACCTGACCCATACCACTTTACCCATCAGTAGTTCTCATCTTCTTCCTTCTTTCTTCTTCTACTTCTTACTTCCTTGCATAGTTGTATGGTCATGCTTCGAGTGGCTACATACCTACGTTGATCTACTTCCTCTCTTCTATATTCATTAGCTTTTGGTAATCCCCTTATCTTACTAGTTACCAAAGCCTATTTCTTCTTACTTCTTCCATATGTACATCCTACTCTCACATCCTCTTTCTTTTTGTGATTATTACATATATTTGTACAGCTCACAGTTTATTCACCTACTACACACACACCCCACATTGGGGCAACCATTATCATAGCATCATCTTTTTATCATTACGATACACCATACTCATCATTAGATAAGTTCTCCAAACTTCTCCCTCTACACTTCATAAGCTTCCTCTTGTAGATATTGCATTCCTCCACTTACATCATTTACATTACCTCCATTGCATATATCCATATATTTTTCATTTTAATTTCTTTTATAGTTTGTATATTCTCCCCAAAATGCACCTTCAATAGGAGTAATACATGCACTTGTTAGCATCACCACCTAGATGTCCATTCCCCCTTTTTAGGATTAGGGTATACATAGGTGTCATGCTAAGCTTTGACCACTTACTAGTTCAGTCAATCAAATGTCACCCCTAGCTGACAGGTTTTACATACTCCTTATGGTTCTTTAGGTTGGTTCAACTTCTCTCATGGACCATTCACAATAGGTTACACATTAAACGAATTTTGAGTCTAGGGAAGATGACACCTTGAGTAGATATTGCCATCTAGCGAATGGTTTCCCCTACTCATCCTATCACTTGCATGGTCAACATACGACCTAGGGATAAACAAAGGGATAAGCATAAGCAAAAGTAAAACAATGGGGCAGAAAACAAAAGCCAATGCCCATACAAAAAAAAAGAAAAAAAAGAAAAAAAAAAAAAAAAAGAGCACCACAATAAATAGGTAAACAATAGATGAGGGGCAGAAAACAAAAGGAAAAGCCTCCAGATATCACCAGTGTTATGCTTCATCACCTTTGGTCCTTAGGTTCAACATAACACCATGGGATGATTTCCATCACTAGCAATAGGCTCCAAGAGCCTACCTACCAATGGAATAGTCTTACAAGTGGTGATATATCTATCACATTAGCTACCCACTTTTGTATAGATCACTATTCACTTATGGATAAGCTAGCTAGTTTAGCCATGTCTACAATGGGTTAATCCTACCTCCCTCAAAATGGATAAATGAACCTCACTCATTTACACACATAGGTCCATGACAGATTTTGAACCAATCCGATTAGTTATGAGTTGCCACATAAACTTGCACAATTTTGGGTCTGAGATTTGATTACCAAAACTACATTGGTCAAAGCCATTACATATACCTTATACCATCCTACATCTCTGATATCATGGAATGGATCACATCCACATAGGTACATGCAATAATACAAGTGCTTCCTTGGCGCATTTTAGTCCCCTCATACATGCATCTACGCATCTATGTTACCTAGAGTCATCAAACATTACATCAATGCATTTATCCTACATACACTCTCTCACATTGCATCATCGCATTTCTATTACATGCATTCACTACAAATTGCATTTCATATTACATCACATTACATTGCATTCAAAATACAATCATGCATACTATTCTATAGTATATTCATACTATAGTATGATCATAGATCTACACCATACCACACATGTATATCCATGCATTATAGATACCTACAAATTATGTTATGCTATCTACGCAAACATAAAGAGAACACATTTCAAACCATAATAACAACACATGTATATATAACAGCCAAAACCAAAAGGTATATATATATATTCATCCATCAAAAATACCCATAGGCTACAAACCGAGACCATGCCCATCATCCATCATCCAAAATGCCCATAGGCTACAATCATGAGCAACCCTAACTACCACTAGGAGTCTCCCCACTCCCCTCATAACTCACCCGAACCTCTACAGCTCTGCTAGACTCCACCCTAGCCCCTGAAGCCTGAACCCTAATAGGAGATATCACCATCATCAACAACAACTACATCTACACCTAATATTACCTCATACCTAATAACATCTACTCTACCAAAGTAGCACTACACTAGCTATGTTATGAAGGTGCCCATACATGTGATCATGATCCAAACTAGGACACCACCTGATCATAATCAAGGAGTGTGATCCCATGCACCATCAAAGCAACCTCACATAATGACCTCTTAATAGACTCTACAACCAATAGCCCAGTCACCCTCTCAATGGCCTATGAAGCCTCCTCTCATACCTACTACTAGCTAGCCATATCTACCCTCATATACTCCATATCTACTCTCATCTGCTCCATCTCTGTTACCACCTTGGCATATCTAGCCTCGATGGCCTTCAGAGAGGCCTCACCCACACTCTCCATAGATATCAACCACTCCTCTAGATCTATCACATCTATCTTGTGACTCTTCTCCTTCTCATGAAGCTCAATCTCTAACTGATGAACCCTATCATGCAATAGTCAAGCCTCCTCATCTGCATCCTACCTCTCCTAAACCTCAAATAGAATCTCCTCCATATCCTCAAAAAAACCAACATCAATGGTGTCATCCACACCACCCATCAGTGGGCCCACCTACCTCCTCTACTACCCCAACTACCTCTCCCATGGCCATGCCCCCCTCCATAGGATCCATCTCAATGATCACAGGAACCTCCCCCACTCCCACTCCCTATGAACTCGAAGCACCATCCAATCATCACTGAGACCATCATAGAGGAACCTCCCTCTCACTACTAGATCTCTCCTCTAACCTAGCTCGAGTGCCTCTACCTACTCTCCCCTCTATCAGAGGCACCCCACCACCAGGTGGTACCCATAGATCAACCACACCCCTATCGAGCTCCCAACTCTACATCACCCACCAGGCATCAAACTCTAGTGTCATCCCTGCATTATCCACATCTAAGATAACCATAGGTGGGTCACTCTCACCAACCCATGGCTAACCCCAAACTTTTCCCACCCCACCCACTCCTCATGAATCCACTAACTGCTCATCATCCTTCTCCCAGGTCACCCCACCCAACCAAGGCCTCCACTTAATATCATTGGGTGTCAACTCTCCAAACTTGACCCTCCAAAACAAAGGATCACCCTCATGTGGCCTCTTAATGCCCTTCTCTACATCTGTCCTCCATCTCAAAGCATAGGGTAAATACTCCTTACCCTCAACATGGGTAGGGTGAGGCAATAGTGATGGCCTCTCAATGGATATGTGCTCCCATGCCCATACCTACAGTAGGGGAGTCCAACTCAAACCCTTCCATCCAACATGCACCACATCATGCAACTCTCTATATACCTGAGCTAGTAGTGCAGGCGCCCATGCAAACACAATGCTCCACTCTACCATATCACTCACCACATCCAACATATTCTAGGTAAATAGTACCTTGAAAGTGTCAGGTAAAGCATAGGTAGAGATCATCATCATCATTGTGCACTAGCGCTTAGATATCTTCTTATTAAGCCATAACCACTCATAATCCATCTTCCTAATATCTATCTCCTCCCACCCCTCACCAAAGAAGCACTCCAGTACAACCTCCTTAGAATCATCCGATGTTGCTCTAACCGGAACACCCTCAATAGGTAACTTATAAATCTTGTATACATCCTCTAGCGTAATCGTCATTTCCCTTATAGAAAAATGAAAAGTATTACGATCTACATCCCATCGCTCACATAATGCAGATATGTATGCTCTATTTGCATGAATGCTCTTGCATTCCCAAATACCTCTCAACCACATGACATCCAACCATACCTCATCATCCTCATTTTCCATAAGCTTCTCAAAATCACTCTTCATCTTGCATACACGATGATGAGGCTCGAGCATCTTCACCTATTCATCCACAAACAAGCACAACAAAATATACATTAGCCATCAACACAATGATGCAATCCAATAAAACTCAATCATCACATGAATCCAACATACAAATTAAACTATTTAATTTGACATGCACTTCGAGACATAAAATAGTGCACAATTCACATATCAAAACATATCAAAAAAATAGTCGCATATTTGGATACCCATTTTGCCATTTCATGGTAAAAATTTGAACAGATATGAAAAATAGTACATATTTGGCTCCCAATAGTCAAATACAAAATTACCCACATACCCACTATGGCACAAAATTCAAAACTAAGTCAATCCATCAGACATACAAAAACAAAGTATATTTTTGAATACCCATTTGCCCACTTTACGATGAAAATATCAACAAAATTCAAAAATAGTATACAAATCAACACGAATTTTGAGGTCAATATTACCACAAATACATCCAAATGGTACATACACCAAAACACACAATATCAAAAACACAGTCACATTTTTGAACACCCATTTGCCCACTTCACGGTGAAAGTTCAAACAGATATTGAAAATAGTGCAAATCGGGCTCCCAACAACAAATTTCAAATTCAACACTACCCACATCTTGGCACGTAAATCAAACACATGCCAAATGCAATCATCTACCAAAACAAGTAACATTTTTGGATACCCATTTCACCCTTTTACGGTGAAAGTATCAACGGTTTCTAAAAATACTATCTCTACGGTGGAAAATTTAATAGTCAAAGTTTTCCAATTTACACCCTAAAACCATACATTCAGAAAACATGCCAAACGAAGGCATAAAAAAATAACAATCACAAAAGTGGATACCCATTTCCCACTTTTACAGATGAAATTCAACCACATTGCAAAAATAGTACACCATCGCTCCAAAAATGGATGGTCAAACTAAGACTACTCTACCCATCACCCAGTCAAACTAACATGAAAACAAGTCAAACCTAAAAATAAACTACATTTTTGGGTACCCATTTGGCTAGTTTTACACTTTGTGTTCCAATTTTAATTAAAATTTGCAAAAATTTTAAAAATAAAATGAAAACCTCCCCCCTAATTCACATTTCTCTAGAAAATAAAAAATAAAAAATGAGGTAAATAAAAGCACTTACCAGTGGATCCCCACACCTACTGCCAGCTCCACTTCATCCTCTCATCATCCTCTCACTCGAAATCACCAACCACAATATCCACGCATCACCGAATGCTCCTCCCACTCACTCTCCAACGTTCCCATCATCAAAATGAGCCATTTCAAATCAAAAATTGGCTTAAATACACCTAAAACCCTAATTCACCCCCACCCCATGAATTAGGTCCAATTCACCCCCGCCCCATGAATTAGGATTCAATTCACCCCCCACCCCATGAATTGAGCTTATGACCCTCAAAATAATGCAAATTTCTTCCAAAACCCTAGGAAATCTCCCAAACTATCCTCTAATTTGATTTTTTATCATTTTCATCATGCATTGGTATTCTATCAATCATTGCATCACCAAATCACCACATTCCATTTACCTCATTGTTGATTCCTCATTTGAGGGGGTATTCATATCCAAAGTCAGCTTTGCATGCAACCAACCAACCGAACATCCAAAAGCATGGATATCGCATCTGTCTACAAAATTTTTTGCTGAAGATTATCTTATGAAATAATCTCAATCCCAACCAGATATTTGTTATATCATGAGAGCTATGCATTTCAATGGAGAAGTCAATCTAGCATTCATGTATGTCGAATACAGAATGAATGATACATTTGACGTAATCCTAGCGCAACATTTGGAAAAGGATTTCTAGCATTCATGATGCATAATGAATGACACATTTGAATAATCCAAATGTCCCTTTAGCTCAAATGGTTTGACACTTGTCACCATGTGCTCATCAATCAATCGACAACAAATATTTGAATAGGCATTTGTTCTATTCATACTTTTGGACCATGCTGAATTGGTCGTAAAAGCAAAGCAGTCAAAAGTTGCCTCCCCCAAGCAACTAGTATGACATCAAAAATGTCATACAGGCTCAACAAAACCACTGCATTGCATCCACAATCATCCATCTCCATTTACCGGTATTGTTTTCATTCTATTTTATTTCTTTCTTCTTCTTCTCCTTTCTCCTTCTTGGCTATCGATCAGTATGGTGAAATGTTGTATGGTCATGCTCCCTACATACCTTGGATTAGATCCCATTAATTTCCCTTCCATCCTTATTCCATTTTTCCCTTCTCCCTTGGATTCCTAGTCAATGTTGTATGGTCACGCTTCGAGTGGCTACATACCTTTGATTGGATTCCATTCTCCTTCTATCCCTTTTCCTCTACACAAACCCTTCACATTTTTGTATTAAACTGTATTTCACATAGTATAGTACAAAAAGGGGTAAAATGTAGACACCTAAAAGTCGCACATTGCTATACCTACGTACTTGTAGATCCTTTTGGACACTTGTAGGTTTACATAGGTGATCCTAGATACCCCTAGGCTATTTTAGGTCCTCCTAGACATGTGTAGACTACTGTAGATATGCGTAGACATGCGTAGACTACCGTAGACATGCGTAGACTAGCATAGATCACCCTAGATTATCGTAGCATTGCGTAGACTTCCACACACCACTTCACTAGTTTTTAGGTCCAAAACCCTAATAAACTACCTAAATCACATCATAAACACCTTCCATGCATCGGAAAACCATCCACCAGCCTCCTAAGGTGATACAAGACTCCTTTATGCTTAATTGAGGCCCCCACGGGGCTATTAATTGGCAAAAGTATTAATTGAGTCAATTGTTAAATCTAATTTTAAAGTGACTTCACTTAAGTTCACTTTTAGGGCTAAAAAGGTTAATTAGGTCCTTAAACCCTAATTAGTCCTAATTATTCCCTCCCACATGTGTGTGCACTAGGTTAGTTAGGATATTTCTTAGGAAACCCTAACCTAACCCCAAATCTAACCTAGAGTTGACTAATCCTAGTTAACCCTAATCTCTCCTCACACATGTGTGAGGATGAGATATTTCCTAAGGGAATGTGAGGATGCCACCTCACAAACCCTAACCTAACCTCCATGGGATCTCACCCTAGGGTCTAGTTCTCCTAACTGTGAAAGGTGAGTGTGGACGAAAAAGGATTAATTGCATTAACATTAAAACTTAGGTTACATAGATTAAATAGGCAGTAAATAACCTATTTGAGAAAGAAAGGGGGAAAGGAGAAATTGGGGGAAAGGAAAGATGAATAGAATTCTCTTGCCGCCCAAATGCTGCCGTCCACTGCCGTCTAGGTAAGGTAAAAGGTAAGTTACCTTTACCCAAGGTAAAAACAATTTTTTTAACCTTTTACTAATGGTAATATTCCAACATTCTCCCCCTTAAAGTTGAGAGGACTAACTATATAGTCTCTCAGCTTTATAAATTGAGCTTTAGCCATGCCTTTGGTAAAGATGTCTGCTAGATTATCCAAAGTGCTACAATATTGAAGCTCAACTGTCCGTTGTTCCACCATATCTCTTATGAAGTGATACTTCATATCAAAATGTTTTGACCTTTTGTGGTGGATCGGATTATATGCCAACCGTATGGCACTAATATTATCACAATTCAGCTTGGTTGGACCAATTTGTTTTTTTCCAATCTCTTCAAGGATTTTCCTCAACCAGAGGATCTCGAGCACCGGCATGAGTAATGGCTATGTACTCACCTTCGTAGATGATAATGCTACAACAGATTGCTTCTTGGAACTCCAAGTTATTAGTCCCGAACCTAGACTAAAACAGCTTCCTCGATGTAGATTTTCTCGTCATCTATATTACTGCCCCAATCGCTGTCACTATAACCAAATAACTTCACAGAGTTAGACTTGTGGTAATGGATTCCAAAATCCAATGTACCTTTTACATATCGTAAAATTCGTTTGGTTGCTTGTAGATGCAACTCGGATGGGCATGCCATAAACCGTGATACAAGAGAAACAACATACTGTATATCTGGCCTAGTGTTGGTGAGAAACATTAAACTCCCAACCATGCTTCTGAAATTGGTCAAGTCAACTTTTGGTGCTCCATCTTCTTTGCTTAGCTGGATTCCATGTCCAGTTGGTGTTGCAACTGATTTGCACTGCTGCATAGCAAATTTCTTGATCATGTCATGAGCATATTTCTGTTGACATATGAAGATCCCATTCTTTGATTGATGTACTTCCATTCCTAGGAAGTATCTCATTAATCCGAGATCCTTCATCTCAAACTGATTCATCATGGAGTTTTTGAAATCCATATTCATTTTATTATTACTACCCATGAATATTAGATCATCCACATATAAACAAACTATGAGGATATCTACTCCATTTTTCAGGTAGTATAGTGTTGGTTCACTCTTGCTTTTTGTGAAACCATATTTGCTGAAATAGCCGTCAATTCGTGAGTACCATGCTCTTGGTGCTTGCTTGAGGCCATAAAGTGCTTTTTTTAATTTATAAACAAGGTTCTCTTTTCCTGGTTCTTGGAAACCTTGAGGTTGTTGAACATACACTTCTTCTATCAGGTATCCATTTAAAAATGCACTTTTCACATCCATGTGTTGAATTTTCCATCCTTTATGGGCTGCCAAGGAAAGAACAGTTCTAATTGTTTCTTGTCGAGCAATCGGAGCAAAGGTTTCCTCATAATCTATTCCATATTTCTGAGTAAAACCTTTAGCTACTAATCTTGCCTTGTGCCTTTCAATGCTTCCATAAGCATTGAATTTGGTCTTATAGACCCATTTACATCCAACACATTTTTTTCCCTTGGGAAGCTTCACAAGCTCCCAAGTATCATTTTTTTTAATTGAGGATATTTCCTCTTCCATGGCATCTTGCCATATATTTTCAGTGCATGCTTTTTCATAGCTAGAAGGTTCTAGCTGTGCAGCAGCCAACAAAGCATAATTGACTACATCACCCCTTGGTTCATGAGACTCATCATCCCCTGACATTTGAAGATTTTCAAGTCTTGACAAAATGTCATCCATCTCACTAGCTTGACTCCTAGTGTATCTTTGTTGGAAATTCCTATCCAACATTTGAGTAGATGGATGACTCTGTAGTATGCGCTTTCCTCTATTTGTCTCTTTCCTTTGAGAAACTGAATCAATATCCATCGGGCTTGGAGCGCTTACTGATCTTTGAAATCATTTTGGAGAATTTGGTGGTGCCAACAAAGAAGTCCCTCTTGGACTTGGTGTACCACTTGATGTACTTGATGAAGTTTCCTGATGTGGAATTTGTGGAGGAGGACTTTTTCCACTGCTTTTCTTGGGTTGTACCAATGTGGGAGGTACTAATGTAGAACTGTCCGAATTAGAGTCAAAATCAACAAATTTTTTATGACCCCATTCTCCCCCTTCATCAAAAATTACATCCTTGGAGATAATGATTTTATGTGTCATGGGATTGTACAATCTATACCCTTTGGTTGAATCACAATACCCTACAAAAACACATGCTTGACTCTTTGGATCAAGCTTCTTTCTCTTCTCCTCGAGAATGTGTGCATAAGATAAAGAACCAAATACTCGAAATGTTTGAATTTTGGTTTCTTACCGTACCATCCTTCATAAGGAGTGATACCATCTAAACTAGAAGTCGGACTTCTATTTAGAATATATGCACTTGTTCTCACCGCATCTGCCCAATAGCTGTTTGTGAGATGTTTTGCCTGAAGCATTGTTCTTGCCATTTCAACAAGGGTGCGGTTCTTTCTCTCAGCCACACCGTTCTGCTGTGGGGTATAGGCAGTGGTGAACTGCCTTTTTATCCCATTTTGCTTACAATAATGAAGAAATTCATTTGAGGAGTACTCTCCTCCTTTATCAACGTAAGACATTTGACATAGTAGTCACTTTGCTTTTCTACATTATTTTTGAAGTCTATGAAGCAATCAAATGCTTCATCTTTGTGTTTCAAAAAATAGAGCCAACACATTCTAGAATAATCATCTATGAATGTTAGAAAATAAGAATTGTTTCCAAGACTTTTTGTTTGCATTGGACCACAGATGTCCGAATGTACTAGCTGAAGAGGATAGCTTGCTCTCCACGCTTGGCCTTTTGGAAACTTCGTTCTGGAGTGCTTTCCCAAAGCACATGCTTCGCATACCTTTTTATGTTCTGGAATTTTTGGTAGTCCTGTCACCATAGCTTGTGATATTAACATTTTCAAGCTAGCGGAATTGAGGTGACCATATCTCAAGTGCCACAATTCACTTGGATTTGTAATAGCAATGTTTGCAAGTTGAGCTCCCCCCGGCTCACCAAATTTTAGAGGGAACAACCTATTCTTTGTCATAGGTACTTCGTGATGACCCGGTTACAATTGTTTTTATCAAAGATTGTACATTTGCTTTCATCAAAAACTAATTTGTAATGCTTCTCCATCATTTGGCCAACACTTAACAAATTGTGTTGTAGTTGTGGAGTATAGTATATGTCATTCACATTTTTAAGGCCTTCTTTTGTTGGAACTGCCATAGCTCCAATGCCTTCAACTTGCAAAGATTTATTATCCCCTAACTTAACATGAGATTTGTAATTTGAATCTAATGTAGCAAAGAGATTTTCTTTGCCACTCATGTGGTTGGAGCAACCAGTATCCAAAATCCATGTATCATTTAGATTTTGATCTGGCTGTCCATAAGAGAGAAAAAGGTTTGATGGACCTTCTTCTTCTCCGTAGAATGAGCCATATTGACTGCTTTGATCTTTTGAAGACTTTGACCAGCAGTCACGAGCGAAGTGACCTTGTTTCCCACAATTGAAACAAGCTGTTTTAGTCTTGTTACTTCCTCGTCCTTGATTTCCACGGGCTGCATTGCCTCTTTGGTTCTGATTGGCTCCTCTGTTTTGATTTCCACCTCTGTTTTGATTACCTCCTCTGTAGGAGTTGCTTTGGCTCTTGCCTCTTTGTTGTTGTCCTCTGCCTCGGCCTCTTCCTTGTTCTCGTCTTGCACTTTCATTCGAAGTGAAGGCTTTGTCATCACCTCCATAGCTTGTTGAAGGGGCTCCTTGAAGTCGCTCTTCATGTGATGTTAATGATCCAATCAAACTATCAAATGTAAGAGTAGAAAGGTCTTTGGATTCTTCAATTATGATAGCAATGTGATTCCACTTAGGAAGAAGTGTTCGCAACACTTTCTTCACAATTGTTTCATTTTTTGTGTCTTCACCTAAAGTTTGCATCATATCAACTACTGCTTTGACTCATACATAGTAGTCTCCGACTCTTTCATTTTCCTTCATTCTAAGATTTTCAAAATCTCTTTTCAAAGTCTGAAGCCTGACTTGCTTTACTTTATCACTTCCTTGGAATCCTTCTTTCAAGGCATTCCATGCATCTCAGTAGTGCTAAGTAAGATGCAATTCTAGGAAAGATACTAGGATCTAATGCCGCTTGAAGATGGTATAAGGCAAAAGAATTATTTTTCTCGTGCATCTTTGTAGATCTTCTTATCATTTGCACTTAAAGTAGTCCAATCTGTTGGAGCAATGTATCCGTCTTCAATAATATCCCATAGTCCTTTTCCAATGAGTAATGTCCTCATCTTGATGGACCAATACTCATAATTATCCCCACTGAATTCGGGAATTGGTAGATTATTATGTGATCCCATTATTATCTACTAAAACAAGAAACCTCTCTTTTATAGTCTTATTGCAAAAAAGACTTTACAAACTATCAAGCCCCGCTTGATTTACAATCATAAACAACTCACACTTGTTGTTCAAGCAATTACAAAATTGTCAGCGATTTGTTCATCATCGCCACTAATCAATATTATTTCAGGAGAAGGAGGTTGAAGGATTTCAACTGAATTACTATAATGAGTATATTCGGATCCTTGTGAAGCAATTGCAACTATGTCGGATTGTTCAAATCATCGCCAAAGGAGTTATCTTCTGAATCTGCTTCGTATCCTTGATCAGGATTTCTCTGGTGTGCAATAACCGCATTTTGCAACTGTGAAAAAACTGTATTAAGTCCTAGTGTTTTCACGTGCCTATCAAAGTTTTCAGGGTTTGTTTTCAATAACAACTTGCAGAGGGCATGATAACATCCATCCGATCTTATCATTTAAGAAAATTTCCCAGAAATTTTCTTTTACAAAGATTTCCTCTTAGGAAATAATAAAAAAAAATTAACTTTCAAAGTTTTTTTTAAAAAAAACTTTACAATTATTTCCTCTCAGGAAATTTCTATCAACTTTGAATTTTTTTTTTTTTTTATAAAAAACTAATGAACAGATATTTCCTCTTAGGAAATTACACACAAAAAAAAATTATTATTTTTTTTAAATTTAAACTATTCCTTAGTTTTTTTTTTTTTTTAATTTTAATTATCTATTGACCCCGCCGAGAGTCGATCCTGCGACCTCGCGGGTGTCAGGGCTGAGGGTAGCCGCTGCGCTACCGGGCTGATCCGGGAGCAATGCGTGCTCCCGCCCTTTAGCTTCCGCGTCGAGCGCGAAGCTAATGTTGGCTTCGCGCTTCGGCGCGAAGCTTGATTTTACTTGGGACTTTAGTCCCACATCGCCCGTAGGGCGATGTAAAAGCTCTTTAAAAAGAGCTAAGCACATAAAGTGCTTTGACTGCCTACGGGCAGTCACTAACGCCGCAGGATCCTTTTGCCACCGATGCACGCGCGGATCGCCACGTCACCACTCCTCGGGCCGTGCGCCAGCGCCACGTCACCACACCTCACGGATCGCCACGTCACCACTCCTGGGACGGTGCCAACGCCACGTCACCACACCTCGGGCCGCGTGCCAGTCACACGTCGCCACGCGTCACGCCACGTCAATCTTGCACCTCGAGAATCATGCGCCACGTCAACAGCGCCTCGAGAATCATGCGGATCTGCTGCTCCTATGGGCCGCTTCGTCCAGCTCCTCCAGCGCCTCGAGAAACGTGTCGAACTGCTCCTACGGGCCGCCTCGAGATCCGTGCCGCCTCGGCTCCTACGGGCTGCCTCGAGATCCGTGCCACCGCCTCGAACTGTGGGCCCCACCGCCTCGGGAATCGTGCCGCTCTGATACCAAATGTGAAAGGTGAGTGTGGACGAAAAAGGATTAATTGCATTAACATTAAAACTTAGGTTACATAGATTAAATAGGCAGTAAATAACCTATTTGAGAAAGAAAGGGGGAAAGGAGAAATTGGGGGAAAGGAAAGATGAATAGAATTCTCTTGCCGCCCAAATGCTGCCGTCCACTGCCGTCCAGGTAAGGTAAAAGGTAAGTTACCTTTACCCAAGGTAAAAACAATTTTTTTAACCTTTTACTAATGGTAATATTCCAACACTAACAACCCCCCCTACACCTTGTGTTTTCTTATAAATAGTGAGCCCAAACCTTCATTTATCTCTCTCCACTTATGTCCAAAGTATAGAAACTCTGCCAAAATATGTATAGAAGTACATAAAAAACAATTTGAACCTGCACAATAGTAATTCAATAGCAAAGGAACCTCTCCACTGAAGGATTTCTGATGATTAACAATTACAATCGAATTCGCTCCCACCCCATGAATCTAGCACCAATTCACCCCCTGGTGGTGAATTGGATTTGTAGGTCCCAAATCAACCCAAATATTTGAGGTAAGCTTCATTTGGTGTTTTTATGAGGTTTTTTCATCTTTTATTTCAATTTTTATCATGTTTTATGAGTTGATTTGTCTTTCTTACTACAGGGCCTAACTAAGGCAAGCCCCCCAACCCACTAACCTCTTTTTATAGGTTTATCATAGAACCAAGGAGGGAAAAAACAACAACTACAACCCTGCAATGGTACGCAAGCCCATCTACACTGAGGAACATGAAAATCAAACATCATGCATATTGTAACATTTGTGAAAAGAAAGGAAAATGGGAATTCCCCCCATTTGTAATCTATGCAAATCTTATCATGAATAAAATATTCCTGTATAACATGTGTCTTTAATGTGTTATTAGATAAAATGTGCATCTTTTGGCTATTTCAGTCTCATTGTACCCAAGTTTCTAATAATAAATCTTGTACTAAAGAGGAAATAGACCTAGTTCCCATCAGTATGCAACACTCAACAATGAATATGACACCCTTGGTACAGAAATCAAAAGGGGAAATGACTCTAGAATATTACCAAGATAAGATAATCACTGAAGATATCACTCATCTACCTAGGAATATGAATGGGGAAAGGCCCAAGTTCACACGGGGATCATATACCTAAATGTTGAATATTACAAAGAGAAATACCTCAGAGGCAAGAAAACATTTGAAGCGGTCCTTGAGTGAGAACAAACTATCGAAAAGGCTTTAAATAATGAGGCTAAGAAGTGGGAAGAAATATTAAATTAAGTAATTCCATATAAGGAAGAAGCGAAGAAGGTCATTGAACAATTTTATGTTTTAAATATATAGGTGGAAGACCTTCAAAGACAAATCCAAGAAGGCATGAGCAAAATAGGTGGATTTTCCAAAGAAAAGGCCAAGGCAGTAAGAAAGGAAATATTCAAAGATATACAAAAAATAGGCTTGAAAGTGAGGCCTATATTATTATATCTGGCTAAGATCAAGGAAATACTAGGTTGGATGGAATATGAGTTTATTGCATTTGTTATCTTCTTACAGGCAAGACTATTTGCAACAACAAAGATACAGGTTCTGGTTGAAAGCACAAAGAAAAGAATTAGCAATAGAGCCCAAGATGAAGCATGGTCCCAAGCGAAAATAGCTGCTAGGAATTTCTTTAGAAGGCACAAACTTGTGATTGACAGTGCTAAGATAATTAAAGAACTCAAAGTAGAAGCTAATAAAATTTTAAAACATGTGAGTATAGCAGAGAATTATGGTCTACCAAGTTTTTGGGATGAAAATTCAAATATCTTAGAAGAAGATGGGCTGAGAGCTTCCTCAAAAGCTTTTATAGAAGATGAATTAGAAATAGATAGCTGGGAAGAGCCAATCCAAGAAGATCATATTTTAGCATGGCTCAAGATCTCACCTAGATCAACTCCTACCTGCACAAGCTATTCATGAAGTCTAAAGTTTTGTCTTACGACAAGGTTGAAGAGTTAGAGTATTTATATCTAATGTTCATGGAGACTTTTGACCTAGATGAGGAGACTTGGAATAAAGCCTGCACTACTTATAATGAAGTTGTCCAAAATATAGAAAAACAAAAGAAGACCAAAAAATCCTCAACATGTAGTCAAGCAGCAACAAAAGTGAGGAAATCAACTAAAGAAGACACCCTGGATGAATAGCTGCATTAAAGAAGAAACAAAATTTTACTCCATATCTCTCCCATTTCTTTCTTTTGTTCTCTTTACTCTATTTTCCAATGGATGAAGGCTCTATATTATAACATTCTACCAGAAAAATTCCCCAAGAGGCACCAATAATGTAGGTCAAAATGACTACACCAAGGGGAGAGAAGAGACTCCTCAAAATTTTGTTAAGTATGGAAAAGAGTCACGATTTCATGATCGATCTATTTTTTGTTGGTTGAGGACCCAAAAATCATAGAAGGTAGAAAAGAGTCACGATTTCATGATCGGTCCTGTTTTCACTAGCCAAGGACTCGAAAAGCACAAAATGCAAAAAAAGTGGTGATTTTTCATGATCGGTCCTATTTTCACTGGTCGAGGACCCAAAAAGCGTAGAAGGTAGAAAAGAGTCATGATTTCACAATCGATCCTATTATCACTGGCCAAGGACCAAAAAGATGTAGAAGGCATAAAAGAGTCACGATTTCATGACCGGTCTTGTTTTCATTGGCCAAGGACCCAAAAATTGTAGAAGGAAGGAAAGAGTCACAATTTTGCGACCAGTCCTATTTTCACTGGTCAAGGACCCAAAAAGCGCAAAATGCAAAAAATAGTCATGATTTCATGATTGGTCCTATTTTTGCTAGTCGAGGACTGAGAGATAAAAATGAAGAAGTGGAGGATAGTTGGGCCACGATGTCTCCAAGAATATTGATGCGGATGTGCAGTAACAAGAAAATATCAACCATTTGCTGTTGAAGACCCCACTACTCCATACCTCTTTAATCACCAATTTACCAGAATGAGCCAACTTGCATATTATTGTAACAAGTTTTAGTTTTTATGTTAAAATAAGATGTATATATATAATATGAGTGACTCTATCTAATGGTCATATATTGGATGTTTACAAAGCAATGTATACAGACTTCTGAAAGCAATAAAATACTCCTCATTCTGGTTTCTGGATCAATGGTGTTTGATCAAGTATGTATGAATTGTTAAATTCTATATAAGCTACGTTGAATGCAAATTGCTTTAATTCTCTTTCTGGATTTCTATGCTTTAAGCTTCACTAGCTCTAAAATTAACAATTCTAGTAGGTTTACGATTGTTTAAATCTACACCATATAACTGATTATTCTTATTTTGATGGTTTAAAGAATGCTTGTCTATAAAAACTATATGTATTTCCTTTTTGTTGTCTAACCTGTACCCCTTTGACGTTCTAGAAATAGCTATATTTCCCTTCCTTTACGCACTTTACTCTTTCCCTTTTCCCTATAACAAAGCAAGGAACTAGCCTTCTCTAGAGATTGAACCGGGTAATCTCTATTTTAAACCCGATCATTCAATGTTGACAAAGTCTTGAGTGTAAATGTAACCAAAGGTAGATTTTGCACCAACAATTGTATGTTCAATGCCCATTCTTGAGAAGTAGCTCTATTCATGGAGTGTTCATTTCCTCTAAAGATATTTTGTAAACACCACCATCATTTTTATATATGTATTATTTTTAGTCATCTTGCAGATTTGCTTTATGTCATTTTATTTTGCATCTTGTGTGTCATCTCTCATTACATGCTACATCAAAATCTAACATGGAGTTGTATGTCCCCTATGTAGATATGAGGTAAAAATTGTACATCCTCTGGCATGATATACTTGTGCAAGAAAAACTCACACAATAGATTTTTCTGCTCTTCAGGGCTATGTAAATATGCCTCTAGAAAATCAGGGGTAGTATTCAAATCAAAAGTTAACCCTGAGAAAATACGCATTACCTACCATATGAAGAAGCGTTCTCTGAGGATCAAGCTGTAAATCCTAGTAGGCCTTCTGCATTGTATCAGACCTTCTACAATCTGGCATAAGTTTTGCACCTTTTCCTTCAAATCAACATTTTCTGTAGCCTGTGTTTCATTCTTCTTTTCTAGGGGTTTCAATGTTGCAATGCGTGATTCTAGGGTTTGGCAACGTGATATCCACTTTGCAATATCCTCATTATATTTTTCTAATGGAATCATCTCAGGTGGATGCACTACCGATGGAATTTTATGCTCAGACAACAAGTCAACTTGAACTCCTATTTCTACTGTTTGCACCTTAAAAATAGAATTATCAACATTTTCATTTAGATCTACCTGAGGTGATGTACTTACTTGTGGTGGGATGATATGAGCTTTAGGGACCTCACTCTCTGATGTGCCTTGCTCTTTCTACTATTCTAGAATATTTTTAGGGTATTCTGGCATAATTTCTAGATGTTCTAAAGCTGCTCCGGAATGAGACTATGTTTCTAAAGGATGTTTCAGAGCTAACCCAAGATGTTCTAGAGCTGCATCCAAAAGTGTCGAAATGGCCTCCTTTGCAAAATTTTACTACAGATTCTATTGTGGGCCCATCTCTAGGGTGTGTAAGCCTTCCATGGCATCAATAATCCCTTCTCCATCCCCTTGTTCAGATGTTATTTCTTGTCTTGTATGTTGTTGTGCTATTGCAATAGTAATAAAAATAGAATTATCAGGTGCATTTTCTAGATTATCCTCCTCAGGTCTATGAGGTAATTGTGGGGTATCAACTTGTATTTCTTCTTCTAGAATCTACCCTACTAATGCAAGTAGAATTTCTACCATCTCCTTGCCAGAATCTGAATTTTTAGGTAGTGCCTCAAATGGTGCTAGTCTTCTTCTCAACTCTTCTATTTCATGCAATAATTGGTCAATATATTTATCTTTCTCCTTAATTTTTGCTTCACCTTTTTCAATCCATGTTTGTTGAGTTTTGATAATCACCCTGGTAGCTTTTACATGGTCATCTGGCTCATATTCTTCATACTCTTCAATTTTTGAAGAATAGGTAGGTAGGTTCATAGCAGGTGGTGAACTTGGCTCTCCAACCTCTCCAACCTCTATAAATGATTCATGTCCCTGATTAAAGGATTCTTGAAATAGAATTTCCTATTCCTGGGTTGGAGTTTCCTTAGTCACTTCTTCCTCATCCTGCTGGAGTATCAATTTTCTCCTTTTCTTGTGATTGGTTGATGTTGTAGGTGTGATTTCCATAGTTGTAGTTGTACTCTATTTTCTCTATCTTAGACTCCTTCTCAGAGGAGGGGGTGAAGGTGGTTGAGTTGGAATTTCAACATTTGTTTCTTCAACCTCCTCTATAACAGAGTGTCCCTGTAACCTAGCATATATCCTTAATTACCTTATACCTGTTTCTCCCCTAGTTTGCTCAATATTTTTAGAATTTTTTTGTAGACTTCACTAAAAAATTAGAGTCTAATTCATCATCCTCCAAGGAATTCTTTGCTTCAGTCAGTGACCCAATTATGTTAGGCTCTAACTGTGCAGATGTTTGAGCAAAAATTTTTATGACTTCTTCATAGAAAGTCACTTTCTTTATTTTCCTCTACTCTGTAGGTTCAGATTCAACCTTCCTTTTTCTTTATGCTCTAGTCTTGGTAGCTGGTGGACCAGGAGGGGATGAGGGGGTTCCTTCAGATTCAAGGGTAACCCTCTCATATACATTATTTTTAAGGGTCTCTACCCTATTTTCTACTTCATCAGAGGACTTTGCTTCTCCGATCTACCTACATCTTCCTCCTCTACTTCTTGTCTGGGTTCTTCTTCCTCCTCTTCTTCTGGTCTAGGTCCTTCTTCTTCCATAAATATACTCATTCTAGGGGGCAAATAACCTGTTGAAACTCTGAGGATTTCCCCTAAAATGATATCTGCAAATAAGCTTTATGAGCCCATGGTGTCTAGGGGATCCCTTGCCTTGTTGATACCTCTTGGCCATATTGTGCAATTCTTGATGTAGGTATAGAGGGATATTGATTTTTACTTAAGGGTGTTGGTTACCATACCTCAAATGGTGGAGTAGTTTCATATGGTGCCCTGACAGTACAACATACTATCCCTCATAGGTCAAGAATTTAATTACCTAGACTACAACTTCATCCTAGGGTTTTTGAATACTGTTTCTCTTTACCCCTTTATAGATGTTATTGTTCATTTGCATAACAGGTTTTATATCCCCTGCTTCAGAGAATGTTTTAACAATTTTTGAGAGTGTATTTCTACTAGCTCTAGTGATTTCTAATCCTTGCAAAGGTAATTCAATAATTTGACTTAAGACCAAGGGGGTTACCTCTATTCTCATGTCATTGATGGTTGCCCTACTATTTTGGAGAGTGCGAGCAAACTCTGCTACCAACCCCTCCGAATGGCCATCAAATTTCTCCAAAAATGCCATTAAACCTGCTTGTTGAAAAATTCTCACCATTTCAAGATAATTTCTAAACTCCTCCAGGTTATCTAAGCTCTACTTTATTCTTCTACCCCATGTTATCTTCAAACTACGTCAAGTTCTACTATAAATTCCTCAAACTCTAGTTTCTACACTCAACTGGTTTTGACCTAAGAAATTAACTCTATGACACAATGTTTTTCTTCAGAATATTGTCATGGTTCGATCCAATGTATCCTACAAATATTGGTGATTACAGAGCTCGAGAATGAGTATCTTCAGAATACAAGGTTTGGCTTCGAAAGGTGGTGTAAAATACACCAAAATTCATGCAACTTCTAGACACATGGTGAACATTATTTCATTGGATGTTTGAAATTTGATTTCATGCATGAGTGAAGGATGGTGGGCTGGTAAATTTCTAGATTACAATGCATGTGCATAAACTACCAAATGATGTGGATGGTCAGATTTTAAACACTTGGATCTTCTTTCAAAAAATATGGATGCCCCTCTTTCCTTGGTTCACATGATTATGCATGTTAAAGTACCTGGATCACATGGGTCTAGATCGGGTGATGAAAACCAAGTACATTTGGATGCAGGAAAACACATTGATCGATGGCCTATTTGATCACTACCATGTGTGCTTGAAAAATCATGCCCAAATTCATGAGGGTTGGTTTATGGCTTGCATCACATGGATTTTTTTTCATACCAAACGATTTGAATTATTCTGCATGTGCATGCCAACCAAATTTAAATTTTCGTGATGTCATGTGATTTCAAATTTTAAACTTCATTCTAAAGCTATTTTCATTCTAGAGCTCTATTTTTTCTTCCCATACAAATGATAGAATGTGAAATTTCATTTTGAAGCTCTTCTTCATTTCAAAGCTCTATGTTATTTCCCTCATACATTCAACCAAAACACGTAGTTTTCATTTTAGAGCTCTATGTTTTTCCTACATATATACAACCAGAACTATATTTTTATTTTAGAGCTATGTTTTATTCTAGAGCTCTATGTTTTCTCTACAACCAAACCTGAATTTCTCATTCAACCAAGAGCATAATAGGGTACTTTTTGGTATTTTGGAGAGAATATCTATTTTTACTTGCTAGGTTTATAAATTTTTTATGCCAAACATGGATTATCATACAATACATGCTAAATGCCTACTATGAAAAAATGCAAGAAACACATACCTAGTTGTCCTAAAAATTGATCATGCACTTTCAAATTGTTGCTTGTGATGATTGTTAGTTGAGCATCTGAATAAAAAACAAAGCATATGTGCAGTTGGTGAGATTTATACAATGGTGGAACAATGATGGGTAGATCAAAAAGACAAACATATCGAAAACCGGTTTTCATGTAAGTCTAATTCAATAGCACCTTCGAAAAGGTTTTCACTATTGGATTATTCTTTTTTTCATTCATTTTTTTCTCTTTTTTTCATCTCTTTTTTCTCTCTTTTTTTATTTTTGTCTTGGTTGTGCCCATGAAGGAATTTCACAATTTCTCCAAAATTGTGCCCATGAAGGAATTTCACAATCAATATTATTTCCTTTTTGTTTTGTTTTCTTGTTTTCTATTTTTTTCAAAAATCATGTTGAATCTATGTCAGAAGAGAGTGTCTCTTCTGATATATGTACTTCCAATTGTATGATCTACTTTAAAAAGTCTTCTTTAGTCAATGGCTTATGGTATACCCGAAGGTGATGTCCATTAACCACTAACTTTCTCATTGAATTATCGATGGGAGAAAGATGGACTGCTCCATTATCGAACACTTCTTCAATCAGGTATGGCCCAAGCCATCTTGTCTATAACTTCCCAAGAAAATCCTCATAATAAGAATCAAACAACAATGCCCAATCTCCTTGCTCAAACTTCCTTTGCTGAATGTGACTATCATGCCACAACTTCCGCTGTTGTTGGATCACCTCCGTTTGGTGCAATGCATCCAACCAAAGTTCATCCAATGCATTCAGTTGCAGGATCCTATCCATATGTACCTATGATAAGTCAATACCAACTTCCAAAGATGTACGAAGTGTTAGTAACTCAAATTCAATAGGAAGAAGAGGTTTCTTACCAAAAACTAGTTCGTAAGGTGTGAAACCCATGGCAGATTTCCATGTTGTATTGTATCCCCAAACTGCTTTTGGTAATTTATTAAACCAATTTCTCCTATGTGAGTCTACTATTTTGGTCAAAATTCTTTCTAACTCCCTATTTGTTACCTCAACCTGACCATTTTCTTGTGGGTGATAGGGTGATGATTTTCTATGCCTAATTTCATAGAGTTCAGTAAAAGCTTCAATTACCTTTGATGCAAATTGGGGCCCATGATCTGTGGTGATAGATCGTGGAGCTCCAAATCTCTAAAAAATTTGAGTGTAAAGGAAATCAACAACCTTCTCTTCATGAGCATGCTTAAAGGCACGCACCTCAGCCCACTTAGTCACATAATCAGTGCATACCAAGATATGCACCTTTCCTTGAGATGGTGGGTCAATAGGTCCCATAAAATCTAACCCCCATTTCTCAAATGGTTCTAAAACCACTTGAGGTTGTAGAGGTATTTCATTTGTGTGTGTGGGTTTCCCCATTATTTGACATGCATCACAATAGTGAATATACCTTTTTACATCTTTATGAAGTGATGGCCAATAATAACCTATACCTAAAATTTTTTGAACTATGCTTTTTACTGAATAATGTCCTCCTGATGGTTCATCATGACAAGCATAGAGGATATCATACACCTCATCCTTTCGAATGCATCTACATAAAACATGGTCAGGACCACACTTGAAAAGTAGACCTTTTATCCATTTGAAAGATGAACTTTGTCTTACCAATTGCTTCTTTTGTTTGGCAGTGAAATGAGAAGGAATTTTTCTTATTACCAAAAAGTTAGTTGTATCTGCAAACCAAGGTGATTGTACTGATATAGCAAATAATTTTTCATCTAGAAAAGTATCCTCAACTAACTCCTCTACCCCTGTGTTATTCAACCTTGATAGGAAATCTACTACTACATTTGCTTTCCCTAGTTTATTTACTATTGTAATATCAAATTCTTGTAATAGCAATAACCAACGAATAATCCTTGCACTAACCATGGGTTTTTTCATCAAGTATTTGATGGTTGAATGATCAGTATGGATGAATACTTGATAACCAATGATATAGTGATGGAATTTATTGATGGTATACACTACTGCTAAAAATTCCTTTTTAGTAGTAGTATAATTTTTTTTGCTCTAGTCAAGTTTTTGCTTATGTAGTAGATGGCATAATGTTCCCCATCTTCTATCTACCCTAATGCTGCTCCAATTGTAGTATTGGAGGTATCAATTTGGATATGAAATGGCAATCCCCAATTAGGACCTCGTAACATAGGTGGAGTAGTTAGCTTTTCTTTCAAAGCATCAAAATATTCTTGGTATTTTTTAGTCCAATTAAATTCAGAATCTTTGGTCAATAATGCAAACATAGGATTTGCTATTGTACTAAAATTCAAAATGAATCTATGATAAAAGCCAATGTGTCCTAAGAAACTCCTGACATCGGTTTGGGTTTTGGGAGGAGGAAGGTTCTTGATGATTTCAACCTTCTTAGGATCAACCTTGATCCCATTAGAAGAGATGTGGTGACCAAGGACAATCCCTTCCTCCATCATCATAAAGCATTTATCAAGATTCAAGGATAGATGGTAAGTTTCATAATGAGTTAAAACCTTATCAAGATGTTCTAAAGTAAAGTCAAAGGTTTCTCCACAAACTATAAAATCATCCATATATATTTCTACATTTTCAATGGTTAAATAAGAAAAAATGGCCAAAACAACTCACTAGAAAGTTGTTGGGGTATTACATAGTCCAAAGGGTAAAACCCTATAAGAAAAAGTTCCCCATGGGCAAGTAAAGGTGGTTTTATCTTGGTCTTCGGGTGCAACCTATATCTAGTTATACCCATTGAAACCATCAAGAAAGCAGAAATGCTTCTTCCCTATGAGTGTATCTAACACCTGATCTATGAATGGTAATGGAAAATGGTCTCTGTGTGTGACTTTGTTTAGCTCTCGATAGTCTACACATACTCTCAATTTTCCATTTTTCTTTGGTACAATAACCAATGGAGAGACCCATCGACTATCTAAAATTGGATATATGAATCCAACCTCCAAGAGTTTTTCTATTTCTTCCTTAACAATGTCTCTTAGAGTAGGATTCAATCATCTTTGGGGCTGTCTCATAGGTTTGACATCTTCAGTATATATCCTATGAGTGCATACATCAGGATGAATTCCTAACATATCTTTATAGTCCCAAGAAAAGGCTTTAACATGTTGTTTCAAAATAACAAACAATTTTGTTTCTTGTTCATCAGTCAACCAGCTATTAATGTTCAAAAAATTTCTTGGTTGTACTTCAATTTGTTTTATCCCTGGGTGGATAGAATTAACTCCCTCATATTTTTTGACTAAAGATTTTAGTGGATAGTGGTGTGGTTGAAGAGAATGAAAGACTCTTGTCTCTCTACCAATAGTAATCCCTGATGGAATCAACTCTTGCATAGGATAATGGAAAGAGGAAAGAAGGTGATGATGCCATCCATGTGGCAGTGTGAAGGAACTTTCCTATAATGGAATGGATGAAAGGTGTTCAGATGTCTGACCTTCATCATTCCACAACAAGCGATGAATAGTGATTGGTTCATCCTCAAGTCCTTGTTCATGTAGTGTATCCACTAGGATAGTTTCATTTTCAAAAATCTCTCTCTCATGTGAGTTTATCTCTTCAATATGTTCTTTTACTACCACTATGGCTAATGTGGAAATAATTTCTTCCTGTTCTTCATCAGAATCAGGATACCATAATTGACCTAAAAATTTTGTTGAAGGTTTTGTAGGTGGATACAAAGAAATATTTTTCAAATCAATGCCATTGGAAATAGTCATTTCTCTTGATCTATAGTCTATGAAAGTAGTTGTAGTAGCAAGCCAAGGCCTACCTAAGATAATGGGATAACCATTTGTAGAATTGTGAGGCTGCAATACCAAAAAATCAATAGGGTATTCCCATGAAGAAACTATTATAGGAATATCCTCAATGATCCCTTCTAGTTTGGCAATAGATCTATCAACCATTTCTAGGATAGTAGATGTAGGATGCAGATTGTTTAACTATAATTTTTGCATTGTGTCTTTGGTCATTACATTAATAGTTGCTCCTAAATCAACCAAGACATTAGAAATAGGCATTGATCCAATAGTTATGGTGACAACTGGACTTCTTGGGTCACTATACTTTGGTGGGACAAGCTTCCTAGAAAGTAGGTCAGAAAATTTTCCTTCTACTTGCATAGTTTTAGGAAAGGACTTATTTTTTCTACCTGATATTTTTATGCACAAATCCTGAATAATTTTATTGATTAGAGGCACATCCTTGATTGCTTGCAACAAAGGAAGTGAAATAGTCAAATTTTTGAGTTCTTTTACTAGGTCTGATTCAGGAGTATTTTCAGAACTCTTAAACCTTTCAGGATATGGTATTTTCTCTAAAGAAGGTGAATTTTCTATGTGCAGATTTTCTTTTTTTCTTCTCCTTTATCCAGGGCTGATTTTTGTGTTTCTGGACTAGAGGATTCTTGTTTCTCATTTGTTATTTCTTCAATAGTGGGTGGAATAGGCTCAGGTAATGTCTTGCCTGAGCGCAATTGGATGTTGCTACAGTCCATGACATTTACTGCAATATTTTCATCAGATTCAACTACATAGATAAGGGCTGCCTACCTTGTATTATTAGGATTGGCCATAGGTTGGGCTGGAAGTGGTGGTTGTTTTACCTATTGTGGTTGTTGTTGTTGTTGTCTCCCTTGAGAAAAATTTTGAGTAGGACCAGGCAAAAAATTTTGTGTTTGTCCTTGATATCTTTGTTGCCCTTGATATGATGGATACTATTGTCCCCAGCTTTGTCCATGAGGTTGGGTTTGCATCCAAGGTGGATTGGCCTGATTCCATGGTGGATTCATCCATCCATATTATGACCAATCTTGAGGAGATGTCCAAGGAGGATGATTCCAAGACTGTTGGGGTGGTTCTGAATAACCCCATGGCATATTCCAAGGATTCTATCCCCAATTTGTGGGAAAACGTGGGGTATGTTGGTATTGTGAAAAATTTCCCCCTATTTTTGCCCAATAAAATTGAGTTCCTCAGCCTATGTTTCTAGGATATTTCTGAGTTGTGGAAGCAAATGATATTTATCAGTGATATGTTCCTTTGAAAAAATGCTACAAATAGCTGAAATAGAGGTTTTGTTCAAGGGACAGTCTTGTAGAGCATGCTTATTTTTACATCTTGGGAAGTAAATAGCTAGGGGTGGTGTGGAGTTGGATTTTGCATTTCTCTCCCCTAATGTGGCATTTAATTGCACAAGAATATCAGTTTTCATGTTGGCCATTTCCTCCATTAGCTCTTTTATCTCACTACTATTAGTACTCTACTTTCATCTTCTTTGTCTTGTGCGGGAGTAATTTCTACATAATTCCAAAATCTCATCAATGTCAAGGGTGCTCACATCTCCCTTGCCCATTAAATCCAATACTTCCCTAGAATCATCTTGTAATCCTCTAAAAAATATGGCCTTACACATTTTAGATTCTATAGGCCCACATCTCTTTTGTATAAAAGCAAACCTATCAAGATAATCTTCTAAATTCTCATCCTCTTCTTGTTTGATTTGAAATAATTCATATTTTTTGTTTCTTACCCTACAATACTCTTGGTATTTATCCAAGAATTCGCTCTCCATTTATTCCCAAGTTCGGATTGATTCAGGTTCTAGACTCATAAACTAGCGTAAAGTTGCATCTTTGAGTGTAGAAGGAAACACTTTAAGCTTTTGGTTATCATTTACATAATCATAAGTCTGACACACAACCTTAAACTCAAACAAGAATTGGTCAGGATCTTCAGATACAACCCCCTAAAGTTTGGAAGTACTGAAGGTGAGATTATTTTCATAGGAGAATTCTATGTAGGATTCAATCGAATGGGGTATTCGAAAGTCCTAGAAGGAGGAGGATTATCTGCTTGATTATGGATATTATTATCCCTATCTTGGTTTTGCATATCTACCATGATATCATTCCAACACCTGGTATAGATTTATCTAAATTATCCTGATGGTATGGATACAAGAGTAGGTGGAGGAGTACTAGCAGATGGTTCCTCTAAGATTTCTTGTTTAGGGGATCCTATACTTCCTGATGATGGAGATGGTGGTTTTCTTTCAACTACTTCAGGAAGTTCAAATGCAAGAAATTCACCACCTTGGCATGAGTATCACCTACCTATGATAGGTAAGGGGCTAGAATTGATGAATCTTCCTTTCTCATCCCTTAACCTATTCATTCATGCTTGTTTTCTAAATGTTCTGAAATGCAATTTTTAGTTTTTGCAATTGTTCTCATGCAAGTTGTTATTTTCAAGATTTTCACTTTAAAGTTCACAACTTCCACAATAACAATTGGTTTGACTATGTGACCTACTAACAACACCTATGTTCCTCGAAAATGGTGCCAAAAATGATGAGTGTCATTATTATCATCATTTAATTTTTATGATTGTCAAATCCAGGGCGATGTCCAAGGTTATCTACGATAGTAAGTTTTGGCAAATTATAGTTCAAGAAATTAGGTTACAAGATTATTTGGTGAAATAAATGTTTGTTGGGTCTTTCAAGGTCACTTTAATCCTAAATTGTAGAAATGAAACTATTTTAACTTGACAGAATTGAAATTGCAGAAATTGAACCTTTAAGCTATAGTTGCAGAAAATTGATAATTCTAAACTATAGTTGTAGAATTGAAAAGCCTATTTACTCTTGCTAATGGAAATAACTTGAAAATGAAAATTCTCAAATTGAAATCATCATGCTAAAATTCACAATACCAAAAATTATCAAAATTGTTGTCAACAAATGTTGTTAGAAAACTTGTCAAAAATTGTTGTAGAAATGAAATTACAGAAAATAGGGTATTCAAAACATGTTCAAAATAGGGGTCAACCAGTTGCAAATATTCTAACACACATATCACACTTTCAACATCAAATAAATTATGCTAAAATAAAGGTTAGTATTGTTGCACAAATGAAAACAAGAATTTGATAGAAATGCTACAAAAATAGAATTAGTCAAAAACCTGCACTTTTTGCTCCTTCCTTCTGGTCCTCAGAGTGGGCCCTTGCTCCTTGGTCTAGAGGGAATAATTTCTACTCCAATACTAAGAACTAATCACTCATAAACTCACAATCTCATACAGATGAAGAAAAACTGCACTTTTATTCAAATATTCAAAACATAACGGTTACAAAAGACTTTGTCTGCTTCTGACTTGTATTTCTACTTGGAATCTCTATGGACCTAGCTCAACCAATGAGGGAGCATCCTATATATACTACTTTCCTACATGAATATTTGCAATCACTAAATTAATCTTCCTTGTTGGCTATTTCTGATTTGCCTACTTTATTGCAGGAGACCTAGTCTATATTGAGACACAAATCTGTTGCAATATTTGATCCGCATCCTCCAACTGGTAGAAAAGGGTCAAAATAGCCTAGGATAATTTTTCACACCTGTATTTACCTTATTCTTCCTTTCTCCTTCCAAAATGGATGCATTTTTACCTTTTCTGTCGAAACAGTTCAACTCTGCCCTTCATTCCGGAGCTGCTCTAGAATATAAGGTAGAGCAATAGGATTGTACTATTGTCACCAATTTTGATTGAGTGGGAGTGTGTTCAAATGTGCAACTGGTATTTTATTACCTTTTTAGACATATTACAACCATTTACATGTGCCTCCCTTGACCTGGTATGTGACCTCCTTAATAGTTGCACAAAACTGGTTTTTACATGTTGTTTCCAGTTGTTCCTATAGTTTTGCCTTTGTGTCTTGTTGCTCATGTTTGGACCGCATGGAAGTGCTACCAGGTGGATCAGGAGTCTTCCTAAGTCTACCTTAATAGTTTCCCATCATTTCCATTTACTACTTTTGACAAATTCCATGCCTCCCTTTATCATGACAGGTGGTTGGAATTTGTATGAGGTTGTTGCTGTAGCTGGAATATCCTATTTTTAGTAGAATGGTGGATCTGGTGCCAAATCATCTTACCAGTTTGTATTTAGAGTGGGAAAACATTCAAATTATCTTATGCAACCACAAATCTCAGCACACTTTATTGGCTACCAAATTCATTATATACTTTTCACTAACAATCATGCAAAAACAGAGTAAAAAGATGCTAAAAAATAGTCAAAATAGGGTACAATGCTCCTATACATTAAATCATGCAAACACTTAACAAATAATGCATTTAATCACATAATTGGCATAAAATAATATCATATTTTATTTTAAGGCAGTATTTAGATGTTCAAAATATGACAAAAATGAGGTATTTTTGGGCCTCATCACTACCCTCATCAACCACTTGACTAGGTACCCATGGAGGATATGAAGTGAACCATGCATCATAGTATATGGTGGTCCTAATATCATCCACACCTAGGATACCTATCTCCTCATCATCCTTATACTCCACCCACCAATCCTCCACACAAGGCATGCTCAACTCATTAGCTCGACACCTATACAACATTGGAGCATCAGGTATCCCCTACCGTATCCCAAACTATCATAGCACCTGTGATAACTAGATTGAATCCATATCACTACCATGTCACCCAAACATTCATCTCGCCTACATAACCCATCATAGATACTCTCTATTAGTCAATCATCGAGCATACCACCATGGTCTCCAATACACCTGGTATAGTGTCAACCCTACCCACATATCTTTGCACTTTTGGCCACTACAACCAGGTTGAATCAACTATATCTCCTCAAATTTCTACCATATCAATGCATAGGGCTAATACCTATCCCACTCATATGGTAGGCCCACAGGTTGAGCCACACTAACATACTTTCAACCTCATATTTATTACAGCACACTATAATCCAACCTCTTTCACCCCCATCTCTTCAGCTCGTACAACTCCATGTACACTTGAGCTAGTAGAGTAGGCATCCAAGCATACATTCGAGGCTCATCAATCATATCAAACACCAACTAAATCAAGTTCCATGGAAACTAACATCTGGTGTTGTTAGGCACCAATACATTAGCCAACATAAACATGACTAAGGTGTGCGGTTCCTCCAACCACCTCTCCACATACATATCCAGGTACATTATTCCACCATCCCTGATGTTCACCCCCCTCCAATCATCACCAAAAATTTGGCTTATATCATACTCCTTGTCATTCCCAAATTAGACACGTAATCCCCCCACAGATACTCAGATGATACGGTACACATCCTTAAATGTCATTGTCATATCCCTTATCAAGAGCTAGAAGGTCCCCCTATTTGGATCTCATCTCTCTACCAAGGTAGAGAGGTATCCCTCATCGACCCTTACCACCTCAATCCATGCACACCTTACCAATCCCACCCGCTCCAACCAATCTCATTGATTCTTCTACAACACCTTTCTCACCCCTGGTATGATGGGTGAGAATCTATGTCAAGCCTCCAAGATCCTCTACTATAGAACAAATCAATAGAAAATGCATATTACCATTGCATGTGTTGCTTAATAAAAAAACACATTGTAAAATCCAAACAAGAGAGCTAAGGGCACTTGCCTCTACCACTTGCACCTCAACTCTTGCTACTACATCCACTCTCAAACTCTCAAATGCAATAATGAATTGAATTTCACCCTTGCATCCCTTTTATAGCCAATTTTGGCATGCTCAAACACCCCAGGGTGTTTACCTAGCACACTCAAATGCTTCCCTATATCTACCAAGTGGTAAATGATATCCTGTGTCTATGCATGATGTGGATGTAGGCCAATTTTTGGACCCAAAATGCTGCAAAAGAACTCAAAAGGCATCAAAACATAGTAGAACCCCCCAAAATCACCTCAAAATTCATCCATTCTTGCATTACATTATTCCATTATATTTTATGATAACATGGATTGATTTGGGTGCTTCATTTTTTGATTGCAACCAAAAGTTGCAAAAATACCTAAATCACATTAAAATACCTCAAAACGGTTCAAAATTTCATAAAACTACCACATTCACTATCCCAAGCATTCATCATTTCATAACATTTTGTGATAACATGGATTTATTTGGGTATTCAATTATTGTTTACGACTAAAAGTCATGAAATTGCCTCAAAATATCGTAAAACAATTCTAAATTTCACAAAATCGTTAAAATCACTCATCTTCATTCAAATTCATATATCTTCATTCAACATTGCCACATTCACTCATCAGTGCATTTCCACTCAATATTATCAAATTCACTTGCATTATCAAGCAAACCTCGTATCTAGTGGTTTACTCTATTCCCCTAGTGATTGCAACAATTGGTTATCCATGCAATTCGGTAGGATGGGTAGATCACCATAAGTACTCTTGCTCATATCATCATCCAACATCCTCTTGTTTGAAAATAAAATATTTTTGGTCCCTCATTTTTTGAGTGAGACTGTGCTCAGACTAATTTTCTCAAAAGCTGTTATTGATGCCCTTTTTCATGGGGTCATAAACACAAATAATTTTCACTACATTATTTCCTTTACATTGCAAAAGTCATCGGGGATACAAGTCCACTAGAATGTTTTGTTCCTCATTTTACATTCATTAATTGCTACTGTCACTAATAGACCCCTAGGATGATTGATTCCTTTTACTTTTTCATTTTTGCATCTTCATCATTTTGCATTTCAATGATGCCAAAAGGTATATTTTTTCAATAGTACAGAATCACCCCAAACTTGGGGTAACCAAATTCTATTTTGATTTCCCACATTAGGATACTTCATTCATATTCATTTACATAATTCATATCATCCAATCAAAAACCCCTTTTTCTATTGGGGCAAAATTAGAATTAATCATTGCATCATTCACATTCATTTACATCATTCATATCATCGACATTTCAAAAACCTCTTTTTCTATTGGGGCAAAAGAAAAATCAATCATTACATTCATTTACATCATTCATGTCATCCAAATTTCAAAAAACCCTTTTTCTACTAGGGCAAAAGCAGAATCAATCATTACATTCATTTACATCATTCATATCATCCACATTTAAAAAAACCCTTTTTTTTTGTTGGGGAAAAAGTAGAATCAATCATTGCATTCATTACAATACTTATATCATCCACATTTCAAAAAAATATTTTTTTTGGGGGGCAAAAGAAGAATCAATCATTGCATTCATTACATCCTTCATATCATCAACATTTTTGTTAATTGGCTCATGATATTTATTCTTAACTCATTCACCAATTGAGGGGGTAATCCACAACAACAATTTATGTATTAAAGATCTTCTTGCACACCGAGGAAATAAGCCACTTCACCAAACCATTTGTCTCTTGCTTTTGCACCTTCTTGTGTTTCATGCAACATGATACAAAAAGGGCATCTGCAGACACCAAATCCTAGCCACTTGTCATCTACGCATCATCAAATCATATTCATTCATTATTTATTTATATATATGTATATATTTATATAAAATATATAGATATATATGAATAAATATCAATCGACCATCACATCTTAATCTCGACCATTCACTTAACATGATCCATGTCACTTATCAAATCTCAATCTCAACCCTTCATCATGTTTTAATCTTGGTCGCCCATTGGTGTTGTCGAAACCCTAACATGTTTAAGGGTAAATTATAAAAGATCATTCATTTTTGTGAATGAGAGGTTGGAAAATATTATACATCAAAATATTTTTGAGAGGTCAAGATCTGAAAGCATTGATCATCCCTCATTTTGTAAACCCTAGAACTTTGCCAACACGTTTCCTCCTCACCATCATCACATCTACCATAGCCACCATCAAAACCTATGTGAACTATATTGGATTCTGTAGATAATCCCCCCACAACCCCAGAAAAATACAAGGCATTTCTTAAACACTATATAGTGTTTCTAGAACATTGCTAGGCATCCACAAACATCCCCAAACACTATAGGGCATCTGACATTCACCGGTTTGTAGTCGCCAAACCCTCAAATGCTCATGGGTGTTTGCATGTCACTAAATCAAGTCAACAGGATCATAGATTTAGTAACTCAATCATATTTTGATAAGGTATCAAGTATTATTTATTTACTTATGCTTTCTATATTTTTGCACTTCATTTAGCAAGTATTTTAGCTAGGATTAGTATTTTACACTTTTATTTTTTAGTGGGACTCACACTGTGGAGGCATCGTAGGTATTACTAACTTTATTCTGATATGTTTGTATGTAGGTTACATGAGGTGTTTCTATTGATGGTTTTTGCAGCTTCGATTGGCCCCGAAGGGATACACAATCCCACTCACACTTGTTTGGAATGAAGATGATCCAGAGACAACAACTATCATTTGATTGAGGGTTTTGACCCTCTTATTGTAAAATAATTGTATCAACACAAGTATTATTGTGTGAATCATAATATTGGGGCACATAAATATTGTAATAGTGGAGATATATGCTCCCTAAAATCAATATAACAACACCCTTTCATTTTGTAATACTTCTTGTGTTTGATTTATTGTCATTATCTTGGTGTTGGTCATTTTTGTTTTACACTTACATTTTTATCTTTGAGCTTGATGGTGAATGTACTTGAATAGTTCATCAATCAAAGGGGGGGGGGAATAATTTAGGAAGTAGATAGAGAACATCTCAACTATAATAATAACTACATCATATTCTTTGAACACAATATTGAGAAGCTCAATGTTTTCTATCTTCAACTTCTTGTTCTTTGTTTATAACTTTCAAAGTTCCTATATTAGTCTAGATATCATCTTATAACTTATTGAACTAGCTGATATACTCATCAATGGTGTCAAAGGGATCCATAGTCATGATCACAATATCTGACTCCAATCTATTAATATGTGTGGAATTATTGTAATCACACAATCCCTAAAATTTGTCAAGCAACTACTTAAGATCCCTAATGCTGCTAAAATTAGTGTCATAGATATTATCAACATGAAGAGCTATCACACCAAAAACCTCATCCTTCTTATACATAAAAACCTATGATCTTTATTTAGAATCTATATCTAGATTCTTCTCATTCATATACTTGAGCAACCCTTTACATTGGATTAAAGCTTCAATACTGATTTTCCAAGTGGTATAATTTGGATCATTAAAAAATGGCACATGTTAATGTATAATTTTCCTACCCAAATGTAAATATTACATACAATTGTGACCAAAAATAATATTATCAATGTATAGACTTTGAAAACCCATATGATTAGAAAAAAAAAGGTCCCAAAACAATTTTGTATGCAAAATTTATATCCTCCAAAATTTTAGTCCTAAAATCACACAAGATGCTTCGAAAACCTTTTAAAAATTAAAAAATATTTTAATATTTGTTGTCCTCTCTGATTTTCATAGTCACCAGATGTAGAGACCTAATGATTGGATGATTGTGCCTTGCATAGAGAGACATAGCAGGGTAGCTCTGAGAGTGTGATAGGTGGCTTGATCAAACTACATTTGGGGTTTTTTACAAGGATGGATACTTTTAAGATGTGATATTTAGTACTCTCTAACCTAACCTACCTAGATTTTGGATGCACAAAGAAAAAGGTAAAGATAAACCACAAAAAAGAAAGATAGTGGAAAGGAAAAATGTCCTAATCTAACCTAAGCTAATTGAGGGTGATATTCCAAGATCATTGTAATTTTCTTTAGCACAAAAATAGGATAAATAAACACATGTGTCTAATGCTCTAATAGGACACATATTTAGGTACAGGTTACATATACAATAAATGAGATATAAATCAGATAGTCATGGCCCCTCATATATGTGAATAAACATATATACACACATGAAACATGATATAAAAATCCTAGTAGTCATGACCTCTAGTATATATATGTGAGTATAAAAATTACAAATTATTCCATAAGTGAGGACTCAAAAGCTTACCAGAAAGACAACTCAAGGTTTGAATCCATATTACCTTATAGAATAAAATGAAAGGGAAGTTACATATAAAGCTTTAGGCTTAAATAAGTAACTCATTGATCCTTTTCAATGACTAAATGACTTTATTTATAAGAAAAATGGGGAGATTTTCCCTCCAATAATTATACAAGAATATTTGACAAAGCCTCTCTATTTCTCCCTTAATTTGATTCTCCTTACATTACTTTTAATATTTTGACATCTTTATATCTAGGATCATAAATTTTAAGTTATTGGATGCTCAACTACCACCCTAGGGATCCTAAAAATTGATTAGAAGCACCCTCTACAGTAAAAATGTTAGACTTGAGATTGCTTCTAGTGTGGTTGCCATGCTCTTTTCTTTAATAGGCCACCAAATTTCCTTGGATTACTAATCCTAATTGATTTCAATAGGTGATCCTTGACGTTTCTCAATGATGACTTATAAATTTTACTTATCTACCCTTTTAGGAGTTTGTGCGCTAGTATTGATGCCTTGCAACCTAATATAATCCTTCTTTCTTGTTGGTTGCCTTCTACATCATACCCCACATCCTAGAGCACTTCTATTATCTCTTCAAGTTCCTCTTCTCTTTTAGGGTGATGTAATTTATTAGATGGTTGTCAAAAAATTTTGTCTTCCTACCTCATAATTTTATAAACTTTTGAGGTCAGACTATATTTTTGTCAAAAGTATTATTTTATCCTCTTGTTGGATATTTTAAATGTTATATTTCTTGAAATTTTATTTCAACTTATGGTCTGACTCTTGGAACTTTTCGTTTCCTTTTTTTTGAAATTTTTTATAACTTTTGACCTTTGGAAATTTTCTCTTCTTGCACCCATCAGACTTCACCACTTTTTGGATTTTTGGATCTTTTGGCTATGGAGGATCTTAGAATTTTTGCCTTCTCCTTTTTCAATACTTTTATAAAATGGTGCTAGCCCTTTGATTAATTTTTTTTTCTTGCATTGGTCTAATGTCTCTTTCTTCATCTTCTTCTAGCTTTGCCTCTATTTTATTCTTCTTTCAAAAACTTACCTAAGGCAAAAACCTTGAGTGTAGTAAAAACTCACTAAATTTCTAGTGACTCACATGGGTCTTCTTGCTTACTAAAGGAGAATTTAGAACTATTGTATTCATCCTTGGACATAGAGTCAAAATTTTTAAGGAACCTAATAAAGAATATAGAAAAAAATATTAATAAAGAATACAAAATTTTGTAAGACTAGAAACTTATCCAGTGCTTGCTTATTTTTTTTCATTCCTCATTTGAAAGATATTGGATCTACCCAAAGTGTTTGTAGACTGCTTCTAGCTCAAATTTTTCATCATGGGAGAAATTCCTTGTTTTATTTATGATTTCATGCAATTGAATCCTTAATTTTTCTAGAAGTCTTATTTCCCAAACTAAGTCTTCTATGGTAGAAGGGTATAATCATCCTCTAAAATGGGAGACATCCTCCTTGCATTGCCTTATCAATTTTAATTATTCATGCTTTAAATGGATCCTACTAGCTTTGCTCCAAGGAGAGGGAAGTACTCCCTACATTAAATAGTCAATTTGACCCTTGTGTGTTCCAATGGTATAAAATAAAGTGGTTACTTGGTTTACGTATTGTTGCACTACCTGCTTCTTTTAGAGGAGATTGATCATCTTCTACATTATTGCCTTTCTATCTTGAATCCCAATGGACATAAACTTTGAGTCCAATACCATGGAAAGTTTTACCTAATAAATCTTAGCTTCACCTGATTTTGTGGAAATTTTATTGAGGCTATGCTCAATTTCATTGCTCACCTAAAGACCTTTATCATTGACCACATCAACAAATTTGAATAATTATATTAACACCCTTGTAGTATTAGTGATCTCATCCCAGTATGCATCGCTAGATTCCTTTATGAGGATCTTGATCCCTTGGTGCTATTTATTTTCACTCTTTTACCTTAGCTGATCCAATTGCTTTTGTAGAATATCTCTCTTGATTAAATTAAGCTTCTTGACTTTCAATCCTATCTATGACGATTTTTACTTACTTTAATTTTCTCTCAGTAGAGATCCTAAAGGCTACTCCTTTAAGTTCTTAGTATATTTATTTTACTCTAGAGTTCTTTGAACTCTACTTATGAGTTTCTTAGATTATTATTTACCTGCTCTAGATCCCTCTTCTTTTCCAATATTTGGCTTAATGTTATTCATTTGTAACCATCTTTTTGATTTCCTACATGAGTTGCACCCTATATTGAGCTTGAGTATATTTTAGTTCAAACCCAAAAATTGCCACTCACCAATCTTGCTCTATCATTTCTCCCTCTAATTTTGATACCAATGGGTCCTTCTTTGTAAGTAGTAATATTTTTTCTAAGGGGCAAAGTGGCTAATTATCTGAATTGTAGCTAGCTGCTACACCAAATTGGATTGTTTTTTCTAATTATGTTGTGTCATCTACTACTAAGTCATTTAAAACTTTTTCCATGGACTCAAGCCTAACACAACTATTTGTGAGTTTTCTTGTTTCCTTTGAGGTGATAGAAATGATGATAATGGTTTAAATAATGGAAGAATTGAAGAAGGGATTATAGAGGTAGGAGTTGGTGAGAGAGGAGTAATTTGGAAAGGCTATGTTAATTGAAGCATATCTTGACTAGAGAGGGCTACAAAAATAGTAGGAGGAGGGGTGGATTTTGTGGTGATAATGTTAGGGATTGGGTTGTTGGGGCCAAGACAAATTATGAGGATAGTGTTTCATTTACAAGAGGGAATGACATGGTAGCTACATAGGTCTTTATAGTAATTAAATCTAGCCTAGTAGTATCCTTTTTATTTTTCTTCACTTTATTAGGGATGTTTTTTTATTCCACCTTTCACTTTTCCTTCCTTTGGGCTTCTCGATATAGGATATCTTATTGGGGAGTACTTTGTGCTAGGGATGGTTCTACTAAAGTCCTTATGGGAGTAGCAATAACTAGTCATTCCTTTGGGATTTTAAATGGAGGTGGTTGAGTCCTTTAATTCACTACCCTTGACCTTTTTATCTTTTGGAGTGTTTCAATACTTATTTCTTCCTCACTCCATTACTTTAACCTTAAGCTTTAAGTATTTGGGTGTTCTTCATTGTACCATTTGCTAATTTTCTCATCTATAAATATTGTGTTGGGATCCTTCTCTTTCTCACCAAACTGCTACCTCATTATCCACCAAGCCTCAAGATTAGGCTCCTTTAGGTTTATTTTCCTTAGATAATATTTCTTATTATTTTTTATTTTTCTCTATGGGTTGACTTCATGCATTACCTTGTAGAAAGAATCATATATTATAAGATTTAATGGAGTTCTAAAAAGCATGCTTAGGGGTTGTGTGCTATTTTCATCTATAAAATTCTATATAACCTTGACCTAAGGCCTACACTCATGTTAAAATTTTGGACCTCTAATGCTCTTAATATATATGGTAAACTAACCTTGAGGATAATTATTCCAATTACCCTCCACCAGCTTGAGTCTAAGCTCTTTCAGGTTGTGATTTGCAATAGAAACAACTTTTTTCCTTTGAAATATTATTCCTTCCAAGCTGATAGGAGTCTTGTAATATGTTGTTTTGTCCTTACCACTTTCAAACTTGTTATTAATTAGGTCTAATTTCTTAAAAATTTCTAAAGCAAATACTCTTTCTAGAACAAATTTGGGAAGAAGATATAGGGCAAAGCTAAAACCATGCATTACGATGATGGTGCCTTATTTGGCAAAGAACCAATCGCCAAAAAGTACCCCTTATAAAAATGAGTGACATTTTTATGAGAGGCATTCAGATTGAGAACTTATTTAGTGTAATGTTCAAAGTAGATAAATAATCAATAAAGAAATAATAATAATAATTCTTTATCAGAGCCCCCATCTAGGAATATACGAGAAAACCTGTCTTTTTAATCTATCCACCTTGGATTCAGATCTAGAAATGCTCTTGGGTACCATAATAAGATCAAATATGGCAAAAATAATGAATTCCTGAACACTTGAGTAGCTAGAAAATTACTCATCCCCTCATATATCTGCTCAAAAATGAGCTAAATGAAGTCCAACATGAATTGCACATCCTTAGGCACAAACCTCATCTTCTATAGGATATCTAGTTGGGTGGATACCATGTGCTTATAATTTTTAATCCAAATATAAAGGCCAACATAATAAAAGCATCTCTTGCATTCTACTTAAAAATATTGAGAGGAAGGGCACCCTCTGACACTGTATCATTTGGGCTCAAGTATCTGCATTCAATTATTAAAAACTACATTTTAATTTTTTTTAGGAGTTTAGCAAAAGTTTTCTCTATTTCTTCCATGCTAATGTGATGTTCCCCCTTTGGTAGGAGCAAAATTTTTTAGATATTATATCCAACAATATTTATTTAAAAATGGCCATCCAAGGACTTGATTTATCAAGTGATGGGTTCATAAAGAATTGTACATGTTAAATGGCCTTCAAGCACTAGGTATTGCATTGGGTAGCTACTCCAAATCTTTGATCCAAAGCTTATTGGTTGAGTGGATATGAATCTTTTCCATGTGCCTTCCATGAGATTATTTGTCCTTTTTGAAATTTTGGGCTCTAAAAAATTCACAATCGGGTTCTTCAATATCTCAATATTGGAAATATAAGTTGGAACATGTACCTCTAAGGCTTCTAATGAAGAGACCATCTCTATTCTAGAGTTTCTTGTCTTTGAAATTGTTGCATGGTTAGTCATTTTATTCTTCTCCATTTTTTTGATGCTTGTTTGAGAATTTTGTACATTTGCTTGCTCTTGTATTCCTTTTACAACTATTCTCTTCAATTTTCTCATGTGTTTTGGGTTTGGTAAATATGAAGCTAAATGGGAAGATAATCCTTAATAGAAATTTTCCCTCTTACCTTTCCAATTCATTTCATTTGTTTGCTTTCCATGCACTTTTGATGCCATATTTGTTTGGTTGCAGTAGTATGCTTACTACCTTTTATGATCAATTCTTCTCCCTTGTAGAGTTACCTCCAAAATATATTCATGCATTTAAATATAAATTCCTTCTCTACTCATTATTAATCAATCTCCTATGATCATCCCTTTTTTCTTAAACCAAAAATGAGGTAAATTTTATCTCATCATTCAATGCACCTATTTTCACATGGGAGAATTAATTATACCTTACAAGGTAGCTTAGAGGAAAATGATCATTTACAAAGTCTCCTGATTGGGTTATTCAATTATTGACACTCATTTGGAATAGTCACCTTAAATTTTAATATAATTCTTTGATTGGTTTGATCGGATGACCATCATAAAAATATTACCACTATTTTAACACCTTCAATGGTTGGGTTGATCTTCAACCAATTTGGAAATTAGCAGCTGATATTACATTTTAGAACTTATGGAGATGTAAGCTACTAATTTCAGTTATTGGAGATTTGGATTTTCTTGTTATGCCAATATTTTCCTATCATTGGTATTTGAAATATTATCATTCTTCTAGCTATGCTTCCGTATTGGCACAAAATATTCTTCAAAATTTTAGACATATATTTTCCTAAGACTATATGGAAATGACATAAACTACGATTTGACTCATATGGTAAAAAGTATCTGGAACAACCTACTAATTTTGAAATTCCTTAATCCTACACAAGGAACAAAAATCTTATAGTACATATATATTATGTATATGACCTTGATCGAGTCATAATTGTGATTTTGCTTAAACCTCAACCCATTCCTATAGATTCATATGTTTTAGAAGGATTAGAATTTCAATTTTTGATTGCCCATTGGTCCATTTGATCATTCAAGATAAATAGATGCAATTCATCCATTAAGACTTTTGAATCAAACCATTCTTCCTCTAATATCAAAATTTGATGGGTGTTTAACCCGAATATTTGTAGGTGTTCAACAAGATGTAGATAGAGTGGCTCAAATAGAATTTTTATCTTGTTTCCATACTGATCCCTTTAGACCATGATGGATCATTCCAAGTACAAATATATTCCTAGTTTAGCAATAAATTCTCTCAATATGCAGATTTTAAAATATGTAGGCAAATCAATTACTATGATATCTTGTATCATAGTTAAGCTTGGATAGGCATACAAAGTGATCAAAAGTTTTTCCACCAACCCTAATACTTGAACTGCACTATCATCTAATTACATCACCCTCTTTTTTATAGGATGATAGTCTAGATCCAAGGCATTTGCACTCATTTTAGCATGACTAAAGTGCTTACCCTAGAATCTATCATGCAATTATGGATCAACTTGTCTTCAAAGATCATGAACAAGTAGAAAGGAGTGGTCTTATTCCTAAGTGCTCTTGGAAAAATATTTGCAAGACTACAAGTGCCTTGAGCTAACCCAAATCCTTTTCTTCATCCAATACATTCTTCATATTCTCTTTCAACCTAGGAATGGATAAAATATGACATACACACAACTACCATGGACTTCTTCAAATGATCCACCATGTTGAATGACCCAAGGGAACTGATATTTTGAAGAGGACTAGGTATTTGTTGATATTTAGGCTTGTCCACTACTGATTGAATATTTTTTCTTGGTTTTGATTAGGGAGTGGGCTGCTTTAGATATTTTAAGGATTTGGCTTGTTAAATACTATATGTTCTAGTGTACTCTACTTTGGTGGTACTACTATAGGATGTCCCTTATGGGCTCATTTGGTCATCTCTAAATACCTAGAGTGGTCTTGTTGCTCTTATATTGCTCCTTTATTGCTTTCTTTTTATACCTTATCACATAGTCCAATCAGACATGTGTCCTGTTGACTACTAGATTTCCCACTCTAAATATTTTATATACTTCTTCCTCATCCCATGTAACTAGGATTTTATCTAAAGGTGCACCACCTAATTTAAGTATGAATGAGGTAGGAGAAGGTTGAATTTTTGCTATTTAAGCTTCAACTTCTAGATAATATGTAGATGCCTGATCGAGCATCATCTTACTTGGCTTGGTTGCAGATGGTTGAGATATTTTTTAGAGATAGATTTGAGCTAGGTAGGTATTTTTATGTGGGAAGTACCAAGAAGTAGACTCCTCCATATAGTTTTTTTGTATAGTATTTATCTCCCTGGTATGGTTATGAGGTATTTATTGCAATGGGGTCGATACATGCACCAATTGATAATTTGGGTTTTGTGCCTAATCAACATCCGTATTAGTCTAAAATTGGGGCCTTGGGTAGCTATTATAAGGACATATACTAGCCTAGTTACCTTGTTGGAAGGAAGTTTTAGATTATTCTAATACTGGAACCTTTGGGCACTTTGATGCCTCCTCATGGATAACATCTCATTGGTGATAATATTGAGCATAATTTTCATTACCTCGAACTTAGAGTTTACTAAAGTATGGGAATTGGTATAGGAAGGGGAATAGGGATTACATGTATAATTGGTATTGGATGAAAGGTTGTTGGCTAAATAATTTAAGGATATTGGTATGGAGTTTGAACACTAGGATACAAAGGTATTGGAGGTCTAGGAGTTAGTCTTCCAATCTATATTAGATCATGTTTAGAATGGATGGTTATGTCATAGGCATTTGGTAGAGAATTTACTCCCTTGGCCTTAACCATCAAGGATATTTTAGAATCTAAGGCCTTCAAATATTAAACAAATTCCATACCTAGGAGGGGAAAAATATTATAAGATATTCTATTACAAGCCTTGTGAAATCTAAGGTTGAAGTCATCCATAGTCTCCATTAGTGCTCTTATTATGGTTGACAATTGCTCCAAGATACCAAAGGTTCTCCCATTTTAGTAGTTCTTAAGATTGGTGAGGATTTGATAAAGAAATTTTTTTTTTGGATCATTCATAATGGTCAACATGCAAATTTTTGGACAGATTCTTGGGATGGTCACAAGCCTTTGATAACTCAATTTCTCAATTGAAGGCCTTGGATAGAGGAGCTTCATCGAGCTAATTGGATAAAGGTGGCTAATTATTGTCGGTACCATACTGGTAATTCAAAGGTTGGTAGATATTGGATCCCTATTGAGGACTGGCCTATTCAAATCCTAGAAAGGCAAAGACAAGATATCCAAGGCATCCTTCATATGAGATCCCTCTCTTGGTCCCATGAAAAAGATTGTTTTAGATGGAACAACACTACTAAGGGTGAGTATTCAGTTGCTCAAGGTTATTTGACCTTATGCCATAATAATCCCAACCATTCTTCTGACATATTTTCTCAATTATGGTCTCAAAATCTCTGGCCTAAGGTGAGGTTCTTTAATTGGATTTTATTGCATCGTAGGGTGCTTACTGGTGAGCAACTTATGAAGCATGGTTTTCATGGCCCTTGTAGATGTGAAATGTGTGAAGAGAATGTAGAAAATATCAACCATATTTTTATTAAGTGTACTTTAGCCTCTGAGCTATGGACAAGAATGGCCACTTTACTTGGCTTACAGTGGTCCAATTTTTTTACTTTTGAATAGCTTTGGAGGGATTGGCCTAATCAAGAGGGTGTTGATCATTTTATTAGGCAATTAGTTTGGATGGGTTCTACCATTCTTCTTTGGAATATTTGGAATGAAAGGAACAACCAAATTTTTAATCAAGATAGGAAGGATATTCACTATATTTGGAAAAATACCATAGCCAACTTAGTTGAATCAGTCCATCAACTCCCTAATCACCCCCAAAACTCCCACCAAATATGGGATCAAGTGATGCAAAGATTGAATATTAAACCTTCTAAGGGCAACCAACTTAAATTGAATGTGAGTATTAGTAAGATGGATAGGACTAGAAATTGGCAACCTCCTCCTAAGGATTTTGGAAAATTCAATACTGATGGAGCCTCTAGAGGGAACCCTGGAAAAGCCAATGTGGGAGGAATTGGTAGGCTTTCAGATGGCTCCCTGGTTTTTACTTTTGTTGAGAATTTGGGTATTCTTTCCAATAACCTTGCTGAGGGGTATGGTATCCTTAGAGGCCTTCAGGAGGCTACTAAGGTTGGATGGGAAAAGGTGTTAGTTGAGTCTGACTCTCAACTTATGATTAATCTCTTGAAGACTCCTTCTAAGAATCATAAGGTGGATTGGAGAATAAAAATAATTATTGAGAAGATTCAGTTAATCCAGATGGGATTTTTGAAAGTTGATTACAATCATGTGGTCAGAGATCAAAACAAGAGTATTGATGCTTTAACTAATTGGGCTTTGGACAAAGGTGATCTTACTTGTTATGGCCACCCTCCTATATGGTGGGCTTCTCAAATTAGGGAAGCTCTTATTTCTATCATTTCTTTGGATGGCTCCAGTTCTGAAGGTACCTAGTTTCTTCTTGTTTTTTTTTTTTTTTGCTTCTCTTTGGTTCATTCAGTTTTTTTTAGTTCCCTAGATCTTTCTATTCTTTATTTTGTTTCCTCTATTGATTCTTGCCTTATTAGTCTTTTGGTCTAGATAGGTCATTGTTTTGTTCATTTTTTTTTTCTTTTTTCTTCTTTGTTTTTTTTTTTTTGTTTAAGAATTTTAATGTGGGTGGGTTCTTTTGTCTTGTTTTGTTTTTGTGTTCTTTGTGTTTTTTTTTGTTGTTCTTGTGTTTTTGTTGTTTTGTTTTTTTTTTATGTTTTTTGTTATTGTTCTTGTGTTTTTTTCGTTCTTGTTCTTGGGTTTCTCTTTGTTTGTGTTATTTCGTGTTTTTATGTGTGAATGTTTTCTATGTTTTTTGTTTTTGTTTATTGTCTTTTTTTGGTTGTTTTTTATTTTTATTTTTATTTTATTTATTTTATTTTTTAGGTTTTGGTTGTGTTTATTTTTCATGTTTTTTTTTGGGTTATGTCTTTGTAGTGTTCTGTTGTTTTTGTCTTGTTTGTGTTTTGTTATGTGGTTCTTGTGTTTTTCTATGTGGCTTGTGTTGTGGTTTATTTTATCTTATTGTGCGTGTTTGGTTGTGCTTTTGTTTTTGACACACTCAAGGAGCATGTTTTTAATTTATTTTATTATTTTTGTTGTTATTTACTTATTTTTAAATTGGTTTTGTGTGTTTGTTTGCTCCTTGAGTATGTCAAAGGTGGTAAGCCAGGTCCGAGTCTTGGGCATTTTTGGCGGAATGGATACCCCTGCCTCCTTGGGTCTTACTCGAAAGTGGCATCCCTTTTGGGATGTTTTCCACACAAAAAAAAATTGCTTCAAGAAAGACACTCCACTTACCTTATCTTTGCATCTTTCCACAAACAAGGCAGTAAGTTGGTGCCAGTTAGCAATTGAAAGTGGTTGATGTGAGACATACCACTCATGGGCCTTACCTATGAATTATACCACCAACAACATCAAAGCCACATTCTTCTCTATCACATTATGAAGTGCACTTAGGCTCACCATATTTTGTAGGTGCTCAAGTAGAGTTGTTATATCTTCTCCAGTATAGTGTGGGAGAGATTTAAGTGTAGATGTTGGGATCTCATACCAAATTACAAGTGGAGCATGAGGTGTAGGGAATGTCCTAGGTGTTTCAGCAACCATGGTCTAACCTCTACCTCATCTTCTTCTTATAATGGTATAAGTGGTGGGAAAACACCTACATGCTAGCAAAGTAGAGGATTTGGTTATAGGTATTTCATTCATAAAATTTTGGGTTCTTTGTTTTAAGTGGATTTTTTAGGTAAATACTAGATTTTCTCTTTAAGCATGTAGACTAAGATCATCAAAACCTTAATTTGATATATTTTAAGCAACTTCTTTTGGATATTTATTTTTGAATGAAGTCATTAGGTGATATTTTTAGATGTCTCAATCAAACAGGTAGATAGAGACCTTTACCAAGGTATCAATCTATTAGAGTTATTCTTGATAGTTGGACCAATAAAAATGAATCAATTGTCTCATCCATCATGCCATTAAATTGATTTTATCTTCAATTATCATAGTCACTAGATACAAGGACTAGATGCCTAGACAATCATACATCACAAGGAGCAACAAAACATGGTAGCTCTAAGAGCATAATAAATGGCTTGATCAAACTACCTATGGATTTTTTTTACAAGGACATATCCTTTTAAGATATGATCTTTAGCTCTCTCTAACCTAACCTACCTAGCTATCAGGTGTAGAGAGGAAAAGAGAAAGAGAAACCATAGAAAATAAATATATCAAAAAGAAAAAGGTCATAAGCTAACCTAAGCTAACCAAGGAAAATGCACCAAGATCATTGTAATTTTTTCTACACAATAGTAGGATTGTAGCTCAAAGTGAACACTTTCTCTTATCAACATGCATAGTTAGGCACATACTGCATATACAATAACTAAGATAGAAAAATTCCAGTAGTCACGACCTCAAATTTATATATGTGAGTATGAAATATATAGATTATGCCAAAATTGAGGGCTTGAAATCTCACCTATAATACCACTCAGGATTTATGCCTAGGTTTTATATAGAATAAAATGAAAGGGAAGTTACATACAAAGCTTTAGGATTGAATAAACAACTTGTCAATCCTTTACAATACCTAAATGACTTATTCATAAGAATACGAAGGAGATTTTTCCTCCAAAACTTATATTGGAACCTCTAACAAATCCTCTATACTTGTCATGATCCTCCCTTAGAAGAATTTTATTTAGATGGATTTATGTTTTACTATGTTATTATATTGATAGAATGATAGACTATTTCATGATTAAGTTTTGGAAGATATATTTTTTAATAAAGGAAATAATGTGTATTATTGATTGTTCATTTTGAACTTTGCAAGATATAAATGCTATGGAAAAATGTGATATATCTTATCAATGAAATAATTGACTATTTTATTGTGTAATTTTTGCAGGTATTGTAATGGTAGAATATGATGCTGCTTATGGTTTTTTATCTTTGCATGAGTAGGTTTTCTTGTAAGAGAGGAGAAGAATGATAGGTTTTTTTTCTTAATGAGCAATGGAGGCAATTTGGATGGATTTTTTTAAGTAAATGCATAGCATGGGTTTCCATGGTTAAATCATAATAAGAAAAATATGACACTTGGTTTTTGTTAAATAACCATCTTTAGAATAAATTACATAATTTTTACATTTACAAAAATGAAGAGAAAACAATTATTTTCACCACGTTTATGAAGAACACAAGCTTATACTGAGAGGGGGGTGAACAGTATAAGACCACTTTTTACTTTTCTTTCAAATCAATATTATGCAATGTATAGATAGCAATATCATCAACAGTAATCAAAGCAATGCACAAATCACCACACACAATAGAGACACCACAATTTACGTGGTTCACCCAATGTGGGCTACTCCACGGAGAAAATATTTCACTAAAATTTTCTCAATCAATCTCTTGGGAATCCTTTCCCTATTACAATGTTTATGGACCTCTGTCCAAAGGAGATACCAATCCCCTAAATCAAGTTCATGGATCTCTATCCATAGGAGAACTCCTTCTCCTCTGCTCTGGCTGGTGATCCTCTAGAAGACTACTACCTCCACTACACTGGCTTGTGGATCTCTCTCCACTGAAGACTCTTGTCCCCACTCAAAAGACCTATCCTCACTACCCTGGCTGATGGATCTCTATCCACTAGAGACCACTATCCTCTTTACTCTATCACCTCCAAAGCTCTATCTCAAATCTATACTAAACATAGTCCTTCGATCTAGCACAAATCTCTCAACAAGTCCACTCAAACTCAACAATCACAAAAAATTCTCAAATATCTCAACAAGTCCACTCAAAACTTGCTCAAATATTCTCAAACAAGTCCACTAACTTTTCTCAACAACTAGTCCACTTCAACAAGTCCAACAACTTCCAAACTCATAGAAACATAAAGAGAATTGTTAGAGACTCAATATGTTCTATCACTAATCATTCTCAATCTCAATTACTTTCAATCACTCTCTTAGAAACATAAGGAGAATTGTTAGAGACTCAATATGCTTCATTTCAACTCAATGCTCAATCACTTTCTCAACTCAATTCAGAATATAGAATAGTTTGTTTTATGGAACTTGAACAATCACTTCACACATCCACTTGACTAGGCTCAACCAACTCTACTCAACCAATCACTCAATGAAACACTCCTTTCTCACAAACCCTAGTCCAAGTATATAAACACCAACTCAAAATGTTTCCAACAATGCTCAACAACTAATCTCACATAACAATGATACTCATGTTCTTTTCAAACCCTAGTTCAAGTTCTTCACACAACAACTCACTTCAACAACAATGCTTATAAAACAATCTTCACATAACAATGATACTCATGTTCTTTGCAAAACCCTAACTCAAGTTCTTCACACAACCAATGGCTTCAACAACAATGCTAATCAAACAAGGTTTTAACAACAACTCTTTATTCTAGAAAACCTTGAAGCATTTACTCAAACACTCTCGAAAAGGAAACCCTAATCAAGTCCTTTTCACTCCAAACTTATTTTCTAGAAAACCAATCAATCAACTCAACTTATGGAAGAATGTGCTCATACCTTTTTATTGATGATGAAGGGATCTCATAAATCTGTCACAACCACAAACACTTCTATGCCAAGCTCAAAGAGGTTAGAAGATAAATATTTCTCACAATATAATGTAAATACTCAATTACACCTTATCACTCCACCTTTCAAAAACAACCATCAACATACATAAAATATTTATCCAATAACACCTTATAAACTCCCAACTAAAATAAACTTAACATCCACCAAAAATTAACTCAAACCTCTTTAATTTAATTTAATGGCAAGAGAAACTTTGATAAAAATCAAATCAACTTTCTTTATAATTCCAATGATATAAATCACTCATCAATAAAACAACCTCTCATTAACCCTTATTACTCCACAATAATATAAATCAATTATCAAATCAACAACCTTTCACAAACCCTTATAACTCCAAAATAATATAAATCAAACACACAACTTTTCACAAACCCTTATTACTCCACATTATCCTTTAGAAAAACCTTAGGCAAATAATAAATTAATTATCAAAAATTACCTTTGCCTCTTAGTGGGTTTCGAACCCACAATCTCTGCCTCCGTGAGCGCTCTAGCCGTGGCTTTGACCATCGCATGTGCTAGACGCACGGTTAAGAGCTTAGATGCTCTTTGTCCCCTTTATCCTCGGCTGTCATGCAAAAACAAGGCACGTGCAAAAGGAACTTCCCTTGGTGCTCAAGACACACACCACTCCATGTGAATCGATCATGGGCTTCTCAACTCCCAATGCCTTCGCAAAACGTGCGCTGCCAATGGACCACCGTGTCCTTTACATTTCAATCAATATGCTCTCTCCCTTATCTCTTTTACCTGGCGCTAAAGACAAGCGAAATTCTTGTCTTCTTCCTCAATGAATAACAAATGCACGAAAACGTTTCACTTTGTTGCATGAAAGAATAATGTCGAGGGGTAAGTTTTGAATGCCTCTTTGGCATTAATTTATACACGAAAATCCCTTTGTTTCTTAGACGTCGGTGCTCCCACTTTTGATGACGTCGGTGCTTTCCAACATTTATAATTTATAAATTATTTAAATTCTAAGGAATTTAAATTTTATAAATTATATTTATAAACTTTAGCTTTAAAGAGATTAAAGCCTTCCTTGGGTTTAAACTTAAACCTTTAACTTGTAAAATATTCTGCCACCATGGGTCTTTTAAAATATTAACTGCCATCTCAATGTGTGAGGAGACTTTTATATCCTCATAATGATTTTAATAAAACCATTTAATCTTCCACCATGGGTTTACCATAAACCCTCATAAAATATTATTTTTCCAACTTTCTCTTCAACTCTTCGCATTGTTCCTGGTGCTATTGATGGTGTGCTCCATGGTATTAATGACGTCTTTTCACCTTGACATCAATGACAACTAAATAAGCTCAAAATGTCCAACAATCTCCCCCTTTGTCATTGATGGCAACCCAATTTCCTTTTACTAAAAACTTGACCTTTCCTTTGTTCTGCTCTCCCTGGGACATTGCTCCCCCTGGCTCAATGCTCTCTCAAATATCAAATCTCTCCCCCTTACTCAAATCTCTCCCCCTTTGACATCAATGGCAAAGGGTCACCTTTGGGGCTTGGGGCTAAGAATGAGCCTCTTAGCTTAGCCCCTCCTCCACCTTCTATTGAGGTGGTTAATTCTGGGGTGGGAGTATTTCTACTCCCAGAAAGCATTGTTCTTTACCTTTATCCTCTTTTCTTCTTATCTAAATTTTCTGATTCCTTTGACTATTTCTATCCATGTCCATGTTCCTGTTCATGTCTACATTCCTGTCCCTATTCCTATTCATGTTCATGTTCATATCTATGTTCATGTTCCTATTCCTGTTCATATCCATGTTTCTATTCCTATTCTTGTTCATATTCATGTTTCTGTTCTTGTTCCTGTTCATACCTATTTTTGGAATATCTGCTCTACACCACTTTGTTGTGTGACCATCATTGTTGCACTTATAACACTTAATGTTATTATTCCTTGGAGGTGCAAATGTCTTAGGATTTCTCCTAGTGAAGCCATATCCTCTTCTATCATGAATCCTGCAATTCATTGCCTTGTGACCAAACTGATTACATGAGTAGCAATACCCATGGAAGAGTTATTTGTTCCCATATTCATGTCTTTCATGTGTCCTGCATTGTGAAGCCATGTGCCCAAACTTGTGACATGAAAAGCATCTTCCATTGAATTTTCCTTGTCTTGACCTCATTGGTCTCTTAGTCTCTTTTGACCTATTCTGATTGTTGTTCCATCTGTATCTTCTTTGTGCATTGTTCCTATTTTTGTTGAACTCTCTATTGTCCAACTCATCCTCAGATGTCTCACTTTATTTTACATTGTCTTCTTCTGAAGTACCTTCATCTAAAGTTTCTTCATCTCCAAAACTTGAGGTTGACTCTCCTTCCCATTTCTTTTGATTTTGTTCAAATCCAAGACCTGTCTTGCTTGATGTAGTCTTTTGTGTCTTGATGAACTTATCCAAGTTCTTTGAGCTATTTTTAAACCCTTTCATCTTGACCTTGGAGTCTTCTAAATATTCTCTTAGTAGTGCCACTTCTTGTGCTAACTTCTCACATTCTAAGATCTTTGCTTCTAACTTATCCTTGAACCTTTTTGTCTTAGCCTTTGATTTTTCTAAATCCTCTATAAGCAATCTTCTCTCTTCATCACATTCTTGAAACTGAATTTCAAGTTTAGAGTGTTGCTTTCTTACCTTCTTTACCATGTCAAGGGCATAAATAAGTTCTCCCTTGAGATCATAACCATCCTTTTCTGAATATTCCTCTATTTTTTTACCTTTGTCCACATATTTATTTTCTATGGGCTTGTCTTCTATAGGATCACTTACTTCTTCTTCTAATGCCATTAGAATATTTTCATCTGGTCCTTCAAGTGCATTCTCATATTCATCATCACTGAAACTATAACCATCCCTTGTACAATCATCTTCAAGATGTCCAAAGTTACCACATCTAAAACACTTGAGAATTACTGGAGTCCTTTTCTTAACTTGCTCTTTTTCTTCAATCATAAAAAGAACTTCATCTCTATCATTGTCTGAAAAACTAGCATCACTATCACTTGAGTACTTACTTGCCTTATCCGCATAGTAGCTTCTCTTTTGTCTTTGGAAGAACTTATTTCCTTGTCTGCTTTGTCCATCCTTGCTTTTCTTCTGGTGCCTATATCTTTTTGATTCCTTATTCCTGTGATCCTATTTTTCTTCACCATTGTTGTTCTTTGGTTCTTGACAATCTGTTGCAAAATGTCCAAACTTTCCACAATTGAAACACTTAACAGATCTTAGATCTCTGGATCTTCTGGAGTCTTTATCTCTTCTACCATAATTAGCTTCTTCATCACTGGATGACTCATTGCTTGATTCTGACTTCTTACCCTTTGTCTTCTTGATTGCTTTGAAGGTTGCTTCCTTCTGGGGAATAGGATATTTTGTTCTTATCTCAAATGTTGTGAGCATACCTAGCAACATATCTCTTGTCAAAGTATCACCATCTATTGACACTTCTATAGCAGAAACCTTTTCACTGAATCTCTTTGGAAGAGTTCTTAAGACTTTATCACAAACATCTGATTCATCAATCTTCATTCCAAGTCCTTGCATAGCATTAACAACTTCATCAATTCGAAGTAGGTAAGAACTAATATTTTCCTCATCCTTCATTCTTAATTCTTCAAATTGTCCTTTGAGATTTTGCATCTTTGCTTTCTTGACACTTTTATCTCCTTCATAAATATTTTGCAATTTATCCCATATTTCTTTTGTAGTTTTACAATGCATAACTTTCATAGACTCTGTTCTATGCAAACCTCTCAAAAGTGCATTCATTGCTTTTGAATTGTAATGTTGTAGGAGCTTACCTTCCTTATCTGTAGGAGGATTAATTAACGGATCGTATCCAAATTCAACTACTTCCCAAACTTCATTGCCAAGTGCCATCAGGTAGATCTTCATCATCATACTCCAATATATATAGTCACTTCCATCAAATACTGGTGCTGAATTATTTGAGGACACCTCCTTAGGATCCATTGTGTTCTTGTTAGCTTTTCCTTCAAGTTGTTAAACTCTTATGAAGGAACCCGCTCTGATACCAATTGAAGAACACAAGCTTATACTGAGAGGGGGTGAACAGTATAAGACCACTTTTTACTTTTCTTTCAAATCAATATTATGCAATGTATAGATAGCAATATCATCAATAGTAATCAAAGCAATGCACAAATCACCACACACAATAGAGACACCATAATTTACGTGGTTCACCCAATGTGGGCTACTCCACGGAGAAAATATTTCACTAAAATTTTCTCAATCAATCTCTTGGGAATCCTTTCCCTATTACAATGTTTATGGACCTCTGTCCAAAGGAGATACCAATCCCCTAAATCAAGTTCGTGGATCTCTATCCATAGGAGAACTCCTTCTCCTCTGCTCTAGTTGGTGATCCTCTAGAAGACTACTGCCTCCACTACACTGGCTTGTGGATCTCTCTCCACTGAAGACTCTTGTCCCCACTCAGAAGACCTATCCTCACTACCCTGGCTGATGGATCTCTATCCACTGGAGACCACTGTCCTCTTTGCTCTGTCACCTCCAAAGCTCTATCTCAAATATGTACTAAACATAGTCCTTCGGTCTAGCACAAATCTGCTCATATATATATCTAGTATAGCACAAACCTATCCTCAAATATACACCAAAATTTTCTCCACAAGTCCACAAAACTTGCTTAAATCTCTCAACAAGTCCACTCAAAACTTGCTCAAATATGCTCAACAAGTCCACTCAAAACTTGCTCAAATATGCTCAACAAGTCCACTCAAAACTTGCTCAAATCTGCTCAACAAGTCCACTCAAAACTTGCTCAAATATGCTCAACAAGTCCACTCATAACTTGCTCAAATATGCTCAACAAGTCCACTTAGAACTTGCTCAAATCTGCTCAACAAGTCCACTCAGAACTTGCTCAAATATGCTCAACAAGTCCACTCAGAACTTGCTCAAATCTCTCAAAAATCCTCACAACTTCTCAAATCTCTCACAATCACTCAACTTGCTCAAATCTACTCAACAAGTCCACTAAGAACTTGCTCAATATCATAGAAACATAAAGAGAATTGTTAGAGACTCAATATGTTCTATACTAATCACAATGCTCAATTAATTTCAATCACTCTCTTAGAAACATAAGGAGAATTGTTAGAGACTCAATATGCTTCAATTTCAACTCAATGCTCAATCACTTTCTCAACTCAATTTAGAATATAGAATAGTTTGTTTTATGGAACTTGAACAATCACTTCACACATCCACTTGACTAGGCTCAACCAACTCTACTCAACCAATCACTCAATGAAACACTCCTTTCTCACAAACCCTAGTCCAAGCATATAAACACCAACTCAAAATATTTCCAACAATGCTCAACAACTAATCTCACATAACAATGATACTCATGTTCTTTTCAAACCCTAGTTCAAGTTCTTCACACAACAACTCACTTCAACAACAATGCTTATAAAATAATCTTCACATAACAATGATACTCATGTTCTTTGCAAAACCCTAACTCAAGTTCTTCACACAACCAATGGCTTCAACAACAATGCTAATCAAACAAGGTTTTAACAACTCTTTATTCCAGAAAACCTTGAAGCATTTACTCAAACACTCTCAAAAAGGAAACCCTAATCAAGTCCTTTTCACTCCAAACTTATTTTCTAGAAAACCAATCAATCAACTCAACTTATGGAAGAATGTGCTCATACCTTTTTATTGATGATGAAGGGATCTCATAAATCTGTCACAACCACAAACACTTCTATGCCAAGCTCAAAGAGGTTAGAAGATAAATATTTCTCACAATATAATGTAAATACTCAATTACACCTTATCACTCCACCTTTCAAAAACAACCATCAACATACATAAAATATTTATCCAATAACACCTTATAAACTCCCAACTAAAATAAACTTAACATCCACCAAAAATTAACTCAAACCTCTTTAATTTAATTTAATGGCAAGAGAAACTTTGATAAAAATCAAATCAACTTTCTTTATAATTCCAATGATATAAATCACTCATCAATAAAACAACCTCTCATTAACCCTTATTACTCCACAATAATATAAATCAATTATCAAATCAACAACCTTTCACAAACCCTTATAACTCCAAAATAATATAAATCAAACACACAACTTTTCACAAACCCTTATTACTCCACATTATCCTTTAGAAAAACCTTAGGCAAATAATAAATTAATTATCAAAAATTACCTTTGCCTCTTAGTGGGTTTCGAACCCACAATCTCTGCCTCCGTGAGCGCTCTAGCCGTGGCTTTGACCACCACGTGTGCTAGACGCATGGTTAAGAGCTTAGATGCTCTTTGTCCCCTTTATCCTCGGCTGTCATGCAAAAACAAGGCACGTGCAAAAGGAACTTCCCTTGGCGCTCAAGACACACACCACTCCACGTGAATCGATCGTGGGCTTCTCAACTCCCAATGCCTTCGCAAAATGTGCACTGCCAATGGACCACCATGTCCTTTATGTTTCAATCAATCTGCTCTCTCCCTTATCTCTTTTACCTGGCGCTAAAGACAAGCGAAATTCTTGTCTTCTTCCTCAACGAATAACAAATGCACGAAAATGTTTCACTTTGTCGCATGAAAGAATAATGTCGAGGGGTAAGTTTTGAATGCCTCTTTGGCATTAATTTATACATGAAAATCCCTTTGTTTCTTAGACGTCGGCGCTCCCACTTTTGATGACGTCGGTGCTCCCACCTTTATAATTTATAAATTATTTAAATTCTAAGGAATTTAAATTTTATAAATTATATTTATAAACTTTAGCTTTAAAGAGATTAAAGCCTTCCTTGGGTTTAAACTTAAACCTTTAACTTGTAAAATATTCTGCCACCGTGGGTCTTTTAAAATCTTAACTGCCATCTCAATGTGTGAGGAGACTTTTATATCCTCATAATGATTTTAATAAAACCATTTAATCTTCCACCATGGGTTTACCATAAACCCTCATAAAATATTATTTTGCCAACTTTCTCTTCAACTCTTCGCATTGTTCCTGGTGCTATTGATGGTGTGCTCCATGGTATTAATGATGTATTTTCACCTTGACATCAATGACAACTAAATAAGCTCAAAATGTCCAATAGTTTACCTCTGAAGGGAAGATCCATCAAAAAGTAGACTTGAAGACTATGTTTTGATTTGCTTGGTAGTGTTTTGTGAAGATTGAGTTCATTACTATTGTGATTACCAAGGAAAATATAAAACATAAATAATTTTGAACCCATACTTAGTCTTTGATAGAACATATATGATTATGCTAAGCTTCAAATTTGATTGATAAAAGTTGATTTCTTTCCTCATGCTTCAATGGAGTAGGAGATGTGCGTCGAGCGAGAAGGATGGTGTACTTCTGCGATTGCATACCAATGATAGTGGATGATGAAGGGGTGGCATTCTTGGAAAATACATAAGAGATGAAAAATGAAGAGTGATGGAAGAAATAAAAATCAAGGAGAATAGGTCCAGAGTGGGGACGACATACCTAGATAACTTAGCAAGCTTGATGACAATTATTAGGTAGATTCTATCAATATTTAAGCTTATGTTTTTAAAACATCGTTGGAATAAAAGTTCTCCAAAATTTCTAACTTCCCTATAATTTAGTACAACAAGACTTCATTTGTGTTAAGGGTGCATGGTTTGTGTTATTCATGCACATAGATTCACATGTCCAAGTGGGTTTTTGAAAGGGATTTTGTTGATCTAGTACTTGTGCTAGGTAATATATTTTTGGTTGCTCTCTCATGAGATTAGAAACCAAAGCAAAACCTATTCCAATAGAACTGTAAACTTGGCCAAAAGATAAGCTCGTATGATGTTGCTAAGAGATTGGTTATAACTAGACTTTTTTGGGATATCATGTGATACCTAGTTGGAAATATTGGAATAATCCTTGACCCAGGTGTTATAAAATCTAGGGATTGTTATTTGGTCTTGCTTAGGAGGAGAGCGGAGATGAAATTACTTCAGCTCCATGCACTAAATTTGTATATATTTGTAACTTCATACCTTTGTCTAAATTGTATCCTAACCACAATGCTATGGTTGTGTCTATCTCATGTGAAACATATTATACAAATATGACCCGGTAATACTTGTGACGAATAATAAATCCAAGGTCTGGTATTTTTATGATAGTTGAGAGTTCTATGCAGACATGGACCCTTTTATTTATGTATGAAAGTAATTTTGTAACGTAGTAGAGGTATACAATTTAAGGAGTGTATTACTTTAGTTTGGTTGAATAATACCAAGGTAAGAACATCAACTGTTTAGGATTCAAAGCCTTTGTTCATAGTATTGTAACTTCTACCTGGTGTGTACATCTGCATAGTGTTGCTCATGAGCTGGACAAACATAGTAATGTAGGAATAGGGGTCATTTTTGGGATGTGTTAAACCTCAATAAATTTTTCTTGTTGGGGGTTTTTAAATTGAGATATTAGAATGAGTATTTAATAAACCATCCTAGATTTGAAACATGAAACTTTGTATTAGAAAACTCAAAGAAACTAGGTTGGTTGAGAAACGATAGTAAAGAAGGAACATGATTGAATGTGGTATAATATAAAAAATTGAAATTCTATTTCATTCTTTAAAAAAAATATAAAAAGAAGAGAACTAGAAGACTTTCCTTCTGAAGTCATCCTATGATAGAATTACATAAGAATGGTGAAATCATGGATAATTGGAAATGTACTATGACCAATTTGAAAGTAGATTAGACTTCTAGGAAGAAGGTCAAGTTTATAGCATAGTAATCAGTGAAATATGGAACTATCCTAAAGGGTTCGTTAAGGCATATTTTAAATACCTACCATGTTTCAAATATGGACTATATTTCTATGCACGAGATTGAGGATTGTATCTTGTTGTAAAGTGATAAGGTTGTTACAAAATTCACTAATGGTTTGTAAAATAAAAATAGGTGTCTCACCCATTGTAAGGAAATGGATATTTTTGTGAATAAAAAGAAGAATGGAATTTCAACCTGGGTTTTTACCATAGGGGTTTCTCCCAAGAAAAACAGTTTCTTTATGTGGGGGCTTTATTCTTTAATAGTAATTACTTAAAATGGCAGATGTTAATGCTTTGTTTCCTTGATGAAATATGATCAAAATATTTATGGAATTATTTTTTTAATTAGTTACATTAGTTTATAAATGAGGAATCATGGATTGTTTATGAATTATGTATGCTATATCTTGCTACCACATGGGAAATGATTGTACTTTGTATCTAGAGGAAAACAATGATTAGATGGTTAATGATATTCTTGTAATCTTCAAATATATGGTTATTTTGATATAAAGTTCTACTTCTTGTAATTATTTAGTAATTGTTGCTCATTAGCATGGTTTAGATTATGACTTGTGTGGTAACTTACCATAGGCAATTACAATGTAATGTGCTAGGGAATTACTCAGACACCTCATAAGGGAATTTTATGGATGTATCTAAAGATGAATTTTAGAAAACAATTTCCTTTTTTATGCGATATAAACTCGAGAGGTAGCGAATATTATTGGTTTGTAGTGGTTAGATTGGATACTTCAATGTTATTTCCATGATATATGAAAAGGGATGAGGCTATTGATAGATTGGCTAGCTCATAGCTAAGATGAGAAAGATAGTCAAATATTTCTGCTCAAACATCTACTTAAATGGAATTAAGTAGAGTATGGATATTGGCATACTCTTTTCAACAAAATGAATAGAGGTGTTGAGAAGCAACACACCCCCACTAAAAAATTGAAATTCCATCCTTTGAAAGTATTTAGTTTTCATTTTGCCATAGGGACCCTCTTGATGTTTTTCAGGTTTTAAATTCCAAATTTTGCTTGCCTCCTTCTTCAAGTTTTGCATATATCAAAGTATCCAAGTAGGCTTGCATATGGTTTTGATTTCAATTTGGAATTCATTTTTTAAATGTTAGAATCATTCTGAGTAAAGAAGATCTTTCACTAATGTGTAAAAAAATGCAGAATACAGATGAATAAATTCATTGGAGTCAACCTACAATTTTTGGAAAATTTGCTAAGTGAAAGTAACTTGAGGAAACGTCGCGATTTCGCGACATATTCCATTTTCGGAAATGTCGCGATTTCGTGATTTCGCAACAAAGAAGCCAAGATGGAAGCAAAGTTATGAAAACATCATGATTTCGCGACGTGTTTCATTTTCACGACGTATTTTGGTAAAAAAAAGGCTAAGTAATGGAAATGTCGCAATATCGCGACATATTTGGATTAAAAGAACCAAGTGATGGAAAGGTTGCGATTTCGTGACATATTCTGGTCAAAAGCCAAACTTGAAGAGAACGTCGCGATATCGCGACACATTCTGGTTGGAGGCAAATCTTGAGGAAAATGTCACGATTTCACGACATATTTGGTAGAAAGAGCCAAGTGATGAAAACGTCACGATTTCGCGACGTGTTTCGAAAGAAAAGGCCGAGTGATGAAAATGTCACGATTTCATGACATATTTGGAAGAAAAAGCCAAGTGATGAAAACGTCGCGATTTTGCGACGTGTTTTGGAAGAAAAAGCCAAGTGATGAAAACGTCACGATTTCGCGACATATTTGGAAGAAAAAGACAAGTAAAGGAAAATGTCACGATTTCACGATGCATTTGGATTGAAAGAGCCGAGCGATGGAAATGTCACGATTTCATGACACATTTGAATTGGAAACAAACTTCAAGGAAAACGTCGCGATATTGCGACACATTTTGATTGGAAGGAAAGCTTGCAGAGACGTCACGATTTCATGACCTGTTCCATTTTCATGATGACATAAGCCTGGAAGCATCAAGCGACGAAAGCGTCGTGATTTCATGACGTGTTTTGGTTGAAAGAGCCAAGTTTCAGAAACGTCGTGATATCATGACATATTTAAATTGGAAAAGCCAAGTGATGAAAACGTCATGATTTTGCGACGGATTTGGACCAGAAGCACCAAGTGGAGAAAATGTCACGATTTTGTGACACGTCGCGATTTCGCGACATGTCACGATTTCGTGACATGTCGCGATTTCGTGACATGTAAGCTGAAAAGAGACTAAGTAGGGAAAACATCACGATTTCACGACATATAAGGAAGAAAGAGCCTAAGTGAAGGGAGACATCACGATTTCGTGACATGTCACGATTTCATGACAAAGAAGCTTGGAAAATGCAAAGTGAAGGGAGACGTCATGATTTCACGACACGTCGTGATTTCATGACAAAGAAGCTTGGAAAAGGCAAAGTGAAGGGAGACGCCGTGATTTTGTGACACGTCACAATTTCGCTACAAAGAAGCTTGGAAAAGGCAAAGTGAAGAGACACGTCATGATTTCGTGACATGTCACGATTTCACGACAAAGAAGTTTGGAAAAAGCAAAGGGGAAAGCAGTAAAGAAAACGTCACGATATCGTGACATCTTTTGATGAAGGAGATGGAGTGAGAAAAATGTCGCGATATCACGACATGTTTCATTTTCAGACCTGTCTCGTTATCGCGACGCCATGAGTTTGAAAGAAGGAAATCAAGCCAACATATAATGAACATTAGGGTTTTAATTTATTAATATTAAAATGCTAATCCTTGTTTTCTTTTGTAGAAAGTGATCTGACCGTTGCATAATAGCAAAAGTAATGGCAAAAAAGACAAATATAGGCACAGATCAAGCGAGGACCGTCAGATTGAAATGGGAGATGCCGAGAATTTCTATCGACGATTGGCCAAAAAATGAAAATATCCATACACAGTCATCAAAATTTGCTGATGGATGCAGTTAACAAAAAATTTATGGTGAAAGTAATGGCGGGCAGAGAATTTCAACTCGAAACAAGCAAAGGCGGCTCTGCGAGGATAGAAGGCCCAGGAAACCAGTGACTCATCCAGATTTTGCAGAAGGATTAATGAGATGCTCTGACGGCCTACCTAAAAGATAAAGATACATTTACACGCGGTATCCATTGATGAAGACGAAGTCAAATCTCATTTTCTCTATTTATGGCAAGATCCCACGAAGATTTTCAGAGTAATTAGGGTTTATCAAAATTCTATATAAAAATGTCGTATATTGTAAAACCTAGGCAGTAGGGTTTTGAGGATAAGATTTAGGGTTTGGAAGGAAGATATTTCTAAAAATATCAGGGTTTGTCCTGAGTCTATATATACTTCCTCTGAATGTAAGATCAGGATGCAAAAAACTTGGAATAAAAGACACTTGAACAATTTCCTGCAAATCTTGTTTGAATGCTTTGTTCTGGACCTGGGGTTGGTGTGAAATCATTCTTCTATGATAGCATGGCCAGGAGCCTAATCTCTTTCGAATTTTGATAAGTGCATCTTCTTCTGTTTTTGTCTCACTAAAGTTCTATTTATTTTGGTTGCAAATCTGTGTTATCAAGATTAAATATGTTGTTAGGCTTCATTCTTTTTATTGTATGCTAGGGAAAATTACAGATTTAAGGTTCAGGCCTGTTCTAATTGCTCTGTCCTCACTGTGTGAGCTAGACTACTAGTGAGAGATACCAATTTTAACCGAATTCCCTTCTGTTTATGATTTTCTTTTAGATCTGTTTCATCTCTATCTTATGCTCTTAGTAGAAGGTGATCTTAGAAAGCTGGACACTTTCCTCTTTGATTTGTTCTATTTATGAAGCTAATAGTATAACTAAAATTGGTAGTTTTGGTTTTGCAGCAAAGTTAGATAAAATTCTCTTTTTGCCCTACCCTACTCTCTCTGTTCCACCGATTGAATGATCCATTTTTATCTTTTTTTAGAATTTGTCTTTTATTTAAATCTGCTAAAACATAAAGAGCTAGATCAAAGAACTGATTGTAAACTAAGTGTCCACAAAGATAACCAATTCCAAAAACATTACTGAACTAAAGTCCAAAACCCATTGTAAGGTAGCAGACAGTCCGCTTGAAACTATTCCAAAAGCAAAAAAGAGTGAATAGACATTCGATCCAACTCTGTAACTCACACCTTGGATATCCAGCAAGATCCTAAAGTGAGTGGGATTTATCCCTTATAAGTGTTATCGGGATTTCATGCTCATTCTTCATAGGGTGTGTATAAAAGTCGAACCAACAAGAGGCAAGTTAGCTTGTTGAGGGAATAATGAGAGAGATAGCTTATAAATAATATACTTGCACCTAGCACACTTACATAGATAGATATAAGTAATATGTGGGGATGGGTGTACCTTAAAACAATTATAATTAGTAAACCAATATGATATGGAAAGACATAGTAGTTGAGAGTCCATATGGAGCCTTGTAATAACCTAAACTCATTACTTATTAAGAATATACAAAAATTAAATTAAAAAAAAATATGCAATTAAGTTGAAGAAAATTAGGTTGTGAGGCTACTACTTCCTTAATATGGTTCTGCTTACATTACTTTTAGCCTTTCAAGGTATCTGGATCTTGGATCATCAATTATAAGTTGTTGGATGCTCAATTATGACCCTAGGGATCTTGAAAATTTATTAGAAGCACCCTCTATAATTAATATTGTTAGATTCAAGATTTTTGCTATTGAGGCTACCACACTCTTGCCTTTAATAGAACACCCACTTTCCTTGGATTACTAAGCTCAATTGATGTCAGTAGGTGATCCTTAACATTTCTTAGGGATGGCTTATCAATTATTATTATCTACCCTTTTGGGATCTTGTGTATCTATATTGATGCCTTACAACTTGATCTGATCCTTCTTCCTTATTGGTCACCTTTTGCATCATGCCCCATTGTAATAACCCTCCTTGGAAGAACTCATTATTGGCAATGAATTATGTATTGGTGTGAATGTTTAATTATATAACTTCATTTTTATGATGTCAATATGATTGAGTAATTGTATTTTGTGCTTGGAATATGGTATTGCTGATGTATTTGTGGTTGCAAGACTAGGGGCTCTCATTGGTGGGATCATAAGGGTGAACCACCTAAATTGAGAGATATTTTAGGAAATTATGGTGATGAATTACTCATCGACAACTCAGGGTAACAAAATACCCTTCATGTAGATGCATTTTCATTTTGCTTATTTTCATGTTCACACCATTGGGTCAAGAAGTTGCTTGTGCAATGAGTCTCCTTAATAGGTTGGTGATAGCATTAGACTATATTAAAGGAGATTGCCTACTTAGGGATAAAACAATGGTGTGTAGTATTATTGGTATAAATCTATGTTTGTTCATGGTATGCATAGATTTTGTTGGGTGATAATTAGTAATGTTCTATTGGTTGGAATAGGTTTTGTTTATAGACAACAAAATCTATGTTTAAAAGTATAAGGTATTAATAAAGCTATTATTATAATGCATGTTAAGGTTACTAATTATTATTGACTATGTTGATAAACATGACCATAAATGTAAATAAATAAGGTTAACTTTGTTTTAAGGAGCACAATATTCTTTTTGTTGTATGCTTTGGTGGCATCTTAATTAAAAGACTTCAAGGTGCTACTAGTATTTAAAAAACATCTTCTTGAGCATTTCTTATGCGATTTCCTTCATGCAAGAAGACATGCCCATGCCTATTTGAAACCTTTGAAGTTATATTGGGTAAGGAAAATTTTATTTTGAAGGACAAAGGAAGGCTCAAAAACTGGGCAATGTGACATCAACTTCCAGAGGTGTAGGAGAGCTTTGAACCAAGTGCTTTATTGTTGTTTAGTTATTACATGTATTTATTTAGCTTGGTTGTCCTCCATGGTTGATGGAATATTGCTTTATTGATTATGGTTTATATCCTCATTTAGTTCTACCTATAGTTTGATTTGAGTTAGCTTACTTATTGTTTAGTAGATTTCTTAGCGATGTCTAGCACTTGATGTCGACCTTTCTTCTATATTGAGCTCAGACATTATTTTTGGCTAATGGTATGCTTGATTTTGCTTTTATATTTACTTGTGGGTAAGGGTTATCAGCTTGTAGCAATGTCTATATTTATTTCACCATGTCGGTTAGTGTTGATTCTGACTTGTACGCTTCCATATTTGGGCCTTTGGGAAATTATTGTGTAAAACCAGTAAGGTAGATTAAATATTTGTAACCTTGCTTGCGGTAGTGGGTTGCCTTGGCTTGAGATGTGGATATGATCATATTCATTGGTAGGAGTCAGTTTAACATAAGCTATCTATGTCATTTTATCCTTTGCATCTAAGTGTTGTTCTATGTGTGTATCTTTTTATGGAAGTTGATCGATGATTGTTGTGCGATCATGGTTATAGCTTAGTCAGGTTAATTATTGTTGTTTAAATCTCTTTCAAGTTATAAATATTATATTAAGAGGAACTATTTTTAGATGGTAGAAATATCCCTTTTATTAATGAAAGTATGAATGTTGTTTTATTTTAATGATAAAGTTATGGCTTTGGAAAAGAGATATTTTATTGATTATTAGCTTGCTAAAGAAGAAGTGGATTTAGAATTGGAATTTTTAATTAGCAATGCTCTAGTTTTATTTATTGTAACCTTGTCTTTGAAAAATAAAATGAGAAGTTTGATCCTTGCCTTAAAAGTATAGAAAGGAAGTTATTGTATGTTGGATTACTTAAGCTTTGGTTTTGAAAGAGAAACTATTATAATGGTTCCTGAGACTCGTGTGAGTAAAGGAATAATTATAAAGAGAAGTATGGGATTCTATTTTGTATGTTGGATTTTTTAAGCTTTGGTTTTGAAATATAAACTATTGTAATGGTTCCTAAGACTCATGTTGGTAAAGGAATCATTATAAATAGAAGTATGGGATTCTCTTTTGTATGTTGGATTATTTAAGCTTTGGTTTTGAAAGAGAAACTATTATAATGGTTCATGAGACTCGTGTGGGTAAAGGAATCATTATAAAGAGAAGTATGGGATTCTATTTTGTATGTTGGATTATTTAAGCTTTGGTTTTGAAAGAGAAACTATTATAATGGTTTCTGAGACTTATGTGGGTAAAGGAACCATTATAGAAAGAGGAGCATGGGACTCTCTCCTTGATATGTTTTTATGCATGGTTGCTTGCTTAGTTTAATGGCATTAATAAAATGCATTGCATTTAGAGTTGTCCTGATCCCTTAATATTCCTCCAAGTTCATGGTGGTTCCTTTTTCACAATGAAGAATATGGAATGTAGATGGTAATGTGACTTTTATGGATGGTTCCATGGTACCTTTGTTTGCAAAATTGTAATGAAAGTAAAAGCTATAGCAGAATGTTCTAAGAGCTAGATTTTGTAAGAGTGTTCTATGTACCAAACTAAATATTATTTTTAAATGCTTTTAAGTATATTTGAAGGATAAATGTTATCTCGTATGCTACCTTGTTGAGTTGTTCCATACATAGTCAAATGATGGAATTTAAGTTGATGATATGCTTTCTTTTAGTAGTTTATTTATTGGCTCCTAAATTGTCTATTTTTATGATAGATAAGTTGATGAGATGTTTAATGCTTAATTATATGAGTTGCACATGGGGTAATTAATTTATGGTACATAAATTATGGAATGCTTCCTTGTGTAGTTTATGATTAGCATTTGGTTTATTTTCTTTCATGATGTTATCATAAGCACTCTCTACCATTCTTATCAGGAAGTTATGGTTAGTTAGCTTGATGGTTTTAAAATTTAAAATGAATGGTTCTCCTTGGGTTGGATATAGAATATTTTTAGGACTCAAGTCAAAAATCCCAATCCTAGGAGGAGTTGTGTGAATGCAATAACCAGGTAAACATGAGTCATAGAAGGAGTTGCAAGAATGCAATAGCTAGGGACTCATAAACCTGGAAGGAGTTGTGTGAATACAATAGCCATGTTTCTTGTGAATCATTGCACCTTGAACGAGTAGGATTGGGTGTATTCCAACTAAGAGTTGTGGAACCATTCATAAGACAACAATGGTGATCCCTTGAACATGTAGGATCGGGTGATCATGTTCATTACCAGTGAAGTGGTAATAACCTTAGTTAGCCCATGGAGGTGTGGTAACTAAGCACCAAGGCTCTACACCTGATTAACCTACCTAGATGGAATTAGAGTAAGGTTAGGGAATAGGTGTTCCCCTTTAAGTGTTATGGGCCTTAAAGGATAATCCCTATGATGTGGTCACATTGTCCTATGTTGGTGAGGGTATGGAAAAGGTGGGGGGACCACTTTTGGCATCCTTCTAAATGTGTAGGTTTAGTAAGGTGAACCCCAAAAAACCATGGGAGTTGACCACTCCTATCCACTAAGTGTCATCTACAGTGACTTGGAACTCAAATGTGGTGAAGCCTTGTATGCTTAAAAATATAAAATAAGGGTTTTCCTTGTGAACCTTTGATTGTAATCATTCATAGAGAATAAAATGTGGTTGGTAGTTTTGGGTTGTTATAGTTGGTACTATAGCTCTAGGTCGTAAGGCTAGAAGCTTTCATGGAGTGTGCCTAAGTTAAGCCTTGACTTGATGTGCGACTTTGGATTTGGCACCTTTCAAGGAGGAAAGTGTGACCCTAATCATTATCAATTGAGTGATAATAATCTATGTTAGTTCATGAGGAGAATGAAGCTAACTAATTGTAAGTACAATTGAGGGAAATTGTAACTTACCCAACTCCTTTTTGTAGAGAGGAGATGACACCTATTCAAAAAGGAATTTCATCAAAGAAAACCAATGTGGCTGCACAAAGGGGTAATATAGTGTAAAGGACCAAGTGAAATATGAACTCTAGCAAGAAAAATGGGAGCATTGGCTAAGCCCTGATAGGGACATCGATGAAATAATAGGATCTAATGAGAGAGTATAAGATATCTCCTCCATAGTTAAGTTGCTTCAAGAGAATTTGGAGCAGCAATAAAAATTGATAGAAACCTTGATCAATAAAGAAGCCAATACTAGAAATGTAGAGGGTAGGCAGGAAGAGAACCCTATCATAAGAAGCCAAGAGGACAAATCCTGAATAGAGGTTGAGCTAGCAAGAGACCTTAAGAATGTGAAAGTAACCAAATTTAATGGTAAAGAAGGGGGAGTGTGGATGAGTCATGGCTAAAAGAGTTAGAAACCTTCTTTTCCATGAAAATTTACTCCTCTAAAACAAGTTGTGTGGGCTACCCTTCATTGGGGCTTTTAAGAACTCCAAGCCATAGAACTTAAGTGGGATGATTTCATTAGGGCTTTTAAGAAAATGTTTCTTTCAGAGCATTTTTTACGTAGAGAAATTTGAAGAATTCTCTATGCTTCAACAAGGATCACTATTAATAGAGGTGTACTTTTAGAGATATATGAAATTTTTGAAATATGTGCCAGAGTACAAGAACAATGAGCGCTTGAAGATGCATAAGTTCATTCTAGGGATAGACCCTAAAATAACAACAGTGATTGTTTTTCTCAAACCTAAAACTTTGCAAGAGGTTTATGACTTGGCTAGACAAGAAGAAACTAATCTCTAGACTAAACAATATTTCTTCAACTATTCAAGGTTAACAAAGTCAGAGAGATAAGAGGTTAAAAAAAGAAAGAGTGCAAGATTTATAAAATAGGATAAGGAATAAACCAAAAAAAACAAAGGTAACCTAAAGTTCAAAAATAGAAACAATAGAAATCAAGGACAAAATAAGAAGAAATTTATCATCTCAAAAGGAATAAATGGGAGAATAAAATGTAAAAGAAACCCTAGGAACCCAAGGTAGTTTGTTACATTTGTGGAGGTCCCCATTATGCCAAAAAGTATCCCCAAAGAGAAGAATTGAGTCACAGGGCAAAGGAACAATCACACCAAATATATGCTACTATTGGAAGCCAAATCATGGATGGACAAGCTACACCAATGTTACTAAATGGTAAGTTGTTTGATAGAGATGTAAAAGTTTTAATAGATAATGGAGCTATAGATAGCTTTATTTCCACTAGTATTATTAGGTATATGCCAGAAAGACCTGGATTTTTGGCACAAGGGTGGAATGTCAAGTATGGTTTTGGATAAACCTACTTAGTGGATCAATGTTTTCCTATAATCGAGATAACTCTACCCAATGGGTCCACTATATGGTATTTATATGTGGCACCCCTCCATGCTTTTGATATTATCCTAGGTATGGATTGGTTGAAGGCTCATGGAGCCTTAATCAATTTTCAAGATAGGTGGATGGATTACATTGACAAGGATAAGAGAAGAGTAAGGGTACAAAGTAGGAAAGGTTCTTTTCAACCTCATTTATTGTCATCTATGTAGTTAAAGAAAGCCATTAAAAGAGGTGGTATGTTGTATGTGGTAAAGATCAATGGAAAGACTAGAGAAAATGGATATGAAGAAGTATTCAAGAAACATCCAATTCTACATGAATTTTGGGATGTATTCCCTAAAGATCTTCCAAGTCTACCACCCTAATGGGAATTTGATTTCTCTATTGAGTTAATGCCAAGGGATGAACCCATTTCAAGGACACCTTACAGAATGACCCCAATTGAGTTGTAGGAGCTAAAGGTACAACTCTAAGATTTGTTGGAAAAGGGTCTGATCAAACCAAGTGTGTCACCTTGGGGTGCTCCAGTGCTATTTGTGAAAAATAAGGATGGCTCTTTGAGACTATGTATATATTATAGAATGCTAAATAAGGTAACCATTAAAAACAAGTATCCTTTACCAAGGATAGATGACCTCTTCGACCAGCTAAAGGGTGCCACCATATTTTTAAAAATAGATTTGAGATCAGGATATCATAAGTTAAGGATTCGAGAAGAGGATACTCATAATACAACCTTTAAAACCCAATATGGGCATTATGAGTTTATAGTATTGCCATTTGGGTTGACAAATGCATTGACAACTTTTATGAATTTGATGAATAGTGTGTTCAAAAAATATCTAGATTAGTTTGTCTTGGTATTCCTAGATGATATTATGATATATTCTCATACTAAGGAAGAACATGACCATCACCTCAGGTTGGTATTAGAAGTACTGAGGAAGAACCAACTATATGGAAAGTTATCCAAGTGTGAATTTTATACCCCATAGGTGCAGTATTTGGGACACATCATCTTGATAGAGGGAATTGTTGTGGACCCAAAGAAAATTGAGGCTATATTAAGTTGGCCTCTACCAAAAAATGTGATAGAAGTCAAGAGTTTCATGGGACTCACTAGCTATTATAGGAATTTTGTGAGAGATTACTCTAAGGTTACCTATTCTATCACCAATATTCAAAAAAGAGGAAAGATTTCAAATGGATAGATAAGTGTGAGGCCGCATTTGAGGCTCTAAAAAATAAGTTAACAATGACACCGATTCTCAAAATACTAGATCCTCTTGGGAATTTTACCGTGTGTACAGATGCTTCCCTAGAAGGTTTGGGTGGGGTATTATCTTAAGAAGAGGCTACAATAGCCTATGAGTCTAGAAAACTCAAGAAGCATGAGGTAAACTATGCTACGCATGATCTAGAATTGGCAGTAGTTGTGCATGCCCTAAAGGTTTGGAGACATTATTTGTTGGGAAAACCATTGTTTGAGCTAAGAATAGACCATCAAATTTTGAGGTATATTTTTACCCAACCTATGTTGAATGCAAGACAGAGAAGATGGGTAGAGTTCTTAGTTGAATATGACTTTGGTATTGAGTATATCAAAGGGAAAGAGAATAAGGTTGTAAATGCCTTGAGTAGGAGAAGGCACATAGCCACATTGACTTAGAGCCATATAGACTTGATGGATAGGGTCAAGGAAATGCAACTATAGGACTCGTATTACATAGAAATATAGGATAAAACTGAGAGAAATCCTGAAGAGAATAAGGGTTTCAACATAAAATATGGACTTTTATGCTTTAAATATAGGGTAGTTATACCCAAAATTGGTGACCTAAGGAGATTGATTATGTAAGAGGCACATAATTCTCCCTATTTTGCTCATCTGGGAGGGTAAAAAATGAGGAAAAATATGAAAAGTATCTTCTATTGGGATGGAATGAAGCAAGATATCACTATTTTCATTGCAATATGTTTAGAATTCTAGAAGGTGAAGGTAGAACATCGACACCCAACAAGAAAATTGTACCCACATGATATACCTATGCAAAAATGGCAGGTAATTTCTATGGATTTTATTATGGGTTTACCTAAGACTAGGTACCAACATGATGAAATCTTGGTAGTGGTTGATAATTTGACCAAGGTTGCACACTTCATACCAGGGAACATCAAGGATGATGCACCGGTGGTGGCAAACAAGTTTTCCAAAGAAATTTTCAGGCTACATGGGTTTCCTGAGGTGATCATATCAGACAAGGATTCTAGGTTCACATCAAAATTTTGGCAAGCTCTACACTGTGCAATGGGAACTAAGCTGAATATTAGTTTTGCATATCATCCTAAAATAGATGGTTAGACCGAGAGGGTAAACTAGGTTTTAGAAGACATGCTATGCATGTATTGCATGGACCAAAATTCAAAGTGGGAAGACTTTTTGCATCTTGTTGAATTTTCATATAATAATGGGTACCATGCATCATTGGGGATGGCCCCGTTTGAAGCCTTGTATGGTAGAAGATGTAAAACATATCTATCATGGAATAATATAAAGGATCGGGTGATGATCAAACTAAATATTGTTTGATAGATGGAGGAACAACTCAAAGAAATCTAGCTTAGGCTCAAGGACATGGCTAATCACCAAAAGAGCTCTGAAAATATCACCAAGATAATTCTTTGTAGGGGACAAATTTTTCTTAAGGGTAAGACCCATGAAAAGTTCCATAAAGTCAACCAAGTTGGATCCTTGCTATGTTGGTCCCTTTGAAGTCATTGATAATATTAGTTCAGTAGCCTATAGGCTCACTTTTTCCATCCAACCTGTCAAATATCCATGATACTTTCCACATATCCTTGCTTAGAAAATATGTTTCTGATCCTACTCATGTGTGGAATGTTTCTAAATTGTAGATGGTAGATCCCTCATCCATTGAGGTGAGACTAGTTAAGATTCTAGGGTTTCATTCCAAGATGTTGAGGAAATAAACCCTAGATCAATGTAAGGTCTAGTGGGACCAATATTCTAAGAATTGTGCCACATGGGAAAATATTGAAGAAATGAGGCAATAATTTCCATACTTATTTGAATAAAATATTTGTTACTCTCTTGCAAGAAACACAAGAGGATTGTGTTTAATCCAAGGGGGAGTATGTAATAACCCTCCTTGGTAGAACTTTATTAGTCACAATGAATTATGTATTGGTGTGAATTTTTAATTACATAAATTCATTTTTATGATGTCAATATGATTGAGTAATTGCATGTTCTGCTTGGAATATGGTACTATTGATGTATTCATGGTTGTAGGACCAAGGGCTCTCATTAGTGGGATCATAAGGGTGAACCACCTAAATTGAGAGATATTTTAGGAAATTATGGTGATGACTTGCTCATCAACAACTTAGGGTAACAAAATACCCTTCATGTAGATGCAATTGCATTTTCTTATTTTCATGTTCACACCATTGGGCTAGGAATTTGCTTGTGCAATGAGTCTCCTTAATAGGTTGGTGATAGCATTAGACTATCTTAAAGGATATCACCTACTTAGGGATAAAACAAAGGTGTGTAGTATTGTTGGTATGAATCTATGTTTGTTTATGGTATGCATAGATTTTTTTGGATGATAATTAGTAATATTTTATTGGTCGAAATAAGTTTTGTTTACAACTAATGAAATTTATGTTCAAATGTATAAGGTATTAATAAAGGCAAAGCTATTATTAGAATGCATATTAGGGTTATTAATTATTATCATCATTTTATTATGTTTATAAAGGTGACCATCAATTTAAAGAAGTTAACTTGGTTTTAAGGAGTGCATTATTCTTTTTGTTGTATGCTTTGGTGGCATATTAATTAAAAGACTTTAGGGTGGCACTAGTCTTTTAAAAATGTCTTCTTGAGTGTTTCTTACGTGGTTGAATTCATGCAAGAAGATGTAACCATACCTATTTGAAACCCTGGAGGTTGTGTTAGGTGAGGGGAATTTAGTTTTGGAGGACAAAGGAAGGCTCGAAGGCTGGGCAACACGACGTCAACTTCCAAAGACGTAGGAGAGCTTTGAACTAGGTTCTTTATATATTGTTTAGTTATTATATGTGTTTCTTTAGCTTGGTTTTTATCCATGGTTGATGGTATTATTACTTTGTTGATGATGGCTTATATCCTCATTTAGTTTTACCTATAGCTCAATTTGAGTTAGCTTGTTTATTTTTTAGTAGATACTTGAGTAATGTCCTACACTTGATGTTGGTCTTTCTTCTATGTTGAGTTCAAACATTATTTTTGACCGATGGTATGCTTAATTTTGGTTTAGAATTTACTTGTGGGTAAGGGTTATCCACTCGTAGCAACATCTATCTTTCTTTCATTGTGTTAGTTAGTGTTTATTCCAACCTCTGCGTTTCCATATTTAGGCCTATGAGAAATGCTTATGTAAAACTAGTAAGGTAGCTTGAACCTTTGTAACCTTGCTTGCAGTAGTGGGTAATCTTGGCTTGAGATGCGTATATGATCATATTTATTGGTAAGAGTCAACTTGACATAAGCCACCTATGTTGGTTTATCCCTTGCATCTCAGTGTTGGCCTGTGTGTGGATATTTTTATGGAAGTTGATCGATGATTTTTGTGCAATCACGATTATAGCTTAGTCGGGTTAATTATTGTTGTTTAAATATCTTTCAAGTTATAAATATTATATTAAGAGGAACTATTTTCAAATGGTAGAAATATTCCTTTTATTTATGAAGGTATGAATGTTGCTTTCTTTTAATTATAAAGTTATGGATTTGGAAAAGAGATCTTTTATTGATTTTTAGCTTGCTAAAGAAGTGGATTTAGAATTGCACTTTTTAATTAGCAATGCTCTAGTTATATTTATTGTAACCTTGTATTTGAAAAAAGAAATGAGAAGTTTAATCCTTGCCTATTTTTGAGTGGTATTTTCACCCGATTGTGAAAACACACTCTCCGATAGGATTTGGGTTCCAAATCCCCTCTTGCAAAGAAGTTAGACAAACAACTTCTCCAAGGTCTCCGCTGTATTAGCATTTACATGTGTGTATTGATAATCCCAAATAAAGATATTCAATTTAAATGCTTGGAACACCTTAGTGATTGCAAGTAACTATAAACAAGGGGCAATGTTGGTTTATTTCATCATGAAAACTTTAGTGATTGTTCATTGTTTCTTAGATTTTGATATTTTGTAGATGTTCATTTTAATGCCTTGAAAAGTTAAAACTTCTGGAAAATAAAAGAAAATAAACAAAATGCAGAAAGAATGAAAATGAAATACAGAAACTGAAAATAAAATGCATTCAGTATGATGCTATCCTATTACGACAAAACCGAAGATGTGAGGTCTTCGTGCATGCAACCTAACCTATTGAACCTGCATAACATGCACAATCCAGATAAGCTAAGTGCTGGTTCCTAGGGTTTTAACTACGGTTTTCAGATTTAGACATTCGCTTGAAGCAACCAAGAGAACTGGCATTCAACATCATCTATAAGCCTAAAATCGAAAAGGGGAAAGGATAAACATTAAATCATAGCATGCAGAAAATAACTCCTCCTTTCTTGCCCACAAGATGCAAATCTCTGAACCTTTCTGTATTAAAAATATGTCATTTTACAATAGCAGAATCTCTAGTTTTCTCAAAACCAAAAAAATGGGAAGAAAAACACTCCAAAGCAGGCCCAGAATGGCTATCTCGCCTTCAACTCTGCAACTCGCCCATGGTTTTCGACCCCGTGCTGTCTTCACTTCTGCTTTTAAACTTTTGCTACTGGCTCTCTACTTCGCCTTGTGACGCTTCATTTCATCTCCTAGATCGCCTCGTTTCGTCTCTTGCTTCTTCATTATTTTGGCTTCTTGCTCGGTCATGAAACGTTTGGTCTTCTCTGTGAACTGTAACCGTCGATCCTGAAGCATTATCATAACCCCTACACCTCTATGACACGTGCAACACTTCCTTGCACATTCTATAATGGCCCATCATGAATCATGACAAAAATAGCATGTCACGATATCACGACATTTTTATACCTACAACTTTATTATTCTTCTTATACCGCGAAAATGAGACATGTCGCGATATCGCGACATTTTTCTATCAGCCTTGTTCGCCTTCATGCATCGCAAAAATGAGACATGTCACGATATCACGACGTTTTTCTCCTTCGCGTTTTGTTCTACTTAGCCGTGAAAACGCGACATGTCACGAAATCGTGACACTTTTTCATTCTGTACCATCTCGCTACTTTGTCATGAAATCATGACGCTTTTCTCTTTCAGGCTATGCAGATGCAATTTGTCATGAAATCGTGACGCTTTTTCATTTCGCATCATCTTCTTGATTTCTGTCACGAAATCGTGACACTTTTCTTCTATATCCACTTTGGTCGCTCTGGGTCGTGAAACTCTGACATGTCACGAAATCGTGACATATTTCCCTTACTTAGCTTGTAGGTCGCCAAAATCATGAAAATGAGACATGTCACGATTTCATGACACTTTCTATCTTCATCTCCGTTGTCATAGATCGCAAAATGCAACATGTCACAATTCATGACAACTTTTTCATTTATTCCTTCCTCACTTTCTTGCCACCAAAACTCGACATGTCGCGATATCGTGACATTTTTTCTCCTTGCCCTGTTTTGACTGCTTTGACCGCAATTTCATGACATGTCGCGATATCGTGACAATTCTAGCGCTTTATCTTCTCTCTCCTTTATGAACCGTGATTTCATGACATGTCATGATATCGTGACATTTTTCACTTTATCTCATCCTGTTGCTCTTAGCCATGAAAACATGACATGTCACGAAATCGTGACACTTTTTTGTTCCATTGTACTTCGCTTGTCTGAGCCACGAAAACGTGACATGTCACGATATCGCGACAACTTTTCATTTCGATGTACTTTGCTATTCTAACCACGAAAACATGACATGTCGTGATATCACGACAATTTTCTTTTTAAAGCCACGACGGAGCAACATGTCGCGATATCACGACATTTTCATTTTATGAGCCGCGACGGAGCAACATGTCGCGATATCGCGACATTTTCATTTTTTGAGCCGCGATGGAGCAACATGTCGCGATATCATGACACTTTTCATTTTTTGTCGTGATGGAGCAACATGTCGCGATATCGTGACATTTTTCATTTTCTGAGTCGCGATGGAGCAACATGTCGCGATATCGTGACACTTTTCATCTTTTGCTTTTCTTTGCTCTTTTAACATCTAGGCCACTGTAATCTTCTTGGAAAGCGTGTAAAAAAGGGGGGTCCCCAATTTTGGGGTGTGTTGTGGAGCAGCCACAACAAATGGTGACTCTACTTGGGAAATGCTCCTGAGCATTTCGGTGAGAACCTAACCTAGAAATATACAAGCTATAAACAGGCGTCAGCACATAAAAGATAAACAAATGCCGATAGATCAGAAATACATGAAACATCAGAATCATTAAGTATCAGCTCGGTGTGTGCAATGTGTTCCATTTTCTATCGTTTGAAATTGATCCACATTCCATTGTCAGTTTTACATGAATGCATATGTGAGGTTATGAATGATTTGAGCAACCTGATAAATATGCTTAGAGATGTAGCAATCTGCTTTAAGCTTTCTAGTATCATACACAAACATTTAAGATTATCAAACCCTCTTAGGATCAACTATATGTATAATGAATTGCTTTATTAGATCCCAAAGTTGGTTATGAGTCACTACTATCTTGAACCCATGTGCAAGTGAAAGTGAAATCAAGCTTTGGGGAATCGGACTCCCAACCTAAGCGAGATGGGAGTTTAACCCTATCCTTACTACTCGATCTGAAATTCATTACCTCACTTTGAGCAAAATGATTTAACCAGTTATGGATGAAATGGTCATGCTAGTCTATCCGTTTGAACAGTCAGTGGTCTTGTTTTAGACAAGACATGCTGCCACGCATGGGCATACTTAACCCCATAATCCATGATTTGGCTTCATTCATTCTCTTTTTTTTTCTTGGACCTTTGGGATGACTACCCATCCTTGCGAGGGACATGTAGTACGATCCTTCCAATCCAATATTAAGATGAAATGGGAAATATTAATTTTTTACTTCTTGGACCTTGGGGATGACTACCCATCCTTGCTAGGGACATGTAGTACGATCCTTCCAATCCAATATTAAGATGAAATGGGAAATATTTAGTTTTTATTTCTTGGACCTTGGGGATGACTACCCATCCTTTGCAGAGGACATGTAGTACGATCCTTCCAATCCAAGATTTATGATGAAATGAGACATAGGAGCTTTGGGGAATCAGATTCTCAACCTAGGCGAGATGAGAATTATGCCCTATCCTTACTACTCCATGTAGGTCAAATCAGAGCTTTGGGGAGTTGGATCCTCAACCTAAGTTCGATGAGGATTTAACCCTATCCTTACTACTCGATTTTAGGCTTTAAGCTTTATGGAAGTGGTAAAAACCACTGTTTTAAGGATCATGTTGCATAATAGGATAGACATGAAATACTTCTTTCGCCTGACCTTTTCTTCCAAGCAAGGTTTTGATCATTTTGCTCAAGATCCTTTTTAATGTGTATAAAATGTGCTTGGTTCTAGATATCTCGGGCCTCGGTTCCCAACCTTAGGATTTTTTCTTATTTATGTTATAGCATAACCCTAAGAGGATTTGACACACTTCAATGATTGTATTTGAAATGCATATGCAACTAAGATGGCATGTATATGCAAAGTGGGATGTAATATGAATGCATTGCCTTTTGAATTGCGGATGGAGTATACCACCTATGTTGCCATAATTTGTAATAACTGACAACTTCATGCATCACAAGTTTCAAACGATATTATTTAAAATGTTTGTGTTACTTGTGGAGCTTTCTACAACACAATTCCAATGTTTCATATTCTCCTGATCTTAGGCATAAGTTGACATCTCAATTTTTATTTTTTTAACAAACCAAACATGTCCATAGGACCAACACATAACTTTAAATCAAAACTTATTCAATCCAAAACCAAAATGCAATCCAAAAATGAAAATTTGAAAACACAAACCAAAACCAAAAATCAAAACCTATATACAAATGTACAATATAATACAAGATGATGCAAAGCTTGGATTATCACTTTCCTGGATCCCAAACATGATTAGAACATTTCAACAAAAATATAACGTGATGTGCATGCCAAATGTTGTAGGAATCCAAAAAAACAATATTATACCACACCATGCAACCAACTTTTAACTTCCCTTGCTCACCCCACCAATTAGATTTAATTCCATTAGTACTCTCATAGGTGAGCGTTAAAATACTAAAATGATTAGACAATAAATGATATTCAATTTTATCTTGTCTATTCTTGAAAGTATCCATTTCATAATTCGATTCATGATTTAGAACTAGGCTCTCTTTATCCAAAATGAGACTTTGTAAGCAAGAGCCTATTTCTAAAAATTTTAAAGCCAAATCATTTTCCAAATTTGTAGGCCAATCAAATTTGTGTAACAATTTGCAAGCATCTAGGATATTTACTAAATTAGGATCATTAAAAGTTTTTACCCTAGATTCAATTAGTAATTGTTGATGAATTTGATTTAACAATTCAAGTGCATCAACTTCTTTTTCATTCATTAAAACAATGTTATCAAAGGTGTGATTGGAAATCATACCTTGTTTTTCATTCACCTTTAATGACATTTCACCATAAACATCATTCAAATTCAAAATATGGTCATGCAAATTTTCACCTAAATTTTGGATGCTTGAACACAAAAGGTTAGATTCTACCCTTTGAACATTTTTATTTACCAAAATTTGATGGGGATTTGTAATTCCCTCTTTTACCTCATGGTCTTCATACTCTTCATTGATTACTTGTTCATCAAACATACCAAAATTAGGCACCCAATTGAAAACATGCCCATCCTTTTCAACCTTCAAATATTCTTGGTCAAAGTGTATGTCCAATGACTCATCTTGATGATCCTTCATTTGAGTTGTTTCCAATTGATCCATCTCTTCGTCATTTAGTTCCCATTCTTTGTTCACTATCCATGGTATCTCTTCATGTGAGATAGAAGTTTCAACATCTTGCATATCAAGTGAAATATGAGTTTCATCTATAGGGGTGTGAGAAAAGAATGCATTATCATATCTCCCCCAACCATTGTAAAAATTGTCATCCAAATCTGGAATGAAACTCCATGATGTTTGTGGCATGATCTTTTGATTCATTCATCAATTAATTTTCTTCTTTGTCCTTGGTAATGGAATCATTATAATCTTTCAAAATTTGATGAGATTTGAAACCCTCTTCCAAAACATCCTCAAATTGTACAGGAGTTGTAATATCTTCCTTTGAGTAGGCGATTATGTTGTCCTGTATATCAATTGGCACACAAGTTTCATTAGTAGTTTTGGAGTGAGTGTAGTCTTCCCACTTCTTCCAAGCATCATAATAATCATCTTCCAAAATCAAGTGGTGACGTTCAACTACTTCTTCAACATCCTCCAATTCATCAATGTGTTTCTCATCAAATTCACCTTCACCTTCCTTAGATGGTTCAATTATTTCCAAAAGTGGGTCGTTTCTTGAATTCAAATTTGTAAGGCTATCATCGTCCAAATTAGTAACCCATGATTCAATTTTATCACAATTTGGAGGGTGAAGAATTTCTTGATCATTAATTCTTACACATCTCATCAATAGTATCTTCCAAGAACAAGTGGTGAAACTCTATCATATCTTCAAATTCATTTATTGGTTTTCTTCCAATTTCACTTTCAACCACTTCATTCAATTCTATGGTAGGTTCCGTCCTATCACATATTTCAAACATTGTTGAATTTGGGACCCCTTTATCCGAATAATCATGCATCTCTATGAATGAGATCATTTCTGCATAATCTTCACTAGCGGATGTTGGTTTAGCACTTTGCACCTCCTCTTGGACTACATCTAAGGTGGTTGTAACATTTGGATATTCAAATTCATCCCCTTGATCATTTACCTTAGGTATCATTGGAGTGGAGGGTGCTATATTTGATGGTTGGTGTAGGTTGGCATCAATATCTTTAGAAGGACAATCTCTCATGTGAACATGTTGTGCCTTTTCTTCTTCAAGACCTTGTCATTCTACCTCTTCTAGGATCTCATAGATTTTCTCTAGAGACAAGCCACCCATTTTTTCCTCAATGAGTGAAGCAAGTGTGGGGTGTATGGCTCCTAGGTATACTTCCATGGCTTCCTCTTCTAATGTGTTAAAATTTTCCCACATTTGGGAGTGCAACTCATGAAATCTTCCATTGAATTGACTCAAGGATTCATTAGGCTCCTTACATATGGAGGTAAACTGATTTTTCAACATTTCTAAGTCAACCTGATTATCAAAATGATAAAGATAGGCTGCTTCTAGTTGTATCCAAGAAGTCCTAACCTCCATGGGTAGTTGGCTATACCAAAAGAATGGTTTATCATCCAAAATGTATGCAAATAACTTACAAGCCACCTCCTCATAGAAAATCTGGAATTTACATAATGTATCCTTGTAGACATACAGTTTTTGCAAGTATCCTAGTGGCACCTCTTGATTAAAACATCGTAGAAACTCCAATAACAATTTAGGAATTTGATAGGGTGTCACATGTATAGACAAACCCTTATAATGATCCTCCATCATAGATACCATTCTTTCTCTTAGAGACATTATTTCAGCTCTTAGGGATACAATTTGCTCCTCAAATGTTGCCATTAGTGAAACTCAAAATGTAACTTTAGAACCAAAATCTGTTAGTCAAAAATGATAGAAGGAATCACGACACATCCACGTGAAATGACTAGCAAATATCCAACCTGCAATGTATAAAAAATCAAGTTAGCATCAACTAAGAGATGTATTCATTAAAATCAAATGAAAAGTAATTGCATGGAAACAACACTTCGTTAGTCGAGACCAAAATTTTCAAAATTAAATCAAATCACATTATTTCTGTATGAACAATCAAAATGCGTTGCAAAGCTCTTAAACAATTATAAACATGTAGCATTTAAAATCATAATGAAATAAACCGTTTCAGGCCCTCCTTCTAGCGCCAATCTGTTGAGTGGTATTTTCACCCGATTGTGAAAACACACTCTCCGATAGGATTTGGGTTCCAAATCCCCTCTTGCAAAGAAGTTAGACAAACAACTTCTCCAAGGTCTCCACTGTATTAGCATTTACATGTGTGTATTGATAATCCCAAATAAAGATATTCAATTTAAATGCTTGGAACACCTTAGTGATTGCAAGTAACTGTAAACAAGGGGCAATGTTGGTTTATTTCATCATGAAAACTTTAGTGATTGTTCATTGTTTCTTAGATTTTGATATTTTGTAGATGTTCATTTTAATGCCTTGAAAAGTTAAAACTTCTGGAAAATAAAAGAAAATAAACAAAATGCAGAAAGAATGAAAATGAAATACAGAAACTGAAAATAAAATGCATTCAGTATGATGCTATCCTATTACGACAAAACCGAAGATATGAGGTTTTCTGCATACAACCTAACCTATTGAACCTACAGAACATGCACAATCCAGATAAGTTAAGTGTTGATTCCTAGGGTTTCAAATGCAAATTTCAGATTTAGACATTCGCTTGAAGCAACCAAGAGAACTTGCATTCAACATCATCTATAAGCCTAAAATCTAAAAAGGGGAAAGATAAACATTAAATTCATAGCATGCAAAAAATACTCCTTCTTTCTTGCCAATAAGATGCAAATCTCTCGAACACTTTTGTATTAAAATTATGTCAGTTTACAACAACAGAATCTCTAGTTTTCTCAAAACCAAAAAAGGGGAAGAAAAACACTCCAAAGCAGGCCCAGAATGGCCTATCTCGCCTTCAGCTCTGCAACTCTGCTCGCAGTGGTTTTCGACCCCTATGCCTGTCTTCGCTTCTGCTTTTAAACTTTCTGCTACGGCTCTCTACTTTGCCTTGTGACGCTTCGTTTCATCTCCCAGATCGCTTCGTTTCATCTTCCTACCTCTTCATTATTTTGGCTTTCTGCTCGAGCGTGAAACGTTTGGTCTTCTCTGCTAACTGTAACCGTCGATCCTGAAGCGTTATCATAGCCCCTATGCCTCTGTGACACGTGCAACACTTCCTTGCACATTCTGTAATAGCCCTTCATGAATCGCGACAAAAAACATGTCGCGATATCGCGACAATTTTTATACCTACAGCTTTATTATTCTTCTTGTACCGCAAAAATGAGACATGTCGCGATATCGTGACATTTTTCTATCAACAGCCTTGTTCGCCTTCATGCATCACAAAAATGAGACATGTCGCGATATCGCGACGTTTTTCTCCTTCGGGCCACGTTTTGTTGTACTTAGCCACGAAAATGCGACATGTCGCGAAATCGTGACACTTTTTCATTTCGTACCATCTCGCTGCTTTGTCACGAAATCATGACGCTTTTCTCTTTCGAGCTGTGTAGATGCAATCTATCGCAAAATCATGACGCCTTTTCATTCTGCATCATCTTCTTGATTTCTGTCACGAAATCGTGACACTTTTCTTCTATATCCACTTTGGTTGCTCTAGGTCATGAAACTCCGACATGTCGCGATATCATGACATATTTCCCTTGCTTAGCTTGTAGGTCGCCGCAAATCACAAAAATGAGACAGGTCACGATTTTGTGACACTTTCTATCTTCATCTCCGTTGCCGTCGACAGATCGCAAAAATGCAACCTGTCGCGATTTCGTGACAATTTCTTTCCTTTATTCCTTCCTCACTTTCTTGCCACGAAAACCTGACATGTCGCGATATCATGACATTTTTTTCTCCTTGCCCTGTTTTGACTGCTTTGACCGTGATTTCATGACATGTCGCGATATCGCGACAATTCTAGTGCCTTATCTTCTCTCTCCTCTATGAACCGTGATTTCATGACATGTCGCGATATCGCGACGTTTTTCACTTTATGCTGCATCCTGTTGCTCTTAGCCGCGAAAACGCGACATGTCGCGAAATCGTGACACTTTTTCGTTCCATTGTACTTCGCTTGTCTGAGCCACGAAAACGTGACATGTCGCGATATCACGACACCTTTTCATTCTAACGTACTTTGCTGTTTTGAGCCGCGAAAACACGACATGTCGTGATATCGCGACAATTTTCTTTTTAAAGCCGCGACGGAGCAACATGTCGCGATATCGCGACATTTTCATTTTATGAGCCGCGATGGAGCAACATGTCGTGATATCACGACACTTTTTCATTTTTCTAGCCGCGATGGAGCAACATGTCGCGATATCGTGACACTTTTTCATTTTTCTGGCCGCGATGGAGCAACATGTCGCGATATCGTGACACTTTTTCATTTTTTGCCGCGATGGAGCAACATGTCACGATATCGCGACACTTTTCTCTTTTTGATATTTTGCTTTTTTCCTTGATCTTTAGCCTCTGGGCCACTGCAGTTTTCTTGGAAAGCATGTAAAAAAGGCGGGTCCCCAATTTTGGGGTGTGTTGTGGAGCAGCCACAACACCTATAAAGTATAGAAGGGAAGTTATTGTATGTTGGATTAATTAAGCTTTGGTTTTGAAGGAGAAACTATTGTAATGATTCCTAAGACTCGTGTGAGTAAAGGAATCATTATAAAGAGAAGTATGGGATTATATTTTGTATGTTGGCTTATTAAGCTTTGGTTTTGAAAGAGAAACTATTATAATGGTTCCTAATACTAGTATGGATAAAGGAATCATTATAAAGAGAAGTATGGGATTCTATTTTATATGTTGGATTATTTAAGCTTTGGTTTTGAAAGAGAAACTATTATAATGGTTCTTGAGACTTGTGTGGGTAAAGGAATCATTATAAAGAAAAGTATATGTTCAATTATTTAAGCTTTGGTTTTGAAAGAGAAACTATTATAATGGTTTCTGAGACTTCTGTGGGTAAAGGAACCATTATAGAAAGAGGAGCATGGGACTTTCTCATTGATATGTTTTTATGCATGGTTTCTTGCATAGTTTAATGGCATGAATAAAATGCATTGCATTTAGAGGTGTTTTGATCCTTTAATATTCCTCCAAGTTCATGATAATTTTTTTTCACAATGAATAATGCAGAATGTAGTTGGCAATGTAACTTTTATGGATGGTTCCATGGTACCTTTTTCTGTGAAATTATGATGAAAGTAAAATCTATAGGAGAATGTTCTAAGAGCTATATTTTGTAAGAGTGTTATATGTACAAAACTAAATATTGTTGTTTAATGCTTTTAAGTATATTTTAAGGATAAATGTTATCTCGTATGCTACCTTGTTGAGTTGTTCCATACATAGTCAAATGATGGCATTTAAGTTGATGATATGCTTTCTTTTAGTAGTTTATTTATTGGCTCCTAAATTGTCTATTTTTATGATAGATAAGTTGATGAGATGTTTAATGCTTAATTATATGAGTTGCACATGGGATAATTAATTTAAGGTATATAAATGATGGAATGCTTCCCTATGTAGTTTATTATTAGCACTTGGTTTATTTTATTTCATGATGTTATCATAAGCACTCTCTACCATTCTTATCAAGAAGTTCTGGTTAGTTAGCTTGATGGTTTTAAAAGTTAAAATGAATGGTTCTCCTTGGGTTGGATATAGAATATTTTTAGGACTCAAGTCAAAAATCCCAATCCTAGGAGGATTTGCATGAATGCAATAAATAGGCAAATATGAGCCATAGAAGGAGTTATGAGAATGCAATAGCTAGGGACTCATAAACCTTGAAGGAGTTGAGTGAATATAATAGCTAAGTTTCTTGTGAATAATTGCACCATAAATGAGTAGGATCATGTGTAATCCAACTAAGAGTTGTGGAATTATTCACAAGACAACAGTGGTGATCCCTTCAATGTCTAAGGTGTATTCCAACTACGAGTTGTAGAATTGTTCACAAGACAATAATGATGATCCCTTTAACGTGTAGGATCGATTGATCATGTTCATTTCTAATGAAGGGGTAATAACCTTAGTTAGCCCACAGATGTGTGGTAACTAAGCACCAAGGCTCTATGCCTAATTAACCTACCTAGATGGACTTAGAGTGAGGTTAGAATATAGGTGTTCCCGTTTAAGTGTTATTGGCCTTAAAGGATAATCCCTATGCCATGGTCACATTGTCCTATACTAGTGAGAGTATGGGAAAGGTGGAGGGACAACTTTTGGAATTCTTTTAAATGTGTAGGTTTAGTAAGGTGAACCCCAAAAAACCATGGGAGTTGGCCACTCATGTCCAATTAGTGTCATCCACAATGACTTGGAACTCAAATGTGGTGAAGTCTTGTATGCTAGAAAGATAAAATAAGGGTTTTTCCTTATGAACCTTTGCTTGTAATTATTCTTTGAGAAAAAAATTTGGTTGGTTGTTTTGGGTTGTTACAACCACTTCCTAGAAGACTTTTTCTCTCTCTTCAACTTCTTCTTCTCTTTTTAGGTGATGCAATCTATTAGATGACTGTCAAAACTTTTTCTCGTCTTCCTTTCTTAGACTTTTACAATCTTTCGAGGTTGTGCTATATTCCTATTGAAAGTATTATTTTGTCCTCATGTTGGATCTTTTGAATGTTCTACATTTCAAATATTTCTTGTGACTAATGGTCTAACTCTTGGAACTTTTCCTTTTATTTTATTTTTGAACTGTTTCTAACTTCCAACCTTCAAAATTTTTCTCTTCTTGTGCCCATTGGACTTCTTCAATGTTTTCTAGATTTTTGACCTTTTGGTTGTATAGGCTCTCAAAAAATTTCCTTCTCTCCTTGTCTAGAAATGTTATAAAATGGTACCATTGGTCCAATGTCCCTTTCCTTGTATTTTTCTAGTTTTGCCTCTCTTTCACTCTTCTTTAAAAAATCCACCTAAGGCAAAAAACATGTGATTGTAGTGAAAACTCACTACAATACCTATCATGAATGGGGAGGCCACCACATGTCACTATATGAGTGGCTAAGTGGGTGTTAATTAAGTGCTAATTGGATAGGGTACTAGTGAATGGGAAGTTACCATATATTACTATCCTATGCAATGGGGTGTCAACTAGATGTTGACTGTGTAGGCCAGTAGGTGCTCTACCAGTTAACTAGACTATGTCACTTAATGCATTTTAACTCATTTTAAAACCTATGAACTAGGTCAATCCACTTTCAACTCTTTAATTCACTTCTAAATTTATGCTTTTCCAAGTCTACTACTACCTTTGTGACTGCTCAATAAATAGTCTTGATGAGTTGGTGAAATATGATAGGTAAAACCTATATTTATATCTATAATATAACATCCTTATTATCATGTCAACCTATGCAATGCTAAACTTTTCCATATAATCCCCTGCCATCTCACAATCAATTTCAATATTATCACACAAGTGCCACATCAACATGTGCATTGAAAAGGGGATGATGTCATCAGTCAATATCATGTCATCACAGGGTACCATGCCATCACACATTGCTAAGTTATAACTTTGATCTCATCACTTTCATAAATATTTTTTAGGGTATGAGAATCAAACCTTGGACCTCTAAGGTCTCAAGTACTGGGGGAGGCTCTCCTAACCACTTGGGCTTGGGCCCTTATATAATACAAAAGCACTAAGGTGCTAATTTGAAAGAGCCTCCTCCATTTGACCATAAGACTTAACACATTGTATGCCAAAATACATTCACACCTTCCATAACATTACACACTATGCATTGCATCACCATAATGCATGTTTGTACTCCCCCTCTTATCCTTTAGAATATTTGTCACAATATTCCCTCTCTTTAAATTCAAATTTTAGAGGGAAAGGATAAAATTTTTTATTGCAATAAAATTAGCACCTAGACGAATAATGAGAAAAAGTCCTAATCTGAGAGCACCTAAAATTTTTCAAAGAGTCCAAAAATATTGATAGTTCATTCATATCTACCATGATTTTTCCCACACAAACCTTTTTGTCAATATCACTCTCATATTGATGTAACAAAAAAATTGCTATTTTTTTAGCAAAAATATTGTCAGACCATGGAGGTCTTTGCCATGCATAAAAGTGTACCCATAACTTTTTTGGAATTTGAGGGCTATCAAAAATTGTTCAAGCTCTTCCTTTCTTATTCTTTAACAGTTTTGTAGACTATCCTCTTATCTATGCTACTACTAAATAACAAATGTTATAAGAGAAAATAAATTTTTTTTTTTGAAAAACTATTAAAGATGGATTAGGTTCTCAAAGAACCTTAGAAAACTCAATCCTAAAAATAAGACATCCATTGATCAAAAAAATAAGATAAAATATTGGATTCAGTATCAAGAGAATTAGGAACCTGTCGATGAGTATTTCTCCTAGAGCAAACCTGCTGGAACTAATGATATCCTTTTGATCCAAATCCTCCTTGGGTTTTAATATAAAACCCTTTTTACAAGCGATCAACAACATACAAAAATTCTTCTACTTTGGTCCAAACCATGTTTCCCTTAGGAGATATTATAGAATTTGAGTTATCAAAGACAAATAATTGAGTAATGGATATTCACACTTACTCTGATACCATGTTAGATTTTACAATACTTTACATAAATGAATGGAATCAATACATTACTCAAATGTGCATGAATAACTTAGTGAAAGGAAACACATGATAAAAAGGATGCCAATGGACATAAAAATATCTCACTAAAGAAAAATAGAATACACTCTAATGGATAACAAAATATTTTGTATGAGAGGATATTTATACCCAATTACAAGAGAAATTTAGGTCAAGGATAATATTCACCTATGCCAGGGCCCAAAGGGCATAAAGAAATAATAGAATAAAAAATATATTGTGGCCTCAAGTGAAGCTTAACCACCACATATTCCAACGAGTTAATATTTTCCATATTGACCGAGCCACCTTGGCTAGGTCAAGAATGACAGTTGCAAGAATTTGTGTTAACGCTAACTTGGCTTCTGAATTGTCGACCTACATAGAGCTGGAATACGGGACATATTATTGCAAACAGGCTTTGGAATACGAAAATAAGTTGGCTTACTATGTTGAATGCCACACATAGGGCCATTTAAGGAACCAATGCCCTTCTTTAAAAGAAATGGAGGAATTACCAAAATAGGATGCGTAGTTCAATAGGTTCCAAGGGAGGAGGAACCAAGGGCAAAAAGGACAATTATGGCAGCAAAGGTCAGGTCAAAACCTACATGGAAATGTTTATCGATAGAAACAGAGTGGAAGTGGGCTTTCGGGTGGAGAGACTTCAAATCCCCAGCAACCTGATCCTGACAATGAAGACCAACAGGCTGGTTTTGCTAAAACTCCAAACCAAGAAAAGGTATGCCCATATTTTACCTCTCCAAATAAATTTGATGTTCTTTCTAAAGATATATTAGAAGAATGTGAAGAGGGTGAATACATCAAGGGCAAGGAGATTGAACTTCCCAATAACCTAGACTCTCCTACGAAATCTGGGCCATCTCACACTCTTGTTGAAAATGTTAATAACCTAGATAATTTTCTTGAAGAGGAGGATCTGATCCCTCTAAAAGAGCTTATTTATTCTGAAGGAAAGTCAAAACATGCACATATGGAATACCAGAGTGCAATTCATAAGATTAAGGAAAAGGGTAGTCCCATCCTACAACAAATTATCCCCCCAAAACCTAGTCCGAAACAGACTAGAAGTTCAAAAAAATCTCCTATTGATTGTGGAGGTGAAAAGAGAAGAGGTAGGATATCAGCTAGTGAGCAATGGAAAAAGGATATTCATAATGATATTGCTAATGGGATACAACTAACCCTATTTCCAAACATTATTTCCCAATCCACTGATGAGAATAAATGCACCAAACCCCCCAAACACAAGGTAAGGGGGGCAGAAAAACCAAACCATCAAAATGAAAATCCTCTCCTAGAATGTGAGGGGGTTAAATGGGTTGGCTAAACAAAGGATAGCCAGATCCATTAGGAGAGAAGTCAAACCTACCATATTTATCATGCAAGAAACCAAGATAGATGAAAGTTGGTCTATTCAAACAGCCAAAAAAGTTTGGAAAATTTGTGAAGCCATTTTTAGCCATGCAAGAGGAGCCTCAAGAGGTTTAATGTGTCTTTGGGACCCATTAAAGATAGAAGGTAGATTAATACATTCATGTGATAGAACTACTAGCATTTTGTTTTTTGACAAAGAAAAAAATTTTAGTGGATTCTTACAAATGTTTATGCTCCTAACACACCCACTAGCAGAGCTATGCTATGGGCAGCCCTTACCAAGCTAAGAGAAAGTTTTTCTTCTATTCCCTGGATCCTGGCAGGGGACTTCAACACACCATTGTATCCATATGATAAGAGGGGAGGTTCAGGCAACCCAACTAGAAGCATGGAAGAATTTAGAGAATTTATCAATACCAATGATCTCATGGATGTTAACCTCAAAGGGAACCAATTTACTTGGAGCAACAGATGAAGTGGAAGCCAATTTATTCAGGTGAGATTGGATAGAACATTATTGTCCAAAGAAGCTGTAAATATTTGGGGAGATGCTAGTCTCCAATCTCTCCTTAAAATCGGGTCTGATCATAGCCCTCTTCTATTAGAAATGGATAATCCAAAAAATTTCAAAACCCCCTTTCGTTTTGAAGCAATGTGGGTTCATCATCCAGATCTTAGGGAAAGAATGTTGCAGTGGTGGCCAACCTTGGTCCAAGGGTCACCTTCTTACAGACTAGGGTAGAAACTGAAATTGGTCAAAGAAAACCTTAAAGTCTGGAACAAAGAGATTTTTGGGAATATTTTTGACAACAAGCAAGCCATTAAGGAGATATTAACCATTATTGAGCATAAAATCCAAAATGGATTAAATGATGAAGAGATCAGATTGGAAGAAAAAATTGCTTTATCAGAATACCATAATGTTTTGGCCTGTGAAGAGACCTTTTGGAGGCAAAAGTCTAGAATCACATGGTTAAAAGAGGGAGATGCAAATACAAATTTTTTCATATCTCCACAATGAGGAATAGAAGTAATAATAGAATAAAATAACTGCTCAAAAATGATGGGACCATCACAACAGACATCAGAGAAATCAAAAATGAAGTAGTTTCCCATTTTGAATCCCTTCTTGAAGCTCCTCTTCCAAGTTCATCTTTGGCCAAAGAATCATTACTATCCCATATTCCATAGGTCATTCCTAATGGGGTCAATCAAAAGTTACTTACTACATTTTTAGAGGATGAAATCAAAGAAGCCCTATTTTCCATGAACCCTGACAAGGCCCCTGGACCAGATGGATTCCCTCCAAGATTTTTCTAGACTTTATGGGATATTGTGGGTGGTGATGTTTGTGCAGTAGTCAGAGAACTCCAATCTTCCAAAGTGGTCCCTCGTAGCTTCAATTCCACCTTCATAGCACTAATTCCCAAAAGCCCAGCTGCAAGGAGTTTAAATGAGTTCAGACCAGTCAGCCTTTGCAATGTTATCTACAAAATCCTCACTAAATGCATGGCAAACAGAATGAGGGATGTGCTTCCTATGTTTATAGACCACTATCAAGGAAGCTCCATCCAAGGAAGGTCAATTTTATATGGAATCATAACAATGCATGAGGCTCTCCATTCATCATCTCAGAACAAAAAAGTTATTTTTTTCCTCAAACTAGATATGAACAAGGCCTTTGATAGGGTTAACTGGGATTTCCTCTTTGCTATTTTACTCAAGTTTGGGTTTCATCCAGAATGGGTGGAACTGATTAAAGGTTGCATCTCAACTGCATGGTTTTCAGTTATTGTAAATGGTTCCCCAGATGGTTACTTCCAAAGCAGTAGAGGTCTTCGACAAGGAGACCCTTTATCTCCCCTACTTTTCATCATAGCTGCGGAAGCTTTGGGGAGGACAATTCATGCTACCAGAAGATCAGGTCTCATCTCTGGAATTAAAGTAGCAACTCAAATTGATCCTGTTACTCACCAACAATTTGTGGATGACATGATCCTATCCACTTTTGCCTCCATACTTGAAGCTAAAGTAATCAAATACATTCTTTTGCTATATGAAGAAGCAGCAGGCCAGAAAATAAATTTCCAAAAGAGAAAAATTTATTTCTTGAACACTCCTCACCAGAGACAGATCAAAATAGCCAGGATCTTGGGATGCTCAATTGCATCATTCCCTACTATTTACTTAGGTCTTCCTCTTTTTGTGGGCACACCAGTTGAGGGGATGTGGAACCCAATGATTGAGAGAGTTCAAAAAAAGTTAACTGGCTGGAAAGGGAACCTTCTATCCCAAGCAGGGAAAGCTATTTTAACCATGGCATACCTCCAAAGTATCCCAATCTATTTCCTTTCAGTGTTTAAAGCTCCCTCAAAAGTGTATGACAAGATTGAACAAACTCAAAAACAATTCTTATGGACTGGGGCTGAAAACAAAAGTCATTTCCATCTGGTAGCCTGGGATAAAGTTTGCAGATCTAAAGACCAAGGAGGAATTGGATTGAGAAGACTTAAAAACTTAAATCTGGCATTAATGGCTAAACAGGCATGGAGATTATTATCAGAAGAGCAAGTGGAGTGGATCACTATAGTCAAGAGGAAGTATTTGTAGGGCACAAAGTTTCTAAATGAGACAACACCCACAAATGGCTCAACTTTCTGGAAAGGAATAATCCAAACAAAGAGTCTATTGAGGAAAGGACTCAGGTGGGAAATGGGGGATGGTAGATCAATAAACTTTTGGTTGGACAGGTGGATAGGAAATCAACCACTCATTCAGGCTCAAAACATCAGGATTCTCAAAGACTTTACAGATGCAACCTTTGGATACAAAGTGGTTGATTTCCTTCACAAAACAAATAACATCTGCAGGTGGAAAAGCATTCACAACATCCATCACCCTGAAGAATCAAGGGCCTTAGAAATACTGCTCAATTCCATAATCATCCCCACAGGAGAAGTTAAAGATAACATTATTTGGGCCCCAATAGAAGATGGGAATTTTATAGTCAAATCTGCTTATCAGCTCCTCATTCCCTAGGAAGAAACCCAAATTCCTTTCAATTTGGTATGGATCAAACACCTTACCCCCAAAATTGCTTTCTTTGCTTGGCTTGCCATTCAAAATAAAATTTTGACAGTTGATAACCTCATTAAAAGAGGGATCATTATCCCAAATAGATGTTTTTTATGCTTATCTAACTGGGAATCCTCCCACCACATCTTTCTCAATTGTCCCTATTCCATTTCCATTCTTGACAACCTCTTCCAAAGGTTCCAAATCAGTTGGGTAAAACCTCCTTCTATTGTGGAGTTGTTCATTCAGTGGCCTCAACCTTTCCACCATCCCAAGCTGAGCACAATTTGGAGGTTCTATCTATATCATTTTCTTTGGAAAATATGGTTAGAAAGGAACTAGAGAGTGTTCTCTAATTTTTCCAAGGATATTTCATCTCTAACCAGTAGAATTATTTCCTTTGCCAAAGAGAACGCTTCCATTATTCCGTATGATCCAAGGCCTTGTTCCAGGTTTGAAACTGTCATTCTTCATTATCTGAACATTTCCTAGGACACGATTGTATCTCAACCCAATCCCAGAAGCAACATTAAATGGTGTCCCCCACCCCAGGGATGGGTCAAATTGAATTTTTATGGAGCAACAAAAGACAATCCAGGCAAAGCAGGAGCAGGAGGCATAATCAGAGATCATAAAGGAAACTCGATTTTAGCATTTGTTGAATACCTTGGTGAACAGTCCAATCATATGGCTGAAGCAAAGGTATTATGGAGAGGTCTTGCATTAATCAAACATATCCCAGGAAGAATCATCATTGAAGGGGATTCTCTCAATATTATTAATTACATGAAAAGCTCCAAAAGACCATCTTGGAAAGTTAGAAGTTGCATTGAAGAGGCCAGGAAACTTGCTACTCACCAACAGGAAGTTATCTTCCAACATGCTTTCAGAGAAGCAAATAAGGTAGCAGATAAACTGGCAAACATTGGGGTTGATGGTCCAAGTTTGTTGACTTGGACAGACACACTACCACAGGAGGTACGTGCATTAGCCACTATTGAAAAAATTGACAATGATTAGTTGGGTTACCATATTTTTTATAAGTTTCCTCACTATGTGTAAGAGTGTTGAAGTTTCAAAAGGTCCTAGTAGGACAATAGGTACCAAATTTCAAAAAGTCTTTGAGGTCTTGGTTTTCTGGCCCATCCTTTTGAATAACAAATTCCATCATTTTCATGACCCCTTCTCTCTGTGGAACTGTCAGTTGGATGGTTGTCTCATGATCATCTGGACTTGTTTCGAACCCATTCATCTCACGAATCTTAATCTACATCATTTCCATAATAGGTGGGTGTCCTGTCACATAACCCCTAGCATGTCTGGTATCTATGTCCATTGCCACATGATCTATCCGTTTCTCCAAAAAATTTGTGATTTTTCAATAGCCAGGAGTGCTAGTTCATTCCCAAAGCCTACTAACGTCTCAAACAGAAAGTTTGGGAATAAATCAAAGGATGTTTTTTGCAGATATAGTGGGGACATCAACAACGCAAATGGAGGTCTCACTCTTTCCAATTCGAGCGATCCCTGCCGCATGTGGAAAGATCATTGGCACCAAAATATTTTTAGAGATGTTTATTTGAAGATTGGCAAGATTTGCTCCAGGACCGAGATAGGAAATCTGACAATGTTGGGAATCATCATTTTTGAAAAATCCAAAAGTCTTGGAACCATCACCGAATGTGATAGGGTGGGAAAAATTTGTTGCATCGAAAGCAATTCAGAAAATTACTCGCTTCTTCCCAGAATTCTCAGACTTTGGGAGGAGCTGAGAAGAATCCAGAAGCTTCTAGCAAAAAGGTGGATGAACAGAAGGAGGCCATGGGCAGTCCTGATCAGTAGATTGTTGCTCGGATGTTCTTGTTGTTTGGTTTGGGTAGTGCCCAAGGGGCTTCTTTGTTTTTCTTGAGTTCGGCTTTCATCTTGTAGTCTTGAAGGATGGATCCTTTTCTCTGTGTTTGCTGTAGTGTTTTCTATCGATGTAATAGGTGAAGATTTACCTACTTTTCTGAGGGTTTTGTATACTTCCTCTTGGGCTTAGGTTGATGCTTGTTGTTCCCTGTTGATGTAAAAGGTATTTGGGAGCCTTCATATTTCTCGACATAATATAATATCAATTAACTTACCAAAAAAAAATAATTTAAACTCCATGGCCTCATTGATTAAGCGATGATCCAAAAAAAGTATCATCAATAAATTAGAGATGAGTTTTGAAAGGACCACTTATTACAACCTGAATATCTAATGACTTTTCCTTCTATTTTTACCTTTGAAAATGTTCTTCCTAATGCTCTTACTAGTTAAATCTTCCTTTTTAAGTTTAACTTGTTTAATTATATATATTATATTATTATAATTTTTAAAATACGAAGTAAATGTTTCTTATAATATAAATAGTAAGATATATGATAAAAACAAGTATACGAAATCAATTTTATCTTGTAAAATGTATATAATGTATGACTCGTGTCTAATTACTTAAAAAATTAATGTTACTATATAACCAATGTTTAGAAAGAAAAAATAATAATAAAAAAAAAATATTAAAACACCTCTCTATTAAATATTTTAAATACAAACCATAACCTAAAGGCGAATTTTTCATTTATACAAATAGAATGAAATATTTAATTAAATAAATAGAAATATCTAGCTTTTCTGGCCTTTAATAAATGTTACTGTGCTGGAACTCTTTCAATTTCTATAAAAAGATGTATGGCCCTTTTAAAAATAAATTAATAACCCAAAATAAATAAATAAAATAATGGAAATATTATTGTCCTCTCAATCATATTTAATTTTATACTCAATTGCATATGTGAATTTCAAAGTCTCTATTGAATAGTCAAAATCACCTTTATATCGCATTTAATTTTATACTCAATTGCATATGTGAATTTTAAAGTCTCAATTGAATAGTCAAAATCACCTTTATATTGCTATACAGTCTCAATTGTATACACTCGTTCCTGATTTTTTCTAAACTACCCTAACTATCAATGGTAGAAAATGACCAGCAAATCCATGTCATTGGTCATAATTTCAAACGAGTACATATTGTCAAAAAGTTTAAAGTGACCTTTATTTATTTATTTATTTTTATTTTATTTTTTGATTGGATTTGGTTAATGTGAGAAACTTTAATGATTTTTGATCAGGTATTTTCATCCTTCTATGATCTTTTACAAGGGGAGAGTTAAAGCTTATCAATAGGGAATTTAACACACAACCACACACTCGGGGTTTGAACTTTAGACCTCCAAAGTTTAAAGTGACCTTTATTATTGCATGCATATGCAAAAGAAGTATTTAGGGTTACATGTTTTGTTTTTGTTTAGAAATTGGTAACACCATTGGATGTTGTTAGATATGGAGGATGCTTTTGACGATATTAAAAACTCTTTTTAACTCTTTAAAGATATATATAATTTAACTTTTTTAAATTTAAATTTGTATTATTATATTCACATCTTATTCAACATTTTTTTATGAAAAACTACTAGAGATATTTTATTTCAAGACATACATCAACAAGTACATTTTTATTGATAGTATTAATATTTTTTCCAATCCCTATATCCATTTTTATTGATAGCATTAATTATAATTTGTGAACTCCCTCGGTGAAAATATATTTTCATCCTTTTTCAATTGCAATTTTAATCCCTATAAAAGATGCCCTAATTTCTCCATAGTTATTGGTTAAGTTTCAAATGACTTTGAGTGAGAGATTTTTGCCTTCATTATTTCAAAAAACACATCACCAACTTTTTTCAGATTTCCTTTGGAAGCACCATCAAAATAAATTTTGATAAACCCAAATTCTAGACATTCCATTTTACCATAGATTGAAGCAAATCCTTTGTTTCAATGATATTGGCAGATTCAAACAAATCCTTTGTTTCAATGATATTGGCAGAGATGAATGTTCCATGTACATTCAAATCATATAACCAAGTGGTTAGCACTTTTTTTTCTATACTTGAGACTTCCCATGATGAGCAACATATTTGTAAACATTATGCAAGAGAGGCAATAATACAACTCTAAACTTGGGCATGATTTTGAGATTTATTTTTAAAAATTCTATTATTCCTTTCAAGCCATAAATTCCAACAAATAATTGCAGGACCAATCTTCAACAGAATATCCATATGACCAATCTTCAACAGAATGCCTAATGCTTAAGATTTAAAATAATTATTATTACATTTCATCAACTCTTTTAATGTTGATGGAGCTACTCAATATATTCTTATAGTTTTCTAAAAAGTAACCCCAAATGGTGTGAGCAAGGGGACAATGAAGAAGTAAATAGTCTAATGTTTCTAAATCCTTCTCATACAAGGTATATCTGGTCCATCATATTCTCTTCTTTGTAGACTCTCTCCTTACTTTGAAATGCTAACAAAATGAATGTTGAGACCTTAGAGAGAGACTTTAGTGACTAAACATTCTTCCAAAGGAAATATTTGGGAGTAGGAAATTTCAATTGCTCTAAATCCTCATATCCCAATTTGATTGAGTATCCATACATATTTTGATAGATTCTAAACTAACTCATCCTTTCATGTAAAAATAATTAAATAAAACTCTTGAAGCATCTTTTGAAGTTCATCTGCAATTGAGTTCCTCTCCTTCAACCAAGTTACTAATAGAAATCCATGATCTAGAATTGTTGCTTATATTAATAAAATATTTGACCTTTGGACCTTTACAAGTTGGGCATGCCTGAGCCAATGGTTGTCATTTTGAATAAGAGATAAGAGGATAAGCCTTCAACCAAACATTAGACCATAAATTTTCTTAATTCCCCTCATTGACTAACCATCTAATATGTTTATTGATCAATTGTAACTATTTGATATGAAGTTCCATGTTGGAGATCCTTTGGATAGGGTTCTTTTCTTAAATAATTTTTTTTTATTTGGTAAACGAAGGGGTTTTGAGGTCCCCAAACCTATTACAATAGGTTGAGATAGGGCATGAGAATGCACTAAACTACAACACTAAATCAAAACCAGCCAAGGGACAAGAATAACAAGCCACCCTCAATAAGGCAAAATAGAGAGGGCACCATACAAACAATATACCATAAAAGTCGGGTAACAAAAGCTAAAGGAACCAGGACTCTCTCAGTAAAAAAAATAGAGAGGGCCCCATACAACAAACATAAAATATAACCTGATATCAACTGCCAAAAGAAAATCATAGCAGAGCTAGTTCAAGATTACCATATCCATTTGCTTGTTAACCACGTCTTGAATCTCGTAGATAAAGGAGACCACAAACTGTAATGTACCCAAAATAATGGAGTGATTTTCCTTCAAAATAGATAAACACATCACCACAAGAGCAAAAAACATCACCATATCACCGCAAGAGCATAGAACGAGGACACCATCGAGATCGAGACCAAGACAATTCTGACCAACATGCACACAAAGATGCCCAACCACTGATAGTCAGCTAAAAAATGTTAGGGAACTTGTGAAGATCACCAATTAAAATAGCCCACCCAATCAAGCATAAAATAAAACATCCAACAAAGAGTCCACAGAGTGAACTCCCATACCAAGCCTCACACACAACCAACAACTAATCGTGATCATTGAAAATAAGAGATTCAAGGTCTTGGGGGAAATTATCCAACTAGACCCTCAGGCCTTGTTGAGAAAGACCCAAGTTGTCCATATAATCCACCACCTTATTGCCTTCTCGATAAATATGTTGAACTTTGAACTCCTCTCTTGATTTCAGAATTCTAAACACCTATGCTAGAATATTCAAAATTCTCTAGTGAGGCTTGCTAATAGAATTGGCAATATTTACTATATTTAAAGAGTCCCCCTCTATAATGATTTTTTGATATTTAAGTGTTTCTACCAATAGTAGCCCTTGAAGGAGACCCCTGGATTTAGCAAAATGAGAGGTTTGGATATAAATATTCTTTGTGTATGCACCAATAAGCTCACCCTTAGAATTTCTAATTACCCCACCAGTAGTCGTAGGGCCCGGATTTTCTTTCGAGGCACCATCAAAATTCAATTTGACCTAGCCCTTAGGAGGAGGGCACCATGAGGTGGTTGAGCACACCAAGGTAGTAGGCGGTTTAGACGACTTGCAAGAAGTTGGAAAGCCAATTTTAGCCTCCACAAGGCTTTCATCCAAATAACCTACTTTGAGATCTGGGAAACAATGAGACACATTCTTAGCAGCAGCTCCAAGAGCTCTAGAAGAAACCCGATCCTGATCATACCTTGAATTCTTGAAAGCTCTCTGATTGCGTTCCCACCAGATGATCCAAAACAAATGTGGGAGCAAGAAAGACTAAAGTTTTTCCAACTAAGGGGACTTGAAATGAGAAGTCCACTGCAGGCACATATCAGAGATAGTGTTTGGCAAAACCCAACTGACATCTAGAGTGGACCCGAGAAAGTACTAAAATCAAGAAGGGACACTGGAAAAAATATGCTGACAAGTTTCCTCTGAAGCTTCACATGGGTAGCATCTATTGATCAGAGCCATCCCCCTCTTGCAAAGATTTTCTACTGTTAAACATTTATTTTGAATAGCCAACCAATAAAAAATATTTACTTTTGGAGTCAAGTTTTTAAGCTAAACTTTTTTGAGTAAAAACTAGTGTTGAGGATCTGCATAAAAAAGGTGGTAGGCTGATCTAATAGAGTAACAACCTTCACTTTCGGCTTTCCAAATGAGAGAGTCCTCCATCTCTTGGATCACAAGACTATAGAGTCTAAGACGATTATAAATGGTCCCCCAGGCTAACGCTTCCTCCTTGTTTTCAAATACTCTTTGAGGAATTTATTTCCAGCACCTCTTGTTCCCTTCCCACTCAATGAAATCTTCAACTTTGGACCAACCCAGTCTACGAGTAAGAGAAAAAGTAGGGTCTAGAGCTATATTGAGGATAAACAGACTATCAAGAAGCTAGGTGTCCTCCCAAAAATTAATGATAGAACCATTTTCCACCACCCACCTTACACCCAGGAGCAACTTCATTCTAATTTTTCTCAAGCTCTTCCAAAACATAGAACCTTCTTGGGTAATTTTCTCAGCCAATAGATTTCTATTATGCGCAAGATACTTCTATTTTATGATCTTGATCCAATAAGGCCCCTAATTCCTAAGCACCTTCCAGCCCTGTTTGAGAATCAATGCTTCATTCATTAACCTGATATTTCGTAGCCCCAGACCTTCATTGTCTTTCCTCGCACAAGATTGATCCCAAGAAACCAAATGGAACTTTTTATGGTCTTGAGGGCCTGTCCAACATCAATAAAACCTATATAAAATTCATTGCATCAATAGAACCTATATATTTTTGAAGTAACATTCTTGCCCAACTCTTTTTTTGATCTCTAAATAATCTCCACCCAAAATTTACCCCTAAGGCTAAACTCACAAGTCTACAATTTTGCAAGCCTACTCCTCTAATATTCTTTCCTTTGTAAACCCTATCCCACTTACAAAGTGGAGACCTAAATTTTTCTCAAATCCTTTCTAGAAAAAGTATTTTTGAATTTTATCAATTTTTGATGCTATACCTACTGACAATATTACAAGTGACATCGTATAATTAGAGATGGATTACAATATATTAAATGATGCATACACTACAAAATTCTACTATGTACTTACTTATTATAAAATTTATAAGTTGGATTTTTAAAGAGGTTGTTATTCTTCTTCTCAATTGGCTTTGAATTTTTGTTAGTCTTAATCTTGATCACTTCTTTTGCACGAGCCTAACTGGTGAGAGGACTACTCTTACACTATTATATTTGAACCTGATGGTGAAGGTACTTGAAAAATTCATAAATCAAAAGAAGAGAAGAATTTGCGAAGTAGACATAGAATATCTCAACTATAATGATAACTATATCATATTCTTAGAAATTTTATTGAACACAATATTGAGAAGCTCAATGTTTTTAGATTATCCTCAACTTATTGTTTCTTGGTCATCCCTTTCAAATTTTCTTTATTATTCTAGATATCATCTTGTAACTTCTTGAACTAACTGATATATACTCATCAATAGTTTCAAAGGGATCCATAGTCAAGGTCACAAACTTTGACTCCAATTTGTTGATATCTGTGGAATTATTGTGATCACAAAATCCCTAAAATTTGTCAAGAAATTGTTTAGGATCCCTAATGGTACTAAAATTTATGTCATAGATATTGTCAACATGAAAAGATATCACACAGAAATCCTTATCCTTCTTATACTTGAACATTTGTGTTCTTTCTTTAGAACCTATATCCAAATATTTCTCATTCATATATTTGATCAACCTTTGCTTTGGAGTAAACTTCAATGTTGAGTTTCCAAGTGGCATAATTTGGATCATTCAACAAGGGCAAATGTTAATGTATAATTTTCCTATCCAAATATAAATATTGCATACAATCATGAAAAAAACAATATTATCAATACAGAGACCTTGAAAAACCATATTATTAGAAAAAAAAGGGACCAAAATACTTTCGTATGCAAAAGTTATAGCCCCCAAAAGTTTAGCCCTAAAATCACACAAGATGCCTCTAGAACATTATAAAAATTAACAAATATTTTAACACCTATCGTGAATGGGGAGGCCATTACATGTCACTATATGAGTGTCTAAGGGTGTGTTAATTGAGTTCTAACTAGGTAGGTTACTAGCGAATGAGAAGTTGTCATATTTTACCATCCTATGCAAAGGGGTGTCAACTGGATGTTGATTGTGCAGGCCACTAGGCACTCTACCAATTAATTAGACTATGCCACTTGTTGAATTTGGTTCACTTAAAAACCTATGAACTAGGTAATACCACTTTCAAATCTCTAATTTGCTTTCAAATTTGTGTTTTACCAAGTCTAATGTTGACTTTGTGACTGCTTGATAAATAGGTTTGATGAGTTGGTAAAACCTATATTTATACCTATCATATAACATCCTTCTTATCATGTCAACCTAGACAATGTTAGCCTTTTCCACATAATACCCATACCATATCACCATCAGTTGCCACATTATCACACAAGTACCACATCAACATGTGTATTGAAAAGGGTGTGATATCATTAGCTAATGTCATATCATCATAGGGTATCAGGTCATCAAACATTGCTAAGTCATTACTATTGATGTCATAAATTTCATAAATATTTTTAAGGGTATGAGAATCAAATCTTGGACCTATAATGTCTCAAGGACTAGGGGAGGCTCTCTTAACCACTTGGGCTTGGGTCCCTATATAGAACAAAAGTATTAAGACTCTAATTTGAAAGAGCCTCCTTCCTTTGACCATATGACTTAACACATTACATGCCAAAACATATTCACACCTTCCACAATATTGCACGCTATGCATTGCATCACCATGATGCATGTTTGTACTCCTCTTACCCTTTATAATATTTTTCACAGTATTACCTATCTTTAAATTCAAAAAAGCAAATTTTGGAGGAAAAAAGTGAAAATTTTCAATGTAATGAAATAGGTATATAGAGGAATAATGAGAAAAAGTGCTAATCTGAGACCACCTAAAATTTTTCAAAGAATCCAAAAATGCTAATAATTCGTTCATATCTATCATGATTTATTCTACAAACCTTTTTGTCAATTCCATCCTCTCATGTTGATGCAACAAACAAATTGCTAGACTATTTTAGCAAAACTATTATCAAACCATGGAGGTCTTTGCCTTGCACAAAAGTTTACCCATGAGTTTTTTAGCATTTGAGGGCTATAAAAAATTGTTCAACCTCTTCCTTTATTCTTCTTTAACAATTTTGCAAACTATCCTCTTATATGTGTTATTGCTAAATGAGAAATGTTGTAAGAGAAAAGAATTTTTTTTTTTTAATTATAAAATATAGCTGAGGTTTTCAAGGAACCTTAGAAAACTCAATCCTAAAACTAAGGCATCTATCTAGTCAAAAAATAAGATAAAATATTGGATCAAGTATCAAAATAAGAAGTAGGACCTATCGATGAATATTTTTCCTAGAGCAAACTTGTTGGAACTAATGAGATCCTCATTATCTAAATCCTTCTAGGGTTTTAATATAAAACCCCTTTTTACAAGTAGTCGATGACATACAAAATTCTTTTGGTTGGTCCAAACAATATTTCCTTTAGGAGATATTATAGAATTTGAATTACCAAAGATAAACAATTGAGTAATGAAGATTCACACTTACTCTAATACTGTAGCACCCTAAAATTGGTGCAGTAAAACCTTAGCAATAATTAAAATTACCTTAGTAATAATTCAAATTCAACCCCAAAACCGCTCCAAAATCATCGTTTAACCTGTTTCCTCATTTCTTGTGCCATTTTTAGAGTTTGTTTTGACCATTTGACGATATCGTCACCGATCAAACGATATCACCTCAGATTGGATGATTTTGTCTGGACTAGGACGTCCATACGATCTTGTCCCAAAACTGATTTTTCATAATTAGCCTATGTTTCAACGACGTATTTAAGTTGGGCAGAAGCGTGTCTGTGCCGCTAGAGACCTCCCCTATTGGAGATCTTCCAAATTAGGATGATCTCCAACCTCCCAACTTCCATCTTAAGCCTATTTAAACCTTAGGACCCCCCTTGACTTTCCCCTGGCTGAAATTTCCCTGTAACTTGACCTTTACACGCATTAGAATACCCAGGATTACCATCTGCATTTGTACTTTCCAAATTTTGTTGCAGGAACCTTGTCATTCTTCAGCCGGAGCAAGCTCAGATTGTCATAGACGATCTTGTCCAATTCGAGATGATTTTGTATCAATCCAAGACGATTTCGACTGCAGTCTGAATTGGGGCAATCAGTGCCCAGATTTTGCACTTTTTCTATACTTTGCTGTTATTTTATTCTGCATTTAGTCAGTTTTATTATTATTTCTTGTTATCTTGCATCTTGGAGTTCACCCATGTAGTTTAATTGCATAATAAGATCATGATTATCTATTAAAGTATCATAATTTATTTGCATTTCCATTTAGGATTATCTTATTAACATCCTTATTATTGTTTCATATCATTTCCTTTATCAGAATAGTTGCAATTTTGGTTTTTTGTATCTATTTCTCTGTTTGTAGGTCTCTGACGAATTCATCTGACGAATTTTTCAGATCTCAGATGATCCTGTCAGATAGGAGACGATCTCGTCAAATTCCGGATGATCTCGGATCGCTTCAAAAATCAGAACCTCCATCAGACATCTAGAACTAGGTATGGATTTCTTCACTTAGTTTGTTCTCTGTGTTTTCTGTTAAATCTATTTTCTGTATTCATTTAAATCTGCATTTCATATAGAATAGTTTAGATTCATTTGGCCAAACCTAGGAGTTGAATGATCAAACATAAAAATGAACACATCAAACACTCTCTCAACCTAGGCGTGGAAACTGCCACTAAACGTTTCCTGGTGAACCCCACCATCCATCGAAAAAACACCTTAATACACCTCCGTCGAGAGGCGGGACCTTCGCAAGGCCTCTTAGTTCGAGGTATTGTCCCATCATTCTCGCATCCCCCTTTCGAGCGCGGATCCTTTAGCCTGAAGGTAAGGGTGCAAAAAATTTGGAACGATACATTTTGGTGAACCCGACGTGAAACTAAAACCTTTTGAAAACAAAAACAAAAACAAAAAAAAAATAGATGCATTTAAAATCATTAGAAAATTACTAAGTTGCATATCATGTTTAGATGGTAGCTCCTAAGAAAAGACTAGCAATTATTATAAATGTTGAAAACCAATTAGCAGCCTTAGAAATTAATTTTGTGCTTAGTGTGCCTGAAATAGATAGAAACCAACTTTTGTGGGACGAACTTGATAGAAGACTAGGTGTCATTTCATCTAGGTCAATAGAACTTAAACAAATCAAGAGGCTTGTCCTAGATAGAATCCTGGATCCTCATCAACTCATTTTTTATCATGAACTTCAGAGAGCCTGCCATAGGTGGTTAGCTTATAGGAGAGCTCTTGTGTCTTCAAAATTGTTCACCTTCGAGGAATACCTCGAGAACGCAGCCATTATACACCAATTCCTATGTTGTGTAGAAGACCAAGAGGTCGTTATTACGGATAGAGAAATATGGAATAGAGTTCCTAGAGCTGTGTTATATTGAGAGTATTACCACGAGATTTATTTCTACCAACCAGAGTCTGAAACAGATAATATCACTATAGCACTTTTTGTCAAATTTTTGAAAGAAAATTTTCAATTTGAAGAAGAACATTTCATGACTCCTGAAGAACTTGAGCCCATTAATGATATTTATAAATTTTTTATAGAAAACTAAATCATTGCTTTAATTATTATTATTTCTTGCGTTTTGAGTGTTGTTTGTTATCTTTATAATATTGTTATAAAAAATATGAAAAACCAAAAAACATAACAAAAACCCAAAACATTTTTAAATATTATAGTAGGTATATAATTAAAATATATACCTCTTAAGCTTGTCGCACATATATATATAAATATATATATTTGCTGAAATCTAAGTTTAAGCATAATGACTAAACTTAGGAATGGTAAACAAACTAAAGAAGAAGAAGAAGAAGAAGATTGGTTAGGCAAGAAAAATAAAAGAATTAAATACCCTTCCTGAGGATTCAATTCCAGAAGAAGAAACTCTGGAACAACCAAAAGATGATGTGGCTGAGGAAAATGAACAATAGGAAAATGTTAGAGAGGAAGGATCCTCATCCCCTAGAATGGCTTCAGATGGAACTATTGCTTTTGATAACTTAGATCATTTTTGGAAATTCTTCAATAATAATATTGGTGCTCTTAATATGGCAGTTTGTATTGATAGGGGACAAATTAGTGACACTCAAGCAGCCATGGAACATATGTTTGACATACACACTAATCCCTTGTCTTTCATTGATCAAGAAAGTGATAAAGATGGACCATCCAATATGGATATGTCCACTATAATTCAGAATATGCAAAAACAACAGGTTACCCAACCTCCTAAGGAACCTGTTATTGAGCCTAAAATCATTCCCACACAAAAGAGACCTTCATTCACTGCTTTATTTCACCAAACTATTAATCAATATGCTTCAAATCAACAAAAACCTAAAATGAAGCCAAACACCAATTTTCAACAATCTGGGATACAACATAATACAACTTCAAAACTTCTTCATAACATCCTTCCTACCAACAATTTACACAATAGCAATATAGCATCTAATATGCATGTCCCTCCATCATATGCTCACAAATCTCATATTAATGCCCTACCGAACCAATATGGTGGGAAAACCAGTAATCTGGAAGCCATGGTGAAATAGTTAGCTTCCCGCATGGACCAGATAGATCCCTACCGTCCCTCATACAATTATTAAGAGATGTGTAGTCAACCACTAGATCCTATGGTTGTAGCACAACCATACCCTAAAAATTTTCCCATGCCCGTTCTTCCTATATATAAAGGAACTGAAGATCCCATAGAGCATCTTCGCATGTTTAGGGTAGCATGTCATGATATATCACATGATGAATTTCTATTACTAAAAATGTTCCCAAAAAGTTTAGGAGGAATGGCATTAGAGTGGTACTATCAATTGCCCACTCATTCTTTGAGAAATTTTGAAGAGACTGCTGAATCTTTTGTGCATCAATTTAGTGCCTATATCGAGAGGCATGTAACCATTAAAGATTTGTACAACTTAAAACAAGACAAAGATGAATGTTTTGCTGATTTATTAGCTAGATGGAGGCAAGCTATAGAAAACTGCACTTTGTGCTACCTTATAGGGAAATGTTGGACATTTTTATTAATAATTTGCAAGAACAAATATCTTATGAACTATCAACTGCTACCTTAACTACCTTCGATCAGGCTATAGACTTAGCTCAAAGAGTAGAAGATGCCCTCATTAGGAGAGGCCAGCTTAGGAAGAAAGACGATGAGAAAACATCCAGAAATCAATATAAAAACAAACAAGTTGTACATGATGGAGTCACTGATAGCATAAATGTTGCTAATATCAATATAACGAAGACAACAAAAAAATTTATATTGAAACCTCCTGATAAACCTCCTCGAGAATTTACTAGATTGAATCAACCATTATCAACTATTCTACCCCAATTACTCAAAAGAGGTTTGATTCAATTACCAGCTATCCAGAAACCTGATCCAACTATACCTGGATACAGAGCTGATTTACATTGTGATTTTCATAGAGGACCTGGACACTTTACAAACTCTTGTAAAAGATTGAAACATAAAATACAAGATCTGATTGATAATAATGAAATGGAGGTGCAAGCCTTCCAACCTAAATAAAATGCTCCTAATAATGCTCAAAAGACCATTCCCCAAAATCAGAATCAAAATGCTAGTCAATCATTAGATATATTTCAACATCCTTTACCAAAACATGGTAAAGAAGTGGCCAATCAAATCGAACATCATAATGTTCCCCCTCCTACCCGATATGTAGGGACTATTAGCGGACAATTACCTGTTCAAGATAATCAAATATTTGGCACAACTTTATCCATGGTCATGACCAGACCCCTACATAATATTCAAACTCCCGATCCTGGTGATGTAGAATCAGATATTGAAAGTGAAGTAGACATCACCTCAAACCAATCGAATAGTTCTAAAGATGAATCAGATCCTATTCAACCTATCACAGATGCTATGGTTCCAGAAGAACCATTTCCTAGAAGAGTTACTACTCGACCCTCTTCTAATTAGTTCCTTTCTAATGAACAAGCCATAAAACGCTCAACCGAGACCAGTTCAGCGTCTTCTATATAACATTGTAGGTACCATCGGAGTTGTTACCAGACAACAGGATCAAAACTCTCAACAAGATCAAACTCAGAATGATGGATCAGCTCCATTTATTTTGAAAAATCCCAATAAAGGGAATCATATGTCTAATGTTCAACCTAAGCCTCCTTACAATATTAATGAAAAATTATCCAATACTACAGCCAGAATTTCCCTTTTGGACTTGTTAAGATCTTCTCCTACCCATAGGGATGAGTTGATGCTTACATTAAGCCAAATGATGGTACCTCAAAATATTCAACCCGAAGTCATGGCCAATACTATCATCACTAGAGAAGTTGATTGTATTGACTTTCGAGATAAATATATACCACAACATAGTTTACATAAGGATAATCCCTTATATATTACTGCTCTAATTGGAGATGTAGCTGTTAAAAGAGTCTTGATCGATAATGGTTCATCTCTAAACATTTGCACTTTTGACTTCTACCAAATATTTGGATTTAGAAGTGATGAAATGAAAAAAACTAACATGATTATCAAATCTTTCAATGACGAGACACAAGAAAAGTGTGGAGTCATTACTATACCCTTGCAAGTTGGTCCTAGAACCTTAGATACAACCGTGTTTATTGTACATTGCCCTGCATCGTACAATATACTTTTGGGTCGCCCTTGGATCAATGCAATGCGAGTGATTCCTTCCACTTTACATTAGTGTGTTAAATTTGAATTTAAAAATCAGTTGGTCACTATCCATGGTGACCCTAGACCCTTTGATATGTGTGCTTTGGCAGAACCTATTGGAGTGCAATTTTGCCCCGCTCTGTCATCCACACATCCTAATTCTTATTTTTCATCTAAACGTGTGAAACACACACCCATAACATCATCTACTCCATCAACTACACCTATACATTTAACTCAACCATCTTCTGAACAAACCACTCTAGAACCTCAAAAAGATATTAGATCTACAACCAATCCTTCATGTTCTATCCCTATAATTTCAAAACCTATAGACCCATTTATTAACACCTCCACATTATCTACATCTATCACACCTTCCACATCTAAATATATAGGGAATGATCCTTATACATCTTATGCTCTTTCTGATGAACTTTTATCGGATTTATCCACAATATTAATATCAGAAATAACAAATGCTTTTATGCAAGATTCAATTCTTTTAAATAACTTACCGCCATCTTCTCGTACTTTGGGCCTCCCACAACCTATGGGAAGTACTTACCAAGTTGGGAGTTGTGCTTTTATTTATAAAGGATATGATTAGGAAAGAATACCCAGGAATATCAAAACCCATCATGAGGGATATGCTCGATGTTATTTTACTAATGAATATATTAAAGCTAAGCCCATAATGCTTAAAATGGACTATAAAGGGAAAGGCTTGGGACCTTTCCAAAATGGTATGAAAGAACCTATCGAGGTAGAACCATGGCCCGCTCGATGTGGTGTAGGCCTATTTCCTAGTAAGGGTCAACCCTTCCCTTTTGAAGATGATGATCAACTCATATGTTATCAAGATTATCTAGATAAACAAGATTCTTTGTGTCCAAAGAATCAGCCATTTACATGTAATATGCTATCCATAGCTTACCCTGAATTGATTACTGAATTCGATGAGGAGTTGGAAGGAGATATTTTCCATGATGTCTCCATTGAAGAGTTTTTACACAATGGTTTTTATTTTGATGGTTCTATACCAACTATAGCCCAGCTTGAGGCCACCACTCCTCAAGATGAATTATCCAACTTAACCTTAAAATAATTACAATAATTGGGCGTTTCACCCACCCCACCTAATTTTGAAAGAGATCTACACATGGAAGTAGAAAACGTCATTAAAGTTAACATTGGAACTGAGGATAATCCTCACATAATCAATATTGGATCAGCATTAAGTCAAGAAAAACAAAATGAATACATTGCATTCCTTGAAGAATATGAAGATGTCTTCACTTAGACATATGAAGATATGCCAGGTCTGGACCCTTCTATAGTCATGCATCATCTAGTAGTCCATCAGGATGCTAAACCTGTTAAACGAAACTTAGAAAAATGCATCCCAAAGTGGCCCCGCTAGTCAAAGGGGAGTTAGAAAAACTCCCGAATGTTGTTTTTATACAAGCTATTGATTATGCTGAATGGATCTCAAATGTAGTTCCAGTCACCAAGAAAGAAGCTACCAAAGTTAGGGTTTGCATAGACTTTAGAGATATTAACGCCGCATGCCCTAAAGATGATTTTCCTCTTCCAAACATGGATCAAATCATTGACTTTACCGTCGAGAGTGGAATGATGTCCCTAATGGATGGATTTTTCGGCTTTAATCAGATCAGGATAGCTCCTGAAGATCAGGCTAAAACAACCTTTATTACCCCTTGGGGTACCTTTTGTTGGAAAGTGATGCCATTTGGTTTAAAGAATGCCAGCGCAACATATCAACGAGCTATGACTTATATCTTTCATGATATGATGCATGATATCCTACATGATTATGTAGATGATATTATAGCTCGCTCTATTAAAGAAGATGATCATTTAGATGATTTGAGAAAAGTATTTAATTGGTTAAGAGAATACCTTATTCGATTAAATCCAACCAAATGCATATTCGGAGTTAAGTCCGATAAACTATTAGGGGTTTTAGTTTCTTTACGTGGTATCGAAATCGACCCTCTCAAAATTGTGACTATCACTGATATGCCCGCACCTACCAATATATCTGAGTTACAAAGTTTACAAGGTAAACTTCAAGCCATCCATCGCTTCATTAATAAGCTGGCAGACAAAACCACTCCCTTTCTTAAGCTCCTTAAGAAGGATATCCCTTTTAATTAGGACGATGAATGTAAGGAAGCTTTTGAACTTCTTAAACAATACCTCCTTAACCCACCTGTGCTTTCACCGCCTAGACCTGACCGCCCATTTATCCTGTATATTTTAGCTTCATATTTTGCTTTAGGAGCTATGTTAGCTCAACTTGATGATGAGAAAAGAGAACGTGCTAATTATTATATTAGCCAAAATTTAATTAGTTATGAAACCCGCTACACAGCATTAGAAAAACTATGTCTAGCAGTCGTATTTTCTATGCAAAAATTACGCCATTATATGCTTAGTCAAAAAACATATGTCATTACTAAATATGATCCTTTACGGTATCTCATGAGTCGACCTTATTTATCGGGTCGCACAGCCAAGTGTGACGGCGAGGTCGAGATTCAAACAAACAAGTTCTCACAAATTTGCAGTAAATTTCATTAATACAGTTCTCTGTTACAATTTCCTCAGCCTATTTCTTCTCCCACAATCCCGAACTCACCATCCCCCTCCATTACAAATTTTTAGGTTTTTTATCGAGGCCCCGATCCTCTCGGTAATCAATGCCCGCCTAACAAAATTTCAAAATTTGATTTTTCCCCCTTCCTGGGTTTTTCAAATTTTCGGTCATAAATGGGCCATCTGCCCGATCTACCAGGAAGCTTTCATTAATGGCTTCCATACCCTGCACCGGCCGCTTTGTTTTGACGGTACTCTGTACTGCTGCTTCTTCCTTACCTTCCATGCCCTGTAACTGTTGTTTGTCGAATACTTCCTCACGGTGGTTAACCCGGTTTAATGCACGTAGCTGTCCTTCACAATTCAAGATACGTGGCCTTCGTCCTTGTTTTAATACACGTGGTTGCCCGCGTGTCCATCTTCGGCCTCCGTCTTCAATAGGCTGTGTTGCTTCCACATAGCTGTCTTTTTTTGTTTTTTTTTTTTTGGCAACCGCAATTCAAACCACGCGGCAAATTTTAACTTTTCTTAACGGTCTGTCTTCAATTTTAAGTCGCGTGACTTTACTCCACGTGGCAGATTCTAATTGGCCACGACATCACGACATGTCACGATATCGCAACCCCCCATGCCTTCGGACCTCCGCAGTCTTCGCGAGCCGCTATACCACGACATGTCACGAAATCATGACATGTCGTGGTATCGCGACCCCCCCATGCTTTCGAACATCAGCAATCAAAATGGGCTGCGATATTGTGACATGTCATGATATAGCAACATGTCGTGGTATCGCGGCCCCCCCATGCATCAGCCTTTGCTTTGCGCAAAACTGTCGCGATATCGCGACGGTTTTGGCCCTCGCCCACTACTCGCCTTCGGAGTCGCGATTTCATGGCTCCCCTCCCCAACTTGCCTTAAAACACTTCTGCCTTCCCTTTGCTCATAAAACTTCGATCTTGGAACAAAATTGGAATGAAACAAAATAAAAAGAAAAGTACTTAGAAAAATTTAGAGAAATTTGGAGGATGCAAGATTGCTCAAATGCCGTCGGATGCTCCTGCATCAGACACCTGGGGTAAATTGAAAGTGACCCTCACTTTTGCTGTGTTGGGGAAATACCCAGGCGGTCAACCTCCATTTTTGACAACCAAGTCGCATCTTCAACAGGCCTGCCCTTCCACTTTACCAAGTATTCAGAATACTGTCTATTTCTGGTGCTTCTGCCCTCACGAGTATCTAATATCTCTTCAATCTCGTTGGTGGTTGGAGTAGAGGCTGGAAATTGCAACAACTCTGCACTTGGTACCTCTGTACTTTCCCCTTCATGATATTCCACTAGATCTAAAACATTAAAAACAGGTGAAATACCAAGCCAACTTGGTAATTCCACTTCATATGCATTTCTTGACTCCCGTTTTCCCAGTATTCTGCATGGCCCAAACTTCTTCATCTTCAATTTGTTATAAGTCTTGGCAGGAAATCTCTCCTTCCTGAGATGCACCATAACCTCATCTCCTACTTTGAACTCCTTGAACCGCCGCTTCTGGTCCGCCCTTGCCTTATATTGAGTATTCATTTTTACAATTTGTTTCCTTACTTCTTCATGCAGATTTTTCATATGTTCTGCAAATTCTTCTGCCTCCGCACTGCATTTTTCTCTCTTGTCCAACTTTCTCAGCTCAGACACATTCCTCGGGCTGTTTCCATATACTATCTGGAACGGAGATTTATTTGTGCTTTTATTAACTGAACTGTTATACGCAAATTTTGCCTGCGGTAAAACTAAATCCCATCCCTTGGGTTGATCTACTATCAAACATCTCAATAGATTACCTAGGATTCTGTTCACCACCTCCTTCTGTCCATCGGTCTGTGGGTGGTATGCTGAACTGAATTTTAGGTCTGTCTTTAGCTTCTTCCATAGAGTCCTCCAGAAATACCCAACAAACTTTGTATCTCTGTCAAAAACTATGCTTTTGGGTAGACCGTGAAGTCGTACCACTTCCTTGAAGAATAACCCTGCAATATGAACTGCATCACTCGTCTTCTGGCAGGGAATAAAATGTGCCATTTTGGAGAACCGGTCAACCACCACAAATACAGAGTCATTTCCCCTCTGTGTTCTCGGCAACCCGAGGACAAAATCCATGCTTATATCCTCCCATGGCCTCTCAGGTACAGGTAATGGCTGGTACAGCCCTGTGTTTTGCCTTACACCCTTTGCCATTTGGCATATTCTGTAGCCTTGCACAAACTTCCACACATCTTGCTGAAGTTGTGGCCAGTAGTAATTTTCCTCCACCAGGGCAATGGTCTTATCCCGACCAAAATGCCCAGCTAGTCCTCCGTTGTGCTTTTATTTGATTAAGTTTTCTTGCATGGAACTTCTGGGAATGCATAATTTACTTCCCTTGAACAGCATTCCATCTTGTATTAAGAAATCCAACCATTTTGTCTTGTCCACAGTAACAGGTATCGAGCAAGCCGTCCAGGCTTCTGCAAAATCTGGATCTTCAGGGTACAAACCCTTCAGTTCTTCAAACCCCACTACTTCCACTATCAGTTTAATCAGTAAAGTCTGCCTTCTGCTCAAGGCATCTGCAACTCTGTTTGACTTCCCACTTCTGTGCTTCAACACAAAGGTATAACTTTGGAGGAACTCCACCCATTTCATGTGCCTTTGATTCAGTTTTGTCTAACTGTTAATGTATTGTAAAGCCTGATGGTCAGTAAACAGAACAAACTCCTTTGGCAATAAATAGTGTCTCCACTTTTTCAGAGCCTGAACTATGGCATAAAATTCTTGGTCATAAACTGAATACTTTTTTCGAGCATCATTTAACTTCTCACTGAAATAAGCAACTGGCTTGCCTCCTTGACTCAGTACAACCCCTATTGCACTGCCACTGGCATCACAGTCCACCTAAAATACCTTGTCAAAGTCTGGAAGTGCCAAAATAGGCTGTTCTGTGACCTTTCTCTTTAATGTATCAAAGCTCCTTTCAGCCCCTAACGTCCACTTAAACTCTTTTTTATCCCCCCTCATTGTTTCTGTGAGAGGTGCACAAATGCTTCTGAAGTTCTTTATGAACTTCCTGTAAAAGCTAGCCAGACCATGAAAGGATCTTACTTCCGTTGTGCTTCTTGGGGTAGGCCATTCGATGATGGCTCTCACCTTCTCCAGGTCCATTTTCAGGCCTTCTGCTGAGATTACAAATCCCAGGTATACTAACTCCTTCTTAACAAAATTACACTTTCTTAGATTTATTAATAACTGCTCCTCCCACATCTTTTCAAAAACTCTCCTAATATGTATTAGGTGTTCCTCCAGGGTTCTGCTGAAAATTAATATGTCATCTAAATACACAATGACAAAATTTCCCAAAAATTCCTTTAGCACTTCATTCATCAGCCGCATGAAGGTACTTGGTGCATTGGACAGCCCAAATGGCATGACCAACCACTCATACAAGCCCTCTCTTGTCTTGAAGGCTGTCTTCCACTCATCTCCCTCCCGGATACGGATCTGATGATAGCCACTTTTTAAGTCAATCTTTGTGAAGTATTCAACTCCACTTAAACAGTCCATGATATCATCCATCCTTGGCAATGGGAATCTGTATTTAATAGTGATTTTGTTGATGGCCCGTGAATCTGTACACATCCTCCATTCTCCATCCTTCTTTGGTGCCAGCACTGCAGGTACTGCGCATGGGCTCAAACTTTCCCGAATCAATACCTTCTCTAACAATTCCTGGACCTGTCTATTTAACTCCTCAGTTTCTATAGGTGTCATTCTGTGTGCAGCTTTATTTGGGAAGCTTGATCCCGATACCAAATCTATATGGTGGCTAATTTTCCTTACTGGGGGTAAACCCTCAAGCACATTGTCAGACACAATATCTGGAAATTCCTCTAGCAGATCTAGGACTTCTGCTGGGGTATCCTGGCATTCCTTATCTCTTGCTCTAGGGATTATTGCATAACATAAATGTTCATGCTTCAATCCATCCAGGAACTTTCTCCCCTCTACTAAACAGATTTTGGAATTGTCACATACCTTTTCATCCGCATCCTTCAAGGGCTTCAGTTTATGGCGTACACCATTCTTTGTCAATGAGTAGGTTTTGGCACGACCATCATGCACGACACTTCGGTCAAACTGCCAGGGCCTCCCCAGCAACATATGGAAAGCATCCATAGGTAGAATGTCGCACAGGACCTCATCACAATAATTTCCAATTTTAAAATTAACGGAGCACTGCTCATTGACCAAAGCTTTATGGTCCTTCTGCAACCATGCGACCCGATATGGATGCGGGTGCTTCTTCCTCTCTAACTATAGTTTTGCAACCATCTCTTCTGAAACCAGGTTGTCCGTGCTACCATTATCAATAATTATATTGCACACCTTGCCCGCACATTTACATCTTGTGCGGAACAAACTTCTTCTCTGATCTGTGTCCCTCTCCTCATTCAATAAGACTCTTCTTACGATCATTGCTTCCCCTCTCTCTGCTTCTTCTGAATGTTCAGACTCAGCATCTTCCTCTGCCACAGCAGCTCTGGCCGGACCCTCAGGCCTCTTGTTCATCCTTTCCCGGTGTTGTGGACACTCAAATGCATGATGTCCTTCTTCACCATAGTGGAAACATGTTCCATGAAATACTCCTCTTCCAAATCCTCGTCCAGATCCACCCCGTCCTCTTGGGTAGTTGTTCTGGTCTCGGGGCTGATAAACATCCTCCTCCCTTTGATCCTGGTTACCACTGGCTTCACCAGTCTTCTTTGGGTCTTTATACTTTTCTCCACTGGTTCTCCCACCAGTTCTTCCACCACGGCCCCTTCCTCTTTGCTTGCCTTCAAACCGCCTATTCAGTTTTTCTTCTACCTTTAAGGCAAACTGGTAAGCATCCTCAATGGTGCTTACCCGAACTAGGCTCAGCTCTTCCTGGATGCCGAGTCTCAACCCATTGATATAACGGGATACCTTTTCTTTGTTTGCCTCTAAATGCCCAGTTCTAATGGAAATCTTGTAAAACTCTTCGGTGTACTCTTGGACAGTTCTATTCGTCTGTCTCAAACTCTGCATCTTTCTTAACAGATCCAACTCATAATCTGTCAGGATGAACTGTCTTTTCAACTTCTCCACCATTCTGTCCCATCTTGTTATTCTCTCCTTTCCTCTTCTCGTTCCTCTCCAACCGTATTCCCCTCCACCAAATGCTGGCATGACCCTTCAACTTGGTCTTAGCAAATCTGACCCGATTAGGGTCTTCAACCTCCTCGTACTCGAAATACTCCTCTAAATCATTTATCCAGTCAATTACTTCTTCTGGATTTAAGTTACCCGAGTATGTGGAAACCTCCATTTTTGGTTGCTTTCCAATATGAGAGATGGCCTTGTATAACCGGGCTTGTGCGGGATCCATAGCCTCTTCCTCCTCCTCAGATTGGTCTTCTTCTTCAACTTCGTCCTCACTTTCCTCATCCCTTCCGGGCTCGTGCCTTCTGCGTAACTCTGCTTGCAGGGCTTGAACTTGTCTCTGCAAGGCTCGAAAATCTTCGATCGGCACCACATTTCCTACTCCGCCATGGTTTCTTCATGGAGGCATTATATATATATTTTTTATAGAATTCTTCCATAGATCCTGGTGTAACTGCCTCTCTCCGGTGATCTGTTACACGCTCAGGAGCTCCCGCTCTGATACCACTTGACGGCGAGGTCGAGATTCAAACAAACAAGTTCTCACAAATTTGCAGTAAATTTCATTAATACAGTTCTCTGTTACAATTTCCTCAGCCTATTTCTTCTCCCACAATCCCGAACTCACCATCCCCCTCCATTAAAATTTTTTAGGTTTTTTATCGAGGCCCCGATCCTCTCGGCAATCAATGCCTGCCTAACAAAATTTCAAAATTTGATTTTTCCCCCTTCCTGGGTTTTTCAAAATTTTGGTCATAAATGGGCCATCTGCCCGATCTACCAGGAAGCTTTCATTAATGGCTTCCATACCCTGCACCGGTCGCTTTGTTCTGACGGTACTTTGTATTGCTACTTCTTCCTTACCTTCCATGCCCTGTAACTGTTGTTTTTCGAATACTTCCTCACGGTGGTTAACTCGGTTTAATGCACGTAGTTGTCCTTCACAATTCAAGATATGTGGCCTTCGTCCTCGTTTTAATACACGTGGTTGCCCGCGTGTCCATCTTCGGCCTCCATCTTCAATAGGCTGTGTTGCTTCCACATAGCTATCTTTTTTTGTTTTTTTTTTTTCGGCAACCGCAATTCAAACCACGCGACAGCTTTTAACTTTTCTTAACGGTCTGTCTTCAATTTTAAGTCGCGCGACTTTACTCCACGTGGAAGCTTCTAATTGGTCGTGACATCGTGACATGTCGCGATATCGTGACCCCCCACGCCTTCGGACCTCCGTAGTCTTCGCGAGCCACGATACCATGACATGTCACAAAATCGCAACATGTCACGGTATCGTGACATGTCGCGGTATCGCGACCCCCCCCATGCCTTTGAACATCAGCAATCAAAACGGGCCGTGATATCACGACATGTCATGATATCGCGACATGTCACAATATCACGGCCCCCCCATGCCTCAGCGTTTGCTTTGCGCAAAACTATCGCGATATCACGACGTCGCGATATCGAGACGGTTTTGGCCCTCGCCCACTACTCGCCTTCGGAGCCACGATTTCGCGACATGTCGCGATTTCGCGGCTCCCCTCCCCAACTTGTCTTAAAACACTTCTGCCTTCCCTTTGCTCATAAAACTTTGATCTTGGAACAAAATTGGAATGAAACAAAATAAAAAGAAAAGTACTTAGAAAAATTTAGAGAAATTTGGAGGATGCAAGATTGCTCAAATGCCGTCGGATGCTCCTGCATCAAAGTGGGTTCTTGCTCTAAGCAAGTTTGAACTCACGTTTATAGGACAAAATTCTGTTAAGGGTCAAATCATAGCAGATCAATTAGCTGCTGCACCCTTAGAGTCTACCCATCCCCTCATCATTGAGTTTCCTGATGAATGCCTTAAATTAGAGGCAGACCATGTTGAACAATGGTCCTTATACTTTGATGGAGCCCAATGTATGAGTGGGGCTGGTGGAGGTATTATTTTAATATCTCCACAAAAGAACATTATACCTTTGTCCTTTAAATTAAAATTTGGTTGCACCAATAATACTGTCGAATATGAGGGTCTAATCCTTGGATTACGAGTTGCCTTGGCATTAAAAATCAAACATCTGCTAGTTTTTGGTGACTCCCAACTTGTCATAAATCAAATTAATGAATTTTATGAGACCAGAGATGATAAATTGTGCCCATATAAAGCATATGTTTTGCAAATGTTATCCTTGTTTGATAAAGTTACTTTGGAAGCTATTCCTCGAACTAGCAACCGTGCGGCTGACGCTATGGTCGCAACTGCATCTCTTCTGCCCTTGGAGTTAGATGACGAATATGCCACCATCATTATTCGTCGACTCCAAGAACCCGCTTCAAATAATTCATGTTTAGAACCTTTGGATGTGTTTCTAATCAATGAAACTACTCCTGAACCTTGGTATACAGATATATTTGATTTTCTTCACAATGGGACTTTCCTTGCCAATTCTAATAGAAACCAACGTTGGTTATTACGTAGACGAGCAAGTCGATTTGTAATAATTGGCAATACTTTATATAGGAGATCTTTTGAAGGTATCCTATTGAGATGTTTGAATCTAGAAGAATCCAAATTAGCTTTAAGTGAAGCCCATGATGGATCTTGTGGAGGACACTTTAGTGGTAGTGTCATTGCTAAAAAGCTCCTTAGGATAGGATACTTTTGGCCTACCATGGAGAATGATGCACATGATTATGTGCGCCATTGCAACAAGTGCCATAAACATGATGACCTTGTCCATGCCCCTGCACAAGAACTATAGTCTATTTCATCTCCTTGGCCCTTTTCAAAATGGGGCTTAGACATTATTGGCAAAATTAATCCTGTGTCATCTGATGGACACATATTCATCATAACCACCACTGAGTATTTCACGAAGTGGGTTGAAGTTATGCCTTTAGCTTCATGCACTGGAACACAAGTCTCTAAATTTATTTTTAATCAAATCATTTGTAGGTTCAAAATTCCTGCAAATATCATCTCAGACAATGAAACTTGTTTCAAAAATAAAGATGTTAAAAAATTATGCCAAAAATATAAGATTCAACATTGCTGGTCCACTCCCTATTATCCTCAGGGTAATGGCCAAGCAGAATCTTCAAACAAAACCTTAATCAAAATTCTCAAAAGATTGGTCAATAAATCTGGTCGTGACTGGCACATTCAATTATATCCAGCTTTGTGGGCTTATCGAACTAGTGTTTGAACCCCCACTAGAACTTCACCTTTTGTTTTGGTTTATGGTGTTGAAGCCGTTTTTCCCTTTGAATTAGAAGTTCCTTCTTTGGCTCTACTACTTCAAGATACCGAAGTAGGAGATGAATATCGAGCTGGCAGACTCAGTCAACTGGAGCTCCTAGATGAAAAGTGCATCAATGCTTTGGAGCATCTTCGTGCCTACCAAAACAAGCTTAAAAGATCATATGCTAAGAAAGTTCATCATCGATCCTTTGTGGTCGGTGACCTTGTTTTAAAAGAAAATAAAAAAAATACTAATGCAACTAAAGACCTTAAAGGTAAATTTGAGCCCAACTGGCTTGGACCATATATTATCACTGCTAAATTTAAATCGGGAGCATACAAATTATCTACCTTAGATGGTAAAGAACTTAAAGAACCCATGAACATTTTACATCTTAAACGTCACTATGCATAACAAAATTTGTCATTTCATCATTGTATATATTTGTTTAAAGTATTTCAAAAAAATCACTATCTTGTATTTCTTTCAATTTATAAACTTAAAAATCTAAAAAACATTCAAAATCATCAAAAACATCTTTTATTTTTGTACTTATCACATTGTGATGCATTGCAGTTATATTTTCAAATTATTTTGGATAAATTAGCATTTATTTGGAATCCCGCACTTTCACACTCACATGAATAAATATCTTGATTTATTTGGTATGATTACTAATCTCTCTTATATCAAAGTCCACAAAATTCAATTAAATAAAGTTTTGAGCATAGAGAATTGATTTTGTTATTTACTTAAGCCAAACATATCCTTTCACAATAAAATGATTATATTTGTAATGTCCATGCTATCCTACATAGTAGAAGTGTTTTCTTGAGCGAAAAGTTTCCCCTGCTATCCTATCATGCACATGGTCTAGAATCTTTGAGAATTGGCAAAAGGACAAGCTCATCCCAACCCAGAATAAAAATCCCTTGCTCTACAGCTAATCCGAGCAAGTATGCCTAGAATAGGAAGAAAAAGAAAAGGAAAAATCAAGCAAAATCATTTACACTATTTCAGCATTATCTCAAATATCAAAACAAAAGATACAAAAAAAAAAAAGAGAGAGAAAGCAAAGAAAGAAAGACAACAAAATGAGCAAAAGCAAAAGCAATAAAATCTTTTCCCTACCCCTTAAAAATAAAAGAAGGGTTGATGAGCTTGAATCCCTGGAATTCTCAATTATTCGAAAACTGTGAGGTAAGCCCCATAACAGGTGGTTTGTGCCCAACCTGCTTGGCCTTGGGTAATTCCTAGCATGGTGATATGTCTGTCACATTAGCGATCTTCTTTTGTATAGACCTATGTCTGCTTATGGATTAGCTAGCTCTTGATAATATGACTTACATAGTAGTCTGGTATGGTTATATGCATCTAAATCATGGTTAATGAACACTTATTTGGTTAATTTAAATCACTTGTATCATAGTATCTTGCTCAAACCTGGTGAATGAACAATACAATCGCACACACATTTGTATTTGAGAGATTTTGTGTATCATTATGATAAATCAAGATTGGAAATGAACTCACATATGCACATGGGATTCCTTATAAATCTAATTTTTGTCTTTAAGATACTTTGAAATATTTTTGCAAATTGTCTGGAATAATTTCATTTTCTTCTCTGAGAACAGTTTTTTAGTATAAAGACAACTACATGCATTACCAACAAATCAAAATCATTTTCAAAAACATGCAATAAAGTTACATATAATTTTTGACTTTCGCGACGATGGTATAGTTCCAAAACCAAAATTGGAATTTTATGCCTAGCACAAGTCCTCATCTTCATATTTTCTCGTTTATTTTCAAAAATTAAAAATCAACCATGCAATAAAACTATTTATTTTCTTCTTTTGGATTTCGTGATGATGGTATAAGTCTATACCTAAATATTCTATGCCTAGCGCAAACCATCGAACTAATTTTATTTCCCATTTATTCCAACATATGACTTAAATCATTATGTTCCACAATTATGCTTTCAAAAAGAATGCAACTCATTCTATTTTTCATGTCATTATGTTCAAATTCAATTTTGCAACCATGGTATAATTTCTAAGGAATTATTCAAAATTTTATCACACTTAGGAATTTATGCCTAGCCAAAATCATTTTAAAATATTTCATGCATATCATTTTTATGAAAATCTAAAAACAAATTACCATCAAACCAGCATCATTTCTATCATCACAACAAAGTCTTAAGATAGTCTCTTAAGCACTCTTTTTACTTTTAACAATATTTCTATACCGGGATTAGCTTGACGACCAAGTGAGCAGCGACTCCATGAAATGGTCTATAATAGCGACAATGTCCTTTGAAATTATTGTTAACAGTCCATTTTATTTTTATCAAATTATCATCTCAACAACCAATTTGTTTACATCAAATTATTTCATTTAAATTTTAAAGCATGACATTCAAACTATAATATTTTCAAACAACATAATTACATGAATCATCAAATCAATCACATCAAAAACATTAAAGCACCATACATAAGACAAGTCATATGATCAAAAATATCATATATATATATATATATATATATATATATATATATATATATATATATATCTCAACAATGTATGTACATCATATCAAAACTAGATTGGTATGCCACAATCTACATCTTGGCATACTCAATCCTCTCAATCATATATCCAGTCTATGCAGTGCAATAGCCTAGCCTCGAGAACCCCTCGAGCTCTCAGCCTCATCTCCTCCCTCGCCTTGAGGTGGACGAGGTGGCCCCATCATAGTATGTGTGGTACTGCGAGTCCTAGTTGTCGATTAGGATGAAGTCCTTGATGACCCAACCCTGATCGGATCTGCAATGCCGACTGGCAGCTATACCCTCTGGCCCTCTGGCACCATTTGGAAGTAGATACCCTGGTAGAATGCAGTCTAAGCAATCTACTGTGCCAACTCCTGAGTGCTCGCTCCTCCGCTCCGTGCTTTGAGGCGTGCAACCTCATCTCTGAGCTGTGTAGCCTCCACTTGGTGACGTGTAGCCTCATCCTGTAAAGTCTACACCTGTTCCTAGAGATGGACAGTCTTTGCCCAGAGAGTAGCCATCTCGCTACTCTCTCATACCTTGACACCCTTGCCCTTATTGGGCGATGGTGGTCTCTCTCTCTGTGGAGAAGGGGGTCTCTCCTCCCTCCTCTCCTGCTGTCACGGCCTATTCTAAGCCTGTGGCCTCCTCTACTCTCTCCCACCGTGACCCTGTGTCACCTCAATGGTCACCTGGCACCGCCTCCCTATCCGATGCACAACTACATGAATTAGACCCTGAGCCCTCATCATCCGAGGAGGGCGGATGCCTACATACCAGGCATCGTAGCCATCGGCTACCCCTGCGTCGTCCCCATCCACTGGCTAGATGGGGGCATCATCCGCATCCTAACTCCAAAATCATTGCATATATGGAGCCCCGCTAACTGTAGTGTTATCTTGGACGGTCCGAGAAAACTCATAGTCTTTGAGAGATGGGATCCCCTGCTGTAGATCAAACTGCCTCAAAACTTGGTCGTACCGGTGGAGCTCCACCTCTCCCCTCTCCATCCTTAGCCAGTAGACTCACCTGACATGATCTAGCTCCTATCTGTCCTTGGACCACCTTGGATGATCTCTCCAAGGCCTTTAGGTGATCTGGTTGGAGACAAGGTCGTCAAGTAGTTTTCGGGACAGTGGCAGATCTACTCTCCGCTGTGACCCTCTTCGAATCCACCAGTAGAAAACTTGAGGCCTCTCCCTATCAATCCCTATCAGTGGGAACCCTACCGGAATCCGCACCACAATGTGATCCCAACACCAAACTTGTAGTAGTGATGTCATGACCAGACATTGGCCGCCCTTGTATACGACCCCATACAAGATCCTATACAATTGGCATAATACAAAGCTCCCCCAAGCAAACCTGTATCCATGGTCTCTCATGTCATAGACCACATCTGTTAGTAGCCATGGTAGCCTACATCCACTCTAATGGCATAGCAGCAGACCACCTACCACCCCAACCAAAACTTGTGTTAGCCTAGATGCCTCAGGCATCTGGCGTAGAGACTCGATGTTCACTTCGCCCTTCTCTAGGGCGAAGCTCAGATCTCTGCATAGTCTCATCATAGCGTGGCCCTGATTGGTCACAGGAGTTATCAACCATCCTTGTATGGGGATCCTCAAGATTCTCCATACATCCTCCAGTGTGGGAATCATCTCCCCTGTCAGTAACCGAAAACAAGAACCCAGATACCACCTCTCTGCTAGGGCTGTCAATAGGCCCATGTTTGTAGACACTTGTGGCATAGCTGCCACATGCTGTGTGCTAACCTAAGCCAGCTGATCTCGCTCTACCTAAGATAAAGTGGCCAAGTCATCCCTTAGTCCATCGTATTTCCATTCTCGGCTCTTTAGTAATCCTCTTTGCAACATAAACAACATAAAAAATAAAAAATCAACAATAAAAATCATTAAATCATTAATCAAAATGCAAGTAAAATAAGTTCACTTTCACAAATGATGATATCGTCCACCATTGGGCGATATCATCCCAAATTTGATCAAATTCGTCTCCTATTTTGCATGAGGGAATCGTCCCTTATTGGATGAAATCGTCTCCATATCACCAATTTTGCCCTTGGACAAAATCGGCGATATCAAGACGATTTCGTCCCGATGACGTCGACGACCCAAAATCGGCTGTGACGCTCAAAAATCAATCAAATATAATCTAAAAAGCATGAAATTCTAAATTAAAGCACTCTAAATTCAATTTAGACCCTTACCCGTAGCCCGGGCCGGACATCTGTCGTTCTGTGCGCTGTTTCGACCATCTTGTCTACAAAGCTCTAGAAAATAGTAAAAATGAACAGTAACAATGAATTAGGGTTTTTCCCTATTTTTCTTAATTTTATTCAAAAACACTTAACAAATTTTTTAAAAATTTTTGCTTTTTCGCATTTTTACCTCAAACGTCGATTTGGGTAAAAACACGGAGGGGGCACCATAGTAAGCTGTCGTATGATTCGACCTAGAATTGTCACCTAAAAACGAGAATAATTTTTGCTTTCTCGTAGATCGAGAAGAACTCATCTTTAACGCATTTTCTTCAAAAAATTCGCTAAATAGGGGGCAAAATGTAGCACCCTAAAATTGGCACAGTAAAACCTTAGCAATAATTAAAATTACCTTAGTAATAATTCAAATTCAAATTCAACCCCAAAACCACTCCAAAACCGTCGTTTAACCTGTTTCCTCGTTTCCCATGCCATTTTTAGAGTTTGTTTTGACCGTTTGACGATATCGTCGTTGATCAGATGATATCGCCTCAAATTGGACGATTTTGTCTGGATTAGGACGTCCAGACGATCTTGTCCCAAAACTAATTTTTCATAATTAGCCTCAGTTTCAACGACGTCTCTAAGTTGCGCAGAAGCATGTCTACGTCGCAAGAGACCTCCCCTATTGGAGATCTTCAAAATTAGGATGATATCCAACCTCCCAAATTCCCTCCTAAGCCTATTTAAACCTTAGGACCCCCATTGACTTTCCCCTAGCTGAAATTTCTTGTAACTTGACCTTTACACGCATTAGAATACCCAAGATTACCATCTGCATTTGTACTTTCCAAATTTTGTTGCAGGAACCTTGTCATTCTTTAGCCGAAGCAAGCTCAGATCATCGCAGACGATCCTGTCCAATTCAAGATGATTTCGTATCAATCCGAGATGATTTCGACTGCAGTCTGCATTGGGGAAATTAGTGCCCAGAGTTTGCATTTTTTCTATACTTTGCTGTTATTTTATTCTGCATTTAGTCAGTTTTATTATTTTTTCCTGTTATCTTGCATCTTGGAGTTCACCCATGTAGTTTAATTACATAATAAGATCATGATTATCTATTAAAGTATCGTAATTTATTTGCATTTCCATTTAGGATTATCTTATTAACATCCTTATTATTGTTTCATATCATTTTTCTTTATTAGAATAGTTGCAATTTTGGTATTTTGTATCTATTTCTCTGTATGTAGGTCTCTGACGAATTCATCTGACGAATTCGTCAGATCTCAGATGAACCTGTCATATAGGAGACGATCCTATCAAATTCCAGACGATATGGACTGCTTCAAAAATCAGAACCTCCATCAGACATCTGAAACTAGGTATGGATTTCTTCACTTAGTTTGTTCTCTATGTTTTCTGTTAAATCTATTTTCTGTATTCATTTAAATCTGCATTTCATATAGAATAGTTTATATTCATTTGGCCAAACCTAGGATTTGAATGATCAAACATAAAAATGAACACATCAAACACTCTCTCAACCTAGATGTGGAAACTGCCACTAAACTTTTCTTGGTGAACCCCACCATCCGTCAAAAAATCACCTTAATACACCTCCCCCGAGAGGCGGGACCTTCGCAAGGCCTCTCAGTCTGAGGTATTGTCCCATCCTTTTCACATCCCCCTTTCGGGCATGGATCCTATAGCCTGAAGGTAAGGGTGTGAAAAAATTGGAACGATACAAATACCATGTTATATTTTACAATACTTTCCATAAATGAATAAAATCAACACATTACCCAAATGTGTATGAATAACTCATAGAAAGGAAACACATAATAAAAAAGGATGCCAATGGCCACTAAAATATATCACTAAAGAAAAATAGAATACTCGCATGGATAACAAAATATTTTGTATGAGGTGGGATTTATACGCAATTACAAGAGAACTTTAGGTCAAGGATATGGAATTAAACTTTAGGTTAAATAATAAAATAGTACAAAATAATTACCTATGCAAGGGCCCAAAGGGTATAAACAAATAATAGAATAAAAATTTTATCATGGCCTCAGGTGAAGCTTAACCATTGCATATTCCAACAAGAAAAAAAAAACAACAATCATAGGAGAAAATCTAAGGAAAAAATCTAAGAATGGTGGATTTACAGATGTGAACATGACATTCAAAAAAAGGGTTATGGTCTTAGCATAGACCATGAATTTTTAAAACACTATGATAAAAATTACCAAACATGGGTAGGTTATGATTTGGAAGAGGATGATGCCTAAGAACAAAGTGAAAAAGAATACTATCTAGAGGAAGAGGAAGAAACAGGTCCATAGCAAGGCAAGCAAGTCCTAGAATAGGTAGATTTAGAAGAAGACCAAGCTATAGAGAAATTGCAAGATTATAGACAAGTTGGGAGTCTAGAAGAAACAACTTTAGGAAAACAACAACTAGAGGAAATCCTACATTGTCAGTAAGAGATTTGATTGACCTCACCTTAAGAGCTTAAGCAGAGGTATTCAATTGGGGTGCAAAGATGGGCTATACTAGAGGAGGTATTGGAAAAACTTCATTAGGTATGCTTGAACTTCTCCAACTAAAACAAAGGGGATACCTAGTAAGACTTGGAGCTAGCACTGACCAACCAAAAAAATAAGAGGCTCCTCACTTTGTGCTTGAACTCTCTAAGCCCTCAATTAGCTAGAAGCTAGAGAGACAACTAAAAGAAAAGGATCCCCACTACATCAACCTAATGAGAGGGTAAAGAACATCAAACTCAAGACACAATTTTGGCAGCCTAAGAACATGTCACAGTGCAAGGAGTAGGTATGTCTTCCCTTGATACTAATCCTACTTCTTTTAATCCATATCCATCACCTCCCTCTCCTCCCAGGTAAATCTCACAAGGGGTAGTCCATCCCCAACTACCCACCAAGAGAATCACTTCTATCACACTCCCAAAACATGAGTAGACCTCTAAAATATCACTATCATTGAATTTTAAGGATGCTGCTTTACTCCAAAAGCCCTTCTTTTCTCAATATTCCCTCCTATAATCCTATTATGTTTCCATTCCCCTTGCACGTTACCTAGCTCTAGATGTTCTCAACCAGTTCTAGTAGGCTCAAGCCAATGCATAAAAATAGATGGATGAGCAAGCACCTAGGAAGAAGAAAATTAAAGCACCAACAAGAATAATAAGTGTTGTGGATGCGACTTGAGATATATACTCAATAACAACATTCACCCACTATATACAAGCCCACCTCTATGTTAACATTAGTAGACTATAAGAGGACTATGCAAGAGGTGTATGTTATCTGGATTCCATTAGGTGATAATGCATAGTTGAATTACTCCTCAATTGATGTCATGCATATGAAAGGAGTCTAGATAGAAGCAAAGTACTATAGAGAAAAATAGAAGGTAGAATATCTAGCAAAGGCTCTAAATCAAGAGAAATTTAAATAGAGGCCACTACAGATATAGGTTGATAAATTTCTACAAATCCTTGAGGAAGATCTAACATAGGCACAATTGTAGGATAGGGATGATAAGATTCAAGCCCTGGAAGAAAATTTGAAGAAGCTATAACTGAGCATAAGCTCCCCACTTCTCCAGGGATGCTTTGGTGGAAATCAAGAAAGACAAAATAATTTTTTTAAGGTAATGATGCATATGTAACCTATCATGGATTTCTTGAGTTTTAACTTAAAAGTTTTCAAAGTAGAACAAAAGGATTTATAGGCTTTACAAAGCTCAATAGCAAAAAAAGTGCAAGAATCAAAGATTATTGTAGATATTTTGAAGAAAAATTTGAGCCACATATTATGGCATATATGGGTAAAGAACTGGATGAAATAATATAACTATCTAATAAGCTTATAGAGTGGTATCAAGTGGTGTAGCAAGGATGGGATATCTCTATGTCATGAAGTTCAAAGAGGTACATGATAATGGCTCCATTACAAGATATAATAGGCCTTGAGTTTCCTAATCTCTAGGATAATGAAGGGAATTTTATAGCAAGGAGTAGTTCAATACCTAATTTGAACTTATGGGAAACAATGAGAAGGATTTTTGTCTAAAATTAGTTAGAGCATGTCAATGAAGGAATAGTTTTTTCATTTTTTAGTAAGTTGGCTATGATATATGCTAAGGTATAGGATCTAGAAAGGAAATATCTAGACCCCTCATACAAAAATAATTAACTGATAGTTGTCTATACTAAAACTAAAATATTCAAACCCCTATCAAGGAAGGCTTAGAAAGATGCTTGCCAAGTACTAAGGCTTAGAAAAAGCACCACAACTGACCAAGGGATGAGCAAAAATGGCAAAGGAAAGGGCTTAGTTGTGAAATATCAAAGGCAAGAAGTGCAAGGTGAAACCTTTGAAACTTAAAAATCCTGATCCTAGTAATTTTGGTTGCCTATTCATCTAGTTTTGGTTGTTTTATACCACATATTATTTTTTTGCTTATATTTTGTTGCCAAATTCCATATTTGGTTCAAACCCCAAGTGCCTATCTCTTTCAAATTTCAATAATTTTCTCTCATTTTTCTTAACTCCATTGCCCAATGAATAAATATTTTTAGGTTCTCAATTTTACAAGTAAAAATCCCCTAGAGGTGCCAATAATGTGGGCTAATACAAATTGCCCACATAGATAAGTCTTAGCAAATTATGTTGGACTATCATTTTTGCAAAATATTTTTTGCTAAAATGCAAGACAACATTGTTGAACTTAATACCCTTTGTGTATGACTGGTCAAAAGCCCAAATGCATCTTGTCGGGCCCAAAATTTTGCTAAGGCAAAAAATTCCAGACACTTCTTTCCAAACCTTTCTATTAATAAGACTTCGGGTGGCTAGGAATTTTGAGCAATGACATAAGCAAATTGTCCCAAAAGTCTTAGCTAGTCTAGAGTCTGGAACAAAAGTGGTCAAGGATTTTTTATGATAATGTCAACAAGAGCATTTATAAATCCTGGCTAATTGAGAGTTTAGAAAGCAAATAGTGGTAGGGATTTTCAAATGATGAAATCAACCAAATTTCTCAGAAGTCCCAATCAGTTTAGAGTTTGGAGCCATCATTGGCTAGGGTTTCTCCAAAGTGATGTAAGAAGAATCATTCAAATGTCTTAGACAATCAAGATTTTGAAGAGTAATAGTGGTCAATGATTATCCAATATTATGTTAACCTAAGTGCTAATAAGTTTTGGCAAGGTATATTAAGGTTTAGCAAAGTAGAAGAGCTCAAAGGACAAGAGTGGTCAGGGTTTTTCAATGATAACATCACCATAAGGGCTCAAAATCTTTGGTCATGTGAGTTCCCATCCTGAGCAAGTAGGAGTCTAGAGTAGTTAGTGGCTAGGGATGTTTCATTATGACATTAGCATAGGTGATCCAAATTCCTAGCTATTTAAGAACCTAGAGCAAAGAGTGACCAGATATTTTCCATGATGATGTAAGCAAAAACATTCAAATATGTGATCCATTAAAGAGACTTAAGAGCAATAGTAGTTAGAGTTTCTCCAAGATTATGTTAGATAAGCTTCCCAAGAGTCTTGGCTAGGTCCCTAAGGCCTTGAAAACAAGCCAAAATACCATTAAAAAATGAAGAAAAAATAGGGAAGCTCCTAGAAAAGTCTCTTTTAGTAAAGATCATGTCTGTCAAAGACTTCAAAAACCCAAACACTCCTAGTAAGCTGAGACTACAAGTAATTACACTAGAAAATGATAACTAGTCTTCTAGAACCTACAAAAAGTGGTATTAATCCTTGCTAATCATGAATAGAAGAGCCTAAAAATTAGTATCAAATCCTAGACTAATAATTATTAATATAATAAGGCATGGAAACATAGTGGTGAAAATTTGAGCATGCTAAAGATGCCTAAACATGTTGAAGACATGAGGCTACCTAAATTATGAGTGGATGCATCAAAAAACTAGATCAAGATAGTAATAAAAAGGCTACAACTAGTAGTGATAGGGTAGGAAAATAACACCCACTCTCCCCAAGCATGTTGATTGCACAAAAGTTCTAAACTAGGCTAGACTATGCCTATTCATGTATGACCAATGATAAGCCATCAATGTAATGGTTAAGCAAGATTGATTTCATTGTAAAAGCTATAAACAACATAAGTTCCCTTAGTATGAGGGTTGCATTTTTTGGGATTTACTTGATGTAAGTATCTATTTTGCTTTGTTGTTAGTGAAACCAGATGTTGTTTAGCTTCTATCACTGAATGCATTGCAAATTATAATGTGTATGTTGCCTTTGCATTTCTAGACATTTTTGTTCATGCTTTGTAATGGATGAATTATGTTAATAAAATTTTGTTATACTTGGATTGCTATTTGGATCATTTTTTGAATTGTTCTTGGAGTGTTAGAAACTATAGAATTTTAGATAATAATAGATTTTATGATATTTTATTTGGTAGTTGGTATGTTAGGTTTTGTTTCTAATTAGTTTTCAGGACATTTACATAGTGATCTTCACTATTATTGCTTAGTATCTAGCCACATTTTGATCAATTTATATCCCCTTTCCCTCTCTATAACCCTCTCATATTTATATTTAGTCTTATACCATTTATTTTTATTAGGATAAACAAAAAACCAACCTTCTTCAAATGTTGACTCAAAAGCAATTCCAAGTCATCTAATCTTGGTCTATGGTGTAGGGCACAAAGCACATACTAGACAAATCATGAACCAAGAGTGAGGATCCTATCTTAACATTATTATGTAAATGTTTAGTAACATGTATAGGCACCTTAGGTTCCTAGATATATGGGCCATATGATGTAACCTTTACTGATTGTAAGAAGAGTTAATAAATATGTAAGTTTATTTATTAGGAATTACTAGATTGGGTCCCCACTTGCATGTGAATCTGACCCTTGAGAATTAGGGATAGGGTTGATAGGAGTCTATGTAAAGGAAAGGGTGGAGATAAAATGTATCAAGTCATTTTTATACATTGTAATGAAGCTTTGCTTCTAAGGAGGTTGCCCCCTTGAAGAGGCTTACAATCTTGATTTTGTCAATTTATTTCTTGTGAGCAATCAAAGTTGTTACATTTCTATTATGTATTGCAATATTGTTATGTGATTCTTATTTTTTAGTTAGTTATTATGATATTTGTGTGGATGTACTTATTTTAATTAGAAGGTTCCTAAAAAGTGGTATCAAAACACTTTCTAGGGCCATGTTTTGCTATAGTCACTATAATACTTATCTCGTCGTCCATTCCATTTTAGGTATATTTTTACCTTTTGTTTTTTTCACTAAAATACCCTACAAAAAATATCATATTAGGTTAGAAACCTTATGCAAGGATTTTAAAATATCATGAAGAAGCTATCATTTTTGGCTAACTTATATTTTCCATAATGCATCTAGTGAAGTGAAGGGTGCTCAGACTCCAATACCAAAGCCTTAGACAACACCTATATATGGTAGGGATCTCCCATGCACCCTTAAATATATAGGGAGACCCCTAGGATTAGTAGAAACCTTCATCCCTAGGAAGATATTGGTCATTTGAGATTTTTGGTATACTAGTAAACAATATACCATGAAGTCACTCTCATGATACACTCAAAAAATAGATAGTGTGACTATAGGTATTGTAACAACCCTACAGATTTGAATCTTTATTTTATATGCAAGAATGAGATATTTCTTAAGGTCTTCTGTGATTTCAGGAATAGGTGACCACATTGGCAGAAGCAAGTCTAAAGAAATGGATGACTTGACAGTGGTTAGCTGGTGGAAGGTAAGTCAAGGGAAATGATGAGCGGTGGGTAATTTCTTAAAAGGAGAATCATAGAATTCCTATTGGAAATGCATCCACCAACGATGCATTTAGTTGCATTTCATATAGTTGCATTTTTAGGAATTTTTTGTATATCTTGCGTTTAAAAACATTTTCTTAAAATATGAAATAAAATAATAAAATAAAATTTATATATAAAAATAAAATAGTAATAAATAAGATAATAATATTATATAAATAAGGATATATAATAATAAATATATATAATAATAATAATAATAATAATAAATAATATAACTATGTTTAATAATGTAATTTTAATAAGAGCATATTCAAAACATTGCACGATGTTTTTAATCAAGATAATAACAAAAGGAATTAATACAATTATATATAGAATGGTGATTCGGACACCACAAGACAAGTGGAAGAATGGAAGCCTTACACAAGTATAACAGATATTGAAATTAAAATAATTTACCTGTCTATTAATAATGGAAGGATAATGGGAATGGCTCATTTGGGAACTTCACACGAAGAGCGTCTCTTGGAGGAGGTAGCATAGGGTTTGAGTAGCGTCAGTTGTTGTGAAGAGAGTAAGGTTGGGTTTCTAATATTTTCTAGCTGTTGAATAAGTAGATTTATCTTTTCTTTGATATGTTAAAATTACTGACCCGTCTCTGAAAAATAAAGCCAATGGTATAGAGCAAACGAAATATTACTATGTATAGCATGAGGGTGATTATAGAAGGAATTTGTTTATTTGTTTTTATACAAAACTAAGTGATAGATAATGCTGCATTGAAACTATAAATGGGAAATGGTTTTGCATTGAAAATATGGTATGAGAATTTTAGGTTTGGCAAAGAAGTTGCATTGTAATTGTGTAAGAAATTTCATGTTCGCATTTAGACATAGTTGCATTGCATTGACATAGTGGCCGTTCTGACCCTTGTACACCACCGGATCACACTGGTAAAGAATTGTAAAAGTGTGGAAGCAAGAAGACTAGTTGTGCTCTCTTTGTAATCAAAGAACACCATTGACAAATTTGCTCTCCAAGTTGAAAAATATCTCCAATGCATGCTTGATGAAAATGTACTTAGTTCTTGTATTGTCTTGAAAAGGTTTTCTGATGTGAATGTATTCTTTTCTAAGAAAGAGTTAATGTTTAAAAATGGTGTGAGGTAGTGTAAGAAAAATAATCTATACTTTTATAAAAATCTCTACTTCGAAACGCATTTCAAACTACCAAATTGTATATGACATTATGCTTGTTTGAGATTATATACAGGTATGCTGTATATTTATGTATATTCAATTTATTGAAAAAAATTGGAACGATTATAGGAGTAGAGCATTATAAAATTTTATAATATACGTGTTCATAAATTGATAATCCAAAATTTTATCCAAGACTGGAGTACATAGTTCGAAACTAGGAATGAGTAGTTGTATTTAGTTTTAAACCTAAAATAGTAGGAAACATCCCAGGTAATATTACGTTAAGTCTTGAATTTTTGGTTGGAGGAATTAGCTATTTCTAGTTTTATGGCTTACATACATGGGTAGGTGTGGAAAGGTGGAAGAACGGTTTCGTTTTGCGTTGCTGTAGACACAAGCCTGTTAAGTGGTTTAAACTCAAATTCTCTTGGAATGGGAACTTTATATAAGGTAGTACTGATATCCTTTTTTGTAAGTAAAATTAATCGAGATTAGTGATTAAAGAGAGATGTACATGGCCTTTAGTTTGATGAAAAATATAAATAAATAGTAAAGACGTCGATCATTATTTAAAACCTAGCTCTCGTAAGGTAGAGTAATTAAGGTTTATATTTCCATTGTCCTTACAAGCTGAGAAAATCATTTAGGATTGTGGAAATGATTAGATGTCTGTTAGAGCATTAACACCATATTCTAAATATGGAAGATGAATAGTTTTCTAGTAGGTCATTAATGCCATTAGAATGTGTAACTAACAAAGTCTTTAAAATCAATCGTATTGGAAAACGTGAAGATATTGGGATTTAATTTAGGGATAAAATTAGGTATAATGTTCATAAATTATTAAGTTTCTCCTATGTTTTCCTTCTATTGAGTTGCAAATGTTTACTCGTATCATGGAAGTTAGGTAATGTGGCTAAAACGTGGGTATGGGATTAAAATAAAAGGACTTGACTTTGGTAAAAGTTTTGTTCATTGGTCATTTACTTCGAAAGGATTCAAGTCTTCAAAGACAGTGATTGTTACTTTTAAAAAGATCTTGTTAAAAGAAAGAAAGTTATTTGCTTTAGAAAGTAGAAGCTTATTATTTTGGAAATAAAAGTATAAAGAAATGCTTGGTTAGAAAAGTTCGAATAATGTTTTTATTTATATAGTAGATAGACAATCGTATTATTATGTTTATATGTATGTTATTTTCCTTGAATAAATTCTTTGTTATATTAGAGTTTTTATTTAACATATGGGACAATAATGTAAATAACGGGCATAATATAGATGTAAGTGTTCCTCAATTTTTATTATTGAAAACACATTAAACTTTAACCCAAAACATAGGAGGTTATGAGCAGAAATAATAACAAACCTATAGTAAAATGCAAACAAATAATTTAGATGTTCTTATGGTTATGGGTAGACAACCTATGTTCTTATGGTTATGAGTAGACAACCTATGTGTCAAGAGATGTGGAAAGACATATTTAATTCCAACCAACAAAGTTATGAGGGTTAGAAGCTCATAATATGACAAGGTTTGCCATTTAATAAAATAATTGGTGTAGGAGTTATGATATGGGCTTAAATCAGAGGCAAATCTGACTAGTATCTCGGGAAGTTCTTATGGTAACATGCATATCAAAATGGGCTTTATGCAAGATAAGGATTTCCGGGGTGTTACCAGGGTAGTAGTAAACCCTTGATGATATTCAAGGTAGTAAAATATCATCAACCCTGGCATGACTACGCTAGTATCAAATACGATATGAGGAAACGAGCGTTTAAACTCCAGGTAAAATGGGCCTTGGAGATAAAACCCCCTGCCAATACTTATGATCTCAGGTAGGAGATGAAGTATGTGAAAGGTAAAAACTTATCGAGAATTGGCCATTCTCGATCTCATGGGTATTTTGACTATAACAAAATGGTATATGTGAAGATTTTGCATGCTCATGCTAGACAAACTTGGTTGGAAAATATTTAAAGTTACGCATTTCAATGTTCAAAAACCAAGTGGGTAGACTTGGGTTTTTATAGTTGGTATCAGAGCATATGAATTCTTAGATAAACAAAACCTTTAGAATGTAATGGTTAAATCTTGCAAAAGCTAGATTTTAGAACCAAAAACTAAACTAGAAATTAATTAACAAAGCTCTTTTCTGCAAACAGGCAATGGCATCCGGATTAAGAGCTAGTTCCTCAAAGAGACCGATAGCGGCACAACGGGAAGGGCTGGCCGAGAACCCTAAGTGGGTCCTTAGGAAAGTTATAAGGATAGGAGCTACTGAGGAAACTACTGAACCTCCTCGGGTGGTAAGGAGGGAAAAGGAGCCTATGTCGAAAGAGGATAAAATGACTCGAATGATTCAATTAATGCAAGAACAGATGAGTCAACAGAAAGAGCAGATGGATCAACAAAGAGCCCAGATGATGGAGCACATGGCTCAACAAAGGTCACAAATGCTAGAGCACATGGAGCTACAAAAATCTCAACTTACTCAGCAACAGGAAATGATCTCTCAACAACAAAAGATAATAGAAAATTTGTCAAAAGGAAAGGAAACAATGGTTGTTGAGGAAACATCAGTGGACCCCGAAAGAAGACAAGTGGGTACTGAATTGGATAAGGACATGCGTAGGGTTGATATTGCCAAATTTGATGGTAAGGGGGATGGGGAGGAGGCAGAGATATGGTTAAATAGCTTAGAAGCCTATTTTGTTGTTAGAACCTTATCCTCCAAGTCAAAAACTTCCTACGTAGTATTTTGGTTGTCTAGAGCAACTGCTGACTGGTGGGACACGTATAGAAAGACCCACAATGTTGAAGCTGCAGATGTACCCTGGGAGGATTTTGTGACAGTATTTAAGGAGAGATATCTATCTCCCCAATTCTATCTCGAGAAAACCATGGAGTTTTCTAGACTAACTCAGGGTAACATGACTGTTACTGAATATTACCAGTGATTCGTACAGTTACTTAAGTATATGCCTGAGTTTGAACAGAGGACTGAAATTAAAGTCCAAAATTTTTTGATGGGACTTCATCCAAAAATCAAAAATTTACTTCTTATGCTTAAACCCGCATCTTTGACTACCGCTTGTGATCTGGCTCATCAACATGAAGAAAATTACAAGGCCAAAAGGGCTTACTATCAGAAAACCTCTGACAGAGAGGAACTACAGAGGAAGAAAAATGTAGGCTCGGTTAGATGGGATAAAAACAGGAGTGTCAAGGGATGAAATGAGAACAAAAATAGATTTGACAAAGGCAAGAATAAATTCCAAGGAAATAGAAATCAGAACAATCGTGGAGGCCAGGGAAATTACAATAAGAATGATAAAAAAGTTAGAACTGGTGGCCAGGAAGGAAATGATGGGGACAAAAGAGAGAAGGCACCTCAGACTGGTTGTTGGATCTATGGGGAGCCTCATTATGCTGATAAGTGTCCTATGAGAGCTGATAGAAGAAAGGAACCTATAGAGCCAATTCATAAGATTTATGTTGCAATAGGTAACTCTAAACTCAATGGTCAAGCTACACCTTTTCTGATGAATGGTAAAATCTATAATAAAGATGTAAGAATTTTGATTGATTCAGGAGCTATTGATAGTTTTATTTCTCCAAATATTTTGAGAGACATACCGAAAAAACTTGGATTTATGGCTAATGGGTGGAAGGTTGAGTATGGCTCTGGGCAAACCTATACAGTAGATCAGTGCTTATTTGACCCTCAGATAACATTACCTTAGGGAAAGACTAGTTGGCATTTATATGTAGCACCTTTGCATGCCTTTGATATAATCTTAGGGGTTGATTGGCTCAAGGCTCATAAGGCATTACTAAATTTTGAAGAAAGATGGATGGATTTCACTGACAACTCCAACCAAAGGACTCGAATTTATTATGGACGTAAGTCAGTGGAACCACACTTTCTGTCAGCTATGCAAGTTAAAAGAGCCATCAGGAAAAGAAGTAGGGTCTTTGTAGTCAAACTTAATAAGAAAGAAGAAATTGAGTCAAAAACAAGTCTTTTCCAGACCTATCCAGTGCTAAATGACTTTCGAGATGTTTTTCCTGAAGATCTACCTAGATTACCTCCCAAACGAGAATTTGATTTTTCAATAGAACTTCTTCCTGGAGCTACGCCAATAGCTCGAGCACCCTACAGAATGACTACAATAGAATTGCAGGAACTCAAAACTCAGCTTCAGGATCTATTAGAAAAAGGACATATTAAGCCAAGTGTCTCACCATGGGGTGCACCGGTCCTATTTGTGAAAAAGAAGGATGGGACTTTGAGACTCTGTATTGATTACAAGATGCTCAATAAGATGACTGTTAAGAACAAATACTCTTTACCCAGAATAGATGATTTGTTTGACCAGTTGAAAGGAGCTACAATCTTCTCAAAAATTGATCTTAGGTCTGGTTATCATCAATTAAGAATTCGAGAAGAAGATACTCACAAAACAACTTTTCGAACCAGATATGGCCACTATGAATTCACAGTACTACCATTTGGATTGACAAATGCCCCAACAACATTTATGAATCTTATGAATAGTGTTTTTCGAGAACAGCTGGATCGGTTTGTGCTAATATTTTTAGATGATATATTGATCTACTCTAAAAATAGAGAAGAGCATGATCAACATATGAGGATAGTCCTTGAAGTACTAAGGAAAAATCAGTTATATGGAAAGTTATCCAAGTGTGAGTTTTATACTCCTCAAGTACAATACTTGGGACATGTGATTTCAGTTGAAGGGGTGTCTGTAGATCCAAAGAAAATAGAAGCCATCATTGGTTGGCCTGCCCCAACAAATGTATCTGAAGTACGAAGTTTTATGGGAATGGTTGGGTATTATCGATGCTTTGTCAAGAATTTTTCCAAGGTAGCCTATCCCATAACCAATTTGCAAAAGAAGGGAAAAGTTTTTAAGTGGACTGAACATTGTGAGGAGGCTTTCAAAACACTCAAAGAAAAGTTAACCACTACACCAATTCTTAGGATACCAGATCCTAAACTTCCTTTCACTATCTGCACTGATGCCTCCATTGAGGGAATAGGTGGAATACTCATGCAAGAAGAGGGAGTAATAGCCTATGAGTCCCGAAAACTTAAGAAGCATGAGCTGAACTATGCCACACATGACCTGGAGTTAGCAATAGTAGTACATGCTCTTAAGATGTGGTGTCACTACCTACTAGGCAAACCTTTTGAGTTACGAACTGATCATCAAAGCCTGAGGTACATCTTCACTCAGCCAATGCTCAATGCTAGGCAGAGACATTGGATGGAGTTTTTAGCAGAATATGATTTTGGCATTGAGTATATTAAGGGAAAGGAAAATAAGTTGGCTGATGCTCTGAGTAGAAGAAGACATATTTCTGCCATGACACAATGTCAATTTGATTTAGTTGAACAAATAAGGAACCTGCAACCTCAAGATGAATTCTCTCAAAAATGTCATGTATTGGTGCAACAAGGATCTGAAAAAGCCAAGGAATTTAAAATCAAAGAAGACACCCTATTTTTTCAAAACCGGATGGTGGTACCTAATGATCAGGACCTTAAAGGTAAAATACTACAAGAAGCACATTATGCTCCATACTCTGCCCACCCAGGCTATGTAAAAATGCATGAAAATATAAAAAGGGATTACTACTGGCCAGGGATGAAAAGGGATATTGTTGAATATGTGGCAAAGTGTTTAGAGTGTCAGAAAGTAAAGGCAGAACATTTGCATCCCGTAGGATGCTTGCACTCTCATGTGATTCCATAATATAAATGGCAAGTAGTAACCATGGATTTCATAGTCGGGTTGCCTAAAAATCGCTTCCAGCATGATGCTATCCTAGTAGTAGTCGACAAGTTGACTAAGGTAGCACATTTTATACCTAGGAATGTTAAATATGGAGCACCTGCTGTAGCTCAAAAATTTTCCAGGGAAGTGGTACGGCTACATGGTTTTCCTGAAACCATAATATCACATAGGGATTCCCGATTCACATCTAAGTTTTGGTGAGCATTGCATCAAGCATGGGGAACAAAACTTAACATCAGTACTGCATACCATCCTGAGACTGATGGAAAAACTGAAAGGGTTAACCAAGTTTTGGAGGATATGTTGCGAATGTATTGTATGGATCACCAAACCAAGTGGGAAGACTATCTGTTCCTGGTGGAATTTACCTACAATAATGGGTATCATGCCTCATTAAAAATGGCACCTTTTGAGGCACTATATGGGAGAAGGTGTAGGACACCTTTGTCTTGGAGAAATCCGGAGGATCGGGTGATGATCAGGTTGGATATGCTAAAGGAAATGGAGGAACAATTAAATGAAATTTGACTTAGGCTCAAGGAGGCCTCTGATCGACAAAAGAGTTATGTTGATCTGAAATGAACTCCGAGGGAATTCACTGTGGGAGACAGAGTATTCCTGAGGGTCAAGCCCACTAAAAGCTCTATTAAATCCTCCAAGCTTAGTCCAAGATTTGTAGGACCATTTGCCATCATTGATAAAATTAGCCCAGTAGCCTACAAACTAGCCTTACCTCCTAACCTGTCTAAAATCCATGATACTTTCCATGTGTCTCTCCTCAAGAAATATATACCGGATCCTTCTCATATTTTGAATGTTGATCACTTGCAGATGACAGATCCCCTGCACATTGAGGTGCGACCAGTCAAAATACTTGGATTCAGAACAAAGCAGCTAAGGAAAAGAAGTATTGACCAATGTAGGGTCCAATGGGACCAATATTTAGAAAACAATGCCACATGGGAAGATGTGGATATGATGAAAAGACAATTTCCATTTTTGTTTGAACAATGATAAAAACATATGTTTGTAACTATTGAGGAACAAATTTTGTTTGATAAAAAATATTTTAGTTATAATGATGATGATTAACCATAATGATTTGAATTAGATGAAATGTTAAAATTGTTGAAAGATATTTGCTTAAAAGATTTATTTTTTCTTTCTTATGCTATTAAGTGCTGCAAACATAGGGACTGTGTTTAATATTAGGGGGGAAATTATGTAACAACCCTATAGATTTGACTCTTTATTTTATACGCAAGAATGAGATATTGCTTAAGGTCTTCTGTGATTGTAGGAATAGGTGACCACATGGGAGGAAGCAAGTCTAAAGAAATAGATGACTTGACAGTTGTTACTTGGTGGAAGGTAAGTCAAGGGAAATGATGAGCGGTGGGGTATTTGCTTAAAAAAGGAATCATAGAATTCCTACTGGCAATGCATCCACCAACGACGCATTTAGTTGCATTTCATGTAGTTGCATTTTTTAGGAATTTTGTTTATATTTTGCTTTTAAGAACATTTTCTTAAAATAAGAAATAAAGTAATAAAAAAAATTTATATGACAAAATAAAATAACAATAAATAAGATAATAATATTATATAAATAAGATATATAATAATAAAAATAATAGTAAAATTTATAATAAAATATATAAATAATAATAATAAATAATATAACTATGATTAATAATGTAATTTTAATAAGAGCATATTCAAAACATTGCATGATATTTTTAATCAAGAGAATAACAAAAGGAATTAATACAATTATATACAGAATGGTGATTTGGACACCATAAGACAAGTGGAAGAATGGAAGGCTTACATAAGTCTAACAGATGTTGAAATTAAAATAATTTACCTGTCTTTTAAAATTGGAAGGAGAAGGGGAATGGCTCATTCAGGAACTTCGCACGAAGAGCGTCTCTTGGAGGAGGTAGCATAGGGTTTGAGTAGCATCAACTATTACAAAGAGAGTAAGGTTGGGTTTCTAAGATTTTCTAGCTGTTGAATAAGTATATTTATCTTTTCTTTGATATGTTAAAATTACTGTATCATATCTGAAATAGAAAACCAACATTATAGAGCAAACGAAATATTACTATGTATAGCATGAGGGTGATTGTAGAAGGGATTTTTTTATTTGTTTTTATACAAAACAAAGTGATAAATAATGTTGCATTGAAACTATGAATGGGAAATGGTTTTGCATTGAAAATATGGTACGGTAATTTTAGGTTTGGCAAAGAAGTTGCATTGTAATTGTGTAAGAAATTTCATGTTCGCATTTAGGCATAGCTGCATTGCATTGACATAGTGGCCATTCTAACCCTTGTACACCACTGGATCACACTGGTAAAGAATTGTAAAAGTGTGGAAGCAAGAAGACTAGTTGTGTTCTCTTTATAATCAAAGAACACCATTGACAAATTTGCTCTCCAAGTTGAAAAATCTCTTCAACACGTGCTTGATGAAAATGTACTTAGTTCCTGTATTGTCTTGAAAATATTTTCTGATGTGAATGTATTATTTTCTAATAAAGAGTTAATGTTTGAAATGGTGTGAGGTAGTGTAAGAAAAATAATATATACTTTTATAAAAATATCTACTTCGAAACGCATTTCAAACTACCAAATTGTATATGACATTATGCTTGTTTGAGATTATATACAGGTATGATGTATATTTATGTATATTCAATTTATTGAAAAAAATTGGAATGATTATAGGAGTAGAGCATTGTAAAATTTTATAATATATGTGTTCATAAATTGATAATCCAGAATTTTATCCAAGACTAGAGTACATAGTTCGAAACTGGTAATGAGCAGTTGTATTTAGTTTTAAACCTAAAATAGGAGGAAACGTCCCAGGTAATATTACATTAAGTCTTGAATTTTTGGTTGGAGAAATCATCTATTTTTGGTGTTATGGCTTCCATACATGGGTAGGTGTGGAAAGGTAGCAGAATGATTTTGCTCTGCGTTGCTAAATACGAAAGCCTGTTAAGTGGTTTAAGCTCAAATTCTCTTGGAATGGGAACATTATATAAGGTAGTACTGATATCCTCTTTCGTAAGTGAAATTAATCGAGATTAGTGATTAAAGAGAGATGTGTAGGGCCTTAAGTTTGATGAAAAATATAAATAAATAGTAAATACATTGATCAGTATTTAAAACCTAGCTCTTGCAAGGCAGAGTAATTAAGGTTTATATTTCCATTGTTCTTACAAGTTGAGAAAATCGTTTAGGATTGTGGAAAATGATTAGCTGTCTGTTAGAGAATTAACACCATATTCTAAATATGGAAGATGAATAGTTGTCTGTTAGGTCATTAACACCATTAGAATGTGTAACAAAGTCTTTAAAAGCAATCATATTGGAAAACGTGATGATATTGGGATTTAATTTAGTGATAAAATTAGGTATAATGTTCATAAATTATTAAGCTTCTCCTATGTTTTCCTTCTATTGAGTTGCAAATGTTTACTTGTATCTATACAAATCGAACTAGGTGGCAATAAACAAATCTTTAATTAAAATGCTGCAGAGCTATTACATCAAAAAATTAACCTAACATAGGGAATAGCTACTAATTTATATGAAGAGGGAAGGGAGGAAGTCGGCGGAGAGGAAAAGAAGGGAGGTTGGAGGAATAAGGGGAAAGGAGGTGGAGTGATAAGGAGGAAGAGGGAATAAAGGAGGGAATGGAGGGATAAGGGGAAGAAGAGATATTCAAATGAAAAATCATGCCGACATTTGTCGACAACTAAACTAACCTAGCCTAACCACTAAGTTGACTATGTGTTCACACTGCTACATTCTCCCCCTTAAAGGTGAGAGGACTGACAATACAGTCTCTCAGCTTTACAAATTGAGCTTTAGCCAGTGCCTTGGTGAAGATGTCCACAACATTCTCCAAAGTGTGGCAATAGTGAAGCTCAACAATTTCAGTTTCCACCATATCTCTGATGAAGTGGTACTTCATATCAAAATGCTTTGATCTACTATGGTGGACAGGATTGTATGCCAACTGAATGGCACTAATGTTGTCATAGAATATCCTTGTTGGACCACTTTTCTGCTCTCCAATTTCTTCTAATACCTTTCGTAGCCATAGAGCTTGAGTACTAGCATGAGTGACCGCTATATACTCAGCTTCTGTTGAAGATAGTGCTACTACTGTCTGCTTCTTGGAACTCCAAGTTATTAGTCCCGATCCCAGACTAAAACAGTTCCCTGAGGTTGATTTTCTGTCATCAATGTTGCTACCCCAATCACTATCACTGAAGCCTACAAGCTTGATAGTGTTACATTTATGGTAATGGATTCCAAAATCCCATGTACCCTTTACATATCTAAGAATTCTCTTAGCTGCCTGCAAATGCAACTCAGAAGGGTTAGACATAAATCGAGAGACAAGAGAAACAACATACTGAATATCAGGTCTGGTGTTGGCGAGAAACATCAAACTCCCAACCATGCTTCTAAAGTGGTCACGTCAACTTTTGATGCTCCATCATCTTTGCTTAATTGGATCCCATGTCCAACTGGAGTTGCAACTCGGTTTGCAATGCTCCATAGCAAACTTCTTAAGCATGTCCCGAGCATACTTATGTTGACAGATGAAGATCCCTGTATCTGATTGATGAACCTCCATTCCAAGGAAGTAGTGCATTAAGCCAAGATCCTTCATCTCAAACTGCTCCATCATGGAGTGTTTGAACTTCATATTCAATTTTTCATTACTACCCATGAATATGAGATCATCCACATACAAGCAAACTATGAGGATGTCATTTCCTTGTTGGAGGTAGTAAAGGGTGGGTTCATTTCTACTTCTGGTGAACCCAAATTCTTTGAAGTACCCATCAATGCGTGAGTACCAAGCTCGTGGTGCACTGCTTGAGGCCATAAAGTGCCTTCTTCGATTTGTAAACAAGATGTTCCTTGTCTTTCTCTTCAAATCCTTGTGGTTGCTCAACATACACTTCTTCTGTCAAGTAACCATTTAGAAATGCACTTTTCACATCCATGTGTTGGACTTTCCATCCCTTATTTGCAGCTAAGGCAAGAAGCTGTTCTAATAGTCTCCTGTCGGCTACGGGAGCAAAAGTCTCTTCATAATCAACTCCATATTTCTGAGTGAATCCCTTTGCAACTAGTCTCGCCTTGTGCCTTTCAATGCTACCATCAGCATTAAACTTGGTCTTGTAGACCCACTTACATCCAACACATTTCTTGCCTTTAGGAAGCTTGACCAGCTCCCAAGTGTCATTGTTTTTTATAGAGGTTATCTCCTCTTTCATGGCATCTTGCCAAATTTTCTGAGTACATGCCTTCTCATAACTAGAAGGTTCAAGTTGTGCACTAGTTAACAAAGCATAGTTAACTTGATCTCCCCTAGGTTCCTGCTGGGAGACATCATCACCATAGAGGTGCATACTTTCTAATCTATGTAAAACAGAATCCATTTCACTAGCTTGACTCCTAGTGTATCTTCTTGAAAAAATTTATCCAACATCTGAGATGATGGATGATACTGTAGAGTTCTCTTACCTTTGGATGGAGAATCAATGTCCATTGGTGAGGAACGTACAGATCGCTGTGGAGAAGGACTTGGTGAAGAAGAGGAATCAGAAGATGAACTTGGACTTGTTGGAGGAGACTGCTTTCCTTTTTGTGGTGTCTGTTGTTGCACCTGCTGAGAAACTACATCAATGGATTCAACATCACTGAATATTTGGGGCTTACCCCATTCTCCCCCTTCATCAAAAATTACATCCCTGGAAATCACAAACTTTCTAGTCCGGGGATTATAGAGTCTGTAAGCTTTTGTATTCTCACAGTATCCTACAAAGATACATGCCTGACTCTTTGGATCGAGCTTCTTCCTAAGCTCATCAGGAATGTGAGAATAGGCCAGTGAGCCAAACACTCCGAAATGCTTAACATTTGGCTTTTTACCATACCATGCTTGGTAAGGTGTCTATCCTTTCAAACTTGAAGTAGGACTTTTGTTCAAGATATATACGCTGGTCCTGGTTGCATCTGCCCAATATGAATTAGTCAAATGCTTCGTCTGAAGCATAGACCTTGCCATCTCCACAATGGTGCGATTCTTCCTCTCTGCGACACCATTATGTTGTGGAGTGTAGGCAGCAATGAACTGCCTCTTAATGCCATGTTGCTTACAAAAATTCACAAACTCATTAGAGGAATATTCTCCTCCCCTATCTGATCGAAGACATTTTACAAAATATCTACTCTCACTTTCAACTCTTGTTTTGAAATCGATAAAGCATTCATATGCTTCATCCTTATGTTTCAAAAAATATATCCAGCACATTCTAGTACACATTCTAGTATAATCATCAATAAAGAGTAGAAAGTAAGAGTTGTTACCCAGACTACGTATCGCATCGGACCACAGATGTCGGTATGCACTAGCTGGAGTGGATAGCTGGCCCGCCATGCTTGTCCATGAGGAAACTTTGATCCGGCATGCTTCCCAAGAGCACACCCTTCATAGACTTCTTTACTATCCTAAACTTTAGGAAGTCCAGTGACCATGGCTTGGGAAGTTAGCATTTTCAAACTAGCAGAATTCAAATGGCCATATCTCAAGTGCCATAGAACACTTGGATTGGAAATAGCAACACTTGCTAACTTATCTCCCCCTGGCTGGCCAAACTTTAAAGGAAACAATCTATTCTTTGACATTGGCACTTGAGTAATGATTCTATTATTGTTATTTTTATCAAAAATAGTGCATTTACCCTCATCAAAAAGCAACTTGTAGTTCTTTTCTAACATTTGTCCAACACTTAAAAGATTATGTTGGAGATGGGGTGTATAATAGATATCACTTACTTGTTTGACTCCTTCTTTAGTTGGAGCTGCCATAGCTCCAATGCCTTCTATTGCCAATGATTTATCATCTCCCAATTTGATGTTGGATTTGTAGGAGGAATTTAGAGTAGCAAAGAGCTCTTCTTTGCCACTCATATGGTTTGAACACCCAGTGTCCAAGATCCATGTATCATTCATGTTCTGATCTGCCTGACCATATGAGAGAAAGAGATTTGTGGCCTCTTCCTCTTCTCCAAAGTTTCCAAACTGACTGCTCTGGCTGCTACTAGCTCCTTGTGAAGTCTTAGTCCAATAGTCACGAGCATAATGGCCAAGTTTGCCACAATTGTAGCAAGATTGTTTTGACTTATCTCCTCCTTTACCTCTGCCTGATTGTTTCCCTCTATTTTGTTGTCCTCCTCTATTCTGCTGCTGTTCACTATTGTTTGAGAATCCTCCTCTATTCTGATTTCCTCCTCTGTTAGGAGTTCCACCTCTCTGATTATTTTTGCCTCTTCCTCTAGACTTTCCTCTACCACGACCTCTACCTCTGCCTTCTTGAGAAGCAAAGGCTTTATCATCTCCTCCATAACTTGTGGAAGGAGATGGTTGTAATCTCTCCTCATGTGAGAGAAGTGAGCCAATGAGGGTTTCAAAAGACAGAGAAGTTAGGTCTTTAGATTCCTCTATAATGATGGCTACTGAATTCCACTTAGGAAGAAGTGTTCTCAACACTTTCTTCACTATAACTTCAGGCTTTACATCTTCTCCTAAAGTGACCATCTTATCTACTACGGCTTTCACACGCACGCAGAAATCACCAACCTTTTCATTTTCTTGCATTTTAAGAGTTTCAAACTCTCTTTTCAAGGTTTGGAGTTTAACTTGTTTGACTTGGTCACTACCCCTATAACTTTCTTGTAAAGCATTCCAAGCAGATTCAGCAGTTTTAAAAGAAGCTATTCTAGGGAAAATACTTTTATCAAGGGCGGCGTGAATGTGATAAAGGGCAAAAGAATTATTCTTTTGTGCTTCTTTTCTAGCCCTTTTATCAGCACCACTCAAAACTGCCCACTCAGCAGTTGAAGGTTCAGTATATCCCTCTTCAATCACATCCCAAAGACCTTTGCCAATCAACAGAGTTTTCATTTTAATTGACCAATACTCGTAATCACCACCATTGAATTCAGGGATTGGTAAACTAGTATTGGAAGCCATTTTAGAAAGCAACTTTTATTTCAACTTCAAACAAGTTGTACAAAGAAGTACAAAATAGATTACTGATTTATTGATTTAAATCAAATCTAGCTTTCTTAAAATGCTCATTGATTTGGCGTTCTTCTTCTTGAGGATTTCCCAAGACTGGAAAGGTGAAGTTGTCTGCTTCGTCGTCATTGATTATAATGACTTCTTTTGCTACTACTGCTGGCTCAAGATGCCTTTTGAGAACAACTTGTTCTTCAATTACAGGTTTCACCTCCATTGGTTCTTTTTCCTCTGCTTCTACTTTTGCTTCTTCTGGTTCTGAATCAGGAGAGCGAGGTGTATAGCTCTCACTCGTTTCAACTTCGAGCACTCGTAGGAGTATAAGCTGTCACTTGATTGTCCTTCGAGTACTGTTTCAACCATCTCGGATTCAACTACTCTTTGCCCGAAGATATTATCTTTAGAATCCGCCTCGTATCCAGAATCTGGTTTTCTCTGATGTGCAATCACTTGGTTTTCCAACTGACAAAACACTGTATGAAGTCCACTCTGTTGGACTTTCCTATCAAAGGAATCAGGATTCTCTCTTCTCAACAGAGAGAGCAATGCATAATAGCATCCAGATGACCGAATCATCTACCCAAAATTACACCGCATGCACTGGGTTACAATAATGATGCCAAAAAAAAAACTTTTCACCCTTTTAATTTTTTTAAACAATTTTCCAAAATTTGTTTTAATAAAGCCCTTAAAATTTTTAACAATTTTCTATATATATTTTAAATTAGTTTTTTTAAATAAAAGTTTATTTTAAAAAAACATAATAAAAAATATAAATAAAAATTATTAAATATTTTTAAAAAACTTTAATTAAAAAACAAATAATGAAAAATTAAATAAAAAAAAACCTTTTTTTTTGTGAAACCCCCGACGGGATTCGAACTAAGGACCTCCGCGTCCTACCCGCAAGCACTAGCCGCTGCACCACGCGGCTCCGGTGAGAAGAATGCTGACTTCCGCCGTCTTAAACCCTATTTTCGGCAATTAAAAAACAAAAAAATAAAAAACTTGTTTTGTTTTCACCCCGGCGGGATTCGACCCCGGGACCTCAGTGCCACAACCAAACAAACAAACCAACCGTGCTAAGCGCTTCAACGGGTAAGGAAAGGAACCACCTGTTCCTTATACCATCTCCGAGCGGCAAGTTTTAAAAAAAAATAGCGTGGATTTATCCCACATGCAGTGGGAGGAAGACAAACTTGTCTTCAAATATGCGCGAAGGCGCATTAAGCTTTGATTGCCTTCGGGAAATCACTCCCCAATGCTATGCTTGCTCCTCGACAAATCTGCATCCGCCACGTGTCTCCTTCAGATGAATCCGCTTCACCCACGTGGACAAACCAATTTTTGCCACGTCACCGCACACGCTCGATCGCCACGTCAGCTCGCCACCTCTGCTTGCCACGTCAACTCCCGGCTCGCCCAGTCGGCACTCTGTCAGCACCTGCCATGTGTCAGCTACCGCCACATTAGCATCCACCTCAGCTCCGCCTGCTATGTGTCACCTCAAAAATCATGCAGCCTCAAAATCCATGCCCAGCTCTGCCACCTCCTCGATCCGATCGCCTAGATCCTCGATCACGGTGTGCCCTCGGGATACGTGCCCAACATGCTAGCAAACCAGTCATCGTGCGACCTCGATATTCATGCCCAGCATGCTTGCCCGGCCAGCTCTGATACTAAATATACAAATCGAACTAGGTGGCAATAAACAAATCTTTAATTAAAATGCTACAGAGCTATTACATCAAAAAATTAACCTAACATAGGAAATAGCTACTAATTTATATGAAGAGGGAAGGGAGGAAGTCGACGGAGAGGAAAAGAAGGGAGGTTGGAGGAATAAGGGGAAAGGAGGTGGAGTGATAAGGAGGAAGAGGGAATAAAGGAGGGAATGGAGGGATAAGGGGAAGAAGAGATATTCAAATGAAAAATCATGCCGACATTTGCCGACAACTAAACTAAACTAACCTAGCCTTGTTCACACTGCTACAGTATCATGGCGGTTGGGTAATGTGGCTAAAACGTGGGTATGTGATTAAAATAAAAGGACTTGACTTTGGTAAAAGTTTTTTTCATTGGTAATTTACTTCGAAAGGATTCAAGTCTTCAAAGACAATGATTGTTACTTTTAGAAAGCTCCTGTTAAAAGAAAAGAAAGTTATTTGCTTTAGAAATTAGAAGCTTAATATTTTAAAAATAAAAGTATAAAGAAATGCTTGGTTAGGAAAGTTCAAATAATGTTTTTATTTATATAGTAGATAGACAATCGTATTATTACGTTTATATGTATGTTATTTTCCTTGAAGAAATTTTTTGTTATATTAAAGTTTTTATTTAACATATTGGACAGTAATGTAAATAACGGGAATAATATAGATGTAAGTGTTCCTCAATTTTTATTATTGAAAACACATTAAACTTTAACCCAAAACATAGGAGGTTATGAGAAAAAATAATAACAAACATATAGTAAAAAGTAAACAAATAATTCAGATGTTCTTATGGTTGTGGGTAGACAACGTATGTTCTTATGGTTGTGGGTAGACAACCTATGTGTCAAGAGATGTGGAAAGACATCTTTAATTAAAACTAGTAGAGTTATGAGGGTTAAAATCTCATAATATGACAATGTTTGCCATTTAAGAAAATAATTGGTGTAGGAGTTATGATATGGGCTTAACTCCTAGGCAAATCTGACTAGTATCTTGGGTAGAAGTTCTTATGGGAACATACATATCGAAATGGACTTTATGCAAGATAAGGATTTTTGGGGTGTTACCAGGGTAGTAGTAAACCCTTGATGATATTCAAGGTAGTAAAATATCATCAACCCCGACATGCCTATGCTAGTATCAAAGATACAGGGAAACGAGTGTTTAAACTCTAGGTGAAATGGGCCCTAGAGATAAAACCCCCGCCAATACTTAGGATCTCGGGTAGGAGAGGAAGTATATTAAAGGTAAAAACTTACTAAGAATTGGCCATTATCGATCTCATGGGTATTTTGACTGCAATGAAATGGCACCCGTGAAGATTTTGCATGCTCATGCTAGACAAACTTGGTTGGAAAATATTTAAAGTTACGCATTTCAATGTTTAGAAACCAAGTGGATAGACTTAGGTTTTTACAGGTATGGTGGAACCATCCATAGTTAAATATCTAAGATATTGATCTAGCCACTAATCATGACTAATAGATTCTATCAGAGAGTCCATGGAACCAAACACACCTTGGCTTAGATTATCCCTATTAAATTTTTTTTAGTCACCCTAGTTCTTTCCAATCAAAAATAAGATTTGAGCATACTAAGAAGATGATTTCCATCACAAATTGATGGCATAGTAATAGCCAATAATAGTAATTAAAACATGCAATTGTTAGTTTGATAGTGCAGTTTGAGAAGTGGTAGTAGTTGGGTATAGTAATAGTTAAGGGTAGTTGTTAGAGTAGATAGTTGTCAGGTGGTAGTTGATTAATGCAAAAAAATTACCCTATGGAGCTAGTAGAACACTGATAGTATAGAAAACACCTTAACTTGCCATTGGAACACTTGGTGATAATAGACTAAAAAAAGTTTAAAGGTTCAAAATCATCATTTTAAGATGTAGTCCATTATGACCATCTCTTCGAGCTGATCATTTTGGTCTATAGCACCATAAGTTTTTTTAGAGGTAAAAATCATAATTTTAGGGTAGATTCCATTTTGATCATCTTTTTGGGCTAATCATTTTGGTATATATCACCCATGAGTCTTTTGGGAACCCCAAATCACCTAAAAATGGCCAGAGCTACTAAGGGTGCCCATGTTGGATATTTTTTGTAGTTGAGTTTTCATTGATGTCAAGAGTGAGTTGTCATTGATGTCATAAGACAGTTTCAGTGAGCAATGCAAGAAGAAGTAGTTCCGCAATCAGTGCAAAAAGAAAATCTGGTTCCAGGTGGTCAGATGAGGTTCAAAGAACAATAAAGAGACCCATGAAAAATAATATTATAATATTTTATTATAATATTAAAAGGGGAGATTTAAATTAAATATAAATCAATTTAAATAATTTTATTATAAATTAATTTTATAATTAATTTAATTAACTTCTAAAGTTATTAAGTTAATTATAAATTAATTATAAAATTAATTTATGTTAATTAAAATAACCCTAAGGTTGGGTTATAAAGGTATTTATTTATTTGAATTCGAAATTCGAATAAGGCGTCGACGTCTCTAAGGCATTGACCTTCGTGTATAAAAGAAGGCAAGAACCTTAGCCAAAAACCCCCCATGCATTTTAATGATTTAATCGAAGCTCCAAAATTTGTGTGCAAAGAAGTGTAAGGTTTTTGCGTTTTAAAAGATTTCAGTGGTAGAGGATAGGACAAATAGGATCGGGGCTCCTTTGTCCTCACACAACATTGTGTAGTGTAGTTGGCAATAGCGGGTGGTTCTAAGACTTACAATAGGCTAGGAGAGTAGGGTTTAAAACCTACCACGTTCATTTTGCAAGGAAAGAAGGGTGTTCTATTTTGTGCCATGTCAATTAGAAGGGGATAAGAGGAAGGCTTAAGCCTTCCCCTTCGTGTGGAGGCTCGTAGCCCATGCGGTGGGCTTACACCTCGATAAGGCGCTCGAAAGCTGTCGAGGCCTTTTGCTTGAGATAAAGGTATGCATTATTAATATTTTCCAAGGTTGCATGAGGTATTTTGGATTTGCTAAGGTTGACTGAAAAATAAAGTTTTGGAGGGTTATAAAGTTTTTTTTTAATTTGGTTATTGAGTATTTGAGGGAGATAAAAGGATAGTGTAGCACCCTAAAATTGGTGCAGTAAAACCTTAATAATTACAATTACTCTAGTAAATATTCAAATTCAAATTTCAAACTCCAAAATCGCTCCCAAATCGTCGTTTAACCCGTTTCCTCCTTTCCCATGCCATTTTTAGATTTTGTTTTGTCCGTTTGATGATATTGTTGCCGATTAGATGATATCGCCTCAGATCAGATGATTTCATCTGGGCTAGGACGTCCAGACGATCTTGTCCCAAAACTAATTTTTCACAATTAGTCTCTGTTCCAACGACGTCTCTAATCCGGGTAGAAGCGTGTCTACGCTGTTAGAGACACTCCCCGTTGGAGATCTCCTAAATAGGGATGATCTCCAACCTCCTAACCTCCCTCCTAAGCCTATTTAATCCTAGGCCCTCCCCCTTGGCATTCCCCTGGCTGAAATTCCTTGTAACTCGAATTCTACACGCACTAGACCATCTTAAATCAATGTTTGCATTTGTATTTTTCCAAGTTTGTTTGCAGGAACTTCATTGTATCTCAGTCGGAGCAAGCTCAGTTCATCTCAGACGATCTCGTACAATCTCGGACGATCTCGACCCAATTCGAGACGATTTCGATTGCAGTTCACATTGGGGGCAATTAGTGCCTAGAGTTTGCATTTTCTCCACTCTTTTTCACTGCATTATTCTGCATTTAGTTAATTCCATGGTTATTCTTTATTATCCTACATCTTGGAGTTCACCCATGTAACTTTAATGCATAATAAAAGCATAAATTTTCATTAGATCATTATAATGCATTCGTGTCTTAGTTTGATATTATCATTTTAATGTTCTTACTGCCATTTTACATCATTACCCTCTATTATCATAGTTGAATTCTCTGTATTTTACATTTGTTTCTCTGTTTGTAGGTCTCTAACGAATTCGTCTGACGAATTCGTCAGATCTAATTCGTCAGATCTCAGATGATCTTGTTAGATAGGAGATGATCCTGTCGAATTCCAGACGATCCTGACTGCTTCAAAAATCAGAACCTTCATCAGACATTCGGATCAGGTATGGGTCTTTAAACCATCTTGTTCTTTCTATTTTTCTGTCCAAATCTGTTTTTGTCTTCATTTAAATTTGCATTTCATATAGAATAGCTTAGACGCATTTTGGCCAAACCTAGGACTTGGATGATTAAAGATAAAACTGAACACATCAAATACATTCCCAACCTAGGCGTGGAAACTGCCATTCAAACATTTCTTGGTGAACCCACCATCCATCGAAAAATCACCATAATACACCTCCCCCAAGAGGCGGGACCTTCGTAAGGCCTCTCAGTCCGAGGTACCGTACCATCCTTTTCCCATCCTCCTTACGAGCACGGATCCTATAGCCTGAAGGTAGGGATGTAAAAAATTTGGAGCGATACATTTTGGTGAACCCGACGTGAATGCATTTAAAACATTTTGAAAACAAAACAAAAAATAAAAATAAAACAACCAAAACATAGATGCATTTTTAAATCATCTAAAACTAATAAGTTGCATATCATGTTTATATGGTAGCTCCTAAGAAAATATTAGCAGTTGTTATAAATGTTGAAAACCAATTGGCAGCCATAGAAATAAATTCTATGCTTAGTGTGCCTAAAACAGATAGAAATCAACTTTTGTGGGACGAACTTGATAGAAGACTAAGTGTCATTTCATCTAGGTCAACAAAACTTAAACAAATCAAGAGGCTTGTCCTAGATAGAATCCTGGATCCTCATCAACTTGTCTTTTATCATGAACTTCAGAGAGCCTACCATAGATGGTTAGCTTATAGGAGAGCTCTTGTGTCTTTAGAATTGTTCACCTTCGAGGAATACCTTGAGAACGTAGCCATTATACACCAGTTCCTAGGTCGTGTAGAAGACCAAGAGGTTGTTCTTATGGATAGGGAAATATGGAATAGAATTCCTCGAGCTGTGTTATATCGAGAGTATTGCAACGAGCTTTACTTCTATCAACCAGAATCTGAGACAGATAATATCACTATAGCTCTTTTCATTAAATTTTTGAAAGAAAATTTTCAATTTGAAGAAGAAAACTTCATGACTCCTGAAGAACTCAAGCCCATTAATGATATTTATAAATTGTTTATAGAAAACTAGATCATTACTTTCAGTATTAGTTCTTGCATTTATTGTGTTGTTTGTTATCTTTGCAATATTATTACAAAAACAAGAAAAACTAAAAAACATAACAAAAACCAAAGCATTTCATTTTAAATATTGTAGTAGGTATATAATTAATATATACCTCTTAAGCTTGTTGCTATATATATATATATATATATATTTGTTGAAATCTAAATTAAGCACAATGCCTAAACTTAGGAATGGTAAACAAACTGAAGGAGAAGAAGAAGATTGGTTAGAAGATAAAACTAGAAACCCAAATCTCCTTCCTGAAGATCCAATTCCGGAAGGAGAAACTCTAGATCAACCAGAATATGACCTAGGTGAAGACAATGAACAAGAAGAAAATGTTAAAGAGGATGGATCCTCATCCCCTAGAGTAGCTCCAAATGGAACTATTGCTTTTGACAACTTAGATCATTTTTGGAAATTTTTCAATAATAACATTGGCGCTCTTAATATGGCAGTTCGTATTGATAAAGGGCAAATTAGTGACACTCAAGCAGCCATGGAACATATGTTTGATGTGCACACTAATCCCTTGTATTTCATTGATCAAGAAAGTGATAAGGCTGGACCATCCAATAGAGATATGGTCACTATGATTTAGAACATGCCAAAACAACAGGTTACCCAACCTCCTAAGGAACCTGTTATTGAGCCTAAAATCATTCCCACACAAAAGAAAACTTCCTTCACTACTTTACTTCGCCAAACTATTGATCAATATGCTTCAAGTAAATAAAAACCTAAAATGAAGCCAAACACCAATTTTCAACAATCTGGAATACAACATAATACAACTTCAAAATTCCTTCATAACACCTTTCCTACCAATAATTTACACAATAGCAACATAGCATCTAATATTCATGTCCCTCCATCATATGCTCACAAATCCCATATCAATGCCCTACCGAACCAATATGGTGGGCAAACTAGTAATTTGGAAGCCATGGTGAAATAATTAGCTTCGTGTATGGACCAGATAGATCCTTACCGTCCCTTGTACAATTATCGAGAGATATGTAGTCAACCTTTGGATCCCATAGTTGTAGCACAACCTTACCCTAAGCATTTTCCCATGCCCATCCTACCTATATATAAAGGAACCAAAGATCCCATAGAGCATCTTCGCATGTTTAGGATAGCATGTCATGATATATCACATGATGACTTGCTATTACTAAAAATGTTCCCGAAAGTTTAGGTGGAATGGCATTAGAGTGGTACTATCAATTGCCCACTCATTCTTTGAGAAACTTTGAAGAAACAGCTAAATATTTTGTCCATCAATTTAGTGCCTACATCGAGAGGCATGTAACCATTAAATATTTATACAACTTAAAACAAGACAAGGATGAATGTTTTGCTGATTTCTTAGCTAGATGGAGGCAGTTGACAGGAAAATTGTACTTTGTGCTACCTTATAGGGAAATGTTGGACATTTTTATCAATAATTTACAAGAACAAATATCTTATGAGCTATCAACTGCTACTTTAACTACCTTCGATCAGGCTATAGATTTAGCTCGAAGAGTAGAAGATGCCCTCATTAGGAGAGGCCAACTTAGGAAGAAGGATGATGAGAAAACATCTAAAAATCAGTATAAAAACAAACAAGTTGTAGGTGACGGAGTCACTGACAGCAAAAATGTTGCTAATATCAATGCAACAAAAACAAAAAAAAAAATTATATTGAAACCGCCTGATAAGCCTCCTCGAGAATTTACTAGATTGAATCAACCATTATCAACCATTTTACCTCAATTACTCGAAAGAGTTTTGATCCAATTACCAGCTATCCGGGAACCTGATCCAACTATACCCGGATATAGAGCTGACTTACACTGTGATTTCCATAGAGGACCTGGACACTCTACCAACGCTTGTAAAAGGTTGAAGCATAAAATACAGGATCTGATTGATAATAATGAAATGGAGGTGCAAGCCTTCCAACCTAAACAAAATGCTCCTAATAACGCTCAAAATAACATTCCTCAAAATCAAAATCGAAATGCTAATCAAACATTAGACATATTTCAACATCCTTTACCAAGACATGGTAAAGAGGTGGCCAATCAAATTGAGCATCATAATGTTCCCCCTCCTACCCGATATGTAGGAACTATTAGTGGACAATTACCTATTCAGGATCCTCAAATATTTGACACAACCTTATCCCTGGTCACAACCAGGCCCCTACATAATATTCAAACTCCAGATTCTAGTGATATAGAATCAGATACTGAAAGTGAAATAGACATCACTTCAAACCAATCGAATAGTTCTGAAAACGAATCAGATCCTATTCAACCCATCACAGATGCTATGGTTCCAAAAGAACCATTTCCTAGAAGAGTTACTACTCGACCCTCTTCTAATCAATTCCTCCCAAATGAACAAGCCATAAATGCTCGACCGAGACCAGTTCAACGTCTTCAATATAACATTATAGGTACCATTGGAGTCGTTACCCAACAACAGGCTCAAAATTCTCAACAAGAACCAAACCAGAATGATGGATCAACTCCATTCGTTTTGAAAAATCCCAATAAAGGGAATCATGCTTCCAATGTTCAACTTAAACCCCCTTACAATATTAATGAGCAATTATCCAATACTACAGCCAAAATTTCCCTTTTGGATTTATTAAGATCTTCTCCTACCCATAGGGATGAGTTGATGCTTACATTAAGCCAAATGATGGTACCTCAAAATATTCAACCTGAAGACATGGCCAATACTATTGTCACTAGAGAAGTCAATTGTATTGACTTTCAGGATAAAGATATCCCACAACACAGTTTACATAAGGATAATCCCTTATATATTACTGCTCTAATTGGAGATGTAGCTGTTAAATGAGTCATGATTGATAATGGTTCATATCTAAACATTTGCACTTTTGACTTCTACCAACGATTTGGCTAAGAAAACTGACATGATTATCAAAGCTTTCAATGATGAAACACAAGAAACATGTGGAGTTATTACCATCCCATTACAAGTTGGTCCTAGAACCTTAGATACGACCGTGTTTATTGTACATTGCCCCACATCGCACAATATACTCTTGGGTCGTCCTTGGATCAATGCAATGCGGGCTGTCCCATCAAATTTACACTAATGTTTTAAATTCAAATTTAAAAATCAATTGGTCACTATCCATGGTGATCCTAGACCCTTTGATATGTGTGCTTTTGCAGAACCTGTTGGAGTGCAATTTTGCCCTGCTCTGTCATCCACACATCCTAATTCTTATTTTTCATCTAAAACTATGAAACACACACCCATAGCTTCACCTATTTCCCCTCCATTCATTTCACCCTCATATATAGATCAACAATCTTCTAAACAAACCACTCTAGAACCTCAAAAAGATCTTCAATCTACAACCAATCCTTCATGCTCTATCCCTATAATTTCAAAACCTATAGACCCATCTCTTAACATTTCCACATAATCAACATCTATCATACCTTCCACATTTAAAGATATAGGGAATGATCCTTCTACATCTTATGCTCTTTCTGATGAACTTTTACTAGATTTATCCACAATATTAATATCAAAAAAACAAATGCTTTCATGCAAGATTCAATTCTTTTAAATAACTTTCCACCATCTCCTCGTACTTTGGGCCTCCCACAACCTATGGGAAGTACTTACCAATTCGGGAGTTGTGCCTTCATTTATAAAGGATATGACTGGGGAAGAATCCCTCGGAATATCAAAACTCATCATGAAGGATATGCTCGATGTTATTTTACCAATGAGTATATTAAAGCTAAACCCATAATGCTTAAAATGGGATATAAAGGGAAAGGCTTGGGACCTTTCCAAAATGGCATGAAAGAACCTTTCGAGGTAGAACCGTGGCCTGCCCGTTGTGGTGTGGGCCTATTTCCTAGTAAGGGTCAACCCTTTCCTTTTGAAGATGATGATCAAATCATATGTTATCAAGATTATTTGGATAGGCATGATGATTTTCCTCTAAAAAATCAGCCATTTACATGTAACATGCTATCCATAGCTTACCCTGAAATGATTGCTGACTCCGATGAGGAATTGGAAGGAGATATCTTCCACGATGTCTCCGTTGAAGAAATGTTACACAATGGATTTTATTTCGATGGTTCTATACCAACTATAGCCCAACTTGAGACCGCTAATCCTCAAGATGAATTATCCAACTTAACCTTACAAGAATTACAAGAATTGGGTGTTTCACCCGCCCCACCTAACTTTGAAAGAGATCTACACATGGAGGTAGAAAATGTCATTAAAATTAATATTGGAACTAAGGATAGTCCTCACATAATCAATATTGGATCAGAATTAAGTCAAGAAAAACAAGAGCAATACATTGCATTCCTTAAATAATATGAAGATGTCTTCGCTTGGACATATGAAGATATGCCAGGTCTAGACCCTTATGTAGTCATGCATCACCTAGTAGTCCATCCGGATGCTAAACCTGTTAAACAAAAACTTAGAAAAATGCATCCCAAAGTGGATTTGCTAGTCAAAGGGGAGTTAGAAAAACTCCTGAATGTTGTTTTTATACAAGCTATTGATTATGCTAAATGGATATCAAATGTAGTTCCAGTTACCAAGAAAGAAGCCATCAAAGTTAGGGTTTGCACAAATTTTAGATATATTAACGTTGCATGCCCTAAAGATGATTTTCCTCTTCCAAACATGGATCAAATCATTGACTTTACTTTCAGGAGTGGGATGATGTCCTTAATGGATGGATTCTTCGGTTATAATCAGATCAAGATAGCTCCTGAAGATCAAGCTAAAACAACCTTTATTACCCCCTGGGGTACCTTTTGTTGGAAAGTGATGCCCTTTGGCTTAAAGAACGCAGGTGCAACCTACAACGAGCTATGACTTATATTTTTTATGATATGATGCATGATATCCTACATGATTATATAGATGATATTATAGCTCGCTCTATTAATGAAGATAATCATTTAGATGATTTGAGAAAAGTTTTTAATCGATTACGAGAATATCTTATTCGATTAAATCCAGCCAAATGCATATTCGGAGTTAAGTCCGGTAAACTATTAGGGGTTTTAGTTTCTTTACGTGGTATCGAAATTGACCCTCTCAAGATTACGGCTATCACTGATATGCCCGCACCTACTAATATATCTGAGTTACAAAGTTTACAAGGTAAGCTTCAAGCCATCCATCGCTTCATCGATAAGCTAGCGGACAAAACCGGTCCCTTTCTTAAACTTATTAAGAAAGATGTCCCTTTTAATTGGGATGACAAATGTAAAGAAGCTTTTGAACTTCTCAAACAATACCTCCTTAACCCACCTATGCTTTCATCGCCTAAACATGATCGCCCATTTCTCCTGTATATTTCAGCTTCAGATTCTGCCTTAGGAGCTATGTTCACTCAGCTTGATGATGAAAAGAGAGAACGTGCTAATTATTATATTAGCTGAACCTTCATCAGTTATGAAACCCGCTACACAACATTAGAAAAACTATGTCTAGCAGTCATTTTTTCTATGCAAAAATTATGCCATTATATGCTTAGTCAGAAAACTTATGTCATTGCTAAATATGATCCCTTAAGGTATCTCATGAGTTGACCTTATTTATCGGGTCGCATAGCCAAGTGGGTTCTTGCTCTAAGCGAGTTTGACCTCACGTTCATAGGACGTTAAGGGTCAAATCATAGCAGATCAATTAGTTGCTGCACCCTTAGAGTCTACCCATCCCCTCATCATTGAGTTTCCTGATGAATGCCTTCAATTAGAGGCAGACCATATTGAACAATGGTCCTTATACTTTGATGGAGCCCGATGCATGAGTGGGGCTGGTGCGAGTATTATTTTAATATCCTCGCAAAAACATCTTATTCCTCTGTCCTTCAAATTAACATTTGCTTGCACCAACAATACTGCTGAATATGAAGCTCTAATCCTTGGATTACGAGCAGCCTTGGCACTAAAAATTAAACATCTGTTAGTTTTTTGTGATTCTCAACTTATTATAAACCAAATTAATGAAGTTTATCAGACCAAAGATGATAAATTGTGCCCATATAAAGCCTATGTTTTACAATTAATGTCTTTATTTGATCAAGTTACCTTGGAAGCTATTCCTCGAACTTGCAACCGTGCAGCTGATGCTATGGCCACAACTGCATCTCTCCTGCCCTTGGAGTTAGATGATGAATATGCCACTATCATTATTCGTCGACTCCAGGAACCCGCTTCAAATAAGTCATGCTTAGAACCTTTGGATGTGTTTCTAATCAACGAAACTACTCCTGAACCTTGGTATACGGATATATTTGATTTTCTCCAAAATGGGACTTTCCTTGCCAATTCTAATAGAAACCAGCGTCGGTTATTACGTAGACGAGCAAGTCGATTTGTAATAATTGGCAATACTTTATATAGGAGATCTTTTGAAGGTATCCTATTAAGATGTTTGAATTTAGAAGAATCCAAATCAGCCTTGAGTGAAGCCCACGATGGATCTTGTGGAGGACACTTCAGTGGTAGTGTCATTGCTAAAAAGCTCCTTAGGATAGGATACTTTTGGCATACCATGGAGAATGACGCACATGATTATGTGCGCCATTGTGACAAGTGCTAGAAACATGCTGACCTTGTCCATGCGCCTACACAAGAACTGTAGGCTATTTCATCTCCTTGGCCCTTTTCAAAATGGGGTTTAGATATTATTGGCAAAATCAATCCTGTGTCATCTAATGGACACAAATTCATCATAACCGCCACTGAGTATTTCATGAAGTGGGTTGAAGCTATGCCTTTAGCTTCTTGCACTAGCACACAAGTCTCTAAATTTATTTTTAATCAAATCATTTGTAGGTTCGGAATTCTTGCAAATCTCATCTCTGATAATGGAACTTGTTTCAAAAATAAAGATGTTAAAAAATTATGCCAAAAATATAAGATTCAACATCGTTGGTCCACTCTCTATTATCCTCAGGGTAATGTTCAAGAAGAAGCCTCTAACAAAACCTTAATCAAAATTCTCAAAATATTGGTCAATAAAATTGGTCACGACTGGCACATTTAGTTATATCCAGCCTTGTGGGCCTATCGAACTAGTGTTCGAACCCCCACTGGAACTTCACCTTTTGTTTTGGTTTATGGTGCTGAAGCCGTTTTCCCCTTTGAATTAGAAGTTCCTTCTTTGGCTCTACTACTTCAAGATACCGAAGTAGGAGATGAATATCGAGCTGGCAGACGAAGTAAGTCGCCTTCCAACACAAGCTTAAAATATCATATGCTAAAAAAGTTTGTCATCGATCCTTTGAGATCGGCGACCTTGTTTTAAAAAAAAATCAAAAAAATACTAATGCAACTAAGGACCTTAAAGGTAAATTTGAGCCCAACTGGCTTGGACCATACATTATCACTGCTAAATTTGAATTAGGAGCATACAAATTATCTACCTTAGATGGTAAAGAACTTAAAGAACCCATGAACATTTTGCATCTTAAACGTTACTATGTATAAATTTGGTCATTTCATCCTTGTATATATTTGTTTAAAATATTTCAAAATCACTATCTTGTATTTTTTTCAATTTATAAATTCAAAAACACCAAAAACATTCATAATCATCAAAATATTCAAAACTACTTGTTGTCTTTATTTATGGCACTTGTCAATTCTTTCAAAAACAAAAAAAAATAATAATAATAATAAATAAAAAATAAAAAAACAACAATATTCTTGACTCTTTCGAAACCAAAACAACATAAAGAAGAAAGAGAGAGTCAACATTCTCAAAACTTCTCAAAAAGTATTTATATATATATCTTCTTACAAATGTTGCAGTTATATGTTTCAAATTATTTTGGATAAATTAGCATTTATTTGGAATCCCTCACTTTCACACTCACAAAAATAAATATCTTGATTTTATCTGGCATGATTACTAATCTCTCTTATATCAAAGTCCACAAAATTCAATTAAATAAATTTTGAGCACAGAGAATTGATCTTGTTATTTACTTAAACCAAGCATATCCTTTCAAAATAAAATGATTATATTTGTAATATCCATGCTATGCTACATAGTAGAAGTGGTTTCTTGAACGAAAGGTTTCCCTTGCTATCCTATCATGCACATGGTCTAGAATATTTGAGAATTGGCAAAAGGACAAGCTCACCCCTACCCAGAATAAAAATCCCTTGCTCTATAGCTAATCCGAGCAAGTATCCCTAGAATAGAACAAAAAGAAAAAGCAAAGTTCAAGAAAAAGAGAAAAAGAAAAAATGTTATTTTATATCATTACAGCAATGTTCCAAGCATTATCAAGCAAAAATACAAAAATAAAAGCAAAAGAAAGCAAAAGCAAAAAGCAATAAAATCCCTTTCCCTACCCTTTGAAAAGAAAAGAAGGGTTGATGAGCTTGAATCCCTGGAATTCTCAATTATTCGAAAACTGTGAGGTAAGCCCCATAACAGGTGGTTTGTGCCCAACCTGCTTGGCCTTGGGTAACTCCTAGCATGGCGATATGTCTGTCACATTAACGACCTTCTTTTGTATAGACCTATTTCTGCTTATGGATTAGCTAGCTCTTGATAATCCAACTTACATAGTAGTCTAGTATGGTTATATGCATCTACATCATGGTTAATGAACACTTATTTGGTTCATTCAAATCACTTGTATCATATTATCTTGCTCAAACCTGGTAAATGAACAATGCAATTGCACACACATTTGTATTTGAGAGATTTTGTGTATCATTATGATAAATCAAGATTGGAAATGAATTCACATATGCACATGGGATTCCTTATAAATCTAACTTTTGTCTTTAAGATACTTTGAAATATTTTTTTGCAAATTCTTTCGAATAAATTTATTTTTTTCTTTAAAGTACAATTGTTTAGTCTAAAGACAACTACATGCATAATCAAAAAAATCAAAATTTCTTTCAAAACCATACAATAAAAACACACACACACACACATATATATATATATATATATATATATATATATATATATATATATATATATATATATATATATTGTCGACTTTCGTGACGATGGTATAGTTCCAAAACCAAAATTGAAATTTTATGCCTAGCGCAAGTCCTCATCTTCATATTTTCAAAAATTAAAAATCAACCATGCAATAAAACAATCTATTTTCTTCTTTAATTTTCGCGATGATGGTATAAGTCTATACCTACATATTCTATGCCTAGCGCAAACCATTGTACCAATTTTTATTCCCCATTTATTTAAAATCAAATCATGAAAAACATATGACTTAAATCATTATGTTATACAATTATGCTTTAAAACAAACAAACATTATCACTATTTCATGTCATTATGTCAACCTTCAATTTTGCAATGATGGTATAATTCCTAGGGAATTATCCAAAAAATTTATCACACTTAGGAATTTATGCCTAGCAAAAATCATTTTAACATTATTTCATGCATACTATTTTTATGAAACTCTGAAAACAAACCATCATCATCATCATTTGCACCATTGCACCTAAGTCTTAAGACAGTCTCTTAAGCACCCTTTTACTTTTTAACAATATTTCTATACTGGGATTAGCTTGACGACCGAGTGAGCAGTGACTCCAAGAAATGGTCTATAATAGCGACAATGTCCTTTGAAATTATTGTTAAAAGTCCCTTTTATTTTTTATCAAATCATCACATCACAAACAACCAATTTGTTCTATCAGATTATTTCATTTAAATTTTTCAAGCATGACATTTCAACCATAATATTTCCAACAACGTAATTACATGAATCATCAAATCAATCAATCAAAACATTTAAAAGCATCATAAAAACACATAAGACAAGTCATATGATCAAAAATATCTCATCTATATATATATATCAACAATATATACATCATATCAAAACCGAATTGGTATGCCACAATCTGTACCTCGGCATACTCAATCCTCTATCAAAAATAATAAATACTATATATCAATCTGTATAGTGTAGTGCAGTAGCCTAGCCTCGAGAACCCCTCGAGCTCTCAGCCTCATCTCTTCCCCCGCCCTGACGTGGAGGAGGTGGTCCCAGTACAAGTGAATAGTAATAGTGAATTAGGGTTTTACCCTATTTTTCTTAATTTTATTCAAAACACAATTAAAAACATTTTAAAATTTTGTTTTTTCGCATTTTTACCTCAAACGTTTGATTTGGGTAAAAACACGGAGGGGGCACCATAGTAAGCTGTCGTACGATTCGACCAAGAATCGTTGCCTAAAAATGGGAATAATTTTTGCTTTCTCGTAGATCGAGAAGAACTCATCTTTAACGCATTTTCTTTGGAAAATTCGCTAAAGAAGGGGCAAAATGTAGCACCCTAAAATTGGCATAGTTAAACCTTAATAATTACAATTACTCTAGTAAATATTCAAATTCAAATTTCAACCTCCAAAATCGCTCCCAAACCGTCGTTTAACCCGTTTCCTCCTTTCCCATGCCATTTTTAGAGTTTGTCATCACCGATCAGACGATATCGCCTCAGATCGGATGATTTCGTTTGGGCTAGGACGTCCAGATGATCTTGTCCCAAAACTGATTTTTCACAATTAGTCTTTGTTCCAATGGCATCTCTAATCCGGGAAGAAGCGTGTCTGCGCCGTTAGAGACCCTCCCCATTGGAGATCTCCCAAATAGGGATGATATCCAACCTCCTAACCTCCCTCCTGTTGAGAAGCAACACACCCCCACTGAAAAATGAAATTCCATCCTTAGAAAAACTTTGAACTTCCATTTTTGCAGTAGGGACCCTCTTGATATGTTTCAGGTTTTAAATCCAAATTTGCTTGCCTCCTTTTTAAAGTTGTGCTTTTTCTTGCATTCTAGCTGTGTTATCCAAGAATTCACTTTTTACATGCTAGAATCATTCATGCTTAAACAAAATCTTGCGCCGGTACGAGAAAAATGCTGAAAACAGATAGAAAATTCATGAAAAATCAAACTTTCCTTTTTAAGCAATGTCGCGAAATCGCGACACTTCCATTTATGGAAATGTCGCGAAATCACGACAGGAAAATAGAAAACCCGCCAAGTCAGTTTTGCGTAGCGAAATCGTGACACTTTCCATTTTTGGAAATGTCACGATATCGCGACATTTCCATTTTTGGAAAGCGTCGCAAAATCGCTACCGACCAGAGGAGAGAGAAGAAAGTTGTACGGAAAGGAGCGATTTCGCGACATGTCACGAAATCGTGACATGTCGCATTATCGCGGTAGGAGAGAGAAAGTGGGCTGCGGAGTGAAAATCGACTAAGTCGCAAATGTGTCGCAAAATCACGGTCAACGCGGTCAACGCATGCAGCTACGGGAACTGTCGCGATATCGCGACGTGTTCTATTTTCGCGAGTTGTTGATGGAAGAAAGCTTAAGTTACAAAAGTTGCAGCGATTCGCTGCATATTGGTTGAGAGGAGAGTTCAGGGCAAGGATTGCAGCGATGCGCTGCATATTTTCGGAGCGTGACGCCAATAGTTGCAAGGAGTTCGGTAGCAAAAAGCCTAAGGGGTAAGATTTGCAGCGATGCGCTGCACCCTTTTTGTGAAAAGGTCTTAAAAGGCAAAAGAGAGAAAAGTGCAAGTGCCGAAGAAGAAATCGAAGGAAGAAGCCCAAGGCATCAACGCTGTCGCGAAATCGCGACAGTTGGGAGGCAGAACTACAAAGGGAGCCACCATGTCGCGATTTCGCGACATGGTGAGAAAAAGTTGCCGAATTGAAAGACATAATGGAAAATCGGCCAAGGGCCAGAAGGAAGCAAATGCAGAAATCAAATTTGCATGAAATCGTGACATGCTTGAAAAAAATTGTGTGGCAGCTAGCAGGAGGCGCGATTTCGTGACATGTCGCGAAATCGCGACATGTCGCGTTTTCGCGGCCGACGGGGGAAGAAGTTGCATGGCGCTGGGGACGTCGCGATTTCGTGACATGTCGCGAAATCGCGACATGTCTCAGAATCGCGATAGGAGAGAGAAAGTTGCCCAAAGGGCCAGAAGTGTATTCCAACTGTAAACAGAAGGCATCCTGGGATAGCGACACGTGTCAAGACACGTATCAGATGAAACAGAGGCCGACATGCAAGAAAGATTAGGATTTTAATCTGATTTTAATTGTTAAAGCTTTAATTTAATGATTTTAAAATACTAATGCATCTTTTTGTCTTTCATGTAGGAAGCCATCCGTCACCTACGGGACAACTGGAAAAAGGCCGTAAAGACAAAGTCAAAGTGCAGATTTAATCAAGGACCGCCATGCTAGAGGAGAGGAGGCCGGTAAAAGCATTCAATGGAGATTTATTGCAGACTTAATAGCTTGAAGACCATTTCAACTCAAGGATGGATATGCAGAGATGGAATAGCGGAGAAGTGGTGACTCATCCGGCTCACCCGCAGGAATTAATGAAAGCATTTATTTGCAGTTGCGGGTGAATGCAAGTGGCATTCGAATTTCTATCTTCTCCATTTATGGCAGCTAACTGCACCGATTTGCAGAGGGGTTAAGTTCTATCCGGACTTTGATTTTAAAGTGGCTTTATATTGTAAAACCCGGTCCTAGGGTTTAAGTGTGATAAGATTTAGGGTTTGAGAAAGATATTTTCTGTAAAGATCAGGATCTGTCCTGAGTCTATAAATACAACTGCAAAATGTAATCGCAGGAGGCGGAGACTTAGAAATAAAAGGCTTATAAGCAATTTCTTGCAAATTTTGTGAAATCCTTTGTTTTCTGGATTGGGAGTTGATGTGCTTTTGCTATTTTCTGTGGTAGCATGGCCAGGAGCCTAATATTTTATAGATCTGTGATAAGTGTATCTTCTTATGTTATCCGTTCCATTAAAGTTTGTTAGATATATGCTATAAATCTGCCATTATCAAGTTTAAATATGTTGTTAGGCTTCAGTTGTTCTATTGTCTGCTAGGGGAAATTACAGATTTGAGGTTCAAGTTTGTTCTAATTGCTCTGTCTTCACTGTGTGAGCTAGGCTGCCGGTGAAAGATACCAGTTTTAACCAACTTCCCTTGGATTTATAATTTTCTGCTAGATCTGTTCCACTTTGCCTTGTGCTCTTAGTTGAAAGTGATCTTAGAAATCTGGACGCTTTCTTCTTTGATTTGTTCTGTTGTGAAGCTGATAGTATAGATGAAATTGGTAGTTTTAAGTTTTACAGTTTAAAGTCTGATAAACTTCTCTTTCTGCCCTACCCTACCCTCTCTTTGCTTACCGTGAATGATCCATTTTTACTTTCTTTATTTGTCTTTTATTTGAATCTGCTGACCCATGAGAGCTAGATCAAGAATCAAGTTAAATCTGATTGTTAACAAGTAACAACTTCTGCAACTATTGAACAAGTTCAAGAACCCCCTGTAAGGTAACAGACGATCCATATTGAAATCTATTCCAGAAGCAGAAAAGAGTGAATAGACATTCGACCCGACTCTGTAACTCGCACCTTGGATAACCAACTAGATCCTAAAGTGAGTGGGATTCATCCCGTGGGTGTCTCCGGAGCTTCCTGCTCATCCTTCGTAGGGTGTGTATGAAAGCCGGACCAACATCTAATTGGCGCTAGAAGGAGGGCCGAGAACATCTGTTCTTAGTGCACTTGAGTTGGGAAATCCGACTGTATGTGGTGCTTGACAAATACTGTATTTTATCCAGAGTCTGGCATTTTAACATTTAAAAGTGGCTCAGTTTTATAAATTGTCAGTACAATTTTTGTAAGTTGTCAGTGCAGTGTTTTAAATTGCCAAATACAGAACCTGTTGAGAACTGCAAAGTTATAAGTGCTTGTGAAAACTGGATTCTACATACAGGGTAACAAGGTCCCACCCCAGAGCTGGAGAGCTCCTTGTTCCTGAATTAGAAACTCCGAGAAGAAGTAGCCACAGAAGGGCCACATCTCTATCACAGACAGTTTTATCACCATTGATAGTCACTCCAACCAGAGCTCAGAATATTCCTGTCAATCCATTAGCTATGGCAAATTGGTTGGGCTCCATAGCTTTGAACATTTCGGGTATAGCCCATGACTTGCCCAGAAATCCAGAAAGATATCTCCCCAGGTACAAACATGATGGGACAAGAACTGCAGAAGAACACTTGGTTGCATTCAAGAATGCACTGAAGTTATTAAATGTACAGCATGAGGATGTTGCCTGCAGACTCTTCCCGTTCACTCTCCAGGAGGGAGCTTATGATTGGTTTTTAAACCTCACCAATGATTCTATCACCAGCTGGAATGATTTAGAGAAAGTTTTTGTGTCACAGTTCGGGGAAGTGATAGACCCCAATATTTTATATCAGCAGTTTTCTAGCATCAAAAGGGAATTAAGTGAATCTATCAGATCCTATAATGTCAGATTCCAGAAAGCCTATGGTAGACTTACTGGGTATTATGTACCTAATGCTGACTTGGCATTAGAGATTTTTAGAAATTCCCTGGATCCCATGACCTCTGTCTTCTTGAAGAGAGATGCCACTGTTACCAATTTGACAGAAGCCTACAAAGAAGCTTTGATTCTGGAAAGACAGTTGGGACCCCAGCCTTTAAATGCTCAGCAAGTTCCTCTGATCACACAAGCTGCTCCTGTGTTTAATCCCATTCCACATCAGATGATGCTGCCAGTCTGTCAGACTCTACCATCGGCAAGTCCATCAACTGTTGCACCTGTTGAGAATGTACAGAACTCAGTGAAAGAGGCTGACAATGCAAGGATTGAAGAAGTCTCAAAGATTGTTCAGAAGTTGGCCAATGATTTTCTGAGTTTTAAAAGGCAAACTTCTACTGGTGACAATCCCAACAGATACTCATATCAGCCAAACAGATTTAACAGGCCCCCATATGAACCTAATAAAGATTACAAGGGTAAAACTCATGATGTGAACATTTGTGATTTAGCTCTGCCCAACTGGTGCAGAATACATGCCACTTCTCAGCATGGGGAGTTGGACTGTCTGGAATTTTGCAATGCATTTGAAGCCTTGTCTGGTGATCTGATCTCCCCTGAAAATCAAAGAACTGCTGATGGCCCAAGTTCATCTGGCCACAGTGCAGCCATGGTCCTGGATTCCTTTTCTTTCCCGGATGAATCTGAGAATGTAGTTGAAATGCCTATAGATGAAGTACAGGCTTTCCAGCAGTACAGAAGAGATAGCTACAACCTGAGGAACAGGAATCCTGAGCCAAATACCACATCAACTCCTCCTGACAACTCTCACAATATTCCTCCGGACCCCTCTCCAAGCAATAATCCACCTCCACCAAAGGGAGGAGCTCAGAGAGTACCAGATGTTGTTGTTCCTCCACTTAACAAAGGATATAACATAGTGGAGGATATGAAAAAGATTAAGGCCAACATTACTCTGCATGAGCTGGCACAGATTTCAGAGCAGAGAGACAACCTGATAAAGACATATTCTGGCCCTGCTGCTAAACCTGTAGACAAGGGAAAGAAAATAGCAAATGCCAATCTAGCCATGTACAAAGAAAAAACTGAAGTTCCCCCCTTTTTACTGACTGTCAAAATTTTTGGGAAGAACTTACATAATTGTTTGGTAGATTCAGGTGCATCTGCTAATGTTATGCCGTTGGCCATTTGTCAGCAATTGGGGTTGACCCCAATGAAATCTGAAAGAAGAGTCGTCCAATTGGACAAGTCAGAAGTTAAAGTTGTTGGAGAGCTTCAAAATATTCACATCCAATTAGCCTCTGAGCCTAGGGCTCAGCATAAGATTGAAATCCAAGTTGTGGATATCCCAGTGGGGTATGGGATGCTGTTGAGTAGGGATTGGTCTAGGTCTCTAAATGGATACCTGGCAACAGATTTTTCACACATGTGGTTGCCATGGAAAGGAGTGGCAAATCAGTTGCGGGTTGACAGAGAACCCAGGTACAAGCACACCATTACAGAGTACAATGCAGCTAATGAAACTGTCAATATTGCAGAGGTAGATATTGGTGTCTACAATTTGACAGCTGGGCAGAGTAACCAGTTTAACAAAGCTCATCCTGTACATACTAATGAAGTTTGGACACTTCATGTGGATGGAGCCAGATGTAAGCAGGGTTCTGGAATAGGGGCAGTCCTCAAAGGACCTCAAAGTCAGACATTTTTTATGTCTTACCGCTTGCAGTTCCCATGTACTAATAATTTAGCAGAGTATGAAGCTCTGATTTTAGGTTTAAAGTTTGCTTTGGATAAAAATGTGAAAAACATTCAAGTTTTCACTGATTCAGAATTAGTGGCAAGTCAAGTCAGGGGTAAATTCCAGTGTAAAGCCTCCTATTTGAAGGGATACAAACACAGGGCCTGGGATCTTGTAGAAGGCTTTGATGCATTCAATCTGACACACATACCCAGGGAACAAAATTCACATGTTGATGTCCTGGCATCTTCGGCTGCAAGTTTAAAGCCATTGGAAGATTTTAAGTGGGATAAGTTCTCAATTGAGTTAGTCCCCTGTCCTTCAGTTCCAAACAATATAGACAGCTTTCAAGTTTTCTCAGATGATCAACAGATTGTAAACTTTTTGCAGGGTACTAACACCTTTGAGAATGCTATAATTGATGAAGGCCAAAGAGACACCCTGCTGGAACAGTTGGATGATGACAGGGGAATCATGAGGTTGAAGGACAACAGGATCCCAAAAGGAATGGTGGAGCTAGAAAGGCTATTTGATGTTGACAAGATCAGGCAAAGGGTGAATTCTGAGGATTTTGTAGCTGCCACAGACAATGGGACTGAAGACCTGAACATAGGCACTGAGGAGGATCCAAAGAACATCAAGTTGGCAAAGGACTGTGATCCAAAAATAAAGAGAAATATGATTGATTTCCTGCACAGATCCAAGGATGTAATGGCCTGGTCATACAAAGATTTAAAGGTATTTGATCCAAAAGTTTACACTCACATCATACCTTTGAAAGAATCTTGCAAGCCTTTCAGACAAAAACAGAGGCATGTTAATGCTCTGTTAGAACCCCTTATCCTGAAAGAAGTAGAAAAGCTCTTGAGTGCAGAAATTATTTTTCCCATCAGGCACTCTACCTGGGTGGCCAATCTGGTGCCAGTCAGGAAGAAAAATGGGGAGATCCGCCTGTGTGTGGATTTCAGGAATTTAAATAAGGCATCAGAAAAGGACAACTATCCCCTGCCTTCTATGGATGAAGTCCTGCAAATTGTTAATGGATCAGAGATAATGTCTTTCTTGGATGGCTTCTCAGGCTATAACCAGATATTGGTGGAGAAAGAAGACAGAATGAAGACTGCTTTTACCACCAAGTGGGGGACTTTTGCTTACAAGAGGATGCCATTTGGTTTAATAAATGCTGGAGCAACATTTCAAAGAGCAATGGATCATGCCTTCAAGGGGCTTATGGGCAAATGTATTGTTGTATACATGGATGATTTAACGGTCTTCTCCAAATCCAGATTTGACCATGTCAAGCACTTAGAGTCTGTGTTTAACAAGTGCGGGGAGTTTGGCATTTCTCCGAATCCAAAGAAATGCATTTTTGGTGTAACAGAAGGGAAGCTCCTGGGGCACTTAGTCACAAAGGATGGCATTTCTATGGATCCAGGAAGAGTTGAGGCCATATCTGGCATACCATTTCCCAACTCCAAGAAAGAGTTGAGGTCATTCTTTGGAAAGATAAACTTTGTTAGGAAGTTCATCTCCGGCTTTGCAGAGATAGTTAAGCCAATGAATGACATGTTAAAGCAGACTGCCCAGATTGTCTGGACCCTAGAAGCTAAGGCTGCCTTCCAAGAAATCAAGACAGCCATTAAACAAGCACCAGTCCTGGTAAGCCCAGACTTCAATGCAGATTTTTACCTGTACACTTTCTCTTCAGAACATACACTTGCTGCAGTTCTGACTCAACGGAGGGAAACTGGAGAACATCCAATTGCTTTTAAGAGCACCAATTTGAAGGGAGCTGAACTGAAATATTCTAGATTAGACAAACAAGCTTACGCTTTAGTAAGAGCAGTGAAGCAGTTCAGACACTATATACTCAGAAGCAAAACTCATGCCATAGTGCCAGACCCAGCTGTGAAATACCTCCTAAGTCAGAATGAGTTGGGTGAACTGAGAGGCAATTGGGTTACCAGGTTGCAAGAGTATGACTTGGAGATTAGGCCCGCTAAATTGATCAGAGGACTTGGTTTGTCCAGACACATTGCTGAAGTGCCTCTACGGGAAGAAGTTAATCAGTTAAATTCTGAATCTGATGATTGGTATGGAGATATCATTCATCTGCTACAGTTTGGAATTTGCCCATCCCATTTGAACAGAACTCAAAGGAGAGCATTAAAGTTAAAAGCTGCTCATTATCTCCTCAAGGCAGGTACTCCGTACGGGGAGAATTATGCTGGCATCTTTCTAAGGTGCATTTCTCCCAGTGAAGTCAGTGAAGTCATGGCTAGTTTTCATGAAAAACTAGGGGCAGGGCATTCATCAGGATCTGCTACAGCACATAAAATATTAAGAGCAGGTTATTATTGGCCTACACTTTTTAAGGATGCACATCAGCATGTCAGGACCTGCCATCAGTGCCAGACTTTTGCAGCCAAAGAGGCTAACCGGGCTCTGCCATTGCAACCAGTTGTGATAAACAAACCTTTCATGCAGTGGGGACTTGATTTTGTGGGGGTGATCAATCCAAATTCCTCAACAGGACATAAATATGTGCTGACAGCTACTGACTATTGCACAAGGTGGGTTGAAGCAGCAGCCACCACAAGAAGCACAGCTCAAGAAGTCATTGAATTTCTTGAAACAAATATCATAACTAGATTTGGGGTTCCCCTGAATTTGGTCTGTGATAATGGGCCAGCCTTCCAATCATTGGAGTTTGCAGATTGGGCATACCATATGGGGATAGTTATCAGATTCTCATCCAACTACTATCCCCAAGGCAATGGATTGGCTGAGTCAACAAACAAGAATTTAATGAATGCCATCAAGAAGTCTGCAGCAGATAAACCCAGGCAATGGCATACATTGTTGAAATATGCATTGTGGGCTGACAGGATAAAACATAAGGTTGCTCTTAAGACTTCTCCCTTTGCTTTGTTGTATGGAACCCGACCAATTGTTCCCATCTCCTTGAAGTTGCCCACCTACCAATTTGCCTTAGATTATTTTGAGGATCATGATGATCTCTGAAGCCCGTGTTTTAGATCTCACTAACTTGCAGGATGAAAGACTCCAAGCCCTGGAGCACTTCGATGAGGCATCAAGAAAGCGTCAAAAGGTGGTTTGACAAGAGGGCCAAAGTGAAAGCTTTCGGACTGGCAGACTTGGTGCTCCTGTGGGACAAGGCTCATGAGAAGAAGGGTAAGCATACAAAGTTGCAGCCACTGTGGATAGGCCCCTACCAAATTGCTGAGATATTGGGTAACAATGCATTCCGTTTACAAGATCTGGATGGTAATTTTCTGGACCTCCCTGTTAATGGTCAATACTTGAAACATTATTTCTCGGCTGTTCCATCCAATCTATCATTTGAATGAAGTCATAAAGAAGTTGTAATATGTGTACATATTGTAAATAGCTCTGCAAGTTTATTCTGCTTTAGTTTAGTTCTAGTTTTCTTGTGCAATTGCTTCAATAGTTTTTAGTTTTATGTTTCTTCTTGGTTGCCTGTACAGTTTTTAGTTGTTGTGTTTTTAGTTAATCCTTGCTGTTATTTAAGTCTGTACAGTCTTTTGTTTCAGTTTTAGTTGCTTTGCTTCTTTTTCTTTGTTGCCTGTACAGTTCAGTGTTTTAGTCTGTACAGTTTTATTTTGTTTTGCTTTAAGGCCTGTGTCTGTCCTTGGAAGTCTGTGCAAAGTCCTTTGGCTTCTGAAATATTCTGTTCTTTGGCTTTGCCTGAGCATCAATGAAAAGTCAGCCTTCAAAATTATTTTATTCTGAGCTGATCAGTCTAGTGCCCCATTCTGTTCATTGTTCCAATTGAGATGGTCTGCTTAAATTGAACAGTGGAACTATTTTGTTAGTCAGGACAATGGTAGAGAGGTGATTGGATCTTGTGTCTTGCTTGCCACAGTTGTTTTAATGATAGAAAAACTGCTATGCTGTTTGGTTGGAGGAACTCCCGGGGAATCCAAGAAAAGCTGGTTATAAGAGGGGACTATGGTTCATGCAATTATTTGGGTGTCCACAGAGGCTATCAGTGCCTAGACTGAAACAGTTCCAGATTGATCAAATGATAAAAGAAAATTGTAATTTCTCTAATGCCTTTCAGGTGTTGATATATAAAAAAAAAAAAAATAAAAAGAAAAGAGAAAAGAGAGAGATAAAAGAGAGAAAGAGAAAAGCTATTTTTTCTTTTACCAAGTTGAAGATCCTTCCTTACAGTTGTAAATTTGGGTCGTGTAAATCTAAAGGGTAACTCTGTCTAGGCTGTAAAAGGCTAAACTAGTAAACAGAGCTCTACTCGGTTTCCCCTTTTTACAATTTAGAAAAGCTGATCAGTCCAAAGTTCATCATTCAATCCAGTCATCCTGAAGAAAGTTTTATACCCTTTGTAATTGCACATCAGAAATCTTCCTTGAAGTAATTCAGCCTAGTATGTCCTTGGGAAATTTTAACAGCTAGCAGTTGGCAGTCAATTTATTGTGAAGAATGTCTGTGGCAAGGCATGATGCATGGTCTTTTTGTTTTGAAACTAGAGTCCTGGGTTCTAAAATAGTGCTACTATTTTACCCGCAGATATCGCCATTTGTTGAGAAGCAACACACCCCCACTGAAAAATGAGATTCCATCCTTAGAAAACCCTGAACTTCCATTTTTGCAGTAGGGACCCTCTTGATAATTTTCAGGGTTTAAATCCAAATTTGCTTGCCTCCTTTTTAAAGTTGTGTTTTTCAAGTGCTTTCTAGCATTGTTATTTCAAGACTTCACTTTCTACATGCTAGAATCATTCATGCACAAAGAAAATCTTGCACCGGTACGAGAAAAATCTAGAAAACAGATAGAAAATTCATGAAAAATCAAACTTTCCATTTTTAGTAGTGTCGCGATATCGCGACACTTCCATTTATGGAAATGTCGCGAAATCGCGACAGGAAAATAGAAAACCCGCTAAGTCCATTTAGCGTAGCGAAATCGCGACACTTTCCATTTTTGGAAATGTCGCGATATCGCGACATTTCCATTTTTGGAAACCGTCGCAAAATCGCTACCGACCGAAAGAGAGAGAAACAGTTGTACGGAAGGGCGCGATTTTGTGACATGTCGCGAAATCACGACAGGAGAGAGAAGAGTGGGTTGCAAGAATAAAAAATTGGCTAAGTATGAAAATTCGTCGCGATATCGCGACGTTTCTATTTTCGGAGGAAACAGAAGAAGCAAATTCAATTTATAGAACAATCTAGGGAATCCAATTCGCATTTCGCGAATTTTGTGACATGTCGCGAAATCGTGACATGTTGCTTGAAAAGGAAAGGTTGTGTGGCGGCTAGCGGGAGGTCGCGATTTCGTGACATGTCGGAAATCGCGACATGTCACGTTTTCGCGACCGATCGGGGAAGAAGTTGCATGGCTCTGGGGACGTCGCGATTTCGTGACATGTCACGAAATCGTGACATGTCTCAGAATCACGATAGGAGAGAGAAAGTTACCCAAAGGGCTAGAAGTGTATTCCAATCATAAACAGAAGGCGTCCTGGGATAGTGACACGTGTCAAGACACGTATCAGATGAAACAGAGGCCGACATGCAAGAAAGATTAGGATTTTAATATGTTTTAATGTTAAAGTTTTGATTTAATGTTTATTAAATTACTAATGCATCTTTTTGTCTTTCATATAGGAAGCCATCTGTCACCTACGGGACAACTTGAAAAAGGCTGTAAAGACAAAGTTAAAGTGCAGTTTTAATCAAGGACCGCCATGCTAGAGGAGAGGAGGTCGGTAAAGGCATTCAATGAGGATTTATGGCAGACTTAATAGCTTGAAGACCATTTCAACTCAGGGATGGATATGCAGAGATGGAATAGCGGAGAAGTGGTGACTCATCCGGCTCACCAACAGGAATTAATGAAAGCATTTATTTGCAGTTGCGGGTGAATGCAAGTGGCATTCGAATTTCTATCTTCTCCATTTATGGCGACTAATCGCACTGATTTGCAGAGGGGTTAAGTTCTATCCGGACTTTGATTTTAAAGTGGCTTTATATTGTAAAACCCGGTCCTAGGGTTTAAGGTGATAAGATTTAGGGTTTGAGAAAGATATTTTGAAAAGATCGGGATCTATCCTGAGTCTATAAATACAACTGCAAAATGTAATCGCAGGAGGCGGAGACTTAGAAATAAAAGGCTTATAAGCAATTTCTCGCAAATTTTGTTAAATCCTTTATTTTCCGGATCTGGGAGTTGATGTGCTTTTGCTTGTTTTCTAGTGGTAGCATGGCCGGGAGCCTAATATTTTATAGATCTGTGATAAGTGTATCTTCTTACGTTATCCGTTCCATTAAAGTTTGTTAGATATATGTTGTAAATCTGCCATTATCAAGTTTAAATATGCTGTTAGGCTTCAGTTGTTCTATTGTTTGCTAGGGGAAATTACAGATTTGAGGTTCAAGTTTGTTCTAATTGCTCTGTCTTCACTGTGTGAGCTAGGCTATCGGTGAAAGATACCAGTTTTAACCAACTTCCCTTCGATTTATAATTTTTTGCTAGATCTGTTCCATTTTGCCTTGTGCTCTTAGTTGAAAGTGATCTTAGAAATCTGGACACTTTCTTCTTTGATTTGTTCTGTTGTGAAGCTAGTAGTATAGATGAAATTGGTAGTTTTAAGTTTTACAGTTTAAAGTCTGATAAACTTCTCTTTCTGCCCTACCCTACCCTCTCTTTGCTTATCGTGAATGATCCATTTTTACTTTCTTTATTTGTCTTTTATTTGAATATGTTGACCCATGAGAGCTAGATCAAGAATCAAGTTAAATCCGATTGTTAACAAGTAACAACTTACGCAACTATCGAACAAGTTCAAGAACCCCCTGTAAGGTAACAGACGATCCATATTGAAATCTATTCCGAAGTAGAAAAGAGTGAATAGACATTCGACCCGACTCTGTAACTCGCACCTTGGATAACCAGCTAGATCCTAAAGTGAGTGGGATTCATCCCGTGGGTGTCTCCGGAGCTTCCTGCTCATCCTTCGCGGGGTGCGTATGAAAGCCGGACCAACACCTCCTAAGCCTATTTAATCCTAGGCCCTCCCCCTTGGCATTCCCCTGGCTGAAATTCCCTGTAACTCAAATTCTACACGCACTAGACCATCTTAAATCAATGTTTGCATTTGTATTTTTCTAAGTTTGTTTGCAGGAACTTCATTGTCTCTCAGCCGAAGCAAGCTCAGTTCATCTTAGACGATCTCATACAATCTCGGATGATCTCGACCCAATTTGAGACGATTTCAACTGTAGTTCACATTGGGGGCAATCAGTGCCCAGAGTTTGTATTTTCTCCACTCTTTTTCGCTGCATTATTCTGCATTTAGTTAATTCCATGGTTATTCTTTATTATCCTACATCTTGGAGTTCACCCATGTAGCTTTAATGCATAATAAAAGCATAAATTGTCATTAGATCATTATAATGCATTCGTGTCTTAGTTTGATATTATCATTTTAATGTTCTTACTACCATTTTACATCATTACCCTTTGTTATCATAGTTGCATTCTCTATATTTTGCATCTGTTTCTCTGTTTGTAGGTCTCTGACGAATTCGTCAGATCTCAGATGATCCTGTTAGATAGGAGACGATCCTGTCGAATTCCAGACGATCTTGACTGCTTCAAAAATCAGAACCTTCATCAGACATCCGGATCAGGTATGGGTCTTTAAACCATCTTGTTCTTTCTGTTTTTCTGTCCAAATCTATTTTTGTCTTCATTTAAATTTGCATTTCATATAGAATAGCTTAGACGCATTTTGGCCAAACCTAGGACTTGGATGATTAAAGATAAAACTGAACACATCAAATACATTCCCAACCTAGGCGTGGAAACTACCATTCAAATGTTTCCTGGTGAACCCACCATCCATCGAAAAATCACCATAATACACCTCCCCCGAGAGGCGGGACCTTCACAAGGCCTCTCAGTCTGAGGTACCGCACCATCCTTTTCACATCCCCCTTTCGGGCATGGATCCTATAGCCTAAAGGTAAGGGTGTGAAAAATTTGGAGCGATACAAATAGGTAGTATTATTTTTGTGGGTTTGATTTTTGAGGTTGTTAAATCAAATATTGGAGATTATAAGCATTAATTGAGTAATTATTTTTATGTATGCTTTGATGATTGCTAATTTCAAAGGAGTAATAAGGTGTATTTGAGTTTGATTATTTTTGTAATTGAGAAATATTTTTGAGAGAGTGTTAGTGTGATATTTTTTCATCTAACTATTGAAATTGGCAAAGAAGAAAATTGTGTTTAAGATAGCTTTTTAAGGGCACTTCTTCATAAAAAAAAAAGATATGGGCACATCTTCCTAGTGAGTGATTTTTGGATGTCGTGAATTAAAAGTTGGAGTGAAAAGGGTTGTTTGATAAGAATTATTGAGTTTGGTTTTTCTGGAATGGAATTTGATTCTAGAAACCTTCTTTGATCAGCATCATTGGAAATATTGAGTAAAGCTTCATATGCTTGAACTAGGAATTTGTGAAAGAACATGAGTATCATTGTTATGTGAAGTTGTGAAATATCTTGAACTAGGGTTTGTGAAAGAACATGAGTATCATTATTATGTGAGATTTTTTGATAAGCATTGATTGGAAATAATTGAGTGAGTGTTCATATTCTTGGACTAGGGTTTGTGAGCAAGGAATATTTTATTGAGTGATTGATTGAGTGGAGTTGGTTGAGCCTAGTCAAGTGGAAGTGTTGAAATGATAGTTCTAATTCTGTGAAACAAATTTTTCTATATTCTGAATTAATTTGAGAAAGAGGTTGAGTGTTTGTAAGTGTGAAACATATTGAGTCTCTAACAATTATCTATATGTTTATGTGGTAAAAAGAGATATTGAAAGTGATTGAGCATTGTGGTGAGTGTGAAGCATATTGAGTCTCTAACAATTCTCTATATGTTTATGTGGTAAAAAGGAGAGATTGAAAGTGATTGAGCATTATTGTGACTGAGAAATATATTGAGTCTCTAAAAATTCTCTATATGTTTCTATAATATTGGACAAGTTTTAGTGAGGATTTGTTGAGCAGATTTGAGGTAAGTCTTGATGAAGACTTGTTGAGTAGATTGGACAAGTTCTAGTGAGGACTTGTTGGACAGATTTGAGGTAAGTCTTGGTAAAGACTTGAGAATAGTTAGAGCAAGTTCTAGAGAGAAATTGTGGATAGACTAGTGTGAGCTTTTTGTGGAAGCTTACAAATTATATTTGAGATAAGTCTTTGAGAAGACTTAAGAGCAGAGTTGATTGATTGATTTGTTCAAACCTTGGGTTAAGGTTTGGGGCAGATCTAGTAGAGTTGATTTGTGATTGAGTCAATATTTGTGTTAAGGCTTGAGGATAGATTTGAGGATAGAGTTTGGTGCAGATTTGAGGACAAGTTTGTGCTAGACCAAATATAGATATTGAGCAAATTTATGCTAGATTGAAGGATTGTGTTTAGTGCAGATCAAAGATAAATAATGAGTAGATTTTTGCTAGACCGAAGGACCATGTTTAGTACATATTTTAGATAGAGTTGAGAGTAATATTTGGAGATGACAGAGTATAGAGGATGACAGTCTCCAGTGGATAGATATCCATTAGCCAGGGTAGTGAGGACATGCCTTTTGAGTGAGGATAGGAGTTTTTAGTGGATAAAGATCCATTAGCTAGTGTAGTGGAGGCAACCATTCTTCTAGAATATCACCAGCCAGAGTAGAGGATAAAGGAGTTCTCTTATGGATATAGATCTAGCGATATTGGTGTATCCTGTGGATAGAGATCCACAAACCAGATTAGGGGATTGGTGTCTCCTTTGGACAGATATCCATAAACATTGTAATAGGGAAAGGATTCCCAAAGATATTTGTTGAGAAAATATTAGTGAAATATTTTCTCCGTGGAGTAGCCCACATTGGGTGAACCATGTTAAATTGGTGTCTCTATTGTGTGTGATGATTTATGCATTGCTTTGGTTACTGCTATTGATATTACCATTGATTATATTGGATAATACTATTTGGGAAAGAAAAGTAAAAAGTGGTCTTATACTATTCACCCCCATCTTAGTATAAGCTTGTGTTCTTCAATTGGTATCAGAGTTGGTTCCTTCAAAAAATGTTTAATAGCTTGAAGGAAGATCTTACAAGAACACAAATGGAAAATAAAGGTAAAAGTAGAACCATGAGACACAAGAAGAAAATAACACACATGGTCATGAAAGAAAAGGAATATGAATTTGATGTTGTTGTTTTGAGAGGAGAAATAGAAATAGATTCAAGAGATGAATCAAGCAGTGGAGAGAAGGTCAGATTGATAAAGTTTTGTACCAGATGTAGGAAGATAGGTCACCATGCAGCTTATTGTCCACAAGAAGGTGAAGAATGTTTTGTTTGTGGTCAACTCGGTCATGATGCAGGTTATTGCAATGGGTTTAGTAGCGGTGAAGATGAATATGATACTCTCGGAACTAAAGTCCTAGAGGATTTTTTTTAAAATATAATAGGGATAGTAAAAACAGGTATGAAGAAGAAACTCTACTTTTAGCAATAGAAGAAAATGCTCCTATTTAAGACCAAATAAAAGAGAAAATTTTAGAAAAATAAAAGAAGGAAGCTACTATTAAGGAACTTGTTGAGTTGAGAAAAGAGAACTTAGAATTAAAGGCTCAAATGCAAGAATATGAGATATGTAAGATAAAGCTTCTACAAGATCTCTCTGAATTGAAATTTAAAGTTGAAAAGGCAAGGAGAGATAAAAAAGACATGGTTGAACAATCAAAAGTAAAAGAGCAAGAATGTAAAAGACTTATTGCTGATCTCAAAGAATTAAAAAGGGAGAACTCAGGATTAAGGGTTCAAGCTCAAGAAGATGAGAAAGCAAAAGCAAAGTTTCTACAAGAACTCACTAACTTCAAAATTAAGGTTGAAGAAGCAAGGAAAATTGAAGAAAGTATGGCTAAAAAATTAAAGACAAAATATCTAGAGTGTGAAATACTAGAACATGAGATATTTTCACTAAGGATGAAAGTGAAAGACTCTAAGGAAAAGCTACACAATTTTGAGAAAAATTCAAAGTCCTTGGATAGGGATATTAATGCACAAAGGTCATCAGTCACCAAAACAGGACTTGGTCTTGAAGAATAACAAGGGAGACAAGAAGCATAAAAAGGAGATTCAAGCTCAAGAACCTAATAAGGAGAAGCTTCGAGCGAAGAGAGTAAAAGAAAGAGTGAGAATTCTAAGGATAATTTGGACAACAAAAATTTCAAAAAGAAAAGGAACAATGCACAAAGGAGAAACAGATGGAACATGAATCAACACAGGGTAAAAGAGACTAAGAGACCAATGAGGTCAAGGCAAGGAAATTTCAATGGATGATGTTTCTCATGTCATAGATTTGGGCACAAGGCTTCACAGTGCAGGACACATGAAAGATAGAAATATGGGAACTTCGAAAATAGGCAACTTTTTCATTGGTATTGCTACTCATGTAATCAGTTTGATCACAAGACAATTAATTGCAGGGTTCATGATAGGAATAGATATGGCTTCACCAGAAGAAATCCCAAGATACTTTCACCTCCAAGGAATAATAATATTAAGTGTTAAAAGTGTAATAATTATGGACATTTAACAAAGTGTAGAGCAAAAATTCCAAAGACAAGCAGGAACAGGAACAATCAGAGGAATCAGAAGGATCATATGAGAAGGAAAGTGGACAAAGGTAAATATCAGTGCATGTTGGGAGTAGAAATAACCCCACCCCAGAATTAACCAATAGGAGGTGGGGGAGGGGCTAAGCTAAGAGACTCATTCTTAGCCTCGAGCCCCAAAGGTGACCCTTTGCCATTGATGTCAAAGGAGGAGAGATTTAAGTAAGGGGGAGAAATTTGATTTAAGGAGAGAGCATTGAGTCGGGGGAGCAGTTTTATAGGGGGAGCAGAATAGAGAAATGTTAAGAAATTGGAAAAGATAATTGGGTTGCCATTAATGAAAAGGGGGAGAGTTTTGGACATTTTGAGTGGTTGAGTTGTCATTGATGTCATAAGTCAGTTTCAGTGAGCAGTGCAAGAAGAAGCAATTTTGCAATCAGTTCAAAAAGAAAATCCAATTCCAGGTGGTCAGATGAGGTTCAAAGAGCAATAAAGAGGCCCAAGAAAAATAATATTATAATATTTTATTATAATATTAAAAGGGGAGATTTAAATTAATTTAAATAATTTCATTATAAATTAATTTAATTAAATTCTAAAGTTATTAAGTTAATTATAGATTAATTATAATTTAATTATAAAATTAATTTATGTTAATTAAAATAACCCTAAGGTTGGGTTATAAAGGTAATTATTTATTCGAATTCAAAATTTGAATAAGGCATCAACGTCTCTAAGGCATTGGCCTTGGTGTATAAAAGAAGTCAAGAACTTTAGCCAAAAACCTCCCATGCATTTTAACGATTTAATCGAAGCTCCAAAATTCATACACAAATAAGTGTAAGGTTTTCACATTTTAAAAGCTTTTGGTGGCAGAGGATAGGACAAAGAGGAGTGAGGCTCCTTTGTCCTCACACAAGGCGATGTAGCACAGTTGGAAATAGCGGGTGGCACTAAGACTTGCGGCAGGCTAGGAGAACAGGGTTCAAAAATTGCCACATTCATTTTGCAAGGAATGAAGGGTGTTCAGTTTTGTACCACATCGATTGGAATGGGATAAGAGGAAGGCTTAAGCCTTCCCCTTCGTGTGGAGGCTCGTAGCCCACGCGGTGGGCTAGCACCTTGATAAGGCACTCGGTTGGGAGTGGTCTCACATTCAAAACCCACCAAGACCTTTTGCTTGAGATAAAGGTATGCATTATTAATATTTGCCAAGGTTGCATGAGGTATTTTGGATTTTCTAAGGTTGAATGAAAAATAAAGTGTTGAAGAGTTATAATTTTTTTTTTTTTTAATTTTGTTATTGAGTATTTGAGGGAGATAAAAGGATAGGCAGTATTATTTTTGTGGGTTTGATTTTTGAGGTTGTTAAATCAAATATTGGAGATTATAAGGAGTAATTGAGTAATTATTTTTATGTATGCTTTGATTATTGCTAATTTCAAAGGAGTAATAAGGTGTATTTGAGTTTGATTATTTTTGTAATTGAGAAATATTTTTGAGAGAGTGTTAGTGTGATATTTTGTCATCTAACCATTGAAATTGGCAAAGAATAAAATTGTGTTTAAGATAGGTTTTGAGGGCACTTCTTCATCAAACAAAAAGGTATGGGCACATATTTCTAGTGAGTGATTGTTTGATGTTGTGAATGCTAAGTTGGAGTGAAAAGGGTTGTTTGATAAGCATTGTTGAGTTTGTTTTTTCTAAAATGAAAGTTGATTCTAGAAACCTTGCTTGATAAGCATTGTTAGAAATATTGAGTAAATATTTAATATGCTTGAACTAGGGTTTGTGAAAGAACATGAGTATCATTGTTATGTGAAGTTGTAAACTATCTTGAACTAGGATTTGTGAAATAACATGAGTACCATTGTTATGTGAAGTTGTGAACTATCTTGAACTAGGATTTGTGAAAGAACATGAGTATAATTGTTATGTGAAGTTGTGAACTATCTTGAACTAGGGTTTATGAAATAATATGAGTAGAATTGTTATGTGAGATTGTTTGATAAGCATTGATTGGAAATAATTGAGTGAGTGTTCATATGCTTGGACTAGGGTTTTTGAGCAAGGACTATTTGATTGAGTGATTGATTGAGTGGAGTTGGTTGAGCCTAGTCAAGTGGAAGTGTTGAAATAATAGTTCTAATTCTGTGAAATAAATTGTTCTATATTCTGAATTGATTTGAGAAAGAGGTTGAGTTTTTGTAAGTGTGAAACATATTGAGTCTCTAACAATTCTCTATATGTTTCTATGGTAAAAAGAGATATTTAAAGTGATTGAGCATTGTGGTGAGTGTGAAGCATATTGAGTCTCTAACAATTCTCTATATGTTTTTGTGGTAAAAATGAGAGATTGAAAGTGATTGAGCATTATTGTAAGTGAGAAACATATTAAATCTCTAACAATTCTCTATATGTTTCTTTAATATTGGATAAGTTCTAGTGAGGACTTGAGCAGATTTGAGGTAAGTCTTGGTGAAGACTTGTTGAGAAGATTGGAAAAGTTCTAGTGAGGACTTGTTGGACATATTTGAGGTAAGTCTTGGTAAAGACTTGAGAACAGTTAGATCAAGTTATAGAGAGAACTTGTGGATAGACTAGAGTGAGCTTTTGTGGAATCTTACAAAGCAAATTTGAGATAAGTCTTTGAGAAGACTTAAGAGCAGATTTGATTGATTGATTTGTTCAAACCTTGGGTTAAGGTTTGGGGTACATCTAGCAGAGTTGATTTATGATTGAGTCAAGCTTTGTGTTAAGGCTTGAGGATATATTTGAGGACATATTTTGGTGGATATTTGAGAATAGGTTTGTGCTAGACCAGAGATAGATATTAAGAAGATTGTTGCTAGACCGAAGGACTGTGTTTAGTGAAGATCAGAGATAGAGATTGAGCATATTTGTGTTAGACCAAAGGACCATGTTTAGTACATATTTAAGATAGAGCTGAGAGAAAGCTTTGGATGTGACAGAGTATAGAGGAAAATAGTCTCTAGTGGATAGAGATCTATTAGCCAGGGTAGTGAGGATAGGTCTTCTAAGTGAGGACATACATTTTTAGTGGATAGAGATCCATTAGCCAGTGCAGTGGAGGCAATAGTTCTTCTAGAATATCACCATCCAGAGTAGAGGAGAAATTATTTCTCATGTGGATAGAGATCCATGAACCAGATGAAGAGATTGGTGTCTCCCATGGATAGATATCCATGAATCAAATTAGGGGATTGGTGTCTCCTTTGGACAGAGATCCATAAATATTGTAAAAGGGAAGGATTCCCAAAGTTATTTGTTGAGAAAATATTAGTGAAATTTTTTCTTCGTGGAGTAGCCCACTTTGGGTGAACCATATTAAATTTGTGTCTCTATTGTGTGTGATGATTTATGCATTGCTTTGGTTACTACTATTGATATTGCCATTGATTATATTGGATAATATTGTTTGGGAAAAAAAAGTAAAAAGTGATCTTATACTGTTCACCCCCCTCTCAGTATAAGCTTGTGTTATTCATCCCATATGCAGTAACTAGGTGAAAAAATGAGTCAAATAAGAGCCCAATTACATGCTGACATAAAGACACTAAATGAAAATTGGAATTTTGTGTTACAAGAGTAGCACAAATTAAACAACACATTTAATAGTTGACTAAAGAAATTTAACAGTCATTTAACATGCATGGCTCATGCATACATCTGGCTTTGCAATAAGGAATTTGAGTATAAGGCAATAATTTTAGGAAGTTCAAAATGGGGAGTATGCAATACATTTCTCAATAATAACATATATAAAATGCCTGAGTTAGAATTTCTAAAATTTTATGGAAAGGACTCTGATGATTGGTTATATTAGGTAGACTAGTATTTTACTCTTCATGATGTTTCCTAGAATTTAAGGCTCACAATAACATCCTTCAATTTTAAAACTAATGCACTTCAATGGTACCAATGGTTGAGGAATATGCATTGAGATATCTCTTGGGATGAATATCAGAAGCAATTACTCATCTATTTTATCCCTAGTGAGTATGAGGACTTCACAAGAGATATCACCCAATTGAAAAAGCTGGTTAATAAGATCAATCGTGACTGGCATACTCAAATTTATCCCACCTTGTGGGTGTATTGTACTAGCGTGTGTACTTCTACATGAGTTTCCCCATATGTACTGGTTTATGGGTCTAAGGTAGTGTTTCCTTTTGAGCTAGAGATCCATTATTTGCACATCTTGTTACAAGATGCTGAGGTTGGTGATGCATTTTGTGCAGATCGTTTGCACCAGTTGGAGTTGTTGGATGAAAAGTGCATCCATGCCTTAGAGCATTTATGAGCCTATCAGGATAGGATTTGGTGATCTTATTATAAAAAGGTTTGTAATCATTCCTTTGAGGTTAGGGATCTTGTCCTCAAAGAAAACCAATGAAACACTAATGCTCGTGTTGATCTTCAAGGTAAATTTTAGCCCAATTGGCTAGGGCCGTTTGTGGTAACAAATAAGTTTGGTTCCAGTGCTTATAAGTTAGCTTCCATGGATGGTAAATATATTAAATAACCTATGAACATAATGCATTTGAAATTATATTATGCTTAACTTGTTCTTTATTTTTGCACATGTATTTAGTTAGGTCACATTGCATGTTTGCTTGACATGTTATGCACACTTGCCTATCATACTATGCATGCTTGCTTGTCATTATGTTCTTGTATATTGCTTGTCATATTGGCATTGTTGCTTGTTCATGACCACTTGATCATATAGTTTTTGGGCATTCATGACAATGGCATGTGATGATAACTAGTTAGGTCATAGCTCACATGCATTGCACTTTCACTAGGATTTTGATGCCTAGCAAAGCCTCAACCTAGGGCCCATGCATTTTCATCCCTTCTCTTATTTTCTTCCTTTGCTCTTTCTTCTCTTCTCTCTCCTTCTTGTATTCCTTGACTTTGAAAGTATTTACAATGATCATCATTTCTCTCCAAAGTCAAGGAATACAATCCTCTTTGGTATGTCCTTGTCTCTTTTGCAAGATTCTTATTTCTCCTTTGACTTCTTTGTTCTAGATAAGGATATACATTCTTCTCTTATTTGATTACACATTTCCTCCCTCTTGATTTTTCACTAGTTGAAACTTCAAGCTAGGGTACACACATATAATTCATTGCTTCTCATTTTATTCCTCTCTTTTCTTCTAGCACATGCACACACTCTCATCGTGTTATGCTCATATTGATTGGTCTATACATACACATACACCTTCTCAGGTAGTACTGGCATATACATACATCATTTTACATCAGCATACACTATAACACCCCTATTGGGTTACATCTCTCTTTTGACTCAGCGGGTCCAACACCCCATTATAGGATAAGCTCCTTGGCCACTTCAACAGGTCTCGACAACATCCTAGCGGGTAATCACCTCACAACAATCACTAGTGAGCAATCACCCATAATGGGTTACACTATACACTTCACTTATTGGTCCATATTTAGTGAGTACTACACCCATAGTGGGTTCTTCACTCCATACATGGACCATATTTTGAGCATAACATCCTCTAGTTAGGGTTCTAATTCAGATTTCTTCTTGATTTCAGATGGTTACCCTTTGGAGTTTTATCTTTGTCTTCTTCTTCTTTCACTTCATAGTTTTTTATTTCTTCTTATCTTATCTTCCCTTCTTATTTCTTTCCTCTTCTTCTATTCATCCATGCATTTCACACTAGCTGCATTAGGTTCATATTGTATCCAGTACTCTTTGGTTTGATTGTTTGTTTGCTTGCTTTGTTCTCTATGTTCTCTATGATTTGCCTTTTCTTTCTTTGCTCTTTTCGAGTTTCTTAAGGAAGTCCCTTTCCTTTCAAAACCCAATGGGGCACCCTAGCAATGGATACATTAATGGTAGTAATGTTTCACCCTTTTGTCCAAACTTGGACACCCCTTTTTTTTTGTGTTTGTTTCCCATAGGAGTTTACATCTTTCTTTGATGTATTTACTAGGCCATAAATGCATCAAAGAGGGGGGAAAATATAGACACGAAAAATTGACCCACTTTGAGTGGGCAATCTTCTTTAGTACCCTTAAGAGGCCCTCACCCCTTTCCAAGTGCAAGGAAAGCCTCTGTCCCTCCCCTTTTTAATTTGTTTGTCTTTTAGCGAAACTTCGCACAACGATATCATGCCCCATTAGGATGGGACACGACTTCACTATTTACCCAAGTTTTTTTATTTTATTATTTTTTTAAGCCCACTTAGACTCAAGTTTAAACCTCCTCGCGTGTTTTGGAATCAGTTGTGAGTTTATTTGTGCTCGCTTTCCTTCTTATGATTGTCTATAAAAGGAAGGATGTTCTTACCTTCTAGAGACATGTGAAGTTTAAGTGCAAGTGTGATATGTGAACTTTCTATGTGTGATCTATATGCAAATTATTTAGAGTTCAATTTTTATTTACTTTCTCTACTACAAGCTAATCCCTAAAGTGTGAATTTCGAATTGATCTTCGATTGCGTGGATTGGATTGATTTGTTGTGTGACTTGGTAGATTTGTGGCATAACTTAGAGAGATAGAGCACCCATATAGATACTTAGTTCTCTGCTACCTGCTTCTATGACATCCATTAGGGTTTTATCACTTTTTTGTCTATATTTATTTTATATTCTGCTTTCACTTCTTATTTTTCTTTAGTTTGCAATGAAATCACAACTAGCATTGGTGAGGCATGACTTCGCTTGCCCTAATTAGGGCAAAGTTATTTGCAAAAGTGAAATTGTACCCTATCTAGGTAGGGCATAACTTTGCTGCTTTGATATCGCACCCGCTCTAGGTGAGGTGTGATTTTTCCCTAGGGCACACCGGGGGTAATTTTTAGATTCTGCTTTCACTATTACATTCCATTCTATCTCTAGATCATACTACTATACTTTTCTTTCTATTTTTTGTTGTTGTATTTCTAATTTATGATTAAATCTCCAAAGGTCAATTTTTGATTTTGTATTACAAGGTCATATAAAAGGACCTAGGTAGCTTGACTACTGCTAGATCTATCATACAATAGCCTATGTAGGCCCCCTAATACTAATTTTATTTTTTAGTGTTTTATATGTGATCTTGCAGGAACACGAATATTTGATATCATTAGACAAGAGGTAGAAAAAGTCTAAATCAACCATCAATATAGATAAGTTCTCTATCACTCTTATTGGTTGAGAATCTAGTTTCATTGTTGATTTATAGGCATTTGAAAGTGAAGAGCATCTAGCTTGCATCTAAGGATAATTTTTGTGTATTTACTCCTCAATAGTTATGCTTTAAAAGTTATTTGAAATAGAACCCTAGGTTAGTGAGCATTCAAAAGAGAGAATCATTCCAAGATAGCTCTTGTATACCTGCATTCTGTTTCCAACTGTATTATTCTATTTTTTGCATTGTCCTTTATATTTTCTAGCTTAGATCTAGAAAGGCCAAATTTAGGTGATTGTTTGAAATGGAATACATCAAACAAACTTGAATATCCAGAGGACTTGGAATGAGTCCTAAAACTATTCTTGGTCAACCCTTCCCCCTAGCATTGAGTGTAAATCACAACATACCCCTGTCGTTCACCCCATAAAAGGGTTCTCTCCTTGCGAATCTAGCCCTTTTGTTTGGGAATTGTACATGGTAGGGCAATTTTCTCCCTCTACATATTTGTCTTCTTCTTCTTCTTCCACTTCACAATTTTCTATTTCTTCTCATCTCCTCTTCCCTTCTTATTTCTTTCCTCTTCTTCTATTCATCACACTAGCTACATTAGGTTCATATTGTATCTAGTACTCTCTGGTTTGATTGTTTGTTTGCTTGCTTTGTTCTCTGTGTTCTCTATGATTTACCTTTTCTTTCTTTGCTCTTTTTGAGTTTCTTAAGGAAGTCCCTTTCCTTTTGAAACTCGAGGGGGAACCCTAGCCATAGAGGCATTAATGGTAGTAATGTCTCACCCTTTTGCCCAAACCTAGCTACCCTCTTTTTTTGTGTTTGTTGCCCATAGGAGTTTACATCTTTCTTTGACACATTTACTAGGCCATAAATGCATCAAAGAGGGGGTAAACTGTAGACATGGAAAATTGGTCCACTTTGCCCACACAATATTTCTTAGTACCCTTAAGAGACCCTCAACCCTTGCCAAGTGTAAGGGAAGGCCTCTATCCCTACCCTTTTTCATTTGTTTGTATTTTAGCAAAATCACACACTCTCTTTACGAGGCATGACTTCGCGCCCCGTCAGGACGGGGTGCGACTTCGTTATTTACCCAATTTTTTTTAAATTTATTTTATTTTATTATTATTTTAAGCCCACTTAGACCCAGGTTTAAACCTCCTCGTATGTTTTTGTGTTAGCTGTGAGTTTATTTGTGCCCGCTTTCCTTATTTTGATTGTCTATAAAAGGAAGGATGTTCTTGCCATATAGAGACATGCAAAGTTTAAGTGCAAGTGTGATATGCAAAATTTTTATGTGCGATCTATATGCAAATTATTTAGAGTTCATTTTTTATTTACTTTCTCTGCTGCAAGCTAACCCCTGAAGTGTGAATTTTGGATTGATCTTCTATTGCATGGATTGGATTAATTTTTTGTGTGACTTGGTGGATCTATTACATATTTTGGAGAGATAGAGTACCCATCTGGATACTTGGCTCTCTTAAGCCTACTTCTATGATGTCCATTAAGTTTTGATCACTTTGTTTTTTGTATTTATTTCATCTTCTACCTTTTCTTCTTATTTTTCTTTATTCTGCAATGAAATCATACCTAACATTTGCAAGGCGTGACTTTGCTTGCCCTAATTAGGGAAAATTTATTCATAGAAGCGAAATCATGCCCTGCCTAGGAAGGGAATGAATTTTCTATTGTGATATCATGCTCACTCCAGTCGAGGATGATTTTTCCCTAGGGCACACCGAGGGCAATTTTTAGATTATGCTTTCACTATTACATTCCATTCTATCTCTAGATCATACTATTGTACTTTTCTTTCTATTTTATGCTGCTATATTTCTAATTTATGATTAAATATCCAAAGGTCAATTTTCTCTTTTGTATTACAAGGTCATCTAAAAGGACCTAGGGAGCTTGACTGCTGCTAGATTTGTCATACAATGGCCTATGCAGGTCCCCTAATACTAATTTCATTTTTCAGTGTTTCATAAGTGATCTTGCAGGAACATGAATCTTTGATATCATTGGAAAAGAGGCATAAAAAGGCTAAATCAACCACCGGTCTAGATAAGTGATCTATCACTCTTATTGATTGAGAATTTGGTTTCATTATCGATTTCTAGGTATCTAAAAGTGAAGAGCATCTAGCTTGCATTTAAGGATAATTTATGTGTATTTACTCCTACATAGTTCTTATTTAAAGGTTTTTTGAAATAGAACCCTAGGTTAATGAGCATTCAAAAGAGAGAATCAGTCCAAGATAGCTCTTGTATACCTACATTCTATTTCCAATTGCATTATTCTATTTTTTGCATTGTCCTTTATCTTTTCTAGCTTAGATCTAGAAAGGCCAAATTTAGGTGATTGTCTAAAATTGAATACATCAAACAAATATGAATATTGCGAGGACTTGGAGCGAGTTCTAAAACCATTCCTGGTGAACCCTTCTCCTTAGCACCGAGTGTAGAGTACAACATACCCTCATGGTTCACCCCACGAAAGGGTTCCCTCCTTGCGGATCTAGCCCTTTTGTTTGAGAATTGTACGTGGTAGGGCAGTTTTACCCCTCTACATATTTAATGGTAGTAATGTTTCACCCTTTTACCCAAACCTGGCCACCCCCCCCTCTTTTTTTTTGTTGCCCATAGGATTTTACGTCTTTCTTTGATGTATTTACTAGGCCATAAATGCATCAAAGAGGGGGCAAAATGTAGACACATAAAATTGACCCACTTTGAGTGGGAAATCTTCCATAGTACCCTTAGGAAGCCCTCACCCCTTACCAAGTGCAAGGAAAGGCCTTTGTCCCTCCCATTTTTAATTGGTTTGTATTTTAGCAAAATCATACCCCATATTTATGAGGTGTGACTTCATACCCGCAATATCATGCCCCGTCAGGATGAGGCATGACTTCGTTGTTTACCCAAGTTTTTTTAATTTAATTTATTTTATTATTTTTTAAGCCTACTTAGAACCAGTTTTAAATCTCCTCGCATGTTTTGGCATCGACTATGAGTTTATTTGTGCCCGCTTTACTTCTTCTTATTGTCTATAAAAGGAAGGATGTTCTTACCTTATAGAGACATGTGAAGTTTAAGTGCAAGTGTGATATACAGACTTTCTATGTACGATCTATATACGAATTATTTAGAGTTCATTTCTGATTTACTTTCTCTGCTATCAGATAACCCTCAAAGTGTGAATTTCAAATTAATCTTCTATTGCATGGATTGGATTGATTTTTTGTGACTTTATGGATATATGGTGTAGCTTGGAGAGATAGAGTGCTCGTATAGATACTTGGTTCTCTTCTGTCTGCTTCTATGATGTCCATTAGGGTTTGATCACTTTGTTGTCTATATTTATTTCATATTCTAATTTTGCTTCTTATTTTTCCTTATTCTATAGTGAAATCATACCTGGAATTGGCAAGGTGCAACTTCGCTTGCCCTAATTAAGGCAAAGTTATTCATAGAAGTGAAATTGTACCCCATCCAGGCAGGGTGCAACTTTGTTGTTGCGATTTCGCGCTTGCTCCAGGTGAGGAGTGATTTTGCCCTAGGGCAAACTAGGGGAATTTTTTAGATTCTAATTTCACTGTTACATTCCATTTTGTCTCAAGATCATACTATTGTCCTTTTCTTTCTGTTTTCTACTACTATCTTTTTTATTTATGATTAAATCTCTAAAGTTCAATTTCCTCTTTTGTATTACAAGGTCATATAAAAGGACCTAGGGGTCTTGACTGCTACTAGATCTGTCATACAATAGCCTATGCAGGCTTCCTAATACTAATTTCATTTTTTAGTGTTTCATAAGTAATTTTGCAGGAACATGAATCTTTGATATCATTGGACAAGAGGCAAAAAAATGCTAAATCAACCACTGATCTAGATAAGTGATTTATCACTCTTATTGGTTGAGAATATGGTTTCATTATCAATTTCTAGGCATCTAAAAGTGAAGAGCATCTAGCTTGCATATAAGGATATTTTTTGTGTATTTACTCCTGCATAGTTTTGCTTTAAAGGTTTTTTGAAATAGAACCCTAGGTTAGTGAGCATTCAAAAGAGAGAATCATTCCAGGATAGCTCTTGTATGCCTAAATTCTATTTCTAATTGCATTATTATGCTTTTTGCATTGTCATTTATCTTTTCTAGATTAGATCTAGAAAGGTCAAATTTAGGTGATTGTCTAAAACTGAATACATCAAACAAACCTGAATATCTCGAGGACTTGGAGCGAGTCCTAAAATCATTCTTGGTTAACCCTTCCACCTAGCACCGAGTGTAGAGTACAATATACCGTCGTGGTTCAACCCATGAAAGGGTTCCCTCCTTACGGATCTAGCCCTTTTATTTGGAAATTATACGCAGTAGGGTAGTTTTCCCCCTCTACACTATGAAGTCAATTTTGTTCACATCACATTTTACAATGAGGTTTAAGGATTCATGTGTCTCCTCTTGTAGATCTCTAAGGAATATCTAATTTCTTATTATTTTTGGACAAACAAGAATCTATAAAGATAATCCTCTAAGTCCTCTTCTTATTATTGCTTTATCCTAAAGAGTTTCTCTTTCTAGTCTTTCACTCTACAATATCCTTGGTATTTCTCTAAGAATTATCTCTCCATTTATTCCCATGTTTGTATAGAAATTTGATCTCACCCCATAAACCAATACATATTTAAGTCTTTGAGTGTTGATGTGAATAGTTTAAGTTTTTTGTTATCATTTTTGTAGTCATAGGTCTAACAAATAACTTTGAATTTGATCAAGAATTGGTTTGGATCTACTAATGTGATTTCCATAAAATTTGACAATATAGACAATAAAATATATTTTATAGGGGTTACTATTTTGAGTTCTAACCTGATAGGGTATGTAAATATTCTAGTTGCATTGCTACCTTGTCTAACGATGTTTGTATTACTTTTTCTATCCTCTATGTTTGTATATTCCCAAAAAATATTGTAAACTTTCTTGAAAACTATGGGAGATAATGTATTATATGGACTTGATGGAGGAAAACTACTTGATTGATTACTCAATTGTTCCTAAAGGCTTGCAAGATCTAGATATTCAAAAATTGGTGATGGTTATTATCTCCTAGAGCTTTCTCTTAAGTTTATCTTAGCTATTGGTAACTCAACATTTTGTTCAACCTCTTAGAATTAACATATATTTCATGTGACTTGTCGAAGGGTTTTGGTTAATTAATCTACCCATCATATTATTTGATCTATATATACATCCTATCATAACATAAAAATTAATTTCTAAAAAATAGTTAAAGTAAAATTCATTAATAAATCAAATCTCGGGCCTCGCCAAACTGAACGCTTGTCCCTTTCCTGGTGCTTTCAGTAGCATAAAAGGTTTAAAATGATTGTGGCATGGTGGTTATAGGGGTGGACTGCATGAATATTTGTGTGGCGGCTTCTAGGGAGGACAGTTCAGAATACTATGGCAGCCATAAAAGCTAGACAGCCTGCCCGGATTCGTGGCGGCTACCAATTCCACCATGGAAAAAAAAAATCATTAATAAACCTAGAAGACTTAATGTTTGGCTATGCTTTCACATTGTAAACCAATACTTTAACTTGATCCTTGATAATACCATTGTTTCTATTATAATATCCCTCACTAGACTTCATCTTACTCTATTAAAGTGTAGTGATAAAATCAGCCTTCTATCATAGATTGTTGGACTAGCCAAAATATAATCATAAGATCACCTCAAGTAATACTGGCCAAAGCACAATCATAGGACCACCTTGAGAAAAATTGGTATATATAGAGGTAGAAATAGACCAACTATAACTTATGTGGGCTATGAATAAGGATATGTGATTTAGTGTTTATCTCACAAGTTCATTATTTGTGATATCATAGTTATAATATCACTTTTTCTTATGATAGCAACAAATAAACTATAGTTGGTTAAAATATATGAAGTAAGGATATGTGGTCTAGCACATCTCTATGGTTCAACTAAAATGATATTTTACAAGAAGGATGATAATATTGAACAATTACTAAAAATATCTAGCAATATTTGATCCCTAGGCAACAATGCCAAAAAGTTACAAGCATTGATGGTTCTTATACTTTAAAAATTGTCAATCCAATGTGGTATTTGATGGTTGTATATTCTAAATATAATAAGCTTGTGTTGTTATTAGGTCTTATAAGGTTTCCTAGGAAAAGAACTTGTATAAAAAGAAATTAAAACACACTTTTAGAAAAAATAAATTGAACATTGATAGAAAAATAAATCTAATCTAGTAGATGCATTAAATTATCCTAGGAGCACAATACATTTGTTAAAATAACTAGCAATATACATTTATAAATAAAATAATAATTTACAATTACTAATACATTTAGAAAACAAAAAATAACTACTATATATATATATATATATGCAACTAAAATAGCCTTTCGTTGTGCTATTGGAATGTGCCCTTACTCCATATCCCAACAAAAGGTAAAACTAATTAAAAATAAAACTATAATTATAACTTCCCCTCCAAAATACAAGTTACCTTTTGAGAAAAGATAAAATACCACAATTAGAATCTCCTCTCATCTTATTAATTTTGCGTCTCCTTTTTTTAAGTACAAGGGACATATGTATACAAAGGGAACACATAACTATACTACTAATATTTGGGAGAGAAATGTACCTCTTTTAAAAAAATAACAAAATGATGTAAAAATCACTAATTATCAGGAGGAATCTCTTTTTGTAGAAAATAACAAAATGGCATGACAACCACTAATAATTGAGAGAGGAATCCTTTTTATAATAACCATTAACTTGTTTTAGTAAAAAGTTGCTCTAACCATTCTTTTATAGTTTTAAAATATAAGCCATGAGATTCCTAACCAGTCTTTTGAATGTCATTAGTCCAATGGTAAATATTCACAAATCTAACCCTAAAATCACATAAAACATATCTAAAAAATTTAGTAATGCATTTTCTCTATTCATTGTCTAGTCAAAATATTAATACAAATTATAGGCTAGTTCATAATTAAGCATTCATTACCAACACATTAAAATGGGGTTAATAAATATTACTTTTGCACAAGGAATTTTAGAGCCTCATTAGAAACCATATCTCTAGCATAGAGATATGCTCTTTTACTTCTCTCTAAAATGATTATCCCACCACTTCATCATCAATACCATTAATCTCATTCATATACCCCACCCATAACCCAATAATGTTATTTGTTCCAACTTTCCCTCTCTTCATTGCTTTCATCTCCTCCCAAACCATTTCAAATATGGTTTCTTATACATGGTTCACCCTACCTTCTTTCTACCATTTCATTCTTAGTATGCTAAAATAAATAGATATTGTAAGCTCCTCAATAGAAGTAGACTTGTAAATAACCACCCAACTTGGTCTAATTGTGATCCTTACACATATGATAATAAGGATAAATGTGCAATCTTGTGTATCTAAATCCATGATTTAACTTCCCATGTAAATGATTTCACTATAAGGGATTAAAATATAGATATGATAGAAGAACACCTATGTAATACACATCAACAAATCAACAAAAATATTGTAGGAGATTTTGTGCCAACAATAAGACTCAGGGTTATGCATAAGGGGTTGGACTTAAAATGTACTTGTAAACAAATGGTGAATCCTAATAAAAATAAAGGTGAATCATGGTGAATCCTAAGCAAATCAAATCAATCATCTTCATACAAAAATTTGAGGCATTTGAAACCCTAAAAAGTAAGGTCATATTTGGAATACATTTTGACCTATTAATCACCTTATAACTTCATAAAAACACCACCATTAGATCAGTCTTGAAAAGAGCTTTCCAACGAGTACAAATATACCTATTTTTGGATATATATTATGGCAAATTGACCCTAAGAAAAAATTGATCCTAAAAATTTTAGGCGAATGGGCCGATGTCGAGGGTCCTCATATTCGCCAATTTCCAATTTTGGAAATCCTAATATTCGCCCAATTTGCAAATATTCACTATTGTACATAACCATGACAACACTGCCTATGCTAAGAATACAAGTGGCTAAAGGAGGAAGACACATATTATTTTCATAAGCACACCACTTTGACACAAGTAGGATGACTATAATAACATTGAACTACCTCACTAATATAACTTCATTAGACTTACATTGAGCAAGACCCTTGGGGATGGTATAATTTTTAGAACAAGAAAATATGGCAATGTCCTTGAACTATTTATAGGTCATAAAGGAGATGCATGATTACATAAAATAAAACCAAGATCTTGCAATGACATTATAAAGAAAAAATATGGGCACGTGAAGTAAATTTAACATTACTTATATTGATTCCCCCAAACCCTATAAGGGGGGCGATGTCCAAGGTTCAAATCTCAAGCCTCATCGGACTGAACGCTTGTCCCTTTCCTGGTGCTTTTAGCAGTGTAAAAGGTTTAAAATGATTATGGCATGGTGGTTATAGGGGTGGACTACATGAAGATATGTGTGGCAATTTCTAGGGCAAACAATGCAGAATACTATGACGGCCATAAAAATTCGGATAGCCTGCCCGGATTCATGGTGGCTACCAATTCCACCATGTAAAATAAATAAATAAATAAAAATATTACTTATATTGAGGGAAAGCCAAATATCTTGAAAAATTAGAAGGAAGATCTTCAATAATAGGTTGACAAAGGAAAACAATAGAAACAAAGCTTAACAAGCCAATTATAGATAGAGAAATAAAAGGTATCTGAGGTATTGAAAAATAAATATGAAGAGATTTAAATGCTAAAGCAGATTGAAAAGAGCCTGAGAAAGAAGAGAAATAATGAAAACTCAATTATTATCTATCAATATCATCAGATATCAATGGATCAAATCCTTGATGAGATGATACAAGCCAAGGTACACTTGTAGCATGTGTCAAAATGTAAAAATATGGTTAATCAAGATTAATTGGCCATCAATAATACCAAAATAGAACTTTTCTCAAAGGCAAATCATATAATGAGATGTATGCATAAGTTATCCAATAAATAGCTCCAACAACTAGGATTACCAAGTAAACAGGTAATGTAGGTCTGATTAATAAACATCCTCTACAACAATAAATATTGGAAGCTTATAATGCATATTACAATTGCCTAAAATAAATAGTGGAGAAGATGAAGGATGAAATAGCCCAACTAGAAAAATTGGACTTCCAAATCCTCTCATTGGTAAGAGTGACATTGTGTTAATTGAATAACATGATTAAGAACAAAAAAAATTGCGTAGACAAATACTATTTCTCCTATAAAAGTAGTATTTGAGGATCCTAACATCATTACAAATATAGATATGCTACTAACAAGAATATATTTGGTGATAAAATTATAGGAAGAACTACCAAAAGAAGAATATAACAATGTCTAAGAACTCATAACAAACATGAAGAACATAAAATTTTCTTTGGATGATGAATGGAAATCATTGCAAAGCCTCCTACTAAAATAAAAATAGAAGAGACATCTCAATATTTTTTTCAAATTGACATAAGTTTTTCTTGATTCTAATCCTAAATGAGTAAGGCTAGTCTAGGATCCTCCATCAATTAGGCTTGGTGTACTGAGTTATTATTATTGTCTCAAAATTACGCATTGACAACACAACCAAGGAACACAAGGTGGAATGAAAGGTTATCCTACAATAAATGTTGGATTCAAAGTTTTGAACAAGAGGATGTACATAAAAATTAATGTTCAAATCTAGTTTTGAGAAGAAGACTAAATATCAATACAAGTTCATACATAAAATTGGCTAAGTATGGAATACAAGGATGTTTCAACACATACTAGTGAATCATCCATAGGCTAGAAAACAAAGCAATGAGGTATTAACAAGCAAGTGAGTCATTATATTAATAAGTTAAATAGAGGAAGAGGATAGTTTTGAAGCATGGTTTGCAAGATAGCTAACTGTAAGGATTTTTTTGTTATCTTTTTATGTTTAAAATGATGTAAAAAAAGGTTGGTTGAGTTAGTCAGGGTTATAAATAGTGTTAGAAACTTCTACTATAAATAAAAACAATAGGATCCATTGTAAGTATATTTTGATCATTTATGAATATCAGAGCTATGCTTTGTGGTTTTTAATTCTAATCTTGAACTCATATTATAATTAATGGAAATACTGTGCATGGAAATTATGAATCAATTGTTTCATTTGGGCTCTTTATTTATACATAAATAGTGCTTGTGGTTTAATCCTTTCTTCCATTATTTTATGCTTTGTGAAGATTTTATCACACTAATATTATTTGATCACTTCCAATTGTTGTTGCAAGACTAATCTTGCTACGATTATAGTATTTCTTTTCATTGTATTTATTTTATTTCTCACATATTTTTTCCTCTAAATTTAATTTTTTATACATTAGATTAATTTTAGTTTCACTGGATTAGTAAGGAGCCAACTTGAATTTGAAGGTTGGAATGGACAAGAAATTCCTTCCAATTACTGGTATGTGACTTGTGGGCACATACCTTTATGTGAAATTAACAAATAGAATAATTTTTTTTTCACATCCATGAAGTATGACACCAAAAAACCTATGCAACTATAAAATTACAATATTATTAATGAAAATATAAATCTCACTTGATCCTTAAAATAAGAAACAAGTTTGTCTAAAATTATAAGTCTTGATCCATTATTATTTTCTTGTAAAGTGGTTAGCTTTTATTGCTAATTTTGAAATTCTCCTACTTTTTTTATATTTGGATTTCCAAATAATCTTTTCATATAGAATCCATTGTTAGAGTATAAACATAACTAGCCTATATACTATTTTAAGATTTATATTTCATTTGAAGAATTGGTTTGGATCTACCGATGCGATCCCCCTAAAATTTGGCAATATAGACAGTGAAATATTTTTTGTAGGGGCTACTATTTTGAGTTCTAACCTGATAGGTTATTTAAATATTCTAGTTGTATTGCTACTTTATCTGACGATGTTTGTATTACTTTGTCTATTCCCTATGTTTGTATATTCTCAACAAATATTGTAATATTTCTTAAAAACTCTGGTAGATGATGTATTGTTTGGACTTGGTGGGGGGAAACTACTTGGTTAATTACTCAATTGTTCCTCAAGGCTTACAAGCTTTGGAGATTCAAAATTTGGTAATGACTATTATCTACTAGAGCTTTCTCCTAAGTTTATCTTAGTTATTGGTAACTCAATATTTTGTTCAACCTCTTAGTGTTGATGTCTATTCCCTATGAATTTTTGTGGGGGTTTGATTAATGTCTACCACTCATATTCCTTGGTCTATACATACATCCTATCATAAAAAAAAAGAACTAAAGTGAAATTCATTAATAAACCTAGAAAACCTAATTTTTGACTTTGCTTTCACGTTGCAAACCAATAACTTAACTCACTCCTTGATAACACCATTGTTCCTATTGTAAGATATCTTCCTAGCCTTTCTCTTACTCTATTAAAGTAGTAATATGATCACCTTTGTGTCATAGATTGCTAGATTGACCAAAATATAAGCATAGGATCACCATAAGTAAGACTGGTCAAAACTCAATCATAGGACCACCTCAAGAAAAAGTGGTGTATATAGAGGTTGCAATATATCAAGTATAATTTATATGGACTATGAACAAGGATATGTGGCTTAACACTATCTCACAAGGTCATTATTTGTGATATCATAGTTGGAGGATCACTTTTTGCTTGTGACAACACCAAATAGACTATAACTAATTAAAAGGTATGAAGTAAGGAGATGTGGTTTAGCACATGTCTCTGTAGTTCAAATGAAATGATATTTTACAAGAAGGATTATAATTTTGAACAATCACTAAAACTCTCTAGCAATGCTTGATCCCCCAAAAACAATGCCTAAAAGCAACAAGCATTGATAATTCTCACACTTCAAAATTGTCAATTCAAGGTGGCATCTGATGAGTGTATGCGTTAAAAAGAATAAGCTTGTATTAGTATTGGGTCTTCTAAGGCTTCCTAGGAAAATAACTTGCATAAAAAAAAATTAAAACACACTTGTAAAAAGTAAAATAGCACACTTGTAAAAAATTTAACGTAAACAATTGTAGGAAAATAAATCTAATCTAACAACAACATTACATTATACTAGAAGCATAATACATTTATTAAAATAAAATACAACAACAATAATCATTTATAAATGAAATAATAATTTACATTTAATAAAACATTAAGAAAATAACAAATTAACTACTCTAAAATATATATATACAACTAAAACAACCTTCCATTGTGCTATTGGAGTGGGTCCTTACTCCATAGTCCAACATAAGGTAAAACTAATTAAAATTAAAATTAAAACTATAGTTTTTCCTAAAAATATAAAAGTTACTTTTTGGGAAAAAATAAAATACTACAATCAGAATCTCCTCTTTGTCTTATTAATTTGACGTCCCTTTTTTCTAAGTACAAGGGATATATGTATATATATACACACATACACAAAGGGAACACATAGTTATACTACCAATATTCAAGAGAGAAGTATCCTTAAAAAAAAATAACAAAATGATGTAACAATTGCTAATAATCGAGAGAGGAATCCCTTTTGTAGAAAATAACAAAATGGTGTAACAATTGCTAATAATCAAGAGAGGAATCCTTTGCATAATAGCTATTAACTTGTTTTAGGAAGAAGTTTCTCCAACCACTCCAAGAATATAAAAAACATAATTAACAAATATATTGTTATTTTAGCTATAATTGTTGTTAAAATAGAATCTACTATTTATTCTGGTTGTAATTGTTGTTAAACAAAATCTACTATTTACGCTGGTTATAACTATGGTTAAAAAGAATCTGGTATTTATTCTGGTTGTAACTACTATTAAATAGAGTCTACTATTTATTTTTATTGTAACTATTGTTGGATAGAATATGCTATTTATTCTAGTTGTATCTATTTGTAGACACTAAAATCATGTCAATACGATTAGGCAATCAAAAGCATTGACTAGTTGACATCATATGGCCCCCTTGGGCAACCCTTAGAGGTTTAATAGTGGTCCTAACCACTTTTGGGAGATTTTACCCCACTTTTGGGAAGTTTTGGGGCATGTAGGCATGGTCGTCCCACCTAGGGATGACCATAGTCCATGGTTGTCCCACCTAGGGACGACCATGTGTGGTCATCCCTGGGTGGGACAACCATGGAATTTGAACCCAAAAAAGTCAAAATACGGAAACATGGCACCCACGAACTGCTATTTATCCCATGTATTATATCATGTGGGTCTAAGGGTATAGGAATATTATGACATGTTGCATATTTGAATCCCAAAATGGAGATGCCTTCCCCCTCCAATGCATGACAAGTTTTGGACAAGTGGCACCTCTTGCCCAAAATGCCCTTGCATGCCTATTTACCCAAAGGATTCTCTTTGGCTATAAAGTGGATCCATTTTCCACACAAGATATAGAGAGGAGTTTTGAGACATAGCAACGAAGTGCTACCAAGATTTCCCCTCACCTTTTTGTGTCTTTTCCCTCAGAATCTCTACCTAGCGAAGGAGGTTGTGAGTGATCTAGGAGGCACAATGTTTTTGTAAAACTGAATCAATTAAGTGAATTTCACCATAAAATTTAATGAAAACACTATTGAGGAGGTCCCCAACCAATTCATAGAGGAATTGGTGGTAAAATAAGGGCAAAATTGGTGGTCATCCCACCCTAGGACGATCCCCATTCTGTGATAGCCACCACCATCCCTGCAAGGGACTATAGAATATCTATGCATGATTTCTTTACTATTATTTTTTAGACATATTTCTGGGTTATCATATGAGTCTCCTATCCAAATATGCATTTAGGAGTCATATTGAGCGCTATGTTGCATTTTTAGTGTTTTGCAAGCTTTCAGGGACCATCTGAATATGCACATGAAACTATTATTGATTTAGAAAATATTACCATATGGGTTCTCTTAAAATCATTTTTTATGGATAATTCCCAAGTTTAATTTGATTTGGATATGTTTAGGCCTAGAAATTGCTTGTTTTGAGTTTTGGAGGTTTAAGAAGTGCACTGCAAAAACGCAACATCATCGGATGCAATTTTTGATTTATTTTTGGTGAAATATTTCCAAAACCATCTATTTTATATACATCTAAAATTTTGAGTCATTTGGAGTTGTTTTAGATAGGCATATTGCATATTCATGTTTTCTAGTCTTTTAGTGCCTATGGGGTTTGCATGTTTTCAATATACACACTTGCTATTTAATAAATTGAGTTTCCTTATGTGTAGGTGCAGGTATTACAAAATATAAGGAAGGAATACAAGATAATAATAGTTAAGAACAAATTAGTAATATCATAGTCCCACCCACCTCAACTATGGGTACAAGGAAAACATTGGAAGTGCATACGAGCTTCTTTGAAAGGACTTGATCCTTTGGACACCCCATATTTGTAAAAAATTATATCAATATAGAGCCCTCAAGGGTACATTTATGTAAATTTGGTTTTGATAAATCAAAATAATATAAGAAAGCTTCATTTCACTTTGTTTTGTGCGTTTTAGTTATCTATCCATGCTTACTTGAATGCTTCCATTTTGATGCTCATAACACACTAGCGATAGATGCGTATTTTTTATCTACATTAGGTGCACCATTTTTCCCCTCCTACCACCTCCACTATTAGCCACCTTAGTTTCCTCTCATCCCTATGGCACTGGTAGACCATTGGTTCACTGGGAAACCCCCTGTTGTAGCCCAAACTATCGCATAATCTGAGCGTAAGGGAAGTACTCCTGCTCTATCCCATGTCGTCCAAACAACCATCTAACTTGCCTCACCCAATGGAGCTACACCTCAGCATCAACCCATGCTAGGAAATACCTATACAATCTCCAGAACACATCAAATTCTCTGAGTCCTGCAAAATATTGGGCATAATGGTCCACATTGATGGCAAGGTGATGACTCTACCCTACCTCTCAGACCCGCTACCATAAGGTCCTATAGCCAATATATAATTCTGCTAGTTGTGCCTGTATCATCCATTGAAATCCCTACAACCCATCAACCGCTATATGCTACCATCCCCAAACTTGCAGTAGGAAGTTGCATCCCAAGCCCTGCTACCCCTGGGAGCAGATCTCGTACAACTCATCATACAACCGTGCTAGTAGTGTTGTCCCCCATGCCATCACCAGTGGCTGCCCCACAATGCACCCTACTATAGTAAACACTAACTATAGAAGGTTCCAGGGAAATCTAGAACCTGACGAGTCTGGTAGTAGCATATTTGAGATTAGTGTCATAAGCAAAACATACCTCACACCCAATACTATGGTCTCATACCAATACCCCACCAATATGCCTCTGCTAAAATAGTCATCTATAACCTCCTTCATGATCTTACCAAAGGACCTCTCCATCACTGCATCCCTTCGATCTCAGTGAGTAGACTCGACCGATTGCCCCTCTATCAAAATGCATAGTATCTGATAGACATCCTCCAATATCACTACCATCTCCCCTATCGGTAGGGGGAAGGTGTTGGTGCATGGATCCCACAAGTCAATAAGCACAATAAAGTAGGCACGATCACCCACCATGGGCTCTAACCATGTCACATGCTTGAGTCCAATAGCATCGAGCCATTCCCAGTATTCCTCATTTAATAAGTCTCTCATGGTATCAAACCCTAGGATGGCCACCAATTTTGTTTTATCAAAACAACTTAAAATGCATAAAAAATGGTCCAAAACCCACCAAAAATAGCTCAAATTTGGTCAAAATCTAACAAGCATGAACCCAAATTGCTCATGGATAAAGATAAAAGTCCTTAATTTAATACCTAAGAAGGCCATTTTTGCTGGACCACCCCACTTGACTCATTTCTTCCATGAAATGCCAACAAAGTCACCAAAATCCTCTAAAAAATGCTTCATTTTTCAATGAGTAAAATCGAAGGAAACCCTAACAAAGTCATATGTGTCAAGTGACTCGTCACTTTTATCAATTATCATTCCCTAATTGACTTGCCACTTGAGGGGTAGTCATACTTAGCAAGTTCATAATCACAATCAATAATCACACACTCAATAATGCAAATTGTGTTCGTTAAACGAATCATTGACACAGATAATCATGCTCCTGCTTGGGACAACAAACAAGCATAAACTTAAATCAAAAAATGCTTGGAATTATGAATCATGAAGGATAATAGGCCCTACATCCTTATGAAATGAGTAGTGTCCAAGGTTAAGTCAAACTGCAATGCAAGGTTGCACTTGAAGCAAGTTCCTTAGCTCATCAGAAGCAAGGATTCAAGAACGCATGCTCTTTCCATGATTGGGGCATCTAAAGTTGGTTAGGTTATTGAATAATCCTAATAATTCAAAATTTTAGTCATCTATTTTTTCTTAGCGTTGTTTTGCACATAATGCATCTCAGAAAGGGGCATCTATAGACACTAAAATCATGTCAATACGATTAGACAATCGAAATCATTGAGTAGTTGACATCATATGGCCCCTTTTGGCAACCCTTAGAGGTTTAATAGTGGTCCTAACCACTTTTGGGACCTTTTGCCCCACTTTTGGGAATTTTTGGGGCATGTAGGCATGGTAATCCCACCCAGGGATGACCATAGTACATGGTCATCCCACCTAGGGATGACCATGGAATTTGACCCCCAAAAAGCCAAAATATGGAAAAATGGCACCCAGGGACTATCATTTATCCCATATATTCTATCATGCAGGTCTGAGGGTGCAGGAATATTATGACATACTGCATATTTGACTCCCAAAATGGAGATGCCTTCCCCCTCCAATGCATGACAAGTTTTGGACAAGTGGCATCTCTTGCCTTGCATGCCCTTGCATGCCTATTTGCCCAAAGGCCTCCTTTGGATATAAAGTGGATCCATTTTCCACACAAGATATAGAGAGGATTTTTGATACATAGCAACAGAGTGCTGCCAAGATTTCCCATCACCTTTTTATGCCTTTTTTCCTTGGAATATCTACCTAGCGAAGGAGGTTTATGAGTGATCTAGGAGGCACAACTTATTTGCAAAATTGAATCATCTGAGTGAATTTCACCACTAAATTTTATGACAACACTATTGAGGAGGTACCTAACCAATTCAAAAAGTAATTGGTGGTAAAATAAGAGCAGAATTGGTGGTCATCCCACCCCAGGATGGTCCGCATTCTATGATAGCCACCACCATCCCTACAAGGTATTGCGGTAGGTATGTACATTATTTATTTACTATTATTTTTTAGACATATTCTAGGGTAGCATATGAGTCTCCTGTCCAAATTTCATGCATTTTGGAGTCATATTGAGCAAGATATTGCATTTTTAGTGTTTTATAGGCTTTCGAGGACCATCTAAATATGCACATGAAAATATTACTGATTTTGTAAATCTGACCATATGGGTTCTCTTAAAATCATATTTTATACATAATTTCCAAGTTTTATTTTATTTGGATATGTTTAGGCCCAAAAATTGCTTGTTTTGGGTTTTTCTTGTTTGAGAAGCACACTACGGAAACGCCATGTCATCGGATGTAATTTCTGTTCTGTTTTTGGTTAAAAATTCCCAAAAACTTATATTTTAAATACATATGAAATTTTGGGTCATTTGGATTTGTTTTAGATAAGTGTCTTGTATATTCATGTTTTCTAGTCTTTTAGTGCCTGTGGGGTTTGCATGTTTTCAATATACACACTTGTTATTTAACAAATATGGTTTCCTTGTGTGTAGGTGCAAGTATTACAGTGTAGAAGGAAGAAATATAATATCATAATAGTTAAGAAAAAAGTGGTGGCATAATAGGTTTGCCCACCTCAATTGTGGGTACGAGGAATAACATTGGAAGTGCACACGAGCTTCTTTGAAAGAACTTGATCCTTTGGGCACCCCATATTTGTAAAAAAATGTATAATTCTATATCTCTCAAGGGTACATTTATGTAACCATGGTTTTGATCAATCAAAATAATATAAGAAAGCTTAATTTCACTTCATTTTTTACGTTTTGGTTATCTTTTCACGTTTACTTGAATGCTTCCATTTTGATGCTCATAACACACTAGCGATAATTGCATATTTTTTATCTGCATTAGGTGCACCATTTTTCCCCTAATTTAGTGGTTATCATGGTGGGACCCTATCCCTATTGCTTAATTGAATGTTTAACCTTGGTTTTTGCTTGGTTTCTATTATAGGAATTGGTCGTTCTAGCCTGAAATGGCCCTTGGACTGCTCCTCATGCCACCATAGGACGGCCACACAACCATCCCACCCTTGTAAGGCCATTGCACTAGCAGCCATCCCAACCTGGAATTACCACAAAATAAAGCATTTTCTGCTCTAATTTCCAAAAATAATAAGTTCCTGGGCTGATAAGGTAAGTACCTAAACTCCCTGTTTTCTGTTACACAATCAAAAGTTGCCCAAATTTGGTTTTTCTTGCATTATTTGATTGCTATAAAGGTAGGAATTAAGGTTTATTTTTCTTATAAAAATAAAATAGAAAATAAAAATAAGAAAAATAAAAAATAAGTTAAGTAATGATGCATCTCTATGGTTTACTTGCTTGTAGCCTACCCAATGGGTAGGTTCTCATTTAGGGTTTGCATCTTCTAGGTCTCTTTTTATCTAGCCTTTTGAAATTTAAATGCCATTTCTTTGCATTTAGTGAATTATCATCGAATGCTTCATTTTTTACTTTCTTGGTCTTAAAAAGAACCACATACACCATGTTCCACTTGAATGCTAGTGAGTTGGATTTCATCACCAACCACTAGTAGAGGTCAACGACAGTGGCTTTCATATCCATCCATTGCCTCAAATCCTACAAACCCTTGTTATTTGCCAATACCAACTTCAAGATCTATCCTAACTATGCAAAATAGCATACATTCCTCTTCGTGGGGGTGTATCACTATGCACGGGATGCTAGGTGAAGATCAACAGGACATGTGCTCCTTGCCCGGGTGTGGGTTTCATATCCACATTTTGGGGGGTTTACGTGACCGTGACTTTCATTGCTGGTTTTTGAGCTACAAGCATATAGGTGAAATCCAATTAAACACAAGATTATCATCCAACAAGATTTCAAACACGTGACACAAGGTCATCTTTACAAATAACACATCTGAAACACACAAAACAATTTAGGGATTCACATCTAAAACTTAAAAGAGATAATCACTTGTTTTTATTGAGTGTTTCCTTTCTTGTGTGTTGTTTCATTAATAATTTATAAAGGATATAATCATCTAGGGTTTATAGAGAGTCGTAATGGTGTGCACCCTCAACCAAGCCCAATCACAGGTGGAATCTATGGAGAGTAGATTAAGAGACATGAGTCATCTCTACTTTAGCCCCATGGATTTGGTCATACCTCCCTGACGAGCCTCTACTCACCCGAGTCCCAAAAAAGTAGGGTGTGAACCACACCTACAAGGGAGCCCTATACAAGACACCCTTATAGGTGATGGAACATATTTGGGAGAGTGTTACTAGTATGTAGACACATCACATGCCTTCCTTGATGAAAGACAATAGTGCACTGAAGCGCAAGTAGAAAGGGTGGTGCCACACATCTGCATCCCTGATAGGTCTAACATGCCCATTTATGGGCTAGAGCATGAATTTGCACATTGTGAAAAGTAGGTTGATCATACCTTGCCTCTACATTGCCTTGATAGGTTCCAGCAGCCTAGGCAACAGGATGAGTATGATACTCATTGCTCAGGGCGACAAAACTTCACCCTTCCCTTCCTCATTTATGAAGGCATGAGGAAATCCCTTATTATCCTCAAGAGTAGTATACCATGCAAGGACATTGTGCTTTTTAACCTATTGAGTATAATGAGCATATGCTCAGGCCAGAACCTCAAGTAAATATGACTAACCTCGATCAAGGGAAGTGCGTGATGGATATCATAGATTATCTTGACTAAGGTAAGCCTCAAGGTGAGTCTCCTAGGCCTCCTATGCCCTACATAGTGGAACAGATCAATCAAGTAGTTTAAAGATATGTGGAAAGCCAAGTGCAGTTCAAGAAGCTTCAATAAGACAAAGAGCAACTAGATCGCTTGCATCAACTTGAGAAAGAAAGAATCGAATGGTAGACCAACGAGCTGTTTCTGAAAACTTTATGTGAGAGGGTCCCTAACACTAAAACATATAGACATGAAGTCCATCCAAGGCAACCCACACTCATTCGAGATAGGTCTCCTAGGCCTTATCCAATATTGCCTCTATGACCTCCTAGGCCAGATTGGGACTTACCTCCCAGGCCAAACATAGGGCACCCATAGCAGACAGCTACCCCTCTTTATAGACCAGCTCAAGAGATGCCCTATGGGGCCTACATTAAGCATGAGATGAAATTATAATATTTGGAAATTCCTTACCAAGGTAGGGGGTGACATACCACCATCCCAAAATAGGCTTGAAGAGCCTCGTCCTCCATCGTAGGGTAAGAGCAAAGACAAGGAGATAAAATCCTATGATGCATATAAGGTACTACTAGAGTGCTTAGAGTCAATAAAGAACAAGACCTCTGGGTCTGGATCTCAAAATCCCACTTTGTGCCAGTTATGTAGATAGCCCCTTCATCCTTCGATGCCTACCCCTTCCTATCTAGAATAGTTTAAGATGCCTTAGTTGGCTACCTTTAAGGGAGAGGAAGATGCGTAGGATCATGTTACCAAGTTTTAGATCCAATGCTTTGGCATCCAAAATAATGATGCTTTTCTTTTGTAGATATTCGTGACTACCCTCTCTAGCCTAGCCATAGAGTGGTTTACCCAACTCCTGAAGTATAGCATCCACAATTTGGATCAACTTGTAGATGCATTCCTAGAACACTTCACCTTCAACACCAAGAGGAAGGTGATGCTGGCCGATCTCATTGGATTGAAACAATATTACAATGAGTCAATAGCAAATTATGGCAATAGGTGGTGAGCATTGCTCACTAAGCTGCCTTATCTCCTCCCCATGTCGGAGTTGACTCAGATGTTTGCCAAGAGCTTCCAAAAGTTGATCTCCTTGTTGCAACTGCAATAATATATGACTCTTTAAGAAGTCCTAGCATAAGCGAGAATGATTGAAGATATCAAGATTCAAGAGGGTGAAATTGTGAAGTCTTGCAAGGAGTGGAACAAGAATGCTAAGAATACCCTAGTGTAGCCTAAGCTAACAATAGTTAATCAGGTTGCCATTAGCGTCCTAGGGCCAGCATAACCTACACCGCCTTAAAAGCTTAATTATCAAGCACACCTAGGAACTATAACAAGGAAAACCAGAATAATCAAGGGCAAAATCAACAACATTACCCCAAGTGGGATTTCACGCCCATTGCAGAGTCTATAGACTCAAGCACCTCTTAGCAGCTAATTCGATCAATCTACCTGAGAGTCAACCTGTCGATCTAAATGCATTGAAGCCCAAAGGATATTGAGAATACCTATATTGTAAGTTTCATAGGCAAAATGGGTATGTCATGCAGATGTGCTATAAGTTCAAGCATTTGGTGCAAGACATGATCGATAGGAATGACCTTCAGGTAGACAACCCTATCATACCAAACAACCAACAGATGGAGGTGTTTAAAGACCCCTTGCCTGCCCATGCAAAGCAGGCCAAGCTAGTGCTCTAGGTGAATGAGGTTCATCATGCACTCCCTAAACAAGGGTATGTCAACATGATTAGCATTGTAACAAGAAATAGGCAGTATCCAAGTCCAGTCGTGTCACCTACAGCTCAAAACGATGTTCCTTAAACATCGTAGCCTCTATCACCTCCAATGCCAAGCCTCCCACCTTGGCCTATGGAGATAATTAATAGCAAGCTCACTCAAAGCCTAAGAATAACATTAGCTTGACTCTCCATCTATGAGCTCATTCAAAAATCTCCACCTCATAGAGAAGCTCTAATGGAGATCCTTAATACAATCGAGCTACAGCCCTAAGAGTCTAACTCCTTTAATAATTTTATGGGGTATGTGCAGCAATGCACGAAACCAATGATTACCTTCTGATAAGATGAGGTTAAACTGGTTCCAAATGATATGGTGTATACCCCCTTGCACATCGTTGCATGTGTAAATGGAACACCTTATAAGAGAGTGTTGATAGACACTAGATCTTTAAGCAACATCATCACTACAATAGCTCTTGTAGCACCATAAATTTGACTTATTTGCATGAAAACATAAAAAATTATAAAAACATCATATTTACATTTAATTTGTGCTTCATTGATGAGATCATACTATGATCAACGAAATCGTAGTACAACCTCCAAAATCGTAGCACTATTTCTGTCTTACGATCCTTGTAATCATCGTACGATATTGCAGATCGTAATACGATCTTGCCCTGAAACAAAAAAATTAAAATTGGAAAACGACAAATTTAGTTTAATGGTTTTTAATCCTGACTGTGTAACTACATGAAAAATAGGAGATCAGATCCATTCGGTCTTGCTTAGTTTATAAGGAGTTGCAACAAATTCAACCTCCTCCCTATTCTGGATGCTCCTCCTAAATTATTTAACCAAACCCCCTACTTCTAAATTTTCCCTGGCTCCTTGCACTTTAGAAAACTTTGTATAACTTTGCATCCTAGCTCTGGTTATTTCATTATTTATTTGCAAGATCAGAGGAATTTTTTGCAGATCAGAGGTTACAATATTGCGATCGTAGTATGACTTTGTGAATTTGTAATACGATCTCACTCAAAAGGCTACGATCTCATTTGTAGTTCACTTGGGGGTAACCTCAAGCTCTGGTTTGCATATTCTACTATTTATTTAGTTGATTTGCATTGCATTTACATTATTTATCATATAAAGCATTATATTTCATCATTTGCATTCTAGGAGTTCACCTAATTTTATATAATTGCATATTTCATGTATTGCAATATATTAATTCATCAATGCACGTCATTATAGTTATTTAAATTTATTCATTTAATCTTAGTTAAACTTGCAATAATAAGTAAATCTCTAGATTTTCTATTTTATATCCCCTATCCATGAATTTGTTATTGTCTATCAAAATTTGATCTGTTTGTCCCTATTCGTAATACAATATCGTAGATCATAATATGATCCTACAGGTTCGTAGTACGATATCGACCTACTGTGTATGACATGGACTGCATGCAACAAAATCAAAATATTCATCAGACATCCGAATACAGGTAAGAGCTTAAAACCATTCCTTTTAGTACTGCGTTGTATTTTACATTCTGTTTTTCTACTATTTGTTGTCTACATTTGAATTAAAATTACATATAGCTTAGATTAATTGCATATTGGTCAAACTTGATCAAAACAAACACATTAAAACAAATCCTAAACCTAGGCTCAAAAATTGCCACAAAATGTTTCCTGGTGAACCCAACCCATTCGTCAAAAAATCACCATAAGAGGGTACAAACTCAAGTACCTCTCCTCTGAGGTGTAGGCCATCCATTGTCCCATTCTCCTCTAAGGTGCGGATCCATCAACCTTGAGGAAAGGAGTGAGAGAATTTTTGGGCTACATTCTTTGGTGAACCCGACGTGAAACACATAAATACCATTTTGATTTATAAAAATAAAAAAACAAAAAAATCATAGTTATTAGTTACACAAATTACATATCATCATAGATGGTAGATTACAACAGAAGAAGAGTTGTTCTAATTAATGTTAGTACATCATTGTCAATCCAAGAAATCTCTTCAATAGTTGGAAATCCTAACTTAACATTTCAAGAACATTGGAACAAACTTGATAGAATATTAGATATCATAGAAGCCAAAAAATATGAACTTAAAAAAATCATAAGGTTTGATCTATCTAGGATCCTAGATCCTAATAAATAACCCTTTTATAATGATATTAGAAAATCTTGTGAGAGATGGTTAGCAGATAAGAGAGCCATTATTTCCCCAAGCCTATATTCTTTTGAAGACTATCTTGAGAATGCAATACTAGTACACAAGTTCTTGTCTCGTGTAGAGGATCAAGAAGTTGTCTTAGAAGATAAAAGAAGATTTAATAGAGTCCCCATAGCTGTGCTCTATCGTGAATATTGTCATGAACCATACTTGTGTATGTCTGATTATGAAGTTGACTGTATCACCATAGCTCACTTCATAAATGTCTTGAAAAAAAATTTCCAATTTGAATAAGAACACTATATGACACCTAGAGAGTTAGAACCTATTAATGATATACTTAAAAAATTTCAAGAAAATTAAGATATAATATCTGCACTATAACATTTTCCATTATGTTTTCTTCATTCTCTGCAATTTAAAACTACAAAAACCCAAAAATAATATTGTATTAATTAGGTATATATATAAAATATATACCCCCAAAATTTGAACGCATATATCTATATATCTATCTATATATATATATATATATATATAATATATATTTGCAAAAACCTAATATATCAAAATGCCTAGAATTTTAAGGAATGGTAAACAAAAAGAAGATAATTTTATGCAAGAACCACCTCAGGAAGAACCCGCTTAGGGTGATCCTGATAGACCAACTATTGAATATTATGTAACTTCAGAATAAGATGTTGAAGACATAAATAAAGAAGAAGAAGGCCAATACAATATTAACCCTCAAATGTATGAGGAAGGTAATCTCATATTTAAATCCACACATCATTTTACTAAATTCATAAAGAATAACATAGAAGTCATCAATCAAGTAATAGAAACAGAAGGTCAACTTCCCCCTGGAATTTACTCTATGGAGGCTACTTTAGAATTTGCTCTTCGATTGGCTGGAAGACCGATGTCATACATAAAACATAGTCAAGTTGGCCCATCTCAAAATGTGAATCAAACTCCAACTTAAAACATCAATCAAGCAGCACCTACAAAAAATCCAAATCCTCAAAAGAAATTACAAGCTTCTACTACAAATCAAAAGACTTCTATACCATAAAAGGTTAGGAAAATACCAAATCCTAACAAGAATAAAAAAAAGGTTCAACATAACACAGTTCCATCTTATAACACCATTCCTACAAGAAATTTACATAATAGTGTTTCAATTGGAAATCCTTATGTAACACAATCTTATCTTCAAAGACCTAATAATATGATGCAATAGAATCAACTTGTTGGACAACCACATGGTCTTGAAGCTATGGTTAAATAGTTAGCTTCTCGCCTAGACAATTAGATCCCTGCCATCCCTCATACAATTATTGAGAGATGTGTAGCCAACCCTTGGATCCTATGGTGGTTGCCCAACCATACCCTAAGCACTTCCCTATGCCTGTTCTCCCAATATATAAAGGAACCGAATATCCTATTGAGCATCTTCATATGTTTAGGACAACTTGTCATAATATCTCATATGATGACTTGTTAATAAATATGTTTCCAAAAAGTCTCGGAGGTATGGCATTAGAGTGGTACTATTAGTTACCTACAAATTATTTGAGAAACTTTGAAGAGACAACAAAAATGTTTGTCCATCAATTTAGTGCTTACATAGAGGCACGTGACCATTAAGTATTTATACAACTTGAAATAGGGCAGGTAATAAACAAGAGGTAGGTGACGGAGTCACTGATAGTAGAAATACCACACTTGTCAACACTACAAAAGACATGAACAAATTTTTATTGAAAATTCTAGATAAACCTCCAAGAGAGTTTACAAAGTTAAATAAACCTTTAACCACAATTTTACCTCAACTGCTGGAATGAGGTTTAATTCATTTGCCCAACATACGACAACCAGATACAACTGCAGCTGGATTTAGAGCTGATTTTCATTGTAATTTCCATAGATTTGATGGACATTCAACCAATTCTTGCAAAATATTGAAACATATGATACAATATTTGATTGATAATAACAAAATATCGATGGAAATTTTTCCATCAAAATTGAATGTTCAAAATAATGCTCAGAATAATACACAACAAAATCAAACTCAGAATGCAAATTGAACCTTGGATATTTTCCAACATCCTTTACCTAAGCATGGTAAAGAAGCAATAAATAAAGGTGAACATCATAATGTTCCTCATCCGAATAGGTATGTGGGAACCATTAGTGATTTCATACCTAATCAAGATTTAGAAACACCATTTGGAACTACAGTATCTGTAGTCACAAGCAGATCCATGCATAACATACATCTTCCATATCCATATGATACAAAGAGAGACAAAAAGTGACTTGTATGTTACATCCAGCAATTTGAATAGCTCTGAAGATGAATCTGTTGAGCAAGGTACAACAATAGTATTGTCATTGTCAACACATTCAGATAGATATGTTGATGCAGTGGACAGGAATCTCAAAAGCTATTCAGATGCAAAAGACAGGAGTTCAAAGGTTATTCAGAGCATGTACAGTGAATTTCCAAGAAGACCAAAGTGGCCCATTTACAAAAATTCAAAGAAAAATACAAGTAAGAAAAGTGTTGTGATATCATGACATATACAACAGGCAAGAAAAACTGTCACGATTTTGTGACATGTTTGAAGAGAGAGAAAAAGGAGGAAAAATTGTCGTGATTTCGTGACATGTTGGAAGAGAGAAACATCAAGAAAAACTGTCGTGATTTCGTGACATGTTGGAAAGAAAAAACACAAGTGGAAAAACTGTCACGATTTTGCGACATGTTGGAAGAGAGAGAAACAACAGGAAAAACTGTCGCAATTTCGCGACATGTTGGAAGAGAGAGAAACAACAGGAAATAATGTCGCGATTTTACGACATGTTGGAAAGAAAAAACACAAGTGGAAAAACTGTCGCGATTTCACGACATGTTGGAAGAGAGAGAAACAACAGGAAAAATTGTCACGATTTCACGACATGTTGGAAAGAAAAAAACACAAGTTGAAAAACTGTCGCAATTTCACGACATGTTGGAAGGGAAAAAGACAAGTAGAAAAAGTGTCGCGATTTCACGACATATTGCAAGAGAGTTTGTATGGAAGAAAAAGTGTCACGATTTCACGACATATTGTAGGAGAGAGAGTCCGAAAGAAAAAGTGTCGTGATATCGCGACATGTCGTTTTCGCGACCCGAAGGCAAGAAAAAGCGCTAAGGAGAAAAAGTGTCATGATATCGCGACATGTCGTGTTTTTGCGACCCGAAGGCAAGAAAAAGTGCTAAGGAGAAAAAGTGTCGTGATATCGTGACATGTTGGGTTTTCATAGCCCGAAGGCAAGAAAAAGTGCTAAGGAGGAAAAGTGTCGCGATATCGCGACATGTCGAGTTTTCGTGACCCGAAGGCAAGAAAAAGCGCTAAGGAGAAAAAGTGTCGCGATATTGTGACATGTCGCGTTTTCGTGACCCGAAGGCAAGAGAAAGCGTACGAATGAAAAAGTGTCATGATATCGTGACATGTAGCATTTTCGTGGGCCAAAGCTAAGAGAAAGAGCAAGAAGAAAAAGTGTCACGATATCACGACATGTATTTTCGTGACCAGAAGCAAAGAAAAAGCACAAGGAGAAAAAGTGTCATGATATCATGACATGTATTTTTGTGGGCCGAAGCAAAGAAAAAGCGCAAGGAGAAAAAGTGTCACGATATCGTGACATGTTGTATTCTCACGGGCCAAAGCTAAGAGAAAGCGTACGAAGGAGAAAGTGTCTCGTTATCGCAACATGTTATGTTTTCATGACAACAGCAATAGAAGAGTTATAAGGGAAGTTGAAGCCGATGAAGACCGATGTAAGCCGATGAAGATTAGGGTTTGTAGTCGACAAAGACTAGGGTTTGCAGTCGACTAAGATTAGGGTTTGCAGCTGACGAAGACTAGGGTTTGCAACCGACTAAGATTAGGGTTACAGCCGACTAATATTAGAGTTTTTCATCATGAAAATGTTGTTATAAAAGCAATGTTGTTTGGAGAATTTGATGTGTATCGAAGTGTGCAAAATACAGTCGTTAAGCACAGAGAGCAAGTCATGTCGAATCTTTCGAAGTGTGGAATTTCGCTAAGAAAGCAGAGTGCACAACAAGGAGAAGACGACTGCGAGGTGCAGCAGAGTGTGTGAAGTGCTTACGCAGAAAAAGTAGAGTGCGTAGAGGAATCAAAGGTGACCAGTCAAGGTCTAGCAAAAGCAAAGGTATCTTATTATCAATCTTCTAGTTTTAGACTTGAAGTCCAAGTTGGTGCTTGGCATCAGGGGTTGGTGCTCCTTTTTGTTGGTGCAGAGAAATCAGGGGTTGGTGCTCCTTCCAGTGGGTGCTGGTAAAATTGTTTGTAAAGTTGTTGCTTTGCAAAGGCTAGATTTGGATGGTAGTCCAAGCAGTCATTTTTGAGGAGTAGCCACATTGGTGAACCTCGTTAAATCTTGTGTTGTGTGATGCTTTGTTGCTATTCTTACTGTATCTGTTTATAAGTTTTAATTGTTGCTATTTTAAGAGCTGTAGATTCAATATTAAAGAGCTACACTGATTCACCCCCCCTCTCAATGTCATTATAAGACTAACAATTGGTATCAGAGCTAAGTCCCTGTACAAGCTTAATCAGCTAAGGTGATCTTGGAAGTGACATAATGGCAGGTGGTGAAGGCTTCTCATCTAAAAAAGCACCACTGTTTGACGGATCTAACTATGCATTCTAGAGAGTTAGGATGCAGAAATATCTTTGTGCCTTGGGATACGACATCTGGAATTTAGTAGTTAGTGGATACACAATTCCTACCACTCCTCCAAAAGAAGTGGATGAAAAGAAACTGTTTGAGAATAATTCGAAAGCAAAGAATGCCATCTTGTGTGGATTAGCAGACAGTGAACTAGTAAAGGTCATGAACTATAAATTGGCAAAAGAAATATGGGACAAACTGAAGAGTGTTCATGAAGGAGATGATAAGATCAAAGAAGCCAAGTTACAGACACATCGAGCTTAGTTCGAAGCATTGAATATGAATGACGATGAAAACATTGAGGCATTCATGTTGAGAGTTAATGGAATCATCAATGCGATCAGAGGACTCGACGAGGATATCGATGACTCTGCTATCGTGAAAAAGGTATTATGATCTCTTTCTCAAAGGTTTGATTCCAAAGTATCAGCGATAGAAGAAGCTAAAAATCTAAATTTTTTTAGTATAGATGAAATGTATGGGTCTTTAACTACATATGAGATGAGGATAGGAAGATCTAAACCAACTGACAGAGAAGCAGCTTTCAAAGCCCTTAAAAATAAAAACACAAAACAAGAGTTTGAGGAAGAAGAGACATCATATGAAATGGAAGCAAACTTTGTTAGAAAACTAAAAAAGGGGAAAGGAAAATACAGAGGGAAGCTTCCATTTAAATGCTTCAACTATGGAGGTGTTGGGCATTTTGCAACTAAATGTCCACCGAAAGAGAAGAACAAAAATGATGAAGGATCCCACCAAGAAAGAAGTGACTAGAAGATAAAAACAAATTTCAGAAAAATTAACTTCAAAAAGAAAAGTTTCATATCCAAGAATGTTAGTTCATCAAAAAACAACTCCGATGAAGAGTCTGAAGAAGAAAGAGATGAATCTCTTTTTATGGCATTTGAAGAAGTTAAATCAGAAAAAGGAGTGACCTCTGAAGTTTGTGGTGAAAATCTCGAGGCTGAAGTAGACTTGGAGGGTGAGTTGATATCTGCACTTGAATAGTGGGAGATAGAAAAGAAAAAGAATAAGAAACTATCAAGAAAGCTTGAGGATACAAATGGAATCATAACCAACTTAAAAGTACAGATAGAAGAATCTAAGAAAATCTCCAAAGATCTCGAAGTACAATTAACTATGAAAATAGATCTTTGCAGCAAGTTAGAAGAAGAGATTGTTGGTTTAAGAATGCAGCTAGAAGAGATGAATAAGAAAATTAGTTGTTATCACAAACATGAAGAAAGTTCTATGAAGCTGGATAAGATCATAAATGACCAAAGACCTGCAGGCATAAAATTTAGTCTGGGTTTCATCGAAGGAGAATCATCAAGTGGATCAAAGGCCAGAAATACATAATCCACAAAGAATGAAGCTAAGAGACAGGTTGATCAAGGAAAAATGCCTCATGCAAAAGAAAGCATCAATGCCAGGAACGAAAGGAAAACTGACAATGATGGATTCACCAATGTCTCACATCAAAGAAGAAGAAGACCTATGGCTCCTACGGCAACATGGCAAAGACCATATCCTAGGTTCAATTATCCTTTCTCTGGTTTCTATTTTAAATGCAATGGCTATGGGCATAAAATCTCAGACTACAAATATAATGTAAGACCAAGGAATTTCACTAGTAGAAATGTTTTTTCTCCTCTTATGAATTATACAGTAGAATGTTATAATTGTCATAAGTTTGGGCATATTGCAAGAAACTGTAGAAATGCTTTTACATCAAATCAGTTTTAGGGAAGAAAATATTCAACCATATAGGATGAGTCAAAATAGAAAGCTTTTCGAAAATCATGCTCAAACTACTGATAAGGGAAAGGCAAAACAAGAGCCCAAAACTACTATCAAAACAGTGTGGAAAGGAAAAGAGTGACTGAAGGAAGAAAAGGAATCCTTAATCGTTCAAACTACATTCAAAGCACAGAATAAATATGTACCATGGATACTAGATAGTGGATGCTCCAGTCATATGACAGGTGACAAACAAAAATTTGAAAAGTTACAGAAATATGAAGGAGGATCAGTAAAATTTGGAAATAATGATGGAGCTAAGATAGTCGGAAAAGGCTCAGTCAAAATCAGTGATGGAAGGATTAAATCAGAAGAAGTCTTATTTATGGATGGGTTGAAACATAATTTATTGAGTGTAAGTCAGATTTGTGATAAAGGTCATGAAGTAGTCTTTATGAAGTAGGGTTGTGAAGTCAGAAAAACAAATAGTGGAAAATTGATAGCAACAGGGTCAAGAACATCTGGTAACATGTACACGCTCTCAGAGACTTCAAAAGGGACTTGCTTTATTGGATAGGAAGAAGAAAATTGGTTGTGGCACAAGAGACTCGGTCATATCAGTTTTGATAATCTTCTAAAGATCACCTCAAAAAGGGCAGTGAGAGATATCTCAACCATCAATAAACCTACAAATAGCATCTGTGCTTCATGTCAAAAAGGGAAGCAAACTAGAGTATCATTCAAAACCAAAGAGTACTACACAAGCAAACCTCTGGAACTAATACACATTGATTTATGTGGTCCCATGAGAACACAAAGCATAAATGGTGACAAATATTTTATGCTGTGCATTGATGATTATTCTAGAATGACATGGATATTTTTCTTGAAACATAAATCAGAAGCCTTTAATATGTTCAAGATTTTCAAAAACCTAGTAGAGAATGAAACAGGAAAGAGGATCAAATTTCTAAGATCAGATAGAGGAGGAGAATTCATTTCAGAGGAGTTTTCAGAGTACTATGAGAAGTTCGGTATTAAGAGACAGTTTTTAGCAGCCAGGACACCTCAGCAGAATGGAGTGGTAGAAAGAAATAACAAGACAGTGCCAGAAATGGCACGGACTATGCTAGCTGAAAGCAGAGTAGCAGACATATTTTGGAAAGAAGCAGTCCACACTGTAGTGTATATCAAAAATAGGTACATGCTGAGAACACATGAAAACAAAACTCCTTATGAGTTGTGGTTCGAAAAAAGGGCAACAACAAAGTATCTCAAAGTTTTTGGCAGCAAGTGCTACATCAAAAGAACTGAAGATAATCTTGGTAAGTTTGAAGATAGAGCAGATGAAGGTATTTTTGTCGGATATTCATCAAAAAGAAAAGCTTACAAATGCTACGACAAAAGGCTAAAGAAAATTGTGGACAGTGTCGATGTTAAATTTGATGAAGGTAGAGAACAAGTAATTAACTATGAATCGAACTACCCTATTTATGAAGAGGTTATTGAAGGAGATGATGAAAACAAAGCGGATAAGATACAAGAAATTGACTCAGATGATTTAAATTGTGATTCAGAAATGGAAGAGAATAAGAAATTCAAAACAGGTAGCTGGCAGAGAAATCATCCTAGAGAGCAAATCATTGGAGATCCCAAAGTTGGAGTTCAGACAAGAAGAAGAGCAATAAGTAACTACTCTCTACTATCCAACATTGAGCCCAAAAATATTGATGATGCAAGCAAATATGAAAGCTGGATGAAGGCAATAAATGAAGAATTAGATCATATAGAGAAAAAAGACACTTGGGAGCTAGTACCTAGACCTGTAAATAAAAATATCATCATAACCAAATGGATTTTTCAAAACAAACTGAATGAGGATGAACAGGTAGTCAGAAATAAAGCAAGATTAGTTTGTAAGGGCTATGCACAAGTTGAAGGCATCAAATTTTAAGAAATTTTTGCACCATTAGCTAGACTAGAGGCAATCAAAATGTTTCTGTCTTTAGCAGTCTACAAGAATTTCAAAGTTTATCAAATGGATGTGAAATCAGCATTTTTAAATGGGAAACTTGAAGAAGTTTACATTGAGCAACCAGATGGTTTCCAACTTGGTGATAATCCCAACCTTGTTTGCAAGTTGAAGAAAGCTTTATATGGCTTAAAACAGGCACCCCGAGCATGGTATGCAAGGCTAGACAACTATCTCACTCAACAAAGGTTCAAGAAAGGTATGGTGGATAGTAATCTATATGTCAAAATAGAAAATGGGCATCTTATTGTTCTTGTTGTCTATGTAGATGATATCATATTTGGCAACAGCAAAGATGAGTCATGCAAGGACTTAGCAAATAAGATGCAGAAATAATTTGAAATGTCAATGATTGGAGAACTGTCATATTTCCTCGGATTGCAAGTTAACCAAAGTAGGAAGGGCATATTCATTTCTCAAGTTAAATATGTAAAAGAGATGCTAAAAAGGTTCACAATGGAGGACTGTAAGCCAGTTAGCACTCCCATGACGACAGGCTATAAGTTGAGCAAGGATGACAAATCTCCACCTGTTGATCAAACCATGTATAGATCCATGATTGGAAGCTTATTGTACCTGACAGCTACCAGACCAGATATTTTACAGGTAGTATGCATGGTAGCACGATTTCAAGCTAATCCTAAGGAGACTCATGTAACAGTGGTGAAAAGGATTCTTCGGTATCTCAAGGGTACTATGGAATATGGATTATGGTATCCGAAAGGTAAAGACTTCACCCTTATTTCATATTCAAATGCAGATTGGGCAGGATGTGTAGATGACAGAAAGAGTACTAGTGGAGGTGCATTCTATCTTGGAGACAGATTAGTCACGTGGCACAGTAAGAAACAAGAGTCAGTTTCTTTATCAACTGTAGAAGCAGAATATATTGCAGCGACAACATATTGTACATAGGTACTATGGATGAAACAAACCTTGAAAGATCTTGGTATTAGCTTTAGTGAGCCAATATAAGTTAAGTGTGATAACACCAATGCCATCAACATCTCCAAGAATCCAGTTATGCATTCACGCACAAAGCACATTGCTATCAGATATCATTTTTTGAAGGAGAAAGTTGCAGAAGGTGAGGTTAAGTTGGATTTTTTTCCAACTACAGAACAAGTAGCAGATATCTTCATGAAACCTTTGCCAAAGGAAGTTTTTGAGTACCTTAGAAATAAACTGGGAATGGTCACTTTTCCCAAGAATTGACTAGCTATAGGGATCACATTCTCACGGGGAGCATTTAAGTATTTGATTATCTTTATGCTCATGTTCATGATTTTTGCTAAGTGTAATAAATTATGTCTGAGAATTTTGTGCATGGAATCAGGGGGAGTCTGCAATAGCCCTTTGGTATTATTTTCAAAGGGGGAGAAGAGTTACAGGAAATTGCATATGTGTTGCCAACAATTCCAAAGGGGGAGATTGTTGAGCAAGGTACAACAATAGTATTGTCATTGTTGTCAACATAGTCAGATAGATCTATTGATGCAGTGGATAGGAAGCTCAAAAGCTATTTAGATGCAGAAGACAGGAGTTCAAAGGTTATTCAGAGCATGTACAATGATTTTCCAAGAAGACCGAAGTGGCCCATTTGCAAAAGTTCAAAGAAAAAGACAAGTAAGAAAAGTGTCGCGATATCGTGACATATACAGTAGGCAAGAAAAACTGTCATGATTTCACGACATGTTTGAAGAGAGAAAAAGGAGGAAAAATTTTTGCGATTTCGTGACATGTTGGAAGAGAGAGAAATTGTCGCGATTTCGTGACATGTTGGAAGAGAGAGAAACAGCAGGAAAAACTGTCGCGATTTCACGACATGTTGGAAAGAAAAAACACAAGTTGAAAAACTGTCACGATTTCGTGACATGTTGGAAGGGAAAAAGACAAGTAGAAAAAGTGTCACGATTTCGTGACATATTGCAAGAGAGTTTGTATGGAAGAAAAAGTGTCACGATTTTGCGACATATTGCAGGAGAGAGAGTTTGAAAGAAAAAGTGTCGTGATATCGTGACATGTCGGGTTTTCGTGACCCAAAGGCAAGAAAAAGTGCTAAGGAGAAAAAGTGTCGCGATATCGCGACATGTCACGTTTTTGCGACCTGAAGGCAAGAAAAAGTGCTAAGGAGAAAAAGTGTCGCGATATCGTTGCATGTCACGTTTTCGCGACCCGAAGGCAAGAAAAAGTGCTAAGGAGAAAAAGTGTCGTGATATCGTGACATGTCGGGTTTTCACGACCCGAAGGCAAGAAAAAGCGCTAAGGAGAAAAAGTGTTGCAATATCGCGACATGTCGCGTTTTCGTGACCCAAAGGCAAGAGAAAGCGTACGGACAAAAAAGTGTCGTGATATCATGACATGTAGCATTTTCGTGGGCCAAAGCTAAGAGAAAGAGCAAGAAGAAAAAGTGTCACGATATCGTGACATGTATTTTCGTGGCCAAAAGCAAAGAAAAAACACAAGGAGAAAAAGTGTCGCAATATCGCGACATGTTGCATTTTTGTGGGCCGAAGCAAAGAAAAAGCGCAAGGAGCAAAAGTGTAATGATATCGCGACATGTTGTATTCTCGCGGTCCAAAGATAAGAGAAAGCGTACGAAGGCAAAAGTGTCGCGATATCGCGACATGTTATTTTTTCGTGGCAACAGCAAAAAAAGAGTTAAAGGGGAAGTTGAAGTCGACGAAGACCGATGTAAGTCGACAAAGATTAGGGTTTGTAGTCGACGAAGACTAGGGTTTGTAGCCGACTAAGATTAGGGTTACAGCTGACTAAGATTAGAGTTTTTCATCATGAAAATGTTGTTATAAAAGCAGGGTTGTTTGGAGAATTTGATGTGTATCGAAGTGTGCGAAATACGGTCGTTGAGCACAGAGAGCAAGTCATGTCGAATCTTTCAAAGTGTGGAATTTCACTAAGAAAGCAGAGTGCACAACAAGGAGAATATGACTATGAGGTGCAGTAGAGTGTACGAAGTACTTACGCAAAAAAAGCAGAGTGCACAGAGGAATCAAAGGTGACCAGTCAGGGTCTAGCAAAAGCAAAGGTATCTTATTATCAATCTTCTAGTTTCAGACTTAAAGTCCAAGTTGGTGCTTGGCATCAGGGGTTGGTGCTCCTTTCTATTGGTGCAAAGAAATTAGGGGTTGGTGCTCCTTCCAGTGGGTGCTGGTAAAATTATTTGTAAAGTTGTTGCTTTGCAAAGGCTGGATTTGGATGGTAGTCCAAGAAGTCATTTTTGAGGAGTAGCCACATTGGTGAACCTCATTAAATCTTGTGTTGTGTGATGCTCTATTGCTATTCTTACTGTATCTATTTATAAGTTTTAATTACTGCTATTTTAAGAGCTATAGATTCAATATTAAAGAGCTACATTGATTCACCCCCCCTCTCAGTGCCATTATAAGACTAACATAATCAAAGGCTATTCTTTCTGTCATAGACTTGATGGTCCCAGAAGAACCATTTCATAGGAGGGTCACAACATGACCTTCATCATAACAATTACTATCTAATGAGCAAGCAGTGAATGTTATACCTCAACCCATATATTATGGACATAATAATGTTGTAGGTACCATCAGAGCTGTTACTAGACAATAATCACAAAATTCTCAAACACAAGATCAAAATCAAAATGATAAATCAGCTCCATTCATTTTAAAATCTCCTACAAAAGGGAATAATACATCAAATACACAACCAAAACCTCCTTATGATATTAATGAGCAACTTGCTAACATTACAACAAGGATTTCTCTCTTGGTTCTGTTAAGGACTTCTTCTATACACAGAGAAGAATTGATGCATACATTGAGTAAAATTATGGTACCACAAGATATACAACTTGAGGCTGTTATAAATATTGTTATGCCTCATGAAATAGATTGTATTTATTTTTGATATAGAGATATTCCTCTTCATAGTATGCATAAAGACTATCCTTTATATATTATAGCATTGATCGGAGATGTAGCAGTCAAAAGAGTTCTAATTGATAATGGTTCATCCCTAAATATTTGCACTTTTTATTTTTACCAAATATTTGGATTTAGAAGTGATGAAATGAAGAGAACTGATATGATCATAAAATATTTTAATGATGAGATGCAAGAAACATGTGGAGTTATATCAATTCTATTGTAGGTTGGTCCAAGAACTTTGGATACAACTGTGTTTGTTGTACATTGCCCTGCATCGTATAACATACTCTTAGGTCATCCCTAGATCAACGCAATGAGATTTGTACCTTCCACCTTGCACCAATGTGTTAAATTTGAAATTAAAAATAAATTGGTTACCATTCACAGTGATCCTATACCATTTGACATGTGTGATTTGGTAGAACTGATTGGGATTTCCCCGCTTTGTCTGCCACTCACCCTAATTTAGTTGTATATTCTAAACATGCAAAACTCTCACCTCAACCATCATCATATTCACCTCCATTAATTATATATCCATATTTACCACCTACATATTTAATACCTATATCTTCAAACCCGTCATCACAACCTACATCTCCATCTAGTTATACATCCACATCTTCTGAAGCTACATCTTCTTCATCTACATCAACATCTCTTCCATCTACATCTACACAATTTATATTTATAGCATCTAAAACTGTAGAAGATACTCCTTCTACTTAATATGATCTTACAGATGAATATCTACCCGATTTATCCACAATTCTCACAACATCGGAAGAAGAAAAATTCTTCACACAATATTCTCTTGCCTTAACTCAATTACCACCGTCTCATCAGACATTGGGCTTGCCACAACCTATGGGAAGCATATACCATGTTGGGAGTTGTGCGTTTATTTATAAGGGATATGATTGGGGTAGAATAAGACCCATGACTGTCATAATTGATCATGATGGATTTGCCAAGTGTTATTTTTTTGATAAATATGAAAAATCAAAACCTATGATGCTTAAATTAGGATATAAAGGTAAAGGTTTAGGACCTTTCCAAAATGGTATAAAATAACCCTTAGAGATAGAAGAATGACCTGCCATATGTGGAATAGGCCTTTTTCCTAGGAAGTGTCAACCATTCCCATTTGAGTATGATGAGCATTTAATTCTATATCAAGACTACCTAGATCAATAAGAATACCTTAAACATATGGGTAGGATGTTTTCTTGTAATATGTTATCCATAGCTTATCCAAAAATTATTGTTGAACCAGATGAACAATTGGAAGGAGATATCTTCCATGACATTTTTGTTGAAGAAATATTACATAATGGGTTCTATTTTGATGGATCTATACCACGTATAGCACATCTAGATGCTATAACCCCTCAAGAAGAATTAACCAAGTTAACCTTAGAAGAATTACAAGAAATGGGTGTTTCACCCGCTCCACCTAATTTTGAAAGAGATCTAAATATTAAAGTGGAAAATGTTTTGGAAGTCAATATTGGTATGAAAGAAAACCCTCACATAGTCAATATTGGATTAGAATTAAGTGAAGAAAAACAAAAATAGTATATTGCATTTCTCACTGAGTATAGTGATGTATTTTCTTGGAAATATGCAGATATGCCTGGCTTAGATCCTTACGTGGTTATGCACCATTTAGTAGTGCATCCAGATGCAAAACAAGTTAAACAAAAACTTACAAAGATGTATCCCAAGGTCGCTCTACTAGTCAAAAGTGAGTTGCAAAAACTCTTAGATGTCATTTTTCTACAAGCCATTGATTATGCTGATTGGATTTCTAATGTTGTCCCAGTAACTAAGAAAGACGCTACTAAGATTAGAGTTTGTACTAATTTTAGAGACTTAAATGTTGCATGCCCTAAATATGATTTTTCTCTTCCTAATATGGATCAAATCATTGATTTTACAGCTGGAAGTGGAATTTTATCCCTTATGGATGGATTTTCAGGATATAATCAAATTATAATATCTCCTGAAGACCAACCTAAAACAACTTTCATCACCCCTTGGGGGACATTTTGTTGTAAGGTAATGCCTTTTGGTTTAAATAATGCAGGTGCACCATATCAGAGAGCTATGACATACATATTTCATGATATGATGTATAATATTCTACATGATTATGTAGATGATATCATAGCTCACTCAACTAAAGAGGATGATCATATAAATGATTTAAGAAAATTATTTGATCTGTTAAAAGAATACCTTATCCGTTTAAACCTGGCTAAATGTGTGTTTTAAGTAAAATATAGGAAATTATTAGGAGTTATTGTTTCTATACGAGGCATAGAGATAGATCCTTTAAATATCAATGCTATCCATGATATGCCACCTCCTAAAAACATATCAGAATTAAGAAGCTTACAAGAAAAATTACAAGCTACTCGTCGTTTCATTGAATTGGCAGATAGAACGGAATATTTTCTTAAGTTACTCAAGAAAAAAATTTCTTTTCAATGGGATTAGGAATTTCAAGAAGCTTTTGATAGCATTAAAAAATATCTTCTCAACCCTCCAGTGCTTGTTCCACCTAGACTAGATTGTCCTTTCATTTTATATATTTTTGCTTTGGAACTTGCACTTGGAGTTATGTTGGCTCAAATCGATGATGAAAAGAAAGAAAGAGCCACATATTATATAAGTAGAACTTTAATAAGGTATGAAACAATATATACTCCATTAAAAAATCTTTGTCTAGAAGTTGTGTTTTCTACACAAAAGTTTCATCATTATATGCTTAGTCAAAAAATATATGTCATTGCTAAATTTGATCCATTAAGGCACTTGATGAGTAGACCTTACCTATCAGGATGCATAGCTAAGTGGGTTTTGGATCTCAGTGAGTTTGAACTCACATTTATTGGCCAAAAATCCATAAAAGGCCAAGTTATAGCTGATCAGTTAGTTGTTGTACCTTTAGAATCTACTCATCCCCTCACCATTGATTTCCTTGATGAATGCCTCAATCTAGAGGAAGATCATTCAGAAACATGGTCTTTATATTTTGATGGAGCTCGATGCATGAGTGGTTTCAATGCAGGTATTATTTTAATATCTCCTTAAAAGCACCTCATACCTTTATCTTTAAAATTGCAATTTGCTTGCACTAATAATACTGCTGAATTTGAGGCTCTAATTCTTGTATTACGAGCCACCCTAGCTTTAAAAATAAAAAATTTATTAGTTTTTGATGATTATCATATTGTGATAAATAAAATCAATGACGTTTATTAGAGATGAGAAACTTTACCCTTATAAATCTTATGTCCTTCAATTAATATCATTATTTGAAAAAGTCACTTTAGAAGCTATTCCTAGAACTAGTAACCGTATTGTCGATGCTATGGCTACAGCTACTTCTCTGTTGCCTTTGGAGTTGGATGATGAATATGCTACTATAATTATTCATCGATTCTAAGAACTCACTTCTGCTAAGTCATGTATAGAACCATTATATGTGTTTCTAATCAATGAAACAACTCCTAAGCCTTGGTATATATATATCTTCAACTTTCTCCAGTAAGGAACCTTCCCTAAAGGGCTAGATAGAAACCAACGTAGGCTATTATGTAAACGAGTTGTTCACTTCATAATTATTGGTAATAATTTATATAGAATATCTTTTGAGGGCATATTGTTAATATTTCTTAACCTAGAAGAGTCTAAGAAAGCTTTAAGGGAAGCCCATGATGGATCTTGTGGAGAACACTTTAGTGGTGGTGCCATTGCTAAGAAGCTCCTTAGGATAGGATATTTTTGGCCTACCATGGAAAAGGATGCCAATGATTATGTGCATCATTGCAACAAGTGTCAAAAGTAAGTTGACCTTGTCCATGCTCCTGCTCAAGAACTCCAAGCCATATCATCTCTTAGGCCCTTTTCTAAATGGGATCTAGATATTATTGGTAAAATAAATCCTGTTTTATCTAACGGTCATAAATTCATAATAATTGCAACTGAGTAGTTTAAAAAATGGGTAGAAGCTATGCCTTTAGCTTCTTGCACAGGAGCTCAAGTTTTCAAACTCATTCTTAATCAAATAATTTGTAGATTTGGAATCTCATAAAATATTATTTTATACAATGGAACTTGTTTTAAGAACAAATATGTTAAAAAATTATGTCAAAAATATAAAATTCAACATCGTTGGCCCACTCGCTATTATCCACAGGGTAATGGCAAATCTGAAGCATCTAATAAAATTCTAATTAAAATCCTTAAAAGAATGGTTAATAAATCAGGACATGACTAGCATGTGCAATTATATCCTGCCTTGTGGGCTTATCGAACTAGTATTCATACTCCCACTGGCACTTCACCTTTTTTTTTTATTTATGGTTTCGAAGCAGTTTTTCCATTTGAATTATAAGTTCCTTCTTTAGCTCTTTTACTTCAATATGTTGAAGTAGGAGATGAATATCGCGCTGGTAGACTTAGTCAGCTAGAACTTCTAGATGAAAAACACATTCATGCTTTAGAGCACCTTTGTGCCTATCAAGACAAACTTAAAAGAGCATATTCAAAGAAAATTTATAATCGGTCTTTTGAAATTGGTGATTTAGTCTTAAAAAAACATAAAAAAAATACTAATGCAAGAAAATATCTTAAAGGAAAATTCCAACCAAATTGGTTTGGACCATTTATCATCACTGTTAAATTTGGATCAGGTGCATATAGATTGGTTACCTTGGATGGAAAATATCTCAAGGAACCCATGAATATTATGCATTTGAAAATATATTATGCATAAAACCAAAATGTCTCATCGTTGTACATAGTTGTAAATAATTTTATCACGCATTTCAATATATTATCAAAAAACAACCAAAAATTACAAAATCTGAAAATCTACAAGAAAATATATTCCAAAGCATTTATCTCTGCATCTATTATATGCTAAGATTGCAAATTATATTTTAGTTTGCTTCAGATAAATTCACAAGTTATATTTAACCATGCACTAAAATTCACATATTTAATAAATTTTGATTTCATTGTTTTGATTATAAATCTCTCTTGTACCAAAGAACACTATTACTTCATTAAATAATTTTGAGTTTTGAGAATGATCTTGCTACTTCTTGAACCAAGAACACACTTTTACATCTTAAAATGATTTGTTGCAAAATTCGACAAAGTGATTCTACATAGTAAGTCTTAATACCTTAAGTGAAAAGTTTTGTTTGCTATCCTATCATGTGCGTGGTCTAGAATAATGAGAAATTGGAAAAAGGACAAGCTCCTCCCTACCCTAATAAAATATTTGGTTTTATGTATAATCTGAGAAAGTATCTCGAAAAAGAGAAAAGAAAAAAAAAAAAATAGAAAAAGGAAGAAAAAGAAAAAGAGAAAAATCAAGAAATTACAAAGCAATAAAATCCCCTTGTTCAGAAATGGACAAGAAATCCCTATTCTATAAATATGAAGAAAATAAGGGGGTATTGAACTTGAATCCTTGGAATTTCTCAGTTATTCGAAAACCATGAGGTAAACCCCATATAGGTTATTTATGCCCAACTTGCTTGACATTGGGTAATTCCTTTCACATGGTGATATGTATGTTACATTAGCGACCTTCTTTTTTACAGATCAATATCCGCATTTGGATTAGCTAGCTTTTGGTAATTTTATTTACGTAGTAGTTCAGTACCAATGCCTGCACAAAATCATGGTTAATGAACATTTCATGTGCACACACATTGGTTCATTTAAGTTCACTTTATCATTAACTCACTCAAAATCGGTAAATTAACCTCACTAAAGCACACACATTTGTTACTTGAGAGATTTTGTATCATCATAACAATCAAAATGGATAATGAACTCACACATCACACATTGGTTCTAGATAAATTTGAATTTGTCTTTGAAATAAGTTAAAATATTTCTTTGGAATTTTGTTAGATAATTAATTTCAATCCTTTGCATTAGTTCTTACAAATTATTTTATCATCATAGCACAATAATTTTTCAAAATTAAACATAATCATCATGCATTTCATTTTGATTTTCGCGATGATGGTATAGTTCCTAAGTAACTATTTCTCTTCAAATTTCACACTTAGGAATTTTATGCCTAGTGCAAGTCATCTTTCTAATTTTTTATGCCCAAAATTATTTATATATTTTCATAAAAATTACATAATATTTTTGGAACATGTGACACAATGATTTATCTTACATTACTTTGTATTTTAAAAGAACAAATAATTTCATATCATCATACATTTCATTTTGATTTTCGCGATGATGGTATAATTCCTAAGTAATTGTTTCATATAATTTCACACTTAGGAATTCTATGCTTAGTGCAAATCATCTTTCAAAATTTTCATGCTTAAATTCATACATTTTCACAACATCTATCAAACATCTTGTCCCAAAACAACATCAAACATCTTCTTTTCATCATAAAAGCCTTAAGATTATTCTTAAGCATATGACCATTTTTTAGCAATATCAAAATATTCCTCACAAACAGGATTAGCTTCATGACTTAGCAAGTCTTGAACTCCACCAATAGTCACATAACAACACAACATCCTTTGAGGTCTATTGCTAAATCTATCAAAATTTATCATCACTCCAAAACACATTTTCAAAAATACATCTTCAAAATCAAATCATTTTACTTAATTCATTTATGTTATTTAAGCATGATTAATAACATCTCATAAACACCAAAACATGACCATCCAAAATTAAAATGCAAAGTAATAAAAACAAAATACATGAAATCACATAGAGAAAAAATATCCATATATATCTCGAAAATCCGTATATAAAAATAAAGTTAGACTGATATGCCATAATCCTAAAAAATTAGCATACTCAATCAAATATACCATACAAATATACAAATATCTAGGCTCACTTCCTAGAAGCCCTAGATCTCTATGCATCATCATCTCTACTAGGGGTTGGAGGTGGTGGTCACATCTCCCATGTCTTCGTAGAAGTCCTAGAGGACGTCGCCCTAGATGTAGAGTGGGACGATGACCCAAAGCGAATCGATACCATGATATTTGTAGGCAAAGGTTGTCTCTACTCTATAGGTACTGCTATAAAATACAGGGTCTGATAAAAGTTCATCTGTTGCACTACTCACATAAGCTAATATCCTATTTGAATCTGCTTAGATCAACCTATTTGAGTTAGTTTCATAGCCCCAACTCTTTGTCCCTCCTAAGCCCTAGCCTCTACTAGCTCCCTCTCCAAAGTCTGAATCCCACTGTGCAAACCTGCATCCTAAGCTCTATCTTGTGCTAGGTTTACCTCTAGAGACTCTATCATAGTATTTTAGAGGATATTATTCCTCTATATCCTAGTAACCTCAGCATGTAGAGTAGCCATCTCACTGCTCTCCCCCTCCTCCAATACCCTCTTGCCCTTCCTAGGAGAGTAAGGTCTCTCCAACTGATGAGTAGATACTCCTTCCTCCTACTGGGGTGATACTCTCCTCTCATGTCTATCCTAGTGGATCCATCACCTCTGAGATATGTTTCCACCTTAAGTGCGAAGACCTGGTCTCCTCAAAGAAGTCGGTATAACCAATTGCTCCTACTGGCTAGTTACATGATGTTGTCTAAAAACCCGATCAACTTCTTGCCTCACTGTGCTCCTCCATGGTGTCAACCGGGCAGGATGGATACTAGCATACCACTTTTGGCATTTTTTAGTAACCCCAATGTCATCTCCAACCACTGTCTCTACTAGAGCATCATCAGGCTCAAGGTCCAAAAACTGAGCCAAGTTGGGAGCCCCACTAAATGTGGCAGGATCCCATGTAGATCTAGCAAAAGTGATATTCCTATGATGAGGAATATCCTATTGGAGCCCAAAATGGTGTTGCACCTGATCTGCATGGTGTAAATCTACCTCTCCCTCATGCATCTATATCCAAATGGTTTTCTTGACATGGGCCAACTCAAATGCATCCTCCCCCTATCCCGATAGTCCTATCTAAGACCTCCATGTAATGTCATCCGATAATAACTCATCCAAGAGTCGCCTCGCTCCACTAAGGTTAACCCGTATCCCATGTACTCCCTATAAATGCCAATAGAACACCCTAGGCCTATCATCCTCTACACCTGGCTCACCATATACTGCTTGAACTAGAGAAATCCTTTTAGGTTTATATATAGCTATGTGCTCCTAGCACCACACCTGAAGAAAATAAGTCAATATCAATCCCTTCCCACCCTTGTAGACTACCCTGTGCAAAAATTGGTATAGTCTACATAGGAGGAAGGGACCCCAAGAAAAATGGATACTCTGATCCCTCATATCATAGACTACCTCTACTAATGTCCATGGTAACTACACCCCACTAGGATGGCATAAAATCAAACCCCCCACAACACCACTCAATAGCACAGTCAATCGAGAAACTCCCTCAGTCCTACCAAGTCTCTCAAGAGGAACTCCACCCTTCCTCAGTAGAAATTTGGGATCTCCTATCAACCTCCTCATCACCTGGCCTTGGTTTCTAGATGTAGCTATACGTGCACCCCTCAGAGGTAGTCTCAAAATCTGCCACACATCCTCCAAGGTAGGAGTCATTTCTCCTATAGGTAAACGAAAACAAGATGACTTCAAATACCATCTCTCTATTAATATTGTTAGTAGCCTCATATCTATCACAATCTATGGCATCTATGCCATGTTTTTTAGACCCACTGCCTCTAGGTAGGTCAACTCTAGGTCTGAAAGGGCATCCAAATCTTCCTGGAGAGTAGCATGTCTCCATTCCCTATTCTTTAGTTCCTCCAACTATCAAAATCAAACACAAAATAATAAAATATTAGTAACCAGATTTAAAAATATTTAATCGTATCAAAAATAGGCAATATCATATTGATTTTACGATATCGCTAACATCGATATGATATTGACAAAATTGTATTGATTTCTTCAATATCATATGATACAATATTGCGAAATCATTATGATTTCATAATTAGGGCTACGTGATGATAGCCATGCCCTAAAAATCTAAAGTCAATCAATAATTAAACTAAAAACATGCAAAATTTAAGATAAATAAATAAGAAATTCATACCCGGAGTGCCCCATTTTTGGCCCATACCAATTCGGTGCGATGTGTAACTCCTGCCATAATTTCTCTAGAGCTCTGACTCGTGAAAAGGTAAAAAGCAAATGAGTTACTTTTCATTTTATTTTTCTTATTTATTTCATCTTACTCCTAATTTTCGAGTTTTTACCCAAACGTCAATTTTGGTATAAAAACTCGAAGGGGGTATCATAAATATCATGTTTTGAAAAAACTTGCATAAAAACTTAAAATCATTAACGAAAATTGCAATAATTTTTTTTACTTTCTCATAAAGCGTGTTGTACTTTTATTTAACACATTTTTCTTTCGAAACTGTGCTAAAGAGGGGGCAAAATGTAGCACCTTAAATTTGACCCATTTGCATGAAAACATAAAAATTGTAAAAACATCATATTTGCATTTAATTTGTGCTTCATTGATGAGATCGTACTACGATCAACAAAATTGTAGTACGACCTCTGAAATCGTAGCACTATTTTTGTCTTATGATCCTTGTGATCATCGTACGATATTGCAAATCATAATACGATCTTGCCCTAAAATAGAAAATTTAAAATTGGAAAACGACAAATTTAGTTTAATGGTTTTTAACCTCAACTATGTAACTGCACAAAAAATAGGAGATCGGATCCGTTCGGTCTTGCTCAGCTTAGAAGGAGTTGCAAAAAATTCAACCTCCTCCCTATTCTAGATGCTCCTCCCAACTTATTTAACCAAACCCCCTGCTTATGAATTTTCCCTGGCTCCTTGCACTTTAGAAAACTTCACATAACTTTGCATCCTAGCTCTGGTTATTTCATTATTTGTTTGCAGGATCGGAGGACTTTGTTGCAGATCGGAGGTTATGATATTGCGATCGTAGTACGAATTTGTGAGTTCGTAATATGATCTCTCAGAAGGCTACGATATCATTTGCAGTTGGCTTGGGGGCAACCTCAAGCTCTAGTTTACATATTCTACTATTTATTTATTTAATTTACATTGCATTTAGCATTCTTTATCATATAAAGCATTAGATTTAATCATTTGCATTCTGGGAGTTCACCTAATTTCATATAATTACATATTTCATGTATTGCAATACATTAATTCATCAATGCACATCATTATAGTTATTTAAGTGTATTCATTAATCTTAGTTAAACTTGCAATCATAAGTAAATCTCTAGATTTTCTATTTTATATCCCCTATCCATGAATTTGCTATTGTCTGTCAAAATCAGATCTATCTGTCTTTGTTTGTAATATGATCTCGTAGATCACAATACGATCCTACAGGTTCATAGTATGATATCGACCTACTACGTACTATCTGGAATACATGCAAAAAAAATAGAATATTCATCAGACATCCGGATACAGGTAAGAGCTTAAAACCATTCCTTTTAGTATTGCACTGTATTTTGCATTCTATTTTTCTACTGTTTGTTTTTTGCATTTGAATTAAAATTGCATATAGGTTAGATTAATTACATATTGGCCAAACTTAGGTGTATGCGCAATTTGATCAAAACAAACACATCAAAACAAATCCCAAACCTAGGCTCGTAAATTGCCACAAAATGTTTCCTGGTGAACCCAACCCATTCATAAAAAAATCACCATAAGAGGGTACAAAATCAAGTACCTCTCCTCTGAGGTGTAGGCCATCCATTCTCTCAATCCCCTCTAAGGTGCGGATCCATCAACCTTGAGGAAATGAGTGCGAGAATTTTTGGGCTATAGCTCTCAAGCATATGAAGCTCCCAACATCCCATATTGTCACGTCTACCTACACTCTTCGATCATTTAATGATGTCATATGCTCAATAGTCGACACAATAGTCCTACCCATTTAGGTAGGACAAAATACCATACTGACACTATGCCACATCTTGGAGGATGAGATGGCATACAACATATTACTAGGCAAACCTTGTATTAGGGATATGAAGTGTGTCCCTTCCATTGCTCATCAGTGCCTGAAATACACCTATGAAGGGTAAGTTCATGTCATCCCCGTAGACCTAGAACCCTTCAATTACTGCAACATGGTGCAGCATATCCCTAAGTCTACCTTACTGTCCACCCATATGGACTTTCAACCTAATGAATCTAGCCAAGGTCTGACTTTATCACCATCACCTTCATTCAATCCATCATCATCTCATGCCATACCATCCTCATCTTTAGCACCCCCAGATATGCCTTCATCATCGATGAATCCACCTCCAAGAGACATGAGGAAGAGGCCTATTGATGAGAGCTCTTTGATCACCCAAAATGTCCCAAAGGTGTCTATAAGTTCTTTCATCACAAAAAATACCCCAATGGCATTCCATAAGCCCATTGGTCACCCTATATATACATATATATCAAAAATCCAAAAACATCATCAAAACATAAAAAATACAAAAATATTGCATCACATCAAATTGCATACCATTGCATTATATCATCACTTGCATTAGGTATACTCATCATTGCACTTTGCATTTTAGAGTTGCTCATACATGTTTAGCACTGAGACGGTACACTAGTCATCATTCAAAATAAATGTTGCTCAAGATATCGTCCACATAATTTCATCTTCCACTTATCATTTCCACCTATGTTTCCCACTTTTCATATTTGTGTTCATTCTCTTCACCTAGCCATTTGTTCTATAATATCATTAGGGCTTTCGGTCACTCAGCCATCTCTAGTTTTCTTTTCAGATTTTGTAGAAAGCTATCTGAATTTTTAGGAGGTAGAGTCTTGCTTAGATTGTACCTTGTATACATCAAAATCCCAACACATTTTTTTCACATTACATCCAAGTTTTGCATAAGAAAATATGAAACCTACAAAGTGTTCTAGGTTACCTTAAGTGAAAATTTTATCTTGCTCATCCCCCTGTGCGGATGGTTCAAGAATGCTAAGAATTGAAAAAAAGATAAGCTCCTCGTTACCCAATTCCCCAAAATGAACAGTGGTTTTCACCACTATAAATAAAGTAAAATCCCTTAAAAGCAAAAATCAAAAGCAAAATAAATAGTGGTTTTCACAACTCCCCAAATCACTTTCTCAAAGAAAACAAAATACAAAATAAATGGTGATTTTCATCACTAAGTATGAGCAAATATCCCTAAAATCAAATAAAAAAAAATAAGGGAGTATTGAACTTGAATCTTTGGAATTCTCAACATTTGACAAACCATTAGGTGATCCTCATTATAGGTTTGGTGGCATCAAGCCTTCCTAGCAATGGCGGTATCCTTACGCATGATGATATGTCTGTCACATTAGTTTTTTGCGTATGTGTAGACCAATGTTTGCATGTGGATGGGCTAGATTTTGGTAGCCTATACTACCTAGTAGTCTAATCCAACTAAGTACATAACCTCATATCGTGATCCTCATGGGCGATCTTCAGTACAGATGGGATGCATCAATCTCATTTGGTATAGGGGTAATTTTATGCATATTACACAAATAAACTTACTTGCACACACAAGGATATTGAGTATCTGGGTCATCCTAGCAGATTCGTACCTTGTCAAAAAGTCTTGCATGGTTAGTATATAACTTTTGATCAGTTGACTAGAGTGTTTGAGTCTCATGAAAACCTCATAGACATTCTATAACATTCATTTCATTCATTCCATTTTTACCACATTCTATTTCATACCATTTTATCACAAATCCATTACATAGTCTCATGACAACATTACACATGAATTGATGAATTTTATATAGTCTATGGTGCTAACATAGTATGTCATATAGTATACAAATTTCATAATCTATATAAATCAATCATCCATCTCACTATACCTCCATGTATATACATATCATCAAATCAAATCAAATCACAACATATGCATACATGATAGACATCCATCATCATATCATAAAGCAAATAAACACATTGCATACATCTCATAAAGTAATAAAAACCTAATTCTAAAACATAAAAGCTCATATATGTATTTATATGTATGGTACAAAAATATACATCATATTCTACGAGTTTCCCGTAGGGTACAACAAAGTGAGTCCTCCAACCTCATAATACCAAAAATTCAAAATACCAAAAATAGCTTAAATTTGGTCAAAATGCAATTGGTAACAAGGTGGACCTAAATTGCTCATGGAGAAATGGAAAAGTCTTTAATTTAATCTCTAATAAGGCCATTATGGCTAGAATACCCCAAAGGAACAAGGTTTTAGACTCATTTCTTCCATGAAACGTCAACAAAGTCACCAAAATCCTCTAAAAAATGCTCCATTTTTCACTGAGTAAAATCGGAGGAAACCGTAACAAAGTCATATGTGTCAAGCGACTCATCACTTTTATCATTGGTCATTCCCTCATTGAATCATCGCTTGAGGGGGTAGTCATACTTAACAAATTCATAACCACAATCAACAATCAAACACTAAATCATGCAAATTGCGTTCGTTCAATGAATCATTGACAAAGATAATCACGCTCCTACTTGGGGCAGTAAATAAGCACAAATTTAAATAAAATAAATTATTTGAATTATAAAGCATGAAGGATAATAGGCCCTACCTCCTTATGAAATAAATAGTGTTCAAGGTCAAGTCAACCTGAAATGCAAGGTTGCACTTGAAGCAAGTTCCTTAGCTTGTCAAAAGCAAGGATTCAAGAATGCACGCTCTTTCCATGATTGGGGCATATAAAGTTGGTTAGGTTATTGAATAATCCTAATTATTCAACATTTTAGTCATCTATTATTTCTTAGAGTTGTGTTGCACACAATGCATCTCAAAAAGGGATATTTGTAGACACAAATCATGTCAATACAATTAGGCAATCGAAAGCATTGACTAGTTGACATCATATGGCCCCCGTGGACAACCTTCATAGGTTTAATAGTGGTCCTAACCACTTTTGGGAGCTTTTACCCCACTTTTGGGAAGTTTTTTGGCATTTAGGCATGGCCATCCCACCTAGGGATGACCACAGTCCATGGTCATCCCACCTAGGGATGACCATGGGTGGTCATCCTTGGGTGGGATGGCCATGGACTTTGACCCCCAAAAAGTCAAAATACGGATAAATGGTTCCCAGGGACTGCCATTTAGCTTTTTTATTCTACCATGCGGGTCTGAGGGTGTAAGAATATTATGACATGCTATAGATTTGACTCCCAAAATGGAGATGCCTTCCCCCTCCAATGCATGATAAGTTTTGGATAAGTGGCACCTCTTGCCTTACGTGTCCTTGCATGCCTATTTACCCAAAAGCTTATCTTTGGCTATAAAGTGGATATATTTTCCACAAAATATATAGAAAGAGTATTTTTGAGATATAGAAACGGAGAGCTTCCAAGATTTCCCCTCACCTTTTTATGCATTTTTCCCTCAAAAGATCTACCTAGTGAAGGAGGTTTGCGAGTGATCTAGGGGGCGCAATTTATTTGCAAAACCAAATAATATGAGTGAATTTAACCGCCAAATTTAATTACAACACTATTGAGGAGTTCCCTAACCAATTCACAAAGGAATTGGTGGCAAAATAAGGGTAAAATTGGTGACTGTCCCACCTTAGGACGATCCCCATTATGTGACAGCCACCACTGTCCCTGCAAGGTATGGTGGAAAATATGTGTATTATTTATTTGCTATTATTTTTAGGCATATTCTAGGGTAGAATATTAGTCTCCTGTCTAGATTTCATGCATTTTGGAGTCATATTGAGCGAGATATTGCATTTTTAGTGTTTTACAAGCTTCCGGGGACCATTTGAAGATGCACATGAAAATATTACTGATTTAGAACATATGACCATATGGGTTATCTTAAAATAATATTTTATATATACTTTCTAAGTTTCATTTTATTTGGATATGTTTAGGCATAGAAATTGCTTATTTTGGGTTTTGGAGGTTTGAGAAGCGCACTACGGAAACACCACGTCATCGGATGTAATTTATGTTCTATTTTTGGTGAAATCTTCCTATAACCTTCTGTTTTACATACCTTTACATTTTTGAGTCATTTGGAGTTGTTTTAGATAGGCATATTGCATATTCATTTTTTCTAGTCTTTTAGTGCCTATGGGGTTTGCATGTTTTCAATATACGCACTTGCTATTTAACAAATCTGGTTTCCTTATGTGTAGGTTTAGGTATTACAGTGTATAAGGAAGGAATACAAGATCATAAAAGTGAATAACAAAGTTGCGGCATCATAGGTTCGCCCACCTCAATTGTGGATACGAGGAAGAACATTGGAAGTGCACACGAGCTTTCTTTGAAAGGACTCGATCCTTTGGTCACCCCATATTTGTAAAAAATTGTGTCAATATAGAGCCCTCAAGGGGACATTTATGTAACCATGGTTTTGATCAATCAAAATAATATAAGAAAGCTTCATTTCACTTCATTTTGTGCATTTTGGTTATCTTTCCATGCTTACTTGAATGCTTCCATTTTGATGCTCATAACACACTAGCGATAGATGCATATTGTTTAGCTGCATTAGGTGCACCATTTTCCCTCTAATTCACTATTTTTAAATAGAATTTTCTATTTATGATGTCTATAACTATGGTTAAATAGTTTTTTTTCTTTATTCTAGCTATAATTATTGTTAACCATAACCTGCTATTTATTCTATTTATTTTTTTATATTTTAGAGTGTTCTATTTATTTTTTGTGCCTATTGAAATCATTCAGTTTATTTTTGGTATTGCTCATTCAAAAAACTGGTTAGGAAGCTCATGGCCTGCAGGTATTTGGAAGGTATTTCTGCACAACTGAACAATTTTGATGCTCTCACACCAGAAGATAACAAGTATAATTCTAAAATCATATAAAACCTATTTAAACAATTTCGTAATGCATTTTATCTAAATGCAAATTATAAACTAATCCATAATTAAGCATTCATTACCAACACATTAAAATGAGGTTAAAAAATGTTACTTTGTTGCATAAAATGATGCAGTTTAGGGCCTCATTAGCAACCATATCTCTAGCATAGAGAAATTTTTTTTACCTCCCTCTATGATGATTATCCTACCAATTCATCATCAATACCATTAATCTCATTCATCTACCCCACCCATAACCCAACCATGTCATTTTTTCCTACTTTCCCTCTCTTCATCACTTCCATCTCCTCCCAAACTATATCAAGTAATGTTTCTTATACATGGTTCACCCTCCCTTATTTCTACCATTTCATTCTTTGTAGGCTAAAATAAGTGGAGATTGTAAGTTCATTGATAGAAGTAGACTTGTAAATAACCATCCAAATTATTCTAATTATGATCCCTACACATATGATAATAAGGAAAAATATGCAATCTCATGTATCTCAATCCATGACTTACCCTCCCATGAAAATAAATTCACTACAATGGATTAAAATATAGATATGATAGAAGAACACCTATGTAAGGCACATGAAAAAATCAAAAAAATTGTTGTAGGTGGTTTTGTGCCAATAACAATATTGCTTGTGCTAAAAATACAAGTGGTTAAAGGATGAAGATAAATGTTATTTGCATAAGCACACTATATTGACACAAGCACACTCACTATAATGACATTGAACTACCTCACTAGTTTGACTTCATTAAACTTATAATGAGCAAGACCCTTGGGGTTGGTACAATTTTTAGAGCAATAAAATTTGGCAATGTCCTTGAACTACCTATAGGTCATAAAGGATATGAAAGGTTTTATGAAATAAAATCAAGAGCTAGCAATGACACTAGAAATAAATAATATGGATAGTTGAAGGAAATATATTATTAGTCAGATTGAGAGAAAGCTAAAGATCTTGAAAAAAAGAAGGAAGAGTTTCAATAATAGGTTCATTGAGGAAAACAAGAGAAACAAAATTTAAGCAAGAGAAGCAAGGTTTGACAATCTAATTATAGATAGAGAAACAAAAGGTATCTATAGTATTGAAAAAGAATGATGAAGGGATTGAAATGCTAATGTAGATTGAAGAGAGCCTGAGAAAGTAGATTGAGATTAAATACTCAAGTATAAGGTATCAATGCCATTAAATTTTGATAGGATCAACTCCTTGATGAGATGAGACAAGCCAAGGTACACTTGTAGCATATGTTGGAATGTAAAAATATGGTTAATCAAGATTAATTGACCATCAATAATGTCCAAACAGAACTTTACTCTAAGGAAAATTATATATAGAGATGTATGCATAAGGTATCCAATTAATAGCTCCAACAACTCGGATTACCAAGTAAACAAATAATGTAGGTCTATTAAATAAACATCATATACAACAAAATATATTAGAATATTATAAGGCATCTTACAATAGCCTTAAAGAAATCGTGGAGAAGATGAAGGATTAAATAACCCAACTAGAAAAAGTGGACTCCCAAATCCTCTCATTGGCAAGAGTGACATTATGTTAGATGACTAGTATGATGAAGAACAAAAAAGGTCATGTAGATAAATAAGATTTTTCCCATAAAAGTAGTATTTGATGCCCCTAACATCATTACAAATGTAGGGATGCTACTAACAAGCATCAAGTTGGTATCAAAATTATAGGAAGACCTACAAAAAGAAGAATATGACAATGTCTAAGCTCATAACAAGCATGAAGCTCATAAATTTTTCTTTGAATGATGAGTGGAAAGCATTGCAGAGCCTTCTACTAAGATGAAAATAGAAGAAGCATCTCTATCATTTAATTTTTTTTTTTTTTCAAATTGTCATAAGTTCTGCTTGACTATAATCCTAATGGAGTAAGGCCAGTATAGGATCCTCCATCAATTAGGCTTGGTGTCCCTATAATTCATCAAAAATTAGTACCAAGTTGTATAAAAATACACATTGGCAACACAACCAAGGAATACAAGGTGGAATGGAAGGTAGCATCCTACAATAAATGTTGAAGTTAAAGTTTTGAACAAGAAGTACATAAAAGTTAATGATCAAATCTAGATTTGAGAAGAAGGCTAAAGACCAAGACAAGCTGATACAAAAAATTGGTGAAGTATGAAATATAATTATTTATCAACACATACCAATGAATCACCCACAGGCTAGTGAACAAAGCAACGAGGCATCAACAAGCAAGTGATTCATCAAATTAATAAGTGAATCGGAGGAAGAAGGCTAGTTTTGAAGCATGGATTCCAAGATAACTATTTTTAAAAATGTTTTTTTTGTCTTTTTATGTTTAAAATGATTTAAATAAGGGTTGGATAAGTTAACCAGGGTTAGAAATAATGTTAGAAAATTTTACTATAAATAGGAACTATAGGATCCATTGTAAGCACCTTTTGATCATTTATGAATATTAGAGCTATACTTTGTGGTTTTGAATTCTACTCATGAACTTATATTGTAATTAAAGGAAATATTGTGCATGGCATTTATCGACCAACTATGTTATTTGGCCTCTTGATTTGTACATGAATAGTGCTTGTGGTTTTACCCTCCCACTTCTTGTTAATCATTTCTTCCATTATTTTATGCTTTGTGAAGTTTCTATCATGCTAATGTTATTTAATCACTTCCAATTATTGTTGCAAGACCAATCTTGCTACTATTATGGTCTTTCCTTTCATTGTATTTATTTTATTTCTCACATCTCTTTTCCTCTAAATTTACTTTGTATGCTTTAGATTATTTTTAGTTTAGCTAGATTAGTAAGGAACCAACTTGAATTTGAAGGTTGGAAAGGATAAGTACTTTCCTTCCAATTTTTGATACATGACTTGCAGGCACATATCTTTACGTGAATTCAATAAATAGAACAAAAAAAATTTCGTGTCTACGAAGGACGGGGCCATACAACGTATGCAACTATAAAGATACAATATTATCATTGAAAATATAAATCTCATTTGATCCTTTAAATAAGAAACAAATTTGTCTAAAATTATAAGTTTTGACCCATTATTATTTTTTGTGGAGTGCTACTATTTTATTGCTAATTTTGAAAATTTCCTACTTTTTTTAATTTTTGGTCTTCCATATTATTTGTTCATATAAATTCCATTGTTAGAGTATAGACACAACTAACCTATATACTATTATAAGATTTATAGTTTAAAGATAAAATATTCTTCTATTTTAACTATGTTTTATATGAGAAATATAAATATCCTCTTTTCCCATTTTTCTTTTACTCTCTTCCATTTATATATCTGATATCTCAATTGATATGAGGTTAATCTATAATTAAGCTATAAATATTTTTGCTTTCTAATTGATATTTTTCCTTATATATATATATATATATATATATATATATATATATATAAACACGAAACTATCATGCACAATGTAGTGTGTGTTGACTAATCAACATGCTTCTATTTATCTTCCATTTATGTGTCTTATATTCAAGTTGATGAGCTTATCCTTAGTTGGACCATAAACATCTTTGCAATTCATTTTATGTTTTTCTTTCTCTACATATTTATTTTTATAATGATATTTATATATAAAGTTAAATTCAACAAAAAGAGTATCTTTTTTCTGGCTTTTTTTTTTACATAAATGAATTAACTCTCACACTTTTTGAATACATTTACTAATTAACAAACTTTTTACCATTTAAAACTAAACAATGTATAATTATTTTAAAATTTGTTAATTTTTTCTAACATTAACTTTTTATATCTATATTTAAATACATTAATAATTGTGACATCTAATCATTAATGTTTTTTTTGGTTAGGGTAGTGGGATAAACCCCTACTACTCATGCTTAGGGTTGGGCACTCTCATCCCAACCATGACTTTTAGTGAGGCCAAGAGTTAAGTTTATCTATAGAGGTTAAACACATAATCATACACACACCCCCTCACACACTCGCCTATGCCACAATTTAGGTCTTGAATCTTCTAAAAAACAAAACCCAAACCGTTATGTTGTCTCCTTAACCTTCTAATCATCAATACTATTATAATTTATATGAAAAACTAAATAACCATTAAACAAGGGGTAATAGCCAAAACTTATATATAAAAACAAAAAAAATTAAGATATTTGAATGTGATGGGTACTCTCAAATCCTGCTACACATCATAATAATAATAATAATAACAAGCTATTCTCAAATGCCTCGCTTAACGTTTGGCATTCTCTTCTTATATAATAGATGGGGTCACCCTTACCTTTTTCTGAGTTCCTCCCGTAATGATCAAGGCATTTATAATGACCAATCCTTTTGACGAGGTATACACCTAAAAACTATTCATAGGATTGATCCTTATTCTAAGTCAATGCTTTTGTCCAAGTTGTATGACTTTCTTAAGAAAGCATGGCCACCACTTTGTGAGATGGTGATCCTTTATCCACAATGAGGACGGTGATTCCCTTTATCACTTGATGTGCCAACAGTATCATTAGATGTGGAACATCATTTTTAAAGCAGGTAGGGTCTTATAAGAAATACAGTAGTTTTTACTATTTATAAAATTATATATAACAATTTTTTATAGAATAGGTTGTTTATTTAATCGTATTTTATTATTAAAATATGTTGTTTATTTAATTGTATTTTATTATTAAAATATGTTATTTATTTAATTGTATTTTTATGCTGACATAGATTATATGAAACACCCTCCTAAAAGATGTTGTTTAGTTAATATATAGTTATTCAACCATATTTTCGTTAACAAAAACATGTATACAACTTTACCCCTAAGATTCATACTTAAATCTCTATTTAAAGTTCTAATGTCTCCATCATTAAACTATTTCAGTTATTATTATTTGATTTGGTTAGCCTTCTACAACTAACACACAAAAAATTGATTATTTGGAAGAAAATTTTATGTAACCAACTTAAAGAACAATGGCATTATTTACCTTTTATGGAGAATTGCACATTAATTTGAAATTTACATACTTTTCCGTTACTAAACTTTGAGACATTTAAATCATTTTAAATTATAAATTTTTATATTACTAATTTTATTGAAGATTAATGCGATAAAATATAATATTATTTTATGTTGCATGGGTAGAATTAATAAATTTAATGTTATTTATTGAATGGCATTTGGTGTAATGGCAGTTGCCTAGTTATTATCATCCATGTGTTTGTGAGGTCGATTCCTCTTGGATTCCTCTTGTATTTGCTCGAACGAGCGTTGATATTTATACAAGTTATTTTAAAGATAATATATTTTTTAATTGTTTATATGAGATTCTAACAGGTTGCTATATCATAATTAATTATATTATGATATTAAAGAGACATGATTATTATACATATATTATTGACAAAATTTAAATTACTTTGATTTTTTTTTAAGGCAAGGAATTTAATCTTGAGTATTTTTTTAATACCACGGGTGTGCCCATGCATAGCCAGTAGCCCGATCCGACTCTTCTGCATGTTGCACCTACATGATGATGGTGATTTGTTTCCTGCTTGTCTGATGGTCCCTTCATGCCACATGTTGAACTAGACTGATGAAGAGGGTGTGAACCCTATGCGTCTTGCGTCCCCATATCACGTCGGGTTACCATTAACGAGATAGTGGGTGTGTTGGAAGCCTTCGTTGATAGTTTGAACCCTACCAATTGCACTGACAGTTACTAAAAATTGTGATTGTAACCAATTCATCTATGTAACCCAAAAAAAATTAAAATGGTTTATTTTTTGATATTTGGTTAGTGTGAAAAACCCCTACGACCAATACACAGGACTGAGGGGTCTCCTCCCAAGGATGAGGAGTCTCCTCCCAGTCATGACCCCTCGTAAAACCAAGAGTTATTATAATTATATTATGATCTTAAAGAGACATGATTATTATCTATATATTATTGACAAAATTTAAACTTTGGATTCTTTTTTAAAGGCAAGGAAGTTAATCCTGAGTATTTTTTTTAATACCAATAAGATGGTTTATTTATGAATCCCACGGGCGTGCCCATGCATAGCTAGTAGTCCGATCCGACTCCTCTACTGTTGTACCTGACTGATGACGACGATCTGTTGCCTGCTTGTTCGACGATCCCTTCATGCCACATGTTGAACTAGACTGAAGAAGATGGTGTGAACCTTGTGCGTCCCCTGTGCGTTCGATGGTCCCATCTCACATCGGGTTACCATTAATGAGACAGTGGGTGTGTTGGAAGCCTTCGTTGATAGTTTGAACCCTACCAGCTGTGTTGACAGTTACTAAAAATTGTGATTGTAACCAATTCATCTATGTAACCAAAAAAAATAAGATGGTTTATTTTTATATTCGGTTAGTGTGAGAAACCCCTACGACCAACGCACAATACTGACCAACGCACAAGGCTGAGCAGTCTCCTCTCAATCATGACCCCTCATAAAACAAGAGTTATCATAATTATATTATAATATAATTTTATTATGTTGCGTGGGTAGAATTAATAAACTTAATGTTATTTTAAAAATAATATATTTTTTAATTGTTTACATGAGATTCTAACAGGTTACTCTATCATAATTATATTATGATATTAAAGAGACATGATTATTATACATATATTATTGATAAAATTTAAACTTTGGATTCTTTTTTAAAGGCTAGGAATTTAATCCTAAGTATTTTTTTTAATACCAATAATATGGTTTATTTATCAATCCCACGGGTGTGCCCATGCATAGTCAGTAGTTCGATCGATCCGACTCTTCTGTGTGTTGCATATGACTGATGATGGTGATCTGCTTTTTGCTTGTCGGACGGTCTCTTCATGCCACGTGTTGAACTAGAATGACGAAGACGGTGCGAACCCTATGCATCCGACGGTCCCCATCTCACACCGGGTTACCATTAACGAGATGGTGGGTGTGTTGGAAGCCTTCACTGATAGTTTGAACCCTACCAGCTACACTGATAGTTACTAAAAATTTTGATTGTAACCAATTCATCTATGTAACCAAAAAAATATATATGGTTTATTTTTTTTTATTCGGTTAGTGTGAGAAACCCCTACGACCAATGCACAAGGCTGAGCAGTCTCCTCCCAATGCTGAGCAGTCTCCTCCCAATCATGACCCCTCATAAAATCGAGAGTTATCAATAGGGAATTTAACACAACCACCACACACCCACCCCTCACACACTTGTACACACCCGTCCACTCCGTGATTTGAACCTTAGACTTACCGAAGAAGAGCCAAAGCCTGAACCGTTGTGTTATTCCCCTGGGACTCAATAAGATGGTTTATTATTATTATTGATGAGTCTGCCATATTTTTTTTAAAAAATTGAAAAAAATATATTAAAACAAGATTATTTATAAGTTGGGATGGGACACCTCCCAACCTTACCTAACAATAGCAACCGTTTTTGCTTTTTAATTTTCCAAAAAACTTCCATAGCTTTAAAGCCTAAGATCTTAAGAACTAACCACTTTTGGTTACAACAATAAAAGGAGATCTGCATTAGAGCCAAATTTCCCAAACCATATGTCCGTATTGGCTTTTGAAATCTAGTCAAACATTGGATTTGCCCATTAAATTACCCAATCCTCTCATCCTTAGTAGTCATTCCACTGTGCCATTGAATCCCCACCTCCTCGGTACCCATATTAGCTAAGAAGTCTGCCACTGTATTCATAGCTTTACCCACATAAATTGGGATCACATCATCCAATTTCATCAACTCCTTAATTTGGATGACAATAATCCTCAACCTCCACATATCCAAAGCAAATTTCCTCATGTAATCTAGAGCTCCTACCAAGATTTGAAAATCTGATTCTATGATTATCCTCTTATAAACTTGTCTTACCACCCAAATAGAAGTAGATTTGATAGCTAAAGCTTTTGCTTCATTGTTTGTGGCCTTACCCAAGCCTTGTAGTTCCCAATAGAGCATTGTCCCAACATGATTTGTGTAGATCACTCTAGTTCTAGATCTACCTAAACCACCTTTTGTAACTCCACTAGTATTAATTTTAATTCATTCTTTTGGGGGTGTTTTCCAACTAGCTTTGTCTTACCCCTCTTGCACTTTAGCTTCCTTCTTCATTGTTCCTATATCAACCTGAGTTTCCTCTTTAGCATAGACTACCATAGTTTCTATGACTTTGCTCCAACCAACCTGCCAAACACCATCCAAGGATAAAAAAGTTTCTCTAAATATTCTACTATTTCTCTCCAACCATAATTACCACCAAATAATTTTTTATCCAATATTCCACCCAATACAAATATCTTTAGAATTAAATATGCCCCTCTTCCATCTTTCCCAAAAATTAATCTAGTTTAGATCATTGTTGACTCAGATTTTATAAGCTAAAAACCATTTCTCCTAGATATGACATGTGAATGGGAACTCAAACATCAGGTGGTCAGATGTTTCCTCACTTTTATAGCATAAAACACATCGAGATGGGCCAAAAATTTCCCTATGCCTCAGATTATCAAAGGTAAGAATTCCATTGTGCATGAATTGCCAAACAAAGAAGTTTACCTTCAACCAATCCTTGGACTACCAAATTTTTCTCCAATCATCAACCTAATGAGCATGAGGTGAAGGTTTTACAAGGATATTTTCATATCCATCCTTCATTATGTAGACTCCAAGGCTCCCATAGCCCCAAACTAATTCATCATCCTCATCCTTACATATGAGAAATATTTTTTCTAGGATTTTAGTCTTGACGGGTGCTAATTTCAAAGGGATTAAAATTGACCACTTGTCCAACTTCTTAATCTATTTAAATGTATAATCCTCCATTTGGATAGTATTAAAATAACTTTTAATCTTAGTCCAACCCCTCAATTCCATGACTGATTTTACTGTTGCAATTTTGGGAATTCAACAATGATAGTTGGATATTGATCACATGAATTTGTTCAAAATTGTACCTTCTCCCATCTCTCCACTTTCCAAAAAAATCCATATTTCACTACCTAATATCTTAGATTTAGTGTCTACCACACTAAGGATTCATTACCATCCAAAGGTAAATGAATCACCTCTTTCAAGTCCACATGTACCAAATATTTACTAGTTAAAACTCTGTTAAATAAAGAAGTTGGTCGAGAGATCCACCTCCAATAAAACTTTCTAGCCAAACATTTATTATTTAGATCTAATCTCCTTAGTCCCAAGCCTCCATTCACCTTGGGCTAACTTACTTTCTCCCAGTATACTAATTTCCATTTCCTCTCTCTTTTTTATCCTTCCCATGAATTTTTGTTGGCCATCTTATCTAATTCTTTTCATATGGTATGTGGAACAAGCATGATAGAAAATTTATAGATTAGCATGGCCTAAATGATTGACTGCAAAAAATATAATCTACCCCCAAAGGTTAACCATTTTTGAGACCAATAATTCATTCTTTCTTTGATATGGTCAAAAATATTCCTCCAAAAAACTATATTTAATTTTTTAAAATGCAGAGAGACCCCCAAATAATCCACTGGGAGAGAAGTCCTTGTGAATCCCAAGATATCTAGAATTCTATCCTAAAGCCTTTGGTCAATATTGAATAAGACCATTTTGGATTTCTTATTGTTGATGACTTGGTTTGTGACATTAATATAAACATTAGGAGTATCTTTTATCATTATTGCTTTCTTGAGTTTGGTCACTCCCGTGAATTCTATGTCATCCACAAACTATAGGTGAGTCAACACCTCCTCACCCAGCTTGACATTTGTTAGCAAAACCTATTATCTTCTCCTCAAGATAAGTCTACCCAAGCCTTCAACCAACATGAGAAAATTATAAGGGAAAAAATGATATCCCTCGTGAAGGCCTCTAGTGGATCCAAATGATTATGAGGGAAGACCATTGATTAACATTTAGTATGTTAGATTAGAGATGTAGCTCATAACCCACTCTATCCAATCTTGAGAGAAGTCAAAGGCTTCGATTATCCTATAGAAGAAGCTCCACTCCACTCTATAATAAACCTTTGAAATATCCAATTTTATACATTTTTCTCTATTGCTAAATTTTTGCATTGAGTGGATTGCCTCTTGAGCTAGAACCACACCATCCTATATTTTTCTATCCTCTACAACACATCCTTGTTCTAAGGAGATAATATTGTCTAGGATAGGTTTTATCCACTTAGCCATTACCTTCATGATTATTTTGTATATGACGTTGCATAAGGTGATAGGCTTGTAGTTTGAAATATGCACCCCTTTCTTCCCTTTAAAAATTAAGGCAATGAATATTTGATTTAATGCTTTAAGCATTCTTTTACTACCACTAGACTCCTCTATTGGAATTATTCCCTATTGAGTTGTCATTGATGTCAAAGGTCGACTTGGTGTGCTTGGGCGATTTATTCAAGGTAGTGTGATGTGTGTATGCACCTTGTAAATTATATCATATGCATTTATTATAAGTGTATAAAAGCCGACCTTTAGTAAGTAAATAAAGGAGAAGTTTCAAATTTAAAAATAAATATTTAACATTAATATTTAAATATTAATGTAAATATTGAAAAAGCCAAATATGGATATATTTAAATTAAATATTTAAATATATTAGTACCATAATATTAATGTAAGTGGGCCGACCATGGGTGCCAAAGACCAAAAGTAGAAAGTGAAAATTGGCATATAAATAAAAGGACCAAAGTTTATTTTGGACAATAATTGGATTGAATGCCTTCGATATAGAGGAGCGGTGGCGGTGAAAAGATTTCATTTGAAGTCTCCAATAGATATGAGCATTAGAGAAATGGGTGACGGTGAGCAATGAAAAACCTTCATGGAACAAGAGCGGTAGATCGAACTGGTGGAAGGTTTGGGTAGAGCAGCTAGGCACGACGGTGGAGAAGAATTGGAGTGGTGGAGTAGCGAAGGAGACACGATAGTGGTGGTTTTGATCGAAAACCAAGGAATCTGATATCCTATCCTATCCGAGTCAGTGTTCAAGGTCGTTGATAAACATATTGTGCATGGTGTGGGACCAATGAGATTGTGTGAGCATCTTCGAGGTATATGAAGTAGAGTAAATGCACCGAAGAGATTCCATAGAGCCACGATAGCAATGAACTGGAAGCGGGGCAGAAGACATAACATCAAAGAAAGGGATGGAAGATTTTATACAGAGGTGTGATTAAATTGGTTAGATGAGAGCATTGAATACAAAATAGAAGCAGATAGAGCATATGGAGGTGGAATGAAGATGTGGCTGCTGGAGCGATGGAGTAGCGGTAGCAGCATCGATAGCAACGTGGGGGAGAAGGAAAAATATAGCATGATTGAGAATATGTGGAATGCATTTGGTTGATAGTCATCAAACCAAGGAACCAGTGCAATAAAGGAAAAACATCCATTTGATAGCCATTACTATAATCATGCATCTGGGAGTAGTTACTATTCTTTGATAGGCATAGTATTTTGGTAGGTATATTAGCACAAAATCGATCACTGAAGACCGAGCAGGAAGAAATCCCACACGTAGACGTCCAACAAAGAGAGTATTCAAGCACCATTAGAAGCATTACGTGCATAGGAAAGCAGTGCTCAATCGAAGAGAACCAGCGAGGATGAAGAATAATAATGTTGAAGGAAAATAGAAGGTTATCAAGCATACCTCAAAGTTTATGGAAACTCTAAACCGCGTAGGGTTTTGAAGACTATTGAGGATAGCACCATAGACAAATTAAGTGAACATCATTGCTGCCCAAGGATTTTGACCAGTGAATATCACCAGGTTGTGTCATGAAAGCGGAGTGGAGCATGAGCATTGTAGTGATGATGCCAAGGACATCTTCTAATTGGAGGCCGACAGAGACGATGGGACGAGGAGACAGACTAGTTGTATAAGTTTATATTCAAACTTGGATTTGAGTGAGCACATATTAAAAGGTACAAATTATTGAACTCTATAAATTTTGAAGACAAGGAATAAGTTTAAAAGTTTGAAAAGGAGATATAAGAAAAATTGAGTTGCTAGTTTTGTTTTGGAGTAGAAAAGAGAAGGTAAAGTTTGTTTATTTTGATTAAAGTATTAAGGGAGATATAAGGAGCATTGATATTTAAAGAGTTTGATTTAATTAATCTAAAGCATTATAGATTAATTAATAGCAACAAATCTTGGATATTATTCATGTATCATTTGGCAAGGGCATGGCAAGAATAGAAGGTTGAAATTCAAAATTTGAAGGGCTTGAGAAGTGCTTCATAACGTGGAAGTATAAAAGAGTGGAAGCAAGGTATTAGCATCTCCAATTCAACACGCAAGTAAGTTATCTAGTGCTAGACTTGGGCTACCTTTAAAATGTAATAAATGTGAAATATGTGGAAGTGATAAACTTAATGAATGTGAAGAACATATTGGCCATTTGAAGCTTTCTACACTAGTGCATATCATCCTCTATATGTTCATGAAGTTAAAATAATTATAGGTAGAATATGTCTGAATTACCTTTAGTTGAAGAAATAAAACTCAAGAAAAGGGAAGAATTTAAAGAGTAAAATCAAGGTACAATAGGGATTATAATGAACAGATATTGATCAAATTTTTGAGCAGACCTAAGCAGAGTTTTGGACCAAATTTATGAGTAGAAGGATATTGGTGTCTCCTATGGGTTTATGCCCATGAACTTGTAGAAGGATATTGGTGTCTCATATGGGTTGGTTCCCATAAAATTGTATAAGGGGATTGGTGTCTCCTGTGGGTTGGTGCCCATAAACTTGTATAAGGGGATTGGTGTCTCCTGTGGGTTGGTGCCCATAAACTTGTATAAGGAGATTGGTGTCTCTTATGGGTTGGTTCCCATAAACTTGAAATGGGATTGGTGTCTCCTATGGGTTGATGCCCATAAAATTGAATAAGGGGATTGGTGTCTCCTATGGGTTGGTTCCCATGAACTTGTATAAGGATATTGGTGTCTCCTATGGGTTGGTACCCACAAAATTGTATAAGGGGATTGGTGTCTCCTATGGGTTGGTGCCCATGAAATTGTACAAGGGGATTGGTGTCTCCTATGGGTTGGTGCCCACAAATTTTATTGAAGAAAATATAAGCAATATTTTTCCATGGTTTTCTCCCAAAAGGGTGTTTCCACGTAAAACTCTTGTCTCTTATGTGTGTGGAATTTGTGCATTGATTTATTATTGCATTCATATTATTGCAGTTATTGTTTTGAAAGAAAAGTTTTATCTTATACTGTTCACCCCCCTCTCAGTATAAATGTGTGTTTCTTCAATTGGTATCAAAGTGAGTTCCTTCGTGAAAGCCTAACCACTTGAAGGAAGATCTTACAAGAACACACATGGCTTACCAAGAAGGTTTTTCATCAAATAGGGCTCCATTATTCGATGGGACTAACTATACCTTCTGGAGCATGAGGATGTAAACCTATTTGATGGCACATGGCTATGATATATGGCAATCTATTGTGGATGGGTTCAAACCACCTACAACCCCTCCCACGGATCAAAATGGCAAGAAACCATTTGAAAATAATGCCAAGGCAATGAATGCAATATTAAGTGGGTTATGTGAATCAGAGTTTGTGAAAGTCATGCAATGCACCTCAACAAAAGAAATATGGGAAAAGTTACAAAGAACATATGAAGGAGATGACAAGGTTAAAATGGCAAAACTTCAAACCCATAGGAGGAAGTTCGAAGACTTGAAGATGAAATATGAGGAAGATATTACCAAATATCTACTCCACATTGATGAAATTATCAACACCATTCATGGACTTGGAGAAAGTATTGATGACTCTAAGATTGTTCAAAAAATCTTAAGGTCACTTCCCATGAGGTTTGATGCAAAGGTCTCGATGATTGAAGAAATGAAGGATCTTAAAACCTTAAGCATGGATGAGCTACATGGAATTCTTACAGCCTATGAGATGAGGACTGAAAAAGATCAAACATCCAAATGGGAGGCCACATTTAAAGCTTCAAAGAAGATAAAGAATAAAGAACCAGAGTCAAGTGAAGAATCGAGCAACGGAGAAGAAGCTAACTTTGTGCGAAGAAATAAGAAGGGACCAAGAAAACACAAAGGTAAGCATACTGTGAAATATTTTAATTATGGTAACATTGGTCACTATGCAGCTCAGTGCCCACAAGCTGGAAGTAGTAGCAGTGAAGAAGAAGAGGAATACAAGAAAAAGAAGGAAATAAAATTTTATCATGAAAAGAAAAATAGGCACGGTCAAAGCAAGCATGAGAAGAAGATCTTTCAAAGGCACAAGAAGAGTCTTTATGTTGAGGAAGCAAGCAGTTCTTCCAACAACAGTGATGAAAGTCTCTCCGATAGTGAAAGAGAAGAAATCCTATTTTTGGCCATGGAGGTGAAAGAAGATGCTCCTGTTGTTGAAAAACAAGAAGAGGAGAAAGATCCAAAAGATGAAGAGGAAGCCATAGTTGACATAGAAGAGGAACTTGTTTTTGCTCTTGAAGAGTTGAAAAGGCTTAGAAAGAAGAACTCAAGATTGAAGACTCAAGTACAAGAGGATGAGAAGACAAAGGCAAAGCTTTCACAAGATCTCACCGACTTAAAAGTGAAAATTGAAGAGGCAAAATGAATTGAAGAAGGTATGGCTGAGCAGTTAAAGGCAAAAGAGTTGGAATGTGAAAAACTGGAACATGAGGTTGTCTCTCTAAGGAAGGAAGTGGAAGAATCTAATGATAAGCTACATCAAAATATTAGGTTTGAGAAAAGCACAAAAATCTTGGATGATATTATCAAAGCACAAAGATCTTCGGTTATAAATACTGGACTTGGTTTTGAAGAAGGTCAAAAGAAACAAAAGGAGGAGTCAAGCTCAAAAGGAACAGAGGCATCAAAGAAAATAATTAAAGAAGAGCCTAAGACCTATGCTGATGTGTTGAGAAGTGGAAGCATCAAGAAGGAAGAAAACAAAGCATCATCAAGGAACAAGGTCCATCACAGAAACAACAATGAGAGAACCATGTGGTCATATCCTCCAAGGCAATCAGACAGGTTTCAATATTTCTTTCGAGGTTATTGCTTTTCATGTCACCAATTTGGTCATAAAGTTGTACATTGTAGGGTCCATGCTAAAAATGATTTTGGCTTCACCAAGAGGAATTTCAATTCATTTGCACCTCTCATGGACTACAACATCATTTGTTACAAATGTAATAATTTTGGGCATAGAGCTAAATGGTGTAGAACGGTGTTCCCTGAACTTCCGAAATCAAGTAAGAAGGAGGATGGTCAAACTATTCAAAAGGATATGCCCTCCAAAGTTTGGAAAAAGAAAATGGAACAAGAAAAGGAGCATAGTAAGTTGGGAGTTCCACTCCCATATCATCATTGAATGTCTCAGTAAGAGCAGTAGTAAGGGGGCGTTGTCAAGTGTCTTATCCTTTAGCCCCGAGAAGCCTTTGCCATTGATGTCAAAGGGGGAGAATTTCAGTAAGGGGAGCAACATGTATTTTTAGTAAGGGGGAGCAGCTTGTCAGGGAGAGCAACTTTTGATCCGGTTGCAATAAAGGATAGATTCTTTGTAGGGTTGCCATCAATGACAAAGGGGGAGATTGTTGGAATTATTCCCTATTGAGTTGTCATTGATGTCAAAGGCCGACTTGGCATGCTTGGGTGATTTATTCAAGGCAGTGTGATGTGTGTATGCGCCTTGCAAATTATATCATATGCATTTATTATAAGTGTATAAAATCCAACCTTTATTAAGTAAATAAAGGAGAAGTTTCAAATTTAAAAATAAATATTTAACATTAATATTTAAATATTAATGTAAATATTGAAAAAACCAAATATGGATATATTTAAATTAAATATTTAAATATATTAGCACCATAATATTAATGTAAGTGGGTTGACCATGGGCACCAAAGACCAAAAGTAGAAAGTGAAAATTGGCATATAAATAAAAGGACCAAAGTTTATTTTGGACAATAATTGGATTGAATGCCTTCGATATAGAGGAGAGGTGGCGGTGAAAATATTTCATTCGAAGTCTCCGATAGATATGAGCATTAGAGAAATGGGTGATGGTGAGCAGTGAAAAACCTTCATGAAACAAGAGCGACAGATCGAACTGGTGGAAGGTTCGGGTAGAGCAGCTAGGCACGGTGGTGGAGAAGAATTGGAGTAGTGGAGTAGCGAAGGAGACATGGTAGTGGTGGTTTCAATCAAAAATCGAGGAATCTGACATCCTATCCTATCCAGGTTAGTGTTCAAGGTCATTGACGAACATATTGTGCATGGCATGGGACCGATGAGATTGTGTGAGTATCTTCAAGATATATGAAGCAAAGTAAATGTGTCGAAGAGATTCTATAGAGCCATGATAGCGAACGAATGCTTGGAAGGTGATGGAATGATTTTCCATATATATGAGTGTGCTTTGATTGAATATCTTTGTGTTAGATGAGAGCACTGGATATGAAACAAAAGTAGATAGAGCATATGGAGGTGGAATGAAGATGTGGCCGACTGGAGTGGTGGAGTAGTAGTAGAAGCATCGACAACAACACAACAGAGAAGGAAAAATATAGCACGGTTGAGAATACGTGGAACACATCTGGTTGATAGTCATCAAACCAAGGAACCAGTGCAATAAAGGAAAAACATCTGTTTGATAGCCATTACTATAATCGTGCATCTAGGAGTAGTTACTATTCTTTGGTAGGCATAGTGTTTTGGTAGGTAGATTAGCACATAATCAATCATTGAAGATCGAGCAGGAAGAAATCCCACACGTAGACGTCCAACAAAGAGAGTATTTGAGCACCATTAGAAGCATTACATGCACAAGCAAGCATTGCTCAATTGAAGAGAACCAACAAGGATGAAGAATAATAATGTTGAATAAAAATAGAAGGTTATCAAGCATACCTCAAAGTTTATGGAAACTCTAAACCACGTAGGATTTTGAAGACTATTGAGGATAGCGCCATAGACAAAGCAAGCTGAAGGAACATCATCACTGCCCAAGGAGTTTGACCAGTGAATATCACCAGGTTGTGTCATGAAAGCGGAGTGGAGCACGAGCATTGCAATGATGATGCCAAGGACATCTTCTAATTGGAGGTCGATAGAGACGGTGGGATTGGGTGAGAAGAAGAGAAGGAGGATGATCATTATGTGAGGAGATGGACTAGTTGTATAAGTTTATCTTCGGACTTGGATTTGAGTGAGCGCATATTAAAAGGTACAAATTATTGAACTCTATAAAGTTTGAAGACATAAGGAATAAGTTTAAAAGTTTGAAAAGGAGATATAAGAAAAATTGAGTTGCTAGTTTTGTGTTGGAGTAGAAAAGAGAAGGTAAAGTTTGTTTATTTTGATTAAAGTATTAAGGGAGATATAAGGAGCATTGATATTTAAATAGTTTAATTTAATTAATCTAAAGCATTATAGATTAATTAATAGCAACAAAGCTTGGATATTATTCATGTATCATTTGGCAAGGGCATGGTAAGAATAGAAGGTTGAAATTCAGAATTTGAAGGGCTTGAGAAGTGCTTCATAACGTGGAAGTATAAAAGAGTGGAAGCAAGGTATTAGCATCTCCAATTCAACACGCAAGTAAGTTATCTAGTGCTAGACTTGGGCTACCTTTAAAATGTAATAAATGTGAGATATGTGGAAGCGACAAACTTAATGAATGTGAAGAACATATTGGCCATTTGAAGCTTTCTACACTAGTGTATATCATCCTCTATATGTTCATGAAGTTAAAATAATTCTAGGTAGAATATGTCTAAATTACCTTTAGTTGAAGAAAGAAAACTCAAGAAAAGGGAAGAATTTAAAGAGTGAAAGCAAGGTACAATAGGGATTATAATGAGCAGATATTGATAAAAAATTTAAGCAGACCTGAGCAAATTTTTGGACCAAATTTATGAGCAAAAGGATATTGGTTTCTCCTATGGGTTGGTTCCCATGAACTTGCATAAGGAGATTGGTGTCTCTTGTGGGTTGGTGCCCATGAACTTGTATAAGGGGATTGGTGTCTCCTATGGGTTGGTGCCCATGAACTTGTATAAGGGGATTGGTGTCTCCTGTGGGTTGGTGCCCATGAACTTGTATAAGGGGATTGGTGTCTCCTATGGGTTAGTGCCCACGAAATTGTAAAAGGGGATTGGTGTCTCCTATGGGTTGGTGCCCATAAACTTGAGTAAGGGGATTAGTGTCTCCTGTGTGTTGGTGAACATGAACTTGTATAAGGGGATTGGTGTCTCTTGTGGGATGGTGCCCATGAACTTGTATAAGGGAATTGGTGTCTCCTATGGATTGGTTCCCATAAAATTGTACAAGGGGATTGGTGTCTCCTGTGGGTTGGTGCCCATGAAATTTATTGAAAAAATATAAGAAATATTTTGTTGTGGTTTTCTCCCGAAAGGGTGTTTGCACGCAAAAATCTTCTATCTTATGTGTATAGAAATTGTGCATTGATTTATCATTGCAATTTCGTTATTGAAATTATTGGTTTGAAAAGAATTTTTTTATCTTATACTATTCACCCCCCTCTCAGTATAAGCATGTGTTTCTTCATCCTCTATGACAATGATTACATCCTCCTATAAAATGTTCTATAAGGTTTGAAAACATTCGATTGGGAAGTTGTTTGGACCTATGTTTTTCCTGTATTCATGCCAAAGACTACCTCCTTAAATTCCTCTATATTATGGGTTTAAGTAGGGTTTGTTTTTTATCTTCATAGATGATAGAGGGAATGAAAACCATAACTTATTTTTGAGCTTGTTTGTCATACACAAGACTTTCCTTAAAGAATTTAATAAAATAATCCATTGAATGGGAATACATACCTGGAATTGTATCAAAGGAGAGATTGTTCTCATCATTACGAGCTTCCACCTTATTCGTTTATCTCCTAACACAAGCAACCTAATGGACATATTTATTATTTTTGTCCCCTTCTAGTAACCAAGTAGTTCTTGTTATTTGTTTCCAGTAGATATTTTCTTGGTTGTCAATGTCTTCTACCACTTTATACAACTCACCATCCTCTTCTTTGAGCTACTCTGTAATTATTCCTTCCTTGAAGAGTTTTTACATCTCATACCATCTAACCACCAATGAAGATATTTGGGCCTAGAAGTCTGACTTGTTAGATCACCTCCATTGTTTTAGTTGATCCTTGACATAGTGAAGCTATTTATGAAAACTAAACATTGTTATCCCATATTTTGGGCGATCCTCTTTCCACCATTGTCAGAGTTTATTCCAAAGTTCTTCCTTATGTAACCAAAATTTTTCGAATCTAAACAATATTTTGTGATGCCACATCCCAATCACCCCATCAAATAAAATGGGGAAGTGATCTGAGATTGGACCCTCAAAAATCTTAAATTTTAGATTCTATTTCACAAATGCCTCCTCAAAAACTGAAAAATGATCTAGCTTCACCTTCTTGCTATGTGCCCCTCTCCTTTTATTAGTCTAAGTATAGCTAGTTCTAGGGCATTTAATATCCACCAAGTATGATACATGGACCTAGGCAATCATAAGTCTATCCCCTACGTCTAAAATTAGAGTTCCCCCTTCTTGATCTTTAGATGATAGTTTAGCATTAAAATCCCCAACAACAATCCAGTCTTAGCTCCTCCCTTGAGACTCCCATTTTATGCATCACTCTCCATTAATAAATTTGTCCATCTAGGTTTTGATCCCCTATTACATACAATAATTTGTGATTAAAACCTGCTTAACTATCACATTATTCCTAAAATGTGATGTAAGGACACCCATCCAAGATATATGCTCTATAGTCATCCATTCAAGAGAATTCCAAAAGGTAACTATCCCCATTTATGCCCCTTTGGTAGCCATTTCCATATGACCAATTCCCCTCTAAATTCTATTTACTATTTTGTACATGAAATCCAATGATATTTTGGTCTTCTAGATAAGTTAAAAAATATTTTACTTTATCTTCATACAACAGATTGATGGGTTCTTCTGTTTAAACCCTTAATATTCCAAGATTGTATAATCATTGGTTACCTTGAGACTAGTAAGAGTCTATTGGCCTCACAAATCCCCTAGTGATTAGTTTGTCTCCTTGAACTGCTATCAATTTCTTATTTTATTTCTACCCACTCCTTGAGAGTTGATATTCTTTGATATCTTCTCCACCTAGCTTATTTCTAGAGTTGGATTTTCTTTGTTCTTTTCTACCACACCCATGATGACATCCTTTATTATTGGTTGCTCCTGGTTATACACTATTAATACCCTTGCAATAGTTTATTGTGGTAACTCATTGCACTCTATTAACTACTCTAGGATAGGAGGAGCCAAAAGAGAGGTTTGAATATGGATATTATTATTTTTATTATTCCAATCCACTTCTTTTATGAATTGTTCTTCTTCTTGTTCCACTAGTATCTTGAAGATCTCATACCTATTTGGTGGCTTGATTTGTGTTTGCTCTTTACCATATTTTTTCTTTTATCTTCTCCTTTTTTTGGGTTGTTCAAAACCATCTCCTTGTGCTTCTCCACCCTGAGAAGTGTTAATTATTTCTTTATTGAATATTGAATTACCCTCCTTAGAAATATTTGGTATTCCTAGAGGAGCTTCTATTTTTGTGTTTATATTATTTTGGGAAAACCAGGCCAAATAACCATATTCATGGCAAACTCTACACCTAAAGGGAAATGCCTCATAATCTAGTTGATGAATCCAAGATAGTCCTGAAAGTTTGAGTTCCACCTTTGTTGGAAAAGGCTAGATGAGATCCATTTTCATGCATAATCTAGCATAAACAACTGTGTTTTCTTGCATTGTATCTCTAAAAACACCCAAATATCTTCCAAGGGAATTACTAATGATTTCTAGTACCTGCTCTCTCTAGAACTCCATTAGAAGTGCATACAAATGGATACAAAGTGGGATAGTAGTGGGTTCAATTTGGGATTAAATCCCACTCTCCTAGAATGAACAAATAATCCTGCTTGACCATGATTCCTCTATTCTAATTCAAAACCCCTATTTATATTGGCAAGTGAAAAAAATAACAATAAAATATCCATTACTAATAAGCCATAAAGAATATTCACCAAGAGGCTCCTATTTTTGTCAAACCCAAGAATGTAAAAAAATTAGGGTAGGGTGAATACCCATGAATTTATAGATTAGATCATTATTGGATTTATATAAGACTATTTATTCTACTATCCTCTACTCAATGAAAATATTTGGCCTTGATTCCAACTTTGGCAAGCATCCATTGACTCTTTGAGATGCTAATATTTTTTTAATAGTCATAAAGAGAATTTTTAGTGTAGTTTTTTGTGCTTCTTTAGTCTTTGTTGGAGATTTTTCCTTCAACAAATCTGCAAATAAACTTTGTCTATCTAAAAGAGGATCTGGAGGTGTCCCCATTGGGCCCTCTTGGGGTAGCAATCTTGTTTTCAATTTCACAACAACCAAAAAATACTTGGTCTTATTTTATGGTTTTAGCTTTATGTTTTTATTTTTAATATTATTGCTTAATCAATTAAATGGGATTTAAATGATTCCCATATATCATATTATAATAAAAAATCTTAATATTATTTATTTGGTATTGAAATGGACTCCACCTAAATTATATTTGAGAACTATGCATGTATCGCTTGAATTCCTTGAAAGTTGAGGTGTTGAGGTATTTAACCAGTTGAACTCAAACCATTTGATAAATATATTATAATCATGTTATGATGATGTTTGAATAAATCAAATAGTGGTATTATAACAAACCATATTACCATGACATTATAAATATATCAAGGTTTACTCATGAGATTGAAAACCTTGGATTAGTCTTTAATGAGTCTATCCATGATCATCAAACTATCATTGCCAGGATCCTATCCTTTGCCAACGAGAATGTGAATCTTATCCCTTTTGATAGTTGTAAACCTCATCTGCAAGAGACCACGATTGCTCAATATTTAAGCTTAACCTTGTTAGATGAGTCTGTGCCTAGGGTAGTCAACCCTAGAGCCAATGTTAAGTGGTCCCCAACTCCTACGGGTTGGTTTAAGATTAATTTTGATGGATCGGCTAAGGACAATCGTAGCAGAGCAGGCACTGGTAGCATTGTGAGAGATCATAATGGGAATATTATGCTTGCATTTTTTTAATATTTGGGAACAAGTATGAACAACGAAGCTGAAGCTAGAGCTATGTGGAGAGGCCTTCAAATGACTCAAGACTTAGAAGGCAATTTGATCGTAGAAGGAGACTCTATGCATGTTATAAATCTCCTCAATAATTGGAAAACACCTCCTTTGAGGATTAAAATAATTGTTGAAGAGGCTAGGATCCTTTTCCAAGGAAGACAGGACATAAAAGTCCAACATGTCTTTCGGGAAGCTAACAAAGTTGCTGATAAGCTGGCCAATTTGGGTGTTGATGGTGACAAAATTTTCAAACGGGAACACGGTGTCCCAAGTGAAGTAGAGGAGCTTATTCAATAATAATGGCAAGAATGATATTCGAATTTACCAACAGGGAAGGCATTGTAAGTTTGAAGGCTATGAGTATTCCCGTCTCTTTTTTGAAATGGACTCACAATAAAAATTATCCTATCTGTCAGTCTTGGTGGATAATTCTTGGAAATACCACAAAGACTAATGGGTACAGTCACATGTCAGATAACATGGCTCCTAGTCATCTTAGTAATTTGAGGTTGGTTGATAATCACAAGGCAGGAAAGAAATGACAATATAAGACTCCGAACTAGAGCCATGTGGACCACCAGATAACCACCGCCATAAATCTAGCCAGCATATTCACTTCTCCAATGATGATTGGCCAAGACGGGATGTGGTCCCAAAGCATGTCATATATGAAAGAAAGCAATTACCAAAGAATTATTAAGAGTAACTGTCAATACAGAGCTTATGGGAGTTTTTTTCAGTACTCTGCTATGTGTGTTTTTAGCTTTTTGTTTCTCCATTGTTTCAAGGAAGGGATCCGTGTCTGTTTCTTTTTTTGTAATTATGATGCAGGTGTGTTTTCTCGGGGTATACCAAAAATTTTGTATGGGAAGTTTCTTTTTTATGATAGGCTATGTGCCTTACTGGATGTAATGACTTTGGCGACATGTAGATTTTACATATATAGGATCCTTAGTAAGGATATGTTCATCAACAACCCTGGGATGATTTTTGTAAAAGGTTTTGGGTCAACTTGTAAAATCCGTTATTAATGCTATAATATCTTATATACCAAAAAAAAACCTTGTATTACGGTGTGAAAGTCCTTGTTCCCCATTACTTGTCCCAAATACAATAGATAAAAATACCAAGGTTCATCCATGGGATTAGAATCCTTGATTATGATATATATTTTTTTATTGATTGAATAAAGGGGTTTTGAAAGGGTTCCTGAACCTTTCAAAATGATGAAAATAAATGAAACAACCTCCTAGAGGAAATCCAAGAGATGGTCTCCTTAGAACCATGTTTGAGCAAGACAAAATATAAATTGTTTCCCGCATAGGGAAAACTATTAAAAATTAAACAGTTCCCACATAGGGGAAGCCATTGAATTTGAAAAATTTCCCATGTAGATAAAACTGCTGAATTTAAAATATTTCCCACAGAGGTGAAATCATTGAAATTGAAAATTTTCCCATGCAAGGGAAACCATTGAATTTGAAAATTTTCTCGCGCAAGGAAAACCACTAAATTTGAAAAATTTCTCACGTAGGGGAAACCACTAGATTTGAAAAAACTTCCCATGTAGGGAAAACCATAGAGTTTGGAACAGTTTCCCACATAGGAAAAATGATGATATTTGAAAAATTTCTAAAGTAGGGGAAACCTCTGAAATTGGAACTATTTCCTACACAAGGAAATTGTTTGGAGTTGGAACTATTTTTCTTGTCGGGGAAACTATTGAATTTGTAACTATTTACCTCACTGGGGAAACCATTGAAAGACCACACAATATGGGAAATTTTTCCAATGAACAATATAAAACTATGAAGAAAGAAAAAAATGAACCGTATCTCCAAAGCCACCAAAAACCTTTGAACAATGCGGTCAAGAGACTATGAAACCACCCAGTTTCTGCAACCATCATGAAAATTGTGGTCTCCCTATAAGACCAAACAAACCCATAGAAGGAAAGGATGTAAAAAATAGTCTCACGACTTAAAAATACCAATCCCAACTAACCCAAATATTGCAAACATGACCATCACCTACAAAAGACAAGAAAGCATGTGGTCCCCATGCAAGACCAAAATAATTTCATGGTGAAGACCTTCATTGAAACCTCCAAGAAAAAACAAATAAAAAGGGTTTTATGGGAATCAAAGTTAGGAATCCATCATTGTGGACCTACTTATATAGATATTATGAAAACACATGGTCCCTATACAAGACAAAAATAATCATAAAAATTAGGGTCACACAGGCCACCAACCTCAAGATACAAAAAAATATCGATGCCCCAATACCAAACCTAGAGACCACCCACCAAGCTTGACTACACTAGAGATTGCAAAACAGATCTATCATCCACAAATTAATGGAAATCACATGGTCCTCTACCAAGAACCAAAATAACTTCGTGGTGAATAGCTCCAATGAAACCTCCAGGAACAAATAAACATAGGGTTTTTTGGGAATCAAAGTCAAGAATCCATCAATGTGACCCTGCTTTTGTAGATGTGATAAAATAGGGTCCCCCAAGATCAAAATAATCATAGGAAATAGGGTCACATAGGCCACCAACCTCAAGATATGCAAAAACCCCAATGCCCCACTATTTGAACAGGAATAAGGCCAAAAAAAACCATCTTTGTAGAAACATGAAAACATGAGGCCTCTCCCAAGGCCTAAGAAAGAAGCAAAGAAACTGGATCCTCCAAACCAACTCCATGAACAAGGCAAAATGAATCCCACCCACCACCAAGGAGACACTGAATATCTGAAACATCAACTGCTTAAGAAACAAGCACTGAACTAGGAACAAACCCCCATGAAGTTGGGACATCTTCAAAATATGCAGGATAAGTTAGAGATGAGCCCCAGGAGAAAGAAAATGCTAGGGAAAGAAAACCCAGAATAGGAGAACCAAAATCCACAAAATATCTATGGATTAGGAGCCATGGAGGGAGTAGGAAAAATGGATAGGTGGTCTCCCACCTAGAATGAGAGATCTTCCTACTCTCAGGGAAAATCTCTTGATTATGATAATAAATCCCTCATTTTCCATTGCATTTCCAAACCCATTAAGCCAAAAATGTTAATGTTTTCCCATGAAATTGGATCCTTGGTTTATAGCTTGAAACTCTCGTATTTTCTCCCAATTTCAATGGACAAATGTTAAGGTCCATCCATGGAATTATTATCGTGGTTTATAGTATGAAATTCTTTACTCTCTTCCATCAGCCCCAAATTTGTTGGGTAAGTAATAAAATTATATTTAACAAGGAGTACACATTGATTTATCACATTTAGATAGTACACACACACACAGATATATATATATATATATATATATATATAGAGGCAAGTGGTAAGGAGTTGGGAGTTTCACAAATAAGAAAAGATTCTAATGCCATTGTGAACCTATACATACATACATGCACACATCTATATATATATTGAGGCAAGTAGTAAGGATTGAAGAATTTCACAAATAAGAAAATATTCTAATCCCATGGTAAAATTTAATATTTATCATATATAATAAGTTGAAGTGGTAAAATACATAGGTTTCTATGTTTAAATCTTATAAGGTGATACATTCATAATTGTAAATTGCGATCCCTCTATGTAGTTTGTTGAAATACCATGGTAACATGCTCAAAAGCTATTGATATTTCCCCATATATGGAACTATGATCCAAATGGTCTTTTCATGGTAAAGTTGTCAAGTATAACTAACAAAGAGCCACCATTAGAGCATGTGTCGAATACAAAGGTTGAGATATACATAAACCTGGAAGAAGATCAAATGGCATCACTCACTATAATAACAATGTAGGAGAGGCCACCATGGAGGGAATGTTATGAGTATATGTGGGATTTTGATCTAGAAAGAAATCAAAATCAGTGTATCAGACCAGCCCTCATTGAAAAAATTAAAGATGAGAAATATTGGAAAGTGCACAAAATAGAAGAATATAGGGTCTAGAAATGTGAGCTTAACCAGATAAATAAGACCTTACCAGATAAGTTTTATAGGGAAATTATGACAAAAATTGATAATGAATACATCAAATGGAGAGAGACCACAAAAAGGAAATCTTCCTAGAGGTAAAAAGGTTGTTGGATTTTGATGAAGAAGTTAAAGAAGAAGAATTTGAGCCAATCCTGATGCAATCACAAGCTCCTCCCATTACTAGTGATGTTGATGTTGAAGAGGAATCCTTACATCAAACTCAATAGTTTTTAGAAGGATATGTTGTAGGTTCTAAAGAGGTGCAACTAGTTGTTTACACTAGGAGATCTAGAACTCCTAATCCATCTAGAGCATAGTCAGTAGTGCAACCTGAATCACCTAAATAGAACCCCAAGTTAAAAATAAAGTGAAAGGATCACCCAAGTCCTGGGAGTTTTGATAGGAAAAAGGCTACAACAAAAAAATAGTGACTATTGTAAGAACAAAAAAGAGCTATCTATAATAGGTAAAAACTGTAGCAATAAATGCAAAGGGTTGAGCAAGCAGTTACACTAGTGGAGGCTCAAGCAATGAAGAAAAAAGAGATAGAGATAATGATGGCCAAAAAAACCAAAATGAAGGAGCTAGAGTGAGAAGTGCAAGGACAAGGTATATTTCCTAATCCCTCTTTTCCATCCCCTCAGTCATCTTCATCATTAGAAATTATATCATTCATATCCCAACCACCATTGAGAACACCATCACAACCTCCATCAGTCAACCTGCAAGCACCATCACACACTCCTCCACCGCCACTAATACACCTATCATCATTCATCCCTCCATCCACAAGCCGCAAGCATCCAAAATTGTAGGGTAGCATCAGTCCTATAAAAGTAATGGCCTCTTACCCACTTACACCAATGCTTGTATTTCTAGCCACTCCCCTCCTTCCCCTCACTACTAAATAACCACTCCTAGAGGTCTTCTCCATTGTCAAAAATGTGGAGGACAACTAGAAAAAGTGTATGGAGGAATAATAGTAGCTATAGGTATAAGAAAAGGAGGAAGAAGTTGAAGAACACAAGCTTATACTGAGAGGGGGGTGAACAGTATAAGACCACTTTTTACTTTTGCTTCAAAACAACTTTCAAATCAGAATTATGCAGTGTATAGATAGCAGTATTAAAAGCAGTAATCAAAGCAATGCACAAAAACCATCCACAAAAGAGACACAACAATTTACGTGGTTCACCCAATGCGGGCTACTCCACGGATAAAATTTTCACTAAATTTTATCACCTCAAACTCTGGGAAACCTTTCCCGATTACAAAGTTTATGGGTACCAACCCAAAGGAGACACCAATCCCCTAGCTCTGCTCTGGTTGGTGATCCTCTAGAGAACCTCTGCCCCCTCTCGCCCTTAGCAAGTGGAACTCTATCCATAGAAGACACCTGTCTTCTCTGCTCTGGTTGGAGACCTCTGTCCTCAACTCTTTCACCTCCAAAGCTGGTCCTTGAATTTGCACTAAACACAGTCCTTCGGTTCAGCGCAAATGTCCTCGTTCGCTTCCTCTGTTCTGCACCAAACACAGTCCTTCGGTCTGGCACAAATGTCCTCGAAATTGCACCTCTACGCAATCACAACAACACTCGATCAAACATCAACTTATGCACCTCTGCGCAATCACAGCAGCATGATCTTCGTGCACTCTGCTTCCTTGCAATCTCTCTCACTTAGAAGATTCGATGGAATGCACTCTGTACACTGCAATCGAATTTGCACTCTGCTTTTTCGGTGATCGAACTTCTCCCCGCACTCTATCTGCAACAGTCGCACTTTGAACGCACACTTCGATCGATGCCAAAACTCTTCAAACAGCCCTCCTTTTATACTAACAATCAAGATCTAAACCTTGGTCTTAGTCGGCTGTTATGCAAATGCAAACCCTAACTCCGTCGGCTGCATGCCCTAATCGTCGGCTCAAAGTTAACTCTGTCGGCTTCAACCGCCTCTGCAACTCTTCTGTAGCTTCTGTCGTGAAACTACAACATGTCGTGATATCACGACATTTTTGCAGCCGTACACTTTCGTTTGGCTATTGTCGCGATATCATGACACTTTTGCTTTTGTCTGCCTTGCCAACGTCCTTGTCGCGAAATCGTGACACTTCTGACTTTTGCTGACGTCATCTTCACTCCTGTCGCGAAATCGTGACACTTTAGTCTTCATTGCCTTCTTCTCTGCTTTTGTCGTGAAATCGTGACACATCTGCTTCTGCTGACGTCATCTTCAACTCTGTCATGAAATCGTGACCCTTTTGACTTCATGGCCTTCTTTTCTGCTTGCACTAGCAAAAATGGAACATGTCGCGAAATCGTGACATTTTCGCTGCCTTGAGCTTCTCTCTGCCTTACACCCGTGAAACTGGAACATGTCACGAAATCGTGACGCTTTCGCCTTCGAGCTCTTCCTTCTTCAATTCGTCGTGAAAACGTGACGCTTCTTCTGTTGAAGACTTGCTTACTGTTTCTGTCGTGAAATCGTGACACTTTCTTCAAGTGAATGCTGCCATCTCAACCTGTCGCGAAATCGTGACACTTTCTGCATTCGCAAGCTTTCTCTTCAACCTATCGCGAAATCGTGACACTTTCTGCATTCGCAAGCTTTCTCTTCAACCTGTCATGAAATCGTGACACTTTCTGCATCCGTACAACTTCTTTGTAGCCTGTCGCGAAATCGTGACGCTTCTCATTTCAGACTCTTCCCCTTTGCTGCGTGTCGCGAAATCGTGATAGTTCTCTCTTCGAGCTTTTCAGCATGTCGCGAAATCGTGACAGTCCTCACCTCGACCTCTGCAGCATGTCACGAAATCGTGACATTTTTCATGTAACTTTCTCTCTCTTCTAACTTGTCGTGAAATCGTGACAGTTCACACTGTGGACTCTCTTTTCTGCATTATGTCGCGAAATCGTGACACCTTTTCGTCCGTACAACTTTCCTGGCAATGTGTCGCGAAATCGTGACACTTTTCCTTCTCTGCCTTCCTGCACTTTTCGAGTCGCGAAAATGCGACATGTCGCGAAATCGCGACACTTTCCATCTTGCTCTCCTTCTCTGCCAACATGTCGCGAAATCGCGACAGTTTTGCCAGAACTTTCTCTCTCCTCAAACATGTCACGAAATCGCGACAGTTTTGCCAGAACTTTCTCTCTCCTCAAACATGTCGCGAAATCGCGACAGTTTTTCCAGCTAGCTGCATACTTTTTCTTACTTGTCTTTTTCTTGAACTTTTGCAAATGGGCCACAAAGAACTTCTTGGAAACTCACTGATCATGCTCTGAATAATCTTTCAACAAAACAAATTCCTTGACATCAAATCAAATTACTTCAAGAACTTCTTGACATCAATGACAACATCTACACTTGAGCAAAGGCAATGTACCCAAGGTACCCAAAATTGCCAACAATCTCCCCCTTTGTCATTGATGGCAAACCTTTACTGAAACACACCTTAAGAGCCAAAACTGAAGCCAACTGTGCCAACACTGAGAACTGCTTTTGAAGTTTTGCTCCCCCTGACTTGAAGCTTTCCTCTTCACATTGAAACTCTCCCCCTTACTCATATTTCTCCCCCTTTGTCATCAATGGCAAAGGGTCACCTTTGGGGCTCGGGACTAAGAATGAGCCTCTTAGCTTAGTCCCTCCCCCACCTCCTCATGAGGAGATTAAAACTGGGATGGGAGTAAAACTCCCATTAGGCACTGATCATCATCAGTGTCTATAATTTCCTTGCTCGGCCTTTTCTTGAACTTTTTGCCCGCATTCCTATTTTTGTCACTGTTCTTGTTCTTGTTCTCATCCCTGTCCTTTTTCATGCCTTGATCCTTGGACCTGATCATGCCACTGTTCCTGTTCCTGTACCTTGGAAGATCAACTCTACACTGTCTAGCTGTGTGACCTGCATTGTTGCATTTATAACAAGTAACACTGTAATTTCTTTTAGGCATACCTGTTCTTTGAATCCACCTGTTCTGACTAACCGTGAACCTGATATTAGCCTTGCAGACAATTGCCTTGTGCCCAAACTGATTACAAGAGTAGCAATACCCTTGGAAGAAATTACCACTTCTGAAATCGTTGTTAACCTTCTTCATTTGAGATATGCAATGTGCAGCCATGTGACCAAACCTGTAACACGCAAAACATCTGTCGTGAAATTTTCCTTTATACGACCTCTTGGGTCCTGAAAACTTTTTCTTCGCATTCTGAATTTTGTTTTCTATTTCTGCGCATCGATCACTCACGGACTCATGTTCTGAAGTACTTTCTTCATCAGAACTCTCTTCCTTTTGGAATCTCTTGCTAGATTCCCCAACCTGTTCTTTGAGCGGCTTAACAAAACCAAGACCTGTTTTATCTGTTGGATTTCTTTGATCTTTGATGAGAGATTTAACCCTTTTGGAGCTATCTTGAAACCTGTACAACTTATCCTTGTATTCTTTAGTTTCCACTTCCAGAGAAGCCATTTTCTGTTCCAACTCATTATACTCAAGAATCTTAGACTCTAACTCATCCTTGAGTTCCTGTGTTTTAGCTATAGAGAAGTCAAGACTTTCTATAAGATCGTCTCTCTCCATACAACATTCATCTAACTTAATCTTGAGTCTATCATTCTTCTTTCTTTCCTTTTTCAAAACACTAAGAGCATTATTAAGTTCACTTTCAAGATCTTTTATTTGTTTGCTTTCTGAATCCTCAAGGCCTTTTCCGGATTTCTTATCACTAGAGGTGCTACCTTTTTCAAAAACCATACAAGCATCTTCTTGATAGTTTTCTGAAGCATCCTTATACATACTGGAAACCAAATCATTATTTGTACAGTCATCCTCAAGGTGCCCAAAATTTCCACATCTAAAACATTTCATGATAATGAATCTATGTTTCGGTTCTTCCTCTTTTTCTGATATGAATAACATCTCATTTCCTTCATCACTAGAAGAACTTTCACTATCACTGCTAGAACACTTACTTGCTTTGTCTAGGTAAAAACTCTTCTTGTGCTTGTGAGAATACCTCTTTTCGTGATTGTTGTGCTCATATTTGTACTTCCTGTGATGCTTGTGCTTTTCAGAATCCTTGCTCTTAGAATCTTGTATATCTTCATCACTTTCATTCTTGGAAACAGTACAGTCAGTAGCATAATGACCGAACTTTCCACAATTGAAGCATCTTATGTTTTTCATGCTTTTGTGCTTTCTAGATAACTTGCCTTTCTTGCTGTAATATGCCTCTTCATCACTAGAAGACTCATCACTCTCTTGAATCTGTTTGCCCTTTGATTTCTTGGTAGTTTTGAAAGCTGCCTCTTTCTTGACATCAACTTTCACTTGAGTTCTCAGCTCAAATGCTGCAAGAATACTATGGAGCTCATCCTTTCTCAACTTATCTAAATCTTTAGCTTCCTCAATAGCAGAAATATTTTCACTAAATCTATTAGGAAGAGATCTTAAAATCTTATCACAAACATCATTTTCAGCAAGCTCAAGACCTAAGTCTTTCATGGAGTTAACAACTTCATCCATACGAAGCATGTAATCACTAATCTTCTCATCATCATTCATCTTGAGTTGTTCAAACATACCTTTGAAATGTCTCAACTTGGCCTTTCTGACATTTGCATCACCTGTATGAACCACCTGCAACTGTTTCCACATTTCACTAGCTGTTTTGCAGTGAATTACTTTGGTGAGATCTGCTTTCGTAAGCCTTTCAGGATTGCATTCATTGCTTTTGAATTGTTGTGATGTAGAAGCCTATCTTCTTTAGTATATGGACCATTTATAGGAATAGTGTACCCATCTTCAATCACTTCCCACACCTCATTCCCAAGTGCCATTAGATGAACCTTCATCCTTGCACTCCAAAGACCAAAATCTGATCCATCAAGAATAGGTGTTGCATTTTCGCTTGAATAATCCATTGTGTTCTTATCAAGCTTTTCCTTCAAGCTGTTTAAACTTTTCGAAGGAACCCGCTCTGATACCAATTGAAGAACACAAGCTTATACTGAGAGGGGGGGTGAACAGTATAAGACCACTTTTTACTTTTGCTTCAAAACAGCTTTCAAATCAGAATTATGCAGTGTATAGATAGCAGTATTAAAAGCAGTAATCAAAGCAATGCACAAAAACCATCCACAAAAGAGACACAACAATTTACGTGGTTCACCCAATGCGGGCTACTCCATGGATAAAATTTTCACTAAATTTTATCACCTCAAACTCTGGGAAACCTTTCCCGATTACAAAGTTTATGGGTACCAACCCAAAGGAGACACCAATCCCCTAGCTCTGCTCTGGCTGGTGATCCTCTAGAGAACCTCTGCCCCCTCTGCCCTTAGCAAGTGGAACTCTATCCATAGAAGACACCTGTCTTCTCTGCTCTGGCTGGAGACCTCTGTCCTCAACTCTTTCACCTCCAAAGCTGGTCCTTGAATTTGCACTAAACATAGTCCTTCGGTTCAGCGCAAATGTCCTCGTTCGCTTCCTCTGTTCTGCACCAAACACAGTCCTTCGGTCTGGCACAAATGTCCTCGAAATTGCACCTCTACGCAATCACAATAGCACTCGATCAAACATCAACTTATGCACCTCTGTGCAATCACAGCAGCATGATCTTCGCGCACTCTGCTTCCTTGCAATCTCTCTCACTTAGAAGATTCGATGGAATGCACTCTATACACTGCAATCGAATTTGCACTCTACTTTTTCGGTGATCGAACTTCTCCCCGCACTCTATCTGCAATAGTCGCACTTCGAACGCACACTTCGATCGATGCCAAAACTCTTCAAACAGCCCTCCTTTTATACTAACAATCAAGATCTAAACCTTGGTCTTAGTCGGCTGTTATGCAAATGCAAACCCTAACTCCGTCGGCTGCACGCCCTAATCATCGGCTCAAAGTTAACTCTGTCGGCTTCAACCGCCTCTGCAACTCTTCTGTAGCTTCTACCGTGAAACTACAACATGTCACGATATCATGACATTTTTGTAGCCGTACACTTTCGTTTGGCTATTGTCACGATATCGTGACACTTTTGCTTTTGTCTGCCTTGACAACGTCCTTGTCACGAAATCGTGACACTTCTGACTTTTGCTGACGTCATCTTCACTCCTGTCATGAAATCGTGACACTTTAGTCTTCATTGCCTTCTTCTCTGCTTTTGTCATGAAATCATGACACATCTGCTTCTGCTGACGTCATCTTCAACTCTGTCATGAAATCATGACCCTTTTGACTTCATGGCCTTCTTTTCTGCTTGCACTAGCAAAAATGGAACATGTCACGAAATCGTGACATTTTCGTTGCCTTGAGCTTCTCTCTGCCTTACACCCGTGAAACTGGAACATGTCGCGAAATCATGACGCTTTCGCCTTCGAGCTCTTCCTTCTTCAATTCGTCATGAAAACGTGACGCTTCTTCTGTTGAAGACTTGCTTACTATTTCTGTCATGAAATCGTGACACTTTCTTCAAGTGAATGCTGCCATCTCAACCTGTCGTGAAATCGTGACACTTTCTGCATTCGCAAGCTTTCTCTTCAACCTGTCATGAAATCGTGACACTTTCTGCATTCGCAAGCTTTCTCTTCAACTTGTCATGAAATCGTGACACTTTCTGCATCCGTACAACTTCTTTGTAGCCTGTCGCGAAATCGTGACGCTTCTCATTTCAGACTCTTCCCCTTTGCTGCATGTCGCGAAATCATGACAGTTCTCTCTTCGAGCTTTTTAGCATGTCACGAAATCATGACAGTCCTCACCTCGACCTCTGCAGCATGTCACGAAATCGTGACATTTTTCATGTAACTTTCTCTCTCTTCTAACTTGTCACGAAATCGTGACAGTTCACACTGCGGACTCTCTTTTCTGCATTATGTCACGAAATCGTGACACCTTTTCGTCCATACAACTTTCTTGGCAATGTGTCACGAAATCGTGACACTTTTCCTTCTCTGCCTTCCTGCACTTTTCGAGTCACGAAAATGCGACATGTCACGAAATCGCGACACTTTCCATCTTGCTCTCCTTCTCTGCCAACATGTCGCGAAATCGCGACAGTTTTGCCAGAACTTTCTCTCTCCTCAAACATGTCACGAAATCGCGACAGTTTTGCCAGAACTTTCTCTCTCCTCAAACATGTCGCGAAATCGCGACAGTTTTTCCAGCCGTCTGCATACTTTTTCTTACTTGTCTTTTTCTTGAACTTTTGCAAATGGGCCACAAAGAACTTCTTGGAAACTCACTGATCATGCTCTGAATAATCTTTCAACAAAACAAATTCCTTGACATCAAATCAAATTACTTCAAGAACTTCTTGACATCAATGACAACATCTACACTTGAGCAAAGGCAATGTACCCAAGGTACCCAAAATTGCCAACAGAAGTAGTCACTTTGACCTATGATACACTAGACCCGATTGAAGGAATTATAATAAGAGTGATTGCCCGCAGCCCAACCCAAGGTCAAGAAAAGAATTGAAACCTTGTAAGTGAAGTTGAGAATTGAAGAAATATACTAGAAAGCCCTCAATAATGAAATCTAGAGGCTAAAGAAGATCATTGACAAGTATCCTTCTAAAGAAGATTTATGAAAAAAGGAGAAAAGAATCAAGACCCTAGAGACAAAGCTACAATCAACATAAGGCATAAGATAAAAACAAGATTTAGAGCTACTAGACCTTAAGGTAAAATTTTAACAACAAGAAGATGCCTTGGCTACTTCCCTGACTAAACTATACGAAGCAAGAGAGAAGCCTCATAGATCAAATATTTCAAAATATTGGTTCAATATCAAGGGGTATTACTGGAAAAATATTAAAGAAGTAACTCTACAAACTCTCCCTTCTTTCATTGAGAAGACAAATGAAACTATTGCAATATCTACTGAGGTAAATGTGGAATTTGTCAAAGAAATAAAGAACCTATTGAGAAAATTTGTAACAACACAAAAAATAAATAAAATGATAAGAAATAAGACCAAGCATCCTCATGTAGAAAAATAGTCAGATAAATTCTTGGAGGAATGCAAATTATTAGCCAATTAGGTATTTCATGCAACAAAATTGCTTGTTGAAGGAGAGGACATACGAGCTACCTTGGTACAAGAATCTAAAGAAATGAGCATGATCACTAGTAAAGTCAAGGTACCGGATGCTCCAAGATTATAGGATAATAATAGGTACCTCTATACTCTAGAATAGGTTAGCCAACTATTTGATCAATGGCTCCAAGATGATAGTGAGATCAAGGCATTATTAGAACCACTAGAGATTAAGAAGGTTTTTGTAATCTTCCACAAGATCTCTCATATCTTAGCCAAATATGAGGATATGACTAGAAGATACAACAATCCCTCTTATGGGCACCATTATAAATTGAAAAGTATACTGTCTAAGATTAAGGGGATTCTAGTACCTTCATTGGATACTTGGAATAAAAATATCAGGTGTTCCAGATCCTCTCAAATTTAATTAGTCAGGTAGTTTCTCAATAGGGTGAATCATCCAAAGTGGTTTTAAAAGCACAATACCAAGAGCAAGAAGAGCCAAAACACCCTCAAGAAAAGTGTGATGTAAAGTAAATACATGGGGGAAATAAGAACTTTGTACTTTAGTTATTTTTCCTTTGTACATATTGTAACTTTTTGTTTCTTAGTAATTATAACTTTGTAACCCGATGGGTTGGATCAAGAGAAGAAATAAGTGAGCATGACATGAGTAAAACTGACAGAGAAAGTAGGTAGTAACCACAACATATTATATTAGGAAGAATGGTGCAAGAAAATTATAAAATGGTACAAATGTTAGAGATCCAGTTTGATGGGCAAGACCAGTTAAGACATGAAAGTGCTAGACTCACATTTTATGTCCAAGTAGCAGTCATGATGCAATTGTCAGATGTCACAGGTGAAATTTAGGGCTAACCTTTATATAAGATCGCAACAATTATCTATATTCAAAGCAATAATTTTAAATGCTAAAAATGAGACTAAAGGAGATAGAGAGGATCTACAAAATCGAGAGGTTCTTGCTCAACTAGGTCAAGAAGCGAGGAAAGTGTAAAAGAAGCAGGAAGCCAAAAAATGGTGATTTCCTAAGGCATCTCACCTAGACTTAAAGTAGCAGTTATATGTAGACATGTTTTCTCGATGAAGTGTAATTTTAAGGGGGTTTCCAATGTTTTGGGTATCCCTATGTATCATTTTTGCTTTATATTTTTTGTTTCTTTTCATATTTACTCTTGTAAAATATGCCACAAACATCATTTTTCACATATCCACTAGGATTTTCTAGGGGTGTCCCACTCTCTAGGTATCCCTAGGCACCATTTTTGCTTCAATTTTTTCTATTTCATTTTGTGTTACCACCTGTAAAATTTGCCACAAACTCCATCATTTGCATCATTTATAGCATTTTGTTTCCTCTTTTCTCCGTGTCTTTTATATAATAATATCTCTATCTTATTCCCTGGGTATACCTTTTATGTCATCAATTTACCTTCTACTTGTGCAAGATTTTTTTCTATCTGTAAGCAATTGTGGGCCTTTATTTTATCAAAGTTTTGTTAGAAAGGAGATTTCCCTATCCTTATCACCGATGATATCCTGTGTAGTACCTTTTTTCCTCCTTTTTGAGTTTCATTTTTATCCGTCTACATATACCTGTGTAAGTATCTTATTTTTATCTTTTCACAATATACAATTAGTGTTTAGTTGTCTATCATCAATAAGAGAAGACTATTTTGAGTTATCATTTTCCACTAAGGAAAATCTCCTATAAGTCACACAGAATGCGGGTACTTTTGATCATCACCCACACACACTTTGGTTGAAAGTGCAAAAGGTAGCATTAGAGGCTCAAACAACCAAGTGTGGAGGAGGCCAAATACTTTTTACCTAGGCATTCTAGGGATGGATCCTCAAAAATTTGATGTTGGATGGAAGATTGAGGAAAAAAAAATTGGCTAATTACAAATATCACCAATTTTTTTTCCCCCTCAATAGAAATGAACGGGTACAAAAAAACCCATCAACCAATAAAAATAAAGAAAAAAATCTAGGACACGAGGTTGCCAAAAAATTGGTTCCAAACCAAGTAGCATATAGGTACATGATATTTATCACCCATGAGCTTACAAGAGTAAAGAGAACTAAAATTTAGCCAAGTTTGGGACCTTCCAAAAAATATGTACCAAATTTAGTAATGGATGGGTACAAAAAACCCGTCATTTGATGGAAAGAAGTAAAATTGTCCAAGTGTTGAAGCCACTAGAGATTTTGCACCTTTAAGAGTAGTTGGTAAGTACAATATCTTCATCATTCTACTGGAGCAAGAGCAAAAATTGGCTAAGTTAGGAAGCTTCTAGAAAAATTGTACCCAGTCTAGAAGTGGATGGGTACCAAAAATTCATCAACCGATAGCTTGCAAAAATTTTGTACCAAGGATAGGAGCTGATGAGTACCAAAAATCTATTGATCAATAGACAAAAAAGCAAAAATTCCTCTAAGTATGGAACCCACAAAATATTATATATCTAGCTACATAGTAAAGAGGTACCAAAAGTCTATTGCCCAACATTAGAAGAAAGGCAAAAAAGGGAGCAAAATTCACCAAGTGTTGGAGCCACCAAAAAATGTGTACCCAGCCATGTAGAGGACGTGTCATAAAATTTCATCACCCAACAATGAGATGAGCAAAGGAGGACAAAAAATTTAGCTAAGTCCCAAGATCACCAAAAACATTTCCCTTGTAGTAAATAAGTGAGGGTACAAAAAACCCATCACCTATCATGGAAGCATTGACAATAGATGTAAAATATTGGCTAAGTCATGGAAGTGCCAAAAATTTTGTACCAAGAAAAGCAAGGATAAGTGTTAAATAAATTATCACCTGATAACCCATAAAAGCAAAAAGGGTTTATTTTACCAAGTATCTAAGCTGCTAGAAGAATGATACCTAATGGAGAGCAAAGTGGGTATATGAAACCCATTAATAGGATAATAGGAGTTTGAAGTGGCATGCCAAATTTGGGGTTGAAACCATTTTATGAGAATGAAACAACCAAATAAGGATATACCCAATCATCCAAAGGTGACTCAACAATACTTGTTCCAAGAAATTGCATCTGACAACTATTCAACTAGATGTTCCAGAGCAATTGCAAAAATTGTTGCAAAAAAGGTTGAGCTTGTTTTTTAACTAGTTTTCAAAGGAGGCAAGCAAAGTGGCATGTCAATAATCAACATAAACTATTTTTGAACCATTATAATCCTTGTCCATAGTATTTGAAGGCATGGAAAAATGGACAACTGGCTATAACAACATTTTGTCCTAATTTGGGATAAAATTTGTTGACAACAATACAACAAATACCAAATTGATAGTAAATCACTTGATGATGTAATTTTCAACTGTAGGAAAAATAAGTGGAAGACTTGGTATAAATATTGTTTTCTTCCTACATTGAAAACTAATAGAGAAATAGGAATAGAAACTGAGTGTAGAATTTGTCAGCAGTTTTATGTAATAATAGTTTCAATCAATAAAGTGTAGTTCTTTCTCAAACATAGTCTTTTATGATTGATTGGCTTATTAGAACTTAGGACTTGGTAAAATTACTCCTTCTTCTAGACCTAGGAGCAAGGGACCACTCTCGGGGCTAGTGGAAGGACCTTTGTACATTTGCAATTTTTTTTTATTTTTGTTGTTTCCTTGTCAAAAAGTCACAATTTCCATTTTTGTTGCTATTTTTATACAATTTAGTAAATAATCTATTTTTCCCTATTTCTCCTTTGTTTCAAGTGTGAATGTTATGATATTTTTATCTAGCTGACCCTTTTATTTCCTATATTTCTAATTTTTTGATTCAACAATTTCCATTCAACATTCAATTCCTATTTTAGCATTTCTTTTTAGCATTTATCAATTATGTTATTTTCATTTTTAGTCATTTCAAATTAGCAAGTGTAGATTAGTTTCTTTCTTCCTACAAAAAGGTTTATTTCTATAATTAAATAGGTTTCCATTCTGCAAGTGAGTTCTAGTTAAGTTTATTTCCTGCAAAGACCTTAAGAATCTTTATTCTCTTTAGATAAGCAAGTGCCCTAATTTTTGAATTGTAGATCCATAAACATCTTTTATCGTATATAGCATTGAACACCTATTTGGATTGAAAAAATAAATTATATGATGAGCATTAATTACAACCCATAAGAAATCCTAGTAAAAATATCATCCTCCATCGAAAGGCTTCCAACACTTGATAGTCAAGTAGGGGTAGGTATAGGTCAAAGATTAATATCTGGCAATAATTCAATCACAAGTGAGCAATCACCATCATAGACTCTAGTTGGGCAAGATCACCTATCAAATAATATGAGACACTACACCACTACCAATGTGCTCATGTGGATGCTAATGGTAGCTCAACAAAAATGTCAAAAGGATCAATGAACCAAATGCAAATAACAATGTCACTACTACTTCAGATGAAGCAAAATTTTATCACGTCAATAAGCCATAACCAGTAGGTTACAACAAACATATTGTTGAGCACCTGTACAAACTAGTAATTCTTCTAAAACAACAACAATCCATACTCAAAGCAATGATGTTATGATAACAAAATTCATTGTAGAAAGCTATATATACTTGAATGTAATAAGTTCAAAGGATCGGCTCTTAAAATTTTACAATTTGCATGTACAAAAGCATATTGAATTATAATAAATATAAAGGGATTGTTATTTGGCCTGTAGTTAAACTTCTTTAAAGAACATGTATGTATGAATGATTGTTGATTTCTAATATTGGCTAGTTGAATGATCATTATTTTAATTTTACTCAGATTTATGCATATATTGTTGAGCAAGGTGCAGCAAAAGCATTGCAAAAGTATTGTCATTGTTGTCAACACAGTCAGATTGATGCAGTTGATGCAGTTCAGAGGTCAGTCAGATCAAGTGCAGAAAGTTTCAAGGAAAACAGAGGTGACCCAGATTCAAAAACTGGCAGAAAGAGACAAGAAAGAAAACTGTCGCGATATCGCGACATGTTTTCTGTCGCGATTTCACGAAATGTCCGAGGAGAGAGAAGATGCGAGCAAAACTATCGCAATTTCGCGACATGTACGAGGAGAGAGAAGATGCGAGCAAAACTGTCACGATTTTGCGACATGTCGAGTTTTCACTGAGGAGAGAGAAAATGTGTCGCGATATCACGACAAAACTGAAGAGAGAGAAACTGCAAGGAAGATTGTCGCGATTTCGCGACATTGTCGAGGAGAGAGAAAGTGCATGCCAATTTGTCGTGATATCGTGACATGGCAGAGGAGAGAGAAAGTGAAAGGTAAAGCGTCACGATTTCGTGACATGCTTAAGGATGACGTCAGCAAATGTTGAAAGTGTCGCGATATCGCGACAAGATGCAGGGAAAGCTTCCAAGAGCCAAAACGGTCGTGATTTCGCGACATGCTTAAGGATGACGTCAGAAAATGTTCAAAAAGTGTCACGATATCGCGACAGGTAACAGTCTGGCAGGTAAAACCCGTAGGAGCATGCAAGGTGACACGTGTCGAAAAAAGCAGACAGGAAAATCATGCGACCGATTACGTAAAATGTAAGCGATGTCGGATCTGCGATTCAGATTGACAAGTGTCAGTCATGCATTCGAACAACCGTTTGCATGTATTCGAAGAATCAAATATAAAGTATCGAAAGGTTTTTGAAAAGTCTTTTTACAGCTTTCGAACGGTCGCACTCATGGAATCGAACAGACATTTTGCTTGTATTCAAAGAGCCGAATATGAAGGATCAAGATATGCTTTTCGAGAAGATATGTTTGCAGCATTCAAAATAGCCATACTACAAGAAATCGAAACGCCGTATTGCAGGGTTTCGAACAGTCGTTTTCGAACAACCACTTATTTGCAGGAGAAAAGAATTCGAACAGTTGGGTATATGATTTGATTGCATGTAGGATTGAAAGGTTATAAAAGAATAGTCGTACAGAGAAGATGTTGCTGCTGTTAGAGAGAAATTGTTGTAAAAGGAGGGTTAGAAAAGAATCAAGAGAAAAATAAGTAGAGTCGTGAGAGTGTGTAGAGTTGGGTTAATTGCAGACCAGTCAGGGTCGTGCATGAAGTGAAGACATTTTTATGTCATTCTAAATTGATCAGAATTGCAGTCCAAGTTGGTGCTTGGCACTAGGAGTTGGTGCTCCATCCGTTGCAGCGAGAAAATTACGGGGGTTGGTGCTCCTTCCGGTTGATCTTGGTAAAGTATTTGTAAAATTGATTTTGCAAAGGCTGGATTTGGATTGGAGTCCAAGCGATCATTTTTGAGGAGTAGCCAAATTGGTGAACCTCGGTATATTGAGTGTTGTGGTGTGCTCTCTTGTTCAAGTTGTTTTTCGGTTGTCAAGTTCTCTTTATTTCATATTAAATGTTGTAGATATAAAAATTAATAGCTACAACTGATTCACCCCCCTCTCAGTGTCATTGTGTAATCATCAATTGGTATCAGAGCAAGGTTCCTTGTACAAGCTTAATCAGCTAAGGAGATCTTGGAAGAAACAATGGCAGGTGGTGAAGGATTTTCATCCAACAAAGCTCCCTTATTTGATGGAACAAATTACACCTTCTAGAAACTCAGAATGCAAACATATCTGAGTGCATTGGGATACGATATTTGGGATTCTGTAGATAGTGGATACACAGCACCCACTACCCCTCCAACGGATACTGCTGAGAAAAAGAAATTTGAAAACAACTCCAAAGCTAAGAATGCCATAATGTGTGGGCTTGTTGACGGTGAACTGATAAGAGTCATGAGTTGTAAATCAACAAAAGACATGTGGGATAAACTGAAGAGCATCCATGAAGGAGACAGTAAGATTAAGGAAGCAAAACTACAAACTCATCGAGCACAGTTCGAAGCACTGCAAATGAATGAAGATGAAAACATAGAGACTTATATGCTGAGAGTCAACGGAATTATTAATGCAATCAGAGGACTCGGTGAAGAAATTGATGATGCAGTTGTTGTGAAAAAGGTTCTCAGAACACTTCACAAAAGATTTAACTCCAAAGTCTCTACAATAGAAGAGGCAAAAGATCTAAACAACTTCAGCATGGATGAGTTGCATGGTTCCCTGACAGCATATGAAATGAGAATAGGACAAACCAAGTCTACAGACAGAGAAGCGACCTTTAAAGCACACAAGAATGTAAAAGCTGAACATGAATGCGAGGATGAAGGAACACTTGGATGAAACAGAAGCCAATTTTGTTCGAAAACTCACAAAAGGAAAAGGAAAATATAGAGGGAAGCTACCTTTTAAATGCTTCAATTGTGGAGGAGTCGGTCATTTTGCGGCCAAATGTCCAATGCGAGGAGAGAACCAAAAATGGTGAAGGTTCACACCAAGAAAAAGGTGATTGGAAGAAGAAACAAAATTTCAGAAAGAACAACTTCAAGAAGAAAAGCTTCATAACCAAGAATGTTAGCAGTTCTGAAGAAAGCACAGATGAGGAGTCTGAAGAAGAAGGAGGTGAAGCTCTGTTCATGGCACTTGAAGAAGAAAGAACGAGAGGAAAATCGGGAAGGTGATGAAAATTCCAAGGATGAAGCTGAAGTGTATTTGGAAGGAGAATTGGTTGCTGCACTTGAAGAGTTGAGTGCAGAAAGGAAGAAGAATAAAAAATTTTCAAAGAAATTAGAGAATGCCACAGACATAATAAACAATCTAAAAATATAGACAGAGGAATTCAAGAAAATGTCTAAAGTTCTTGATGAACAATTAACTGTAAAGACAGTTGAATGCAGCAAGCTAGAGGAAGACATTGTTAAGTTAAGGATGCGATTAGAGGAGATGAATAGAAAATTGAACTGTTTTCATAAGTTTGAAGAAAGTATTGTAAAAGTTGGATAAAATGTTAAATAACCAAAGGCCTTCGGGCATCAAATTTGGTTTAGGCTTTGATGAAGGAGAATCTTCAAAGGATTCAAAGAACTTGAATATAGAACCCATAAAGAAAGAAGAAAAGATCAGGGTTGAACCAGAAAAACAAAATCATGCAAAAGAAAACAATAATGCCAGATTCAAGAAGAATACTGACAAAGATGGATTCACAAAAGTCACACATCCGAGGAGGAGAAGAGTCATGGCTCCTACTTCAAAGTGGCAAAGACCGGCACCCAGGTTTAATCATGCATTTTACGGTTATTGTTTTAAATGCAATGCTTATGGCCATAAGATTTTAGATTGCAGGCATAATGTATCTCAAAGGAATTTTACCAGCAGAAATGTTTTTTCTCCTTTAATGAATTATGCAGTTGAATGTTATAATTGTCATAATTTTGGACATATTGCTAGAAGCTGAGAAGCACTTTTGCATCAAATAATTATCGGGGTAGAAAATCTCAGCCAAGTGGGTTGAAACAAAACCAAAAATTTCTGAAAAACAGGCACATGCTAATGAAAGGACAAAGGCAAAACAAGTAGCAAAATCTGCTATCAAACCAGAATGGAAAGAAAAGGAATCTTTGATTGTCCAGACTACTTTTAAAGCTCAGAACAAATCAGCACCTTGGATACTTGACAGTGGTTGTTCCAGTCACATGACGGGTGACAAGCAAAAGTTTGAGAATTTACAGAATTATGAAGGTGGTTATGTGAAATTTGTAAATAATGATGGAGCAAAGATTGTTGGAAAGGGATCGGTCAAGATAAGTGATGGCAATATAAAATCAAAATAAGTCTTGTTTGTAATTGGCATGAAGCATAACTTGCTAAGTGTAAGTCAAATATGTGACGGAGGTCATGATGTAATCTTCAAGAAGGAGGGTTGTGAAGTAAGAAAGACAAAAAATGGAAATTTAATAGCCATTGGACTGAGAACTTCTGGAAATCTGTATACACTTTCAGAAACTGCAGAAGGAACATGCTTGATTGGATAGGAAGATGAAAACTGGCTATGGCACAAGAGGCTTGGGCATATTAGTTTTGACAATCGGCAAAAATCGGTTCAAAAGAAGCGATCAGAGATATACCAAACATTGGCAAACCTGTAAATAGCATCCGTGAGTCATGCCAAAAGGGAAAACAAACCGGAGCCACTTTCAAAGCAAAAGAATACTTCACTAGCAAGCCATTAGAACTAATTCACACCTGATCTATGTGGACCCATGAGAGCTGAAAGCATAAATGGACACAAATATTTTATGCTTGTGTATAGATGACTACTCAAGAATGACATGGGTACTATTTACGAAACTCAAGTCAGAAGCCTTTGAGATGTTTAAAACCTTCAAAAATCTTGTTGAGAATCAATCAGGAAAAAGAATTAAATGCCTAAGATCAGACAGGGGAGGAGAGTTTATCTCCGAAGAATTTGTAGAATACTATCAAAAACATGGGATAAGAAGACAGTTTTCAGCAGCTAGGACACCTCGATGAGAATGGTGTTGTAGAAAGGAAGAATAGAACGGTGCGAGGAAATGGCAAGGACAATGCTGGGAGAAAACAAAATAGCTAACGATTTTGGAAAGAGGCAGTCCATACTGCAGTTTACATTCAAAACAGGTGCATGTTGAGACCACATGAAAGCAAAACACCTTATGAGTTGTGGTTTGGCGGAAAGGCAACAACAAGACATTTCAAAGTATTTGGCAGCAAGTGCTACATAAAACGGACTGAAGATAACCTCGGTAAATTTGAAGATAGAGCTGATGAAGGTATCTTTCTTGGTTACTCAACAAAAAGCAAGGCGTACACATGTTACAACAAGAGGTTGAAGAAAATTGTTGAAAGTGTTGATGTGAAAGTTGATGAAGGTAGAGAACAAGAAACTACTTATCAAGAAAACTACCCTATGTATGAAGAAGTCATTGAAGGTGATGATGAAAAAGAAACAGAGAAGAATCGAGAAAATTGATCCGGATGGTGTAAAAGCTGAATCGAAGAAGAAGAAAACAGGAAATTTAAAACAGGCAAGCGGCGAGAAAAATCATCCAAGTGAGCAGATTATTGGGGATCCCACGGATGGTATTCGGACAAGAAGAACAGCGGTGAGGAACTATTCTCTGTTATCTAGTATTGAACCTAAAAATGTTCTTGAAGCAAGCAGCGATGAAAGTTGGATGAAGGCAATCAATGAAGAACTAGATCGAGATAGAGAAAAATAATACATGGGAATTAGTACCTAGACCAACAAATAAAAACATAATTGGCACTAAATGGGTTTTTAGAAATAAATTGAATGAAGATGGGCAGGTTGTCAGAAATAAGGCAAGATTGGTATGTAAAGGCTATGCTCAGGTTGAAGGCATTGATTTTGAAGAAACTTTTGCATCGGTACCTAGACTAGAGGCAATCAGAATGTTTCTAGCATTAGCAGTTCATAAAAACTTCAAAGTATATCAAATGGATGTAAAATCAACATTTTTGAATGGAAAACTGGAAGAAGAGGTTTACATTGAACAACCATATGGATTCCAACTTGGTGACAATCCAGATTTTGTTTGCAGGTTAAAGAAAGCTTTATATGGATTAAAGCAGGCACCCAGAGCATGGTATGCAAGGCTGGATAATTATCTAATTAAACAAGGGTTTAAGAAAGGTTTGGTGGATAGCAACTTATATGTCAAAACAGAGAAGGGTCATCTTATTGTTCTTGTTGTTTATGTAGATGACATAATATTTGGTAGCAGCATGGATGAATACTGCAAAGACATCAATTAAAATGAAAAAAGAATTTGAGATGTCAATGATTGGTGAACTTTCTTATTTCTTAGGACTGCAGGTCAATCAAAATGAAAAAGGCATTTTTATTTCTCAAGTTAAATATGTAAAAGAAATGCTGAAAAAGTTCACAATGGAAGACGATGAACCGGTCGGCACTCCTATGACAACGAGTGCCAAGTTGAGCAAGGATGATAAATCCCAGAGATGTAGATCAAACAATGTACGGGTCTATGATTGGAAGCTCTCTGTATTTAACGACCACTAGACCGAGATATATTACAAGCGGTATGTATGGTTGCAAGATTTCAGAGCCGAGTCCCAAAGAAACTCATGTAACACTGTAAAGAGGATCTTCGAGATATCTCAAGGGCACTATGGATTATGGGTTGTGGTACCCAAAAGGTAAATATTTCACTTTGATTGCATATTCGATGCAGATTGGGCGGGATGTATTGATGACGAGAAAGAGCACAAGTGGAGGAGCATTTTATCTTGGTGACGAGTGGTAGCATGGCACAACAAGAAACAAGAATCGGTATCTCTATCCACTGCGAGAGGCAGAATACATTGCGGCAACAACATGCTGTACTCGGATATTATGGATGAGACAAACGTTGAAAGATCTTGGTATTCATTTCAAAGAGCCAATTTCAATTAAATGTGATAACATTAGTGCTATCAACATATCCAAGAATTCAATAATGCATTCAAGAACCAAACATATTGCAATCCGATATCATTTCTTGAAGGATAAAGTTGCGGAAGGAGAGGTTAAATTGGATTTTGTTCCAACTACAGAGCAAGTAGCTGATATATTCACAAAACCTTTGCCAAAGGAAGTATTTGAATACCTTCGAAAGAAGTTGGGAGTAGTCACACCACCCAAGCACTGACTAGCTATGGGAAACACATTCTCAGGGGGAGCATTCAAACTTTTTAAGTCTGAGAATGTTGTGCATAGACTCAGGGGGAGTCTACAGTAGCCCTTTGGTATTATTGGCAAAGGGGGAGAAGAAATTAAGCAAGGTTGTAGTGTGTTGCCAACAATTCCAAAGGGGGAGATTGTTGAGCAAGGTGCAGCAAAAGCATTGCAAAAGTATTGTCATTGTTGTCAACACAATCGATTGATGCGATTGATGCGATTCGAGGTCGATCGGATCAAGTGCGAGAAAGTTTCAAGGAAAACGAGAGGTGACCCAGATTCGAAACTGCGAGAAAGAGACAAGGAAGAAAAGCGTCGCGATATCGCGACATGTTTTGTCGCGATTCGCGACAAGAAAAGAGCAGAAACGACATGTCCGAGGAGAGAGAAGATGCGAGCAAAATGTCGCGATTTCATGACATGTCGAGTTTTCACTGAGGAGAGAGAAAATGTGTCGCGATATCGCGACAAAACTGAAAAGAGAGAAAGCGCAAGGAAGATTGTCACGATTTCGCGACATTGTTGAGGAGAGAGAAAGTGCATGCCAATTTGTCGCGATATCGCGACATGGCAGAAGAGAGAGAAGGTGAAAGGTAAACTGTCATGATTTCGTGACATGCTTAAGGATGACGTCAGCAAATGTTGAAAGTGTCGCGATATCGTGACAAGATGCAGGGAAAGCTTCCAAGAGCCAAAACGGTCACGATTTCACGACATGCTTAAGGATGACGTCAGCAAATTCTACATCAAAAAAATGCTTCAAAAAGTGTCGCGATATCGCGACGAGTAATGATCCGCGAGGTAAAACCCGTAGGAGCATGCAAGGTGACACGTGTCGAAAAAAGCAGACAGGAAAATCATGCAGCCGATTACGTAAAATGTAACTGATGTCAGATCTGCAGTTACAGATTGACAAGTGTCAGTCATGCATTCGAACAGTCGTTTTCATGTATTCGAAGAATCAAATATAAAGTATCGAAAGGTTTTCGAAAAGTCTTTTTTACAGCTTTCGAACGGTTGCACTCATGGAATCGAACAGACTTTTTGCTTGTATTCAAAGAGCCGAATATGAAGGATCAAGATATGCTTTTCGAGAAGATATGTTTGTAGCATTCAAAACAACCATACTACAAGAAATCAAAACGCCGTATTGCAGGGTTTCGAACAGTCGTTTTCGAACAGCCACTTATTTGCAGGGAGAAAAGGATTCGAACAGTTGGGTATATGATTCGATTGCATGTAGGATTGAAAGGTTATAAAAGAATAGTCGTACAGAGAAGATGTTGCTGCTGTTAGAGAGAAATTGCTGTAAAAGGAGGGTTAGAAAAGAATCAAGAGAAAAATAAGCAGAGTCGTGAGAGTGTGTAGAGTTGGGTTAATTGCAGACCAGTCAGGGTCATGCATGAAGTGAAGACATTTTTATGTCATTCTAAATTGATCAAAATTGTAGTCCAAGTTGGTGCTTGGCACTAGGAGTTGGTGCTCCCTCTGTTGCAGCAAAAAATTACAGGGGTTGGTGCTCCTTCCAGTTGATGCTGGTAAAGTATTTGTAAAATTGATTTTGCAAAGACTGGATTTGGATTGGAGTCCAAGCAATCATTTTTGAGGAGTAGCCAAATTGGTGAACCTCGGTATATTGAGTGTTGTGGTGTGCTCTCTTGTTCAAGTTGTTTTTCAGTTGTCAAGTTCTCTTTATTTCATATTAAATATTGTAGATATAAAAATTAATAGCTACACTGATTCACCCCCCCCTCTCAGTGTCATTGTGTAATCATCATATATGCATTCCCTAGTTTTAGAATTTGTAATTTGATGGCTGTAGAATGTATAAATGAATGTTCTATAATTGATCAAAATGAGTTAGTTTGTTAGGAAGTTCAATTTATTTCTTGTTTACATATCCTCTTCACATTATATGTATTTTATGTAGCCTAATTTGCACCATCATAAGTTCTAGCTTAAGCTTCTTTTACTTCTTTCAGCACCCTTTTCCTCCCAAAATTTTAGTATTAGGCTAGTAAGGACTTGAAAGAACCTGTCTAATCTAGATATTGACCTCTAAAGCCTCATATTCTAGGTATTTCAATGTTTGTCAAAGTCTTTGGGTGCCAATTTTAACCATAGGTGGATTTTTAGACGAATAGGTGTTTGCTTCTGAGGTTGTTGAGTTTGTTGTGCTTGAGCTTGTTGCCTAATGATTGTTGTTGTCATGCCAACCATATGATCATATGGAGGTGGTATGGAATGATAATAAACCTAGTTAGCTATATGTTGATCATGGTTGGGTAAGGGATTTAAGAATATCCCCATATCTTGGTTGGTAGTTGGAGCAAGTTGGTGGTTGGGAGTAGGTTAGGAATCACCTATAACAAGATGACCCTCATCTATTAGTTCTAAACCACATGCCTAAACCTATTACTCTTATTTGTAAGATGTCCATCCACCCTATGATAATAATAATTCTAGTTTGGTTTGTATCAAGTTGTTGTTTTGGGTTATCTTATGTTGGGAAACTTGATCATATTAGCTTCTAAAAGTTGTTTAAGGATAAACAATAAAGGTTGGTTGAGTCTTGTGAATTTTCTAGTTGGGGATCTCTGAGGTTTGCTAAGCACCAATTTTTTGTAATGTACTAGTCGTGTTGATGTTATTAGTCTATTTATTGTCAGTGACCCCATCACCTAGCACATGTTTATTCTTATATTGGGGTTTCATCATCCTTTCTTCTTATTTTCTAGGTTTAAGTTGATCCCTTCTAATAAGAGCTTTTTCAGCTCTCCTAGATAATTCTACCACTTGCTTTAAATATGTGATAGTTGTTTTCTCTAATTCATATGAGATATGGTCTTGTAAGTTGTTGATAAATATCTCTAACATATATTGGGGAGGTACGGTGTAATGTAATATTCCAACTAGGCTTCTCCATCGAGATAAAAATATGAGAAAATTTCATCCTTCAAACTATTGAACAAACATCTCAATTTTTTCCTTAAAATTCCAAAATAGGAGGTATAATTATTGAAGGGTCACTCTCTTTTCTATATATGCTTCAAACTATTGAACAAACATCTCAAATTTTTCCTTAAAATTCCTTAGATAATGGTAGGGTAGTTGATAATACCACTCCAAGGTTGTTCTTCCAAGATTTTTAGGGAACATATTTAGTAATAACATGTCATCATAAATAATATCATGATAGGTTATCCTAAACATCCTTAGGTGTTCAATAGGGTCCTCTGATCCCTTATTAATTAGTAATATTGGTGTGGAAAATATTTTAGAATAAGGTCTATCAGATACTATGGGATATAGGAGTTGGTTGCACATTTCATTGTATGAATAAGTGAAACTCGATGCTTGTAGTATGTGCATCCTTAATGCAAATTGTTTCACTATAGATGTCAAAATCTGAATATCAAGATTGTTATTGTGCAACTCTAAATGGGGTGCAATTGGCATTTTCACTCCAAATTTCTCTCAAGATGGGTTATAACTATTTTGTATAGGTTTTTTAAAGGGTACTTGGTTAATGTTTGAAGCATTGACACTATTATGGTAAGGCTTATGAAATGAGGGATTTTGTGTAGTATCTACTTGTAGGATATGATTTGTAGTTGGTGGAACAAAAGAATAATTGTTAATTTTAGGAGGAATATTTAGATTAGAAGAAGGATTGTGATGAGAAGGAAATTGAGTATGATTTTGAGGTATGCTACTAGTTGGAGGTGATTGAGAAATTCCTCCAATATTAGTTGTTGTAGTAGTAGCATAAGTTGGTTTATGAAATGGATTACTGTTATAATTTTGAGAAGATTAAAATAAAGGATCAACATAAATATTTTTATGAGAACTACTTTTATGATGGGACAGTCTAGCTTCATAAAAGTGGATGTCCCTTTGCAAGACTGCATCCATGACTTGCTTGCTTTTCCTATAAATTTCATGACATGATCATGTGTTTGAAAATGAGTTGACCTTGAGGTCCTTTTATCAAATCATAGTTATCATTAGCTAAAACATCATATTCCTCTTCTATGTTTGGGTTATCCCTATCAAGATAATACTTATCATTCCAAAAAGGATTTTTAAAATGATCTAGACATATATCTCTTGCTCCTAATATTAGGGGCCATAATTAAACAAAATTTGGCTTGGAACTAACTATACAAGATGCAAAATATGCAAAAGTTATTAAACATTTTTTATTTTACAATTTAATCTACATAAATAAATTTATATGGTCTTGTTTAAGTTTTAAAAATAAAATGAAAAGGAGAAAAGGCTTCGTAAATGGCCACTAAGGAGGTGTTCACGTCGGGTTCACCAAAAATGTAGAGGGACAAAACTACGCAGATGATTCTCGTTAAATACGTTGGGAGCTAAGGTAACCATAGGGATATGTTCCTCAAAATTTAGGCTTAGGAAATCAAGGGTTCACCAAGAATATTTTAAGAACTCACTCCAAGTCCAGGTGGGGTTTGATGTGTTGATTCAAAAACACCTAAGTTTAGCCTTTAAAATAATAAAACTATAATAACTGAAAATACTATAAAAGAATGCAAGAAAACAAGGATGCAAATAGAAAAAATATATCCTAAGAATGACTCTTCATTTATATGCATAACTACACCTAAGATACAATAAAATAAATTTTCTTTCTTTTAGTAAGGGCACAAGATAAGTGTATAAACAAATTATCCTAAATGCATAAACTACATGCAATTTTTTTCTAATGCCTACAGAAAAAATGAATAGATTGTTCTTTCAATTCCTAAGTAAATCTTTATTCTCTTTAAAACTAATATTATTTCTAATATGAGACCAAAATTATGTTCTTTTTACTTGCTAAGAGAACAATATAGAACAAAACATAAACACATAGTAGAACACAAAAAATAGTTAAATTTTGCTTAAAATATTAATAGGGAACTTATTTGAACTCACATTTGTCCCTGTGCCTAATTCATGCCCTATATCTGATGATCGTGAATCTAAATTCATGCCCTAAAAACTACAACTATGAATCTAGTTAAACATGCAAACATAGATAGAAAATTTGAAAAAATATTATCAGTATTTGGGGGCCTACTTAGGCCGCTATGAAGACTAGGCTTGCAAGCACAACAATCAAGCCTCCTAGGTACTTTTAGCTAACCATACGATGAACAAAAAATATATTGAACTTTCAAAATCTAGAGATAGTATACAATAGAGAAACTAGGGTTTAGCAAAAAGTATAATAAAACAAAAAAATGCAAAATCATAGAAAAGACAATAGGGGAAGAAAGACTTGCCCTCAAATTACTGTAGCTAAGTTTTTCCCTATAAGGGGAGAATTGGAATTCATGATAATAAATAATAGAGGTAAGGGGAGCATAGAAAACACTCACAATAGTATTTCTACTAAGGGATAACCACAAATTTGTAATAGAGATAAAAATAAAAAGAAAGAAGTAAAATGAGGGTTTTGTCAAAATTTTATCTCGTACGAACAGACCATGAAATCACTATAAGTGAAAAAAAGAAGTAGAAGGACCTAAGATGCAATATAACAGTAGTGAATGGAATACAAATGATAAAATGGATAAAGGAGAAGAAGTATAATGAGCTAAATACAGTCTACAACAATAAATGCAAGCGGAAATATAATTATCTAAGTGTAATGAAATGCAAATAGAAATATAATGGACCTAATTAAAATCTACATAAATGAATGAAGTGAAAACAATAAAATGTACTTAACCAGTGTATGCTTAAGAAAATGATATTAAACAGAAATAAATAGCTAAATAAGATAACACAAATAATGCAACAAAATAAGGAAATATCTATAACTATAAAGAAGAAACTAGAATAAGAGTAATGAAAGAGCAAGAAGGAACTGGAGGTAACAACCAAGGAGGTGAGTAGTTCCTATTGTCATTCCAATAACATTGATCTTTCCTATGTATTTTTACTATTTAGAAACTTTTGCTTCCCTGAAACTTTGTTCTTACTATTTAGAATGTATTTTCTCTTGCCTACATTTTGTTGTCAAGGTCTTTTTGGCTATGCCCAAAGGAGAGTGTAGTTTTTCCTGGTTACTCGCCATGCAGGGCCTTCATATTTTTGAGGGTGAGGGTAGTTTTGCACTGGATCTCCAAGCGCTAGTTTGATTCAAAGCAAAAGTAGAGTTCAGAGCAAAAGTAGAGTGCAGGTCCATTTCAGGCCAAGGAGCAGTGCAATTTATCTTTGGAGAAGAAAACCTAAGCGTGCCTAGGTTGTTTCATCCTTGTGTGAGAGCATAAGGTAGTTTCGAACCTTGGCTGGGTGAGCCTTAACTCCAAGAAAAAAAATGCTAAGTGGTATAAAGTATTTTCACCTCAGCTGGAGAGTGCATGATAATTTCATAGTAGGAAGGAGTGAAAGTGCCTTTGATCATTCAACATACACCTATTTGAAATGATGTTGGGCCCATATCCTTTGTACTCCAGTTTCAAAGCGCAAATCCATTTCAAAATCTGCCAGGAGCGCAATGCTCATTGACTTTTCAAAGTGTAGTAGCAGTTTCTAGAAAAAAACTAAGTGTGGATCAAGACATTTTGCTCCAATCCTCAAGTGCAGTTCCATTTCAAGGTCAAATTGAGTGAAACGTCCTTTGAATTTTCCACCCTGGTGCTGCTCCCAAGGCTCCAAGATGTTTTTCTCCCATTTTCAAGTGTAAGGTAAATTCAGGGTAAGTGTAAGTGCAATGCCTATTGACTTTTCAATGTCAACACTACTCCTAAGGCTTCAAAGCAGTTTCACCTAGTCTTCCAAGCACAAAGTAATTTTGAGACAAAAGGGAGAGAAACAGACTTTGAATTTTCCACAACGTAACCTGGCTCTCAGACCATAAATACTAAGTGTGGATCAGGTCGTTTCACTCTAGCTTTTGAGTGCAAAGCATTTTTAGACCCAAGTAGGAGTGCTTAACCCTTTGACTTTTCCACTCTAGTGCCACTCCTAAGGCTACAAGGCGTTTCACTCCACTTTTTAGCGTAAGGTATTTTCGCTCCAATCTAGTAGTGCAATGAACTTTAACTTTTCAACACCTACACTGCCCTCAATATGCCAACTCATTTCACTATAGTTTTAGAGTGCAAGCCCATTTCAGGCCAGGGAATAATGAAACATGGGTGAGGCTTGCATCTGGCATGCCTATTTTAGTCCAACCCTCCCTGCCTTAGCCAAAAATCCTCAAAAGTACCTCTCATCGACAAAAAAAGTGCATCCTTATCCATTCAATTATAGTCGGTCTGAGAAGCTTCCATATTTGATGCCCCAGAATTTCAAAATCTGATCTTTTTTTGAAGCAGTTCCAGTAAGCGAGGAGGCGATGCTAGTAAGTTAAACCTGTCAGCTCATTGAAGAGGCACAACTGCATTCCACTGGGTCATCCAATTTCGGGCCATTCCTCATTACTATTTGATGAGTGCTCTTTTATAAAATCTTATCTTTGATTCCACCATGATGTTTTATGGGTGTGCATTTATGTTTCAAGTGGTATAATTATCTATAAAGACCAGCAATTCTATTGTAAAAGTATGGACATTTTACTAGAGGCTTGCTGTAACTTGAATTTTGCTATCAATACAGAGGATATTTGGATATAATTATGGACTTATCTTTATGTGTATGTCTTCTATATTATATTTCTATTAAATTCTTTGCTTTATATGTGGGTTATAATTCTATGTCTAGATTTGACTCCCGATAGAGGGTGAACACTGGAATAATTCTAGAGATTGTACATGTTAGATGTCTGGTTTTAATTTCTATTAGTTTTCTATGTTGAATGCTATTGATTCAATGTGCAATTAAGTTATCGTGTTGCTTGTCCATCACCCCTATTCTAATTGGCCTGAGGCTCCCATCCTTTTCAGTCATTTACATTTCTTTCTTGTTCCTTAATCTCAATTCCCAAGTTAGAATATTAAGGGAACCAACCCATATTTGAAGATTGGCATGAGAGTCATTTCTCCCTCTTAGCATTTCAATGTTGGTTGGGTCTAGGGTGCATGAATGAAACATTTCATACCTAATGCAGATTATTGACCAACAGTTTTTGGCACTCCCGATGGGACACAAATGTTCCACATCAAAAGTAGTATTAAGAAGTTGATTTTCATCTTATTACTGTCAAATTCAAACATTTAGTGAATTAGCTGAACTCAGAAGCCTATGAATATTGAATTCAGTTTAAAAGACCACACCTTAATGTACACAAGATGAAAGGCTAAAAATATAGAATAAGCAGTTTAGTTCCTTGATTTCGACATCGATGCTTTGGGAGAGCATCCTAGAATAGTCCCCTCGACTATCCCATCAGAGCAAGCACCTTTGCAAGTAGCTTTTATAGTTGCACAGACTCTAAGTCCTGCCAGTACTGCAACTAGATTTCCCCCTCAACCGAATGTTCTAAATGTTTAGGTCCAACCAAATCCTTCAATTCAGATGGCACAAGCTCCTCCTAGGTAGTTTCCTACATGGAATCATTCAAGGCCTATGGCTTTGATATCTTAGAACCAAGTGCTACCCATAGCATTGAAGGCTCTACCTACATACGATGGTGCAAGAAAGAGATCTTATGAGCACATTCAAGATGTCACCACACTAGCAACCATTCAACACATCATTGAAGAAGATATCATGGTGAGATTTCTAGTTATCTCACTCTGAGGTAAGCTCCTCTACTGGTACTGATCACTGTTGGTTGGCACCATCACTACATGGGACCAACTAGTAGAATAATTGATAAGGGTCTTCAACAAATAGGTAGACCCTTTATCTTTGTTGTACTAGTTCACCACCATCTAGAGGCATCCCCAGGAGGATGTAGCGGGCTTTAACATCAGGTTCACTCGAACCTGGTAGAGTGATGCAGGAGCATCCGGTGGCAGCAGAGCAATCTTGCATCAACAAAAAAAAAAAAAATCTAAGTGTTAGCCTTAATGTCGCGATATCGCATCAGAGAAAAGTGTCGCGATATCGTGACATGTCACATTTTCGTGACTCAGGAAGGAGAGAGAAAGCACGGAGCAAAAATGTTGTGATATCGTGACATGTCGCATTTTTGCGACTCAGGAAGGAGAGAGAAAGCACGGAGCCAAGTTGTCGCAAAATCGTGACCGAACGAAGACAGGAAAGGCCAAAGAAGAAAATGTCACGATTTCGCGACATGTCACGAAATCGTGACCGAAGGAGCAGAAAGAAAGCAAGGAAGGAAATTGTCACGATATCACGACATGTCACGATATCGCGACCTAGAACAGAGAAAGAAGGCAGAGAGCAAAGTTGTCGCGATATCGCGACATGTCATGATTTCATGACCCAAAAGGCGAGGAGGAGTCAGAAAGGAAAGGTGTCGCGATATCGCGACATGTCACGATTTTGCGACCAAAATGGAGAAAGAGGAGCCAGAAAGGAAAGATGTCGTGATATCGCGACATGTCGCATTTTCGTGACCAAAGGACGAAAGAAAGCGCAAAGGAGAAAAAGTGTCGCGATATCGCGACATGTCGCATTTTCGCGGCCAAAAGGCGAGAGGAGGCGCAGGAGAGAAAAAGTGTCGTGATATCGCGACATGTCGCATTTTCATGACTCACAAGGGGCAGGAAGGCCGAAAAGCAAAAGTGTCACGATATCGCGACATGTCGCATTATCGCGACTCGCAAGGGGCAGGAAGGCCGAAAAGCAAAAGTGTCGCGATATCGTGACATGTCGCATTTTCGCGACTCGCAAAGGGCAGGAAGGCCGAAAAAGCAAAAGTGTCGCGATATCGTGACATGTCGCATTTTCATGACTTGAAAAGGGACAGGAAGGCAGTAAAGAAAAAATGTCGCGATATCGCGACATGTCATGTTTTCGCGACCAAACAAAAGGAAAGGAAAGGCAGGCGGTTACAAGGGCCATTACAGAAGAAATTGTCGAGCGATGGGTATCCCGAACGTCATCATGGGTTGACAGGTGGACAGAGTCTACAATGGCAGCACTGGACAAGCACGTGGCACCAAGGTGCAATGAAAGCAGACGAAGATCAAGAGTCAAAAAGGAAGACGTTTCGAAAGCCAAGACAACGAAGAGGCATGGGAAATGAAACGAAGGGTCAGAAAAGGGAGACGGAGAGTCACGCCAAAGATTTTAAAAGGGGAAGCGAAGGCATGCACAAGGGTCAAAAAACTATGGAGATAGAGTTGTAGACATAAAGGCAAGAGGGCCATTCTGGACCTGTTTAGGCTATTTTTCTTCCAGGGCGGAAGATGTTGTAATAGAAACTATCTTTCGGGATAAAGGAATTTATTTGGTAGACTATTGCCATCATTGTAATATTTTTCTGAATTGATGAATGAGAACATAGATTTGGCATGAGCGATTTGGCTCCCCATCAAGTGGTATCAGAGCAGGAGTTCCTGAGTGTGTGAGCAGATCACCGAAAGTGAGGCAGTTTGCACCAGGATCTGTGGAAGGGTTGTGAGAAGAGAGTGAGGAAGAATGCCTCCATGAAGAAACCATGGTGGTGGGAGAAATGTGGTACCTGAAGAAGATTTTAGAGCTTTGCAGAGGCAGGTGCAAGCCCTACAAGAGGAGTTGCGAAGAGGGATTGAACCAAGAAGAGAAGATCATAGTGAAGATGAAGCTTGGGAGGTTGATAATCCCTCAGAAGAAGAAGAAGCAATGAATCCTGCAGAAGCCAGATTGGTTAAGGCCATATCTCGGATCGGGAAGAAGACAAAGTTTGATGTCTCCACGTATTCTGGGAATCTCAATCTAGAAGAGTTGATTGATTGGATCAATGATATGGAGGAGTATTTTGAGTATGAGGAGGTTGTAGATCCAGATCGAATCAAGTTTGCAAAAATGAAGTTGAAAGGCCATGCTTGCATATGGTGGAAAGAAGTGCAACTAGAAAGGAATAGAAGCGGAAAAGAGAAGATAACCAGATGGGATCGAATGGTGGAAAAGTTGAAGAGACAGTTTATTCCCGTGGATTATGAATTGGACCTATTGAGAAAAATGCAGAGTTTGAGACAGTCAAACAAGTCTATCAAAGAATATACAGAGGAGTTTTTCCAGATCTCAATCAGAACTGGCCATTCAGAGGCTAACAGGGAGAAGGTGGCCCATTACATCAATGGGTTGAGAACCAGTATTCAAGAAGAATTGAGTCTGGTTAGGATGAGCACCATTGAGGATGCTTACCAATTTGCCCTCAAAGTTGAAGAGAAGCTGAACAGACGGTTTGAGAGTAAACAAAGAGGAAGAGGTCATGGTGGAAGAACTGGTGGAAGGACCAGTGGAGAAAAATATAAGGGTCAGATGAAGGCTGGTGAAACCAGTAATACCCAAGACCAAAAAGAGGGGAACACCTACCAACCCCGTAATCAGAACAATGGTTACCCGAGAGGGAGAGGTAGATCTGGACGTGGATTTGGAAGGGGAGGATTTCGTGGAACCTATTTCCACTATGGCGAAGAAGGACATCGAGCATACGAGTGTCCACAACATCGAGAAAGGATGAATAAGAGACCTGAGGGTCCTGCCAGAGTTGCTATGGCAGATGAAGGTGTTGAATCAGAACATTCTGAGGAGGCAGAGGGAGGAGAAGTTATGGTCACCAGGAGGACCCTATTGAATGAGGAGAAAGAACCAGACCAGAGGAGGAGCCTGTTCCGCACAAGGTGTAGAAGTTTGGGTAAGGTCTGTAATATCATTATAGATAATGGTAGTACTGATAACTTGGTCTCAGAAGAAATGGTTACTAAGTTACAGTTAAAGAGGAGAAGCCACCCGCATCCATATCGGATTGCATGGTTACAGAAGGACCATAGGGCTTTGGTCAGTGAGCAATGCTCGGTGAAATTTAATATTGGGAATTACTGTGATGAGGTCCTGTGTGACATCCTGCCTATGGATGCTTGTCATTTGTTGTTGGGAAGGCCATGGCAGTTTGATCGGTGTGCAGTGCATGATGGTCGCACCAACACTTACTCAGTGACGAAGAATGGAGTGCGCCATAAGCTAAAGCCCTTGAAGGAAGCGGGCGAAAAGGTATGTGGCAGCGCTAGAATCTGTTTAGTTGAAGGGGGAAGATTTTTGGATGGTTTAAAGCATGAGCATATGTGCTATGCATTAATTCCTAGAGTTAGGAAGGAAGAATGTAAGGATACCCCTGTAGAAGTCTTAGGACTATTAGAAGAATTTCTAGACATTGTATCTGATAATGTGCCTGAGGGTTTACCACCGGTGAGGAAGATCGGTCACCATATAGATTTGGTACCAGGATCTAGTTTACCCAATAAGGCAGCACATAGAATGACTCCTATAGAAACTGAAGAGCTGAACAGGCAAGTCCAGGAGTTGTTGGAGAAGGGACTGATTTGGGAGAGCTTGAGTCCATGTGCAGTACCTGCAGTACTAGCACCAAAGAAATATGGAGAGTGGAGAATGTGTACAGACTCTCGAGCCATTAACAAGATCACCATAAAGTACAGATTTCCATTGCCAAGGATGGATGACATTATGGACTGTTTGAGTGGAGCCAAGTACTTCACAAAGATTGATCCGAAGAGTGGTTATCATCGGATTCATGTCAGAGAAGGAGATGAGTGGAAGACAACCTTCAAGACCAGAGAGGGTTTGTATGAATGGTTGGTCATGCCATTTGGGCTAACCAATGCACCAAGCACATTCATGCGACTGATGAATGAGGTATTGAAAGAATTTTTAGGCAAATTCATCATTGTCTATTTGGATGATATTTTAATATTTAGCAGAACCCTGGACGAGCATCTGATGCATATCAGAAGAGTTTTTGAGAAGCTACGGGAGGAGCAGTTGTTAATTAATCTGAAGAAGTGTAATTTCGTGAAGAAGGAGTTAGTGTACCTGGGTTTTGTCATCTCAGTCGAAGGTCTAAAAATGGACCCAAAAAAAGTGAGAGCTATCATTGAATGGCCTACTCCGAGAAGCACGACTGAGGTAAGATCATTTCATGGTCTAGCAAGTTTTTACAGGAAATTCATTAGGAATTTCAGCAATATTTGTGCACCCCTTACAGAAACAATGAGAGGGGATAAGAAAGAATTTAAGTGGACCTTAGGAGCAGATAAGAGCTTTGATCTGTTGAAGAAGAAGGTTACAGAGCAACCTATTTTGGCACTTCCAAATTTTAACAAGGTATTTCAGGTAGATTGTGATGCTAGTGGCAGTGCCATAGGAGTTGTTTTGAGTCAAGAAGGTAAACCTATTGCTTACTTTAGTGAGAAACTCAATGATGCTAGGAAGAAGTATTCGGTTTATGATCAAGAGTTCTATGCTATGGTTCAGGCTCTAAAGAAGTGGTGACATTACCTGTTGCCAAAAGAGTTTGTTCTATTTACTGATCATCAGGCCTTACAGTATATTAATAGCCAAGGGAAGCTAAATCAGAGGCACCTGAAGTGGGTTGAGTTTCTACAGAGTTATACCTTTGTGTTGAAGCACAGGAGCGGAAGGTCAAACAGAGTTGCAGATGCCTTAAGTAGAAGGTAGTGTTTGTTGATAGAAATGAAGGTGGAAGTGGTAGGATTTGATGAACTAAAGGGTTTGTACCCTAAAGATCCTGATTTTGCAGAAGCCTGGAAGGCTTGCTTGGCACCTGTCACTTTGGACAGGACCAAGTGGTTGGATTTTCTGATCCAAGATGGAATGTTGTTTAGAGGAAGTCAATTGTGCATTCCAAGGAGTTCAATGAGGGAAAATATGGTCAAGGAGAAACACAGTGGAGGGTTGGCTGGACATTTTGGTCGGGATAAGACCATTGCCCTGGTTAGTGAGAACTACTATTGGCCGCAACTGCAGCAAGATGTGAAGAAGTTTGTGCAAAGCTATAGAGTATGCCAGAGGGCGAAAGGTGTGAACCAGAACACTGGATTATATCAACCATTACCTGTACCAGAGAGACCATGGGAGGACGTCAGCATGGATTTCATTCTTGGTCTACCAAGGACACAATGGGGAAATGACTCCATATTTGTGGTGGTTGACAGGTTTTCCAAGATGGCACATTTTATTCCCTGCCAGAAAACTAGTGACGCAGTTCACATTGCAGGTTTATTTTTCAAAGAGGTGGTACGACTTCATGGTCTACCAAAGAGTATCATTTTTGACAGAGATACCAAGTTTGTGGGGTATTTTTGGAGGACTTTGTGGAAGAAACTGAAGATAGATTTGAAATTCAGTTCTGCATACCACCCATAGACTGATGGCCAAACGGAGGTGGTGAATAGAAGTCTGGGAAATCTATTGAGATGCTTGATAGGAGATAAGCCCACGGGATGGGATTTGGTTTTGCCACAGGCAGAATTTGCATATAACAATTCTGTCAATAGGAGTACTAACAAATCTCCATTCCAGATAGTGTATGGGAGTAGTCCAAGGAATGCTTCTGAGTTGAGGAAGATGGATACAGGGGAAAGGTGCAGTGTCGAGGCTGAGGACTTTGTAGAGCATCTGAAGAGCGTGCATGAAGAAGTGAAGAAGCACATTACTAATATGAATAACCAATATAAGACAAGGGCAGACCAGAAGCGACGGTTCAAGGAATTCATTGTGGGAGATGAGGTCATGGTCCATCTGAGAAAAGAAAGATTTCTTGCTAAAACCTATAACAAGCTGAAGATGAAGAAGTTTGGACCATGTCAAATTCTAGGAAAACGGGATTCAGGCAATGCATATGAAGTAGAATTGCCCAGTGGCCTTAACATATCACCTATTTTCAACATTGCAGATTTGGTAGAATATCATGAAGGAGGCAGTAGCGAGACACCAAGTGCAGAATTGTGGAGTATTCCAATGTCTACTCCAGCAACAGGCGAGATCGAGGAAATACTAGACACTCGAGCAGGAAGAAGTACCAAGAACAGGCAGTATTCTGAATATCTGGTCAAGTGGAAGGGCAGGCCTATCGAAGATGCAACTTGGTTGTCAAAAATAGAGGTCGACCACTTGGGTCTTCCTCCAAAAGTATAGAAGTGAAGGACACTTCTCAATCCACCCCGGTTGTCTGATGCAGGAGCATCCGATGGCAGCAGAGCAATCTTGCATCAACAAAAAAAATAAAATTCTAAGTGTTAGCCTTAATGTCGCGATATCGTGACAGAGAAAAGTGTCGCGATATCGCGACATGTCGCATTTTCATGACTCAGGAAGGAGAGAGAAAGCGCGGAGCAAAAATGTCGCGATATCGCGACATGTCACATTTTCGCGACCCAAAAGGCGAGGAGGAGTCAGAAAGGAAAGGTGTCACGATATCACGACATGTCACGATTTCGCGACCAAAAGGAGAAAGAGGAGCCGAAAAGGAAAGATGTCGCGATATCGCGACATGTCGCATTTTCGTGACCAAAGGACGAAAGAAAGCGCAAAGGAGAAAAAGTGTCACGATATCACGACATGTCGCATTATCACGGCCAAAAGGCGAGAGGAGGCGCAAGAGAGAAAAGTGTCGTGATATCGCGACATGTCGCATTTTCGCGACTTGCAAGGGGCAGGAAGGTCGAACAAGCAAAAGTGTCGCGATATCGCGACATGTCGCATTATCGCGACTCGCAAGGGGCAGGAAGGCCGAAAAGCAAAAGTGTCGCGATATCGTGACATGTCGCATTTTCGTGACTCACAAAGGGCAGGAAGGCCGAAAAAGCAAAAGTGTCACGATATCGCGACATGTCACATTTTCGTGACTCGAAGAGGGACAAGAAGGCAGTAAAGCAAAAATGTCACGATATCACGACATGTCACGTTTTCATGACCAAACAAAAGGAAAGGAAAGGCAAGCGGTTACAAGGGATATTACAGAAGAAATTATCGAGCGATGGGTATCCCGAACGTCATCATGGGTTGACAGGTGGACAGAGTCTACAATGGTAGCACTGGACAAGCACGTGGCACCAAGGTGCAATGAAAGCAGACGAAGATCAAGAGTCGAAAAGGAAGACGTTTCGAAAGCCAAGACAATGAAGAGGCATGGGAAATGAAACGAAGGGTCAGAAAAGGGAGACGGAGAGTCACGCCAGAGATTTTAAAAGGGGAAGCGAAGGCATGCACAAGGGGTCAAAAAACTATGGAGACAGAGTTGCAGACATAAAGGCAAGAGGGCCATTCTGGACCTGTTTAGGCTATTTTTCTTCCAGGTGAGAAGATGTTGTAATAGAAACTATCTTTTGGGATAAAGGAATTTATTTGGCATACTGTTGCCATCATTGTAATATTTTTTCCAAATTGTTGAATGAGAACATAGATTTGGCATGAGCGATTTGGCTCCCCATCATAGAGAGTCATTGCCAATATTTGGCCCACTCTGGAGCAAGTGATATTCTATTACTTGAGAGCTTTCCATTCTGACATTAGTAGAGCATCCGACATGCAAACATCAACACTTTCCCTACCTTGTATGAGCAGGCACAAAATGTTGAGGTTGACCTAGTAACTATCACAAAGTTACCTCCGAAGGTGACTATACTAATTTATCCAAAATTTCCTCATAATATGTATCCTAGTGCATCTTATCAGTTTCTACCTACACCCTCTATGTACCCCAATCAATCATGGAATCCCAATCCTCAAAATGAATTGGTACCCACTTTGTAGTATCAAGCACCCATTTTTCCTCAGCTCCCAGCTCCTATTTCATATCTAGCATTACCTACACCATTGGCACCATTACCATTACCCGCACCTTAGGCAAACTTAAATGTGGACCAAGCTAGAGAATTGTAGGATTTATGAGCATCAATAAAAATAATGGCAAATGAGATGACTATCATGAGGAGGAGGTAAAATGATCAAAGATTCCATCCAAAGAGATATGCTCCTCCTCCTTTGATCACTAGGGAGCAAGCCACTTCCACTGACAGAGCTCCTGAAAGAAATGCATTGTTGGAAAGTGAAAAAGCTGGTTCATCTGGAAGAGTTTATTGGTGCTCCACCTGCAATGACCCTCATAGTGAGGAAACTTGTATGGTTCATCTAAATTATGTATAGACCCTTACAGATAGTGCTTCTAGTGGGCAAGTAAATATGATAAGGAAAAAAAATCGTAATTTCATGATTTCCCCTGTCGAGTAAGTATTTTTCCTCATGAGGATGGGTAAGAAGCCCATCAAGGTTGATATAGTTTAGATGGAACCATTGAAGGTGCCTGCCACTTCCAACCTGCCAAGTGAGAAGTCACCACCACCAAAAAAGGAGCCCATTCAAGTGTTAGAACTGGTAGATTCCACCCAATTGAAATACTTCCTACCTCAAAGAGCAAAAGGAGAATTCCTCAACCACAATATTCAACCTCCCAACCCCAAACTAAATCAAGGGATAAGGTGAGAGAAAAACTCAGATATCCCTCGTTGACCAAGCACTAGAGAGTAGAAGCCACGTAGCAGTATCAGACCTAGTAAGAAACTACTAAGGAGGGAGGCGAGTCTAGTATAGGAGCATACAACATAGTCAAAGAGCTAAGGAAGACTCTAGAAAAGGTAAGCCTCTTCGATGCAATCCAACTGCTCGGTCAAGTCGATATTCCCTAAAGTCTGCCAAAGGCAAGGGGAAGCCAACTCAGACTGTCTTAACAAAAATATCGACTACCTCCACCATTGAAAAGAATAGGCCATAACCATTTTATTGTCCCTCAATATGGAGGGGTGGGTCATGGATAATTGCATGATCATGAAGTATGGGAAAAATGGTGCACCTAACAATGCTAAACAAGATGCATCTATCGCTAGTGTTGAATAAGCATTACAAAAGGAGCATTCAAGTAAGCATGATAAGATAAAGTAAATGCATGAAATGGAGTTATTCTTTATTTCATTTGATGGATCAAATCATGGTTACATAAATGTCCCCTTGAGGGCTCTAGATTGATACACTTATTTACAAAATGGGTGCCCAAGGATCAAATCCTTTCAATAACTCTGGTGCACTTCCAATGTTCTTCCTCGTACCCACAATTGAGGTGGGCGGGCCTATGATGCCGCCGCTTTGTTATTTGATGTTATGATCCTATGCTCCTTCCTCATGCACTGTAAGACCTGCACCTACACACAAGGAAACCAGATTTTATCAATAGCAAGTGCGGATTGTGAAACATGCAAAAGCAATACATGCAATAAAAGGCTAGAAAGTGTAAATATGCAATGCGACCATCTAAAACAACTCCAAATGATTCCAAATTTTAGAGGCATGCATAAAATATGATTTTGGGAAGATATAATTGAAAATAGAATAGAAATTGCATCCGAATCCATGTCGCATTTGTGGTGTACCTATGAAGCCTACAAAACCCAAAATGAGTAATTTCTGGCCCTAAACATCTCCAAATCAAACCAAACTTGGAAAGAATATATAAAATAATATTTAAAGAGAACCCATATGAATAGATTAGAAAAATTGATCATAGATTCATGTGCACCTTCAGATGGGCCAAGTAGACCTACAAAACACTAAAAATGCAATAACTCACTCAATATAACTCCAAATTGCATGAAATTTGGATAGTAGGTTCTTGATATATCCTAGAATATGCCTATTTAAAAATAGTAGAAAAATAATGCATCAATATATCACCATCCCTTGCAGGGATGGTGGTGACTATCACAGAATGGGGACCATCCTGGGGTGGGACGACCACCAGTTCTGCTGATTATTTGCCACCAATTCCTCTATGAATTGGTCAAAAACCCTCTCAATAGTGTTGTCATAAAATTTGGTGGTGAAATTCACTCAATTGGTTTGGTTTTGCAAACAAATTGTGCCTCTTGAATCACTCGAGAACCTCCTTCGCTAGGTAGAGATTTCGAGGGAAAAGGCACAAAAGGGTGAGGGGAAATCTTGGCAGCACTTCGTTGCTATGTCTCAAAACTCCTCTCTATATTTTGGGTGGAAAATGGATCCACTTTATAGCCAAAGGAAGCCTATGGCAAAATGGGCATGCAAGGATATGCAGGGCAAGAGGCGCCATTTGTCCAAAACTTGGCATGCATTGGAAGGGGAAGAGAATCTCCCTTTTTGGCCTCCATTCTGCAGCATGTCATAAGGATTTTATGCCCTCAGGTCTGCATGCTTGAATAGGTGGGATAAATGGTAGTTTTTGGGTGCCATTTATCCAAAATTTGACTTTTTGGGAGTCAAAGCCTATGGTCGTCCCACCCAGGGATGACCGCTTGCGACCATCCCTAGGTGGGATGGTCATGAACTATGGACGATCATGCCTATGTGGCCCAAAACCTCCCAAAAGTGGGGTAGAGCCTTCCAAGAGTGGTTAGGACCACTGTGTAACCTCTGAGGGTTGCCCAAGGGGGCCATATGATGTCAATTAGCCAATGCTTTCGGTCGCCTAATCGGATTGACATGATTTTAGTGTCTATAGATGCCCCTTTTTGAGATGCATTGTGTGCAACACAATGCTAAAAAAAATAGATGACTAAAATATTAAATTATTAAGGTTATTCAATAACCTAACCAACTTTAGATGCCCCAATCATGGAAAGAGCATGCGTTCTTGAATCCTTGCTTCTGACGAGCTAAGGAACTTGCTTCAAGTACAACCTCTCCAGTAAGGTTTACTTGATCTTGGACATTTTTCATTCATGAAGTAGTGAAGCCTAAATTCCTTCATGATTCTATAATGCCAAGCATTTTTTTAATTGAAATTTTTGCTTGTTTGCTGCCCCAAGCAGGGGCGTGATTGTCTTTGTCAATGATTCGTTGAACGAACGCAATTTGCATGATTGAGTGTTTGATTGTTGATTTTGATTATGAATTTGTTAAGTATGACTACCCCCTCAAGTGATGAGTCGATGAGGGAATGACCAGTGATAAAAGTGATGAGTCACTTGACCCATATGACTTGGTTAGGGTTTCCTTCAGTTTTACCCATTGAAAAATGGAGCATTTTTGAGAGGATTTTGATGATTTTGTTGATGTTTCATGGAAGAAAGGAGGTGAAAACCTCATTCCCATGGGGTGGTCCAGAAACAATGGCCTTCTTAAGGATTGAAGTAAAGACTTTTCCATTCATCCATGAGCAATTTAGGTTCATCTTGATCCCTAGTGAATTTTGACCAAATTTGAGTTGTTTTTGGTGGGTTTTGGACCCTTTTTGGTGCATTTTTGAGTTGTTTTGATGTGATTTTTTGGTGGCCATCCTAGGGTGGGATGGTGGCATATTTTATGACCATACTAGGGTGGTAAAGTTGGCCAATTAGCTGCTCATCCCACCCAGGGATGGTCATGGCCCTTGGAGGGTTATTTAAGCCAAAAATGGGGCATTTGGGCTCATTTGTGCATTTCTAACTTTGCAGTTTGAGAGGTGAGGAGGAGGAGAGTGATTCTATGTAGTGGAGCACTACCAAAATCATCCTATAGTCACCATGAGCCAGCGTGCAGACTCATCCAGTGATGGAGCCGATGCGAGACGGGTAAGAATTGAATTTCTTACTGCACTATGCTAGTGTTAGAAGTGTAATTATGGCTTGTTTTTGCTTTTTGGTAGAGCACACTAAATCCTTGGTAATTGAACCTAATTAGTGATGTCCTACAATATTTTATGCTTTTATTTGAGTTTTTGTGCAATTTTATTGCTTTTTATTGCTTAATTTTGCTATTTTTTACTATTTTTGGTGGCCTGGAAGGCCCATTTTGGCCCATTTTGGGGGTCGTCCTTGGGTGGGACGGCCAGCCTAGGCTATTTGGGGGCCATACATGGGTGGGATGGTCATAAGATGGCCTAAAAAAGAGGTACTTTTTTGGTCTTTTTTGGGTGTTTTTGGGTCATTTTGAAGCATGTTTGGTGCTTGTTATTGATCGGCTTACCTCTGCTAGGTGGTTAAGAGTCGGTATCGAGTTTTGAATCTCTTTGAGACCATGAGAGACTTATTGATAGAGGTAGACTAGGAATGGCTTGATGCCATTGGCCTTAAGCATGTGACATGATTAGAGCCCATGGTGGGCGATCGTGCTTATTTGACTGCTCTTATTGACTTATGGGATCCATGCACCAACACCTTCCACCTACCGATAGGGGAGATGATGGTGATACTTGAGGATATCTATCAGATATTATGTATTTTGATAGAGGGGTGGTCGATCGTATCTACTCACCATGACCTGAGAGATACAATCATGGAGAGGTACTTTGGTAGGGAGTGGGAGGAGGCAGTACGTGACTCACTGAGTGGAGGGATACTGGTGGGGTTTTGGTATGAGGTCAATGTGTTGAGGACTAGGTATGTTTTATTGATGACACTGATCTCTAATATGCTACTACCAGACTCATCAAGAGCCAGGTTTCCTTGGAACCTATTGGAGTTAGTGTTTACTCTGGTAGAGTGCACTGTGGAGCAGCCACTAGTGATGGCTTGGGGGATGACATTACTAGCATAATTGTATGATGAGTTGTACGAGATCTACTCCTAAGGGTAGAAGGGCTTGGGATGTAAATTTCTACTATAGGTGTGGGGGTGGTAGCACATAGTTATGGATCAACCATAGGGATTACCATGGACGTCATGAGTACAATTCATAGATAGGGAGATAGGCTACGGGATCCTATGGTAGTGGGCCCAAGAGGTAGGGTAGAGTCATTATTAGGTGGGCAATGTGGACCATTATGCATAGTCCTTTTCATAACTCAAGGTAGTAGAGGTGCTTTGGAGATCATATAGGGATTTCCTAACATGGGTCGATGCTGAGGTACAACTCCATAGGGTGAGGCAAGGGAGATGGCTAGTCGGGTGGCATGGGACTGAGTGGGAGTACTTTCCATATGCTTGAGTCCTATGATAGTTTGGGCTACATCAGGGGTTTCCTAGTGAGCTAATGGTCTACCAACATCATGGGGATGAGAGGACACTAAGATGGCTGACAGTGGAGGTAGTAGGAGAGGAGGCAGATCCTATAGTGGATATTCTAGATTTAGATGATGTCAGGACCATAGAGGAGTATGACTCATGGTGGGTGATGTACTAGTGGCGAGGAGAGGGGCCACTAGGGGGTGATGTGGTAGGGGTAGTAGAGGAGGCTCAATAGGGATGCTCCTGATGAGGGTTAGGTAGATGTAGGTGAGCGACATGTGCATCATCGAATGGTGGATGAGTGGGTAGACCTCCTAGACTTAGGAGATCTAGGGATGAATTTGATGAGGATGACTTTGAGGATTAGGGGGTGTAAGCATAGTAGGTAGCATGAGGTGGTACAAGTACTGAGCTATGGGATGAGTTGATTAGGGTTAGGTAGGAGAGAGATCTCCTACAGGCATAGGTACAAAGTGCATAGGCTAAGATTGATAGGAAGGTGGTAGAGATAGTGGCTCTACGGGAACAGGTTAGATCATAGAGCCCTAGTCAGGAGGGATCTAGTAGTGGGGAGATGGCCAGGCTATGGGAGGAGGTGGCATAGCTCCAAGATTTAGTGGGAGTCTTCCAAGCTCATTTTTAAGAGGAGTGAACCTATATAGAGGAGTTGGAGGATGAGATAGTGCACCTTAGGGGGCACTTACCAGCCCATCCATATGCTAGTGGGTCACACTAGAGTCGGAGGAGTGGTATAGGGTAGTCTTCGATGAGGATGGAGGCACCTAGATCTACACAGAGGGTTGACAAGGTAGGGGGTAGTAGGTCTAGGAGTTCTTGATGGGATTCGATTGAGGGTGGAGGTGAGAGTCATAGTACCGATCCTATATGACCATGGTTGGTGAGACTCTGATGGCTCTTTTTTATATTTTGGATTTTTGGTAGTGTGAGGTCTAAGGACCCACTTTATTGTAGCCTATGAGAAGTTCAAGGATTATGATGTATATTTTTACCCCATACATATATATATATATATATATATATATATATATATATGATCTTTTTTGTTTATCATCATGTGTTTCCTTACTACTTTATGAGATGTATGCAATGTATTTATTTGCTTTATGATATTATGATGGATGCTTATCATGTATGCATATGTTGTAATATGATTTGATTTGATGATATGTATATGCATGGATGCATAATGAGATGGATGATTTATTGATCTAGATGATGAAATGTGGATACTATATGACATACTATGTTAGCACCATAGATTGTATAGAATTCATCGATTCATTTGTAATGTTGTTATGTGATGGATTTATGGAAATGTAGACTAATGAAATGTGATAAAATAGAATGAATGAAATGAATGTTATAGAATGTCTATGAGGTTTTCATGAGACTCAAACACTCTAGTTGATTGATCAAAAGTTATATACTAACCATGCAAGACTTTTTGACAAGGTATGAATCTACTAGGATGACCAAGATACTCAATATCCCTATGTGTGCAAGTGAGTTCATTGTTATTATACACATAAGATTACCCCAGTGCCAAATAGGATTGATGCAACCCATCTGTATTGAAGATCACCCTATGAGTATCATGATCCTAGGTTTTGTACGTAGTTGGATTAGACCACTAGGTAGTATAGGCTACCAAAAGCTAGCTCATCTGCATGCAAACATTGGTCTATATACACATAAGATGCTAATGTGATAGACATATCATCATGCGTAAGGATACCACCATTTCTAGGCAGGCTTGATGCCACCTAACCTATAATGAGGATCACCTTATGGTTTGTCAAATGCTGAGAATTCTAGGGATTCAAGTTCAATACTCCCTTCTTTTCTTTTATTTGATTTGGGATACTTGCTCATACTTAGTGATGAAAATCACTATTTATTTTGTATTTTGTTTTCTTTGAGCAAGGGATTTGTTTAGTGATGAAAATCACTATTTATTTTGCTTTTGATTTTTGCTTTTTGGGATTTTGCTTATTGATAGTGGTGAAAACCATTATTTATTTTGGGGAATTGGGTAAGGAGGAGCTTGTCCTTTTGTCAATTCTTAGCATTTTTGAACCATTCGCACAGGGGGATGAGCAAGATAAACTTTTCACTTAAGGTAACCTAGACCACTTTGTAGGTTTCATCTTTCCTTGTGCAAAACTTGGATTTATTAGTGTGAAAATGTGTTGGGATTTTGAAGTATACAAGGTACAATCAAAGCAAGACTCTACCTTCTAAAAATCAGGATAGCTTTCTACAAAATCTGAAAAGAAAACTAGAGATGGTTGAGTGACCAAAAACCCTAAAGACATTCTAGAACAAATGACTAGGTGAAGGGAAATGGACACAAATATGAAAGGTGGGAAATGTAGGTGGAAATGATAAGTGAAATATGGAATGATGTGAATGATGACTTTAACAAAATTGATTTTGAATGATGACTAGTGTACAGTCTTAGTGCTAGACATGTATGAGCAACTCTAAAATGCAAAGTGCAATGATGAGTATGCCTAATGCAAGTGATTGTATAATGCAATGGTATGCAATGTGATGTAATGTAATATTTTTGTATTTTTGATGTTTTGATGATGTTTTTGAGTTTTTTTTGATATATATGTATATACATGTGACCAATGGGCTTAATAAATGCCATTGGGGCTTTTTGGGTGACCAAAGGGCTTATAGATGCCTTTGGGACATTTTGGGGTGACCTAGATGGTCATAGACCACCTAACATTATTACATAACCTAATATCATAGACCACCTAGGAGCATTTTGGGTTGACCAAGCAATTTTAGATACCCTTGGAGCATTTTAGAGTGACCTAGATGATCGTAGACCACCTAGGAGCATTTTGGGTTGACCAAGCGATTTGTAGATACCCTTAGAGCATTTTAGGGTGACCTAGATGGTCATAGACCACCTAGGAGCATTTTGGGTTGACCAATGGTTGTAGATACCCTTGGAGCATTTTAGGGTAACCTAGATGGTCATAGACCACCTAGGAGCATTTTGGGTTGACCAAGTAGTTTGTAGATACCCTTGGAGCATTTTAGGGTGACCTAGATGGTCATAGACCACCTAGGAGCATTTTGGATTGACCAAGCAATTTGTAGATACCCTTGGAGCATTTTGGGGTGACCTAGATGGTCATAGACTACCTAGGAGCATTTTGGGTTGACCAAGTGGTTTGTAGATACCCTTGGAGCATTTTAGGGTGACCTAGATGGTCATAGACTACCTAGGAGTATTTTGGGTTGACCAAGCGGTTTGTAGATACCCTTGGAGCATTTTGGGGTGACCTAGATGGTCATAGAACACCTAGGAGCATTTTGGGTTGACCAAGTGGTTTGTAGATACCCTTGGAGCATTTTGGGATGACCTAGATGGTCATAGACTACCTAGGAGCATTTTGGGTTGACCAAGCAGTTTATAGATACCCTTGGAGCATTTTAGGGTGACCTAGATGGTCATAGACCACCTAGGAGCATTTTAGGTTGACCAAGTGGTTTGTAGATACCCTTGGAGCATTTTAGGGTGACCTAGATGGTCGTAGACCACCTAGGAGTATTTTGGGTTGACCAAGTGGTTTGTAGATACCCTTGGAGCATTTTGGGGTGACCTAGATGGTCATAGACCACCTAGGAGCATTTTGGGTTGCCACGGTGCTCTTAAGCATAGAAAGGCCATAAATGAAGGATGTTCAAGGGTTCAGGATCCTTGACTCCTTCAAGGGTGGCTAGGTGGTAAGTCCTGGGTCCTATCTGACTAGTGATGATGAAAGGACCTAACCAATTTGCCATAAACTTGTCCTGTAGGTGGGGCGGCAAATTAGAATTTTGTTGGTTCTCTTTCAGAATGAGGTCACCAACCTAAAAGTCTCTAGGATGGACTTTCATATTATAGGCTCTCTTAAGTCACTCTTGATAAACGTGCAGGTGCTCAAGAGCATTGATGTATCGTTCATCAAGCAATGTAAGTTGGTCTAGGTGAGCCTACCGTGCGGTGTCATCATCGATGAACTCTTGCATGGATATGCATAGTGATGGGATTTCTAGCTCTAGAGGCATGACCGCCTCGGTGCCATACACTAGTGAAAATAGAGTTGCCCTAGTGGGCATCCGAATACTAGTGCGATAGGCCCATAGAGCAAGGGGTAATTGCATGTGCCAATATTTGTGATTCTCTTTAACTATTTTCTTCAGGATGGCAATCACTATTTTGTTGGATGCCTCAGCTTGCCCATTTTCTTGGGGATAATAGGGCATCGAAAAGTTGTGTTGAATATTATACTTTGCTATTAAAGCATGCACATATTTGTTCTTGAAAGGCATCCCATTATCAAAAATTATCTTGGATGGAATACCAAAATGACAAATGATATTATGCAATATGAACTCCACGATGTGGGGTCCTATCGTAGTGGTAAGGGGAATTGCTTCCACCCATTTTGTAAAATACTCGGTGGCCATAATGATGAATGTGTGATGGCCCGAGGATGCAGGTGAGATTTTTCTGATTAAATCAAACCCCCATTGTGAGAATGACCAAACTGATTGAATCGGTTGTAAGGCCTGAGAAGGTACGTGTGTCAAGTTAGCATGGTGTTGACACTTTACGCACTTCTTGACATAAGTACAACAATCTCACTCTAAGGTTGGCCAATAATAGCCCATGTGAAGAATGCGCTTAGTGATAGCCATACCGCTGAAATGGCCACCACATGTACCATCGTGTGCTTGGGCGATTGCCCAAACTGACTCTTGATGCTCTAAGCAATGAAGGAGGATACCTTCATAGCTTCGATGATACAAAATATCTCCTAGAAAGACATACTTTGCCACTTTTTGTTTAAATGTCCATTTGGTGGCATGCGACAACCTAGGAGGGATATTACCAAGCTTTAGGTAATCTTTGATTTGAGTAGACCAGTCCTGATGTGAGGAAGCCTCGATTGCATGAATTACCTAACCCTTTTGAAGTTCATCCCAAGTGAATGTTGATTGGGAGAGAACTTGTAAGAATAGCATTGTGTTGCTATCAAAAGGAGTTTGAGGGAATAGAGTCCCCCAAGTGGCATGATTCAAGTGATCATGAATTTGAGAGAACCTCTCCTGAGGAGGTTCAATCTGAATCAAGTGGACTTTTGGCATGGATTGAGTATTCTCATACTCAAACATATATTGTGATAGCATTTTAACCTGAATGGTTGTCATATCATCAAAAGGGTTCTATGGGATTAAAGACCCCAAGGAGGCCATTGTATCCACAAAATGATTCGATGAGTGAGGGAGTGCCTCGATATCATACCATTCAAAATTTATTAGAATTTTATCCATAAGGGCTTTATAGGCTTGTAGAACTGGACACTTGCATTGGTAAATCCCTTTGACCTAGTTTACGATGAGCAAGGAGTCACCAAAAATGTTGAGCTTGGTTATTTTCATGGTGATAGTCATTTGAAGACCTATGAGCAAGGCTTCATACTCAACATTGTTGTTGGTGCATGGGAAATCAAGTTTGAAAGATAAGGGTATGGGAGCCCCTTGAGGTGTGAAAAACATAATTCCTGCACCACCCCCTTGCTCGCACTTGGAGCCATCGAAGAATAGAGTCATATCAGCCTGTGACTCAGGCTCATCAAAATCAGGTGATTCTGATATTTGGAAGACTCCATCATCGAGAAGCTCCATGCTAAGAGGTTGATCATCCTGGAGAGGAGCCTCTATGAGTTGATCGATGATGACCTGACCTTTAATAGATTTTTATTCGATGAATTCTAGGTCAAAATCCATCAACAACATGATCCATTTTATCATGTGACTATTATGATAAGTACGACTCATCATGTATCACAATGGATTCTCTTTTGATACAACATACATGGTATGACTAAGCATGTAATGGCATAGCTTCTTGGTGGTGAAAACCACCACTAGGCATAACTTCTCAATGTATGCATACTTGATTTCATAACTGACCAAGGTGCGGCTAAGGTAGTAAGTAGCTTGTTCCTTATGCAATTCATTCTTTTGGGCCAACATGATGCCCAATGCAATCTCAGTAGCTGAGATGTATAAGCGGAATGACACTCCTGGTCGGGGTGGAGCCAATACTGGTGGTGAAGCTAGGTATTGTTTGATTGCATCAAAGGCAGCTTGACACTCATCATCCCAATGGAATGCAACCCCCTTGTGCAACAGTTTGTTCATGGGTCGACATTTATCCGACAATTGCGCTATGAAGCACTTGATGGACGTGACCTTACCCTATAGGCTTTGTAGCTACTTGATGGTAGTTGGGGGAGGCATCTCAAGGATTACCTTGAATTTGTTGGGGTCTACTTTGATGCCTCTTTTAGAGATGATGAATCCCAAGAGTTTTCCAGATGTGACACCGAAGATGCACTTCTTGGGGTTCAGTCTCACATTATGTTCAATAAGGTGATCAAGGACTTTGCTCAAGACATCGAGATGCTCATGGCATAATAATGATTTGGCCAATAAATCATCCATGTAATCTTCCAAAATTTTATGCATATAGTCATGGAAGATGTATGTCATGGCATGCTGGTAGGTAGCACCGATATTTTTAAGGCCAAAAGGCATGACCTTATAGCAAAATGTCCCCCAAGGCATTGTGAATGCCATCTTGAGCTGGTCTTCTAGATTGATATGAATCTAGTTGTATCCAGAGAAACCATCCATGAGGGATAACATTTCATGGCCCATTGTAGCATCTACTAGGGCATCGATGTTCAAAAATGGGAACTCATCCTTGGGACTCACTTTGTTTAGGTCTCGAAAGTCGGTGCAAATGTGAATCCTCCCATCGGGCTTCTTGATGGGAACCATGTTGGACAACCATGGTGGATAGTCCATTGATATGATGAACTTGGCATCCAACAACTTTTATAGCTCATATTTCACCATCAAGGCTACTATTGGATGCATTTTTCTCAACTTTTGCTTAACTAGCTTGGCCTTTGGGTCAAGCGTTAGATTATGCATGACTAGATTTGGATCCAGTCCTAGCATATCTTTGTAGGACCATGCAAAAGCTTCCTTCTTCTTGGTGAGAAGGGCTATGTAATCGACTTGATTAGTGGGGGACAAGCTTTCCCCTAAATTGATATATTGAGGATTCTCAGGATCTGAGCTGATATCTTTGTCAATCATTGGCTCGATTGACATATGTGACCCCTCCTCCAACTGATGGGGAGTAGGGATCAGATGAATGTCATCCGCTAGGTTTAGATCATCAATTGGAACATCAGGTTCCTCCTCAACATGGAAGACATCATGAGTAGGCCTTGGAGAGAAATGAAATGGTTGTAGCATCTCATCGCAAGGCCAGTACTCGAAAGGTGATGGGGGAGAATCTCCCTGATCAAAGTCAATTACCCCCAAGTCGAGGTGTAGTGGCTTCGATGGGTTATCCGGATCTCGCATGGGTGCAAAAAGGTCTATGGAAATCATGTTAATGGATGGATGATTTCCCCTAGGTGGTTGATGGTGTCTATTGACATCTGGGTGTCGCAAGACTTGTGGAGGTGGTTGCGATAGAGGTGGAATGATCGAAGGTGGTCGGTGCGGCTATGGGTGAGCTTGCTCCTCTAAAGGTAGAAGTTATCTCTAGATAGGATGGTGTAATGGGAACATACATAGATAGAACTCATCTTCATCATCCATAGGGATGATCCATGGGTATTCTCCATCCGAACTAGAAGAGTCAATAGGTGCTACTCCATAATCTGACTCATCGTTAGATGTCCATTCATAGGGAGACCCTTGATCTTCTTCCTCACTATCATGGGGAAGGGTATGTGAAATTTCACCCCTCTCGTAAGATTGGGTGACATTACAAGATATCTCTTGATCACTCATGGGTGCAGGGAAGTAGTCTCCTAGTGAATAGACTCGATTGGGGTTGGTGTAGGGATCATGCACAAGCTCATCCCTAAATTTGAGGGTCATGCACTCTAAACTATCCATGAGGACATCGAGGGGCATAGGCTTGTTGTGTCCCAAACCAGACTTATCATAAGGTATTTGATACTATGGTTGGTAAGGAATGTGGGTGCCTTGCTCATACAAGCCCAACCCATAACCGTGCCAATTGTAGAGATGAAGATATCTCATGGTAAAGGTAGGATTGGACATGTAGTTGATGTCCTCGAAAAAGGGCTCTTCATCCTCTTCCTACTATTGATAGGGCTCTATGCCATAGTCAAGACCCCCATAGATGAAATTCGTTTGATTTGAGGGGAGGCCGAGAGGCACGATAGTGCCTATGGGAAGACAAGGTCGACCCATGTCTTGCATCGACTCAATGGTAGGAGTAGTTGTGATGTTCATGTTGAGTGTTGATTTCACCCAATTGTGAAATTACATTCTCCCTTAGGGTTTGGATTCCAAATCCTCTCTTGCAAAGAAGTTAAAAAAACAACTTCTCCAAGGTCTCTGCTATATTATCATTTGCATATGTGTATTAGTAATCTCAATAAGATATATCAATTAAATACTAGGAACACCTTAGTGATTGCAAGTAACTGTAAACAAGGGGCACATGTTGGTTTATTTTACCATGCTACTTTAATGATTGTTAATGAAACCAAAATAAAACAAATGTGAGCTGACCCTCATATGACACAAGTTTTATCTTGCATTAAATCCTATTTGAAGCATGAAAGTAAATATTAAATCTATCTATGAATGTGAATCCTCAATGATGAATAGGGTCTTCAAATGTAGCTTCTTATCATGGAGATTAAGATAGCCTTTAATGTGATTAATAAATTATCCCTCTTTAGTGAAATTAATTTTCACAAAGAGATGATTATTCATTGCCTTAAACTAGAGGCTTTAAAATGTCACTTCAAATTATCCCTCTTAAATGAAATTAAATTTTCACAAATATGAATAATTTAGTGCTTTGAAATAATGATCTTCAATGTAGTGCAAAAATTACCCCTTTCATAAAATCAGAATTTTTATAAAGAGAAGGCAATTTAGGACCCCAAAATGGTAATTTATGAAATGCCATAAAACATAACCCCTTCAATGAAATTGAAGTTTTCATGAGGGAAATATCATCATAGGCTCATGAATGAGATATAAAGCTGAAAATTTTAAATTTGGCCCAAAAATAAAATTTTGAAATTTTGAAATTTTAAAATCTACAATAAAAATAGCAACTTCGGATAATTTTTAAAAATATGAAATGACTTCGAAGTAAAAACGTCTAAGTGCATAATGGAAGTATGAAGTATACTCTACGCAACCATGCAATTATTTTTGGATTTTGAAATTTTTTTACTTTTTATTTTAATGTCCGAAAATTAAAAAAAATTAAAAAAAAAAAAGTTAGAAATTAAAAACAAAATCTAAAAACTGAAAATGAAAGCTGAAAATGTAAGGTATGCTACAATCAGTGTGATGTCATACTATTTCGGTAAAACTAAATATGTGAGGTATTCCATGAATGCAACCTAGTCTATTAGACCTACATTTTGCACAATCAAAACAAGTTAGGTGTAGCTCCTAGGGTATAAAAATAAGTTTCAAATTTCAAAAATTCGCATGAAGCAACCAATAAAACATGCATAAAATTCATCCATAAATATGAAATCTAAAAGAGAAAGATAAACGATTAAATCTAGCATGCAGAAAAAAATATCCTCCTTTCTTGCCCATAAGATGCACAATTCTGAAAATTTTCTGCATTAAAAATGTTCCATTTTACAACAGCAAAATTTCTGGTTTTCCCAAAAAACCAGTCCAAATGGAATGTGAGAAGACGAAAACATGACACTTGAATAAAATAAGGAAATAAAATGACCCAAATAAACACAATATTGCACAAAATAGATATATTTATTCAATAAGCGGGGGGAGCTAATAAACTCCTTTTGATACAATTTGTACTCAGTGAGTATTTGATACAAGGATTTACAAAATGCTAGGGTGCTCCGAAACCCTAGCTACAACATTGAAGTGTCTTCAAATAGTGTGTCCTTGCTTCCAATGGAATGAGTGGGCTTCAAGTGTCCGATGCCGGTCCACTCTAGCTTCAACATTAGTTCAACAATATGTAGAATCTACAGATCGGCATGCACAAAAATAGAGAAAGGGATTAATAACACCTATGAGGGCTCCATAGTGTGAGACCCTCATACATCAGTAAACCCTAACTAAAAATAGATCAAATGGCATGTGAAATATACAAATCATGTAATAGAATAAAACCAATAAATATATACCTTGCTTGTGATGATGCCTCGTTTCGTTGTTGCAGTCTTGACAACAAGTGATGTGATGCAACAGGCTTTGATTCGTGTTTCTATAGATGCAGCAGGTTCAAACGTGCACTTGGCAGACTCTAGTGTAATATTCGTAGGCTCTAGAGTGAGCCTGTGATACAACAGGCTCTGGTGAGCACCTAGCAAGCTCTGCAGCGAGCCTGGCAAGCTCAGGAGGGTGCCTGCGGGTAAGGGTAAATCTACAGAAGTAGATCGAGGGGGTGGTGATGAATGCAGCGGATGGATGAGGGTTGTGATGACAATGGAGGATGAACAGTGGACGAATGGAACAATAGAAGTCTTTTTGACTAGCTAGGGCTTTAGATCTTCAAACTCTATCTCTCTCTACTTCACTAAGGTTTCAACAACGACTCCACCAGGGTACAATTTCTAATCTCAGGGTTCTAGGGTTTGAGCATTTGCAAATGCCCTTATTTATAATCCAACCTAGGGTTTTCTTAGGGTTTTAGCCTTACACTTTTGATTGTGTGGCTAAGATTAAATTAGATCCTAAGGTTGAGATTAATTTTTAGATGTGGCATGGATTAATGAAGATGGACGATGGGTATTAGATTGGATCGAACGAATGTGGTTAATTGAGTTTATAAATATATATTTTATAATAAATATATTATAATATAATATAAAATATTATATTAAATACAAAATAATATAAAATAATATTAAAATAATCTCAATTGGGTTAGAAAATGGCAGGAAGGGTGCAATTGGCCCAAATAATTGGTGGGAAAGATGTATGGTGGACAAGTGGGTGGTAGAATGGTGAGGATGGAGGATTAGTGGCTGTAATTTGGTGTCTATAGATGCCCCTTTTTGTACCATGTTGTGTGAAACACAATATGGTGCCAAAATTTGAGACACCTACTTGGGCTTTTGGCACAGAAGCAGCTTCTCTCTATCATTGGATTTGAGCACTGATTTTGAAGACAAAAGAATAAAGAATTTTTGGAATTTTGTAGCTTACCCCCTCAATTGGCGAATGAGTTACGAATGTATCTCACAAGCCAATTGAAAATATTTTTTGTGCTAATAATGCATGATGTGGTGAATTTGTGCCAGTGATGAATGAATGGTGTGAAATGCAATATGATTGTGAACGATATGAATGATGTAAAATGTGATACCATTTATGCCTCAATGGTGAAAAGGGGCTGGTGTATAATACCATGTGATTGTGGACGATATGAATGATGTAAAATGTGATACTGTTTATGCCCCAACGATGGTAAATGGGTTGGTGTATAATACCATGTGATTGTGGACGATATGAATGATGTAAAATGTGATACTATTTATGCCCCAATAGTGTGAAAGGAGTTGGTGTATAATACCATGTGATTGTGGATGATATGAATGATGTAAAATGTGATACCGTTTATGCCCCAACGGTGGAAAAGGAGTTGGTGTATAATACCATGTGATTGTGGATGATATGAATGATGTAAAATGTGATACCGTTTATGCCCCAACGGTGGGAAAGGGGTTGGTGTATAATACCATGTGATTGTGGATGATATGAATGATGTAAAATATGATATCGTTTATGCCCCAACAGTGGGAAAGGGGTTGGTGTATAATACCATGTGATTGTGGACGATATGAATGATGTAAAATGTGATACCGTTTATGCCCCAATAGTGAGAAAGGGGTTGGTGTATAATACCATGTGATTGTGGATGATATGAATGATGTAAAATGTGAAATCATAATCAAATTGTGGTTGCCCCAAACTTTGGGATGATTCGATGCTATTGAATAAGATGTCACAATGGCATCATTGAGTATGTAATTTATGAAGATGCATGATGACTAAGTCAACGTAGGGGTGGGGTAGTGATTGTGGAAATTTCTTCACCAATTCCATAATGGAACCAATCAACCTACCAATATGTCCTGTATGGTGACTATTGTCAAATGAATGAGTGTTTGTGATTTTGATTATCCATGTTTTCGTGCCCCATGAAAAAGGGCATCAATGACCACCTTTGAGCAAATTGTTCTTGGCAAAGTTGTACTCAAAATGTGAGGTGCCAAATATGATTGTGATATTTGATGATGTGATAATGGATGATGATCATTGTCAAGTGTCCTTATTGTAGATTATTCATCTTACCGAATTGCATGGATGACCATCGCTGCAATCGCCAAGTTTATAGAATAACCTACTAGATACGAGGTTCGTTTAACTCCGATTTTTGCACAATTGTATGTGATGATGAATAATATAATGCAGAATGATCATATGTGAGTTTTGTGAAAATTTGGATTATTTTTCTGCATTTTGTGCCTCAATTAGCGTATTTTGAAGATTTGGTTTATTCTCAAAAATTATGCTTGCAAAACGATTTTTGTTTTTAAAAAACCTAATTTTAGGATGTGCATGATGTGTGGATGAAATTTGGTGAAATTTGGAGGAGGTAAGCTACCATTTTTATTGCATTTGTCTTTGTGCCATTTTGTTTCCAAGTGCACGACTGTGCCTGTGGTGTCCCGCAGGCATGCAGATGCGCTTGGGTGTGCCCGCAGGTGCCCAGGTGAGCCTGCGAATTCGTAGGTGCAAACCTATGCCTGAATGCGCTAGGGAAAGCTATAAATAGCTTTTTGAGTGAATCATGAGGCTCACTTATGCGTTTCAAATTTGAGAAGGGGGGGGGGGGGGGGTGTGGTGAGTGTAGTGAGAATTTGCATGGAAGCTATGGCGACGGAGGGATCGAATGCTACTGGTAGAGCTGAGGCACCATTTACCCCAGTAATGTTTTTAAAAAACACTTTAGCTCTTGTGCATTTTTTTGTTGTTGTTGTTTTTTTTTGTAATAGTATTAATGAAATTGTTTGTTGCTGCAGTTGAGGGACATAGAGCCTCGACATCGGTTTTCTCCTCTTATTCTTGGGATGAGGAAGAAGTTGACGACTTATGATTGGGAGTTGTTGGGGAAGGTGGGCCTGGAGGGTGTGGCGAGGCTAGATGTGGTGAGTACCAATGAGGGGTATCTCTCATCATTGATAGAGATATGGGACTCGGATAGGGGGACGTTCTAGCTGCCTACTGGGGAGGCTACTATTATGCTTGAGGATGTATACCGCATTCTCAAGGTGTCAGTAGAAGGGGAGAAGGTGGTGGTTGGTCATGATAAGAAGGTGGAGATGGAGAGGATGTTCGGGGATTAGTGGCAGGAGGCCTAGATGGGGGATGGGGGTATATGCTATCTGAGCATGTACAAGATGAAGGAGTTGGATGCGCTCCCAACCTTGATCATGTTTGTGTTAGCAAACATAGTGCTACCTAATAGCATTGGTTGTAGGTTCCCTTGGAACCTATTGGGGTTGGTGAGTGATCTGTTGAGGGATCCCTGGGAGTATGCATGGGCACCTACCTTATTGGCACAGTTGTACCGAGAGTTATATGAGGTGATTCAGAGGGAGAGGAAGGGGATTGGATGCAACTTCCTCCTTCAGTTTTGGGTGTGGGAGAAATTTGTGATGGCTCATCCCGAGGGGTTGCCATGTGAGTCATGGCAAATGGGGGAGCCTTATGCTAGGTGATGGGCAGTGGTAGAGGAAGTTCAGCCGAGTCGAGAGGTGCATACTATTCAATGGTATCAAGATATGTGGTCGGGGTTGACATGAGATGATATGGTATGGAGGCCATGGTGAGGCAATCGGTGGGATGGAGATAGGAGACAACTATGTTGGGTGAGGTAGGCTCGGTGGTTTGTTGGGAAGAGGGATGAGGAGGTGGAGTACTTCTAGTACTCATGGGTTTTGAGGTAGTTTGGCTTACCTTAGGGTGTGCCGAATGAGCCGGTGTTGTATCGGCATCAACAGGATGAGGGGACACTTCCATGTGCGAAGACATGGTGGGTGCATATGGAGAACAATGAGCAACTGGAGTTCCCTGATGTGGATGATGTTGAGGTGACTCCCGAGTATGTAGCATGGTTTGGTGCCCAGCCAGTATGGGTTCCAAATGTGATTAGGTATGATGCAACAACATTGGGGTTGAGGGCAACTCCAAAAAGGACAATGTTTCAATGATCGACGAGTCAGAGGTAGTCGAGGGGAGCAACCCAGCAGGCTCTGGAGGTGGGTTTGGTAGTGGAGGAGGAGGATGATGAGGGGATGGGTGAGATCTCTAAGGTGGTGAGGTTGTAGGCAGAGCTGGAGCAGCTTCGTGAGGAGCGCGAGGTTATGCTCGAGACTCATAGGGAGTCTTTGGCTACTATAGCTCGGTTGGAGGTGGAGCGGGCGACATCTGTGGCTAGTGATTAGGCGACGGTCACCAGGCTTCAGGAAAATATTTTTGTGAAGAAGCGTCGACATCAGATGGACTTGCAGCGTCTATGGGCTAGTGAGGCATACACACATTCCTTGGAGGATGTGTGTATGCAAAACCATATTACATTGTCGGATCCTCCCTCTTCTTCTATGGCTGAGTCATCTAGGCATACAGAGTCTAGGTAGAGTACTAGGCCTAGGGATCCTACTAGATCTCAGGGGTCCTCTCATGGATATTAGCTTAGTGCTTAGATGCACTATTTTGTATATGAGCCTTGGTGCTCCCTTGTAGCCTTCTTAGCATTTATTGTATATACGATACTTATACATATATATACATGGATTTTATTTGTGTGTTATATTTTGTGTGAATGCAATATTTATTTTATGAATGTTTTATGCATGTTTTATGAAAATATTTTAATGGAATGTTTTATGGATGATTAATGCAAGCTAATGATGAATATGCATAATGCTTTATATGGATGTATTAATGCAAGCCAATGATGATATGTTATGGATGATTAATGCAAGTAAATGTATAATGAATAAAAACTATATGAGGGGAATGCATGGTGTTCGAATGATCTTTTATAGTTCAAAAATTTTATTGGCTATTTTTCTTTGTCCATTGTTTTGCAATCGGAGGTACCGAATTTAGTGGTGTTATGCAACTTAACTCACTACGAAGACATTTGTTTTAATGCAAGATATGGATGTTGATATGGAAGAAGATATGGAAGAAGACATGGATGTTGATATGGAAGAAGATATGGATGTTGATATGGAAAACTGAGTGATTTTCAAAGACTCAAACATGCTAGTGTTATCAACCAAACTCACTAACGGTTGTACAACTTTCTTTAGGACCAATGTTGTGCAAGTGAGGTTCATATACCACATCTTGAGCAAGACAATGACCCTATCCAATCAAGTACTAGTGTGTGTGCATGTGAAGTTCATTAACCCATTATAATTGGTTTTAGGTATGACCTGTTATGGAGATGACCCGAGGTTAGCATGTCCTTATGTGCGATCAGATGTCTCCCTATTTTCCAAGGAGACATGTCGCCCCGCATGAGCTTACTCCACTGCCAACTAGGCGTCTATAGCCCTAGTGAATATTCACTCCATAGTCCAATGGGATTTGATATTTTAGGCCTTGGGGATGACTACCCATCCTTTTTAGGACATGTAGTATGAATCCTTATGACTTTAGGGATCAAGGGTATTTGGGATTTTATTTGTGAATTTGGTATAGAGCTTTGGGGAATCGGATTCTCAATCGAAGGGTGATGAGAATTTTGTCCTATCCTTACTACTCTATGTTTTTATGTTTATGTTCGAAGAGTAATTGTGGTAGTGGTGAAAACCACTATTTTGCTTTGGACTATGTTGCATAATGGGACAAGCGAGGATTATCTCCTTTTCACCTCAAGGTACTACCCAAGTATGGTACTAACCCTCCTTGGCTCATAATATTTTTAAGATGTGATGGAATGTGATTGGTTCAAGATTGTATTCGGGATCCATCGACAATGCTCAAGACTTTCTTAGTGTGTAAAGTGTGTTTTTGGTCCTAAAGAAAATTGGACATCCGTTTGGAGGTTGCTTGCTATACTAGTAATGGCTGAGTGACTGAAAATCTAGGATTTTGTGATTTTGGCATATGATGTGGTTGACATATGAATTTTGTGAGGATTGCATGGTTTCTTTAAACTAGGTACCCCCAATTTTTATAACTTGACATTTTGTTTATGACCATATCATCATTACTATTCCAGATCATTAAACCTGGGATGGGATGAATGCAAATGTATATGCCTAATACAATGGAGTATTGATATGCAAATGGAAATTGTACAATGCCATGGAATATGTATGATTTAATGTTTGCGAATGAAACAATGCATGAATGCAAAAAGTGAAGATGCATGTCAAATGCCTAAATGTAAATGCAAATGGAATGTATGCAATGTGGGCATGCCTATGTGAATGATTTTTTTTTTGGTAAAAAGCCATGTATATATACATATAAAGTGTCACCTTTAACAATAGAATGCCTTTAAATGAAGAACATTAAGTGGTTCGGGTTCCTCTATTCCCTCTAAATCGGCAAGTCTATAAGTACCATTACCCACTTTTTGAGTGATTATGTATGGACCTAACCAATTTGCCACAAATTTGTCATGAAGGTGTGGCAAAGCATTGGTGTTTTGTTGGTTCTCTTTGAGGACCAGATCCCCTACTTGAAATTCTCGAAGATGGACTTTAGCATTGTAAGCATGCTTGAGGTGGTCTTGATAAACTCGTAAATGTTCTAATGCATTGACTCGCCTTTCATCTAGGAGCGTGAGTTGGTCAAGTCGTGCTTGTCTAGTTGTATCATCATCTATGAATTCTTGCAAGGAAACTCGTAAGGAGGTAATCTCAAGCTCAAGAGGTATAATAGCTTCAGCTCCATAGACCAGAGAGAATGGTGTTGCTCCTATTGGTGTTCAGATGCTTGTTGGATAATCCTAAAGTACCAAAGGGGGTTGTGTATGCCAATATTTATGATTTTCTTTGACGAGTTTCTTAAGAATGGCAATTAAGGTCTTATTGGTAGCTTCAACTTGTCCATTTGTTTGTGGGTAATAAGGAGTCAAGAAACTATGTTGGATATTATACTTTTCGCAAAGTGCTCGAACATCCTTTTTCTTGAAAGACTTACCATTATCCAAAATGATTTTAGAGGGAATGCCAAAGTGACAGATGATATGATGGAGTATGAAATCCACAATTCGAGGTCCTGTCGTATTGGTTAGAGGTATGGCCTTAACCCACTTTGTGAAGTATTCTATGGTGGTGATTATTCTCTTGTTACTTGTTTCACTACAAGTTGAGAATCCCCAAATATTCGAATACGCTTAATACCCATAGCTATAGTTGATTGAAGACCTAAGATTAAGGCTTCGTACTCTACTGTGTTGTTTGTACATGAGAAGTCTAACTTGAACGATAAGGGGATAGGAATCCCCTATGGTGTATGAAAGACAACTCCCACACCTTGACCTTTATCGCACTTAGATCCATCAAAGAATAATGTGATATCGACATCTTCCTCGAGAATGACATCATTGTCTACTTCAGTGAATGAAAATACCGAATCATCTGGGAGCTCAATAATCAAAGGATGATCACTAGGTAGTGGAGCTTCCACAAGTTGATCGGTGATAACTTGACCTTTAATGGATTTTTGGCTAATAAATTTGAGATCAAATTCTATGAGTAGCATTATCCATTTAGCGATACGGGTGTTGTTATAAGTGTGAGACATCATATAACGTAGAGGATTTTCTCTAGCTATGACATAGGTTGTTTGACTTAGCATATAATGGTGTAGCTTCTTAGTGGCCAAGACCACTGCTAGGCATAGCTTTTCTACATAAGTGTATCTTATTTCATAACTTACCAATGTTTGACTAATGTAATAGATTGCTTGCTCTCAATTTTGTTCATTTTTTTGTGCAAGCATCATCCCTAAAGCAGCCTATGTGGCTGAGACATATAGATGAAAAGGGACCCCGACCTAGGAGGAGTTAAGACTGGAGGAGAAGTTAGGTATCACTTGATGTCCTCAAATGCTTTTTGACATTCTTCTATCCATACGAATGACACCCCCTTTTGTAGTAAGTGGTTAAATGGTCTACACTTATCGAAAAGTTGCGCAATGAAACGTTTGATTGATTGAATTTTGCCTTGCAAGCTATGCAATTCCTTAATGTTGGTTGGGGGTGTCATTTCCATGATGGCCTTAACCTTATTTGGGTCCACTTCAATGCCTCTTTTGGAGACAATGAATCCTAAAATTTTACCAGAGGTAACACCAAAGACACACTTTTTGGGATTTAACCTCACCTTATATTCTAGAAGTCGATCAAAAATATTTTCCAAGACATCAATATGTTCTTGTCGAGTTTTAGATTTAGCCAAGAGATCATCGACATAATCTTCGATGATTTTATGCATGTAATCATGAAAAATATAAGTCATGGCTCTTTGGTAAGTAGCTCCTACATTTTTGAGACCAAAGGGCATAACCCTAAAACAAAATGTTCCCCAAGGTGTTGTGAATGCCATTTTGTGTTGGTCATCAGGATTTATTCGAATTTGGTTGTATCCTGAAAAACCATCCATGAGGGAAAGCATTTCGTGGCCTACGTAGGTGTCGACAAGAGTATCAATGTTTGGAAGAGGGAAGTCATCCTTAGGACACACTTTATTTAGATCTCGAAAGTCATTACACACACGTATCACTCCATTGGGCTTGCGAATGGGAACCATGTTTGACAACCACTCAGGATAGTCAATAGGAACGATAAAATGTACGTCTAATAGTTTTTGTATTTCCTCTTTGACTATGAGGGCCACTGTTGGATGCATTCTCCTAAGTTTTTGTTTGATCGGCTTGGCATCGGGATGCAAGGTGAGATTATGGACAACAAGGTCAAGATCAAGGCCAGGCATATCCTTGTAGGACCATGCAAACACCTCTTTCTTTTTCTTGAGGAGAGCAATGAATTGCTCTTGTTCATCGGGTGTTAAAATTTTGCCAAGCTTGACAATTTGTGGGTTGTCAGGATCTGAACTAAGGTTCACATCGATGGTATCTTCAATGGACATGTGTGAACCCTCCTCAAGCTGATGTGGTGTTGGGATCAGATTTATGTCATCTAAGATGTCATCCAACTTTTCTTGCTCATCGTTGCCTAACTCTTCCTGAAAGACCTCGGGACCTCTAGTGGAAGGTGATGTGGGTGAACGTGGCGATGAAGGAGGAATATAGCTGGCCGAAGCCCTTAGCAGTTCCTCGGATAGGATGAGCTCCAAAAAGGAGGGTGGGGAGGAAATCTGGTCCAAGTCAATAAGGCTAATGTCAATTGGAATTGGCCTAGCCAGATCGTATGGATTACGGAGCGGGGTGAATAAGTCAATAGGATTCATATTGACTTAGTGGAAGGAAGGATGGCGTGGATGGATGAATGGATGGAATGATTGGAGCTGAACCGATGTCGAATGGTGTTATCCCTGTAATAGACATGGCATTAACATGAGCAACGCATTTTGTTTTTGTTTTTATTTTTGTTTTTTTTTGAAGTATGTACATATGTTACATTTCTTGGCTTATGTGTGTGGCTCAAGGTGGATTACCAGGTGGGTCCGCTTGTTCTTGTGGAAGAAGTAGGTGGAATATGGGATGATGGATGGGGAACATTCGGAGGTAAAACTCTTCCTGTTGGGTGATGGGGACAATGGGATGTGACTCCTCTTCAGAATCGTCAGAAGCATTTGACATGACTTCAAATTCTTCATAACTTTCATCATCGAAATCAAAGACAGGATATGAGAAGTTGATGGGGTCATCCTCATTTACTTCATCAATGCAAAGTTCTTGAAGGGCTTGTTCAAGAGAAGATGTTGAGGGTAATGGGTGGATGGGGTGATCTTCATCATTGAGGCTAAGCTTTTTAAAGGCTTGCTCAAGAGAAGCGGTGGAAGACAACGGGGTATAGCCTAAACTGGAACGATCATGGGTGCCTCTATATGGGACCTCTAAAATATCATGCATCCCTTGCTCATGGGAACCTAGACCTTGACCTTGCCAATTGAACATGTTAAAGTAGTGAGCGGGAAAATCCTCTATGTTAGGGATATTGGCATGCCTAGGCTCTTGTGGTTCTTTGGGTGGGTTTGCCCCAATTGAGCAATCCAACCCTCCATAAACAAATTTAATGCTATTTGGAGCTGCACTCATGTCATAAACAATGCCTATGGATAAAGAACGGTCTTGGGGATATCCAAAATATTTGGTTGTTGGAATGGCTAGGGGTGTGATGGTGACATCTTGGACCACATATTCACCTATACCAGGATTGGTGATGTGGACTTTGAATTGGGCTGGCATGGTTGATGGTGGGGATTCAGATGGCTCTGGATTGGTTATGGGTGGTGGTGAATTAAATATGTCACAATCCGAGAGTTTGACTTGTGAAACATCGGTCGATGGAGTGGGATTGGATGGCGGTGTGGAATTAGAAGATGGAGGATGGGATAATGATGAAATAGAAGAAGTGGTTGTAGAAGAAGGGGTAGATGTGATGTACAATGTGCTAATAGTAGACTGACTATGACCACATGTACAAGAAGAAATGGATGTTTGAGGAGGTGATGTGATGGGTAGCTCCTCTATGATAGGAGCTTTAGAAGAGGATGTAGATGGATTGGAAGAAGGTGGATTAAGAGATGATGTGGATGAATTTGATGATGGTGCCAAGAATAAATGGGTGGAAGGTAACATGGATTCATAAGGATTTGAAATGAAATTACAATACTTAAAAGGTTCGACATCCGCAGGGATGCAATGGACTTGTCCATCATGAACATATTTCAAGCATTGGTGGAGAATTGAAGGAACACATTTCATTTCCCTCATCCAAGGTCTACCAAGGAGTATATTATACGCCATGGCTCCTTCCAAGATGTGAAACATGGTGTGCAACATTCTGGCCCCTACTTCTATAGGTAAAACAATAGTGCCAACTGTGGTACACAAAGCATCGTTAAATGCTTTGAGGGTGAATGATGATTTGGAAATGTGGGATGGAGGTAACTTGAGGTGGATAAGGGCAGTGGTAGTAATGATATTGATTGACGAGCCGATATCAATAAGGACTCTTTTGAATGGATTTCTATCTATTAGGGCCATTATGTGCAATGGAGGGTCTACTGATTCTGAACTCATTGATTTTACCTCAAAGTCATAAAAGGTAATTGATGGCTCCATGCACGTTCTAACACTCCCTACAAAGTTGTTGAAGGCATTAGAGTCTTGGGATTCTAACTCAATTGACTTGAGTATTTCCATTAAAGCTTCTCTATGCCTAGGGGATTGTTGGATAAGCTCATACACAAAAAGTTTGGCTGATGCCATTTTCAAACTAGTGGTTAACCGACTGGTTAAGGTTACCACTGGCCTTATTGGATGAAGGATGGGCGGATTGGATGGATTGGATAGATTTATTGGTGGAGATGGATTTGGTGATGTTTGTATGGGAGGTGGGTTCGAAGGTTGTTGAGGATTTTGTTGATTTTTCCTTTGCCCTCTAGTGACCACATGGACTGCTCCTACAAAGTTTTGGTATTATTGGACATGATTTACTTGATTAGGAGGTGGTTGTTGATTGTTACCTCCTACATTATGTTGGACCTCCCCATGGTTAGGTAGAGGTGTCTGATATATGCCCAAATTTTGATTTTGTGGAGCTAAGGGGTTATCCACATTAATGGCCCCTAGGTCTATGAGGTCTTGCACTATGTTTTTGAACATATGGCAGGAATTGATATCATGCCCATTTTGTCGATGGTATGGGTAAAACAAGTGCTCTCTATAATTTTTAGACCTTTTGGTGGGATCATCGGGCCTAATGTCCGGCAAGGCTAATTTATTGGTCTCATACAACCTTCGAAATATGGATGAATATGATTCCGCTAAAGGAGTGTATTGACGTTGGGGCCGATTGAATTGGTGGCGGGTAGGTTGTTCCACAGTTGGCGTTGTGTTTTGTACCATTGGTGCTTGGGTTACTGATGGGACCACATGATAGGTAATTTGTTGTTGCACTAGTTTTTGAGCCATTACGGGCTGGCTCATGACCACTTGATTGACTTGATTAGTTGTGTTAGCCATTGAGGCTTGTGTTGATTTGGTTTGGCCAGTTTGATTATTTTGGTATTGGCCCCTATTTTGCCATTCTTTCTTCTTAGGCTTAATGACACCCTCTTGGATTTTTATCTCCTCAATGACACTAGCCTGTGCTAAAGCTTCCTCAAATGTTCTATAAGTATTGAGTTGTAACATCCAAGAGATGGGTTTTAAGCAACTCTTGGTAAAAAGTTTGATAATTTCTTCCATTGGGAGGGAGAATGGCAACTTGGTTATGACTGCCCTCCAACGGTTTCCAAAATCATAGATAGGTTCCTCATCCCATTGTTTCAAATAATATATATCCGATAAGGACACCTTCTTTCTAATATTAAGGGTGAAGCATTCCAAGAATAGATCTATCAATTGATCAAAAGTATAAATACTATGTGTAGGCAATTGATTGTACCATTCAATGGCATCTCCCCCTAATGTTTGAGGAAATGTTCGGAGCATAAGAGCATTATCATCGCTAATCTTAAAAATATACATGGACAAATGAACTCACATGCTCCTTAGGATCCTCAGTTCCCTGAACTTGTCAAATTTTGGTATCGTAAAATCTATCGGATATGGTGGTGATGGTACCGATGGATGGATTGGTTGATGGATCAGTTGGCTTAATGTGAGCTTTTGGCTCATTATCCCTGGTGAGTTTTGCATCAACTGATCGATTTGCTTTTGCATTGCCTGGAATCTAAGATCTTCTGTTGGAATATGAGGACCTTGGATTATGTGATGGTTGGTTGATGGGCTAGATGGTAGATGTTGGGGTGTGACCAACATGGTGTTGTGGAATGGATTGGGTTGGGTATGTGGAGAAGATTGATGGTTGAAATATGGGGATGATTGATGAGGATGATGATGGAGAAATGGATTGTGTTGTTGGTTAGTGGTAATGTTGATTGGTATGGTGGATGTGTGGAGTGGTGGTGGATTGGGGATGGACACTATGGAAGATTGAGGGACCCATGCTGAATTTTGATTGGTGAGCGGAGGTTGATTTGGAACTCCTTGGGTCATAGGGTCTATGTAAGCTGATTGTTTTCCTTTTGTTCATTGTGAAAGCAATCTATTGATGAGCCCTAATGTATCCATAAGTTCCTGATTTGACCATGTGTCGAATGATGGGGTTGTGGTTGGATGAGATGATGGATGGGTTGATGATGATGGATGATTAGACATGGTCATGTTGATTAGGTGAGATGATGGAGATGTGGATGACACAGTCATGTTGGCTAAGTGAGATGATGGAGGTGTGGATGATGATGGATGAGAGGACATGGGTATGGTGCAAGTTGCATTTGATGTTACAACTTGGAAGCTAGGGACTTGTGAGGCAACATTGACATACTCCTCATACAAGGGGTTGGTATAGGTGGATGTGAGATAAGTGTTTGGAACACTTGGGCTTTGTGGTGGTTGGCTCGTGGAGGAAGGCATACCATATTCATAACTCGAATTAGGATATCCTTGGGCAAGGTAGGTGGTAGCCAATTTGGATTCTTCAAAACCTTCTTGGCTAAGGGGCTCTAAGACATAGTTAGAAGCCTTGTAAATGGCCTGCACTCTATCCATGTCTATGTAGGTGGTGGTTGTCTCCACATTGTGTGAATGTGTCCCTACTTGAGAGTGGGGTGGATGGGATGATCCAGACAAAGTAGTCTGAACCATATTGGATGGGGCTACCGAAGTAGTGGGCTCATGGGAACTGTTTTCCATTAAACTACTTTGGTTTATTATTTTCTTTTGTTGTCATGTTAGCACCATAAAGTAGTTAAACCAAAGATTCAAAGCTTTAATCTAAATCACACAAACTAAAAATTTTTTAGAATTTAAAGTAAAGAAAACAATCAATCCTAGGTTTCACCGTGTGTGGCTTACCTTGTTCATTAATTATTTTCTCTCATTAATGTGAAATTCCTTTTAGAATTGTTGGCTTGTGTGTTTTGATGTAACTTAATCTTGTTTAAAGAAAACAAAGGTAAAAACTAAGGTTGGCCAAGGCAACGAGATTCTTGTTGGTAATGACCTCCAACAAGTTTGCTCGGGGGTAGTCCTATGGTTTCTAGGGTAGATATTGGTGGATGGAAATCACTGCCACCATCACCAGATCTCAAGCAATGGTTGGTGATGAAATCCAACCACTACTATTAAAAATGTGAACCGTGCAAGTGTGTGTGATTAATTTTATTAGATCTCTTATTCTCTATGGTGTGCAAACAATATTAAATATTACTAACTTTACTAATCTAAATCAGAAGCCAACACAAAGACGCAAATTTCACCTAAAGAGCATAGAGTACACCCTTAAAATCCCCTGCCTACAAGTGATTAAAATCACAAGAGCAACCGGAGGGTTCATCCACCTCTCTACCAAAGGGGCCAACCTAGGGCAGGATTACTTTATGCATCAAGATGTTGTTCCTATTTAGATATGCAAAATTAAAGTGATCTTTAACCCTAAAATGCAAAATCTAGGATGCTTTTCTGTTTCATATGCACTCCAAATGCAAACAATCACCTAGATCTACAACTTTAGAACAAGAAATGAATTTTGTGTAACTAAACACACACAAACCCTAAATGTAATTTGCTAAGGATTCTTTCCTAGATTACTTAGTGTTAAACCCAAAAACAACGAAAAATAGCAACAGAATGCAGAATACGTAAATCGCTAAATGGTAAACCAGGGTTATGGGACTTACTTGGAAGCCTTAGCTCTACTCCAAATCAAAGCTAGGTGCGGTTGGGAACCTGTGTAGGTACAATAGAGCGCCTATGCAAGTGCAACAGAGCACTTGTGGTTGTCTGCAAATGCTTTTGAACGCTCCACGGACGCTCCCGAATGCCTATGTAATCTCTAAAAATGTTGCAGACTGCTTCAAAAACCCTAGCGATGAAATCGGTGACCTCTACGCTTCTAAAAAAATTTATAACAGACAAAAATAAAATTAAGTTAGCAAGGTAGATCTATTAAATAATGAAACCCTTGTGGGGTCCCACCGTGATCGCCATTTGTGAAGATGAAAACATGACACTTAAATAAAATAAGGAAATCAAATGACCCAAATAAACACAAGATTGCACAAAATAGATATATTTATTCAATAAGCGGGGGGAGCCAATAAAATCCTTTTGATACAATCTGTCCTCAATGAGAGTATTTGATACAAAGATTTACAAAAATGCTAGGGTTCTCCGAAACCCTAGCTACAACAATGAAGTGTCTTCAAATAGTGTGTCCTCGCTTCCAACGGAATGAGTGGGCTTCAGGTATCCGATGTCGGACCACTCCAACTTCAACAACCATTCAACAATATGTAGAATCTACAGATCTGCATGCACAAAAATAGAGAAAGGGATTAATAACACCTGTGAGGGCTCCATAGTGTGAGACCCTCAGACATCAATAAACCCTAACTAAAAATAGATCAAATGGCATGCGAAATCTACAAATCATGTAACAGAATAAAACAAATAAAGATATACCTTGCTTGTGATGATGCCTCATTTTGTTGTTGTAGTCTTGACAACAGATGGCATGGCTCTGATTCATGTTTCTATGGATGCAGCAGGCTCGAACGCGCACTTGGTAGGCTCTAGTGCGAGCTTCATAGGCTCTAGAGCGAGCCTGTGATACAATAGGCTCTAGTGAGCACCTAGCAAGCTCTGTAACGAGCTTCATAGGCTCTACAGCGAGCCTGGCAAGCTTGGGAGGGTGCCTACGGGTAAGGGTAAATCTGCAGAAGCAGATCGAGGGGGTGGCGATGAATGCGGTGGATGGATGGGGGCTGTGATGGCAATGGAGGATGAACAGGGGATGGCTAGAACAACAAAAGTCTTGTTGACTAGCTAGGGCTTTAGATCTTCAAACTCTATCTCTCTCTACTTCGCTAGGGTTTCAACAATGACTCCTCTAGGGTACAATTTCTAATCTCAAGGTTCCAGGGTTTGAGCATTTGCAAATGCCCTTATTTATAATCCAACCTAGGGTTTTTTTAGGGTTTTAGCCTTACACTTTTGATCGTGTGGCTAAGATTAAATTAGATCCTAAGGTTGAGATTACTTTTTAGATGTGGCATGGATTAATGAAGATGGACGGTGGGGATTAGATTGGATCGGACATGCTGTGGTTAATTGAGTTTATAAATATATATTTTATAATAAATATATTATAATATAATATAAAATAAAAATACAAAATAATATAAAATAATATTAAAATAATCTCAATTGGGTTAGGAAATGGCGGGAAAGGTGGAATTGGGCTTTTTGAAGGTGGGAAAGGTGGAATTGGGCCAAATAATTGGTGGGAAAGGTGTATGGTGGACAAGTGGGTGGTGGAATGGTTAGGATGGAGGATTAGTGGCTGTAATTTGGTGTCTACATAAGGAAAAATATTCCCAAAAGAGACCCAGAATACTCAGATCTACAAACTTTTTTTCAAAAAATTTCCAACCCCTACAATAGCCTTCACTCCTATTTTTAAAGTTTCAAAAAATATCTATTCATTTCATCTCCTTGGATGGAAAACTGTTCATTTCATTTTCCTTTGTTTGCTGCCTTTTGGTTTTCATTCTTCTTTCCACAGGCTTGGCTTCATATGGTTTCCTTCGCAATAAAGGTGAGCGTTATCCTTTTCATAAGTAAAACAATTTGTTTTACCTTAATTTGGATTTAGTGGTGGTTCCCTTTGAACCCATCCACATAATAACCCTTCATAGCTACTTTTAATTTAAATAAACATTTTAAAAATTGAATTAAAATGGCCCATTCCTTTGTCTTTTATGAAACTTAGGGCCTAATGCCATTCGATACCTCGAACCTTCATTCCTCTATAGGAAATAAAATGGGATTCCTTCCCTATACACCCATGTATAATCATGAATCTTCCCACATGATAACAGGATTCCCTTTCGAACGCTATTTGTAATGCTTTGTGCTGCCAAATATATGTCACTATGATTTAACATCCTCAACTTCCATATAACGTTTCACATTGACGTTTTGCGTGTATACTTTCAGAGCTCTACCGACTATGTCTATGGGTGTCGGTTTATATTTCTTTCAGCCTGGTATCCTGGTTTCACCTTGCATTGTTGGTCAGGACTGATCGTCACCTGTTGAGCTTTCATTATGCCATACAGGATCCGTCATATCTATAACTATCCATGCAAGAGATCATTGCTCTGTTGGCCTCCAACCATTGACATCGTCGTTGCCTTCAAACTACCATTGATTCTCGGGCCGCCAAACTTGTTCATCCCTATCGCTTGGTAGGTAACAACGTGATTCGGGAGCTTCTTCATCCCTATCGCTTGGTAGGTAAGAAGCTCCCTTTTATATCCGAGAGCTTCTTCCCCATATTCTCACTATTCGTCATTCATTGTGTTCGCCATGAGTCTGCCAAGTCTGGGTGTCGCTCCACAGGAGATATGGTGGGGCCAACCACCTGGGTCCTCATCCCACTCGGTATTTCCACGTCCTCATCCATATTGCCCAACATGTCCGCCCACGTGTAGTTTAGTGTGATAAAAATTTTAATTCAAAAATCTTCCACAATTTTCCATCTTGCACACCCGATGTCGCTATCAATCACCGTTTGCATAACCGTTGTTTTTGCCTGCCATGTGGGGTCCATGGACCATCCAAATTTTCCATACCTTTCAATACAATGGGATCCACGCCCACGTAATATCCCATGTACCAACCCTGTAGCTTAACATCACCTCAGATGAAATGACAAACTGAGGGATTCCAAGTCCTTACTGTCTACCGAGAGGAACGTCCACGACAACCCACATAGGATTTGTGTCTTTGATGCGATTCATTCCCATGTGTTAACCAGTTAGATGACTCGCTTCGAAAATCATGCTGCTTCATTCATCGCGTCCACTGGTGCTCTTATTTTCCCTCTGTTTCTTCAAACCTGCACATTAAACAATATACACGAGATTATAAAAGGGGAAGCTTGAAAGCAAACCTTTGGACATAAGTCCTTAGGAAAAAATACCTTAGCCAAGCAAGAAAATCAATTCATTATTTTTATAATTTTATATGGTTTTATAATTTTTTTATTTTTTATTTTCATTATTATTAAGTATATTTACTATAAAATATACTTAATGATAATGATTTTTTATACTTATCTATTTTATTAATAAACATTATATCATATATACATATATAATATAATATATACTTTTTTTTTTTATCAAAAATTATTTTTTTTTTAATTTTTTTTTCATAAATATATATATATATATATATATATATATATATATATATATTTATTCTATGTTTTATAGATTGGAACCATCCACTTCACTAGAACAAGCAAAATCACACTAAAACTCAAAAAGAAATTAAAATCCCACCAAAATGTCAACAACCACAAAAAGTGAACATTATAAAATGAAGACTATAAGGACGCTCCGTACCCCGCAAAATTACAATGTAACTACGGAGGCTCCCAAATGAACTCAAGAAGAGGGACCTTATCAAAAATTACTACTCAAAGACCTACAAACTCACTCAAAAACAAAATTTTAAAGGTGGGTCCCCAAGTTTTGGGGCTAGTTGTGGAGCAGCCACAACAGTTCCTAACCAGGTATTCTCCTAGATTGATAGTGGCTAAATGCACTATGAATTGCAGCTGTGGAGAAGGAGGGGATGAGAGCGAGGCTTGAATTAATTTAATGTGTGCCTCACAAGGTTTCTCCTTGTCCACTAGGCAAGGAATCTCACCTATGGAGATGTTGGATATGGTCAGAGGGTTCTCATCAATAGGCCTTTTCCCCATGTTCCTTGGTGGAGGATTCATCGATGATGAAGGCATGTCTGGGGGTGTCAAATATGATGATGATATGGCATGATATAATGTGGTATTAATTTAAGGCGATGGTGAAGGAGTCAAACCTTTGTAGGATGCATTCGGTAGAAAATCCATATGGGTTGATGGCAAGGCCGACTCAGGGATTTTTTGCACCATGTTGCAGTACTTAAAGGGCTCGAGGTCTACAAAGATGGCATGGACTTGCCCTTCATAGGTGTACTTGAGGCACTGGTGTAGCACCCTAAAATTGGCACAGTTAAACCTTAGTAAAAAGATAAAAATTTGAATTTTAACCCCAAACCGCCCGTTAACCGCTTGTTACCCGCTTCCCTTGTTTTTCATGCCATTTTTAGGATTTGTTTTGACCGTTGGACGATATCGTCTAAGATCAGACGAAATCGTCCCAGATCTGACGAATTCGTCTGGAACAGAACGTCCAGACGATTTCGTCCCAAAACCAAATTTTCATAATTAGCTTCTGTTTCAACAACTTCTCTAACTTGGGCAGAAAGCGTGTCTGCACGGTTAGAGTCTCCCCCATTGGAGATCTCCCAAATTGGGATGATCTCCAACCTCCTAACCTCTCCCTAATCCTATATAAACTAGGATTTTCTCAGTTTATCCCCCTGAACCCCCTAGCTGACTGATTTCCCTACAAATTTAGTTCCTTGTGCCTTAGAACACCTTCATACTTTTGTTTGCATTGCGTATTTCAAGTTTTCTTGCAGGAATCTTACTATTTTTCAGTTGGAGCAAGCTTGGATCGTCGCAGGCGATTCCAGACGATTTCGGACGATCCTGTCGTAGATCGACGATGATCTCGTACGATTGGAGGCGATCTCGACTGTAGTCCAGATTGGGGGCAATCAGAGCCCAGAGTTTGCATTTTCTTATCGTTTCTCTGCATTTCTTTATGCATTATCTTAGTTTATTATATTTATGCATCCTGGAGTTCACCTCATTTAGTATAGATGCATGATAAAGTCAAAATAAATTGTCAAATTGATGCATTTCCTTTTAATTGCTATCTGGATTTATCATTTAGGCAAGTTTACTATTATTTCTATCATTTCCCCTTGCTTTTGTAGTTGCATTTTTGGTATTTTGTATCTATTTCTGTGATTGCAGGTTTTTGACGAATTCGTCAGATCGACGATGATCTCGTCTGATCTCAGATGACCGACTAAGATCTGAGATGATTCTATGCAATTACAGATGATTACGTATGATTTGAGATGATTTGGACTTCTACAAAACTCAGAATCTTCATCAGACATCCGGAATCAGGTATGTTCTATTTTATTTAGCCTACTTTCTGTGTTTAGCACTTACGCATGTTTTTTGTATTCATAAAAATCAGCATTGGCATATAGAATAGCTTAGATTCATCTTGGCCAAACCTAGGAATTGAATGATTAAAGCACAAAATGAACACATCAAACCTACTCTCAACCTAGGCATGGAAACTGCCACTCAAAAGTTTCCTGGTGAACCCACCATCCATCAAAAATTCACCCTTATACCCCTCCCCGAGAGGCGGGACCTTCAAAGGGCCTCTCGATCCGAGGTATTGTCCCATCCTTCTCGCATCCCCCTTTCGGGCATGGATCCTATAGCTCTGAAGGTAAGGATGCAAAAAATTTGGAGCGATACATTTTGGTGAACCCGACGTGAAAACTAAAAACCTTTTGAAAACAATCCAAAAAACAAAACATAAATGCATTTAGAATCAAAGATTGCATATCATATTTAGATGGTAGATTATAATAAAAGACGAGTTGTCACCATTAATGTTGAGAATCAATTAGCAGCTATAGAGATTACTTCTTTGCTTAGAGTATCTCAAACATATAGAGTCCAACCTTTATGGGACGAACTTAATAGGAGATTGAATCTTATTTCATCTAGATCAACAGAACTTAGGCAAATCAAGAGGTTTGTCCTAGATAGAATCCTGGATCCTGATCAAGTGACCTTATATCATGAACTTCAGAGAGCTTGCCATAGGTGGTTAGCAGATAAAAGAGCCCTTGTGTCTTTCGAGTTGTACACCTTTGAGGAATACCTCGACAATGCAGTTGTAGTACATAAATTTCTATCTCGTATAGAGGATCAAGAGGTCATCCTTACGGATAGAAAGAGATGGAATAGAGTTCCTAGAGCTATGTTATATCGAGAGTATTGCCATGAGCTCTATTTTTACAAGTCAGAGTCAGAAGTAGATAACATCACCATAGCACACTTTGTCAAATTCTTGAAAAACCATTTCCAATTTGAAGAGGAGCATTTCATGACTCCTGATGAACTTGATCCCATCAATGACATCTATAAACTATTTATAGAAAACTAAGCCATTATTATTATTATTTCTTGCATTTAGTGTGTTGTTTGTTGTCTTTATAATCATAAAAACAAAAAAAAAAAAACAAAAACATAACAAAAATCAAAACATTTTCTTTTAAGTATTATAGTAGGTATATAATTAAAATATATACCTCCCAAATTTGTTGCAAATATATATATATATAAAAATATATATTTGCTAAAATCTAAGTTTAAGCATAATGACTAGACTTAGGAATGGAAAACAGACTGAAGTAGAAGAAGATTGGTTAGGAAAACCAATAAATAAACCAGATGTCCTTCCTGAAGACCCAATTCAGGAAGAAGGAACACTAGACCAACAAGAAGAAGAGTTTGTTGAAGCAAATGAACAAAGAGAAACTGTTAGAGAGGAAGGATCCTCATCCCCTAAAATGTCTCCGGAAGGAGCTGTTACTTTTGAGAACATGGAACATTTCTGGAAGTTCCTCAATACTAATATTGGCACCCTTAATAGAGCAGTCCATATGGACAAGGATCAAATTAGTGACACTCAAGCAACCCTAGAAGAAATATATCACACATGCACTAATCCCTTGTCCTTCGTTGATCAAGAAAGTGATCAAGCTGGACCATCCAATTTGGATATGGCCGCTATAATCCAGAACATGCAACAACAACAGGTTACCCAACCACCTAGAGTGCCTGTTACCAAGCCTAGGGTTATTCCCACACAAAAGAAACCTTCATTCACTGCTCTATTTCGCCAAGTTATTGATCAACATACCTCAAATCAACAAAAGCCTAAAACAAAACCTAACACCAATTTCCAACAATCTGGGATACAACATAATGCTACAACAAATCTTCTTCATAATACTCTTCCTACCAACCATTTGCATAATAGCAATATAGCATCCAATCCTTACGTCACGCCATCATACGCTCAAATACCACCAAACCAATATGGTGGACAAACTAGTAATCTGGAAGCCATGGTGAAATAGTTAGTCTCCCGCATGGACCAGATAGATCCCTACCATCCCTCGTACAATTATCGAGAGATGTGTAGTCAGCCTCTAGATCCTATAGTTGTAGCACAACCATATCCTAAACACTTTCCTATGCCTGTCCTACCTATATACAAAGGAACCGAAGATCCCATAGAGCATCTTCGTATGTTTAGGATAGCATGTCATGACATATCACATGATGACTTGTTATTACTAAAGATGTTCCCAAAAAGTTTAGGAGGAATGGCATTAGAATGGTATTATCAACTACCCACTCATTCTTTGAGGAATTTCGAAGAGACAGTCGAGTCTTTTGTGCATCAATTTAGTGCCTACATTGAAAGGCATGTAACCATTAAAGATTTGTACAACTTAAAACAAGACAAAGATGAATGTTTTGCTGATTTCCTAGCTCGATGGAGACAGTTGATAGGAAAATTGCACTTTGTGTTACCTTATCGGGAAATGTTGGATATCTTTATCAATAATTTACAAGAACAACTATCCTATGAGTTATCAACTGCTACCTTGACCACCTTCGATCAAGCTATAGATTTAGCTCGAAGAGTGGAAGATGCTCTTATTAGGAGAGGTCAACTTAAAAAGAAAGATGATGAGAAAACATCCAGAAATCAATATAAAAATAAACAAGTTGTGGGTGATGGAGTCACTGATAGTAGAAATATCGCTACTATTAATGCTATGAAAACAACAGAGAAATTTATATTGAAACCTCCTGATAAACCACCTCGAGAATTTACTAGGTTAAATCAACCTCTATCAACCATTCTCCCGCAATTACTAGCATGAGGTTTGATCCAATTACCAAATATCCGGGAACCTGATCCAACTATACCCGGATACAGAGCTGATTTACACTGTGATTTCCATAGAGGACCTGGACACGCTACCAACTCTTGTAAAATATTAAAACATAAAATACAAGACCTGATTGATAACAATGAGATGGAGGTGCAAGCCTTTCAACCTAAACAAAATCCTCCTAATAATGCTCAAAAGAACATCCCTCAAAATCAGAATCAGAATGCCAATCAATCATTGGACATATTTCAACATCCTTTACCAAAGCATGGTAAAGAAGTGGCTAATCAAATTGAGCACCATAATGTTCCCCCTCCTACCCGATATGTAGGAACTATTAGTGGACATTCACCTACTCATGATGTGGAAATATTTGACACAACTTTATCCATGGTTACGACCAGACCTCTATATAATACTCAGACACCTGATCTTAGTGATGTAGAATACGAGACTGAAAGTGACATGGAAATCACCTCAAATCAATCGAATAGTTCTGAAGATGAATCAGATCCTATTCAACCTATCACAAGTTCTATGGTTCCAGAAGAACCATTTCCAAGAAGAGTCACTACTAGACCATCTTCTCACCAATTACTTTCTAATGAACAAGCCATAAATGCTAGACCAAGACCTATTCATCATCTGCAAAATAATATTGTAGGTACCATCGGAGTTGTTACTAGACAACAAGCTCAAAATTCTCAACAAGATCAAACTCAGAACGATGGATCAGCTCCATTTGTTTTGAAAATTCCTAATAAAGGGAATCATGCGCCTAATGTTCAACCTAAACCTCCTTATAATATTAATGAACAATTATCAAATACTACAGCTAGAATTTCCCTTTTGGACCTTTTAAGATCTTCTCCTACACATAGGGATGAATTAATGCTCACATTAAGCCAAATGATGGTACCACAAAATATTCAACCTGAAGCCATGTCCAATACTATCATAACTCGAGAAGTCGATTGTATTGACTTTCGGGATAGAGATATACCACAACATAGTTTACATAAGGATAACCCCTTATATATTACTGCCCTAATTGGAGATGTAGCAGTTAAACGAGTCTTGATTGATAATGGTTCATCTTTAAACATTTGCACTTTTGACTTCTACCAAATATTTGGGTTTAGAAGTGATGAAATGAAAAGAACTGATATGATCATAAAAGCCTTCAATGACGAAACACAAGAAACGTGTGGAGTTATCACTATCCCATTGCAAGTTGGTCCAAGAACCTTAGACACAACCGTATTTATTGTACATTGCCCTGCATCGTACAATATACTTTTGGGTCACCCTTGGATCAACGCAATGCGAGCTGTTCCCTCAACTTTACATCAATGTGTTAAATTCGAATTTAAAAATCAGTTGGTTACCATTCATGGTGATCCCAGACCCTTTGATATGTGTGCTTTGGCAGAACCTGTTGGAGTTCAATTTTGCCCTGCTTTATCATCCACACATCCTAATTCTCATCAACCATCTAAACGTGTGAAACACACACTCATAACATCATCTACTCCATCAACTACACCTCTACATATAGTTCAACCATCTTCCGAACAAACCACATTAGGACCCCAAAAAGATCCTAAACCCACAACCAATGCTTCTTGTCTTACTCCTATAACTTCCATACCTATAGACCCATCCATCGACATCTCTACAACATCTACATCCACTAAAGGCATACTTTCCGCATCCGACGATGTAGGAAATGTTCCTTCTACCTCTTATGCTCTTACTGATGAGCTCTTACCCGATTTATCTAAAATTCTTATATCAAAAAAAACAAACGTTGCTATGCAAGATTCCCTTATTTTAAATAAATTGCCACCCTCTCCTCGCACCTTGGGTCTCCCACAGCCTATGGGAAGTATTTACCAAGTCGGGAGTTGCGCTTTTATTTATAAGGGATATGACTGGGGAAGAATACCTAGAAACATCAAGACACATTATGATGGATATGCTCGATGTTATTTTACTAATGAGTATATTAAAGCTAAGCCTATAATGCTTAAATTGGGATATAAAGGGAAAGGTTTGGGACCTTTCCAGAATGGTATGAAAGAACCTTTTGAGGTAGAACCATGGCCTGCCCGATGTGGTGTGGGCCTATTTCCTAGTAAAGGTCAGCCCTTCCCATTCGAGGATGATGACCATCTCATATCTTACCAAGATTATTTGGATGAACGTGATCCTTTGCATTTAAGGAATAACCCATTTACATGTAATATGCTCTCCATAGCTTACCCTCAGATGATCGCTGAATCCGATGATGAGTTGGAGGGAGATATCTTCCATGATGTCTCCATTGAGGAATTATTATATAATGGATTTTATTTCGATGGCTCTATACCTAGTATAGCCCAGCTTGAGGCCACGACTCCTCAAGATGAATTATCCAAGCTAACCTTGGAAGAATTACAAGAATTGGGCGTTTCACCCACCCCACCTAATTTTGAGAGAGATCTACACATGGAAGTAGAAAATGTCATAAAAATTAACATTGGAACCGAAGATAACCCTCACATAATCAACATTGGATCAGAATTGAGTCAAGAAAAACAAGATAAATACATTGCATTTCTTAAACAATATGAAGACGTCTTTGCTTGGACATATGAAGATATGCCAGGATTAGACCCTTCTGTAGTTATGCATCACCTAGTAGTCCATCCGGATGCTAAACCTGTTAAACAGAAACTTAGAAAAATGCATCCTAAAGTGGCCTTACTAGTCAAAGGGGAATTAGAAAAGCTCTTGAAGGTTATTTTTATACAAGCCATTGATTATGCTGAATGGATCTCAAATGTAGTTCCAGTAACTAAGAAAGAAGCTACCAAAGTTAGGGTTTGCATAGACTTCAGAGATATTAATGTTGCATGCCCTAAAGATGATTTTCCTCTTCCCAACATGGATCAGATCATTGATTTTACTACTGGGAGTGGAATGATATCCCTAATGGATGGATTTTCTGGTTATAATCAGATCAGGATAGCTCCTGAAGATCAGGCTAAAACAACCTTTATTACCCCTTGGGGGACCTTTTGTTGGAAAGTGATGCCATTCGGTTTGAAGAATGCAGGTGCAACATATCAACGAGCCATGACTTATATCTTTCACGATATGATGCATGATATTCTACATGATTATGTAGATGATATTATAGCTCGTTCCATCCAAAGAAGATGATCATTTAGATGACTTGAGAAAAGTCTTTGATCGGTTAAGGGAATATCTTATCCGACTGAATCCAGCTAAATGTATATTCGGAGTTAAGTCCGGTAAATTATTGGGGGTTATAGTTTCTTTACGTGGCATTGAAATTGACCCTCTCAAGATCATGGCTATCACTGATATGCCCGCACCCACAAATATATCTGAATTACGAAGTCTACAAGGTAAACTTCAAGCTATTCGTCGCTTCATCGATAAGTTGGCGGACAAAACAGGACCCTTTCTTAAGCTTCTTAAGAAAGATGTCTCTTTTCATTGGGATGATGAATGTCAGGAAGCATTTGAACTCCTCAAACAATATCTTCTTAAACCATCGGTGCTTTCACCACCTAGATCTGATCGCCCATTTATCTTGTACATTTTTGCTTCAGATTTTGCCTTAGGAGCTATGTTAGCTCAACTTGACGATGAGAAGAAAGAACGTGCTAATTATTACATTAGCAGAACCTTAATCAGTTATGAAACTCGCTATACAGTATTAGAGAAGTTATGTCTAGCAATCATATTTTCTACACAAAAATTATGCCATTATATGCTCAGTCAAAAAACGTATGTTATTGCTAAATTTGACCCTTTGCGATATCTCATGAGTCGACCTTATTTATCTGGTCGCACAACAAAGTGGGTTCTTGCGCTAAGCGAGTTTGAACTCATGTTTATAGGACAGAAGTCTGTTAAGGGTCAAATCATAGCAGATCAATTAGTCTGCTGCACCCTTAGAGTCTACCCATCCCCTCATCATTGAGTTTCTCGATGAATGCCTTAAACTAGAGGCAGACCATCCAGAGCAATGGTCCCTATACTTTGATGGAGCCCGATGCATGAGTGGGGCTGGTGCAGGTATTATTTTAATATCTCCATAGAAACATCTTATACCTCTGTCCTTCAAATTAACATTTGCTTGCACTAATAATACTGCTGAATATGAGGCTCTAATCCTTGGATTACGAGCTGCCTTGGCACTAAAAATTAAAAATTTATTGGTTTTCGATGATTCTCAACTTGTCATAAATCAAATCAATGATGTTTATCAGACCAGAGATGATAAATTACGTCCATATAAAGCATATGTCTTACAATTATTATCTTTATTTGATCAAGTTACCTTGGAAGCTATTCCTCGAACTAGCAACCGTGCGGCTGACGCTATGGCTGCAGTTGCATCTCTTTTGCCCTTGGAGTTAGATGATGAATATGCTACCATCATTATTCATCGACTCCAGGAACCCGCTTCAAATAAATCATGCTTAGAACCTTTGGATGTGTTTCTAATCAATGAAACTACTCCTGAACCATGGTACACTGATATATTTAATTTTCTTCAAAATGGGACCTTTCCTGAAGGTTGTAATAGCAACCAGCATCGGTTGTTACGTAGACGAGCAAGTCGCTTCATGATTATTGGTAATACCTTGTATAGGAGATCTTTTGAAGGCATCCTACTGAGATGTTTGAATCTAGAAGAATCTAGATCAGCTTTGAGTGAAGCCCACAATGGATCTTGTGGGGGACATTTTAGTGGTAGCGCCATTGCTAAGAAACTCCTTAGGATAGGATATTTTTGGCCTACCATGGAGAATGATGCACATGATTATGTGCGCCATTGCGACAAGTGCCAGAAACACGTTGACCTTGTCCATGCGCCTGCACAAGAACTATAGGCTATTTCATCTCCTTGGCCCTTTTCAAAATGGGGCTTAGACATCATTGGAAAAATCAACCCTGTGTCATCTGATGGACACAAATTTATCATAACCACCATTGAGTATTTCACGAAGTGGGTTGAAGCTATGCCCTTAGCTTCTTGCACTGGAACCCAAGTTTCCAAATTTATTTTTAATCAAATTATTTGTAGGTTCGGAATTCCTGCAAATCTCATCTCGGATAATGGAACTTGTTTCAAAAATAAAGATGTCAAGAAATTATGTCAAAAATATAAAATTCAACATCGTTGGTCCACTCCCTATTATCCTCAGGGTAATGGCCAAGCAGAAGCATCTAATAAAACATTAATCAAAATCCTCAAAATACTGGTCAATAAATCTGGTCGAGATTGGCACATCCAATTATATCCTGCTTTGTGGGCTTATCGAACTAGCATTCACACCCCCACAGGTACTTCACCTTTTGTTTTGGTTTATGGCATTGAAGCAGTTTTTCCCTTTGAATTAGAAGTTCCTTCTTTGGCTCTACTACTTCAAGATACTAAAGTAGGAGATGAATATCATGCTGGCAGACTTAGTCAATTGGAACTCCTAGATGAGAAGCGCATCAATGCTTTGGAGCATCTTCGTGCCTACCAAAACAAGCTTAAACGAGCATACCTCAAGAAAGTTCATCATCGATCCTTTGAGATCGGTGACCTTGTCTTAAAAGAAAATCAAAAAAATACTAATGCAACTAAAGATCTTAAAGGTAAATTTGAACCTAACTGGCTTGGGCCATATGTCATCACTGCTAAATTTGGCTCAGGAGCATACAGATTATCTACCTTAGATGGTAAAGATCTTAAAGAACCTATGAACATTATGCATCTCAAACGCTATTATGCATAAAATCTGGTCATTTCATCATTGTATATATTGTTATTTTGCATATTGTTTCATTTTCGTTATCCATATAAAAATTTCAAAAAAAATAGTAATAGTATTTATTCTTTCCATTCATAAATTAAAATCAAAATATAAAAACACTTCAAAATCATCAAAAATCTTCAAAAACATCTTTTATATTCGCACCTGTCAATTCTTGAAGTATTGCAGTTATATTTTCAGTTATTTTGGATAAATTAGCATTTATTTGGAATCCCGCACTTTCACACTCACATGGATAAATATCTTGATTTTATTTGGTATGATTATTAATCTCTCTTATATCAAAATCCACAGTTGAATTAAATAAAGTTTTTGAGCATAGAGAACTGATCTTGTTATTTACTTGAACCAAGTATATCTCTTCACATTAAAATGATTTCATTGCAAATTCGATATGATGCTACATAGTAGAAATGGTTTCTTGAGCGAAAAGTTTCCCCTGCTATCCTATCATGCACATGGTCTAGAATCTTTGAGAATTGACAAAAGGACAAGCTCACCCCTACCCAGAATAAAATCCCTTGCTCTACAGCCAATCCGAGCAAGTATCCCTAGCATAGGAAGAAAAAGAAAAGTCAAAGAAAATGAGAAAAAGAAAAATATTATTTTGTACCATCGCAACAATATTTCAGCATTATCTCAGTTCCAAGCAAAAATACAAAAAAAAAAAAGAGAAAGAGAAAAGAAAAAGCAAAAAGCAATAAAATCCCTTTCCCTACCCCTTGAAAAGAAAAGAAGGGTGAATGAGCTTGAATCCCTGGAATTCTCAATTATTCGAAAACTGTGAGGTAAGCCCCATAACAGGTGGTTTGTGCCCAACCCGCTTGGCCTTGGGTAATCCCTAGCGTGGTGATATGTCTGTCACATTAGCGACCTTATTTTGTATAGACCTATATCTGCTTATGGATTAGCTAGCTCTTGATGACCCGACTTACATAGTAGTCTGGTACGGTTACATGCATATAAATCATGGTCAATGAACACTTATTTGGTTAATTCAAATTACTTGTATCAAATTATCTTGCTCAAAATTGGTAAATGAACAATACAATTGCACACACATTTGTATTTGAGAGATTTTTGTATCATTATGATAAATCAAGATCGGCAATGAACTCACATATGCACATGAGGGTTCCTTATAAATCTACATTTGTCTTTGAGATAATTTAAAATATTTCTGCAACTCTTTTGGAATAATTTTTTCTTCTTATTTCAGAACATCTGTTTAGTATAAAAACAATTACATACATTGTTTTCAAAAATCCCAAAATTCTTTCAAACAACATATTACAAAATCTAGTAAATAAAGTCAAGTTTATATATTATTATTTTCTGTTTATCTCAAAATCAAAAATCAATCATGCAATAAAACTAAAATATCAATTTCTTCTTTGGATTTCGCGATGATGGTATAAGTCTATACCTATAATTCTATGCCTAGCGCAAACCATTGTTCTAATTTTATTTTCCCATTCATTTTAATTTATAAAAACATATGGCTTACATCATTATGTTACACAATTGTGCTTTAAAAAGAACGAACACATTTTTTTTTATTTCATTATGTCAACATTCAATTTTGCAATGATGGTATAGTTCCTAGGGACTTATTCAAAAAATTTATCACACTTAGGAATGTATGCCTAGCAAAAAATCATATTTCTTTAATATGTCATGCATAATATTTTTTATGAAAATCTGAAAACAAATCATCACCATCATCATTTTTCATCATCACAACCCAAAAGTCTTAAGACAGTCTCTTAAGCACTCTTTTACTTTTAACAATATTTCTATACTGGGATTAGCTTGACGACCTAGCGAGCGGCGACTCCATGAAATGGTCTATAACAATGACAATGTCCTTTGAAATTATTGTTAAAAGTCCCTTTTATTTTTCATCAAATCACCTCAACAAAACAACCAATTTATTCACATCAGATTATTTCATTTACAATTTTATGCCATGACATAAAAATTATAATTTATTTCCAAACGACATAATTACATGAATCATCAATCAACAAAATCCAAAATTAAAGCATCATACAACATATACACAAGTCATATCATCAAAAACAAGACCATTTTATATATATATATATATATCAAATTATGTACATCATATCTGGATTGGTATGCCACAATCTATACCCTGGCATACTCAATCCTCTCAAAAATCTATACAATCTCTGTGCAGTCTATAGTCAGCTAGTCTCGAGAAGCCCTCGAGCTCTCAGCCTCATCTCCTCTCCCACCCTGGCATGGAGGAGGTGGTCCCATAGAGGTCCGTGCTGTGTCTCGGGTCCTCACTGTCGATCGTGAGGATGTCCTCGTCGATCCCATCCTGATTGGTTCAGCAATGCCGGCTGGCAGTTGTACCCTCTGGCCCTCTGGAACCAGCTAGAAGTATACCCCCTGGTAGAACATGGTCTGCATCATAGACCGCACCAGCTCCTCCATGCTCGCCCCTCCGCTCCGAGCCCTGAGACGTGTAGCCTCATCCTGAAGTGTCTGCACCTGAGCCCGGAGGTGGGCATTCTCAGCCCGAAGAGCCGCCATCTCGTTGCTCTCCCCCACCTCGACACCCTTGCCCTTATCGGGCGATGGTGGCCTCTCCCCCTACTGAGAAGGGAATCTCTCCTCCCTCCTCCCTATCTACTATGGCCTCTATGGAGCCCGTGCCATCCTCTGGCATCTCTCCTATGGAGACCATCGTTGCTCTCTCCCATCGTGACCCCCGCTGCCTCAATAGCAGCCTGACATCGCCTCCCCATCCATCGCACCATGACGTGCATCGGACCCTATGCCCTCATCATCCGAGGAGGGTGGATGCCTACGTACCAGGCATCATATCCATCGGCAACCCCAACATCATCACCATCCACTGGCTGGATGGGGGCATCATCCATGTCCTGACTCCAGAACCGTTGCATGTCTGGAGCCCCGCTCAGTGTAGTACTATCCCGGATAGTCTAGGAGTACTCATAATCCCTGAGAGAAGGGATCCCCTGCTGAAGACCGAACTATCATAGAACTCGGTCGTAGCGGTGGAGCTCTACCTCTCCCCGCTCCATCCTCAGCCAGCAGACTCGCTTGATGCGAGCCAGCTCCTGCCCATCCTCTGCCCACCCTGGATGCTCTCTCCATGGCCTCCAGGTGATCTAGTCTAGGATGAGGTCATCTAGCAACCTCCGTGACATCGATAGATCTATCCGTTGTGACCCTCTCTGTAACCACCAATAGAAAACCCGAGGCCTCTCCCGGTCAACCCCTATCAGTGGGAGCCCTATCGGCCTCCGCACCATGATGTGCTCCCAGCACCAAACCTGTAGTAGTGATGTCAAGACCAGACATCGGCCTCCCTTGTATACGACCCCATGCAGGATCCTATACAAGTGGCATAGTACAAAGCTGCCCCATGCAAACCTATATCCGTGGTCTCTCATGTCACAGACCACATCTGAGAGGAGCCATGGTAGTCTGCACCCGCTCTGGTGGCACAGCAGTAAGCCACCTACTACCCCTACCAAAACTTGAGTCAGCCTAGATGCCCCAAGCATCTGCCTTAGAGACTCGATGTTCACTCTGCCCTTCTCCAGGGTGAAGCTCGGGTCTCCGCTCAACCTCATCATCGCCTGGCCCTGATTGGCCGTAGGAGTCATCAACCATCCCTGTATGGGGATCCTCAAGATCCTCCATACGTCCTCTAGTGTGGGAGCCATCTCCCCTATCGATAACCGAAAGCAGGATGACCCCGGATACCACCTCTCTGCTAGGGTTGTCAGTAGCCCCATGTTCGTCGATACTTGTGGCATCTCTGCCACATGCTGCAAACCGACCTGTGCTAGTCGGTCACGCTCCGCCTGGTCGAGCATGGCTATGTCATCTCTTAGCCCCCCGTATTTCCACTCCCGACTCTTTAGTAATCCCCTCTGCAAAACAAACAATAAAACAATAAAATTTATTAATAAACCAATTATTAAAATCAATTAAATGCAATTCAAACAAACTTAATTTCATCAAATGATGATATCATCCACTATTGGATGATATCATCCTAAATTGGGCAAAATCATCCTTTGTAGGATGAAATCGTCTCCTATTTCGCAACTTGGGGATCGCCCCTTGTTGGACGAGATCGCCCCTAGTTCGTCGATTTCGCCCTCAGACGAAATCGATGATCTAGAGACGATTTCGATGAAATAGGGACGATTTCGTCCCGACGTCGTCGACGGCCTAAAAATGGCCGTGATGCCCCAAACAGTCAAAATTTCAATCAAAAAATTGCACAAATTAAATCCAAACATAATTCACTAGGATTAGATCCTTACCCGTAGCCCGCATCGGACCTCTGTCGATCGGTGCGCTGTCTCAACCATTTTTTTCTGCAGAGCTCTAAAATAGTAAAAATGAATTAGGGTTTTACCCTATTTTCTTAATTTTATTTTAAATCAACAACTTTTTTTTAATTTTGCTTTTTCATGCTTTTACCTCAAACATTCGATTTGGGTAAAAACACGGAGGGGGCACCATAGTCAGCAGTCGAACGATTCGACCAAGAATCATCATCTAGAAAATTGAGTAAATTTTTGCTTTCTCGTAAAATGGGAAGAACTCGTCTTTAACGCATTTTCTTCAAAAAATTCGCTAAAGAGGGGGCAAAATGTAGCACCCTAAAATTGGCACAGTTAAACCTTAGTAAAAAGATAAAAATTTGAATTTTAACCCCAAACCGCCCGTTAACCGCTTGTTACCCGCTTCCCTTGTTTTTCGTGCCATTTTTAGGATTTGTTTTGACCGTTGGACGATATCATCGAAGATCAGATGAAATCATCCTAGATCTGACGAATTCATCTGGAACAGAACGTCCAGACGATTTCGTCCCAAAACCAAATTTTCATAATTAGCTTCTATTTCAACAACTTCTCTAACTTGGGCAGAAAGCGTGTCTGCGCAGTTAGAGTCTCCCCCATTGGAGATCTCCCAAATTGGGATGATCTCCAACCTCCTAACCTCTCCCTAATCCTATATAAACTAGGATTTTCTCAGTTTATCCCCCTGAACCCCCTAGCTGACTGATTTCCCTGCAAATTTAGTTCCTTGTGCCTTAGAACACCTTCATACTTTTGTTTGCATTGCGTATTTCAAGTTTTCTTGCAGGAATCTTACTATTTTTTAGTTGGAGCAAGCTTGGATCGTCGCAGGCGATTCCAGACGATTTCGGATGATCCTGTCGTAGATCGACGATGATCTCGTACGATTGGAGGTGATCTCGACTGTAGTCCAGATTGGGGGCAATCAGAGCCCAGAGTTTGCATTTTCTTATCGTTTCTCTGCATTTCTTTATGCATTATCTTAGTTTATTATATTTATGCATCCTGGAGTTCACCTCATTTAGTATAGATGCATGATAAAGTCAAAATAAATTGTCAAATTGATGCATTTCCTTTTAATTGCTATCTAGATTTATCATTTAGGCAAGTTTACTATTATTTCTATCATTTCCCCTTGCTTTTGCAGTTGCATTTTTGGTATTTTGTATCTGTTTCTGTGATTGCAGGTTTCTGACGAATTCGTCAGATCGTCGATGATCCGGTCTGATCTCAGATGATCGACTATGATCTGAGATGATTATGTGCAATTACAGATGATTACGTACGATTTGAGATGATTTGGACTTCTACAAAACTCAGAATCTTCATCAGACATCCGGAATCAGGTATGTTCTATTTTATTTAGCCTACTTTCTATGTTTAGCACTTACGCATGTTTTTTGTATTCATAAAAATCAGCATTGGCATATAGAATAGCTTAGATTCATCTTGGCCAAACCTAGGAATTGAATGATTAAAGCACAAAATGAACACATCAAACCTACTCTCAACCTAGGCGTGGAAACTGCCACTCAAAAGTTTCCTGGTGAACCCACCATCCATCAAAAATTCACCCTTATACCCCTCCCCCGAGAGGCGGGACCTTCAAAGGGCCTCTCAGTCCGAGGTATTGTCCCATCCTTCTCGCATCCCCCTTTCGGGCATGGATCCTATAGCTTGAAGGTAAGGATGCAAAAAATTTGGAGCGATACAACGAGTGAGATATGGAGGGTACACACTTCATGTCCCTGATCCAAGGTCTTCCCAACAAGATATTGTACGCCATCTCACCCTCCAAGATGTGGCACAATGTTGGTATGGTCTTTTGTCCTACCTAGATAGGTAAGACTATCATACCAACTGTTGAGCATATGGCATCATTAAATTCTCAAAGGGTGTAGGTAGACACAACAATATGAGATGTCGAGAGCCCAAGATGTTTGAGAGTTGTTGTAGTGATGATGTTGCTGGAAGAACTAGTATCAATCAAGACTCTCTTGTAGGGTGTTCCATTTACACATGCGATGATGTGCAAGGGGGATCCACCATATCATTTGGAACTAGCTTGAGCTCATCCTCCTAAAAGGTGATCACTGGTTTCATACATTACCAAACATGCCCCATGAAATTGTTAAAGGAGTTAGACTCCTAGGGTTGTAGCTCTATCACCTTGAGGATCTCCATTAGAGCTTCTCGATGAGGTGGAGATTGCTGAATGAGCTCATAGATGGAGATTCGGGTAGATGTTGTTCTTAGGATCTGAGCGAGCTTGCTCTTGATCGTGACCACGGGTCGAGGTGGGAGGCTCGGAACTGGAGTTGGAAAAGGCTATGATGTCGAAGGAGTGTCACTCGAAACCATAGGTGGTGCGACTGGACTTGGGTATCATATGTTCCTCATCACAATGTTGATCATGTTGATGTACCCTTACTTAGGGGGTGCATGATGGACCTCATTCACTTGTGGCACTGGCTTTGTCTATTCCACATGGGTAGGCAATGGGTCTTTAAAAACACCCATCTATTGATTGTTTGGCATGATAGGGTTATCGACCTAAAGGTCATTCCTATTGATCATATCTTGTACCAGATGTTTGAAATTATAGCACATCTGCATGTCATGCCCATTTTACCTATGAAACTTATAATATAGGTCTTCTTGGTATCCTTTGGGCTTTGGTGCATTTGGATCGATAGGTCGACTCTCAGGTAGATTAATTGCCTTAGTTGCACAAAGGCGCTCAAATAAAGAGTCCATGGACTCTGCAATGGGTGTAAACTATCACTTAGGGTGATGTTGTTGATTCTACCCTTGGTTTGGCTGATTATCCTTGTTATAGTTCCCAGGGGTAGCCTAATAATTAGGTTTCTGAGGTGGTGCTGGTTGCGCAAGCCCTGGGACACTAATGGCAACTTGATTGACTAATGCTAGCTTAGGTTATGTTGGGTTGTTCTTGGCATTCTTGTTCCACTCCTTCTTGCAAGGCTTCACAATCTCTCCCTCTTGAATCTTGATGTCTTCGATTGTTCTAGCTTGCGCTAGAGCATCTTCAAGAGTGGGATATTGTTGGAGTTGCAGCAACAAGGAGATCGACTTTAAGTAGCTCTTAGCAAAAATTTGAGTCAACTCCATCATGGGGAGTAAGTATGGCAGCTTGGCAAGCAATGCTCACCACCTATTGCCATAGTTTGTGATTGACTCATCATCAAATTGTTTCAACCCTACAAGGTCAGCTAGGGTCACCTTTCACTTGGTATTGAAGGTGAAGCATTCTAGGAATGCATCTATGAGTTGATCTAGATTGTGGATGCTATGCTTTAGGAGTTGGGTGTACCACTCCATAGTTGGGCTAGAGAGGGTAGTCAAGAATATCCTCAAAAGCAAAGCATCATTATCCTGGATGCCAAAGCATTGGCTCAGGAACTTGGTAACATGCTCCTGTGCATCTTCATCTCCCTTAAAGGTAGCCATATGAGGCATCTTAAACTACTCTGGATAGGAAGGGGTAGGTACTAAAGGATGGAGTGGTTGACTATGCAACTAGCGCAGAGTGGGCTTCTGGGACCCAGACCTAGAGGTCTTGTTCTCCACTGATTCTAGGTGCTCTAGCAATACCCTATATGCATCGAAGGATTTGATCTCCTCCTCTTTGCTTTGATCCTACGATGGAGGGCGAGGAACCTCAGGCCTATTATGGGGTGGTGGAATATCACCCCCTACCTCGATAAGGCATCTCAAGATATTCCACTTTTGGCTCATGCTCGGTGTAAGCCCCATAAGGCATCTCCTGAGCTGGCCTATAAGGAGGGGTAACTACCTATGGTGGGCACCCTATGTTTGGCCTTGGGAGGCAAGTCCTGATTCAGCCTAGGAGGTCATGGAGGTAACATTGGATAAGGCCTAGGAGACCTATCTTGAATGATAGTGGGTTGCCTCTGATGGACTTCCTATCTATGGGTACTAGGGGTAGGAACCCTCTCATGTAAGGTTTTCTAGAATAGCTCATTGGTTTGATGTTCAATCCTTTATTTTTCTATCTGATGCAAGTGGTCCAAGCATTCTTTGTCTCACCGAATCTACTTGAATTGTTCTTGGCATTCTGCATATCTTATGATCACTTAATTTATTTGTTCCACTGTGTAGGGCCTAGGAGGCCTAGCAGCATCACCCTAAGGTCTATCTCACTCAAGATGATCCGAGATATCAATCACGCACTTCCCTCGATCGAGGGTAGTCATGTTCACTTGAGGCTCAGGCCTCAACATGTGATCTTTATACTCTACTGATAGTAGAGGCACATCGTGCTTGCATAGTATACTATTCTTGAGGATAATCAAGGATCTCCTCATGCCTTCCTTCATTGATGAGGAAGGGAAGGGTTGAGTTGGCTCACCCTGAGCGATGAGTATCATACTCATCCTGGTACCTAGGCTGTTGTAGCCTATTAGGGTGGTGTAAGGGCGAAGTGTGATCAATTGGCCCTACCCAATGTGTGTACTCTTGCTCTTGCCCATAAGCGGGCGTGTTAGACCTAGCAGGCATGCGGATGTGTGGTACTGCTCTATCCACTAGCACCTCAGTGCGTGGTTGCCTTTCATCAAAGAAGGCATGTGAAGTGTCTAGATATTGGGAATATGCTCCCGAATTAAGATCAAAACCTGTAGGGGTGTCCCGCATAGGGCTCCCTTGTAGGTGATATTCTTGACTTGCTATTCTGGGACTTGGGTGAGTAGAAGGCCGCCAAGGAGGTATGACCAGGTCCTTGGGGCTAAATCGAAGATGACTCATGTCTCTAGGTCTACTCTCCATAATGTTCACCCTTGAGTGGGCTTGGCTATGGGTACACACCATTGCTATTCCCTACCAAACCCTAGATGATTATCTCCTTTACAAATTTCTTAATAAAGTAACACACAAGAATGGAAACACGCAAATAAAACAAGTGTTTATCTCTTTTAAGGATTATGTGTGTTCCCTAAGTTGTTTTGTGTGTTTAGATGTGTTGTTTGTAAAGAAGACCTTGTGTCACATGTTTGGATTTTGTTGGATGATATACTTGTGTTTAATTGGATTTCACCTGTATGCTCATAGCTCAACAATCGGTAATGAAAGTTCTAGTCACGTAAACCCACCTAAGTATGGAGATGAAACCCATACCCGATCAGGGAGCACAGGTCCTACCAATCCTCACCCAATACTCACTTGGTCAATGTTATACCCTTCGAAGAGAAGTACATGCAAATTTTCCAAGCTACGTCGGATCTTGGAGCCGACCTTGGCCAAAAACAAGGGTTCATGGGATTTGAGACAATGGGTGGAGATGAAAGCCACCGTCGTTGACCTCTACTAGTGGTTGGTGATGAAATCCAACTCACTAGCATTCAAGTGGAACATGGTGTGTGTGGTTCTTTTTAAGCTTAAAGAAAGTAAACAATGAAGCACTCAATGATATTTCACTAAATGCAAGGAAAGGTACGTTTTACTTTTAGAAAAGCTAGATAAAAAGCAACCTACAAGATGCAAACCCTAAATGATAACCTACCCATTAGGTAGGCTACAAGCAAGCAAGCCATAGAAATGCATTTCTACTTAGTTCCTTTTCAGTTTTTCTTCTTTTTTTGTTGTTTTTGCAATTATAGAAAAGTAAAACCTATCTTTCTACCTTTCAAGCAATCAAGGGAGGCAAGAAAAACCAAATTTCAGCAATTTTGAATAGTAGAAATGAAAACTGAGGGTTTAGGCACTTACCTTGATGGCCTATAAGCTTATTGTTTCTAGAATTTTGAGCAGAAAAGCTTCTATTTTGTGGCCATCCTAGGGTGGGATGGTGGCCAGTTTGATGGCCATCCTAGGGTGGGATGGTTGTGTGGCCATCCCTGGGTGGGACGGTCAGTAGTCCAGAGGTCATTTTAGGCCAGAACGACCAGTTCCTACAATAGAACAAAGGTAAAAATAAGGTCAAATATTTAACCAAATCAATAGGGATAGGGTCCCACCATGATCACCATTGAAGTATGGGAAAAATGGTGCACCTAACAATGCTAAACAAGATGCATCTATCGCTAGTGTTGAATAAGCATTACAAAAGGAGCATTCAAGTAAACATGATAAGATAAAAAAAATGCATGAAATGGAGTTATTCTTTATTTCATTTGATGGATCAAATCATGGTTACATAAATGTCCCCTTGAGGGCTCTAGATTGATACACTTGTTACAAAATGGTGCCCAAGGATCAAATCCTTTCAATAACTCTGGTGCACTTCCAATGTTCTTCCTCGTACCCACAATTGAAGTGGGTGGGCCTATGATGCCGCCACTTTGTTCTTTGATGTTCTGATCCTATGCTCCTTCCTCATGCACTGTAAAACCTGCACCTACACACAAGGAAACCAGATTTTGTCAATAGCAAGTGTGGATTGTGAAATATGCAAAAGCAATACATGCAATGAAAGGCTAGAAAGTGTAAATATGCAATGCGACCATCTAAAACAACTCCAAATGATTCCAAATTTTAGAGGCATGCATAAAATATGATTTTGGGAAGATATAATTGAAAATAGAATAGAAATTGCATCTGAATCCGTGTCGCATTCGCGGTGTACCTATGAAGCCTACAAAACCCAAAATGAGCAATTTATGGCCCTAAACATCTCCAAATAAAACCAAACTTGGATAATCATATATAAAATAATATTTAAAGAGAACCCATGTGAATAGATTAGAAAAATTGATCACATATTCATGTGCACCTTCAGATGGGCCAAGTAGACCTACAAAATACTAAAAATGTAATAACTCACTCAATATAACTCCAAATTGCATGAAATTTGAATAGTAGGTTCCTAGACTATCCTAGAATATGCCTATTTAAAAATAGTAGAAAAATAATGCTTCAATATATCACCATACCTTGCAGGGATGGTGGTGACTATCATAGAATGGGGACCATCCTGGGGTGGGATGACCACCAGTTCTGCTGATTATTTGCCACCAATTCCTCTATGAATTGGTCAAAAACCCTCTCAATAGTGTTGTCATCAAATTTGGTGGTGAAATTCACTCAATTGGTTTGGTTTTTCAAACTAATTGCGCCTCTTGAATCACTCGAGAACCTCCTTCGCTAGGTAGATATTTTGAGGGAAAAAGGCACAAAAGGGTGAGGGGAAATCTTGGCAGCACTTTGTTGCTATGTCTCAAAACTCCTCTCTATATTTTGGGTGGAAAATGGATCCACTTTATAGCCAAAGGAAGCCTATGGCCAAATGGGCATGCAAGGACATGCAGGGCAGGAGGCGCCATTTGTCCAAAAGTTGGCATGCATTGGAAGGGGAAGAGAATCTCCCTTTTTGGCCTCCATTCTACAGCATGTCATAAGGATTATGTGCCCTCAGGTCTGCATGCTTGAATAGGTGGGATAAATGGTAGTTTTTGGGTGCCATTTGTCCAAAATTTGACTTTTTGGGAGTCAAAGCCTATGGTCGTCCCACCCAGGGATGATCGCTTACGACCATCCCTGGGTGGGACGGTCATGAACTGTGACCATCCCAGGGTGGGACGGTCATGCCTATGTGGCCCAAAACCTCCCAAAAGTGGGGTAGAGCCTTCCAAGAGTGGTTAGGACCACTATGTAACCTCTGAGGGTTGCCCAAGGGGGCCATATGATGTCAATTAGCCAATGCTTTTGATCGCCTAATTGGATTGACATGATTTTAGTGTCTAAAGGTCGATTTTGGTGCTACTACTACTGTGATGCCCAAGGTTGTCTATGATATTATGGGTATGGATTACACGAGGAGTAGCCTAAGAGTGCTTAAAATAGATGGGACTCCAATAAAAATAGTGGGGGTCATCAAGGATATCCCGATCGTGTTGCACAAGATATCGTAGATCACTATAATTCAAGAAGTTGTGGTAGTAGATCTAGAGCCCTATTTTAGCATGTGCTTATCAAGGGAGTTCATTGCCAAAATTGGAGGCTATCTATCTCTAGACTATTCACACCTAGAAATCCCCTTCAAAGGAAGGAGGATTTAAATTTTTAATGAAAAGCCCTCTACCTTTCACATTGAAAGGATCTGAGAAAAATTGACTGCAATTTGATCGAAGAAGTGGAGGAAGAAGAGAAAGTAGAGTTGATGGAAGAAGCTCTGGATGAGCTTTACCTAGAAGATGAGTTTTCTATGCATGACTTTAATGCCATGATCGAATCTGACATTGGGTGTTATTCAATTACCAAGCCTAAAAAGGCTAAGGTACCAAGCGATCAAGACCCCATGGCCGATCAACTATGAAAAAAAAATTACGGTGCTCGATGCAAGAATGGAACCGGGGTAGGATTTATCCCTGTCTCTCCTTCAGGAAACCAAAAAACATACTCGTACAGACTCGCATGGAGTTGTACAAATAATGTTGTCGAGTATGAAGCCTTGTGTTTGGGGTTACGAAAGGTAAAAAAACTTGGAATAAAATAGTTTTAGATCTTCGAAGACTCAAATCATATTTGAAACCAAGTAACCAATAAGTGTGTTTCCAAGCAACACTATCTAAAAGCATATTGTAATAAAGTATGGGATCTTCTTGAGTCCTCGACTTTGAATATTTAGTCTATTTCATGAGAGCAGAATAAGCATGATTACATCTTGGCATCTTTTGGAGCCAAATGCTCCCCTATCAAGAACATAATGTAAAAGCTGAAGGTAGTAAGGGTGATCTACAAGCCTTCGATGCTATATAGAAATATTCATTGGTAGATCTTTGACAATTATGAGCAGATCATAAAAAAATTTATCAATGAAGCAAGCAATATTGAAGATAGAACTCTCAATGATGAAGAATATGAGGGCCTGATTCAGCTAAAGAAAAACCACATCCTGAAGGATTTAATCACCCTTGAAAGTTTTTTTGACAAAGACGATAGGTCCCTCAACCACAATATCAAGGTGGACGTAAGAGAATACAAGGAGTTGGAGTTAGAATCCAAGAAATCCATCAAGGTGGGAACTAATTGCATGACATTGGAAATTGAGCAAATTAAGACCTTATGCAAATAATACATAGATATCATCGCCTGGAGTTATCATTAGACTTGAAGGTGTATGAAAAGAGTATCTTCTAGCACACTATTGAGATACAAGAAGGGGTCAAACATTTTAGGCAAAAGCAAAGGTCGGTTAAACCAAAAATAGAAGTGTTGATGAAGGTCAAGCTTCTAAAGATGCTGGAGGCGAAGATCATTTATCCTATCAAGCACTCTTCTTGGGTGGCAAACCTGGTCCCAGTTCAAAAAAATAATGGGGACATCCACCTGTGCATTGAATTTCGAAACCTTAACCAGGCATCCCTGAAGGACCACTACCCACTGCCCCAAATAAATCAAATCCTTCACGTAGTGGCGAGAGCACAAATATTTTCTCTGCTTGATGACTTCTTTGGGTACAATCAAATATGGGTAAAGGATGAAGACCAATACAAGATCACCTTCACCATCAAGTGGGGCACTTTCACCTACCAATGCATGTCATTTGACCTCTCAAATGTTGGAGCAACCTTCCAGAGAGCAATGGACTTAGCCTTCGGTGAGTTGCTCAATCGCATCATTGTGATTTATCTTGATGACATGACTATTTTCTTCCACAAAAGGGAGTAACATGGTCTACATTTGCGGTAGGTGTTTGAGAAGTGCCGGGAGTTTAGAATCTCCATAAACCCGAAAAAGTCTATTTTTGCGGTAAAGGAAGGCAAGCTCTTGGGCCATGTGATATCCGAGAAGGGACTAGTTGTTGATCCTACTAGGGTAGAAGCCCTCCTCAAGACACCTCTACCAGTAAAAAAGAAGGGACTCCAATCCTTCTTTGGACATATTAATTTTATCAGGAAGTTCATTTCTTACTTCACCTAGGTAGTAAAGTCGATGACCAAACTCCAATGGACCGAGGAGATGAAGCAGGCATTTAGGGAGATAAAATAAAAAATCACTCAGGCCCCAATCCTAGTGAACCTTGACTACTCCAAGGATTTTATCCTTTATGCCATTGGAGAACCAGAGAGCTGCATAGCTATCTTGACTCAGAAGAATGAGGATGAGGATGAGCAGCCAATAGCATTCCTAAGCCAAGTCATCCACCCGCATGAGGAAAAGTACAACTTCATTGAGAGGCAAGTGCATGCGGTGATGCGATCGTTGAAGAAGTTTCACCATTTCGTCTCCCATAGTAAGAGGATAGTGTTTATAGTACACCCCAACGTTAGAAACTTCATCATTCAAGGTGAGCTCGATAATAAAAGGGAAGGATGGGTCTCCAAGATCCAAGAGTTTGATATAGAGGTTCGGCCCACTAAACTGGTCTATGGTCGAGCCTTATGCCAAGAACTCACCAATAGTACCACATCCAAGGTGATAGCTTGCCAATGGGATGATCCAGCATAGGAGAGAAATCTTGCAAATTGGTCTGTACTCGATAGATATTGGGAAGAAGACATGGTGGAGTACTCTAGTATTGGAAAGTGCCCTTCCAACCTCAATGCTTCATAGAGAATAAGGTTTAGGCTCCAATACTATAAATATGTGTTATTACCGAGAATTTTGTTTCATAAAAATATTGATGGAGTCCTCCTGAGATGTGTTAGGGGGACAGAAAAATAGAAAATCCTGGATGAGTTCCATTATGGAATGTCTGGGGGCCATTTTAACGGAAGGCCTATGGCCTTAAAGATAATAAAATTAGGCTATTATTGGCCTACAATTTTTGCTGATACCTTTGAGGTTATCCAAAAGTGCGATAAATACCAAAGGTACATCGACCGCACTAGGAATGCTTCTCTACCCTTACACCCAATCCAATTCGAAGCTCTATTTCAGCAGTGGGGCTTAGAATTCATTGGGGTGATAGATCCCAATTCCTCTATAGGGCACAAGTACATCTTGATAGCTACTGATTACTTTACCCGATGGGCCGAAGTAGTGCCCACCAAGCAGGCTAACCAAGATGTGGTCATTGCCTTTCTGGAAGGGTTGATAACCCATTTCAAGATCCTTAATGAAATAGTAAATGATAATGGCACCCACTTCACCAATGCCAAGATCTATGCATTCACAAGTAAGTATGGTATTTACCTAAAAACTTCATCTAATTATTACCCGTAGGGCAATGGTTTTGCGGAGTCCACAAATAAAAACTTGCTCATGATCTTGAAGAGAACATTGGAAGGCAACAAGCGAAGCTGGCATCTACTTCTAGACTTTGCTTTATGGGCTGACCGCATTTCTATCAAGAAATCAATCAAGACATCCCCATATTCCCTAGTATATGTGAAGGAAGTAGTGCTCCCCTCGCACATCGAGTTTCCCATGTCGTTGGACGGTGAGGATGAAGAGTTTGACCCTATAAGTGTTAGGATAGCCCAACTATTGTAGTTGGAAGAGGAAAGAGAGAAGGCCTATGAGGCTTTCATGAAACATGTTGAGACCACAAAAAATTGGTTCGACAAGAAGGACCTCCGATTGGACCTTCTAGGTTGGTGACTTAGTCCTGAAATGGAACGAGAAAAAGTCCAAGCCTAAAAATCATGATAAATTTGATGTATTCTGGGAGGGTCCGTTTCAAATTTTTGAGGTCCATCAGGTGAAATATTTCACTCTTCAATATTTGAATGGGTTTACTCTTATATTATCAGTTAATGGCCTTCATCTGAAGGCGTACTACCAATGAGAGGTAGTATGAAAAATTTTATCAAGCTGTGTATATATTTTTTTATTTCCTTGTTTGCCTATACATATTTGCATTTTTGGAGTATAAGTCTCTTTGCCCCCTTTCACACTTTTAGTAGTGCAGTTTGAGGGCCAGACTCCTCACTATTGCGAGGGTTGAACTGGAATAGAAATGGTGTTGAAGAGCCTAATTAATTTGTTCTATTTAGTTTGGTTTGTCCATTTTTTAGTGCACCAAGTATAAGAGGGTTAGTAGTTTTCAGGCACAGAAGGCCAGCTAAAGTATTTTTGCATTGCAAAGATGTTCATCTCACCATTTTTTAGTGTCGCATGGTAGAACAATTTAGTGCTAAGTAAGGCACCCTAGAAAGGAGGAGTTTCACTCTTGTTGAGGTGTGAAACCCCATGTTGACGCTCTAAGGAGCAAAATCCAAGTCAAAATTGAAGGTCAAATCGACAAGTCAAAGTCAAAAGCCATTTCACCCTTAGTAGGATAGCGAAATACAATTTTGGGGCTACCTTAGATGAAATTTCTTGGGTTTTTGCTCTAATAATCAGTGCCTTTTTGAATTTAAGGAATGCAATTCAAATTCAAATGTCGTTTCACTCCGACTTCCCAATGCAATATCTTTTTTGCAGTTACCTAGGCGAAGGCACCTTTGAATTTTTAGCAAAAGTGTGACCCAGTCTTGGAGGAGAAAAGGCTTGGTTTATTCCAAGGCTATTTCACCCAGATTTTATAGTGTAAGTCCTTTTCAGGGGTTTGATAAGGTGAAATAGCCATTGAATTTTTCAAAGGTGCACCCAAGAAGGAGAAATATGTGTGGGCCCTATTTTATTTTTTGTCCTAGTTGGCGAAGCGCAAGGTGATTTTGGGCCTACTAAGAGAGAAAACCCCTTTGAATTTTCTCACCCTGATGTCACTCCCAAGGCAACCGTTTCACTCCAGTTTGAGGACGCAACTCAATTTTGGAAGTTACGTGAGTGAACGGGCCTTTCACTCCACTTTCTAAGTGAAAGCCATTTTTTGGCTCCTTGAAAATGATGAAAACATGTTTAAAGTGAGGGGGACTTTTGCTTTCTACAATAGCACAGGCCCATAGTCCAAGATAATTCTCAATGAGCACACACCCTGAGGAAGGCATTTGGAGCCAAAAATCAAACTTGGATATTTAAAAAGGGGTGGTGCATCATGTATTCCAAGGAATATTTCAGCCCTGTGCAATAATTCATCATTAGAAGGTGCACTCAACACACTAAGTAACACACAGGAGATCCTCCACTACACCTTCAATCGCTTCAGATATTTACTCCAACCAAAAACCATTAATATAGTGTATAAATTTAAGGGCTATAAAAAGGGCCATCGTTGCATGTCAATTCAACTCAAATAAATTTTTGGAGGTTTTGCTGCAGCACTATTCTCTTGAATCGGAGTGAAAAAATTGTTGATAGAGTACACCATAAAGCAGTAGTGAGGCATTATTTCTATCATTTTTAGAGCAAGCACTTGGGCAAAAGCTAGGTCAAAATGGGAAAGAAGAGCACTGAGCCTAAGAAAGAGAAGGCCTCGAAGAAGGAGAGGGCCTCAAAGAAGGTGGAGGGTGGGAAGAAATAGAATAAGGAGAAAGTACCACCACCCCAACCTGAAGATAGATTGAGTAAAATCTAGGAATGTGCCACCTAGCATGGAGAAGTTGTACAATATATTTGAACTCATGCTCATAAAATTATCTATTGAAAGTGGGCAAATGAACACCTATCATTCCCACCAATACTGGTACCTGTGCCATCTACCCGGAGTTGGTACATGCCATTACCAAATTCTATGACCCTCTAACCAGGAATATTTTGGGATGCCAAAAAGAAAAATATATTCACCATATCTACCAAGGATATCTAGGAGTCTTTGCATGTGGGGAAAATCCCCCTGAGGACTTCATAGTCAGAATAATTAGCTATACTGATCAAACTAAAAGGTACACCAACATGGTACAAATGCGCCAGTTCATGGAGATGCAACTGAAGGAAAAGTCGAAGTTGCTCAAAGAATTGCTAGACATACCTAAATCCTTGAAGGTATTTAAACACCCTGACTTATACTCAATGCTGGCATGGGTTATGGGGTTGTCCATGGATGCGATAGTGTATAAGTGGAAGGTTTCACTTAACGAGTACATTTTGCATGGCGATTTCTACTTGCCCGTCACTATGAAGCTAGGTACCAAGCCCATATTTTTTGATTGGGTATAATGGGTGGTACAACAAATGCACTTCTAGCTAATCGATGTGCAAAGTGGGAAAGACATGACATTTCGACCCTACTCTTTTCTTGCGTGGTATTTCTTCTACCACATGCATAGCCGCTTTGCTTTCATTGACACAACCCGCATGAATGGAGAAGGTAAGGCACTCCCTGTTTATCAGTGGACTTAGAGTCTATCAAGATGTGAGTCCTATTATAATTTCAATATGATGTTCCTATATCTGGCCCTAGAGCTTATTTATGACATCTACAAGTGAGTTCCAAGAAATATGAGAGATGAAGTAGTGCAGGGGGATCTCGATGATGTTTTCCAGCTCACTTAGGGCCTCATTGTTAGAATCTACGGGTTTACTAGAAAACCCTTCCTATTGCCATACTACACAATGGAATACTTGTTTGCCCTCGAAGTCACCTGGTAGTGCGACTTCATTGATGACATGTATGGGCATGGGAGGAGGAAGCCACACACTTGCCCTTGGCCTTTCCACCTTGGCAACATGAAGGTCACAGTCAATAGGAAGAATTATTTTCTAGAATAAACATTATACAAATTTTGCTTAGTTGAGCTTCCCCAACGCTGGAAGTATGATCCATGGGATATCTTCATACTAAAGCTTGGGGCGAAGAGCTTTCATATTTTTTCACACCCAGATATTGTGGTCGAGTGCAACAATACTTCAAGGAATTATTTGGAGTGGCATGAGGATAGGATGATGTCATTTTCCCCATGGCACAACTTCTATATAATAGAAGTAGAGTATGACCCCTCGTCAAATCTAGCGCATGATCCTCATAATCAACTATTCAAAGTGGTGAAGGACAAATGACTCGATTGGTTGGATGAAAAAATTTCCAACTAGTGGATCATGAGGATCCACAACCAAAAAGAGTCATTTGATCTAGGTCTTGTGATAGACAAGAAACTTCTCCGAGGTATACGATGCAAATTGCAACACTTATCAACCTATCCTATTCGCTAACATCGTGCCTAGGAGTACACAAAGCCCTAGTAGGGTGGAAGACCCACTTGTCGAAGGGAAGGGAAAGTAGCTGCTCCCTAAAGAAGAGGTCACTCTAAAAAATAGGAGTGTTGTTGTAGTGCTTTTTCCCACCAACATCACAAAGAAGCCTCAGAATGGTACAACTCATCCCTTTGGTGTGAACCTTCTTGTAGCATCAACAACTATGGGAGGAAGCACTATAGAAGTTCCTATGTCGATGCATTAGGTGCATTAAATTCATTAGACACAACAAGAACACTAGGCATAAAATGAGATAAAGTTCATTGATATGGAAATAAAAGCATCAAACAAAGAAGGAGCAATGATTCCAATCATGCAATAGTTCACCACTTTAGTACTGGAAGTGTTCGAGCCTATAGGTGCGTTCTCTCTCTCTCCCCCTCTCTCTTATGTTCCTCTGGTAACTTTCCTTTTCAATGTCAAAACTCCAATTTCCACCCAAGTTACATTCGGCATCCCCATATTAGTCACTCCTCACCCCGCATCCTAGTTATTTTTCCCTTATGTTTGACACTTTTGCATTTGTGTCCAACACATTTGCATTCCCCATACCTTTCACCCCTACCCCTCAAGATTTTGTCCACCCAATTGTTGCATCTACTATTGAAATCAATCCTAGCCTATTATCGCCCCCATGCACCTCCTCAATAGTAGTAATAGTATCTCTTGATGTCCCAGCTTTGGCCCCTAGTACTTTAGTCACCGTTGTGAAAACCCTAGTGTCTCCCAAGGTTACCATAGTTGCTTCCTTGATTACCCCTAAGTCCCCTATGAAAGCTAATCCATAGTGATCTTTATTTCTCTTTTGTGTATAGGAACCAATGGAGATGGATTTGGAGGTCATTCAGGAGGGATTGATGCTTGGTGCAGTAGAGTTCCTCACACTGGATCAAGGGGTGAAAAAAAAAAATGTGCAGGCTCCAGACCAGACGGAAAGGAGGACCATATTCGATCCAGAGAAGATGCAACTCCATAAAATGGAGAAGGTGCCCAAGGTCCAAAATCCCCTGGAGGAAATGATTCCATTGGACTATTCCTTCCGGTATACAATCAAATATATGAAAACAATCAATGTAGCAGATAATATGGAGAAGATCCATGTTGAAATGGGCACCATCTATTTTCACAATGAGTATTACAAGACTCAATTCTATGAGGTTGAGTCTAAAAATATAGAGTTTGAGGAGACCTTGGCGTACACAAGAGCATAGCTAGAAGAGGCTCAGGCTAAATCTTAGTAGTTGCAATAGCATGTGACTAGCTTGGAGTAGGAGGTGGAGAATTACAAAAAATAATTTGAGCAACACCTCAAAGCACATCCAGAAATAGAATGCCAGTTGTAGGCTTTGAATGCTCAGGTCCAAGAGCTACAGGTCCAATTGATAGAAAGAATAGTACAAACAAAGTTCTTCACAAAATAACGCATCAAAGAGATACACTATCACTTCTTGGTAAACTTCAGAGCAAAGGCACATAAGGTGATAGTAGTCCTCACATTCATTTGGGAGGCCAAGTAGAAGGTTTCTACAGAAATATACATCATGAAGGATGCTGAGAGACACATTGAGCAATGCCTAGATTTGGTGATGAAGGCACAATCCTTTGAAAAATGGACTTCAAGCTTGCTCCTATGTGCCTTCTTGCTCGGTCATGGGCAACTGTGAAGATGACATTTTAGGATTACTTCAAAAAATAAAAAGAGCTCAAGAAGCGATAAAACTACTAGATGCATTCCAATAGAAAAGGCACATCTCTCTAATGTATTTTGATGCTCTCACACAACTTGGTTTCCCTAGCTTCACTGGCGAGGATGAGACTATTTTGACAAAGGAAGATCTTAGCCTAGTGTGGGATGCCTTTGAGGATGATACTTCAAAGATCGACAATTGGAGTGAGCCTATTATAGAAGCTCAGGTAATCCAGTTGATGGAAAAGTTTGCATGGATCAAGTCCTATTTGGTGGACCTTAGCTAGAGGGCTAACTTCATTGATGCAAATCAGCTTGAAACTTTTGAATACCTAGTTAAAGAGCTCCAAGACCACGCTCCATTCCAAGAAGAATCTTGGGCCCTGGTTGAAGCCACCTATGAATCAATCCGTGAGCATCTCCCACAAACAGAGCCTCCCTAGTAGCATGAGGACAAAGAAGATGAAGGAGACCAAGAAGAAGAAGAGGGCCATGAGCCCTAAAAGGAAGAGGAAGAAGTAGAAAGGGAGAGGTTGGAAGAATATTCTACTAGTAGTAGTGAGCACTCAAAAGAGGATAGTGATAATGACTATGAGCCCAATAGATAAGGCATGTGATCTTAACATTGAGGTGAGCTCAAATCCCCTGTGAGCAGCCAAAGATGTTGTCATTCCAGCAACATTGATCTCTCCTATAAATTTTTTACTATTCAAAAAATTTTGCTTCCCTGAAACTTTGTTCTTGTTGTTTAGAATGTATTTTCTCTTGCCTACATTTTTTTGTCAAGGTATTTTTGGCTATGCCCAAAGGAGAGTGCAATTTTTCCTGGAAACTCACCATGTGGGGCCTTCATCTTTTTTAGGGCGAGGGTAGTTTCACATCAGATCTCCAAGAGCTAGTTATCTTAAAGAAAAAGTAGAGTACAAGACCATTTCAGACCAAGAAGTAGTACAATTCACATTTGGATAAGAAAACGTAAGTGTGCCCAGGCTATTTCATGCTTGTGTGATAGTACAAGGTAGTTTCAAAACTTGGTTGGGCGAGCCTCAACTCCAAGAAAAAATTCTAAGTGGGCCAAAGTCTTTTCCCAGATGGAGAGCACAAGGCAATTTTAGAGCAAGAAGGAGAGAAAGCACCTTTGACCATTTAGCATACACTTGTTTGAAATGATGTGGGACCCATATCCTTTGCGCTCTAGTTTTGGAGCACAAAGCCTTTTTAGAGTATGCCAGGAGTGCAACACCCATTGAATTTTCAAAACACAATAGAAGTTTCCAAAAAAATGCTAGTGTGGATCAAGATGTTTTGCTCCAATACTTAAGTGCAATTCCATTTCGAGGTTAGCCTAAGTGAAACATCCTTTGACTTTTCCACCCTGGTGCTACTCCTAAGGCTCCAAGATATTTTGCTCCCATTTTAAAGTGCAAGGTAAATTCAAGGTAATTGGAAGTGCAATGCCTATCAAATTTTCAATGCCAACACTACTTTTGAGGCTTTGAAGTAGTTTCACCCAGTATTCCAAGCGCAAAGGAATTTAGATCCAAAAGGGAGAGAGATATACTTTGACTTTTCCATAGTGTAAACCTGCTCTTAGACAAAAAATTCTAAGTGTGGATAGGTTTTTTTGCTCCAATTTTTTAGCACAAATCATTTTCGGACCCAAGTAGGAGTGCTTAACCCTTTGAATTTTCTACTTTGGTGCCACTCCTGAGGTTGCAAGGCATTTTGCTCCACTTTTCAATGCAAGGCATTTTCGCTCCAATATAGTAGCGTAATGAACTTTGACTTTTCAACACCTACACTGCCTTCAAGATGCCAACCCATTTTGCTATAGTTTTGGAGTGCAATCCCATTTTGGTCTAGGGAATAGTGAAACATGGGTGATGCTTACATCTGGTGCACCTATTTCAGTCCAACCCTCCCTACCTCAGCCAGAACTCCTTAGAAGCACCTCTCATTGACAAAACAAAGTGCATCCTTATCCATATAGGCATACTCAGACTGAGAAGCTTCCATATTTGATGCCATCTAATTTTAGAATCCAATATTTAGTTCCAGCAAGCGAGGAGGTGGTGCCAACAAGTTAAACCTATCATCTCATTGAAGAGGCACAATTACATTCCGGTGAGTCATCTGATTTTAAGTCATTCCTCATTACTATTTGATGAGTGCTCTTTTCTCAAATCTTATATTTGATGCCACCGTGATGTTTTGTGGGTGTGCATTTATGTTTCAAGTGGCAGAATTCTCTATAAAGGCCGACAATTCTAATGTAAAATTATGGATGTTTTTCTAGAGGTTTGTTGTAACTTGAATTCTGCTATCAATATAGAGGATATTTGGCTCTAATTTTGGACTTCTCTTTATGTGTGTCTTCTATCTTATATTTCTATTAAACTCTCTACTTTATATGTGGTTTATAATTCTATATCTAGATTTGAATCCCGATAGAGGGTGAATGTTGGAATAATTCTGGAGATTGCACATGTTAGATGCCTGGTTTTAATTTTTGTTAGTTTTTTATGTTGAGTGCTATTGATTCAATGTGTAATTAAGTTATCATGTTGCTTGTCCATCACCCCTATTCTACTTGGCCTGAGGCCATATTTCCCATCCCTTTTAATCATTTCCATTTCTTTCCTATTCCTTAATCTCAATCCCCAAGTTAGAATAGAAAGGGAACCAACCCATCTCTAGAGATTGGCACGGGAGGCATTTCTTCCTCTCGGCCTTTCAATTTTGGTCGGGTCTAGGGTGCATGAATGAAACATTTCATACCTAAGGCAGATTATTGACCAACAGTTTCCCTATAGCGAGTCTATATCTCCTTTTGATGAAGCTAAAGATCTATGTGTGCTCAAGTCATCATCATGGTTTGCTCATAAATCATAACTCTTCAAGTTGCTCACAAATACAACTAACAAAGATCACAAATGGAAATGGAAGAAAGCAAATTATAAATCATAGATGGGAGCTAAAAAATGATGGATAGCAAATTGAAGATTGTAGATGGGCCAAAAATGGAACTCAATACCTCTATTTATAGAGGTTTTAAGTGTGATGCAAGAAATAAAATAAAATTCAAAACCAGGGTTAGGGCTCAAAAAAGTAAAGGCTGACTCAAGGGTTAAGGCTTTGAGGGAAAAAACCTAAAATGTTGAATTTGTAGTTGATCTAAGCTAACTATGAATCTGTGAAATCTAACCATTGGAGGTTAGATTAGCACAAAAAATAGCTTGATCGGATTCACAGTTGGTCTTGGACAATCACAAATTTGATAAGGATAGGAAAAAGAGTCAAACTAAGGTATGGGGAGCTCAAAAATTGCACTTAGCAACTTTGACAGGCTTATTAGACATCTAAGGGAAAATTGACTTATTTGGCTAGGTCAATTTTCTATGTCTACACCTAAATCCTCTTCCTCCTATGGTTCTAAGTTTATAAGTGGTACATTTAATGGAGGCTCCATAATTTTAAGAGTGGAAACCATTTAAGGGCCATTTGTAGCTTATGATTACCTTGTTTTTCTTGGATGGTGAGGTTCTTATGAATTCTCAACACCAATTCCTATGCGATTCTCCTTTATTTTCTTTAAAAAATCCTTGGGTTATTCAAAATGTTATGAGGATTTTTTTTTGTACAATAAATTCTATAGGATGCTATACCCCTATGCTTTCTACTTATTCATTGTTTTATAAATATTTTGTCTAAGTGACCCTAGGCTTATCTCTAGTTAGGTTAATTCTTAACTAATAGTTGAATTAGTCCATAGCAGGTAACTAATCTTCTTACCCTCCTAGACTTTGTGGGTAACTTCCTATATTGATTTTATAAGGAAGTAGGGCAGATTTGTTATTTTCCCATGGCATAGATGGGATATGATACAAATATGGTAAGAGAAAAAAACCATGGCATCATTTTTAAGTAATGTTCCTTAAAATATGGAGGAATTTTTTTTCTAAGGTGCGAGTAATGATGTTCGCTTAATCCCTTTTGGCATGAAATTAACCTCCTCTCCTACCCATAGGAATTTATTCATAGAATATGTGACCTCAATTTTGCTTTTATACTAGTGGTTGCCTTTTATTTTCAATATCATAGCTTCTACAATGGAGATTTTTGTGGTAATAACATTAATATCTTTTATTTTTGCTATGTTTCCTTGCATTGCCCTAAACAATTCAAAGGAAATTTTATCATGATGTGTAGTTAAGTGCTCAAAGTACCCCATCTAACCCATAGTTTCAAAATTTTGGGCTACTTATGGGTTTCTTCTAACCTTCTTTTAACCTACTAGTTCATCACTCTTTCATCCATGCTTCATGGTTATTTTGTTTCTCAATCAATTCCTTGTATAAATTTTCTCTTTATTTTTATAAATTTACCTCCACTATGTTTTCATATATGCCATATATGGCAATGAAACCTTGATTTTTTAAACCTTTGGGTACTTATTATGGAAATATTGTAGTATATTATTTATTCATAGGCTTGTGTTTCATTTACATGATTAGGTTGAGTTCTCTAGTTACAATTTCCAATGTCATAATCGTCAGTTTTGTCATTTGCAACTACACAATGACCTATATGTCTTATCATATGATAAGAGTAAAATTTCAATGAGCTATCCCACCATTGTGTTAAACTAACGTATCTATTGTTTATGTATCCCCTAGCTTAATAATGACACCATAATCGATGTCTATGAATCTATGCTAAGAACTAGGTAGGATTAAGAGGAGATTTAGGTAATAATTTACATGAATTACTGGTATTGTCAACTAGTAGAAACTCAAGGAATGGGACATATGGTTGAGAGTATGTGGACAAGTAGTAATTTGCATGCTTTTAGATACAAGGTAAGTGAGATTTTTACATTGTGAAAAAATAAGAAAAACTATAGGAGAATTTGTAGATAGGAAAAGGTATATACAAAGAAAAATGATAAATTCTTTTGTACATGTAAAATAATAATATTTATAAAAATTAGTAAATTTTACTTGAATTATATAAATTTTTGGTGGAATGTATGTTGAATTAAGTTGTGAGCATCAAGAACTTGATGAAAAACTATTTAAAAAAATTATTGATATTTTTCTAAGGAGAAATCAGCTAGCAAGCCTAAGCATCCCCCTCTTAATAGTGCCCAAAAAGGTTTTCAGTACCAAGATTGATTTTTTTATTTATTTTTTGTTACATTTGAGAGTTGGTCAATGCCACTACTAGTTGTATAATTTGCCTTCACTAGTGCACATGATATTGAGATAGAAGGTGGGTTGTGAAATCATCCCTAGTTAATGGTTTTTAGTAAATTCAAATTGATGACCTTTAACCAAAAATAATAATTTATCTTCATCAATTTTTATGTCTTGAACATTACATTATTAAATATAGTGTCAATTTCATAGGGTCCTAGCCAATATTGTTGTAATTTCCCTTTGAGGTCAACAAATTGAGAACCATAGAGTAGTGCTTAAGCTCCATTTTTTAATTTTTTTTCTTGATAAGCAATCATGCCACATGGGTCTCTGCCATTGGATTATTTTCATATTAAAAAGTGTTTGATTTTGGACCTCATCCAAATCATTAAGTTATTCCATCATATGCTTTTGTGCTTCAGAAAAATCTATCCCTAGCCTAAAAGTTGTTCTTAGAGCTTTGATTTAAAATTCAATAGGTAGGATTTCCATATTGCCATACACAAGATCATATTATGTGAGTCTCATGGTAGTCTTCTATATCATCTAGTAAATATAGACAACTTCTATATGGTTTTTGGCCCAATCCTTACTATGAATTTATGTCATCTTAGTGAGAATATTCTCAAACTCCTTATTTGTTACTTTCACTTGTCCATTCACCTGTGGATGATAAGAAGTGGATTTCCTATGGTAAATATCGTATTCCATAATAAATCCTTAAATTACCTTGGAAGCAAATTGTGGTTTTTGATTTATGACAATATCTCTAGGTACACCATATCATGTAAAACTTTCTTTATACAAAATTTTGCTACTTTTTCAATCCAAGAATTTTTTAGTGCTTTCACTTGTACCCACTTGGTAACATAGTTTGTGTATACCAAAATATCCTCTTGATTAAAATATGGATTAATAGGCACACAAAATTCAATCTCCATTTCTCAAATGGTTTGATTGATAACTATGGATGAAATGGCATCTCATCTAACTGGGTAGGTCTTCCTATGCATTGATAATAATCATAATGACCAATAGTAACTTGTATTTAGGATTTTTATAGTTGTCCTTCTACCGGTAGATTTTCCTCAATAATGATCATCATGACAATCCTATAAAATATCAAAAATTTCATCCTCTCCAATACATCATCTCATCATATGATTTGTTCTAGTCTTGAAGAATTATCCCTTGATTGAACAATAAGAAGCAGTCTATTGAATCAAATGATGACTCTTCTTAGGGGAAAACTACTAGAGTATTTTTTCTATAGAAAAGTAGTTTTAAAATCCATTAACTATGGTGTTATTATAGGCACTAAAAAAATATGTTCATCTAGAAATGCATTCTCAACAAGAGGATCACCCGAATTATTTAAAAGCCTAGAAATAAAATCAACAACATTATCCCTTCTAGAATTGTCAAGTAATATGATATCAAATTATTGTAATTGTAATAACCATCTAATTATTCTATAATTTAAATTTATTTTATTTCATTAAGTACTTAATTGCATCATGGTCAATATGCGCAAAAAATGAATAGTAAATAATATAATGGAACAATTTATGGATAACATTTACTATTGTATGAAATTCCTTTATGTTAACTATATGATTCAATTCAGTTCCTGAGATATTTTTATGAATATTATAATTGGCATAGGTCTTCTTATCTTCTTTTTGTGCATGAACCAATCCTATTTTTTTTATCAAAAAGCATTAGTATAAATATAAGAGGGAAGTTTCCAATTTAGATCTCTTGGGACTAGGGTTGAAGTTAGTTTTTCTATTAAGCTCTCAAAGGCTTTTTGAAATTCAAGTGTCCAAATAAATTTGACATCCTTAGTTGGTATAGTAAATATGTTAGGAACATACTATTAAGAATAAACTCACACATAAATATAGAAAATAAACATATATACTCACAACACACTATGAAAATAAATTGCAAAAAAGGAACAATCTCACAATAACACTAAATCGCAAGCCTCTTCAAGTGGGAAACCTCCTTCAATACTTCATTAAATTATGCAAAAAGATACATAAAATATTTTCCCTTATAGTTTTAAGGAATTCTTCTAACACCTAACTCCCAAGGTTGGCTTACATGCAAAATTCCACCCGATCTAGAATCTCCTACCTACAATCAGTTACATTCTTAAAAAAATGGTTACATAGAAGGGCATTAGTTGGCTAGATGCTTTTAATCCAAAACTATAATAAAACATTACAAAATATTAACATGGGTGTTACCCACATTCCACAAGAACTATTACATCAAGGTGTTAGGATGGGGTCCTGTAGACACCAAAATCAAGCGTAATAAATACTAATTAATTAGTACATTTAATACTAATTAATTAGTATATTTAAAATTAATTAATATTAAATTAATGTCTTTGCCCAAAGTATTAATTGTTTAATTAATTAATCTATTAAATAATTGATTAATAGTTACCTAAGCTACACAACCATTCGTCCCTCCTTAATGAGACCACTCACCCTTTCATCCCCCATGGCCACATCATCTGTAGTTTACACTAGTTCCACCTTCCATATCTTGTGACCAATCATCCACAAGAAAGAATCACCCTTGTTACACAATTGAACTCTAGTAACTTGAAATTGTACACATGGGATATTTTAAGTACACACTCAGTTCAACAGGGTCACTTAACTCAATATGCACAACATGCACATTCAGTTCAATAGGATAACTCAATATGCACAACATGCACATTCAGTTCAATAGGGTAACTCAATATGCACAACATGCACATTCAGTTCAATAGGGTAACTCAATATGCATAACATGCATGGTCAGTTCAACAGGATCAATTAACACAATATGCACATCTAATTCATCATGCACAACCATTTTAATGTGCACACAAATCTGGTGATAATCATGAGGTGAGCTTATCCTATTTTTGCAAGAATACATCCTCGATTATAAAATGAATGTAAAAGTGAAACATCAATTAATATCACTTAACTAATTGAGATCCTAGCTCATCCATTTCTTGTAGGAATTCTATAAATTCACCCCCTTTACCCTTATTATGATGAGGATGATACATGCATCAAAGTGCTACTAAAATCCTGAGGACAATTCAAACCCAAACACCCAAAGTAAATCCCATGTAACCATCCCCACCCTGTGCCAGACCTTGGTCATAACACCTTGTACTTTCATTAGTGAAAGGACACCATAGCCCATGATCATCAAACCCTGAATGGTCTTGGTTCATGATCATCTAGACCCAAATGGTCATCATCCAACCTATGTGCAAACCTCCAGATGTAGCACAATGCAACCTAACACATCATGACACAACCCAACATAACATAATGATAGCAAAAAAGATAATAACAATAGCAAAATAAGGGTTAAATCAATGTATGCTCTATTCATTATTGTCCTCTTATAGATTTCCATTTCATTCTACATATCTGGTGTTTAATATTGTTTGAAATTTTGGATCTCACATCAAGAGACCCGATAGGTGATACTGACCAGTTGCATCTCACTTGTGTGTAGGTATAAAATTTTGGAGCATCAGATCTAGATGCAACAACAAAATTTAGAACCTAATTGTATGAACCTAGATCAAATCTTGCAACCGTTTAGAGCCCAAAATATTAGAGCACACAACCATCAGCCTCCCTAATGGTTGACATCCATATATAGATCCATCAAACATAGACACCAACATAGATTTAGATACAAATATCTAGATCTAGCAAAAGTGGCAATCACGATAAATCCACCCTTCAATGCTATAGTGATGAAAGGATCGGGGCACCATAATTATCTATAAAAGGAAAGCTAATCTTGTAAATGCTTGGGTAACCCCTATGAGGATCAATATTGTAATCATATAGAACAAAAGCATACACAATATAATACATACACTTTATTGGTTTTATTTACTTGCTTTTACATGGTGCATCTTTTTATCATCTACAAGATGATGCTCATGGTGGGACCATTCCTCTAACTTTGCTATTTGCATAACATTTTAAATCATTCACTATTTTTTTATGATTAATACAGGTTTTATTGTTGCATTCTGAAGGTTTTTGATATTTTTGTGTTTCAGGTTTCATAGGGTTGCAAACAACACGCACAGACAAAATCGTCTAACCCAAGATGTCTTCACCCTACAATCATCTGACCAGGATTGATATCAGATGGAAATTATTCAACCCCAAATGGTCACAGGACACAGGCACCACCAACCTCTGATATTTGACACAGTGCAAGATCATAGGTAGGGGGATATTATTCCTTTCTATTCTAATTTTTTAGTTAGTAGTAGTCTTAGATAAACAAATTTAGAATTTTTTTTTGTGTTTTCTTTTGTGTGTTAAGCAATAAAGAGTTATTTTTCTTAGGATATAATAGTTTGTGATTTTTCCTTTCCTGCAAGGTTTAAAATTTACATCACACACTACATATTTTGCATAAACATCAATAAGTTGGATTTTATAACCAATCGTCGATCGAGACTAACAATGTTGGAATTCACCTCCTTCCATTGGCTCACCCCATAGATACCGTAATAGCCCCAATGAGTAATTTTTAGATTTCATCACAAGGAAATCCTCCACTCTTGAGGATATCTCAGGGTGGGTTAGGTTAGATACCCCTTTGTTCATGGGGTTTAATAATTAGTGGACCCATAGTTATCATTATTGTCCAAGCCCATCCGAGGGTGAAGCAAAAGCCCGGCTGGGCAAGTAGCAAGACCTAGATAGCACAACCCCTTTCAGGAGGGTAATTTGCACCTTTAGGTTACCATAAGCTATAACCATCTTAGGAATCCATTTCAACCATTTTTATATAATTTCTTGTTAAAGAAGTGGGTATCAACACACCCATTAGACTACATTCCACCACCACATAAGTAGTTTTAGGTTAGGTTCATCAAACACACAAAACAAAAAAATCAAAACAAAACAAAACAAAACTCCAAAAAAATTCAAAAACACAAAAAGCAAAAATAGCTTCCAACACATTACACAAAAACATCAACTGAACACTAGCACACCAAAACAAAGAACATTGGAACTATTGTTCATTTGATTGTTTTTTTGTGTAGATAGATATATACACCAAAACCATCACCATAACACCACCAAACCCATATTCCATGGTCTTGATTCGAAGTCAAGTCCAAGCCCAAGTTGTAATGAACCAATCTGGTTAGACCTCCCATCCATCCATTGCTTCTCTAGCTCAATAAGAGGTATCCTCACAAACACCCTAAGGTACCTTGTTCAGCTACACCCATAAAACCACCAAAAACCTTCATGAGACACATAACTCGAGTACAACTTACTACCACATCCTTATCAACATCCCTAAATCCATTGGTCTAAGGACACCTGTGACCCCAAGCCATGTCAACCTCATTGATGTTGATGTTGCACAAGCTCTCCAGGGTGGCCATATCCCTCCACTAGATTCACCATATCCATTCCTATTTTCATTGACCATTCCATCCTGTTTAGTCTCTCCCACATCCCAAAAGTAGATGTATACTCATGCAACCTGCCCTACTGAGCCACATCTTGAGTATGGCATGACCATTGAATACTTCCCACTTGGGGTTCTAACCTCCAATCCAATGTAGGCCATATATCACATCTTTGGATCTAAACCAATACCACTAGGTCTATGTTAATGTAGTATCTTGTTTGCATGTACTCCACCCACCTCATCCCTCCACTACAACTGCCACCCCAAGTTCCAAACCACCCAACTTCCATAATCATCCAGGAATTATTATTTGCACAATATCCATCATGGGCCACTCGACCACATACCATATAGGCTTTAACACCTTTGTAACAATACTAGAAAAAATCCACCCAACCACCAGAGTCTAAGACCTGTGACCAACCTTCACCCCAATAGTACCAATAAATTTCATTACAATAGTACTACCAATAATAACCTCCACCCATGCAATAGTACCAATAGCTTCCACCCCAATAGTACTAGTAGCTACCATTACAACAATACTACCAATAATAACCTCCACCCATGCAATAGTACCAGTAGCTACTATCGTAATAGTACTATCACAAAAACCTCCAACCATGCCACAAGATCAACAACATCCATCCACTTAATAGTACCAACAACTACCACCACAACAGTACTACCAACAACCTCCACCCATACCACAACATCAACAAAAATCACCCATCTAATACCAATAACAACAACTATAGCAACAACCTCTACCCATGACACAACATAAACAACAACAACCCATCCAATACCAACAATAGCAACTATAGAAACAACCTCTATCTATGCCACAACATCAATAGCAACCACCGATACAACACCAATACCAACCACTACAACATCATCCTCTAATTAATCTACATCATCAACAATAATCCTTTCAACACCAACAAGTCATCCAACATCAATACCAACAACAAACCATACAACATCAACAACCACCCCCTACACATTACCAACATTTCGACCAATATTCATTGATTTACCCCACATATGCCTATCACCAATATCCATCTTCAAGTTTCCAAGTTGGCACATCTCATACAACCCTCCCAGTCACTCTAGATAAATTTCAAATGTTGGCTAACAAGGTTGACAGTTTTACATTACAAGTTGTGGGTACTGGATATCAAAAACCAACACTCAATCAACTATAGAACTATCTATTCACCCTTTGATACCATCATTGTCATATCCTCCCCTGTTTGTAATACCAAAATTCAAAAATTCAAGGGGAAGGACCCCCAAGATCACATAAGTTCATTTATCAATGCATGCTACCTTATCAAAGAGATTAATCCCTCATGCTTTGCACATTCCTACTATCCCTTGGGGAGGAGCCTTAGATTGGTTCAACCACTTGCCTAGGAACAACCTATATAATTTTGAACAATTGGTCAACCTATTTCTGGAGCGTTTCACCATCATTGTTAAAAGGAAAATGACACTCACTAATATTTACATTTTTTAATTAATTTGATGATGAGTCTATCTTAAATTATGGTGTATGATGGAGAGATTTAATAATAAAAATCTCTTTTTCTCTCCCCATCACAAAGCTAACTTGATTATTCACAAAGATTTATTCAAAAAAATATCATTACTACTACAACTCCAACAATATCGTATACTAGAGGAATCTTTACCACAAGCTAAGACAATTGAGGATATTAAAATCCAAGAGGGCAAAATAAATCTCAAAAAGAAATAATAGCCAAATAATAATTCCAAGGGCACTTCAAGCAACCAATCAAAACCCAATCAAGTTAATTAGGTGGTATTGAGCACACCAAGCATACCTAATCAATGACCATATCAACTGTAGTAGGTGCAACCATAGCAAGGTCAATATCCATCACAATGACCAACATACCATGACATGCCATCTCCCACCCAATTACAAAACCCTCAGATGGACAACCACCCCAAGAATCCTACAAATCCCCCATGTAATTTCACCCTACTTCCTGAGCCCTACTTGACCATCTTTTAATGACTTTATGAAGCACAGGCAATATCATTGCTAGAAGTAAGACCAGAAGACCCCAATAAGCCTAAACCCACATCATACAAAGAATATAACCATTGTGCTTACCATAGGTTATAGGGTCATGATATCAATTATTACATTTATTTCAAACATATGGTCTAAGAACTTATTAAAAATGGGGTCACTACCATAGATAATCCACTCACATCACCCAATTATAACCTCAGTATTTATCAATATCCCTTGCCACAACACATGACAAACCAACAATTTCATGCACCACCAACTACAAACACCCCCCAAACTAGGTAAACCACATCAAAACTACCATGCAGCATCACAAATTTGTAGGGATGATCCACATCATTACTATAGGCCCAAAAAGACCACATATTTAGGAAATTTTGTAAAATTTTCTAAGTCCTAAAGATTTCTCTAAACCGCAACAGTGACTTAGCGTAGGATGTTCTACGTCATGGTCAACTTAGTCAAAATTACACTTTATAGTTCTTAGATCGTGGCTCAGAGTACAAAAGGAGGAAGTGGCTTACGATAAGGTTTTTACATCGCATGACCTAGAACTTGGTTTTATGCCACGGTTAGTGTAGTCAAAATCAACAAATTTGCTATCCAAATCATGGCTCATAACATGGTTCTATATCATTTGATCCAGCACGTGTTCTACACCACATGATCTATCACATGTTATACAATGTGGTCAAAATAGTCAAACTCAATAAGTTAGCGATTTAATTTATGACCCAGAACATGGTTCCATATCGTGCGATCTAATGCATGTTCTACACTATAAGGCTTAGTGTATTTTTCTATGCCATGGTCAACATTGGTCAAACTTTCAAGTTGGTGATTTAAATCATGGGCTAGGACACCATTGTAGAACATGGTTCTACACCACGGCCCACAATAAAAAAGAGGTTATTAAAAAGACCAAAGGAGCGGTATAGAACATGGTTCTACATCATGCAGCCTAGAACACAGTTTTAAAGGAACACAACAAGACCCCTTTGCTCCAACATGCGGTCAAAGTAGTCAACATTTTCAAATGAGAGTTTTAAGGAGCAGTCCAAATCATGTTATACACCACTAAGGAGTAAGAATATGGAGAGATATGATTGTCTTTACATCGTGGGATGTTGCAGACCGTGAATGAGCATGACAATATTCTAATGATCTAATCTCAATCGTTCGATAGGAGATCAATGACTCACATGCAATATGGTTTGATTCACATATAAAAGTAGGATTTGAATTTGAATAGAGTAGCAGACTATTGTTCAAATTTTTTGAGCTAAAGCGAGGAAGAAGATGAAGTGATGGATAATTAAGAATCATAAGTTGATTTAGTTGAATATCTACAATAAGATAGCCATAGCAAGAATGAGGGATGGTCTTGATTTCAGATTAACCTAGTCTAGAGTTGGAAACCATGAAAACTGAATGACTTACAGAAGCCAAGTTATAGAGGAGTGAATGATCGTACTACTTTCTTCTTTATTTTAATAAAATAGGAGGCTATCACCTTAGCATCTTGCTAATCTGGTATTTCAACTTCCTTGCAATATTCACATTCTTTCAAATATTTTAAAATATGTAAAACTATAAATAAAGGTAAAACTCTCACTTTCAAGGGTTGGATCTAAAGTGTTTGCTTTCCCTACTATGTATACTTTCTACAAATCAATAGAAGGAGCATTATTTGGATGTTTACCTTAGACTCTAGTATTCTTTCTATGTGGATTATCAATTTTGAAGTCATTTTTACTACTACTATTATGGTTAGTTTATTATGTTGATATTAGATTGCTAGCTCTAGAGCAAATTGAAAATGTTTCATTTCTAGAATGTATGCTTGTGAAGAATTCTATTTTTGTTAATCTGAGTGTCAATCTAATTCTACTATTTGGATTATTGATGTCCTAGATGTTTGAAATAATTCTTGAAGTTTGCATATGTGCTTTACTAATAAATATTACCGAGTTTTAAATATTGTTAATCACAAACGTTGTCTATTGGAATTGAGTTATCGGAGGTCCCGTGTAGATGCCTATGCTATTAGCTTTATCCATCCACTATTAAATCATTAATTTTCTAACCCTAATACTATTTTTATCCCTATTTTTATATATATTTAATTGAGCTTAAATGAGTCAACACTCAAATTAGTTGGTAAGGTATATCAACCTACTATGGAGGTTGGGTTAAAGCATTATTTAACTCATCCAATGTTAGTATTTGGGATGTGATTAGTGGGTGCACATATTTCAGATCATTGTAGATGAGAGTCACAGTTTTAAGATTATGTTAATGCCAATTCAAACCCCAATAGTTTTGGCATGCCTGACGGGACACTGTTTACAAGAACATTCGTTCACCCATTAGATTTCATTTTTATTTTTCCTAGAGGAATCAATATTTAGTGGATTGTCTTGACCTCATCAAGTGGTGGAAGCAAATTCAATTTGCAACTACCTAAGATAAAGAACCTAGGAAGCCCTATCAATAGATGATTCTTTCTTGTTTACTAGGTCATCTACTAGAATTAATCAATAACCTATTCCATTCTTTGAGCTACCACCAAGAAGATCTAGGTATACAAGAAGTTTATCTCTAGACTCACTCTTTGAAGGAATTCAAATACCATAAAGGAGCCATTTCATCCTACTTCAAACTCCATGAAAAACTCCAGTAAACATGGCTAGATAGCAAAACATAAACCCGAATCAAGATCCAAAAAAATACTCTAGTTGGGATATTGTTGGTCCTTTAAGTCTTGTCCAAATGCATGATATTATCCAAGCTATATCTAAGGCTATACCTGCATATAATGGTTTAGGTAAAACTGCTTATGAAAACTATCAAGATATACTAAACTTAGTAGCCATACATAATATTAGAAATAAATATATGATCGTTAGGATTCTAGCCCTATCCTTTAGAGAAAAAATTTACATTGGTTTAGAACCTTGGAAGACAACTACATCACTTCATGGGCTGCATTAGTCAGGCCTTTTGTGAAATAATTTAATGAGTTCATTGATACTTTCTTCCTCCTAAACCAATCCACGTCTATGCAAAAACATTAGCAAGATTTAGTTTCTGATTTTAATCTAAGATTTAGCAGAACATTGAAAAGGATACCCCCTAAAGCTAGACCAAATACCTCCCTTGCTTTCATGTACTACATCAAAGCTCTTCAGTCAGACCTCAGGCTACAAACTCAATAATCAAGATTATCCACATTTCCTCAAGAATACAATGCAACTGTATAAGTAAAAATATCCTAATTAATGTAGGGAGGCTACCTCCAAAGATAGTCAAGTAAAAATATCCTAATTAATGTAGGGAGGCTACCTCCAAATATAGTCATGCTATATTGTTATGATATAGATCCACCTTATTTGTCATCACCACTCTTCCAGGTGGTCCCAATTCCTTCTCCCAAAACAACACCTACTTCAAATATTTTTCCACCACTCCCATATCAAATTTTCCAAGAATCCACCCTATTACTTGACATTCAGAATACCTTAAAAACAATCAATAACAAGAGGAATTCAATGGAGAAAAAATATATGGAGAGGTCTTAGAAAAGAAGTTTTCCATACATTAACAGAGATCAGAAGCTTGGTACTAGTAATAATGTAGGGGCCGGGGTTAACACAAATTAATAATATCAAGAGTACGCCCTTGAGACTAGTCTTGTGATGAGTGTCGTTAATCCCATAATTTAATCTCAATGATTTATCAATCCGGGGTGGTGTCCAAGGTTGTCTACAATAGAAGGTTAGGGCAGAGTACAATTCAAGAATTCAGATTTCAAGCATTTATTGGGTGAGACAGATTTGGTTTAGCCTTTTGGTGTCACACTAAACCTAATATGTAGAATGAAAACTTGCAAGAAATAAAAACTAATTCTAAGTTCAGAAAATTAAAGTTAACTACAAGTGCAGGAATTGAAATTGCTAATTACTTGAGAATTGAAATGTAAATTGAAAATTGCTAAAATGAAATCCTAAATTACACTTGTAGAATTGAAACCTAGTTTACTCTTGCAGAATTGAAATGATGCTAAAAACACCTGTCAATGCCCTGCCACAAAAGGTCGTCAAGCTTCTGCTACAGGAATTGACAGTAAAATGAAATCTACTAGAAATTGAAAGTTGCTGAAACATAAAAACATGGAAAGCAAGGGAAACAAGGGAAAATAAATGTTTAATCTAATTTTTCAGCTGACACACATATTGGTTGTACAAAAACATAATGAAGAAAACATAAATAACATAATACAAAATTAAAATAAGAAAATAAAATCTAGCAAGCAATCTGTTAATTCTTCTGAAGCAAAATTATAGATTAAAACTTACCATAAAATCCCTCCTTCTAGATCTGAAAGTGGGCCCATACTTCCTGATCTAGAAGGAGGTGAAAATAACTCCTTAACTAATTAAAAATTAGAACAAAATTTGACAAAAGAACTACACTTTTATTACTCTAAAAATAACATTACAGTTCTGTTGTTGCAGACTGTTACAAAGCTGAAAACTGCACTTATTTTTCTACTGCTTATTCTCTCCCTAAGCTCAACCGACATGGGAGATATATTTTATAATCATCTAAAACCTATTTACACACAAAAATATTCTTGCAAATCAACTCCTATTATGCTACAGTTATTTTTGGGTTTATTCTAGGAGAGGATTAACTGCTTCAATTGATCTTTTCCATGAGCTGTAGCTTTTGGTTGGCAAGGACGACAGGGACAGTTGTAGGATACTTTCCCTACATCCTCTCAACATTCTTTCACCTTTTTCCACCGTTAGAAAACCATAAAAATTCAAATGGAGTAAATTCCCCTATCATTTCGAAGATAAGCAAATTCTACTCATTTCGAAGATAAGCAAATTCTGCTCATTCCGAAGATCTTCGGAATAACTAGTTGTAGGTGCTCTTCAGGTTATTTTGGCTACTTCCTTCAAGTAGATAATCTATTTCAGCTCTCAGGAAGTGGTTACAATTGCCTTCAATCTTCTCCATGTGTAAATTCCATGCTTTGCCATTCATTGGTAGTTGGCTGGAATTTACATGGTAAACTGCTGCATTTTCAGATCTGCTACACAGTTGTAAAATGTTGGCATTTCTTCAAGTTCAACAAATAAACATGGAAAAAATTCAAATATAACATGAATAATACATCAAGTTTCTACCAAATTTATACACTTTATTCACCAAGAACCATGCTGAAATAGTTCAATAGTGCTGCACAATTGTCCTTGCTCTATTATACCCTATTGATGCCTATTTAGACCATGTGAGAATGCTTCTAAATAGGTCAAATTTCTTCTGTAGTCCTTATGAACTTATTCAATCCATTTCCTCATGATTTTCTTGACATATTCAAGGTGCGCCTTTAATGTAATAGCTTGCTATTTTTTGTATGCTGCACAATTTTTCCAACTATCAAAACATGCCCAGTTGCCCTTTTGGAGTGCTCATAACTTGTGCCTCGTAACTCCAATGTATACCAAATTTTATCCACATGTTCTTGGTTGTATGAAATTCATTTGGTTCAATTTTCAGCTCTTAAATATTCAGGAATTGCTCCCAGCATTGTTGTCAAGTTGGCCTCTAACACATATTTTCACCAGAATTTCTAGCTATCAAAAAGTGTGAAATTGCCATTTTGCAGGCCCCATAACTTCCATATTACCTGTCCATATGCCCTAAAATTTGGGTCATGTGTTCTATCTACTATGGAGTACTACTGGTATGAATTTGGTACCTTAACTCACTTTGGATCATTCCCAGTAGATCCGCCAATGTTCCCCTTAATGCAGATTTGCACCTGTTAACAGCTCCAAAAAAAACTAAGGCATGAACATGATGTAACCTTCATAACTTTTTATCTACAACTCAGATTGACTTGCTTCAAAAATAAAAGTTGTAGTTCTTGATGAGAGGAATTTTTTCATACCATCAGAATGTAATTTTACTATAGTATGACACTAGAATTGACATGATACTCATTTTTGACCTTTTACAAGTATACCTAGATTGTGTTGACAACAATGACAAAACATCATAGGGCCTCCTTTACTCAACATACAACATTTGGCTAATTGAAACACATATTTTATTTGCTATTTAATCAAGCAAAAACTAGTCACAAAATGCTGAAAATAGTCAAAAACAGAGATATAGTGTTCCTAACATAAAATCATGCAAACACTTAACAAATATATATTCTAATCAACTATTTGGCAATTAACTTTGTCATGTTTAGTAATATGGTAGTCAAACATAGTGTAAAAATGAGGCATTTTTAGGCCTCATCATCCCCCCAACTTGAACTGATGCATGCCCTCATGCATCCTAGTAGGCCATAGTAATATGTTGGTTTTATCCTTGTGAAAAACATCCTTTGCCACCTACTACCTGAGAAATTTCTCCTTGCTGCACTACACCAAGCATTTTGCAATTTAAGCACATGTATTTCACTTTTCTACAACCTTGCAAATTTTTTCAATCAATTTTTTTCAATTTTTTTTATTCTATTCTTTTTCTTTTCTTGCATATATATTTTTTCATTTGCAACTTGCAACTTTTTGACTTCTGCACTTTCATCCTTCAATATTGCAATTTCTGCAATTACTGCAATTTTAACTCTTTTTTTGCCCTTCTACAAGTTTTAGTGTTGCAAGGTACCTCTTAAAGGCTTGGTATCATGTGATTCATCTTGCAATAGCCTTATTGTGGAACCATATTTGGCAGATGCACTACTACTGGTGGAATTTTCTATTCTTAACAACATTTCAGCCTAAATGCCTATTTCTATTGTTTGCACCTTTTGAACAAAATTGATAAAATTTTGATTTTGAAATGCTTGAGGGATGTACTTACATGTGGTAGAGCCTTAGGAACCTCAATATTTGATGTACCCTACTCTTTTTGCTATTCTACAACATTTTTCAGCAATTTTGGTACAATTTTCGCTTATTCCGAAGATATGCTTGTTTATTTCGAAGATGCATCAAAAAATGCAGAAATGACATATTTTTCAAAATTTTGCTACATATTATGTTGTGGAACCATCTTATAGGGTGTGTAAGCATCCCATAATATCAAAAATTCCTTCTCCATCCTTTTGTTTACTCCATGTCTATTTTGTTATTTTTGCACTTTTGAAACAAAATTGAAATTTTAATCTTTTTGGAGGGATGTACTACTTGTGGTGGGATGATTTTGAGCTTTAGGAACCTTAATATTTTATGTGCCCTACTTTTTTTGCTATTCTGTAGCATTTTCAGCAATTAATTTTTGCTTATTTCGAAGATATCCTACTTATTCCGAAGATGCATCAAAAATGCAGAAATGACCTCATATGCAAAAGTTAGCTATAGATTCTATTGTGGGCCCATATCTAGTGTGTATAAGCCTTCCATAACATCAAAAATCCTCTCTCTATCCTTTTGTTTAGATGTTATTCTTCATTTTGTATATTGCTATTTTATTGCAGTAGTAGTAAAACATAATCTTTAGGTGCATTTTCCATTCTCATAAAAACCACCCCCATAATTTCATGCAACTAAGGGCGTAAGGGGGTGTTTCTTGACATTTTGAACATGTTCCATTTTCAACTTGCCAATATTGTATGAATAGTTTTATGCCAAATACCGATTATCATACACTAAATGCTAAATGCTTACTATGACTTAAATGCAAGAAACACATACCTTGTTGTCCTGAAAATTGATCATGCACCTTACAAGTTGCTTCTGATGATTGTTAGCAAGCTATCTGAAAACATAAATATACACATGTGCAGTGTGAGATTTGTACAATGGTGAAACAATGATGGGTGGATCAACAAGGCAATGCACATCGAAAAATCAGTTTTCATGCACGCCAACTCAATAGCGCCTCAAGGAGGTTTTCACTACTGAATTATTCATTTTTTATCATTTTTTTCCTCCTTTTTTTCATCAGAAGAGGCTACCATTTCTGGTTTTCAACCAACTTCTATTTTTTTTCAAGTGCCTCAATAAAATAGAATGTCTCTCATGAGGCTACAATGAGAGAGAATGTCTCTCACTCTTATTTGGATAAGAACAATCCTTATTCTACAAAAACATGTCAATCTTTGTATGAAAACACCATATTTTTTGTTGAAATCTGCAACAATGATGCAACCTTCCTTTCTAGATGAGCAGTAAGAATCTGCTTATGTCATCATTTAACTCCTTATTGCTAGAAATGAAGTACTGACTTCATTGTTCCTCCTCCATGCTGAAATTGATGCTTGTCCTCATGTATCCCCATTTTGTGGGACATGCCTTTTGCTATAATTTTTTCTCTTTCTCTTTTTCTTTTTTTCTTTCTCTTTTTTTTTTCAAATTTTTCTCTTGTCTTGCTTGTGCCCATGAAGTTCACAAACAAGATTATTCTCTTTTGCTTTTCTTGTATTTTTTTTTCTTTTTGTCAAACTTTTTATCATCAATCTGAATCTGACATGGAAGAGAAATTCTCTTCCATCATGTGTACATCCAATGAAATTTGCTTCAAGAACTCCTCCTTAGTTAATGGTGCATGGTATACCCAAAGGCAATGTCCATTCACCACTAGCTTCCTTCGTGAATCACCAATGGGAGAAAGAAGCACTGCTCCATATCTAAAAACTTCTTCAATCAAATGTTGTTCAGGCCTCCTAGTCTACAAAATCTTGTCAATCTGTACTTGAAACAATTCAATACCAATTCTCAAATATGTTAAGTGCATACATCAAGATGAAATCTTGACATACCCTTGTAATTCCATGCAAAGGGATTGAAATATTGTTTCAAAACAACAAACAATTTCAGCCAACTAATAATGTTCAAGAATTTTCTTGGTTGTACTTCAATTTGTTTCATTCCTAGGAGGACAGAATTTACCCCTTTGTAATTGCTTACTAAAGAGTTTAATGGAAGTAAATTTTCTATGTGCAGATTTTCTAGTTTTTCTCCTTTATCCAAGGTTGATTTTTGTGTGTCTGGACTAAAGGGTTTTTGTGTATCTCCATTGACTTTTATCTCTTCAAGCTCAGGTAAGGTCTTGTTTGAGCACAGTTGGATGTTGTTGCAGTCAATAACATTTCCTACAGTATTTTTACCAGATTCAGCTACATAGACAGGGGTTGCCTATCCTGTATTATTTAGATTAGCCACAAGTTGGGCTGGAAGTGGTGGTTCTTCCTCTACTGGTGGTACTTATGAATCTACCTCCTATCATAAGGTATATTCATACATCCTGATCAAACTTCAAAAAGCAAAAAAGACAATTTAACTAAACATGTTTTTGGTTTGCACAACAAAATAGGAAGTGTACAACTTAGCAGATCAACTACTTGTAAGGTAGGATCACCTCTAATGAGATCAACTATTGTCTTTGTAGGCTAAGAATTGCTAGGTTGTGGTTTAGCATGGTAAAACCCTAACAATATTTAAGCAATAATGGCAAAACTCTAGGATCATCGTTGAGCTGTAAACTTCTATTTTGATTGTGCAAAAGTTTTGTGATGATTTTTTTTTTTAATAGACTTAGCTTACATAGACAGGGGTTGCCTGTCCTGTATTATTCATATTGGCCACAAGTTGGGCTGGAGGTGGTGGTTGATTTACTTGCCCGGTTTGTTGTTGTTGGGATCTCTCTTTGAGAAGAACTTAGACTAGGCAACAAATTTTGCATTTCTGAGTTGTGGAAGTAAATGGCATTCATCAGTGATATGTCCCTATGAACAAATGCTACAAGTAGCTGATATGGCTATTTTTTTCAAGGGATAGTCTTGTATATCTACCATGATATCTTCCCAACACCTAGTATAAATTTGTTTATACTACCATGATGATATGGATATAAAAAGAAGTACTAGCAGATGGCTCCTCTAAATTTTTCAAGAGATCTTATGTTTCCTGATAATGAGTATGATGAGTTCTTTCAATTTTTATCAAGAATTTCAAACATAGGCAATTTAACCCCCAAGTGTGAAGATCACCTCCCTGTGGTTGCTTGTTTTCTAAATGGACTGATATGCAACTATCAATAATTATTATTTATACCAGCTATTACATTCAGATTTTACTCTGAACTTCATAACTTAGCACAATAATAATTATTTGACTGCTTTTACCCTCTAACAACACCATGATCCCCAACAACGACGCCAAAATGATGAGTGTCATTAATCCCATCATTTAATATCAATGATTTATCAATCCGGGGTGGTGTCCAAGGCTATCTACGATAGAAGGTTAGGGCAGAGTACAATTCAGGCATTCAAATTTCAAGCATTTATTGGGTGAGACAGATTTGGTTTAGCCTTTTGGTGTCACACTAAACCTAATCTACAGAATGGAAACTTGCAAGAAATAAAAACTAATTCTAAGTTCAAAAAATTAAAGTTAACTACAAGTGCAAGAATTGAAATTGCTAATCTACTTGCATAATTGAAATTGCTAAATTGAAATATTGCTAAAATGAAATCCTAAATTACACTTGCAGAATTGAAACCTAGTTTACTCTTGCAAAATTGAAATGATGCTTGGAAATGAAACTTATGCTAAAAACACCTATCAATGCCCTACCACAAAAGGTCGTCAAGCTTCTACTACAGGAATTGACAACAAAATGAAATTTGCTAGAAATTGAAAGTTGCTTAAACATAAAAAAATAGAACATGGAAAGCAAAGGAAACAAGGGAAATAAATGTTTAATCTAATTTTTCAGCTGACACACATATTGACTATACAAAAACATAATCAAGAAAACATAAATAACATAATACAAAATTAAAATAAGAAAATAAAATCTGGCAAGTACAGATTAAAACCTGCCATAAAATCCCTCCTTCTAGATCTGAAAGTGGGCCCATACTTCCTGATCTAGAAGGAGGTGAAAAACACTCCTTAACTAATTAAAAATCAGAACAAAATCTGACAAAAGAACTGCACTTTTATTACTCTAAAAATAACATTACAGTTCTTGCTATTGCAGACTATTACAAAGCTGAAAACTGCACTTATTTTTCTACTGCTTATTCTCTCCCTAAGCTCAACCGACATGGGAGCTATATTTTATAATCATCTAAAATCTATTTACATACAAAAATATTCTTGCAAATCAACTCCTATTATGTTGCAGTTATTTCTGGGTTTATTCTAGGAGAGGATTAACTGCTTCAATTGATCTTTTCCATGAGCTGTAGCTTTTGGTTGGCAAGGACGACAGGGACAGCTGTAGGATACTTTCCCTACATCCTCTCAACCTTATTTCACCTTTTTCCACCATTAGAAAACCATAAAAAGTCAAATGGAGTAAATTCCCCTATCATTCCGAAGATAAGCAAATTCTGCTCATTCCAAAGATAAGCAAATTCTGCTCATTCCGAAGATCTTTGGAATAACTAGTTGTAGGTGCTCTTCAGGTTATTTTGGTTGCTTCCTTTAGGTAGATCATCTATTTCAGCTCTCAGGAAGTGGTTACAATTACCTTCAATCTTCTCCATGTGTAAATTCCATGCTTTGCCATTCATTGGTAGTTGGCTAGAATTTACATGGTAAACTATTGCATTTTCCAAATCTGCTGCATAGTTGTAAAATGTTGGCATTCTCAAGTTCACAAATATAACATGGGAAAATAATTCAAATATCAACATGAATAATTACATCAATTTGCTACCAAATTTATACACTTTATTCACCAAGTAACCATGCTGAAATAGTTCAACAGTGCTGCACAATTATCCTTGCTCTATTATACCCTATTGCTGCCTATTTAGACCATGTGTGAATGCTTTAAATAGGTCAAATGTCTTATGTAGTCCTTATGAAATTATTCCATCCATTTCCTCATGCTTTTCTTGACATATTCAAGGTGCTCCTTTAATGTAATAGCTTGCTATTTTTTGTATGCTGCACAATTTTTCCAACTATCAAAACATGCCCAACTGCCCTTTTGGAGTGCTCATAACTTGTGCCTCGTAACTCCAATGTATACAAAATTTTATCCACATGTTCTTGGTTGTATGAAATTCATTTGGTTCAATTTTTAGCTCTTAAATCTTTAGGAATTGCTCCCAGCATTGTTGTCAAGTTGGCCTCTAACACAAATTTTTACCAGAATTTCCAGCTATCAAAAAGTGTGAAACTGCCATTTTGCAGGCCCCATAACTTCCATATTACCTATCCATATGCCCTAAAATTTGGGTCATGTGTTCTATCTACTATGGAGTACTACTGGTATGAATTTGGTACCTTAAATCACTTTGGATCATTCCTAGTAGATCCGCCAATGTTCCTCTTAATGCAGATTTGCACCTGTTAACAGCTCCAGAAAAACTAAGGCATGAACATGATGTAACCTTCATAACTTTTTATCTACAACTCGGATTGACTTGCTTCAAAAATAAAAGTTGTAGTTCTTGATGAGAGGAATTTGTTCATGCCATCAGAATGTAATTTTACTATAGTATGACACCAGAATTGACATGATACTCATTTTTGACCTTTTACAAGTATACCTAGATTGTGTTGACAACAATGACAAAACATCATAGGGCCTCCTTTACTCAACATACAACATTTGGCTAATTGAAACACATATTTTATTTGCTATTTAATCAAGCAAAAACAGTCACAAAATGCTGAAAATAGTCAAAAACAGAGATATAGTGTTCCTAACATAAAATCATGCAAACACTTAACAAATATATATTCTAATCAACTATTTGGCAATTAAATTTGTCATATTTAGTAATATGGCAATTCAAACATAGTGCAAAAATGAGGCATTTTTAGGCCTCACCACCTTGTATGTAATGATCCTCATGATTTAGATTCTTGTATCATGTACCAACACCATGTGCAACAAACCATGGAGAAACCTAAAAGGAATCAAAAGGGAAGAGACAACATGTTGTGACATCCAGAAAAAACCATGGTCAAACAAGATCTTTGTGAAGAAGAGTCTATTTATGTCATGACCAAGTCTATAAATAATACATTACAAGTTGATCCATAGAAGATGGATCAGTTTCAAGTTCCCTCTCAAAGAAAGAAAGAATCATGTTTGCAAAATAATGATAAATTCTTTATTCCTCAGGTAATTTAAAAGAGATATGTAGCTCCCAAAATCCAAGAAAATGGTATCAATGCTCCAAAGTAGTATGATAAGAAAAATAATAAAGAATTAATAAATTCTAAGGATGAAGCACAAGAAAAGCTAAAATTTTCATCCATCACTAAGAGGTAGAGGTCTGAAGCTACACAACAATACAAGAGAAAATATGGTGAACCAAAGAAGACATATGAGAAGGCCCCATTAAAGATGTCAAAATATAATATTGTGGAAGAGATAAAGAGAATTACCTCTAGAGAAATTCTTTATGATACCTTCTTTATTCTAGGTTAGATAGATCTACTCAAGGCTTCTTTAAGCAATATTTCTCATGAAAAGTAGACTACCACAATTTTTAGCATACCTTCCAAAAAATGGGAGATGTAACATCCCTCCCAAATGCACCAATTAGTTTTCTTGCTTTATCCGTAAGAATATGGTACTACTGATGATTTAGTGGATGCATGTATAGGTAGAACCTGTTGAGGGATCAAGCAAGCAAACCGAACACCTCCTCCTGATGGTAAGAAGAGGGTAAATGTAAAGGTAATATGGGGATATATGATGAGCGACATGATATTTGCAAATATAGGATGAGAGATCCTATTAGCAATACACATGTCCAGTGGTTGATGTAGGTGCATACATGTAGTTGCATATAGGAATATGTATTTGTATGCGGAAAGAATGCTTAAGACATTCATATATTTTGTATATTTATAATATATATATATATATATATAATAAAAATAAAAATTAAAAAATAGAAAATACTAAAAAATATATATATAATAATAATAATATGAAAATAAATGTTGAGACTGTCAAATATGAATAAAAAAACAAATATAAATAATAATAAAAAGATATTACCACTCATGTATATAATGGACCACCTGGTAAAGTAAGAGCGAGGATCTTCACATTAAATTATATAGGTGTTGTGCATGATTTTATTTCCTTTATCTATAAAATCAATGAGGAACATAAAAATCATCTTCGTCTTCGTTGGGATGTTCGGGTGGTTGGCTGGTGAAGCACGGGTGAAGAGTTTTCATGTGTTATGAGGTTAGATGCTAAAAATTTCTTGTAGGAAATGTAAAGTTATTGAAGATATGGTTATTCCTTCTATTGCACATAGCATGGATAATTTTATATTATGTTAAATAAAGAATTGTAGAATGATAGGAATTTTTAGAATGAAATATTAAAGTCTATCTATGTGTTATGCATTCATTGTTTGCAATATAGAATAGGGTGCATTCATTATATTAGTAATCACTTTGATATCCCTGAAGAATACTAAAAGGTTTACTATCATTCCTACCTTAAGAGATGATTGCATTCCAATGGGTCTGCATAAAATTGGACATCTACTATAGTTAAAGTTGGCTATGATTGCATATGATTTCTACACCGATAAAACCAAAAGTTGGGATAGATTTTTGAATGTCATACCACATTTAATATGGGCTGATGATGTCTCTCTAAAGCCTTTGATGTGCATATGTGTCCTTGGAAACTAGGAATGTATTTTGTGTTAGTTTTGTATTTTTTTTAAAACCCAAATGGTGAGAAACATGTTTCGCTAGGCTTTATACACTTTGCTCTATTTTGGAATCATTATGTGAAACTATTAAATTCTAAAATAATTGACAAATCTATAGTTTAAAGTTGTGTTGAATGGCTTAACCAATGGCTCCCTGAGTGTTGTGTATCAAATTGTTTTGAGTTCATATATTAAGGAAAGCATGACATATTTCTTTAACTGTGCGTCTGGAGTATATGTGTAGTATAGTCTAAAATATAGGGAAAATATAAGTTGAGTTGTTGAAAATGGTAGTTAAACATTGTTTCCAAACTATACAAAAGAGAACCAACTATGTATCACCATTTTTTGGAGACTAGTCACCGAAACCTTTAATGTAGATAGAACTTGGTTAATTTGGCTTTCATTGAGTGTTGAGAATGGATTATTTAGTTAAACCATGTAAACTGATAGTGGTATACTAGCACAAGATTCTCTTCATAGTAATGTAATGGGAACTTTATAATAATTTAATATAAGATTATGTTTAAAGCAATGTTGGTCTGAGTGCGCAGCAACTCTCCGAACTTGAAAATCAAAAACCTAAATATGGCTGCTTATTGATGTAAAAATCCTTGAGTCTTAAACTCGTATATAAAAAAAAAACTATCCTTTGGTAACCAAGAAAAAAATATTTTGTTTTTATTTTTTGAGACGCTCAGGGAGTTTCGATTATAACTTTAACTTTTTGTTTCAAAACATTAATCTCTTATTATATTCTGACAGCTTTATTTTGCACAATTAAAAAAAGTATTTCATTAAACACTATAATCAAAGATAACGGAGGTATTAAAATGACATGATGTTTAAAATCCAAGAGTTTGATATGCATGTTTAAAATAAGATGAGAATGGGGAAGCTTAGTTTTAGAAAAGCAAACCGTTATGAATTTGTCTTCACAAAAAATCATCCATATTTTTCGTGGATAGACATTAGAAAACTCTAAATAATGTGCTTGGTAATTAAAGATCTTCATTGGTCAACCAACCTGGTTGAAATATATAGTAGGATGTCATGTAAATATTAGGAGGTATTCTTCTCTAAGTGGGAAATTTTTGCACGAGTGTGTAGATTCAAAACAACCACTGTCAAGAGACGGATGAAAGGTTTTGTGACACCTTTTCACAAAATATAATATGGTCGGAGGCACATATATGTATCACAAATATTTCATCGAGATTGGTTAATATGACGAGATTGATTAATATGCCAATAGTGTACTAAGCAACTCAATAGTCAGAGTTCAATTATCATAAGGAGAAGAGAATTAAAAAACTGACTTAAATTACAAGTGGAGAAGAAATACCTTAAGTTACATATAAACCATGAAAGCGAAATCATAGAAAACTTATATTTACATGTCAAATTAGATCAATATTTATATCTTCTACAAAAAATGCCATAGGTTAGTTTAAAATGAAGGAAAATAACTAATGAAATTCAAAATAGGCTTTTGAAATCATAGAAAATATGTCAAAAACCTAGAATAATGCATTTAGAGAATATATAATCTTAACTTAATTGAAGAAGTGACATTGAGATAAATCGATGCTTGGAAACTGTGAGAAACATATAAAGCTGGATTATATCATGCCAAAATATATAAGGTATAAACCATTATTTTGAAGTTTTAATCGCTCGAAGAAAAAGAAATAATAAAATGTAACTAATGAATGAACTACTCAATAGAAATAGGGTACCAAAGTAGTTTACACAAAAACCACTATGGTTATAAAAAAAGGCAAATGGAAGTGCTTTTATGATATAGTTTCTAGATGATTTTCTCTTCATAGTTAAAGTGATAGATGTTACAATCTATAGAATTGGTATTTATATAGAAGAAAGAAGAAAATAAAAGATGTTGTACATGTTTCTTAACTACTTATGGTTCTAAAAATTATGTTTAGTTATAGATCATTAGTAATCCTAGAACAATTTAAATGTTTGAAAAAAATTATAAAATGATAGAATAAAACAATAGTTTAAAATCCATATTCAATGTTTTACAAAAATAATTCAAAACAAGTTAGCCTAAACCATAGATAGAATTTACAAAAGATAATTTAATGTCAAATATTCACAAGAGAATAACCAAGAAGATAATTGAGAACTTCTCAAATAATGGCATAATTACTACCCAACATCGATGTTTGTGAGAAATGCAGGCATCGTAAATCGTATTAAGTCATTTTCAAGCAATTCAACTTGGGGCGAGAAGGTCCTATTGCCTTTAACATGCGATAAGGAGTGGAATCGGACACTCTCTCTAGACTGATATGCAAGTGGTACATGAGGGTATCTCACAATTCAAACTCGAATGGGGAATCATTATCAAACATCTAGTAAATTCAAGAGAAGTTGAAATTTGGAGCTAAAAGGTCCAACGGGTGTTGGAATGGGACAACACTTCATCATTTGAAGTAATTTTTGAGTTACCTAGTCTAAAAACTACATAAGTGGTGGACCTTATCTGGATCCTTGGGAAGTGGGTATCCAGTTAAGCACTAGGTACTCATATGCTAAACCATAGCATGTGTCAAGCATAGATAATGAAAGGGATATTCCAAAACAAATATGCTATGGGTAGGGAACTATGTGTCCACCCTTTTAGATGATATGGGCTCTAAAATGACAACCCCATACTATGAACATAGACCTCTGGCAATGGAGATGAACATTTTCACATGATAGCACTTAATGCGTGACTTGGCCAGTATTGAATGTTTAAGGGACTATCTGTAGTAGTCATACATCTTGAAACGGATAATCACATGCCTATGTACCTATTAAAATATTGGGTGTAATATAAATTCTCTCTGTATAATAAAAAAAAATTCTTGTGATTTTAGGACAACCAGGTGGGTAGACCTAAGTTGTTACAGGAGATGACTCCTATATCCTAAAGAAAAAAACCCCTCCCTTTTATATTTCCTTGAGAATGGAAGGTTGGATAGTCCACAACTATATGATTGATTCAGGGGCTTCAACCACAGTCATGCCTAAAGCAATCTATGATGATATGGGGATGGAATATACTTATTCCTATCCTAGAGTTTTATAATTAGATGGTACACCAATTAAGACCATTGGAGTGGTTAAGGATGTACTAATGAGACTGCATAGAGCCCCAAAGGTAACTATTGTACAAGATATTGTAGTGGTAGACCTAGAACCTTACTTTGGTCTATGTCTTTCCAGAGAGTTCACTACTAAGCTAGGAGGCTATATGTATTTGGACTACTCTGGCATGATGATTCCATTCAAAGGAAAGAGGATAAGGATAATGCCTAAAAATCCTGTGTCATATCACATTGAAAAAATAGAAGAGGACATGTGTAACCTCTCAGCTCTAGATGAAGTTGAACTAGTAGAGAGCTTTGAAGAGTTAGAAGTGGAGGATGAGTTGCCATTCAGAGAGGATTACAGCCTATTTGGGATAGGTATGGGCACTTACAACATTTCCTCTGAAGTAGAGAAAAATACCCCTACCATATCCAATCAATCCCTGAGGGAGATAAAAATCTAGACTATGCATTTTGATGGGGCAAGATGCAAAAATGGAGCTGGTGCAGGTGTAATTTTGAAATCTCCTTCAAAAGGTGTGAAAAGTTTTTCTTACAGACTAACATGGTCTTGCACTAACAATGTTGTAGAGTATGAGGCTCTATGCTTAGGATTGATGCAAGCAGAGAGTATGGGGATCAAAATGCTAGACATATATGGTGACTCAGAGCTAATAGTTAATCAAGTCAGAGAGAAGTGTAGCAGCAAGCACCATTACTTAAAATCATACAGGAATAGGGTATGGGATTTGATGGAATCCTTTGATGCTCTTAATATACGCTCTATTCCTAGAAAATAGAATATGTTGGCTGATTCTTTGGCTGTTAAGGGTTCCAACTTCAACCCTTCTTCATATCTTGGATCATCAAAGCATAAGAGAGTTAAATTGGTTTTCAGGCCTACAGTACCAGACAGATAGATTTTTTGGTAGATTTTTGAGAGTGATGATCAGATTATTGACTTTCTAGTAAGAGAAGCTTGCTTATCTAGTGTGCAAGAAGAGCTACCTCATGAAATAGATCAACAAGATGTTATTCAATTGAAGAACAATCATATCCCTAAGGGTTTGATCACCCTAGAAAGCCTCTTTGATAATGAGGATGGGAAGAAACCAAGAGCCATGGAAATCAATGAAGAAATCTATAAGGATATCAAAGTAGAGAAGGATAAAAAACTCAAAATTGGTATCCGATGTTCTCCAGAAGAAGTAGAGGAAATCAAGGCCCTATGCTTTAAATACCAAGATATTATAGCCTAGTCATATGAAGATCTAAAGGTATATGATAAAAAATTATTCAACATACTATTGAGCTGGAAGCTGATGCAAAGCCTTTCAGGAAGAAGTAGAGGCCTGTGAACCCTAGGATTGAATCCATAATGAGAGAGGAGTTGCTCAAACTATTGAAATCTAAAATTATTTACCCCATCAAGCACTCCACATGGGTGGCTAACTTGGTTCCTATCAAGAAGAAGAATGGAGACATTCATTTATGTGTGGATTTTAGGAACCTAAATAGAGCATCACTGAAAGACCACTACCCCCTCCCTCAGATTGACCAAATTTTATAGATTGTTGTAGGGGTTGAGAGGTTTTCTATGTTAGATGGTTTCTTAGGATACAACCAGATCTAGGTAAAATATGAAGATCAGTTCAAGATAACCTTTACTACTAAGTGGGGAACCTTTGCTTATCAAAGAATACCTTTTGGTTTATCTAATGCAGGGGCTACTTTCCAGAGAGCCATGGACTATGCTTTTGGGGAGTTGATCAATAAAGTCATTCTCATCTATCTAGATGATATGACTATATTCTCTCATAAGAAACTCACTTGGAACACTTGGAGCAAGTGTTTAAAAAATACAGAGAGTTTGGCATCTCCCTAAACCCAAAGAAGTCATTTTTTGTAGTCCATGAGGGGAAACTATTAGGGCATGTTGTCTCTAAAGAAGGGATGTCTATTGACCCTGATAGAGTGAATTCAATTCTAGCTCTTCCTCTACCTATGAATAAAAAGGCCTTGCAATCCTTCTTTGGGCAGATCAATTTTGTAAGAAAGTTCATTTCAAACTTTACCCAAATTGTTAAACCAATTTCAGAGCTACTAAAAAAGAATATGGAATTCAAGTGGACTGAAGCAAGAAAGCAAGATTTTGAAACAATCAAGTAGGCCATTGCTACTACCCCAGTACTAGTGAACCCTAATTTTAGCAAGGATTTTATTTTATACGCCTATGGAGTTGAAGAGAGTTATGCAATAGTACTGACACAAAAGAATGATGTTGGAGAAGAACACCCCATATTTTTTGGAGCCAAACTCTTCACGAGTACCAGATCAAATATAATTTTATTGAGAGACAAGTATTTGCAATCATGAAATCATTGAAGAAATTTAGGTAATACTTGGCTCAAAGTAAAACTCTTGTTTATGTGGTACACCCAGATGTCAGGAGTTTCATCTTACAAGGAGAACTGGGAGACAAAAGAGTTGGTTGGATTACCAAAATATAGGAATATGATGTGGAGATACATCCTACTAAGTTGGTCAGGGGTAGAGCATTATGTCAGGGAATGACAACAAAAATAGTTTCAGATCAGATATCAGCTTGTCAACCATCAACATCAGAATAGAGTGAGGACAGTTCTTTAGAAGGTTCAAATTGGATTGATCAGTTGATAAGTTACTTCCAGAGAGGAGTATGTCCTCAAGATCTTAATCCTTCACAAAGAAGAAGGTATAGGCTTCAAGCCTTAAAATATGTTCTATTACTAGAAGGGTTATATAGGAAGAATCTTGATGGAGTTCTACTAAGGTGCTTGAAAGACAACCAGAAGCAAAAGGTCATTGAGGAATTTCATGAAGGATTGTCGAGAGGACACTTTTTAGGAAAGGTCACTACCATGAAAATAATAAGGGTAGGATACTACTGGCCTACTATCTTTACTGACACTTTCAAGGTAACAAGAGCATGTGACAAGTGCCAAAGATATGTAGGGAGGAATAGAAATGCTTCATTCCCCCTTAGGCTGGTCCAAGTTGAAGAACCTTTCCAGCAGTGGGGATTAGATTTCATTGGAGTCATAAATCCTAACTCTTCAATAGGTCATAAATATATTTTGACTACTATAGATTACTTTACAAGATGGGTTGAGGTGGTTCCAACCAAGATATCGGACCAAGATGTGGTAATTGAATTCATGGAAAGCCTAATCACAAGGTTTGGTCTTCCTGAAGCCATAGTAAGTGATAATGGTCATGATTTTATAGGTGCAAAGTACATTGAGTTTACAAGAAAATATGGCATAAGTTTAAAGAATTCCTCTAACTATTACCCTCAAGGGAATGGGTTAGTAGAATCCACTAACAAAAATTTGCTCAAAATTCTGAAAAGAGCACTAGAAAGCAACAAAAGAAGTTGGCATCTCCTCCTAGAACAGGCTCTGTGGGCTGATAGGATTACTATAAAAAAGTCTACCAAGACATCTCCTTATGCATTAGTGTATGGGAAAGAGGCTATTCTGCCTACTCATCTAGAGATACCAACTCTAATATTGGCCAGCCAGGATGATGAATCAGATCAGAACCCAGTAGAAGCTAGATTAATGCATCTCCTATAGTTGGAGGAAAAGAGGACTAAAGCATATGAGAATTTCTAGAAGCACTCCATTGGCACCAAGGAATGGTTTGATAAGAAGGCCAGATTCAAAAAATTCAAGGTAGGTGATTCAATCCTAAGGTGGAATGTAGAGAAATCCAAACCAGACAACCACCAAAAGTTTAATTCTTTCTAGGATGGTCCATTCAAGGTAATAGAATTCAAGGAGAACAATGCTTTCCAACTCCTAGATCAAGAAGGAAACCTACAACTGATATCGATCAATGGATATCATCTAAAGCTATACTTTGAGTAAAATATTCCTTTTCATGTAACATATGTACATATTTGTATCATATTTTATTTCTTTCAGTTTTATGTACAAAGAAAAAGAAAAAACAAGAGCAATAGCTCATAACACGTTCCTAGTCAGAGGTCAAAAGAGTCAAAAAAAAATTGTGCTCTACCCCATCGTGTGTTCTGTATCATGCCTAAGAAGAATAAAATAAAGAGGATTCACAAGCCATGACATGTTCTATACCATGACCAATCAACGAATGAAGCATCATTCATAAGCCATGTCATTATTTCAAGTCATTTTTTAATTTTGAAGCGTGCATCGAAGTAGTGGCTCATCTACCACATTAATGGTGGGGAGCATGCATGCAAGATATTTAAAGCTTAGAATTTTATTATTGTTCATTTTACAAATAGTGCTAAGTCCCCAAAGAGTGCTAACAACGTATTGAGATAAATTTGTAGAGTGACAGAGAAGGACAATATTTAGCAATTTCCTATAAAATGGTATCGAAATGTTGCAAAGCAAGTTACTCAATAGGAAAGTTATGAAGTACAACGCTATGTCGATAAAGTAGTAGTAGTAGTAATAGATACAAAAATGACATGGAGAACAAGAAATAGGATCAAATAATAAATTGATGATAAATTTCAGCAAGGGGAACCAATGACAGCTTCAAGGTACTTGTGTTGTCTACTCCCTTTTATCATTTTATATCTGTGATTCAATACATCATTTCCTAGAGTTAATATCTACTATAGTAAAATTCTATGACCCTAGATTTAAAGTAGTGAAATACAACTAAAGGTAAAACCCTTTTCAATATAACCACTCAAGCTTGTCGAGATCTTTTTTCTATGGGTAGAGACCCGCCTATGAATCCTAAACCCTTTGACCCACAAGGCCAAGCTAAGTATTATTCACTATAGGGTCATTCTCAGAATGGTGAGCCTTTTAGAAAATGGGTTTACAACCAGTTCAAAACTATAAAATCTAGGGATGCTTTACCTAAAACCCCAATTGCCACCGAGCATTTTACCAACCTAGAACTCTTTACCATGTTAGCCTGCCTAGAAGGTTTGGATTCTGATAAATATGTAAGAGATTGGTAGATAGCCACTATTTATTGCATATCTAATGAGAAAATGTATAAAGCACCAATGGGAGATGAGAATATCAGACCAATTTACTTCAATTGGCTGACCTACCTTTCCAAGAGAATACATGAGCAACTGGTGACCATGAAGAGAGGTTCAGAGACCCCCTCTTTCAGAAATTGCTCTAACCTAATGTGGATGTTCCTTAGCATTGTAAGGTAAGAGATACCTTGGATTCTAGTAATAGATAAAAATGATAATGGGGATCCTATACCGGTCTACACATGGACCAGCCATCTGAGAAATACCAAGTCTTACTATAGATTCAATATGGAATTTTTGGGGCCAGCCCTAAAAATCATGTATGGCCAAATTCCATAATGCCTCCTCTAGCTAAAGAATTATTATAAACAAATCAATATAAGGAAGGAGATTGGTATATATTGATTTTATGTTGGATTGAAGAATATGTCTCTCATCCCTTAGAAACCATTTTTTTTAAAAAAATACCCAAACTCATCCACTCGATTGGGATGAGTGCCCATATACTAGAAATATTTGCCAATCGGTCTATGGTGCAGAATGAGTACCAAATGGAACAATGTTCCCTTTGTTCTTGTCCATCGGATGAAATTTAAAAAAACAAATCCAGGACTATTTGTCCCACATTGCCCTTGTGACAATGTTTGGGGTATTTAAAAGAAAAAACACACCCAAGTTAAGTGATTGCCTTTAGGTAATCAATGACATTTTACCAATGATACTTTTTTTTTGAATTTCCCTAAAAATCTAAGGAAGAGAGAGCTTACCCTAAATTGAGAGAATTATGAAACCAAGTTCACTTAGAAAATAAAATACGGTTACATTGGTTTATATAGTGCAAAAAAATCCTAACTACAAACAAATCAAATAGAGAGGCAAAGAGAAGATGGAGCAAAACTCCTCTTACTTGGAAAACAGAGACATTTTTATCCGACAATTAGTAGAATTATGAACCTTAGAAAATAACAAGACATCAACACCATCAAACTAGAAGGGAAGAAAATCAAAGAGATGGAGGAAAAAAACCACTAGGATGAGGGTAAGATTGTGGAATGGTGGAAGATGAGAGTAGAGATAGGTAATGTAAGGTTCGAGTTTAGCCATCAAGCAGATACTGATTTTTTTGAGTCATATGACAAACATATCAATACTTGGAAGGCCAAGAATGGTAGAAGCCTAGTGTTGAGCTACAAGAGAGTAGGAGTAAAAGGGAAAAATAAATACCAAGTACCTCCAAGATCTCCCTCTCCACCTTCATAGCAAGAGGTTGAGGAAACTACAATAGATTCCCCACCAGTAACTGAAGAAGCTCAGACCACTTTTGAACCTTCACAAGAACAATTGTAGCAATACTCTATGGGTGTTGTAATGATGAAAAATATGCATTATTCTGGTGGTGGCCTGGGTAAAAATGAAACAAGAAATATAGAGAATGTCTAGGAAGAGAAAAGGTTGAAATATATTGCCTTAGGAGGGAAATCCTCTTCACAAGATCTAGTGGGAGATAAAGTAGAGGATAGCTTTGTGCTTACTCCTATGAAATTTACCATTGTAATCCCTGCAAAGCCATCCCCAATTTCAAAAATTGCATTGCAAGTGGCACAACATAAATATGACTCTCAAAAGGATAAACCTACGGTGCCTATTGTATTCAAGAGGAAGGCAAAGGATTCATTAGGGGAGGCCAAGAAAGAAGTCAGTAAGAAGCAAAAAATGGATCAAACATGAGTAGTTGAACAATCTCCAATGCCAACTATAGAGCAACCAATCCAACAGACACAACAACAAGGTGTGGATGACATATTTCAATAGTCTTGCTTTGGTAGGCAGAGGTATGATCTCTATCCCTTCTTCTCCTTCTCCTTCTCCTTCCCCAAAGAAATCCCCCTCCCATTCTCAAGAGAAAATGGAACAAAAAGTATCATCCCCACCTCATAGTTCACCACCATCCTCACTAGTCATCACATCATCTCAAGTCAATCCATCTCCCCCACATTCACCAAAAATCCTAGTATCATCATCACCTACTCGCACTCCTTCACCCCCAAAATCATCATCGATTGTATCAGTAAGGGGAAAACACTTCCATCTTCTTCACCTCATCCCATGATTGTAACATCCACTACTATTTCAACACCAACTACAACCTCTACAATAAGCACAAATTCCACCATCATTACAACCACTCCCTTTCCATCTATACCAGGTCCATTTTTCCCCTCACTCATAACTGCTTCCACTCCCACAAATCATCCTACAATAACTTCTTTGTAGAAGGTGAAGAATATTTCATAGAAGGTTCAAAGTTTTTGGGGTAAGAAATTAGCCCAGCCTTCAAAACATACCACTCGAAGGAGAAAAACCATGATTGTTGATCCTATGGCTAGGCAAAGAACAACTATCTCCCTCACTCCTCTTGTCAGAAAACTAGAGGAAGATATGACTATGGAAGATTATCAGCTGGAAGAGCATACTGAAGATATCACTCAATTACCCTTGGAGGATGAATTAGTCATAGCTAAGGCTCATCTTGAGACCATTTATGTCCAGATTGATATTTGCAAAGAGAAATATGAAAAATTAGAGGAAAATATTGAAAAGTTGGAGAAAACAATCAGCAACCAGAAGAAGGTGGAGAAGGTTGTGAGAAATGAAGCCAAGAGTTGGCAAAAAAAATACCAAGAGGTCATCAAATTCAAAGAGCAAGCTGAAGAGCTGAAGAAGAAGAATGAGGCCCAGGTCAAAGAGATACAAGCCTTGAAACAATAACTTTAGGTTGAAAAGGCTAGAGCTACAAGTTTCTCTAAAGACAAGGTCAAATAGATCAAGAAGCAAATGTGGTCTGAAATTCTAGAGAAGTGCTTAGAAATCCAACCTATGATTGATTACATGGATGAGGCCAGCCATTTGTTGTAGGTAACCAAGGAAGACTTGGATAAGTTTAATGAAGAGCTACAACCCATGGTGATACAAGCATATACAAGCTATCTAAAAATAGATTCAGTGATGCCGCCAAACCCATCCCAAATAAGGTATGGAATACTACAAGATTAGTGGCCAGGATTGTAATCAAGAAAAATAAGTTGCTCCAGAAGGGATGGTTGTTGATAGATAGAATTGAAGGTAAGTTGCAGGAGATTGTGGATATCAACAAAGAAATGATGCAGTATGGTTTTGGAGGGTTCTAGAGTGAAAATAACATCCTTTTGTCAGAAGAAGACCTCTAGACCAACATAGGTTCAATCATGCAGGATGAGTCTAAAATAGATGCCTAGGAGGACCCAATCAATCAAGATCAAGTTTCTCAGCTAATAAAAGACTTAACCAAGCTCAAATATTTAATGGAAGACTTGGTGAATAAGGGACATTCCATGTCCTATGAGGAAACTACCAAACTAGAGTTTACCCATAAGCAGCTTAAGGAAATGACCAATCCCACTAAATCAGCCTGGGACCAAGCATTAGAAACATTGAATCAGATGATTCAATTGTTTGGAGCAGAAGCAAAACTAGAGGTTGAAGAAGAGGAAGAGGTTGATGAAGAAGAAGAAGCTAAAGAGGAAGAGAAGAAAGATAATGAAGATGAGGAACAAGAAAGAAATGATGAAGAGATGCACCAAGAGGAGGGTGACTAGGAGGAAGATAATGTAGAAGACACTAAGAAGGTGCAAGAAAAAGAGATTGAAGAATAGGATCAATAGGAAAGGGTGCAAGAGTAAGGAAATTTTGCTATGAAATAAGCTAAAGTGTTTTGAATACCATAGCTGGTAGAAGAGTCGTATATGCATGTTTTGTAAGTTGTTTTGATCCTGAAAATGTCAGAAGATAGTCATGAAGCATGAACCTATGAAAAGGCATGTAAAAGTCATGATGCTGAGTTGCAAGGAGAGCCATGTTCTGACTGAGTTTATAAAAGGGGTACATTTTTGTGTAACTTAAGCAAGACTGATCTGGTGAAAGAAGGAGTAATCCCTTGCAAAAATAATCTACATTTTACCTCTTGCATGATTTCTATGTGAACCATTACTCTCTAAGCATCTTCACAAATGTTTGAGAGAGTGATGGTCACAAGGAAGTTATTCAATGAAGCATAATTTGGAAGATTGTTGGAGTCTATTCTATCCTTCATTACCCTTCATCCACTCATTCCCTTCACTACATAGTTTTTCCTCCCTCCATTTCATTCATTCATATTTTCCTTAAAATTACCACTCATTCATTCATCCCACTTCACTGCCATTAACTCATATTATTTTGACTCCTGATGCCCAATGGATAAGACTCTGAGTTCTCAGGCTTTGTGAGCAAATCCCCCCAGGAGGCACCAGAATGTAGGCCCAAAAAGGCCACATACTTAGAAAATTTTACAAAAATTTTCTAAGTCCTAAAGAGTGCTCCAAACCACAATAGCGATGTAGTGCAACATGTTCTATGCCATGGTCAACTTAGTCAAACTTATGCTTTGCATTTCTCAAATCATGGCTTAGAGCACAAAAGGAGGAAGTGGCTTGTGATAAGGTTTTTACACCATGTGACCTAAAACATGGTTCTACACCATGGTCAGCGTAGTCAAACTCAACAAATATGCTATCCAAATCGTGGCTCACAACATGGTTCTATACCGTGTGATCCAACACATGTTCTACACCATGTGTCTCAGCGCATTGTTCTACATCCATGATCAGCATGGTCAAACTCAACAAGTCAACAATTCAATTTGTGGCCCAGAACATGGTTCCATACCACGCGATCCAACATATGTTCTACACCGTATGGCTCAATGCATTGTTCTATGCTATGGTTAGCATTGGTCAAACTTTTGAGTTGGTGATCTAAATCATGGGCTAGGACACCATTCCAGAACATGGTTCTACATCATGGCCCACAATAAGAAATAGGTTATTACAAAGATCAAAGGAGCATCCTAGAACATGGTTCTATGTCACACGGCCTAGAACACACTTTCAAATAAACATGACAAGGCCCCTTTGCTCCAACCTATGGTCAAAGTAGTCAACCTTTTCAAATGAGAGCTTCTAGGAGCGATCCAGAGCATGGTTCTATGCCACTAAGGAGTAAGAAGAAGAAGAGATGTGATCATCTCTAGACCGTGGGGTGTTGCAGACCATGAATGAGCATGCCAAGCTTCTAATGATCTAATCTCAACCGTTCAATAGGAGATCAATGGCCTACATGCAATATGGTTTAAGTCACATATAAAAGCAGGATTTGACTTAGCATAGAGTAGCAGACTATTGTTCGAAGTTTTTGAGCTGAAGCGAGAAAGAAGATGAAGTGATAGAGAATCAAGAACCATGAGTTGATTTAGTTGTAGATCTACAAGAAGGTAGCCATGGCAAGAATGAGGTATGGTCTTAATTTTATATTGACCCAATCTAGAGTTGGAAGCCATGAAAGTTGAATGACTTGCAGAAGCCAAGTTGCAGAGGAGCGAAGGATCACACAACTTTCTTCTTTCTTCAAATCAAATAGGAGGCTACCACCTCAACATCTTGTTGATCTAGCATTTCAACTTCCTTGTAATGTTCCCATTCTTTCAAATATTTTAAAATATGCAAAACTATAAATAGAGGTCGAACCCTCATTTTCAAGGGTCAGCTCTAAAGTGTTTGCTTGCCCTACTGTGTATACTTTTTGTAAATCAATAGAAGGAGCATTACTTGGATGTTTGCCTCAGACTCTAGTATTCTTTCTATGTGGATTATCAATTTTGAAGTCATTTTTGCTACTGTTGTTATGGTTAGTTTATTCTACTGATATTGGATTGCTAGCTCTAGAGCAAATTGAAATGCTTCATTTCTAGAATGTATGCTTGTAAATAATTCTATTTTTATTAATATGAGTGTCAATATAATTTTGCTATTTGGATTATTGATGCCCTAGATGTTTGAAATAATTCTTGAAGTATGCATATGTGCTTTACTGATAAATATTACTGAGTTTTGAATGTTGTTAATCACAAGTGTTGTCTACTAGAATTGAGTTATCAGAGGTCCCCTATAGATGCCTATGTTGTTAGCTTTATCCATCCACTATTAAATCATTACTTTTCTAACCCTAATCCTATTTCTATCCCTATATTTATACATTTAACTGAGCTTAAATGAGTCAACACTCAAATTAGTTGACAAGGTATACCAACCTACTCTAGAGGTTGGGTTAAAGTAATCTTTAACTCATCCAATATTGGGGTTTGGGCTGTGATTAGCAGGTGCATGCCTTTCAGATCATTGCAGATGATAGTCACAGTTTCAATATTACCTTGATGTCAATTCAAACCCCAATAGTTACTCAAAATCAATGCTATCTTGATTGATAGATCCAATCAAGTACTTCTCCCAACATACATTCATCCTCTACTATGCCATACCCACCAATGTAGGTTGTACCCATGACCAATCATATCCATCAAAAAATATCTCACATAGTCTTAGGATGGTATCGACCAAACTCTCAATTTATGAGCTCATATAATAGTCCCCCTTGCATCACGAGGCATTGATGGAAATATTCAAATCCATTAACCTTCACACTCAAGATCCAAATGCTTTTGTAAACTTTATGGGCTACGTCAAAACTTGCATGGAGATTGCAATCACCTTCTATGATTATAAGATTAAAAAATTATCAATAGAAGCACTAGATCCTCCACTACACATTATAGCTCATATAGGCCACAAGACCTTTAAATAAGTTTTGGTCAACACAGGTTTCTCGATCAACATCATAACATTTGTGGAACTCCAACACCTTCATCTACCACCTTCACAGATAGTCTCATCCACATTCACTCTATAGGCCTTCAATGATGCATTGTTCTCAACACTTAGGATGGTTGTTCTACCTATTAAAGTAGGTGGGAATACCATTCATACTTTGTGTCACAACCTTGAAGGAGAAATGCAATACAATGTCTTGCTTGGAAGGCCATGGATTCAAGAGATATGATACATCCCCTCAATATTATATCATTATATCAAATATGCTCATGAGGGCCATGTGCACTACATCACCACTGATGAGGAATATTTAAAGTATTGTAAATTGATCTCCAATTTGTACGAGTTTCCCCTACCATCCACACACCTATACCTTACCCTAACCTTTACCAAACCAACTCCCCAACCAATGCCATTACACCTTGATCCATATTTTCCACCACTAGTACCTACCCACCCTCCTAACCTACACCATCCAATTCATATTTACCCCCAATTCTATCACACCTAGCTCACTACATCACCCAGGCTACTTCATATAGTCCACAATCCCCACCATCATCTTACCATCCACCTACCTCCACTTCCACCCAACCCCATACAATTGGGCAAAGCCAACCCCATCCCAATAAATCTTTATCTTCACAACATATCCCTTTTCACCCACACCATCCATAAACACCTAGCCACTTTCAAACAACCTACTTGTACCTAAACTACCATATCCCCCACTTCGCTCCTTCATTGATCCATTTTTCCACTAGCCTTGACCAACTACACACACTTACATGCCACATCCATCCATCGAAGCTCAAACATTCCTCCCACCATGCAACCTAAGTTGTCACCTCAATCCATTGCTAGACAAGTTACCGCCACTTCCACCTCCACCTTCGCCAGTCCCCAGCTCATCACAGTACCTCAAGCAACTTCCTTCTCCACATAGCCTGAACCATCACCACAACTAAATGCATCCACTGTAGATCCATCCATTCTAGACATCACCCTAGGTTCACCTATAACATTACCCATTCAAAAGAGGATGTTGGACCAGCTCTCGCATCTCCTTCCCAACCTGTGTAGGTCATAGTCCATATAACAAGTCTAAAAATAGGTGAGTATCTAGTATGTAATGTCACATTTATGCATTTTATAATCAAATAAATTAGATATTTTGGATACCCATGCATAGGTACCATTATTCCCATGGATTCTGCATCTAATTCTACAAATTTTGTATATCCCAGAGTTGATACCTCCTTCGATGTCCCTCTTGATGAAATACCCAAATCACTATTTTTTGATGATGTTATCTTCCTATCAAATACCTCCTTTGCTCTACGATATTTTTGACTCTCCCATTGGAGAGGCTTTAGCCTTGGTAACTATGATTAAGGAGATTTCCACATCATCGAACCACATTACTAGATCCCTAAATAAAAATTCATATTAGGGTATGACAACCATTCACCAGATGACCCCCTCAAGGAATATTTTCAACATATTACCCTTGATATTGAAGAGAATAGAGATGATGAGTACATTGATCATAAGTGTATTTATTATCCACCAGAAGGATTTTTCCAAGTTACCACCATTCACACCATCCCAACGGATACCTTGGAAGATGAATTGGATGAACTACTAGAGTTACTTTCAATTGCTTCCAATAGCTTTGAAGAAGACTCATCCCCCATAGCCCCCCTAATAGAGTTCTTGGATTATGATGATATTTATCAATGAATGTTTCCCATTCCACTCCCCATATTTCCCATGCTCCTTCCTTGAGAGCATCCAAATGCACACATGCATCTACCACCACCACCGCCAAGCTAACCAAACTCGTTTCCATCCATGTTGGATCAACTCTTGCTCCATGAGCATACCCCTAGGAATCTTACCTCTAATATGACAAACCTCGTCACCCTAAAAATCAACATGGTATCCATTGAACTATTTTCACCCCTCTACAATCCAAGCAATCAATCAAATTACATCCACATCAGTCCAAGTCTAATTGACTTTGAGAATATTTTTACATCACTTTCCCCTATCAATTTCCTTCCATCCAACCAATTGATCCATCAAGACAATGTCTACATATTGTGTACCTCATTGCCTTCTCCATCTACCATTCATTACATCAACATGAGTTATTCTAAGTTAATCATTTTTTAAAATGTATCTGTTGAGAAGCAATACCCCCCCACTGAAAAATAAATTTTCATCCTTTGAAAACATTGAGCTTTCATTTTGCAGTAGGGACCCTCTTGATGATTTTCAGGTTTTAAATTTTACTTGCCTCTTTTCTTCAAGTTTTGCCTATGTCAAAGTATCCAAGTATTCTTGCATTCTGGCTTTGTTATCTCAGACTTCACTTTTTACATGCTAGAATCATTCATGGATAAAGAAAATCTTACACCGGTACGAAAAAAATGTAGAAAACAGATAGATAAATTCATGAAAAATCAAAACTTTCCATTTTTGGCAAAGTCACGATATCGAGACACTTCCATTTATGGAAATGTCGCGAAATCGCGACAGGTTTTCAGAAAATCCGCCAAGTCAGAAAAGCGTAGCGAAATTGCGACACTTTTCATTTTTGAAAATGTCACGAAATCACTACAGTTTTGGAGAGAGAAAGCCAAGTTGTACGGAATGTCGCAATTTCGCGACATGTCACAAAATCGCGACAAGTTCGGAGGAAAGTGCCAAGTGCCAGAAAGGTCACGAAATCACGACGTCATGATTTCACGACATCGTGAAATCATGACAGTTTGCGAGAAAGAAGGGCAAGGCCAAGAGGTGTCGCGAAATCGTGATGTCGCAATTTCGCGACGTCGTGAAATCGTGACACAAAGGACAGATGATGAGGCAAGGGGCCACCAGGTCGCGATTTCGTGACATGGTGGAAAGTTGAAAAGACATGGTGGGGAATTCGCAAAGGAGAAGCATGGTCATTGCCAGCAAAGAGAAACAAAAATGAAAATCGACTAAGTGCCAAGTGTGTCGCGAAATCGCGACGTCGCGAAATCGCGACACAAGTGAGGGAAGGCAGCAAAGGAGCCACCATGTCGCGATTTCGCGACATGGTGGAAAATTCGAAAGAAAGTGCCGAGAGATGCCAATAACAAAGAAGAGCCAGAAACGCTTAAGGACAGAAGTGGTCACGATTTCGTGACATGTCGCGAAATCGTGACATGTCACGATTTCACGGCCATGAGGAAGAAAAGAAGCAGTTGCCAGAAAGATGTCGCATTTTCACATGTCACGAAATCGCGACATGTCGCATTTTTGCGACCCTGACAGAAAAGAGCCCAAAAATGCAAGACAGCTGGAAATGGACACGTGTCGTGATTTTGCGACACGTGTCAAAACCCTGCAGGCCACGTATCAGATAAACAAGGCCGACATGCAAGTAAACTTTAGGGTTTTTAATCTGATTTAATAATTAAAGTTCTGATTTAATATTTCTAAAATACTAATCCATCTTTTGTTCTTTCATGCAGGAAGCCATCTGGCACTTACATGATAGCGGAGAAATGGCCATAAAGGTAAAGCTTAGTGCAAATTAATCAAAGACGGCCATATTGAAAGAAAAGATGCCGAGAATTGTTGTTTCATCCAATTTTTACAGATCTGGCCGCAAAGAGACTTTACGGTGACTAAGCTACTGCCCATAGTGGAATATGTCGGGAATTGGCCGAGAAATGGAAATATCTGCACATAGTTACCGGGTTTTGCCGGTGAATGCATTTAATGATAATTTATGGCAGAATTAATAGCTTGCAGAGATTTTCAACTCAAGGATGGCTCTCATGGAGATGAAATGTCAGAGAAGTGGTGATTCATCCAAATTACCCGAGGGCATTAATGAAGACATTTATTCACAGTTGTGGGTGAATGCAAGTGGCATTCGAATTCTGTCTTCTCCATTTATGGCAAGTGACTGCACTGATTTGCAGAATGGTTAAGTTCTATCCGAACTTTGTTTTAAAAGGGCTTATATTGTAAAACCCGGGTCCTAGGGTTTGAGATGATAAGATTTGCGGTTGGAGAAGAAGATATTTCTAAAAAGATCAGGGTCTGTCCTGAGTCTATAAATACTTCTTCTCAATGTAATCGCAAGGGGGTGAAAACTTAGAAATAAAAGGCTATTGAAGCAATTTCTTGCAAATATTGTTAAATACTTTGTTTCTGGACTTGGAGTTGATGTGTTTTTGTTTTTTGTGATAGCATGGCCAAGAGCCTAATCTTTTGCAGATTGTGATAAGTTCATCTTCTTTTGTTATCCGTTTCATTAAAGTTTATTAGATATATGCTGTAAATCGGTGTTATCAAGATTAAATATGTTGTTAGGCTTCATTTGTTCTATTGTATACTAGGGAAAATTACAGATTTAAGGTTCAAGTTTGTTCTAATTGCTCTGTCCTCACTGTGCGAGCTAGGCTGCCGATGAAAGATATCAATTTTAACCGACTTCCCTTCGATTTATAATTTTCTGTTAGATCTGTTCCATCTCTGCCTTCTGCTCTTAGTAGAAAGTGATCTTAGAAAACTAGACACTTTCTTCTTTGATTTGTTCTGTTGTGAAGCTGATAGTATAAATAAAATTGGTAGTTTTGTTTTACGATTAAGTTTGATAAACTTCTCTTTCGCCTTACCCTACCCTCTTTGTTTTACTGTGAAATGATCCATTTTTATTTTCTTTTAATTTTGTCTTTTATTTAAATCACTGACCCATAAGAGCTAGATCAAAGAATTAATTTTAAATCTGATTGTCAACAAGTGACAATTTCTGAACATTACTGAGCAAGTTCAGTGAGCCCATTGTAAGGTACAGACAGTCCATATTGAAATCTATTCCAAAAGCGAAAAAGAGTGAATTGACATTCGACCCGACTCTGTAACTCACACCTTGGATAACCAGCTAGATCCTAAAGTGAGTGGGATTTATCCCATATAAGTGTTATCAGAGTTTTGTGCTCATCCTTCACAGGGTGTGTATAAAAGTCGGACCAACATTTAAAAATGGCGCTAGAAGGAGGGCCTACTGAAATTCGATCAGTATTGTAAGTTGTCAGTACAATATTTTAAGATTGCCAGAAAAGAAGACCTCAAGTTCAATACTCTGTTAAAGACTGTAAGTTTGTAAGTGCCTGTGAAAAGCTGGATTCTACATACAGGGTAACAAGGTCCCACCCCAGAGCTGGAGAGCTCCTTGTCCCTAAATTAGAAACTCCGAGAAGAAGTAGCCTCAGAAGGGCCAAGTCTCTGTCTGAAACAGTTTTATCACCACTGATAGTTACCCCAACCACAACTCAGAATATCACAGTCAGCCAAGTAGTAATGGCAAATTGGTTGGGCTCCACTGCTTTGAATATTTCGGGTATAGCCCATGACCCGCCCGTAAATCCGGAAAGATATCTCCCCAGATATAAACATGATGGGACAAGAACTGTAGAAGAACATTTGGTTGCATTCAAGAATGCTTTGAAATTATTAAATGTACAGCATGAGGATGTTTCTTGTAGACTATTCCCGTTCACTCTCCAGGAGGGAGCTTATGATTGGTTTCTAAACCTCACTAATGATTCTGTCACCAGCTGGAATGACTTAGAAAAAGTTTTTGTGTCACATTTCGGAGAAGTGATAGATCCTAGTATATTGTACCAACAGTTTTCTGGCATCAAAAGAGAATTAGGTGAATCTATCAGGTCTTATAATGTTAGATTCTAGAAAGCTTATGGCAGACTTACTAGGTATTATGTACCGAATGCTGACCTGGCATTAGAGATCTTTAGAAACTCTCTGGATCCAATGACCTCTGTCTTTTTGAAGAGAGATCCCACTGTTACTAATTTGACAGAAGCTTATAAAGAAGCTTTGATTCTAGAAAGACAGTTGGGACCCCAGCCTTTAAATGCCCAGCAAGTTCCTCTGGTTACACAAGCTGCCCCTGTGTTCAATCCCATTCCACATCAGATGATGCTGCCAGTTTGTCAGACTCTACCATCAAGAAATCCATTGGCCGTAGCACCTGTTGAGAATGTACATAACCTGTGCAAAGAGGTCGACAATGCAAGAGTCGAAGAAGTCTCCAAAATAGTTCAGAAGTCGGCAAATGATTTCTTGAGTTTTAAAAGGCAAGTTTCTACAGGGGACAACTCCAACAGTATATTCATATCAACCGAACGGATTCAACCGGCCCCCGTATGAACCTAATAAATATTACAAGGGTAAGGCTCATGATGTGAATATTTGTGATTTAGCTCGCCTAACTGGTGCAGAATACATGCCACTTCTCAAGCATGGGGAGTTGGATTGTCTAGAATTTTGCAATGCATTTGAAGCTTTGTTTGGAGATTTGATCTCCCCTGAAAATAAAAGAACTATTGATGGCCCAAGTTCATCCGGCCACAAGGCAGCCTATGGTCCTTGGATTCTTTCACTTTCCCGGATGAATCTGAGAATGTAGTTGAAATGCCTATGGATGAGGTGCAAGCTTTCCAGCAGTATATGAAGAGATAACTACAACCTGAGAAACAGGAATCCGGAGCCTAATACTACATCAACCCCTCCGGACAACTCTCACAATGTTCCTCCCGACCCCTCTCCAAGCAATAATCCATCTCCACCAAAGGGAGGAAATCTGATGAGAGGACCAGATGCTTTTGTCCCTCCACTTAATAAAGGATATAACATAGTGGAGGATATGAAAAATATTAAGGCCAACATTACTCTACATGAGTTGGCACAGATTTCAGAGCAGAGAGACAACCTGATAAAAACATACTCTGGCCCCGCTACTAAACCTATGGACAAAGGAAAGAAAATAGCAAATGCCAATCTAGCCATGTACAAAGAAAAAACCGAAGTTCCCCCTTTTACCGACCGTCCGTATTTTTGGGAAGAACTTACATAATTGTTTGGTAGATTCAGGTGCATCTCGCTAATGTTATGCCTTTGGCCATTTGTCAACAACTGGGTTTTACCCCAATGAAGTCTGAAAGGAGAGTTGTCCAATTAGACAAATCAGAGGTTAAAGTTGTTGGAGAGCTTCAAAATATTCATATCCAATTAGCATCTGAGCCAAGGGCTCAACATAAAATTGAAATTCAGGTTGTGGATATCCCTGTGGGGTATGGGATGCTGTTGAGTAGAGATTGGTCGAGATCTCTGAACGGATACTTGGCAACAGATTTTTCACACATGTGGTTGCCATGGAAAGGAGTGGCAAATCAATTACGGGTTGAAAGAGAACCCAGGTACAAGCATACAATTACTGAGTACAATGCAGAGAATGAAACTATAAATATTGCAGAGGTAGATATTGGAGTCTACAATTTAACAACGGGACAGATTAACAAGTTTAATAAAGCTCATCCTGTACATACTAATGAAGTCTGGACACTTCATGTGGATGGGGCTAGATCTAAACAGGGTTCTGGAATAGGGGCAGTCCTTAAAGGGCCTGAAAGTCAGACATATTTTATGTCTTACCGCCTACAGTTCCCTTGTACAAATAATTTAGCAGAGTATGAAGCTCTGATTTTAGGTTTGAAATTTGCATTGGACAAAGAAGCAAGAAATATTCAAGTTTTTACTGATTCAGAATTGGTGGCAAATCAAGTCAAAGGTAAATTCTAGTGTAAAGCATCTTATTTAAAAGGATACAAACATCGGGCTTGGGATCTTGTAGAAGACTTTGATGCTTTTAATCCGACACACATACCCGAGAGAGCAGAATTCACAGGCAGATGTCTTGGCTTCTTCAACCGCAAGTTTAAAACCATTGGAAGAATTTAAATGGAACAAGTTTTCAATTGAGTTAGTCCCTTGTCCTTCGGTCCCAAACAATATAGATAATTTTTAGGTTTTCTCTGATGATCAACAGATTGTAAACTTTTTGCAGAGTACTAACACATTTGAAAATGCTATAATCGATGAGGGCCAAAGGGATACCCTGCTGGAACAGTTAGATGATGACAGGGGAATAATGAGGTTGAAGGACAACAGAATTCCAAAAGGAATGGTGGAGCTGGAGCGGCTCTTTGATGTTGACAAAATCAAGCAAAAGGTGAATTCTGAAGGTTATGTGGGTGCCACAGACAGTGAGACTGAAAATTTGAACATAGGGACTGAAGAAGATCCCAAGCACATCAAGTTGGCTAAGAACTGTGATCCAGAAATAAAAAGAGGTATGATTGATTTTCTTCACAGGTCAAAGGATGTTATGGCCTGGTCATACAAAGATTTAAAGGTATTTGATCCTAAAGTTTACACTCACATTATACCTTTAAAATAATTTTGCAAACCTTTCAGGCAAAAACAGAGGCATGTCAATGCCCTGTTAGAGCCCCTCATCCAGAAAGAAGTAGAAAAGCTATTGAGTGTAGCCATTATTTTTCCCATCAGGCATTCTACTTGGGTGGCCAATCTGGTGCCAGTCAGAAAGAAAAATGGAGAGATCCGCCTGTGTGTGGACTTTAGAAATTTAAACAAGGCATCTAAAAAAGATAATTACCCTCTGCCTCCCATGGATGAGGTGCTGCAGATTGTAAATGGTTCGGAGATGATGTCTTTCCTGGACGGTTTTTCAGGGTACAATCAGATTTTGGTTGAGAAGGAAGACAGAATGAAAACTGCTTTCACAACTAAGTGGGGAACTTTTGCTTACAAGAGGATGCCATTTGGATTAATAAATGCCGGAGCCACATTTCAATGAGCAATGGATCATGCTTTCAAGGGCCTTATGGGTAAATGCATTGTTGTTTACATGGATGATTTAATAGTCTTCTCTAAATCTCGGTTTGACCATGTAAAACACTTGGAGTCTGTGTTTAATAAATGCAGGGAGTTTGGTATTTCTTTGAATTCGAAGAAGTGCATTTTTGGTGTAACAGAAGGAAATCTCCTTGGGCACTTGGTCACAAAATATGGCATTTCCATGGATCCGGGCAGAGTTGAAGCCATATCTGCATACCATTTCCCAACTCCAAGAAAGAGTTGAGGTCCTTCTTTGGAAAAATTAACTTTGTCGGAAGTTCATCTCCGGTTTTGCAGAGATAGTCAAGCCAATGAATGACATGCTAAAGCAAACTCGCTCGGATTGTCTGGACCACCGAAGCTAAAACAGCCTTCCAAGAAATCAAGACAACCATCAAACAAGCACCAGTTCTGGTAAGCCCAAATTTTAGTGCAGATTTTTATCTGTACACCTTCTCTTCTGAACACACACTTGCTGCAGTTCTGACCCAACGGAGGGAAACCGGAGAACATCCAATTGCTTTCAAGAGTACCAATTTGAAGGGGGCTGAGCTGAAATATTCTCGTTTAGACAAACAAGCTTATGCCTTGGTGAGAGCGGTTAAGCAGTTCAAGCACTATATATTAAGAAGCATAATTCATGCTATAGTTCCAGACCCAGCTGTTAAATACCTTCTAAGTCAGAATGAATTGGGTGAATTGAGGGGTAATTGGGTTACAAGGCTGCAAGAGTATGATTTAGAAATTAGGCCTGCAAAATTGATCAGAGGACTTGGTTTGTCCCGACACATTGCCGAAGTACCTGTACGGGAAGAAGTTAATCAGTTAAATTCTGAATCTGATGACTGGTATGGAGATATTATCCATCTGCTGCAATTTGGAATTTGCCCGTCTCACTTGAACAGAACCCAAAGGAGAGCATTAAAACTGAAAGCTGCTCATTATCTCCTCAAAGCAGGTAATTTGTACAGAGAGAATTATGCTGGCATTTTCTTGAGATGCATTTCTCCGAGTGAAGTCAATGAAGTCATGTCCAGTTTTTATGAAAAGTTAGGGGCAGGGCATTCATCAGGATCTGCTACTGCACACAAAATATTGATAGCAGGCTATTACTGGCCTACACTATTTAAAGATGCACATCAGCATGTAAGAACCTACCATCAGTGCCAAAATTTTGCAGCCAAAGAGGCCAACCGGGCTCTACCATTGCAGCTTGTTGTAATAAATAAACCTTTCATGCAATGGGGACTTGATTTTGTGGGAGTGATTAATCCAAATTCTTCAACAGGGCATAAGTATGTTCTGACAACTACTGACTATTGCACAAGATGGGTTGAAGCAGCAGCCACCACAAGAAGTACAACTCATGAAGTGATTGAATTTCTAGAATCAAATGTCATAACTAGGTTTGGGGTTCCTCCGAATTTGGTGTGTGATAATGGACCAGCCTTCCAATCATTGGAGTTTGCAGAATGGGCATACCAGATGGGGATAGTTATTAGATTCTCATCCAACTATTATCCCCAAGGCAATGGACTCGCTGAGTCCACAAATAAGAATTTAATGAATGCCATTAAGAAATCTGCAGTAGACAAACCCAAGCAGTGGCATACATTATTGAAATATGCACTTTGGGCTGACCGGATAAAATATAAAGTGGCTCTTAAGACTTCTCCTTTTGCTTTGCTGTATGGTACCCAACCAATTGTTCCCATCTCTCTGAAGTTACCTACTTACCAATTTGTCTTAGACTATTTTGAGGATCAAGATGATGCAGAGGCTCGTGTTTTAGATCTAACTAACTTGCAGGATGAAAGACTCCAAGCCCTGGAACACTTCAGTTGGCACCAAGAAACCGTCAAGCGCTGGTTTGACAAGAGGGCCAAAGTGAAAGCTTTCAGACTGGTAGACTTGGTGCTTCTATGGGACAAGGCCCATGAGAAGAAGGGTAAGCATACAAAGTTGCAGCCACTGTGGATAGGCCCCTACCAGATTGCTGAGATTTTGGGTAGCAATGCATTTCGTTTACAAGACCTTGATGGTAATTTTTTGGACCTCCTCGTTAATGGTCAATACTTAAAACATTATTTCTCGGCTGTCCCATCCAATATATCATTTGAATGAGTCATAAAGAAGTTGTAACATGTGTATACATTGTGAATAACTCTGCAGTTTTATTTTGCTTTAGTTTAATTCTAGGTGCTTGTAAAGTGTTGTTTGTTTTAGTTTGTTTTTAAATGTCTGTGCAGTGTTCTTTTGTTTTGTTTAATCCTAATTGCCTGTACAGTTTTCAGTTTTTAGTTGTTTATTTTAGCTTGCTTCTATCTGCCTGTACAGTTTTTAGTTTTAGTTTTAACTGCCTGTATAATTTTTAGTTGCTTTACTTTAGTTTTATTTTAATTGTCTGTGCAATTTCAGTCTGTCTTGAAGTTCTGTATTTTATTTCCTTTGTAAATAACCCTGCAGTTTTATTTCCTTTCAGGTCTGTACATTTATGTATTCTATTTCCTTTGCTGTCTGTACAGTGTTGTTTCATTTTAAAGTTCTGTATTTTATTTTTTATTTAAGGTCTGTGCAGTTTATTTCCTTTGTAAATAACTCTGCAGTCTTGTTTTGTTTCATTTCCTTTATCCCCTTTTTTTTTTTTCCTCTTAACCCTTCTTTTTTCTTCTCTCCCCCTTTTTTTAAAGTCTGTGCAGTTTTATTTTATTTTGTTCTTAGAGGCCTGTGTTTATCCTTGGAAGTCTGTACAAAGTTCTCTAGCTTTTAAAATTTTGTTTTTAACCTTTGCCTCAGCATCAATGAAAAGTCAGCCTTCTAAAGATTGTTTCATTCTGAGTCTGATCAATCCAGTGTTCATTATCATAATTGTGAGATAGTCTGTTTGAACTTAACAGTGGAACTATTTTTTTAGTCAGAACAACAGTGGAAGGATGATTGGATTTTGTGTCTTGCTTGCCACAGTTGTTTTAATTATAAAGAAACTGCTATGCTGTTTGGTTGGAGAAACTCCCGAGGAATCCAAGAAAAGTTGGTTATAAGAGGGGACTATGATTCATGTAATTATTTGAGTATCCATAGAGGCTATCAGTGCCTAGGCTGAAGCAGTTCCAGATTGATGAAATATTAAAAGAACATTGTTATTCTTTCCAAGGCTTTTCAGATGTTGATGTATTTCAAAAGAAAGAGATGAAAGTTGAATTGGCACTCTATTATTTCCAATATATATATAAAAAAAAAAAAAAGAGATAAAAAAAAAAAAAGAGTTATATAATGAAAGAGGCAGCCAAGATTTCAAAAGATATTTTTCTTCTACCAAGTTGTAGATTCTACCTTACGGTTGTAAATTTGGGTCGTGTAAATCTAAAGGGTAACTCTGTCGGGTCTATAAAAGGCTAAACTAGTAAACAGAGCTCTACTCGGTTTCCCTTTTTACAATCTATAAAATCTGATCAATCCAAAGTTCAACATTCGATCCAGTCATTCTTGAAGACAATTTTATACGCTTGTAATTGCACATCAGAAATCTTCCTTAAGTAATTCAGCCTAGTATGTCCTTGGGAAATTTTAACAACTATCAGTTAGTAGTCAATTTATTGTGAAGAATATCTGTGGCAAGGCAAGATACATGGTCTATGTTGTTTTGAAACTAGAGTCCTGGGTTCTAAAATAATGCTACTATTTTACCCGCAGATATCGCCATTTGTTGAGAAGCAACACCCCCCCACTGAAAAATAAATTTTCATCCTTTGAAAACATTGAGCTTTCATTTTGCAGTAGGGACCCTCTTGATGATTTTCAGGTTTTAAATTTTACTTGCCTCTTTTCTTCAAGTTTTGCCTGTGTCAAAGTATCCAAGTATTCTTGCATTCTGGCTTTGTTATCTCAGACTTCACTTTTTACATGCTAGAATCATTCATGGATAAAGAAAATCTTACACCGGTACGAAAAAAATGCAGAAAACAGATAGATAAATTCATGAAAAATCAAAACTTTTCATTTTTTGCAAAGTCACGATATCGCGACACTTCCATTTATGGAAATGTCGCGAAATCGCGATAGGTTTTCAGAAAATCCGCCAAGTCAGAAAAGCGTAGCGAAATCGCGACACTTTCCATTTTTGGAAATGTCACGATATCGCGACATTTTCATTTTTGGAAATGTCACGAAATCGCTACAGTTTTGGAGAGAGAAAGCCAAGTTGTATGGAATGTCACGATTTCGTGACATGTCGCGAAATCATGACAAGTTCGGAGGAAAGTGCCAAGTGCCAGAAAGGTCGCAAAATCGTGACAGTTTGCAAGAAAGAAGGGCAAGGCCAAGAGGTGTCACAAAATTGTGACACAAAGGACAGATGATGAGGCAAGGGGCCACCAGGTCACGATTTCACGACATGGTGGAAAGTTGAAAAGACATGGTGGGGAATTCACAAAGGAGAAGCATGGTCATTCAAGAGAAACAAAAATGAAAATCGACTAAGTGCCAAGGGAGTTGTGAAACCACCCCCCGACGTCGCGAAATCGTGACAAAGTGAGGGAAGGCAAGAAGGAGCCACCATGTCATGATTTCGCGACATGGTGGAAAATTCGGAAGAAAGTTCCGAGAGATGCCAATAACAAAGAAGAGCCAGAAACGCTTAAGGACAGAAGTGGTCGCGAAATCGTGACATGTCGCGATTTTGTGGCCATGAGGAAGAAAAGAAGTAGTTACCAGAAAGATGTTGCATTTTCGTGACCCTGACAGAAAAGAGCCTAGAAATGCAAGACAGCTGGAAATGGACACGTGTCGCGATTTTGCGACACATGTCAAAACCCTGCAGGCCACGTATCAGATAAACAAGGCCGACATGCAAGTAAACTTTAGGGTTTTTAATCTGATTTAATAATTAAAGTTCTGATTTAATATTTCTAAAATACTAATCCATCTTTTGTTCTTTCATGCAGGATGCCATCTGGCACTTACATAATAGCGGAGAAATGGCCATAAAGGTAAAGCTTAGTGCAAATTAATCAAAGACGGCCATATTGAAGGAGAAGATGCCAAGAATTGCTGTTTCATCCAATTTTTACAGATCTAACCGCAAAGAGACTTTACGGTGACTAAGCTACTGCCCATAGTGGAATATGTCAAGAATTGGCCGAAAATGGAAATATCTACACACCATTACCGGAATTTGCCGGTGAATGCATTTAATGAAAATTTATGGCAGAATTAATAGCTTGCAGAGATTTTCAACTCGGGGATGGCTCTACGGAGATGAAATGTCAGAGAAGTGGTGATTCATCCAAATTACCCGAGGGCATTAATGAAGACATTTATTCACAGTTGCGGGTGAATGCAAGTGGCATTCGAATTCTATCTTCTCCATTTATGGCAAGTGATTGCACTGATTTGCAGAATGGTTAAGTTCTATCCAAACTTTGTTTTAAAAGGGTTTATATTGTAAAACCCGGGTCCTAGGGTTTGAGATGATAAGATTTGCGGTTAGAGAAGAAGATATTTTTGAAAATATCAGGGTCTATCCTGAGTCTATAAATACTTCTTCTCAATGTAATCGCAAGGAGGCGAAAACTTAGAAATAAAAGGCTTTGAAGCAATTTCTTGCAAAGATTGTTAAATACTTTGTTTCTGGACTTGGAGTTGATGTGCTTTTGTTTTCTGTGATAGCATGGCCAGGAGCCTAATATTTTATAGATTGTGATAAGTTCATCTTCTTTTGTTATCTGTTTCATTAAATTTTATTAGATATATGTTGTAAATCGGTGTTATCAAGATTAAATATGTTGTTAGGCTTCATTTGTTCTATTGTATACTAGGGAAAATTACAGATTTAAGGTTCAAGTTTGTTCTAATTGCTCTGTCCTCACTGTGTGAGCTAGGCTGCCGATGAAAGATATCAATTTTAACCGACTTCCCTTCGGTTTATAATTTTTTGTTAGATTTGTTCCATCTTTGCCTTGTGCTCTTAGTAGAAAGTGATCTTAGAAAACTGGACACTTTCTTCTTTGATTTGTTCTGTTGTGAAGCTGATAGTATAAATAAAATTGGTAGTTTTGTTTTACAGTTAAGTTTGATAAACTTCTCTTTCTGCCTTACCCTACCCTCTTTGTTTTACCGTGAAATGATCCATTTTTATTTTCTTTTAATTTTGTCTTTTATTTAAATCTACTGACCCATAAGAGCTAGATCAAAGAATTAATTTTAAATCTGATTGTCAACAAGTGATAATTTCTGAACATTACTGAGCAAGTTCAGTGAGCCCGTTGTAAGGTACAAACAGTCCATATTGAAATCTATTCCAAAAGCAGAAAAGAGTGAATTGACATTCGACCCGACTCTGTAACTCACACCTTGGATAACCAGCTAGATCCTAAAGTGAGTGGGATTTATCCCGTATAAGTGTTATCAGAGTTTTGTGCTCATCCTTCACAGGGTGTGTATAAAATTTGGACCAACAAGATCATATGGAATCCACCTCATTCCCACTCCTCACCAATTAGAGGAGGGTTCCCACATGCTCATCGAGGATACCATCAACATAGACCTCAGCGTTGATCCATAACATCCACAAATCATCTAACTTGGAAAGAGCCTCTCTTTCAAAGAGCAAAAATAGTTTGTTGCCCTACTTACTAAATACAAACAAGTGTTCGCATGGTCATACAAATATATGTTGGGTCTCGACCCTAATTTAGTGGTCCACAATCTCATTTTGAGCTTTGATGCAAAATCAATAAAGCAAAAACTACAAAAGCTTCATCCTACCATAGCCCTAATGGTTAAAGAAGAATTAAAAAAATTATTAGATGTGGATTTTATTCAACCCATTGACTACCTAGAATGGGTTTCTAATATGGTACCCATTAGCAAGCCTAATGGAGGGATATGCATTTGCAAAAATTTTTGCAACCTCAACAAAGTGTATCCTAAGGATAACTTCCCACTTTCGAATATGGATGCGCTCATGGATTCTATCGATGGCCATGAAATGCTCTCCCTAATGGATGGTTTTTTGAGATATAACCAAATCCGATTTAATTCAAACGACCAACATAAAATTACTTTCACAACACCCTAGGGGACATTTTTCTACAAATTCATGTCATTCGGTTTGAAAAATGTAGGTGCAACATATCAACGTGCCATGACTTATATCTTCCATGATTACATGTATAAGATAGTGGAAGATTATGTAGATGATCTATTGGCTAAATCAAAAATACATCACAAGCACATTAGTATTTTGCACAAAAATTTTGATCGATTACTCGAACACAAGGTGAGACTCAACCCCAAGAAATGTGTTTTTGGTGTCACATCCAAAAAACTCTTAGGATTTATAGTCTCCAAACAAGGCATCAAATTTTACCCAAACAAAGTCAAAGCAATCACTAAGATGTCACCCCCAACAACTCTCAAAGAGCTACGTAGCTTACAAGGCAAAATCCAAGCGATCCGTCACTTTATTACTCAGTTGTCAGATAAACGTAAGCCTTTCAATCATATGTTGAAAAAAGGGGTTACCTTTACATGGAGTCAAGAGTATCAAGAATATTTTGATGCCATCAAACAATATCTAGCATCCCCACTTGTTTTGACACCACCTCGACCAGGTGTCCCATTTCATCAGTATATATCAGCCATTGACTTTGCCCTTGACACCATGCTAGCGCAAAAGAACAAATCTAACTGAGAATAAGCCATTTATTACATTAGTCAAACTTTGGTGAGTTATGAGACCAAGTACACATATGTCAAAAAGCTATGCCTAGTAGTTGTCTTCACAACTAAGAAACTTTGACATTACATGATTGGCCATACCACGTATGTCATAACTAAAGAGAACCATCTACGCTATATGATAAGTCACACCTACACAAACAACAGAACCTCCAAATGGATAATGCTTTTAACAAAAATTGATCTTGAATTTAGTAGCCAAAAATCCATCAAAGGTCAAGTAACCGCGAACCAACTTGCAGAAGCTCCATTACCGGATGATCACTCGCTTATTATTAAGTTGTCTGATGATTTTGTATTCAATATCACAGAGCAGGAGAAGAATTTTGAACCTAAGGATGAGGTTGATGTTATCCTTTTCTTTAATGGTTTAAAATGCAAACAAGGAGGAGGTGCTAGAGTTTTCTTCTTCACACATCAAGGAGCTCCTATGCCCTTGTCATTCAAACTCAACTTCCCTTGCACTAATAACAACACAAAATACAAAGCCCTAATACTAGACCTATAGACTGCTATTGCCTTAGGTATCAAATGGATCAACATTTTTAGTGACTCCCAAATCATTATCTATCAAGTTAAGGAGATTAACCAGCACAAATGCCCATATTTGAATCAATATAAATAGATCATTGATAAGTTGCTTAAGCACTTCGACTGGTATGAAATTAATAACACACCTAGGTCAAAAAATCAATTTGCAAACATTATGGCATCCTCATATCACTCATACCTCAAAATCCCATCAACAACACTACATGCATTGAGATCAAAATACTATCTCAGTCAATTATTCAATGAGAATCTTCTCAGACTGAAGAGAATGTTAACTTCATTCAAACCGAGCCATATAACGATGGCTTCTCATAAATAAAGGATTTTATAAAAATAGGTACTCTACCTGTAGATTTGTCCTCAACCGCTAAACACACGTTCAAACAAAAAGTGATTCGTTACACTCTCTTGGATGATATCCTTTATCATCGTAGCTTTGATGGTGTCCTCTTACATTATCTTGAACCGCAAGAGGTAAATTGGATCATTTCTCAAGCACATGATGGAACGTGTGGTGGTCATTTTAGTGGGATGGTCATCGCAAAGCATATTTTGTGCATGGGTTACTATTGGCCCACCATGGAACATGATTGTTGCACATATATCAAGAAGTGTTTAAAATGTCAACATCATACAAATTTAACCCATGTACCATCATAGGTATTGCAACCAACTCAAGCTCTTTGGCCTTTCTCACAATGGGGTCTTTGATCTCATAGGAAAGATATCTCCTCCTTCCTCAAGGCACCATACATTCATCATCACCACTACTGAGTACTTCACCAAATGGGTTGAGGCAATTCCTCTTACCAGTACGACTAGACCTTGAATCATGGAGTTCATACTCCATCACATCATTTATCATTTTGGTATACCATCCAAAATCATTTTTGATAATGGCACTCCATTAAAAAATAAGGATGTTCAAGCACTTTGCACTAAGTACAACATTCAACATAGCTTCTCAACTCCTTACTACCCATAGAGTAATGGTCAATTTGAGGCCACCAACAAGACTATCATTACCATTTTGAAGAAAATAGTCAAATAAAATCATAAATATTGGCATCTTCAACTCCCCCTAGCATTATGGGCTTATCAAACAAGTATATGCATGCCAACCAAGGCAACACTATTCTCACTAGTCTATGGGGTTGAGGCCATCATGCCCCTTGAGCTCAAAATCCTATCATTGCACATATCAATTACAAGAATTCATTGATGATGATACCGCATGACAAGCGCACCTTGATCAATTGAACCTACTTGATGAACAATGAATCAATGCACTAGAGCACCTTCACATTTATCAAGATAGGGTCAAACATGCTTACAATAACAAAGTGCATCCTCAAGAATTTCAAGTAGGGGATTTAGTTCTCAAGGAAAATCAACAAAATTCAAGCCTTCCACCGCACTTGCGTGACAAGTTTACAGTCAATTAGCTTGGTCCATTCATCGTCACGCAAATATTTAGAACCAGAGCCTACAAAATTATCACTCTTGAGGGAATTGAGGAACTTGAACCCATTAATATCCTTCATTTGCGTGTCTTCTATGCTTAGTTCATAAATAGCATTGTACAAAATTATTCAAAATACAAAAACAACAAAACACAAAAACATCATAAAAACATCAAAATACAAAATCATCAAAAAAACATCAAAATACAAAAACATCAGAAAAACATAAAAATACAAAATCATCAGAAAAACATCAAAACACAAAAACATCAGAAAAACATCAAAACACAAAAACATCACATTAATAAAAAACAAGCAATAAATTTTCACACCGCTACAAATCACATTGCGTTCACATACATCGCATTATTCCACCATCATCAATAATACTTTGTTCATTGTTCGATCCATGCTTTAAACTATTTTCTAGGATAAAATTTGTCACATTAATCAAGGGTGTCTTCCTTATGGTATTTGTCTTGCATTATATACATTTGTGCTACATCCACCACACATCGCCCCTCATTCACCCATCCATACTACACATATGACATCTTATATTTTTCAAGTCTCTAGTTTGGTGAATCTTTAGGTTCTTTTGATCATTCAACCATACTTAGAGTCTCATTCAACCTCCATTGAACATCATTAGTTCTTTAAATGCTATAAGTCTCCTTGGTGACCTTAATTTTTCTCTAAGACCATGCACAAATCACACATTTAACAAAATTATGGTTCCTAAGAAAGACAAACTCATGAGTCACTATTGCAATAAAGCGAACGATTTCCCCTATTCATCCCATCATGCACATAAGCTAACCCTAAGAATTGGAAAAATAAAAAGTGTAAATCTAAAAGACAACTATCTTTAAAAAAAAGAGAAAATAAAATATTGAATCCTTGGAATTCTTAGGTCCTTAGATCATGGGGTTAACCTCCATCGAGGCTATAGATAGTTGAATGGTAGTGAAGTATACCTTGCATGGCGATATGTCTATCACATTAGCAACCTTATTTTATACATATCAATGTATTCTTGTAGATGAGCTAGCTTATTGGCATGAGTCACAAATGATTAGTCCCTTGCCAAAATAAAAAATAAACAATCACTTCACACACATCGATATTTGAGCAACTTAAATAACTTGATTGATCTTAGCATCTTCAAGTACCTATTTGATTAATAGATGAGTTTGATCAATGTCACTAGGGTGTTTGAGCATCATGAAAGCACTTTTAGAATCTTCATCCCTAGGACATGCAAAAGTACAAATCATGTCATATTTGCCTTCACAGTAGCACAATTATTACAAATTGTCACATAACATTCCATTACATACATCACCATTCAATCATTCAATAAAACATTACATCAAATCATAAATAAATAAGCATTACATAAAATAAGCAACACATCACATCAATAAAATACATATCATATATATGTATATGTATGTATGTATATATAATAAAAAATGTACACATACGATATTTCCCATAGGCTACAAATTTCCTAGTTGTCAAAGCTCATCAAAATCATAACAAGAGAGATACAATACATCTACAAAAATATCATATAAATCTTGACATCCATATGTCACTCCCCACCCTTGTTGCTCTCCCCACTACCCTCGGTGTGATCTCGTTAGTCCTGCCCACTATCACCACCATACCATTGACTCTTACCACAATACATCTCTACCCTTTAGGTTTGGGAGGTTGATGCCCCTACAAATTAAGTTATAGGAGGGACACTTGAAGGACCACCCAAAACTCCACTCCTCTAATTTTGAGATGAAGTAGAGGATGATAGTAGTGATGGTACTGCTATACCATTCAATAATAGGGTGTCCTTTAGAAGCCTCACCCTATCCCTCTACCACTCCACCCTATCCCTCTCTTGATCTAGTTGGGAAAGCATGACCCTCACTACCTGTCTCTACAAAAATCCCTATACCTATCTCACCTGTAGAGCATCTCTCTTTGTCCTCAATGCATCCTGATAAATCTATAGAGCATCTCGCTCTACTCTCAATACATCTCACTCCATCCTTAGCGTATCTTGCTCTACCACACTCCTCGCTCTATTTATCAAGTACTGGTCATGCTTCTTGACTAGTCTCTCTTGCTCCTCTTGTAGGATCTACACATAATCCTTCAACATATCCTGCTCCGCCTTCTAGCCCTATCATATTTACTACTTCCCATACCACTAACTCCACTCTTGGGAAATGGTAGCTCTATCTTCTACCTCTCCAACACTCATACCCAATTTGATATAACAACATACTTTGCTATAGAGTCGCTACTATCACTACACCCCTCCCTTCTAGAGATCTCATCTATGAATTCCTTCCTAGCATCTTGTGATGATCCTATCCCAAGATCCATACATTATTGTACCCATCATCCTATAGGCTCCTTAGGATCTACCTCCCTACCAGTTATGCACCACCCCCTACCTCTAGCTGGATCACCTGTACACCAACCCACACATCATACTCTGGTGTCATACTAGCATAATACACATCTACCATGATCAACACTTCATACATATCTACCCCTATGGACTCATACTCTAGGTCAGAAATTACCTTAGTATATCACCATTTGTATACCATAGGGGCTATAGGAACACCCTAGAGCAATTAAAACTATCACAACACACATCTATACTGGAAAATTTGTACTCATTACTATGGTTATCCACCACCCATATCCCTTGTTGAACCCATCTCAAATGTAATCCATCATCTAGCTAGCTCAAACCCTCCCTCTAGGGCCTCCACACCACCTCCTCTAGACGTAATCACAAAAAAAAAATTATTGTAATGTATCCATACCCTTGAGAATGGTCAACTTCTACCATCCTTTTGATCCCTAATCCATCTCATGGTGTAAGTAATGTAATCACCCATGTCCTTCACCTCTAACCAGGGCAATCCCTTGGGTCACCCAACTACAAAGTGCTCAACAAACTACAATCCAAACTAGCTCTGCCTTAGTGCCATATCTCGTATAGCTCCTAGTAAGTCTATGCCAGTAGCACTTGATCCCATACCATCACCTTGGGCTACTCTACCATATCCTTCACCAGCCCAAGTAGGTTCCATGGAAATAAAACACCTAATGAATCTAGAAGTATGATATTAGATATCAATATCATCAAAATCATGTGCCACATTATCCGCCATCACAGTCAATAATGACTATCAACATCCACACCACCACTATCCACTGTAATTATTGACAAATGGTTCTTATACAACCACTGTAGAAAGACCTCCCTTTGATGCATCAAGGTTATCTTTATCTGATCATCCTCCATCAGTATCCAAAAAATTTGATACATATCCTCAAGAGTGATTGTGATCTCTCCTATGGGTATATGAAATGTGCATGTGTCAAGATCCCACCAGTTTGCCAATGCAGTCAGATATGCATGATCTACATGCACATTCTCTAACTTGGCTACATACTATAGTCCTATCACACTGAGCTACTTCCATTCCTCCTTTGACATCCACTGTTGAGCTTTGTAAAACATGCCCTTGAACCGATGCCTTGGTCTCAATAATATTTACTGCATAACACAACAAAGTCATATTAAATCAATAGCACCTTACTATACATCAAAAAACAAAATAAAATAAAAACACACATACCATATGACAAATTGATTTCCTTCAGCCATCACTATCTGGATCATGGATGATCACAACAAGATAAGAAGGCTTACAAAAAAATCAAAAAACACACCAACCATCCGACTAACGGACGACCTTCGACCATCACCGTTTGGACCATGGACGGTCACAACAAGATAAAAACCTTACATAAAAAAAATCAAAAACACATTGACCATCCAAAAAATGGATGGTCTTCGACCATCACCATTTGGACCATGAATAGTCATAAAAAAATAAAAATATATTAATCGAAACCAAAAACAAAAACAAAAACAAACCAATCGTATGAAAAACGGATGATCTTTGGATGTAAAAAAAATATATTATCCGATGAATGGACAACCTTTGTACATCACCATCTAGACAAAGAAAGATCACAAAAAAAAATGAAAACACACCGATCGTCCGACAGATGAATGACCATCAACCATAACCGTTCGATATTAGACAATCATAAAATCAACAATCCATCTTATAAAAAAAGATTTCAAAAAATAAAATGACCTTCCATGACTTAGATGACCTTCACCACTAACTGTATGGATCCCAAATGCCCACCATACCAAAAAAAAACCCCAAATCACCACCATCCACATTCCATCCATCCATCCCATGCCCAATACCACTAAGGTCAATCATCTTATTATTTTCATCCATTCTATCCTCTGCCAACTTACTGCTTGAGGGGGTAGAAAATACCAATAAAATCACTCTAAGAAAGTTCAATAATCAAACACCCATGTTGGACTTGATGTTTGTTTGAGAACCTTGTTTGAGACTATCACGCGTGCAATATCGTTTTAGTTTTTGCATAGTGAATCTAGGTCACATTAGCATAGTTTCAAGTACAGATAATATAGGTCTCAATAGTTTAGTTATTAGTTAGCATCTTTATGCGCTCACCAATTTGTTAATGACAAGGTTCAAATATATTCATCACCTCCATCATTGGGGCATCTTACATTGCTCTTGATTTAGGGTAATCAAATGTCAACCCCTCAAGCACAAACCATCATTCATCCGCACAATGATAGGTGTCATTTATTTTTGCATCACATTGTGTTTCACACAACACGATACAAAAAGGGGTATCTGTAGACACCAAAATCAAGTGTAATAAATACTAATTAATTAATCATAATTAATTAGTATATTTAAAATTAATTAATATTAAATTAATGTGCATTTGCCCAAAGTATTAATTAATTTATTTATTTATCTATTAAATAATTGATCATTATTATCTAAGCTACACAACCATTCATCCCTCCTCAATGGGACCACTCACCCTTCCATCCCCTATGGCTATATCATTCGCAATTTATTCTAGTTCCACCTCCCATATCTCGTGATCAGTCATGCACAAGAAAGAATCACCCTTGTTCCACAATTAAACTCTAGTAACTTGAAGTTGCACACATGGGATATTTTCAATACACACTTACTTTAATAGGATCACTTAACTCAATATGCACAACATGCACATTCAGTTCAACAAAGTAACTCAATATGCACAACATGCACATTCAATTCAACAAGGTAACTCAATATGCACAACATGCACGATGAGTTCAACAAGATCACTTAACTCAATATGTACATCTAATTCAAATGCACAAATAGTTTAATATGCCCACAAATTTGGTGATAATCACAAGGTGAGATTATCCTCTTTTTGCAAGCATGCATCTTCAGTGATAAAATTAATGCCAAAGTGAAATATTAATTAATCTCACTTAATGGATTGAGCTCCCACCTCATCCATTCACTTGGGAATTTTATAAATGCACCCCATTTGCCCTTATTAGGATGAGGATGGTACATGCATTGAAGTGCTGCTAAAATTTTAAGCACACTTTGCACCCAAATACCCAAACAAAATCTCATGCAAACATCCCCATCCCATGCTAGACCCTGATCGTAACACTCCATAGGCCTAGACCAAGCTTTCATCAATGAAAGGATGCCACAACCCGTAACCATCTGACATCGAATGGTATCAATTCATAATCATTTGGACTCAGATGGTCATCATCCAACCCATGTGTAGACCTCTAAATGCAGCATGATACAACCCAAAACATTGTGATGCAACCCAATGCAGCATAATAATAGTAAAAAAGATAGTGACAACATCAAAAGAAGGGTAAAATCAATTTATGCTCTATTTAATATTGTACTTTTATAGATTTCCATTTCATTCTACATATTTGATGTTTAATCTTGTTTGAAAAATGAGCCTCACCTTGGGAGACCCGATAGGTGCTAATGACTAGTTGCATCTCATTTGTGTGTAGGTATACAGGTTCAAAGTGAGCAGATACAGATGCAATAGCAAACTCTGATGCCCGATCATCCAACCCTAGATGATAAAATATCGCAACTATTTAGAGACTATATGGTTAGAGCACATGGTCATCGGCCTCCCTAATGGTTGACATCCAGATGTAGATCCACCAAATTTATACATCAACATAGATATCCAAATTATACAAAAGTGGCAGTCATGACAAACCCACCCTCTAGTATTGTAATTATGAAAGGATCGAGGCACCATTGTTATCTATAAAAGAGAAACTAGTCCCATAAACACTTGTGTAAGCTGTTGGTCACAAATCTGCCACAGGAAAGGATTTTGGCAATTATACGCGCCCTAGACCTGGACCAACATTGAAAGGCCGGAGGGAAGAGATGCCCTCCGTGCCAATCTCCGGAGAAAGGCCGGCTCCTATACTAAACTACTTGATGTTTTAAGATAAGAGTGCAGGAAAGAAATAAAAGGGATAGGGTAAGAAGTGTGAACAATTTGGTGGGAAAGAACCAACAACACGATTATCAACTAATAACTTGAAACAACAGCAATAAATACCAAGAATAATGCATAAATGAACACCACGCAAAGTTCCCTATGTATCCTCTGGAAGAGTTCCAGGATTCAACTATTCTCCCACGCCTAAATCCAGATTTCAGAATTATAGCAATTAGGAAAATATGTGAATGTAACAGAAACCACTAACCACAGGCGGCATAAAAGGAGTTTAACGCAATATTGTCTCCCCTATGTATCCTTCAAGAGAATTCCAGGGTTCTGTCCCCAATTACACACCTAAATTCAGGATTCAGAATTACGGTATACAAATGAAGACAGAATAGCAGAAATAATCACAGAAGGCAGCATACAAGAGAGAAATGAGCCCAAAGTCTTTAATATCAATTGCAGGAATCAAGTTACAACAATTTTCTAGCAAAAGTTCCCCCCCCTTCTTTCATTACAATTCATGGGTTTTTATAGAGGACCCGACCCTCTGAGCCATCAATGCACAAATTCTGGAGGTACGCCCTCGATAACCTGAAAAATCTGCTCCTGCCCTTCCCGCGACTGAGCTCTCACATCCTTTTCTACAATTAGCAGCTACGGCCGCATTAGCCGGGGCAATCTGCATTTATGGGCCGCCTGACTCATCCTGAATCTTTCTGGGTGCGGTGCTCGAGTGGCTGCCAGGTCCATCGGCTTCTTCCCCTGCGGTTGATATTTCTTTTCTGGTTGCCAAAAATGAGCCCCGGGTCTTTCGGGCAAGTAAAAATGCATTTATGAAACACTCGATTGCCTCGGAAAGATACCCGGCCTTGGGGTGTGTGCCCTTGAAGAGCTTCGCCAAATTTCAGTTCGGGACCTTACTTCGCAACGGACGTGAGCCGAAGCGGGACTGATCTCCTTGCATGGGTGCTTCGCGCGAAGGGACTCCCAAAAACAGCTTCGCGAAGGCCTTGTGCCGAAGCAGATGTTCCTTCTCAAAACATGGCTCTCAATCTTTCATTGCTTCGTCGGAAAAATGAGTTGAAGGCTGCTTCGCAAGAGACTTTGCCCGAAGTGGATGCTTCGCTGATGGGCTACAAAAATGCTTCGCTGCGAACCTTCTTCAAAATGGCCGTTCGGGGGGTTTTCGGCCGAAGTACAATTTTGCCTTAGGATATTTCTTCCGGCTTTCCAAAGGCAACTAGGCTTCTAGTGAGGGGGCTTCGCACAAAAGTTGGCTAAAGCGGGTGCTTCGCAGCATTTCGGGGCGAAGCAAATCTTGCTTGGAGAAGCGGTTCGCCAGGAGAAGGGCCCGAAGCGGATGCTTCGCTTAAGTTCCGGTGAAGCGTTTTTCCTTCACTTAGAAATTTCCTCATTGCCGCTCTGCCGCTTCGCAAAAACTTGGCCCGAAGCGAGTCTTTTGGAAGCTTCGCTTGCGAAGCTCTTTCTATGCCTTAGAAAATTTTGGGCCTGCATTTTCATTTTCTTGTTTTCTCCTTGCGAAGCTTATTACTCCTGCTAATGTTGTGGGCGAAGCTTCTATATATGTAACTTATTTACAAAGGGAGCAAAAATGACAGCCAAAATTGCTAAAATGTTGTTTACAACAATAAAAAGAAAGAAAACAAACAAGGAAACCATCACAGAATTTTAATTTCTCTACCCCTCCAAGCAATGTGACAAAATTGTCAACATTCCTGGCGGCTCGCGGGGCAACGAGCTCGCCTCGGTGTGAGGACCCTTCAGCCTTCATCCGTTGGGCCAGAGTTACCTCCAGACCCTTCTCCTCTCTGCTTCTCTTGTTCTGAGAGTGCCTCATCAACTTCCTTTTTTCCTCTTTCCTCCTCTTCATCGGGTGTCTGTTCAAGTGGCGGCGGTGGAAGGCGATCACGGATTCTTTCCATGGTTCGGCGAACATGGGCCCATGCTCCCTTCTGAAAAGGTTCTCGATCTTGCAGTGCCTTAACCAGAACATGGAACCGATCAATCTGCCCAATGTCGGCATATTTGGCTCTTGCGCCCAGGTCGTTCAAACAAGCCGCGATCCTGCAATAACTTAGAATAAAATCCATGACCTGTCCTTTTGTGACTGGCTCTTTCCATCCATCAATCTCAGAAACATCGTTTTCAAAGCTGAGCCAGGCTGGTTTCAATTCTTCTTTAGCCAAAAGGTTCCCGTCATCGTCAGTAAAGCTCGGGAAACCTAAGGATGATAAATTTTGGAAATATCCCAGGGAAGTACGCTGCTCCTATTCAAATACGTCCAAAAGTTGCTTCGCCTTCTGAGCTTTCCTCACCTTGGAGAAGAAGGCGCGGACTGTGGCCTGGGCGGTGGACCAATCTCGGGCTGTCCGACTCATAGCAGTGACCTGCAAATCTTGGTACTTGATGCTTTGTACCTCAAAGGCTAGATGGAGTCGGCTTCTTATCTCTTGAATGATCTCGTCCACTATCGGTCCCTTTTGGGTAGCAGCGTTCTGGGCTTCGGTAATATAAGACAATATTGATAGGGCACTGGAGGCCCGGGATCTGAAATTTTTGAGCAAATGCGAGCGGATGTCTTTGATTCTGCTTCTGTCAAACAACTCTAAATTTTCCTTCTCATACAACTGCAGTTGCATCTGCAAGATCCGCTCTTCAAACTCTTTGGCCTTTACTTCAGCTTCGGCCTGCGTCTTGCTCTGGTTTTCCGCTTCGCCCTGCAGTTGCTCTACCTGTTGTTTCAAAGCATCCATTTCCTTTTTCATCTGCTCGCATTGCCTCTGAGCATCTTCTAGCTGGGAGCGTGTTCTGGCTAGATCTTCTTCTAGCTTAACATTAGCATTTTCTGCCTCACAACGGCGCTGGTTGGCAATTCTTGCATGTGCGCGGAATGTCTCTATCCTTACATGCATGGATTCAGATTCATCATCAATGTCTATATATTCCAGGTCCTTGACCTTCTCTTGATACTCATAATCAGCAGAGGTCATTTCATCCAGGGGTTTTTGGACCTTGGGAATCTTCTTCACTTTATGCAATTTTCCACTTTTCAAATCAATTACCGCGCACTTCTCTTCTTTCGCCAAGGAACGCCCCCTCTTCTTCCTTGCCTCCTTGAGTATTTTATCAGTATTTTGCCGGGCTCGGATCAATTTTTCTGCTAACGGACGCTCCTTGATCATAGTCAATTCACTTTCAAATAAAGCTGGATCAGTGGCCAAAGGGGTGAATAAGTATAAGGACTGTATTGGTGAGGTGTCGCCGGTGGGTTCGGTGGCAGGTGTGGTGGGGTTTTTGGCGAGCGAAGTGATGGCGTGTGCGGCTGGGGTATGGGAGTCGGGGTTTGGAAGTGAAGTATCACCTCCGGTATGGCCAAGTATTAATGGAATGGTGGCGTGGGTGAGCGAAGGGGCGGTTGCGGACACGTCCTGGCCTGACGACTCAAACGGGGTGGAAACACCTATGGGGGCGGTGGAATCATGAGATACATCTGTGACAACAAAGGGAACCGCGTGATTGGGCGACTGTTCTACTGGACAAGTGTTTTTGGGAGAAGGCTCTAGGAGACCTTCAGCCGGGACTACAGTAGACACGACCTGAGAAACCAGGGTGGAAGATGAGGGATGCGTACCTGCGTGCTCTAGTGATAGAGCAGAAGCGGCAAATTCCTGCGTGTTTGGTTCGCTATCTCTCCCAGCTTCTACACTCAACATTTTCAACTTCTCCACCAACGTTTCCTTCATCTTGGAGGAATTCCTCCACATTAATGATGTCTACCTCAGCACTCTCCTCTGTCCTTTGGGACACTGTTTTCCCAACATCAATCTCCACCGAGCCTACTGCAGACTGTTCATTGGAAGCACCGGAAGGTCTGGTGCGAGGCCGCTTTGGATGAGGAGGAGGCATCTGGACCTGTTCAGGTCTCTTTCTCTTCTTTTTCTCCTCTCTCTCTTGCTGCTGCAATGGCCTCCCAACATCAACATCGGAACCTCCAACAGGCTCCTTAGGCAGCTCCTGGTGTGTTGCTACTGCTTCTTCTTCTTCTTGTTCGGAATCATCAGCGATTCTTCTTGGGCTTTCGCCCGAACCTGGGGCACTGGGAGGAATGAAATCAGCAAAGGAGAGGGGTTGCCAAGATCCGGCATTAGCTACATAGAAAATAGCAAAGTCCTTATCCATTTCCAAGAGTCCGTATGATCTTTGCTTCCGGCGATGAACTCTCATCACCCACCATTCTTTCAATTGTGCCTCGCCCCAACTTCTTATTTCTCCCCTTAAATCATCTTTCATTTTCCTCCAGAACGCAGAATCTGGGTTCGGGAAGGGGTGCCGGATGGGATCATACTCAGCTTCCATAGTGTAAAATTCATGCCACGGGGGCAACGTCTTCATCCTCTCTAAGTGCCACTCTAAATCTCTGCCGGTGGGATTATTCCTCTGTTCCACTATCTCCGGTCGAGGGCAAACATGAAAGTTTTTGAATCTAAGATGGTCTCTCATTACCCCCAAGGGGTCATAGCACCATCGCTGCGGAATCTGCAGCAGACCGAAGTCGGCAAGTTTATCCTCCAGGTAGACATGTTGTTTCAGGGCGAAGACTTCTACGACTCCCATTTTGAAGGGGAAATCGCAAGTCGGAGCCCACTTTCGGCCGTGGCCGTAGATGACATTCGTCGTGTCGCTCTGACGAGCTACCTCCAAAGCGAACTGGTATTCAGAAGCATATACTGGTAGCAGGAAGGGTTTCCCCGTGAATCCAAACAGGCGGACAACAAGTCCCTGGGTCAATTGAAAAACATCTCCCTTCCTTTCATTAACTACCTTATCTCTAAGGTCCACGGGCACTCGAGGGCAAGAACCCTGCACTAGCTGAAGAGCAGGTCCTAAAAATTGCTGGTTAAACACATAATACGACTCCGTCCTCGCTAGGAGGGGAGTCCACTGATATACCGGCAGCAGGGCTCCATCCTTGCCGCTCGGAGTAATGGCAATATGAGGAAAATGCCTGTGGGTATGATAGAAAAAGAGCCAAACCAAGAAAGAGCAAGGCCCAAAATATTGGCCTGTTCCAGCATTTTTCATACTAGCAAGCCGTGTATGCAGAGTCCGAGCCACCCATTCTGCCCAGTCAAAGAAAACCGGGTTCGTGTTTGGCCTTGATGGGTCTGGAGCATAAAACTCTCCTCGTGAAATGCACTCGGCCAATGACACTTGCCAGGGATATACATCAGCATCTGTGGACAGACCCGCGACCCACGCAATGATGGAAAAGATGTCTATGTTCTTAAAATCCTTCAGAGGGCGAGGCATCTGCGGTAGCTTGCCTGAAGGGAGCCCATCCTTGAGACTTTCACTTAAGAATTTTACAATGTGGCTGGAAGTGTTGAATCTGTCCATTTGTTCGCTTAAAATGACGTTGCGAACAGAATAACCCTTAGGTGGCCCTTGCAAGGGAGCGAAAGCTACTTGTACATCCTCCTTAAAAATTGTGAATAATTTATTACCCGCAGCATCCAGAACCTGTCTGGTGGAGGGTTGATAATTTCTGGCGATAGCACAGACCAACTCGGGACAGTGGTGAGCCGGCGGAGTTAAGTACCAGTATATTTGGGAATAATATGCGGCAGCCCTCTTGTTTTCCGCAGACAACCGACTTCTCATGTAGTCGATGGTATATCGCAGCTCCGCGATGTTCTTTGAAAGTTCAGTGTCCCTTATCCTCTCCCACCCGTCAATGGGCGGTTCTGCAAGTTGCTCCTCCTCTGACTCCTCCCCCTCTTCCATGGGCTGTTTCTCAGGGCGCAGGTTTAGATCAACTTTCTTAGGTCTATGCTTTTTCTCTTCCTTACTCCTTTTAACCTTCTCTGGGCCGACTGCTTCAGGCTCCTTCCTTTTCTCCTTCGAATTCTTCTTTCCCATTTTTGATTCTCAAGAGTAGCAGAAATTCGACGCGGAGAACGAGAAGAACGCAGAATTCTGGCGAGGCTCCTACACTGTGCTTATCGGCGGGTAAACAGTTTTTTGCTGCTAAAGCCTGGGTTTTATAGCTGCGAGTTAAACCCACCACCATTTATGGCACCTGCCAAAATTAAATTCAAAAATCAAACCGAAGAGATTGCTTTGTTTTCTGATTGGCTTTGCGGCGCGGGTGCACGCGGGTCGATGTACTTCGAGAACCTGGCCCAGCTTCGAAAATCTAACTCCCTGCCACCTCGTACTTGGGCACGACTTTTAATTATAACTACATTCTCTTGGGATGCGCTCCACCACCTTTGCATTAATCCCGCACGTCCTGGACGTTTTCCTAGATTGTCGTTGGCACACGTTTCGAGGCACGTTTTAAATGCTTCTTGTTTTGCGCTTTATGGTTTGGCGAAGTTGATTTTAGCCAAGGGTACTTCGCGGCGAACCTCGAATTACCCACCAGTCTTCTATGCTTCGGACCCGAAGTAGTTTTCTCATGGGATCAGGCTATCTTGCTGTCTCATTGGTCGCTTCGCGAAAGATTATCCCCGAAGTGGGGATTGGGCTACCTTGGGAGCGAAGCGCGTCCCTTTGTCTCTATCACTTTTACAAGCAAAGAAATGGTTCGCATAGTTTTCCTTTTGAAGTTGCTTCGCTCAGCTTCTTTTTGCGAAGCATTTTCCACGCCTTTGTCGATTAGGGACTTCGGGGAAGTATTTCCTTTTTCTTCTTCAGCGAAGCCTGCTGCCAAGCGAAGCTGCTTTATATCTGCTTTCTACTATGAGCCATTCCTTGTTATTGACGATGCGTTGTATTCTGGTCTTCTCCACGCCTTTTCACATCTTGATACCAAGGTACTTCGCAGCGAACCGACTCACATCAGCCACTTCGCGCGAAGGAGGTTTTACTTTAGTCTTGGCAAAGCCGAACTTTAGCCTTGAGGTGAAACCTCATCGTTACAACGGCATGAGAATACAATCTCTATCTAACTACATACTTAGCTTCTAGAAAGTCTTAAAACAAGGTATGTACAAGTATGAACAACAGTATATACAAGGATAAAAATTTTAGAGAACCTTTTACCGATGGAAGGTCTTCAAGTGAAGACCGTTTACAGGAATTGGCAGAGTCTGGCCAGTTGCGTCTTTGAGAATGAAGGAGTTAGCCGAATTTACTTTGGCGATCTCGAACGGTCCTTCCCAGAACGCGTCCAGCTTGTCATGATTGCCCGGCTTAACCTTCCACGAATCCCATTTCCACACCAAGTCTCCCACCTTAAATGTCCGGACGGAGGACTTCTTCTTGAACCAGTTTCGGGTGATCTGGGCATGCTTTGCGAAGTTTTGGTATGCCTTATCCCGATCTTCCTCTAACTGTAGCAATTGGGCTAGCCTAGCTTCCATAGGACTGGATTCTGCTTCTTCATCATTTAACATCTTCAACGCAGGAATTTCTATATGGGTTGGCAGGACAGCCTCTTTGCCGTATACTAGGGCGTACGGGGAGGTTTTGATCGACTTCTTGATAGATATCCGATCAGCCCACAAGGCTTGATCTAAGAGAAGGTGCCAAGTCCTTTTGTTCTTGTCTATGAGCTTTCTCAACAACCTCAACAGGGTCTTATTTGTTGATTCTGCTAATCCATTACCCTGTGGATAGTAATTGGAGGTGACCTTGCGGTATACCCCATATTTGCAGGCGAATTCATTGATTTTGGCGCCTGTGAACCCAGGGCCGTTATCCGTGACTATTGCTTCGGGGATGCCGAACCGGGTGATCAAGCCCTCTAGGAAAGTAATCACCGTTTCTTGATCAGCGTGCTTTGTGGGCACTGCTTCAGCCCATCTGGTGAAATAATCAGTTGCAGTTAAGATGAATTTATGCCCTGCAGAGGAATTCGGAGAGATAACTCCCACGAAATCCAATCCCCATTGTTGGAATGGTGCTTCTACCTGTATCGGTTGAAGGGGCATGGGAGCGTTTTTGCTTCGCCCAGCGAACTTCTGACATTGCTCGCATTTTCGGCAAACCGCAAAAGCGTCGGCGAAGAGTGTGGGCCAGTAGTAGCCCGCCCTGATTATTTTTAAAGTTGTTGTTCTTCCTGCGAAGTGGCCCCCTGATAACCCAGAGTGGAATTCACCAAGGACCCTTTTCTTATCATCTTCCCTTATGCATCTTAGAAGAACACCATCAATATTTCGGTAGAACAGGCCTTCAGGGCGTAAAACGTAACGAAGGGACCGCAGCCTGAAGTGTCTTCGCTGCGAAGCATTCAAATGTGAAGGACACCTCCCAGTGTTGAAATATTCGACTATTTCACTGACCCAGTCCTTTTCATCCATTTCCTGGTTTGCGAAGCTTTCTTCTGCTGTTAAGTCACCCCACTGGCAGGCTGTTACTTCGGCCGCGACGCTTTTTGCGAGCTCTTGGCAAAGTGCGCGACCGCGAACTAATTTTGTGGGTCGAATTTCAACATCAAATTCCTGTATTTTGTTGACCCAACCAGCCCTTTTGCTGCCCAACTCTCCTTGGATAATGAAGTTCCGCACGTCTGGATGGATAACAAACACTGTAACCCGACTTTGGGAGACAAAATGTTTGAATTTTCTGAGAGATTTCATGACAGCATGCACTTGTCGTTCTATGAAGTTGTATTTTTCCTCATGGGGTTGTATTACTTGACTTAAAAATGCGATGGGGCGTTCTTCGCCGTTTTCTCCCTTTTGCGTCAGGACTGCGGCGTAACTCTCAGGTTCCCCTACAGCATACAGGATGAAATCCTTACTATAGTCAGGGTTAGTTAGAACGGGTGCCTGAGCGATTCGGGCCTTGATTTCTTCAAATGCTTCCCTTCTATCATCGGTCCAGATGAATTCGGCATCCTTTTTTAAAAGTTCGGACATCGGCTTGATGATTTGAGCGAAGTCTGGGACAAACTTCCTCACGAAATTAATTTGGCCGAAGAAGGACTGCAGCCCTTTCTTATTCATCGGTAGTGGGAGCTTTAAGAGGGCCTCAGCTCTGTCAGGGTCTATTGCGAGCCCTTTCTCTGATATAAGATGCCCCAGTAATTTCCCTTCATTTACTGCAAATATGGACTTCTTCGGATTGATTGAAATGCCAAATTCTCGGCACTTTTCAAATATTTGCTGCAAGTGTGAGGGATGGTCTTCTCTCTTCCGGGAGAAGACAGTCATATCATCTAAATAGATGACGATGATCTTATTTAGCAGTTCGCCAAATGCTAGGTCCATAGCCCTCTGGAAGGTAGCTCCTGCATTTGAAAGGCCGAACGGCATTCGCTGGTAAGCGAACGTTCCCCACTTAGTAGTAAATGTCGTTTTATGTTGATCCCCATCTCTAACCCAAATCTGGTTATACCCTGAAAAACCATCAAGTAGGGAGAAACGTTGGGCTCCAGCTACTGAATGCAAGATTTGATCTATCTGCGGGAGAGGGTAGTGGTCTTTTAGCGAGGCTTGATTTAAATTGCGGAAATCTACACATAGCCGAATGTCCCCATTTTTCTTCCTGACGGGAACTAGGTTCGCTACCCAGGAAGAATGCTTTATGGGATAAATGATCTTAGCTTCAAGCATTTTCAGAAGTTCGGCTTTCATCAGGGCTTCGATCTTCGGGTTGACAAGTCTTTGCCTCTGTCTGAAAGGTTTGACCCCTTCTTGCAGCTCGATTGTATGTTGAACCAATCGTCGGTCGTAGCCTTTCAAGTCTTGATAAGACCATGCCACTATATCTGAATACATTCTGCACAAAGATCGGATTTGTTCTAATTCAACCATGGTACAATCTGTTCCGACTTTTATCACCTTCCCGGATTCAAGCTCTAGATTTTGATATTGCCTAGCGTCAACTTTGATTCTGTGAGAAACCGCTCTGTCGTTCTGATCGAACAGGCTTTCTAGAGTGATCAATCCTCTTGGAACATGGTTATTTTTTAACTGGACCAGTCCTTCATACTCCTCGTCCTTCAGGTTCCTTCCTTCAACAGTGGTTGCTTCTTGGACCAAGAAATTGATGATCTGTTCATCATTGTCAAAAACTTGCCAATGCATGTCCCTATCCGGCACAGAGGGCCTATAAATCATCCTCACGGCCTTGGGCTTGTGTACCATGTCGTCGGCCGGAGAATATCTAGCCGCGATGGAGGCCAAGACGTCAGCGTGTCTATTTTTCTCTCGTGGGATGGACTGCAGATTGAGTGACTCAAACTGTTCAAACAGGTCCCATACTCTGTTGCGATATGCTTTAAGATAATGCTTTTTGGAGATGCACTTGTTGGTGACCTGATTACATACCAATTCTGAATCTCCGAAGACTTGGAGATGTTTTATGCCTAATTTCTCTGCTTTCTTCAGTCCTAGGCATAAGGCTTCATACTCTGCTGCGTTGTTGGTGCAGCTCCAAACCAACCGGTAGCAGTATTCTTTCTGCTCTCCAGATGGTGATACTAAAAGTATTCCTGCCCCGGCGCCATTTTTGCATCGGGCGCCATCAAAGAATAATTTCCATAATTCCCCTTGGGCAGACACCTTATTCTCTGGCTTAATGTGTTTCTCTGGTTTTGTGATGGTATAGCATCCTATTTCTGTCTCTATCATGGCATTGAAATCTGTCAATGAAAATTCATCTTCAGAATTTAGCTGTGCAAGGGATTCTTCCACTAAGTCCACTTGTTCTATTTCTTCTGCTATCGCATGTATGGGATCATTGCATTCTTCTTCGGTCATCTTTTCTACGAGAAATGTAGAAGGTTTCTCGTTGTAAATTTTGACCTTCTTTCCCTTGAACGGGACCTCTAAATGCGAATAGTCCATGGACAGATATCCACCTAGCTTTGCTGTGAATTCCCTCGAAAGGCACATGCTAAAATAGGGCTCTAGATCTACAACTACCACCTCCTGTATTACCACAATTTGGGGTGCTTTGTGCAGCCGAATAGGTATATCCTTGATTACGCCGACCGTTTTCATAGGAGTACCGTCCAGTTGGAGCACACCGTGGCTGCTTCGCGTGTACTCCATTCCTATTTCTTCGCAGACCGCCTTAGGCATGACGGTTGTTGCGGCCCCTGAATCAATCATACAGTTGTGGACAATATGCCCTTCCATTTGTAAGGACAGGTAGAACGGAGGAGGCCTGTTCTTTCCTATTATGGACGTGGATAGGGTTTGCACTAGGGCAGGCGGCGCTGATTTCCCAGCTTTCGCGGACTTCAAGGACTCCTGCAACAGGTCCACTTGTCCTGGCAGTTGTAAAGCGTCGTATAGACTAATCTTGGCAGGGGTTCTCTTCAGTTCGTCCACGATGTTATACCCTATGAGGGCATGTACTTCGGGCTCCTTTTTAGCTTCGTACCTTGTACGATATTGCTCCGTGGCTTCAACCCTTTGTCGCTTAGTCAATGAAGGGAACTTAAGCTTTTCCCTGGCCTGTTCTTTGGTTTCGGCCTGAGGCGGGGCTGCGGAGGCTTGCTGGGTCTTCTCTTTTGCTGGCGCAGGATGAGAAACTTTATCTGGGGCCTTAACAGGTTGCTGCTCCTTTTCACGGCGAGTATACACCTTCAAGGGAGCCATTTGAGCCGCATCCACCTCCATTGGTCTTTTTCCTTCCCTGGTAAGAACTGAAACTTGTTCTTCTTCATCAACGACCAGGTTCTGATCCGCTTGTCTTATTATATTGACTTGACCGCTAGGATTGCTACCCGATAGCGTTTGCACGTAATGTTGATGCAACATACAGGTACTCTCTTCATGTGGGTCATTGCATGTGGAGCACCAATGCACGTAGTCAGAAGTGCTCGGTCCTTCGTCAATCGCGGCATTCCTTGCCGAAGACCTTCCCGGCTGTACCACTTGATCTTTAGTGAGCGTTGGTGGGGGATAAGACCTTCTTGGCAGAAATTCCTGTTGTGCTTGCTTCTTTTTCATGATGATCATGTCATTAGACAAGGTCTGTACGGTGGAGTTTAGAGATTGAACCTCCTGCAGTATTTTAGCCTGCATATCTTCGGCTTTGGGGGCAGGTGGCAACGGGGCTATCGTTGGTATCGGAGGCAAGGCAAGGTACTGGGGTGGCGCCGGTAACGCAGGAAATGACGAAGGGACAGTGGGCTGTGGAGCCGAAAATGTGGGAAGATGTATTTGTGGAGTCGTGATCTGGGACACAATGGGGTTCGGGTTCCATGATGGGATTGGGTATGCAAGGGTTGTGGAGGTTTGCGAAGTAGCTGCACTGGGATATTGTGTCTGAGGAAATTCTGGAAGTATGGGCATCGACATCCTTTGAGGAAGCTTACCCACAGCTATCAAATCCATTTCCGCTTTCTGGGCCAATTCATACAGTTCAGGGAAGGTATTAATATTCGAATATCTTACCATCACACTGATGTCAGGGTTGAGGGCCCTAAGGTAATAGTATGTTGCAGCTTCGTTGGTTGGCCGAAGTCCAGCGGGTACTCTTTGCCAAGTCCGAGCGAACCTCACATTGAAATCCGCAATCTCCTCCTGCGGGTGTCTCTGAATCGTTGTAAACTGGTGCAAGAGGGAGGATGGATCGGCAGACTCATTGAAACCTCTCATCAGTTGTCCAGCTAATTGGTCCCAACTCGTTATAGTGCCCGGAGGTAGGGATCTATACCAATAGAGGAGCTTTCCTCGGAGAGACAAAACCAGAAGCTTCACCATAACTCTTTCTTTTGTGATGTCATGAATCGCTGCCAGAGAAACGATATCTTGTATATGTTCCAGAGTTGTCTTCCCTGTGCCATCGAATGTAGGGATTTTCTTCATAGCAGCAAGTGGAACCTGCCCTTGCCCCGCTAGATTTAATGGTCCGGAAGAATTCCATGCCGGGAACAATCTAGGTGGCGGTTGTTGCTGTTGCTGCTGCATTTGTTGTTGATGTTGTTGGTGTGCCATGCTTGTGCCTAGATTCGGAAAAACAGGAGTTCCCGAAGTTCCTTGTTGATTGCTAGTTGGATTACTAACTGGAACGGAGGCACTTGGATGATCTGGTGAGTTAGGAGGGTTGGGAGGAAGACTAGCCGTTGTGCTATCTGAAGTTGGACCTTGTTCGTCAAAGGCAGCCTCTTGCGAGGATGCTCCACGTAAAAGTGATTCGGGGGTGACTAGTTTGGAGCGTTCCCCGAAGGCGTCAATATCAAGTTCAAAGAACTCAGTTTCTTCTCCACTATTCCTAACTCTCCATCTCGTTTGCATGAAGGCACGGATATTTTAGTACCGGTCTCGACGACTTTAATATTCTCAGGTTGAACAGAGTCGCCAGATGCTAGAGTCTTTCGGCAATGAGATAAGCATCAGCTCTCACTACCACTCACAAGGTGAGACTGACCGGGTCCCACCGGGCGTGCCAGAAACTGTTGGTCACAAATCTGCCACAGGAAAGGATTTTGGCAATTATACGCGCCCTAGACCTGGACCAACATTGAAAGGCCGGAGGGAAGAGATGCCCTCCGTGCCAATCTCCGGAGAAAGGCCGGCTCCTATACTAAACTACTTGATGTTTTAAGATAAGAGTGCAATGGAACAAGAAAGAAATTCACAACTTATGCAACATGCAATTTGCAAAAAAAAATGAAAAATCTCTTGAAAATAAAGGAAGTTGAACTTTATGGTTTTGTGCAGGTTTCTACAACTAAAGTAAACATTCAAAACATGATGGATGTGTAAGAAAAGGTAATTTACTGAATGTAATGATACATTTATTAGTAAATATTTCTTGGCACATAAATATCAAAACAAAGAAATTTTTGGGGAATACTTGGATTCTGATGCTACAGGTGATATTTTTTGCTTCTCTGTTGCTCACCCTTGAAAATTTGGGAGGTTTTGAGGCTTCTAGGGTCAATTTGTAGGCTGGGGGTGAACTAGATCTGAATTCATAAGTTGGGGGGTGAATCAGATTTGGAGGCCTAAAATTCCCATTTTGAAGGTTTGAAGGGGTTTTTAGGGCTTAAGGGGTCTTTGGGAAGTCTATATTTGTACCTGCAACAACACAGAAAATGGATATTGTGTTATATTTGGGTTAAAAATTATTCCAACATAATTTTGTGTGGGGGTCCCACCGGGTGTGCCATAATGAAACAAGCAAAAGCTACTATTTTCTCAAACATAAATACAAAGTAAATGTACATGTCCATAAAATTGATCTTTATTCATATAAAATGGAATTCATAGGTTACAATAATGATTGTAAGGAATCCTTTTCATAATGAACATCAAATAGACTGATAAATGCTCTTGGGTTCCTCGATGTAGGTGGGCTTTAGTGCATGGGGGCCACTGCTAGTGTTGTTGATGCTAATTTTTCTCCTTTTCCACCTATTGTATGACCTAAAAAAGGGGGTTAGTTGGTTTAGGGGCTTGCCTTGGTCAAGCCTCATATTGATGAAAGACAATAAAAATAGTAAATTAAATTGAACTAAAATGCTATAAAAATTATGGGAAACATCATAATATTGTCAAATAAAGCTTACCTAACAAAATTGGGGTGATTTGGGACCTATAGACCCAATTTGCAGGTCGGGGGGTGAACTAGTGTCGGATTCACAAGTCGAGGGGGCAAGTTTAGATATAAGTGCCTTCTGAAGAAAACCTCATGTGGATGGGCTCCTTGGGTGTTATATTGTTTCTATTTAGGTTTAGATTGTTGTTTTTATGCTTCTGTACATATTTTGGAAGAGTTTTTGTGCTTTGGCTAAAAGGAGAGAGAGAGGTAGAATGAGGTTTTAGGTACACTATTTATAGATAAACCTAAGGGGTAGGGGGTGTGGTTAGGATAACTAAATACTAAGTTCAGTTTCTAGGATCATTAGGTTAGGGTTTTTGAGGTGTCATCCTCATATTCCCTTAAGAAATATCTCACCCTCACACATGTGTGAGGAGAGATTAGGTTTAACTAGGATTAGTCAACTCTAGGTTAGATTTGGGGTTAGGTTAGGGTTTCCTAGAAAATATCCTAACTAACCTAGTGCACACACATGTGGGAGGGAATAATTAGGATTTAGGAACCTAATTAACCTTTATAATCCAAAAAGTGCACTTTAAGTGAAGTCACTTTAAAATTAGAATTTGGATTAACTTTAATTAAGCCTTTTTAGGAACTAATAGTCCTGTGGGGTCCTAATTAAGTCTAGGAAGTGATTAAGTGGCCTTATGTGATTGATGAGTGATCCTTTAATGGATGCAAAGTGGTTATGACATGAATTCAGTAGTTTAGTAGGGTTTTGTACCTATAAACTAGTGATGTAGCCTATGTAAATATACAATATGCTAAGCTAATCTAGAGTGATCTAAGCTAGTCTACGCATGTCTACAATAGCCTACACATGTCTACAATAGTCTACACAAGTCTAGAGTCATCTAAAATAGTCTACGTCGGTCTACAATAGCCTATATGTGTCTAGGATGGCCTATGTAAACCTACAAGTGTCCAAAAGGATCTACAAGTATGTAGAGGTAGCTATGTGTGACTTTTAGGTGTCTACAGGTGGATGAAACCAAATAGGAACATAAAAATATTCAACTCCTTCATCGTGCTATCTCGAACAACAAAACACAACAAAATAGGCACCGATGGGATTCAACCTTTGAACCTTCTGCACTGTAGTGCCCTAACATAGGCTAGGCAACCGATTGGGCTATACCAATGGTTGAGACCAGAATGGCACAATCAAATATTTAAAGTCTCCTCTAGATCAATGCTACACTGCCAAACTTACATTCCTCTCCTCCCTTGTCTTCTACTCGCTAATCTCTTTCCTCTCAAAATTATTAATCAAGTTTCTTGCCTTACTCCAAAGTGAATTAATGCCTCATATTTATATGTTTTTTTTCATTCACACCCAAGTTCGGCCTATAATTTAACCATTTGAATTTCAATTTTCCTCTTGTATGGTGTGCTCAAGGAGGTCAATCCATGCTTCTTCTTTTTTGAATTTCAAACTCACTTCAAGTCGTCCCACTCTTTTTGCCTTTATATTATAATATTAAATCTATGATTTAAATATTATAATATTTAAATATCTATTAAATATTTTGATTTAAATGTAAACCTTCCACTTTAATATTTAAATATTAAATATTAAAGCATATAAAATCACCTTTGAAGATATCTACCTTGAACATTAATGATAACTCAACATTTCATCCTTGAAGATATTTTTGCCTTTGACATCAATGACAACTCAATATTTCTAACAATTTCCCCCTTTGTCATTGATGGCAACCCTACAATAAAATTGTCCTTTATTGCAACATGATCACAAACTGCTCCCCCTGAAAAGTTGCTCCCCCTTACTAAAATTATCCCCCTTTGACATCGATATCAAAGGCTCCTCAAGGTTGAAATATAATACACTTGACAACTCCCCATTACTCCCTGCTCTTACTCAGACAATCAATGATAAGATGGGAGTGAAACTCCCAAATTACTATACTTGTTTTATTGTTCTATTTTCTTTCTCCAAAATTTGGAGGTCATATTCTTTTCAACATATTGACTATTCTCCTTCTTGCTTGACTTTGGAAGTTTAGGGAACACTGTTCTACACCATCTAGTTGTATGCCATTACATTTGTAACATACGATGTTGTAGTCCATGAGAGGTGCAAATGAATTGAAATTTCTCTTGGTGAAACCAAAATCATTCTTAGCATAGACCCTACAATTTACAGCTTTATGACCAAATTGGTTACATGAGAAATAATAACTATGGAAGAAATATTAAAACTTGTCTGATTACCTTGGAGGATATTTTAGTATGATACTCTCATTGTTGTTTTTGTGATGGAATTTGTTCCTTTATGATGCTTTGTTTTCATCCTCCTTGATGCTTCCACTTCTCAACACATCAGCATAGGTCTTAGGTTCTTCTTTAATCATTTTATTTTATGCCTCTATTACTTTTGAGCTTGAATCCCCCTTTTATTTTCTTTGATCTTCTTCAAAACCAAGTCCAATATTTATAGTTGAAGATTTTTGTGCTTTGATAATGTCATCCACAATTTCTATAATTTTCTCAAACCTAAGTAGCTTATCATTTTATTTTTCCACTTCCTTCCGTAGAGAGACAACCTCATGTTCCATTTTTCACATTCCAACTCTTTTGCCTTTAGCTGCTCAGCCATACCTTCTTCAATTTGCTTTGCCTCTTCAACTTTAACTTTCAAGTAGATGAGTTTTTGCGACAACTTTACCTTTGTCTTCTTATCCTCTTGTACTTGAGTCTTCAATCTTGAGTTCTTCTTTCTAAGTATTTTCAACTCTTCACGAGCAACAACAAGTTCCTCTTCTATGTAAAATATGGCTTCTTCTTCATTTTATGAATATTTCTCTTCTTCTTGGTCTTTGAAAACATGAGCATCTTCTTTCTCTTCTATGGCCAATAATAATAGTTTTTCTCTTTCATTGTCAAAGAGGTTTTCATCATTATTTCTAGAGTAATTGCTTGCTTCTTCAACATAAAAACTCTTCTTGTGTCTTTGAAATATCTTCTTCTCATGCTTGATTTGATTATGCTTGTTTTTATTTTCATAATAAAATTTTATTTCTTTCTTTTTCTTGTATTCTTTTTCTTCTTCACTGATACTACTTCCAACTTGTGGGTAATTATATGCATAGTGACCAAGTTTACCATAATTAAAACATTTCACAGAATGCATACCTTTGTGTTTTCTTGGACTCTTCTTATCAGGGTTATGCATAAGGGGTTGGACTCAAAATGTACTTGTAAAAAAATGGTGAATCCTAATCAAAATCAAGGTGAATCATGAATAATCCTAAGCAAATCAAATAGAGCATCTTCAGACCAAAATGTAATGTCATATTTAGGGACACTTTGGACATATTAAATCATATTATAACTTCATAAAAACACCACCATTATATCAGGCTTGAAAAGATCTTTCCAATGAGTACAAATATACCTATGTTTGGATATATATTATGGTGAATTGATCCTAAAAATTTTAGGCGAATGGGCCGACATCGAGGGTCCTCATATTCACAAATTTCTAATTTTATAAATCTTAATATTCACCCAATTTATGAATATTCACCACTATGCATAACCCTGCTTCTTATTCCTTCATACAAAATTAGCTTCTTCTTCGTTTCTTGATTCTTCATTTGATTTTGGTTCCTTATTCTTTGTATTATTTGAAGCTTTAAATGTTGCTTCTCATTTGGATGTTTGATATTTTTTGGTCCTCATCTCATAGGTTGTGAGAATTATGTGTAGCTCATCCATGCTTAAGGTTTTAATATCCTTCATCTCTTTTATTGCTAAAACTTTTGCATCAAACCTCATTGGAAGTGACCTTAAGATTTTTTGAACAATATTAGAGTCTTCAATATTTTCTCCAATTCCACTAATGGTTTTGACAACTTCATCAATGCAGAGTAGATATTTGGCAATATCTTCCTCATATTTCATCTTCAAATATTCAAAATTCCTCCTTGGGTTTGAAGTTTTGCCATATTAACCTTGTCATCTCCTTCATATGTTATTTTTAAATTATCGTATATTTCTTTTCCTGAGGTGCATTGCATGACTTTCACAAACTCTAATTCATATAATCCACTTAATATTGTATTCATTGCCCTAACATTATTTTCATATGGTTTCTTACCATCTCAATCTGTGGGAGGAGTTGTAGGTGATGTGAACCCATCCTCAATGTATTGCCATATATCATAGCCATGTGCCATTAAATAATTTCACATCCTTATGCTCCAAAAATTATAGTTAGTCCCATCAAATAATGGAGCCCTATTTTATGAAAAACCTTCTTGGCCAACCATGTGTGTTCTTGTAAGATCTTCCTTCAAGCTATTAGTCTATCACGAAGGAACCTGATCTGATACCAATTGAAGAACACAAGCTTATACTTAGAGGGGGGGTGAACAGTATAAGATAAAACTTTTTTCTTTTCTTTCCAAAGCAATAACTTCAAGTAATAACAATGCAATAATGAAATAATGCACAAATCATCACACACATGAGAGACAAAGATTTTACGTGGAAACATCGTCTTGGGAAAAAACCACGATAAAATATTGGTTATATTTTTTTCACAAATCCCCTATACAGGTTCATGGACACCAATCCATAGGAGACACCAATCCCCTATACAAGTTCATGGACACCAATACCCTTTCTCAAGTTTGTGGAAACCAATCCAAAAGAGACTCCAATCCCCTTGCTCAATTTTATGGACACCAATCCACAAGAGAAACCAATCCCCTTGATTAAGTTCTTGGAAACCAATCTACAAGAGACACCAATCCCCTTGCTCAAATTTATGGACACCAATCCGTAGGAGACATCAATCCCCTTGCTCAATTTTACTCCAAAATTTGCTCATAAAACCTGCTCAAATATTCTCCAAAACCTGCTCACAAAACCTACTCAAATCAGCTCCAAAACCTACTCAAATTTACTCTAAATTTTACTCACAAAACCTACTCAAATCTTCTCCAAAATCTGCTCACTAATGCTGCTCAAGTTCTTCACATTTTCTTGAGTTTGTTTTCTTCAACTAAAAGCAATACAAATATATTCTACCAATAATTCTTTTAACTTCAAGAGCATATAGAGGATGATATGCACTAATATAGAAATCTTCAAATTGTCAACATGTTCTTCACATTCTCGCTTCCATATATCTCACATTTATTACATTTTAAAGGTAGCTCAAGTCTAGCATTGAATAACTTAGTTGTGTGTTAACTTGGAGAGATAGTACCTTGCTCTTCTTCCACTATCATGTGCACCTTTTCTTCTTAAAATAGTTTAATTATCCTTCCTTGTCAATTAATTGCTTGGGTGAATATGTGTACTTAATCCTCTTACTCTATTCTTTTAAGCCTTGACTTATTTCAAATCAATGCCCTCCAAATCTACCTCAATAATTGAAGAACACAAGCTTATACTGAGAGGGGGGTGAACAGTATAAGACCACTTTTTACTTTTCTTTTCTCAAACAATATTATCCAATATATCAATGGCAATATCAACAACAGTAATCAAAGCAATGCACAAATCACCACACACAATAGAGACACCAATTTAACGTGGTTCACCCAATGTGGGCTACTCCATGGAGAAAATATTTCACTAAAATTTTCTCAACAAATATCTTGGGAATCCTTTCCCTATTACAATGTTTATGGACCTCTATCCAAAGGAGACACCAATCCCCTAATCTAGTTTTGACCGAGAGTGGATCTCTATCCACAAGAGAACTCCTTCTCCTCTACTATGGCTGGTGATCCTCTAGAAGACTACTACCTCCACTACACTGGCTTGTGGATCTCTCTCCACTGAAGATCTCTATCCTCACTCAGAAGACCTCTATCCTCACTACCCTAGCTAATGGATCTCTATCCACTAGAGACTACTATCCTCTGCTCTATCACCTCCAAAGCTTATCTCTAATCTATCTCAAATCTACACTAAACACAGTCCTTCGATCTAGCACAAATTTACTCAATATCTATCTCAAATATACACTAAACATAGTCCTTTGATCTAGCACAAATTTGCTCAATTCTCATTCTATCCTCAAATCTATCCTCAAGCCTTAACACAAAGCTTGATCTAATCACAAATCAACTCTACTAGATCTACCCCAAACCTTAACTCAAAGTTTGAACAAATCAATCAATCAACTCTGCTCACAAGTCTTCTCAAAGACTTACCTCAAATCTATCCACAAGTCCTCTCTAGAACTTGCTCAAACTACTCTCAAGTCTTCACCAAGACTTACCTCAAATCTTTCAACAAGTTCTCACTAGAACTTGCTCAATATGCTCACAAGTCTTCACCAAGACTTACCTCAAATATACATTGTAAGCTTCCACAAAAGCTTACACAAATCTATCCTTAAGTCCACTTAAGATTTCACAAAATCAACTCATAAATCAAGCTTTCACAAAAGCTTATTCAAATCTATAACTCAATCTCTCACAGAAAACCTCTTCAATCACACAAACAAGTTTCACAAAAAATCTTGTTTAACCTCAAAAACATATAGAGAATGGTTAGAGACTCAATATGTTTCACACTCACAACAATACTTAATCACTTTCAAACTCTCTAGTTTAACCATAGAAACATATAGAGAATGGTTAGAGACTCAATATGTTTCACACTCACAAATCACTCTATCACTTTCAAACTCTTTTTCAAATCAATTTAGAATAAAGAACAATTTGTTTCATAGAACTTGAACTATCACTCCAACACTCTCAATCAATAATGCTCATCCAATTCCACTCAACCATTCACTCAATGAAACACAACTTGCTTACAAACCCTAACCAAGTGTTTCATAATACTTCCAACAACTCTCACTATGGAACTCAACCTTGACTCAAGATGATTCCAAATTCACATAACAATGATACTCATGATCTTTCACAAACCCTAGTCAAGCACATGAAAGCTTACTCAAATATTTCCAACAATGCTTATCAAACAATCTCACATAACAATGATACTCATGATCTTGCACAAACCCTAGTTCAAGATAGTTCTCAATTTCACACTCAAATGTCCTCACAAACATTCACCAATCATGCACGTGAAAACTCACTCAACAATGCTTATCAAACAAACCTTTTCACTCCAACTTGCACTTCACAACATTCAACAATATTTCACTCACAAGGATGATATGCCCATACCTTTTATTTTGAAGAAGGCTTGACCTCAAAACCTGTCTCAATCACAATCAACCTCTTTGCCAATCTCAAAGGTTAGGTAGCAAAAACCTATCCTCAAAATTTCATTCAAATATTCCCTCAAAATATTTTACCATACAAAACATTAAATCTCAATTACACCTTATAATCTCCACACTTCAAAAATGATTAGCAAAAATTAAACAACTCACTTCAACAATTAATTTCCTTTATCCACCTTATTACTCCTTTCAAATTCTAATCATCAAAATCAAAATATAATATTTTAATTTTTATAAACCTTATATCTCCCTCTTAACAACCTTGCAAACCACCTTTAAAAACTTTACGCAATGTCTTCACGCAATTTCCGCACAACAAAAACCTTTTAAAAATTAAACCATGAAGCGCATACCTTTTTAATGCCTCCTCAACAAAATGCATTCGACGAGATTCGAACACCCCACCTTGCCTCTCCAAGCGCCTTAGCGCCTAGCACATCCACCACTTGGGCTACGTGCCCTCACGTGAAACAAAAGTGCACCTTATGCTTTTCAACCTTGCCCTTTCACTTAGCACAAAACCGAAGCACCTTCCCTTCAACAAAAGGTGATCGCGAGGATTGAACCTGCGATCTTGCGTTCCATGAATGCCTTACCATAGCCCTTGGCTACCACCTATGCTACTTGGCACGTCGAGGTTATTTTTGTGCTCCACTTCACCTTGTCCTTTCTCTCTACCCAATCAACTTTTAAACACATGCGAAATTACTTCTTCCTTGGTGCTCGAATACTTTGGTCGCATTAACATTAATCGCATGGATAATTTTTAACCAAACACTTTGCCTTATTTATAATGTATGCAATGCGCTTCACCATGTCGGTGGGTATTTGGAATTCAAATTTAAATTTGAATTTTATATTTTAACTTTAGCGCCTTGAATTATTATTATTTAATTTTAAATTTTAACCTTAGGGTTAAAATATTTAAAATTAAATAATTAAACCTTAGTCCTCAAAATCTATCATATGGGTTTTTTAGGAGATTTAAAATGTGACAACTCCTTGGCCCTCATTTTTCTTAAACCCAACCTGTATCCTTAAATATTATAATATTATTTTTCATTTAAACCTGCTTCTTTGCCTTTTTGGAAAAACCATCGGAGGACATTAACGAAACTCGGATATCAACCTTGACAACGAAACTCGGACATGAATACCTGGATGACAATAAAACTTGGTCATCATCTTCTTGACATCAATGACAACAAAACTTGCTCATATTTCCAACAATCTCCCCCTTTGTCATTGATGGCAACCCATTTTCCTTTTACCATTTCCTTTACCTCTTTTTGTTCTGCTCCCCTTGAGAAACTGCTCCCCTGACTGAATGCTCTCCCCTAACTCAAATCTCTCCCCCTTTGACATCAATGGCAAAGGGTCACCTTTGGGGCTTGGGGCTAAGAATGAGACTCTTAGCTTAGCCCCTCCCCCACCTCCTCTCTTGAGGTGGTTAATTTTGGGGTGGGAGTATCTCTACTCCTAGAATACACTGATCTTTACCTTTGTCCACCTTCTTCCTCAACTGATCCTTCTGATTCCTTTGACTGTTCTTGTTCCTGCTTGTCTCTGGAAGTTCTGCTCTACACCACTTGGCTATATGCCCAACATTATTGCACTTATAACACTTAATGTTGTTATTCCTTAAAGGTGCAAATATCTTGTAGTTTCTCCTGGTGAAGCCATATCCATTCCTATCATGAACCCTACAATTTACTGCCTTGTGACCAAACTGATTACAAGAGTAGCAATACCCTTGAAAGAGATGCCTATTTCTAAAATTCCCATATTCCTGTCTTTCATGTGTCCTGCACTATGTAGCCTTGTGCCCAAACCTATGACATGAGAAGCATCATCCATTGAAACTACCTTGCCTTGACCCCATTGGTCTCTTAGTCTCTTTTACCCTGTGTTGCTTCCTGTTCCATCTGTTCCTCATTTGTGCATTGTTCCTTCTCTTGTTGAACTTTCTATTGTCCAACTCATCCTCAGAAGTCTCACTTTATCTTACACTCTCTTCTTCTGAAGCTTCTTCTTCTTTGGAGCTTGAGATTGACTCCTCTCCTTGTTCTCTTTGTTCCTGTTCAAAACCAAGACCTATCTTGTTTGATGAAGATCTTTGTACCTTGATAATCTTATCCAAGGTCTTTGAGCTTCTCCCAAACCTGTGTAGCTTGTCTCTAGACTCTTTTACTTCCTTCCTTAGTGAAGCTACCTCATGCTCTAACCTCTCACATTCTAAGACCTTTGCTTCTAACTTCTCTTTAAATCTCCTTGTCTTAGCTATTGAGTTGGTTAGATCCTCTATAAGCTTTCCTTTCTCTTCATCACATTCTTGAAATTGAAGCTTGAGTTTTGAGTTCTGCTTTCTTACCTTTCTTAATGCATCAAGGGCAGAAATAAGCTCACCCTCAAGATCAACTTCTCCTTCCTCTGATTCTTCCTCTATCCCTTTGCCTTTAGGATCATCTTCATTCCTTTCTGATTCATCTTCAATAGGAGCACCTCCTTCTTCTTCTATTGCCATAAGTAGACTTTCTTCTGGTCCTTCAAGAGCATCTTCATATTCATCTTCACTGAAACTAAATCCATTCCTTGTACAACTATCTTCAAGATGACCAAAGTTACCACATCTAAAACACTTGAGAATTATTGGTGACCTTTTTCTAACCACTTCTTTTCATCTATCAGAAATAGAATTTCATCTTCATCATTACTTGAGGAGCTTCCATCACTATCACTTGAACTCTTACCTGCCTTGTCTGCATAAAAACTCTTCTTATGCCTTTGGAAAAACTTCTTTCCTTGCTTGCCTTGTTCATCCCTACTTTTCTTTTGGTACCTGTGTTTTCTTGTTTCCCTATTCTTATGATCCTGTTTTTCTTCATCATTGCTATTTCTAGCCTCTGGACAATCAGATGCATAGTGACCATATTTTCCACAATTGAAACATCTAACTGATTTCGTACCTTTATACTTTCTTGAGTCCTTGTTCCTTCTACCATAATTTGCTTCTTCATCATTGGATAACTCATTGCTTGAATCTGACTTCTTACCCTTTGTCTTCTTAGTAGCTTTGAAGGCTGCTTCTTTCTGGGGAATAGGTTCCTCTTTTATTCTCATCTCAAAAGCTATGAGAATTCCATGTAATTCATCCCTTGTCAAAAGTTCAATATCTTTTGACTCTTCTATAGCTGAAATATTTTCACTATACCTTTTTGGGAGTGACCTTAAAATCTTATCACAAACATCTATTTCTTCAACTTTAAGCCCAAGTCCTTGCATGGAGTTAACAACCTCATCCACACGAAGTAGGTATGCAACAATGTTTTCCTCATCCTTCATCTTTAGGTCTTCAAATGTTCTCTTGTAATTTTGCAACTTTACCCTTTTGACCTTTTTGTCTCCCTCATATATACCTTTCAACTTATCCCAAATTTCCTTTGCTGATTTGCAATGCATAACCTTTATAAACTCTGTTTCATGCAAACCCTTTAAAATTCCATTCATTGCCTTTGAATTATTCAGATGTAGGAGCTTACCATCTTTATCTGTAGGTGGAGTAGTTGGTGGTATGTATCCATTCTCAACTGCTTCCCATATTTCATTTCCAAGTGCCATTAGGTGAATCTTCATTCTCATACTCCAAAGTACATAATTGTTCCCATCGAACAATGGTGCCGAATTCCCTGAAGATCCATTCTGAGAATCCATCTGTGTTCTTGTGAGCTTTTCCTTCAAGCTGTTAAACTCTTTCGAAGGAACCCGCTCTGATACCAATTGAAGAACACAAGCTTATATTGAGAGGGGGGTGAACAGTATAAGACCACTTTTTACTTTTCTTTTCTCAAACAATATTATCCAATATATCAATGGCAATATCAATAGTAGTAATCAAAGCAATGCACAAATCACCACACACAATAGAGACACCAATTTAACGTGGTTCACCCAATGTGGGCTACTCCACGGAGAAAATATTTCACTAAAATTTTCTCAACAAATATCTTGGGAATCCTTCCCTATTACAATGTTTATGGACCTCTGTCCAAAGGAGACACCAATCCCCTAATCTAGTTCATGGATCTCTATCCATAGGAGAACTCCTTCTCCTTTGCTCTAGATGGTGATCCTCTAGAAGACTACTACCTCCACTACACTGGCTTGTGGATCTCTCTCCACTGAAGACTCCTATCCTCACTTAGAAGACCTATATCCTCACTACCCTAGCTAATGGATCTCTATCCACTAGAGACTACTATCCTCTACTCTATCACCTCCAAATCTTGATCTCAAATCTACTCAATCTCTATCTCAAATCTACACTAAACATAGTCCTTCGGTCTAGCACAAATATTCTCAATATCTATCTCAAATATACACTAAACACAGTCCTTCAATCTAGCACAAATATTCTCAATCTCTATCTCAAATCTATCCTCAAGCCTTAACACAAAGCTTGATCCAATCACAAATCAACTCTACTCAGATCTTCTCAAACCCTTAACTCAATCTATGAACAAATCAATCAATCAACACTACTCTCAAGTCTTCACAAAGACTTACCTCAAATCTATCCACAAGTCCTCTCTAGAACTTGCTCAAACTGCTCTCAAGTCTTCACCAAGACTTACCTCAAATCTGCATTGTAAGCTTCCACAAAATCTCACACTAATCTATCCACAAGTCTTCACCAAGACTTACCTCAAATCTACTCAACAAGTTCTCACTAGAACTTGCTCAATCTACTCAACAAGTCTTCACCAAGACTTACCTCAATCTATATTAAAATCTCACTCAAATCTATCCTTAAGCTTTCACAAAAGCTTACTCAACTCAACTCAATCTCTCAAAAAACTTCTTCAATCACTCAAACAAGTTTCACACAGAATCTTGTTTAATCTCAAAAACATATAGAGAATGGTTAGAGACTCAATATGTTTCACACTCACAAAATACTTAATCACTTTCAAACTCTCTGTTTAACCACAGAAACATATAGAGAATGGTTAGAGACTCAATATGTTTCACACTCACAAATCACTCTATCACTTTCAAACTCTTTTCAAATCAATTTAGAATAGAGAACAATTTGTTTCACAGAACTTGAACTATCACTCCAACACTCTCAATCAATAATGCTCATCCAATTCCACTCAACCATTCACTCAATGAAACACAACTTGCTTACAAACCCTAACCAAGTGTTTCACAATACTTCCAACAACTCTCACTATGGAACTCAACCTTGACTCAAGATGATTCCAAATTCACATAACAATGATACTCATGATCTTTCACAAACCCTAGTCAAGCACATGAAAGCTTACTCAAATATTTCCAACAATGCTTATCAAACAATCTCACATAACAATGATACTCATGATCTTGCACAAACCCTAGTTCAAGATAGTTCTCAATTTCACACTCAATTGTCCTCACAAACATTCACCAATCATGTACATGAAAACTCACTCAACAATGCTTATCAAACAAACCTTTTCACTCCAACTTAGCACTTCACAACATTCAACAATATTTCACTCACAAGGATGATATGCCCATACCTTTTGTTTTGAAGAAGGCTTGACCTCAAAACCTGTCTCAATCACAATCAACCTCTTTGCCAATCTCAAAGGTTAGGTAGCAAAAACCTTCTCAAAATTTCATTCAAATATTCCCTCAAAATATTTTACCATACAAAACATTAAATCTCAATTACACCTTATAATCTCCACACTTCAAAAATGATTAGCAAAAATTAAACAACTCACTTCAACAATTAATTTCCTTTATCCACCTTATTACTCCTTTCAAATTCTAATCATCAAAATCACAATATAATATTTTAATTTTTATAAACCTTATATCTCCCTCTTAACAACCTTGCAAACCACCTTTAAAAACTTTACGCAATGTCTTCACGCAATTTTCGTACATCAAAAACCTTAAAAAAAATTAAACCATGAAGCACATACCTTTTTAATGCCTCCTCAACAAAATGCGTTCGATGAGATTCGAACACCCCACCTTGCCTCTCCAAGTGCCTTAGCACCTAGCCATCCACCGCTTGGGCTACGTGCCCTCACGTGAAACAAAAGCGTGCCTTGTCGCTTTTCAACCTTGCCCTTCCGCTTAGCACAAAACCGAAGCACCTTCCCTTCAGCAAAAGGTGACCGTGAGGATCGAACCTGCGATCTTGCATTCCACGAATGCCTTACCGCAGCCCTTGGTTGCCACCTATGCTACCTAGCATGTCAGGTTTATTTTTGTGCTCCACTTCACCTTGTCCTTTCTCTCTACCCAATCAACTTTTAAACACATGCAAAATTACTTCTTCCTCGGCGCTCGAATACTTTGGTCGCATTAACATTAATCACATGGATAACTTTTTAACCAAACACTTTGCCTTATTTATAATGTATGCAATGCGCTTCACCATGTCGATGGGTATTTGGAATTCAAATTTAAATTCAAATTTTATATTTTAACTTTAGCGCCTTGAATTATTATTATTTAATTTTAAATTTTAACCTTAGGGTTAAAATATTTAAAATTAAATAATTAAACCTTAGTCCTCAAAATCTGTCATATGGGTTTTTTAGGAGATTTAAAATGTGACAACTCCTTGGCCCTTGTTTTTCTTAAACCCAACCTGTATCCTTAAATATTATAATATTATTTTTCATTTAAACCTGCTTCTTTGCCTTTTTGGAAAAACCACCGGAGGACATTAACGAAACTCGGACATCAACCTTGACAACGAAACTCGGACATGAATACATGGATGACAATAAAACTTGGTCATCATCTTCTTGACATCAATGACAACAAAACTTGCTCATATTTCCAAAAATAATGATAATCTTCCTTTTGCATGTCCTTTCCAAATATGCCTTGACAAAATGATTTTCCTTTTCCAAATCTACCTTAATAATAATGATCTTTTGGAAAAATAAAATAAAACTTTATAACAACATGACTCCTTATATCTCCCTTTTAAAACTTGCAAAATAAAACTTTATAAATAACAAACTGACTCCTTATATCTCCTTTTAATAATTTGTAAAATAAAACATAATAATAACCACAAGACTCCTTATATTTCTCTTATATCAAATTAATTAAAAACTTTACCCTTACCTTGCATAGCAAAACTTAGCAAGTCGTAGATGGGATTCGACCTTATAACCTCTAGTAGTGCAACACTCTAACACGACTCGTGACCAACTAAGCTAACCAGGTGGATGAAACCAAAGAGGCACACAAAAATATTTAACTCCTTCATCGCGCTCTCAAAAAATAAAACACAACAAAATAGGCACCGATGCGATTCGACCCTTGAACCTTCTACACTGCAATGCCCTAACATGGGCTAGGCAACCTATGGGACTATACTAGTGGTTGATACTAGAATGGCACAACCAAATATTTAAAGTCTCCTCTGGATCGCTGCTACACCACCAAACTTGTGCTCCTCTCCTCCCTTATCTTCTACTTGTTGCTCGCTCTCCTCTCGAATGATTAATCGAATTTCTTACCTTGCTCCAAAGTGAATTAATACCTCATATTTATATGTTTTTTTTCATTCGTGCCCAAGGAGGTCGGCCCATCATTTAACCATTTGAATTTCAATTTTCCTCTTGTATGGTGTGCTCAAGGAGGTTGGCCCATGCTTTTTGATTTTTTGAATTTCAAACTCACTTCAAGTCGACCCACTCTTTTTACCTTTATATTATAATATTAAATCTATGATTTAAATATTATAATATTTAAATATCTATTAAATATTTTGATTTAAATGTAAACCTTCCACTTTAATATTTAAATATTAAATATTAAAGCATATAAAATCACCTTTGAAGATATTTGCCTTGAACATTAATGACAACTCAACATTTCATCCTTGAAGATATTTTTACCTTTGACATCAATGACAACTCAATATTTCTAACTCACCTCACAATTTTATTTCTTCTAATTATGTCATTTAGATAAGTTCATACCTTTTTAGCTCTATGTCCTACACCAAATTTTTTTGTTATTTAAAAATCTTCCTTGGTCATCCTTAGGTCAAGACATGCAACATTGCATGGGTTAAAGTGTAACCATTTTTTTAAATCATTTATATTGAATATCGGCCTTGACACGAAGATATCCCTATAGTATATATAAAAAATAATTAAAAGAATTGTAATCTTCAATAGCTCCCTAGCAATAGCACCAAAAATGATTAGCACTAAGCATGCCAATCTAAATAAGTACACTTGTGAGGTACTAGGCACTATATATACAATTATAAAACTTAGTAGAGGACCTAATATACATGTTCCTATGGATCAACTCTAGATTATACGACGAGTTGATTATAGTTCATTACTCATTCTAAAGAATGTGCACATATATATATATATATATATATATATATATAAACACAAAATTCTAAGGTAAAAGTTGGAAACTACATGAATAGAATACAAAACTAGAAAAGAAACATGTAATAAAAATTAATCACATTCAAACAACTAACTATAGAAAATTGGAAAGAGCAAACTTAAAAGGATTTATTTAGAACTATGAATAGATATTTATCTACTAAAAAAATATAAAATACTTATGAGAGTTCTCACAAACGACACAACAGTGGACCCAAATTCCAAGGATAGTTGCATTTCCCCTTAGGTGGGAAAAGAAGAAATTACATGCTTAAAATTTGATTAAATTGCAAATTTTATTTTTTTTTATTTTTTTAAGCGAAAACCCCTTGCGGGGCCGCCTTGGTCTGAGATACCATGAACAGGGGGTTCTATACCGTCAAATTCACCCGGGAGTCGCACCCGACCCTGCCCATACCAACATTATCAATTGGATTTTGGATACCCAATTTAGCTTTTTGGTAGGGTGGAGATTTGAACCTAGGACCTCCCTTGGAGGATTGCCCTCTCCTCTCCAACTCACCTACAAAACCTGGGTTTTTATTTTATTAATACTAAATGAAATACATAGAATAAAATTTTTTGTCCACTACAGTACCACTGATTTTAACTATAGGACTATTCTTTTGACTAACTAGTTGACTAACTTTTTATTATTAACTATATGTAGAAGTGGAAGGGAACTATGTAATTTTCCTAACTTGTCTACCAAATATTAGGGAATACAAATGAAACTACCATGGTCATACTCAACTACAAAAAAGAATTTACAAAATAAATATATATATTTGGAATTCCTTACAGTTGAAGAATCAGCATTGTAATTTTAAGTGGTAAAGATAACTTTATGGAGGAATAGAAAGGTTTGCCCATATGGATTCTAGCTAGTGTCATTCTTTAGTTCCTATCCTTAATCAATTTCCAAATCTATTAAAAATAGTCATTTGGTTCAGATAGTTATAGTTCTTAGTTTTTCAGCTATACACCAATTTGTAAGCAACAACTAGAACACCTCTTCTCCATATAATTGATGTATGTGGGACTATACAACTAGCACCCACCAAGCATATTTCTCAATGCTCTTGTCAAATGCATTCTCATAGTCTAATAATTACACATTCTCATACTTTAACAAGGGTGATTTTAAAACCCAATTGCATCATCCTATGTGTTTTTGTGTAATGATTTTATATGCCTAACATAAAATGATTGTTGGTTCACTTAGGGTGAGAAAGGTTAGTGTCTAGCATACACTAAAATTGTAGGAAAAATTGGGTGAGAAACATTCACAAATCCATAAAAACCATTAAATTATATTATCTTATATAAAATACAAAAGTAATTATAGTTTGGTGAAAATAGAAAAAATAACTTATCATTAGATATAAAACGGTGAGGATTTTGAGGCAAAAAAATGATCACATAGATGAGTCATTTGAGTGACTCATCACTCATAGTTATAAATGGACTAGATAATACAAATGGTTGTAGGATTGGAAATAATTTCACTCCTAGACAGATTCTCATTCCATAACCAAATATAATGAAGAATGAATACCAACACAAGATAGCATTTATAACAAATGGAAAATATTTGCCTACTAGAGGTTTTTGTTTGGACTATCAAACATGGGTGCCTGTATCGCTCCAAAATTTTCACACCCTTACCTTCAAGCTATAGGATCCGTGCCCAGAAGGGGGATGTGAAAAGGATGTCGCGGTACCTCGGACTGAGAGGACTTGCGAAGGTCCCGCCTCTCAAGGGAGGTGTATATTGGTGATTTTTCGATGGATGGTGGGTTCACCAAGAAACATTCAATGGCAGTTTCCACGCCTAGGTTGGGAATGTGTTTTATGTGTTCATTTTTAGCCTTAAGCATTCAAATCCTAGGTTTGGCCAAAATGCGTCTAAGCTATTCTATATGAAGATGCAAATTCAATGAGTACAGAAAATAGATTTAAAGACAAAAAACAGAGAAATTATAGAATATAAACGAGGAATACCTGATCCGGATGTCTGATGATGATTCTGATTCTTGAAGCAGTCAGGATCGCCTCTGATTTGACAGGATCGTCTGAGATCAGACAAGATCGTCTGATATCTGATGAATTCATCAGACGAATTCGTCAGAGACCTACAATCAGAGAAATAGGTGCAAAATACAAAAGATACAACAATGATAACAGAGGGAAATAGTATAAAATGATAGTAGCACTATCAAACTGAAACTTAAACACAGAAACAGGAATGAATTATGCTAATTAAATAATAATTATGATTTAATCATGCATTTGATCTAGATGGGTGAACTCCAAAATGCAAAATAGTATAAAATATTGAATAAACTAAGCTAATTGCAGAATAAAACAGCAGAAAAAGGGTAGAGAAATGCAAACTTTAGGCACTGATTGCCTCAATGTTGACTGTAGTCGAAATCATCTCGCATTGGTACGAAATCATCTCTGATTCGACAGGTTCGCCTCCGATCTGAACAGGTTCGTCGACGACGATGTAAGCTTGCTCCGACTGAAAAACAGTAATGTACCTGCAACAAAATTGATATAGAACTAATGCAAATGAAAACTTAGGATGTTTTAACATGTATGAAGTTGAGTTACAGGAATTATCAGCCAGGGGGGTGCTAAGGGGAGGGCTTAGGATTAAATAGGCTTAGGAGGGAGGTTAGGAGGTTGGAGATCATCCCTATTTGGGAGATCTCCAATGGGGAAGGGTCTCTAACGGCGTAGACACGCTTCTGCCCGGATTAGAGGCCCGTTGGAACAGAAGCTAATTGTGCAAAATCAGTTTTGCGACAAGATCGTCTGGACGTCCTAGCCCGAAGAAATCGTCAGATCTGGGGCGATATCGTCTGATCGGCGACGATATCGTCAAACGGTCAAAACAACCTCTAAAAATGGCATGAAAAAGGGGGAAACGGATTACCCGACGGTTAACGGGCGGTTTGGGAGGTTAAAATTTGAATTTAAATTATTTACTAGGATGAATGTAATTATTACAATTTCACTGCGCCAATTTTAGGGTGCTACATTTTGCCCCCTCTTTAGCGAATTTTTTGAAGAAAATGCGTTAAAGATGAGTTCTTCTCGATCTACGAGAAAGCAAAAATTATTCCCATTTTTAGGCGACGATTCTTGGTCGAATCGTACGATAGCTTACTATGGTGCCCCCTCCGTGTTTTTACCCAAATCGAACGTTTGAGGTAAAAACGCGAAAAAGCAAAATTATTTTTGAATTATTTTTGAATAAAATTAAGAAAAATAGGGTAAAACCCTAATTCATTTTTACTGTTCACTTTACTGGTTTTAGAGCTCTGGAAGCAAAAATGGTGGAGACGACGCACAGATCAACAGAGGTCCGGCACGGGCTACGGGTAAGAGTCTAAACTTAGTTTAGAGTGCTTTAATTTGATTTTACATGCTTTTTAGATGAATTTTGATTAAATTTTGAGCATCGCGGCCGTTTTTGGGCCGTCGACGTCGTCGGGACGAAATCGTCCCGATTTCGACGAAATCGTCTCAATTTCGTCGATTTCGTCCAAGGGCGAAATCGACGAAAGGGGGACGATTTCGTCAAATTAAGGATGATTTCGGCTTGCAAAATCGGAGACGATTATGCTCAAATTTGGGACGATATCGTCCAATAGTGGACGATATCATCATTGGATTAAATTGAACTTGTTTTTAACTTGCATTATTGATCACTTGAGTTTGTTATTAATGATTGTTTTTTTTATTGTTGTTTATGTTGCAGAGAGGATTGCTAAAGAGCAAGGAATGGAAATATGGAGGTTTGAGAGATGATTTGGCCGCTCTTACATAGGCAGAGCGGGATCAGCTGGCACAGGTCGGCTTACTGCATGTGGCAGAAATGCCACAAGTGTCTACAGATATGGGGCTACTGACAGCCCTAGCAGAGAGATGGTATCCGGGTTCTTCCTATTTTTGGCTACCGACAGGGGAGATGACTCCCACTTTGGAGGATGTATGGAGGATTCTGAGAATCCCCATACAAGGACGGTTGATCACTCCTACGGCCAATCAGGGCCATGCTATGGGACGGTTGTGTGGTGACCCGAGCTTCGCCCTGGAGAAGGGCGGAGTTAACATCGAGGCACTACGTCAGATGCCTGGGGCATCTAGACTGACATAGGTTCTAGCTGGAGTGGTTGGTGGACTTCTGTTGTGCCACCAGAGCGGGTGCAGGGTGCCATGGATGCTAGCAGATGTGATCTGCGATATGCGAGACCATGGCTACAGATTCTCTTGGGGCAGTTTTGTGCTATGCCGATTGTACAGGATCCTGCATGGGGTCGTGTACAAGGGCGGCCGATGTCTGGTGATGACATCGCTCCTACAGGTTTGGTGCTGGGAGCACATTGCAGTGCGGAGGCCGGTAGGGCTTCCTCTGATAGGGATTGACGGGGAGAGGCCCCGAGTTTTCTACTGGTGGCTCCGAAGAGGGTCACAGCGACGGATCGACCTTTCGATGTCCCGGAGACTGCTAGATGACCTAGTCCCGGACCAGATCACCTGGAGGCCATGGCGAGGGCACCCAGGGTGGGCCGAGGATGGACAGGAGTTAGCTCGCGTCAGGCGAGTTTGTTGGCTATGGATGGAGAGGGGAGAGGTGGAGCTCCATCGCTACGACCGAGTTTTGAGGCAGTTCGGTCTACAGTAGGGGATCCCATCTCTCAGGGATTATGAGTTTTCTCGGACTGTCCGGGATAACACCACGGTTAGCGGGGCTCCAGACATGCAGCGCTTCTGGAGTCAGGACTCGGACGATGCCCCCATTCAGCCAGTGGATGGGGACGACGCAGGGGTAGCCGATGGCTATGATGCCTGGTACGCAGGCATCCGCCCTCCTCGGATGACGAGGGCTCAGGGTCCGATACACGTAGTTGTGCATCGGATAGGGAGGCAGGCACTAGGCAGCTATGGAGGTGGCCCAGGGTCATAGCGGGAGAGAGCAGAGGAGGCCACAGGTGCAGGAGAGGCCGTGACAGTGGGAGAGGAGGGCGGAGAGACCCCCTTCTCCACAGAGAGAGAGGCCACCATCGCCCGACAAGGGCAAGGGTGTTGACACAGGAGAGAGTAGCGAGATGGCTACTCTCTAGGCGAAGAATATCCATCTCCAGGCACAGGTGCAGACTCTACAGGATGAGGCTGCATGCCACCGAGCTGAGTCTACACAGCTCAGAGATGAGGTTGCACGCCTCAGAGCACGGGGCGGAGGGGCGAGCACTCAGGAGCTGATGCGGTCGGTTGCTCAGACCGCATTCTACCAGGGTATCTATTTCCAGATGGTGCCAGAGGGCCAGAGGGTACAGCTGCCGGCTGCCATTGCAGATCCGATCAGGACTGGGTCATCGAGGAGCTCATCCCGATCGACGACTAGGACTCGCAGTACCACACATACTACGATGGGGCCACCTCGTCCTCCATAGGGCGGGGGAGGAGATGAGGCTAAGAGCTCGAGGGGCTCTCGAGACACTGCTCGGAGGACATTTGATTGAGGGGATTGAGTATGCCAAGATATATATTGTGGCATACCGATCCAGGTTTTGATATGATGTACATATATTTGTGATATATATATGAGATGAGGTATTTTTGATCATATGACTTGTGGCTTATATTTTTATGATGCTTGTATGTTTGATTGATTGATTTGATGATTCATGAAATTATGTCATTTTGAAAATTTATAATTTTGATGTCATGCTGTAATATTTTAAATGAAATAATCTGATGTAACAAATTGGTTGTTTGTGATGTAATGTGATAAAAGATAAAAAAAGAGACTTCTAACAATAATTTCAAAGGACATTGTCGCTAGTATAGACCATTTCATGGAGTCGCTGCTCACTCGGTCGTCAAGCTAATCCCAGTATAGAAATATTGTTAAAAGTAAAAGAATGCTTAAGAGACTGTCTTAAGACTTTGGTGCAATGGTGCAAATGATGATGATGATGGTTTGTTTTTCAGATTTTCATAAAAATAGTATGCATGAAATAATGTTAAAATGATGTTTGCTAGGCATAAATTCCTAAGTGTGATAAAATTTTTGGATAATTCCTTAGGAATTATACCATCATTGCAAAATTGAAGGTTGACATAATGACATGAAATAATGATAATGTGTATTCTTTTGAAAAGCATAATTTGTGTAACATAATGATTTAAGTCATATGGTTTTCATGATTTTTAAATAAATGGGGAATAAAAATTGTTACAATGGTTTGCGCTAGGCATAGAATATGTAGGTATAGACTTATACCATCATCGCGAAAATCCAAAAAAAGAAATAGTTTTATTGCATGATTGACTTTTAATAAACAGAAAATATGAAGATGAGGACTTGCGCTAGGCATAAAATTCCACTTTTGGTTTTGGAACTATACCATCGTCACGGAAGTCAACCAGATATATATGTTTTGATTGTATAGTTTTGAAAGAAATTTTGATTTCTCTATTATATAGTTGTCTTTATGCTAAACAACTGTACTTGAAATAAGAAAATGAATTATTCCAAACAAGTTTGCAAAAAATATTTCAAAGTATTTTGAAGACAAAAGTTAGATTTATAAGGAATCCCATGTGCATATGTGAATTCATTTCCAATCTTGATTTATCATAATGATACACAAAATCTCTCAAATATAAATGTGTGTGCAATTGCATTGTTCATTTACCAGTTTTTGAGCAAGATACTATGATACAAGTGATTTGAAGAAACCAAATAAGTGTTCATTAACCATGATGTAGATGCATATAACCATACTAGACTACTATGTAGGTCGGATTATCAAGAGCTAGCTAATCCATAAGCAGACATAGGTCTGTACAAAAGAAGGTCGCTAATGTGACAGACATATCGCCACGCTAGGAGTTACCCAAGGCCAAGCAGAGTTGGGCACAAACCACTCGTTATGGGGCTTACCTCACAGCTTTTTGAATAATTGAGAATTCCAGGGATTCAAGCTCATCAACCCTTCTTTTCTTTTCAAAGGGTAGGGAAAGGGATTTTATTGCTTTTGCTTTTGCTTTCTTTTGCTTTTTTTTTTTTTTTGTATTTTTGCTTGATTTTTGAGATAATGCTTGAAATATTGCTGTAATGATATAAAATAACATTTTTTTTTTGTCCTTTTCTTTTTCTTGAACTTTGCTTTTTTGTTCTATACTAGGGATACTTGCTCAGATTAGCTGTAGAGCAAGGGATTTTTATTCTGGGTAGGGGTGAGCTTGTCCTTTTGCCAATTCTCAAAGATTCTAGACCATGTGCATGATAGGATAGCAGGGGAAACTTTTCGCTCAAGAAATCACTTCTACTATGTAGCAAAACATGGAAATTACAAATATAATCATTTTATTGTGAAAAGATGTGCTTGGTTTAAGTAAATAACAAGATCAATTCTCTGTGCTCAAACTTTATTTAATTGAATTTTGTGAACTTTGATATAAGAGAGATTAGTAATCATGCCAGATAAAATCAAGATATTTATTTTTGTTTTTTTTTTTGAGTGTGCACGTGAGAGATTCCAAATAAATGCTAATTTATCCAAAATAATTTGAAACATATAACTGCAATAATTGTAAGAAAATATATATAAATACTTTTGGAGAAGTTTTGAGAATGTTGACTCTCTCTTTCTTCTTTATATTGTTTTGGTTTCGAAAGAGTCAAGAATATTGTTGTTTTGATTTTTATATATTTTTTTTTTTTTTGAAAGAATTAACAAGTGCTATAAATAAATATAACAAATAGTTTTGAAAATTTTGATGATTATGAATGTTTTTGGTGTTTTTGAATTTATAAATTGAAAGAAATACAAAATAGTGATTTTGAACAAATATATACATGGATGAAATGACCAAATTTATACATAGTAACGTTTAAGATGCAAAATATTCATGGGTTCTTTAAGTTCTTTACCATCTAAGGTAGATAATTTGTATGCTCCTGATTCAAATTTAGCAAGTAATAATGTATGGTCCAAGCCAGTTGGGCTCAAACTTACCTTTAAGGTCCTTAGTTGCATTAGTATTTTTTTTATTTTCTTTTAAAACAAGGTCGCCGATCTCAAAGGATCGATGACGAACTTTTTTAGCATATGATCTTTTAAGCTTGTTTTGGTAGGCACGGAGATGTTCCAAAGCATTGATGCATTTTTCATCTAGGAGTTCCAACTGATCGAGTCTGCACAAAGATGATATTCATCTCCTACTTCGGTATCTTGAAGTAGCAGAGCCAAAGAAGGAACTTCCAATTCAAAGGGGAAAACTGCTTCAGCACCATAAACCAAAACAAATGGTGAAGTTCCCGTGGGGGTTCGAACACTAGTTCGATAGGCCCACAAGGCTGGATATAACTGAATGTGCCAATCACGGCCAGTTTTATTGACCAATATTTTGAGGATTTTGATTAAGGTTTTGTTAGATGCTTCTCGCTTGACCATTACCCCGAGGATAATAGGGAGTGGACCAGCGATGTTGAATCTTGTATTTTTGGCATAATTTTTTAACATCTTTATTTTTGAAACAAGTTCCATTGTCAGAGATGAGATTTGCAAGAATTCCGAACCTACAAATGATTTGATTAAAAATGAATTTAGAGATTTGTGTGCCAGTGCAGGAAGCTAAAGGCATAGCTTCAACCCACTTCGTGAAATACTCAGTGGCGGTTATGATGAATTTGTGTCCATCAGATGACACAGGATTGATTTTGCCAATAATATCTAAGCCCCATTTTGAAAAGGGCCAAGGAGAGGAAATAGCTTGCAGCTCTTGTGCAGGCGCATGGACAAGGTCAGCATGTTTTTGGCACTTGTCGCAATGGCGCACATAATCATGTGCATCCTTTTCCATGGTAGGCCAAAAGTATCCTATCCTAAGGAGCTTTTTAGCAATGACACTACCACTGAAGTGTCCTCCACAAGATCCATCGTGGGCTTCACTCAAGGCTGATTTGGACTCTTCTAAGTTCAAACATCTTAATAGGATACCTTCAAAAGATCTCCTATACAAGGTATTGCCAATTATTACAAATCGACTTGCTCGTCTACGTAATAACCGACGTTGGTTTCTATTAGAATTGGCAGGGAAAGTCCCATTTTGGAGAAAATCAAATATGTCCATATACCAAGGTTTCGGAGTAGTTTCATTGATTAGAAACACATCTAAAGGTTCTAAGCATGACTTATTTGAAGCGGGTTCCTGGAGTCGATGAATAATGATAGTGGCATATTCGTCATCTAACTCCAAGGGCAAGGAGAGATGCAACTGCGGCCATAGCATCACTGCACGGTTGCAAGTTCTAGGAATAGCTTCCAAGGTAACTTGATCAAATAGGGACATTAGTTGTAAAACATAGGCCTTATATGGGCGCAGTTTATCATCTCTGGTCTGATAAACTTCATTAATTTGGTTTATAACCAGTTGAGAATCACCAAAAACTAAAAGATGTTTAATTTTTAGCGCTAAGGCAGCTCGTAATCCAAGGATTAGAGCTTCATACTCAGCAGATATTGTTGGTGCAAGCAAATGTCAATTTGAAGGACAGAGGAATAAGATGTTTTTGCGGGGATATTAAAATAATACCCGCACCAGCCCCACTCATGCATCGGGCTCCATCAAAGTATAAGGACCATTGTTCAGTATGGTCTGCCTCTAATTGAAGGCATTCATCCAGAAACTCGATGATGAGGGGATGGGTAGACGCTAAGGGTGCAGCAGCTAATTGATCTGCTATGATTTGACCCTTAACAGACTTTTGTCCTATGAATGTGAGATCAAACTCGCTTAGAGCAAGAACCCACTTGGCTGTGCGACCCGATAAATAAGGTCGACTCATGAGATATCTTAAGGGATCGTATTTGGCAATGACATAAGTTTTTTGACTAAGCTATAATGTCGTAATTTTTGCGTAGCAAAAATGACTGCTAGACATAGTTTTTCTAATGTTGTGTAGTGGGTTTCATAACTGATGAAGGTTCGGCTAATATAATAATTAGCACGTTCTCTCTTTTCATCATCAAGCTGAGCTAACATAGCCCCTAAGGCAGAATCTGAAGCTGAAATATATAGGAGGAATGGGCGATCAGGTTTAGGTGGTGAAAGCACAGGTGGATTAAGGAGGTATTGTTTGAGAAGTTCAAAAGCTTCTCTACATTCGTCGTCCCAATTAAAAGGGACATCCTTCTTAAGGAGTTTAAGAAAGGGACCAGTTTTGTCCGCCAACTTATCGATGAAGCGACGGATAGCTTGAAGCTTACCTTGTAAACTTCGTAATTCAGATATATTAGTAGGTGCGGGCATATCAGTGATAGCCACAATTTTGAGAGGGTCGATTTCGATACCACGTAAAGAAACTAAAACCCCTAATAGTTTGCCAGACTTGACTTCGAATATGCATTTTGTTGGATTTAATCGAATAAGATATTCTCGTAATCGATTAAAAACTTTTCTCAAATCATCTAAATGATTATCTTCAATAATAGAGTGAGCTATAATATCATCTACATAATCATGTAGGATATCATGCATCATATCATGAAAAATATAGGTCATAGCTCGTTGATAGGTTGCACCTACGTTCTTTAAGCCAAATGGCATCACTTTCCAACAAAAAGTACCCCAGGGGGTAATAAAGGTTGTTTTAGCCTGATCTTCAGGAGCTATCCTGATCTGATTATAACCGGAGAATCCATCCATTAAGGACATCATCCCACTCCCGATAGTGAAGTCAATGATTTGATCCATGTTTGGAAGAGGAAAGTCATCTTTAGGGCATGCGGCGTTAATATCTCTAAAATCTGTGCAAACCCTAACTTTGGTAGCTTCTTTCTTGGTGACTGGAACTACATTTGAGATCCATTCAAAGCATAATCAATAGCTTGTATAAAGACAACATTCAGGAGTTTTTCTAACTCCCCTTTGACTAGCAGGAGCACTTTGGGATGCATTTTTCTAAGTTTTTGTTTAACGGGTTTAGCATCCGGATGGACCACTAGATGATGCATGACTACAGAAGGGTCTAGACCTGGCATATCTTCGTATGTCCAAGCGAAGACATCTTCATACTCTTTAAGGAATGCAATGTATTGTTCTTGTTTTTCTTGACTTAATTCTGATCCAATATTGATTATGTGAGGATTATCCGTAGTTCCAATGTTAATTTTAATGACGTTTTCTACCTCCATGTGTAGATCTCTTTCAAAATTAGGTGGGGCGGGTGAAACGCCCAATTCTTGTAATTCTTGTAAGGTTAATTTGGATAATTCATCTTGAGGATTAGTGGTCTCAAGTTGGGCTATAGTTGGTATAGAACCATCAAAATAAAATCCATTGTGTAACATCTCTTCAACAGAGACGTCGTGGAAGATATCTCCTTCCAACTCTTCATCGGGGTCAGCAATCATTTCAGGGTAAGCTATGGATAGCATGTTACATGTAAATGATTGATTTTTAAGAGGCAAATCATCACACCTATCCAAATAATCTTGATAACATATGAGATGATCATCATCTTCAAAAGGAAAGGGTTGACCCTTACTAGGAAATAGGCCCACACCACAGCAGGCAGGCCACGGTTCTACCTCGAAAGGTTCTTTCATGCCATTTTGGAAAGGTCCCAAGCCTTTCCCTTTATATCCCATTTTAAGCATCATGGGTTTAGCTTTAATATAATCATTGGTAAAATAACACCGAGCATATCCCTCATGATGAGTTTTAATGTTCCGAGGGATTCTTCCCCAGTCATATCCTTTATAAATGAAGGCACAACTCCCGACTTGGTAAGTACTTCCCATAGGTTGTGGGAGGCCCAAAGTACGAGGAGATGGCGGTAAGTTATTTAAAAGAATTGAATCTTGCATGAAAGCATTTGTTTTTTCTGATATTAAGATTGTGGATAAATCTGGTAAAAGTTCATCGTAAAGAGCATAAGATGTAGAAGGATTATTCCCTATATCTTTAGATGTGGAAGGGATGATAGATGTGTCTATAGGTTTTGAATTTATAGGGATAGAACATGAAGGATTGGTTGTAGATTTAAGATCTTTTTGAGGTTCTAAAGTGATTTGTTTAGAAGATTGTTGATCTATATAGGAGGATGAAATTAATGGAGGGGAAATAGGTGAGGTTATGGGTGTGTGTTTCACACGTTTAGATGAAAAATAAGAACTAGGATGTGTGGATGACAGAGCGGGGCAAAATTGCACTCCAACAGGTTCTGCCAAAGCACACATATCAAAGGGTCTAGGGTCACCATGGATAGTGACCAACTGATTTTTAAATTCAAACTTAACACATTGGTGTAAAGTCGATGGGACCGCTCGCATCGCATTGATCCAAGGGCGACCCAAAAGTATATTGTACGATGTTGGGCAATGTACAATAAACACGGTTGTTTCTAGGGTTCTAGGACCAACTTGCAAGGGGATGGTAATAACTCCACACGTTTCTTGTGTTTCGTCATTGAAAGCTTTGATAATCATATCAGTTTTCTTCATTTCATCACTTCTAAAGCCAAATCGTTGGTAGAAGTCAAAAGTGCAAATGTTTAGAGATGAGCCATTATCAATCAAGACTCGTTTGACAACTACATCCCCAATTAGAGCAGTAATATATAAGGGATTGTCCTTATGTAAACTGTGTTGTGGGATATCTTTATCCCGAAAGTCAATACAATCAACCTCTCGAGTGATGATAGTATTGGCCATAGCTTCAAAGTTGGATGTTTTGAGGTACCATCATTTGGCTTAATGTAAGCATCAACTCATCCCTATGGGTGGGAGAAGATCTTAACAAATCCAAAAGGGAAATTCTGGCTGTAGTATTGGATAATTGCTCATTAATATTGTAAGGGGGTTTAGGTTGAACATTAGGAGCATGATTCCCTTTATTGGGATTTTTCAAAACAAATGGAACTGATCCATCATTCTGATTTGATTCTTGTTGAGAATTTTGAGCCTGGTTGTCGGGTAACGACTCCAATGGTACCTACAATGTTATATTGAGGACGTTGAACTGGCCTCGGTCTAGCATTTATGGCTTGTTCATTTGAGAGGAATTGATTAGAAGAGGGTCGAGTAGTAACTCTTCTAGGAAATGGTTCTTCTGGAACCATAGCATCCGTGATGGGTTGAATAGGATCTGATTCATTTTTAGAACTATTCGATTGGTTTGAAGTGATGTCTAGTTCACTTTCACTACCTGATTCTATATCACTAGAATCAGAAGTTTGAATATTATGTAAGGGCCTGGTCGTAACCAGAGGATAAGGTTGTATCAAATATTTGAGGATCCCGATACAGGTAATTGTCCACTAATAGTTCCTACATATCGGGTAGGAGGAGGAACATTATGATGTTCGATTTGATTGGCCACTTCTTTACCATGTCTTGGTAAAGGGTGTTGAAATATGTCTAATGTTTGATTAGCATTTTGATTTTGATTTTGGGGAATGGTCTTTTGAGTATTATTAGGAGCATTTTGTTTAGGTTGGAAGGCTTGCACCTCCATTTCATTATTATCAATCAAATCTTGTATTTTATGTTTCAACCTTTTACAAGCATTGGTAGAGTGTCCAGGTCCTCTATGGAAATCACAGTGTAAGTCAGCTCTGTATCCGGGTATAGTAGGATCAGGTTCCTGGATAGCTGGTAATTGGATCAAACCTCTTTCGAGTAATTGAGGTAAAATAGTTGATAATGGTTGATTTAATCTAGTAAATTCTCGAGGAGGTTTGTCAGGAGGTTTCAATATAAATTTTTCTGTTGTCTTCGTTGCATTGATATTAGCAACATTTTTGCTGTCAATGACTCCATCACCGACAACTTGTTTGTTTTTGTATTGATTTCTGGATGTTTTCTCATCATCCTTCTTCCTAAGTTGGCCTCTCCTAATGAGGGCATCTTCTACTCTTCGAGCTAAATCTATAGCTTGATCGAAGGTAGTTAAAGTAGCAATTGATAGCTCATAAGATATTTGTTCTTGTAAATTATTGATAAAAATGTCCAACATTTCCCTATAAGGTAGCACAAAGTGCAGTTTTCCTATCAATTGCCTCCATCTAGCTAAGAAATCGGCAAAACATTCATCCTTGTCTTGTTTTAAGTTGTATAAATCTTTAATGGTTACATGCCTCTCGATGTAGGCACTAAATTGATGGACAAATGATTCAACTGTTTCTTCAAAGTTTCTCAAAGAATGAGTGGGCAATTGATAGTACCACTCTAATGCCATTCCACCTAAACTTTTTGAGAACATTTTTAGTAATAGCAAGTCATCATGTGATATATCATGACATGCTATCCTAAACATGCGAAGATGCTCTATGGGATCTTCGGTTCCTTTATATATAGGCAAGATAGGCATGGGAAAATGCTTAGGGTATGGTTGAGCTACAACTATGGGATCCAAAGGTTGACTACAGATCTCTCGATAATTGTACGAGGGACGGTAGGGATCTATCTGGTCCATACGCGAAGCCAATCTGTTTCACCATGGCTTCTAGATTACTAGTTTGCCCACCATATTGGTTCGGTAGGGCATTGATAGGAGTTTTGTGAGTATATGATGGAGGGACATGAAGATTAGATGCCATGTTGCTATTGTGTAAATTATTGGTAGGAAAGGTGTTATGAAGGAATTTTGAAGTTGTATTATGTTGTATTCCAGATTGTTGAAAATTGGTGTTTGGCTTCGTTTTAAGTTTTTGTTTACTTGAAGCATATTGCTCAATAGTTTGGCGAAATAAAGTAGGGGAGGGAGGGTTTCTTTTGTGTGGGAATGATTTTAGGTTGAATAACAAGTTCCTTAGGAGGTTGGGTAACCTGTTGCTTTGACATGTTTTGCATCATAGTGACCATGTCTGTATTGGATGGCCCAACCTTGTCACTTTCTTGATCAATGAAAGACAAGGGATTAGTGCGCACATCATACATATATTCCATGGTTGCTTGAGTGTTACTAATTTGCCCTTTATCAATACGAACTACCACATTAAGGGCGTCAATGTTATCATTAAGAAATTTCTTGAAATGATCTATGTTGTCAAAAGCAATAGTTCCATCTGGAGCTACTCTAGGGGATGAGGGTCCATCCTCTTTAACACTTCCTTCTTGTTCATTGTCTTCACCTAGGTCATGTTCTGGTTGATCTAGAGTTTTTCCTTCCAGAATTGGATCTTCAGGGAGGACATTTGGGTCTCTAGTTGTATCTTGTAACCAATCTTCTTCTTCTCCTACAGTTTCTTTACCATTCCTAAGTTTAGGCATGGTGCTTTAATTTTGATTTCAGCAAATATATATATATATATATATATATATATGCAACAAGTTTAAGAGGTATATATTAATTATATACCTACTACAATATTTAAAATGAAATGTTTTTGGTTTTTGCTATGTTTTTTAGTTTTTTAATTTTTGTTTTTGTTTTTGTTTTTGAAATAATATTGTAAAGACAACAAATAACACAATAAATGCAAGAAATAAGACTGAAAGTAACAATCTAGTTTTCTATAAACAATTTATAAATATCATTAATGGGCTCGAGTTGTTCAGGAGTCATGAAGTGTTCTTCTTCAAATTGAAAGTTTTCTTTTAAAAATTTAATGAAAAGAGCTATAGTGATATTATCTGTCTCAGATGCTGGTTGATAGAAGTAAAGCTCGTGGCAATACTCTCGATATAACACAGCTCGAGGAACTCTATTCCATATTTCCCTATCTGTAAGAACAACCTCTTGGTCTTCTACACAACCTAGGAACTGGTGTACAATGGCTGCGTTCTCGAGGTATTCCTCGAAGGTGAACAATTCTGAAGATACAAGAGCTCTCCTATAAGCTAACCATCTATGGTAGGCTCTCTGAAGTTCATGATAAAAGACTAGTTGATGAGGATCCAGGATTCTATCTAGGACTAGCCTCTTGATTTGCTTAAGTTCTGTTGACCTAGATGAGATGACACTAAGTCTTCTATCAAGTTCGTCCCACAAGAGTTGATTTCTATCTATTTTAGGCACACTAAGTACAGAATTGACTTCTATGGCTGCCAATTGGTTTTCTACATTTATAGTAACTGCTAATATTTTCTTAGGAGCTACCATCTAATATGCAACTTATCAGTTTGAAAGGATTTGAAATGCATCTATGTTTTAGTTGTTTTATATTTTTTTGTTTTTGTTTTCAAAAGGTTTATAATGCATTCACGTCGGGTTCACCAAAATGTATCGCTCCAAAATTTTCACACCCTTACCTTCAGGCTATAGGATCCGTGCCCGAAAGGGGGATGTGAAAAGGATGTCGCGGTACCTCGGACTGAGAGGACTTGCGAAGGTCCCGCCTCTCAAGGGAGGTGTATATTGGTGATTTTTCGACGGATGGTGGGTTCACCAAGAAACATTCAATGGCAGTTTCCACGCCTAGGTTGGGAATGTGTTTTATGTGTTCGTTTTAGCCTTAAGCATTCAAATCCTAGGTTTGGCCAAAATGCGTCTAAGCTATTCTATATGAAGATGCAAATTCAATGAGTACAGAAAACAGATTTAAAGACAGAAAACAGAGAAATTACAGAATATAAATGAGGAATACCTGATCCGGATGTTTGATGATGATTCTGATTCTTGAAGTAGTCAGGATCGCCTCTGATTTGACAGGATCATCTGAGATCAGACAAGATCATCTGATATCTGACGAATTCATCAGAGACCTACAAACAGAGAAATAGGTGCAAAATACAGAAGATACAACAATGATAACAGAGGGAAATAGTATAAAATGACAGTAGCACTATCAAACTAAAACTTAAACAACGAAACAAGGAATGAATTATGCTAATTAAATAATAATTATGATTTAATCATGCATTTGATCTAGATGGGTGAACTCCAAAATGCAAAATAGTATAAAATACTGAATAAACTAAGCTAATTGCAGAATAAAACAACAGAAAAAGGGTAGAGAAATGCAAACTTCAGGCACTGATTGCCTCAATGTTGACTGCAGTCGAAATCGTCTCGCATTGGTACGAAATCGTCTCTGATTCGACAGGTTCGCCTCCGATCTGAACAGGTTCATCGACGACGATGTAAGCTTGCTCCGACTGAAAAATAGTAATGTACCTACAACAAAATTGATATAGAACTAATGCAAATGAAAACTTAGGATGTTTTAACATGTATGAAGTTGAGTTACAAGGAATTTCAGCCAGGGGGGTGCTAAGGGGAGGGCTTAGGATTAAATAGGCTTAGGAGGGAGGTTAGGAGGTTGGAGATCATCCCTATTTGGGAGATCTCCAACGGGGAAGGGTCTCTAACGGCGCAGACACGCTTCTGCCCGGATTAGAGGCCCGTTGGAACAGAAGCTAATTGTGCAAAATCAGTTTTGTGACAAGATCGTCTGGACGTCCTAGCCCAGACGAAATCATCAGATCTGGGGCGATATCGTCTGATCGGCGACGATATCATCAAACGGTCAAAACAACCTCTAAAAATGGCACGAAAAAGGGGGAAACGGATTACCCGATGGTTAACGGGCGGTTTGGGAGGTTAAAATTTGAATTTAAATTATTTACTAGGATGAATGTAATTATTACAATTTCACTGCGCCAATTTTAGGGTGCTACAAGTTCCACCTTCCAAAGAGCTATGGGAGGGTTTTATATTAATGAGATGACCATGTTATCAAAGGATAAAAAGGAGTATATTAAGCACCTATGCGTAGTCTTCAAGTAGTGTAAGGAAATATCAAGTCAAAGAGATGTATCTTTTGTATGCATGAATAAAATTACTAATCAATGATATGGTTTCAAAAATAAACAATTGACCTAGATAGAGTAAAAGCAATCTTGGAGCTACCATTGCCTAACTTTAAGGAGAGAATTTATTTCTTTCTAAGTCAAATAAACTTCATTGAAAAATTTAACACAGAATTTGCACAAATTTTTCAACTAATTATAAAAATTATCAAGAAGGATACCACATTCATGTGGAAGGATCGTGGAAAATAGGCCTTTCAAAATCTTAAAAGGGTGATTGTTCATGCCTTTATTTTATGTTAGATTTCACAATTCTTTCCAAAAATATTCCAAAGCATAGCATTCACCATAAATCAAACATAAAAGAGTAAAAAAGCATAAAAAGAGAGAAAATAGACAAAAGAAGATATTGATAAGTGAAAAGGAATAGTTGGTGTTAGTAGGTGCTCCATTATGTATCACACATCGATGCAATAGATTAGTGGTTGTAAGATATTTGTAACAAATACTTAATCTGGTAGGCATCTTGTACGTAGCTTGGAATTTCAATGAAACAACAATATCAAATATCAAATATGCAAGGAAAATACGGAATCATAGTTTAAATGAATCACTTTTACACTGGAGGAATCCCTACCAATGGATAAAATAAATATAATTGTTCTTATATTTTGATGGATGCCTACTTACACCCATTTGAATGATTATAAATATCTACCCTATAGTTGTGAGTGAAAGGACACAATGGTCCATAAACATAATGAGTGATTAATTAATGGTTAATGGTTAGGATTAGGATCCTAACATGCCACCCTCCTTAAAAAGAGCTTTGTCCTCAAAGTAAAAAGTGAGGAAATTGTTGTTGGATGTGATGAAACGTTTCCCATGTAGCATCTTTGGAAGGTAGGCCCCACCACTGAATCAAAAGCTCGGTGATGGTGCAATGTTGAAGTTGACGAGTGTGACGATCCAAGATAGCTTCAGGTTCAACCATGAGTGATCCATCCTCTGTGAACTCAGGTAGTTGATTTTGTGTGGTTATGTGTGTGTCGACTACTGGTTTAAGGCAAGAGACATGGAACATAGGATGAATTTTGGAATATTCTAGTAACTTGAGTTTATAAGAAATGGACCCAATATGTTGTAGGAGTTTATAAGGCCCATATAATTTGGGAGCTAACTTTTGTGAGCCTTTGATTTTGAGAGAAGTTTGGCGATAAGGTTGAAGATGAAGGAATACCATATCACCTTCTTGAAATGCTCATTTGATCCTATGTTGGTTCACTTGTTGCTTCATACGATGTTGGGCCATGAGTAAATTATCTTTGAGAAGGTGAAGAATATTAGCTCGAGTAGAAAGTTCAAAATCCATGGCTGGCACATTGGTACTTCCTAGAATATAAGAGGTGATGGAAGGTGGTGCTTGGCTATATAAAGCTTCATATGGTGTCATCTTAATGGCGGTATGGTATGAGGTATTATACCACCATTCGACTAAAGGAAGTCATTTAACCCAATGAAGGGGTTGAGCAAAAATAAAACAACGTAGGTAAGTTTCCAAATATTTATTAACAACTTTTGTTTGACCATCGATTTGGGGAGGATAAGCGAAACTCATATAGAGTTGAGTGCCTTGGAGTTTAAATAATTCTCTCCAAAAATTGCTAGTGAAGGTGGGATCACGATCACTTACTATGGTGGAAGGCATACCATGTAGTTTAAAGATATTATCAAGAAAGAGTTGGGTGATGGTACTAGTTGTGTAAGGGTGGGCCAAAGGGTAAAAATGAGCATATTTAGACAAGCGATCCACCACAACTAGAATAGTAGTTTTACCTACTAATTTTGGAAGGCCCTCAATAAAATCCATGGAAATATCGGCCCATGTTTTGGTTGGGATAGGGAGAGGTTGAAGAAGGCTAGGGGTACCTACTATCTCTCCTTTTTGTCTTTGGCAAGTCTCACATTCAGCCACAAATTTCTTGATATCTTGTTTCATTCCTACCCAATAAAAGGATCGAGCCACTCTTTTATAAGTTTTGAGGAATCTCGAATGTCCCGCAATAGGTGTGGCATGTAACTCATGGATGAGTTTGGTTCGATATAAGGAGGTAGGAGATAGGACAATACGCCCTTTGTACCTAAGTATGTCATTGTTCCAAGAGTAGTGAGGCTTACTTGTGGGGTCTTGTTGGATTTGTTGAATTAATGTTTGTGTTGAAGGATCATTAAACCATTATTTTGTTACTTGGTCTATCCATTGGGGAATAGGAGATGAGAGGGTGTGTAATTGGGGTACTTCTTCAAATTTTTCATGAAAGGGCATCGGTGGCCATGTTATCCTTCCCTTTTCAATATATGATCTCATAATCATATCCTAATAGTTTAGTAACCCACTTTTGTTGTTCAAGAGTGGATATACGTTGCTCAAGAAAATATTTTAAACTATGGTGATCAGTCCGAATAATAAAATGTTGGCCAATAAGGTAAGGTCTCCAATGTTGAATGGCATGAATAATAGCCAACATCTCTTTCTCATACGTAGAGCAGGCCAAATTCTTCCCAAAAAATGCCTTGCTAGTAAAAGCCAAGGGTCTTTCATCTTGCATGAGAACGGCTCCCATTCCTACTCCCGAAGCGTCACTTTCAATTATGAATGGTTTGGAAAAATCTGGCATGGCTAACACAGGAGTGGAACACATGGCATTTTTTAAGGTGGTGAAAGCATCATCAACCTTTGGAGACCAAAGAAAAGCATTTTTCTTGAGTAAAGTTGTCAAGGGAGTCACGATCTTGCCATAATCTCTAACAAATTTATGATAATACCCTATTAATCCTAAAAAACCATGCAAGCCTTTCAAGGTTTTAGGGGTAGGCCAATTTTTCATATCTTCAATCTTGCAAGGGTCCACCTTAACGCCATATTTGGAAACAATATGTCCAAGATATTCAATTTCTTGTTGTCCAAAAGAACATTTGGATCTTTTGGCATAGAGTTGATTGTCCCCCAAGGTTTTCAAAGCTTGTTCTAAGTGAAGCAAGTGATCTTCCCACGTTTTGCTATAAATCAAAATGTCATCAAAGAAAACTAAAATAAATTTTTGAAGGTAAGGGTGGAATACCTGGTTCATTAAACTCTAGAATGTTGAAGGGGCGTTGGTAAGGCCAAATGGCATGACCATAAATTCATAATGCCCTTCATGAGTTTGAAAGGCTATTTTTGGAATATCGCTTTCTTTTACTCAAATTTGATGATATCCCGATCGTAAATCCAATTTTGAGAAATATTTAGCCCCATGAAGCTCATCTAACAACTCATCAATGACAGGGATGGGAAATTTATCTTTGATGGTGAGTTTGTTAAGGGCATAAAAATCCACACATAGATGCCACGATCCATGTTTCTTATGAACCAATAAAACTGGGGAAGAGTAAGGGCTCACACTAGGTCTAATAACCCCTGCTTTTAGTAATTCTTGCACAAGTTTTTTTATTTTTGTTTTCTATAGATAAGGATATCAATAAGGTTAGATATTAGGGGGTTGATGCCCCAAGAGAAGTTGAATTGCATGATCATGGCTACGTGGAGGGGGCAACCCCTTTGGTTCATTAAATACTTGAGAATGGTGTGCTATAAGTTGTAATTTGGGCACCTCTAGATGTTCTTCATTGGTGGGTTGGATGGAAAATAATTGTGCAATCATACCCTTACCTCCTTTGCAAATAATTTTCTCCATTCGATGAGAACTTACTATTTTGGAAGGGCCTAATTTTAGTCCTTTAATAGTATATGTTTGATATTTTAGTGTGAACTTCATCCATAAGTCCTCAAAATACCATTGGATTGTGCCAAGTGTCTATAACAATTGTATTCCTATGATGATATTTGTTGGCAATTTTGGGTACCTTGGGTACATTGCCTTTGCTCAAGTGTATAAGTTGTCATTGATGTCAAGAAGCTTTTGAAGGAATTTGATTTGATGTAAAATAATTTGTTTTGATGAAGGTTCGGCTTGACAGGTTCGAAAGAAAGTAAGTTGGAAAAATGTCGCGATATCGCGACATGTCGCATTTTCGCGACTTAAGCAGGAGGGAGAAATTTTTTTAGAAAAGTGTCACGATATCGCGACATGTCGCATTTTCGTGACTTAAGCAGGAGAGAGAAATTTTTTTAGAAAAGTGTCACGATATCGCGACATGTCGCATTTTCGCGACTTAAGCAGGAGAGAGAAAGCTTTTTAGAAAAGTGTCGCGATATCGCGACATGTCGCAGTTTCGCAACTCAAAGAGGAGAGAGAATGTTCGGAGTCAAAAATGTCGTGATTTCGTGACATATTGCAAGGAAGGTTGTATGGATGAAAAAGTGTCGTGATTTCATGACATGTTGCAGGAGAGAGAGTCCAAAAGAAAAAGTGTCGCGATTTCGCGACATAATGCAGGAGAGAGATTTCGGGAGAAAAAGTGTCGCGATATCGCGACATGTCAGGTTTTCGCGACCCAAAGAAAAGAAAAGCGCTAAGGAGAAAAAGTGTCACGATTTCGCGACATGCAGCAAAGGGAAGAGTCTAAAATAAGAACTGTCACAATTTTGCGATAGGTTGCAAAAAAGACGTACGAAAGCTAAAAACGTTGCGATTTCGTGACAGGCTACAAAGAAAACATACCGAAGCTGAGAGCGTCGTGATTTTACAACAGGTTGCAAATAAAGTATATGGAAAGTTGAGAGCATCACGATTTCGAGATAGGTTGAAGAGAAAGCAAACAGATACAGAAAGTGTCACGATTTCATGACAGATTGAGATGGCAGCATACGGTTGGAGAAAGTGTCACGATTTCACGACAGAAACAAGAAGCAGGTCTTCAACAGGAGAAGAGTCACGATTTCATGACAGAAGCAAAATGAAAGAGCATGGAAGAAGAAGTGTCATGATTTCATGACAAATTCAAGAGGGAAGAGCTCAAAGACGAAAGCGTCATGATTTCGTGACATGTTTTGTTTTCGCAGGCGTAAGGCAAAGAAAAGCACAAGGCAACGAAAGTGTCACGATTTCGTGACATGTCATGTTTTCGCTAGTGCAAGCAGAGAAGAGTGCAAGGAAGTGAAAGTGTCACGATTTCGTGATAGAAATTGAAAGCAGGCCTTCTATGGGAGAAGTGTCGTGATTTTGCGACCAAAGAAAAAATGAGGTCGATGAAGGGAGAAGTGTCGTGATATCGCGACAAAAGCAAAGTTGATGCTGACAAAGACAAAAGTGTCACGATATCGCGACAAGAACTTAGTTGAAGTCGACAAAGGCTGAAGTGTCGCGATATCGTGACAGAAGCCAAAAGAAAGTGTACGGTTGCAAAGGTGTCGCGATATCGCGACATGTTGTAGTTTCGTGACAAAAGCTACAGAAGTGTTCCAGAGGCAGTGAAGCTGAAAAAGTTAAATTTTAGCCGACAAAAATTAGGGCTTGTAGTCGACGTAGATTAGGGTTTGTTTTTGGTATAATAGCCGACTAAGATTAAAGTTTTCATCTTGAAAATTTTGATATAAAAGGAGGGTTGTTTGGGCGATTGGATATGTAGTTGATGTGCGATGTTCGAAGATAGTGCACAGTGCAAGAAGTTTGATCGCTGTGAGCAAAGTGTGAATTCGATTGTAGTGTGTAGAGTGCATTTCATCGAATCATTCTGAGTGTGAAAGATCACAAAGGAAGAAGAGTGTGCATAGATAGTGCAAGGGTTGAATTTCGACCAAGTGTGGGTGTATTTGCACAGAGAGAGAAGAGGGCGTAGAGAGCAGACAGGCAAAGATGAACAAGGACATTTGTGCTAGACCGAAGGACTATGTTTAGTGCAAATTTGAGGACCAACTTTGGAGGTGATAGATTTGAGGACAGAGGTCTCCAGCCAGAGCAGGGAGGACAGGTGTCTTCTGTGGATAGATTTCCATTTGCTAAGGGTAGCGGAGGCAGAGGTCTTCTAGAGGATCACCAGCCAGAGCAGAGCTAGGGGATTGGTGTCTCCTATGGTTTGGTGCCCATGAACTCAATATTAGGGGATTGGTGTCTCCTTTGGGTTGGTGCCCATAAACATTGTAATCGGGAAAGGTATTCCCAGAATTTGGATTGATAAAATTTAGTGAAATATTTTATCCGTGGATGTAGCTCACATTGAGCAAATCACGTAAATTGGTGTCTCATGTGTGTGTGATGATTTGTACATTGCTTTGGTTTTTTCTATTGATATTGCCATTGATATATTGTATAATTTTGATTGGGATAAGAAAAGTAAAAAGTGGTCTTATACTGTTCACCCCCCTCTCAGTATAAGCTTGTGTTCTTCAATTGGTATCAGAGCGGGTGCCTTCAAAAAGTTTAACGACTTGAAGGAAAAGCTAATAAAGAACACAATGGATTATTCAAGTGGCAATGCAGCACCTATTCTTGATGGGTCATATTTTGGTCTTTGGAGTGCAAGGATGAAGGTTCATCTAATGGCACTTGGTAATGAGGTATGGGAAGTAATTGAAGATGAGTACACTATTCCTGTACATGGTCCATTTACTAAAGAAGAAAGGCTCCTACATCACAACAATTCAAAAGCAATGAATGCAATCCTGAAAGGCTTACAGAAAGTAGATCTCACCAAAGTGATTCACTGCAAGACAACTAGTGAAATGTGGAAACAGTTTGCAAGTGGTTCATACAGGTGATACAAATGTCAGAAAGGCCAAGTTGAGACATTTCAAAGGTATGTTTGAACAACTCAAGATGAATGATGATGAAAATATTAGTGACTACATGCTTCGTATGGATGAGGTTGTTAACTCCATGAAAGACTTAGGTCTTGACCTTGCTGAAAATGATGTATGTGATAAGATTTTAAGATCTCTTCCTAATATATTTAGTGAAAATATTTTTGCTATTGAGGAAGCTAAATATTTGGATAAGTTGAAAAAGGATGAGCTTCATAGCATACTTGCAGCATTTGAGTTGAGAACTCAGGTGAAGGTTGACGTCAAGAAAGAGGCAGCTTTCAAGGCTACCAAGAAATCCAAGGGTAAACAGCTTCAAGAGAGTGATGAGTCTTCTAGTGATGAAGAGGCATATTACAGCAAAAAGGGCAAGTTCTCTAGAAAGCACAAAAGCGTGAAAAATATAAGATGTTTCAATTGTGGAAAGTTTGGTCATTATGCTACTGACTGTACTGTTTCCAAGAATGAAAGTGATGAAGAAAAACAGGATTCTAAGAGCAAGGATTCTGAAAAGCACAAGCATCACAAAAAGAACAAAGATGAGCACAACAATCAAGGAAAGAGGTATTCTCACAAGCACAAGAAGAGTTTCTACCTAGACAAAGCAAGTAAGTGTTCGAGTAGTGATAGTGAAATTTCTTTGAGTGATGATGAAAATGAGATGTTGTTCATTTCAGAAAAGAGGAAGAACCAAAACATAGATTCATTATCATGAAATGTCTTAGATGTGGAAATTTTGGTCACCTTGAGGATGATTGCACAAATAATGATTTGGTTTCTAGTATGTATGAGGATGCTTCAGAAAACTATAATGAAGATGCGTGTATGGTTTTTGAAAAATGTAGCACCTCTAGTGATAAGAAATTTGAAAAAGGCTTTGATGATTTAGAAAGCAAACAAATAAAGGATCTTGAAAGTGAACTTACTAACGCTCTTAGTGTTTTGAAAAAGGAAATAAAGAAGAATGCTAGACTCAAGGATAAGTTAGATGAATGTTGTATGGAGAGAGATGATCTTATAGAAAGTCTTGACTTCTCTATGGCTAAGACACAAGAACTCAAGGATGAGTTAGAGTCTAAGGTTCTTGAGTATAGTGAGTTAGAACAAAAAATGGCTTCTTTGAAAGAGGAAACTAAAGATTACAAGGATAAGCTTTACAGGTTTCAATATAGCTCCAAAAAGGTTAAGTCACTCATCAAAGGTCAAAGAAAGACAACAAATAAAACAGGCCTTGGTTTTTTTAAGCCACATAAGGAACAAGCTGGAGAGTCTAGTAAGAGACTCCAAAAGGAAGAGAGTTCTGATGAGGAAAGTATTTCAGATCATGAGTCCTTGAATGATAGATGCGCAGAAACAGAAAACAAAATTCAGAATAAGAAGAAGTTTTCAGGACCCAAGAGGTCGAATAAAGGAAAATTTCATGGCAGATGTTTTGCGTGTCACAGGTTTGGCCACATGGCTTCACATTGCATGGCTCAAGTGAAGGAGGTAAATGACAATTTCAAAAGTGCTAGTTACTTTCAAGGGTATTGCTACTCTTGTCATCAGTTTAGGCACAAGGCAATTTATTGTGAGGTAAATAACAGGAACAGGTTTGATCAAAACAGGTTTGGCTAGAACAGGTTTGGTCAGAACAGGGTTAGTCAGAACAAGCGGATTCAAAGAACAAGTATGCCTAAAAGAAATAACATTGTTACTTGTTATAAGTGCAACAATGAAGGTCACACAGCTAGACAGTGTAGAGCTAAAATTTCAAGGTACAGGAACAGGAATAGTGGTATGAACAGGTCCAAGGATCAAGGCATGGATAAGAATAGGAATGATAACAGGAACAAGAACAGTGACAGGAACAGGAACAAGAATATGGACAAAGAGTTCAATAGAAGGCCCAACAAGGAAGTGATAGACGCTGATGATGATCAGTGCCTAATGGGAGTTTTACTCCCACCCCAGAATTAATCACCTCATCAAGAGGTGGGGGAGGGACTAAGCTAAGAGGCTCATTCTTAGTCCCGAGCCCCAAAGGTGACCCTTTGCCATTGATGACAAAGGGGGAGAGATATGAGTAAGGGGGAGAGCTTCAAGTGAAGAGGAAAGCTTCAAGTTAGGGGGAGCAAAACTTCAAAGGAAGATTCTTAGTTGTGGGCACAGTTTCTCAGTTGTTAGCACAATTGGTTTCAGTTTTGGCTCTTGAGACGTGTTTTCAGTAAAGGTTTGCCATCAATGACAAAGGGGGAGATTGTTGGCAATTTTGGGTACCTTGGGTACATTGCCTTTGCTCAAGTGTATAAGTTGTCATTGATGTCAAGAAGCTTTTGAAGGAATTTGATTTGATGTAAAATAATTTGTTTTGATGAAGGTTCGGCTTGACAGGTTCAAAAGAAAGTAAGTTGGAAAAATGTCGTGATATCGCGACATGTCGCATTTTTGTGACTTAAGCAGGAGGGAGAAATTTTTTTAGAAAAGTGTCACGGTATCGCGACATGTCGCATTTTCACGACTTAAGCAGGAGAGAGAAATTTTTTTAGAAAAGTGTCACGATATCGCGACATGTCGCATTTTCGCGACTTAAGCAGGAGAGAGAAAGCTTTTTAGAAAAGTGTCACGATATCGCAACATGTCGCAGTTTCGTGACTCAAAGAGGAGAGAGAATGTTCAGAGTCAGAAATGTCACGATTTTGTGACATATTGCAAGGAAGGTTGTACGGACGAAAAAGTGTCACGATTTCGTGACATGTTGCGAGAAAGAGAGTCCGAAAGAAAAAATGTCGTGATTTCGCGACATAATGCAGGAGAGAGAGTCCGAGAGAAAAAGTGTCACGATATCGCGACATGTCAGGTTTTTGCGACCCGAAGAAAAGAAAATTGCTAAGGAGAAAAAGTGTCATGATTTCGCGACATGCAGCAAAGGGAAGAGTCTGAAATAAGAATTGTCGCAATTTTGCGATAGGTTGCAAAGAAGACGTACGAAAGCTGAAAACGTCACGATTTCATGATAGGCTGCAAAGAAAATGTATGAAATCTGAGAGCGTTATGATTTCACGACAGGTTGCAAAGAAAGCGTACATAAAGTTGATAGCGTCGCGATTTCGTGACAAGTTGAAGAGAAAGTAAACAGATGCAGAAAGTGTCATGATTTCACGACAGATTGAGATGGCAGCATACGGTTGGAGAAAGTGTCGCGATTTCGCAACAAAAACAAGAAGCAGGTCTTCAATAGGAGAAGAGTCACAATTTCATGATAGAAGCAAAATGAAAGAGCATGGAAGAAGAAGCATCACGATTTTGCGAAAAATTCAAGAGGGAAGAGCTCAAAGGCGAAAGCATCACGATTTTGTGACATGTTCCGTTTTCACGGGCGTAAGGCAGAGAAAAGCACAAGGCAGCAAAAGTGTCACGATTTCACGACATGTCATGTTTTCGCTAGTGCAAGCAGAGAAGAGTGCAAGGAAGCGAAAGTGTCACGATTTCACGACAGAAACTGAAAGCAGGCCTTCTATGGGAGAAGTGTCACGATTTCGTGACAAAAGCAGAAAGGAGGTCGACGAAGGGAGAAGTGTCGCGATATTGCGACAAAAGCAAAGTTGATGCTGACAAAGATAAAAGTGTCGCGATATCGTGACAAGAACTTAGTTGAAGTCGAAAAAGGCTGAAGTTTCACGATATCGTGACAAAAGCCAAAATAAAGTGTACGATTGCAAAGGTGTCATGATATCGCGACATGTTGTAGTTTCGTGGCAAAAGCTATAGAAGTGTTCCAGAGGCAATGAAGCCGACAAAGTTAAATTTTAGCCGACAAAAATTAGGGCTTGCAATCGACGTAGATTAGGGTTTGTTTTTGGTATAACAGTCGACTAAGATTAAAGTTTTCATCTTGAAAATTTTGATATAAAAGGAGGGTTGTTTGGGCGATTGGATATGTAGTTGATGTGCGACGTTTGAAGATAGTGTGCAGTGCAAGAAGTTTGATCTTTGTGAGCAGAGTGTGAATTCAATTGTAGTGTGCAGAGTGCATTTCGTCAAATCATTATGAGTGTGAAATATCACAAAGGAAGAAGAGTGTGCACAGATAGTGCAAGGGTTGAAGTTTGACCAAGTGCGGGTGTGTTTGCGCAGAGAGAGAAGAGGCCGTAGAGAGCAGATAGGCAAAGATGAACGAGGACATTTGTGCTAGACCGAAGGACTGTGTTTAGTGCAAATTCGAGGACCAACTTTGGAGGTGATAGAGTTGAGGACAGAGGTCTCCAACCAGAGCAGGGAGGACAGGTGTCTTCTATGGATAGAGTTCCATTTTCTAAGGGCAGCGGAGGCAGAGGTATTCTAGAGGATCACCAGCCAGAGCAGAGCTAGGGGATTGGTGTCTCCTATGGGTTGGTGCCCATGAACTCGAGATTAGGGGATTGGTGTCTCCTTTGGGTTGGTGCCCATAAACATTGTAATCGGGAAAGGTATTCCTAGAATTTGGATTGATAAAATTTAGTGAAAGATTTTATCCGTGGATGTAGCTCACATTGAGCGAATCACGTAAATTGGTGTCTCATGTGTGTGTGATGATTTGTACATTGCTTTGGTTTTTGCTATTGATATTGCCATTGATATATTGTATAATTTTGATTGGGATAAGAAAAGTAAAAAGTGGTCTTATACTGTTCAGCCCCCCCTCTCAGTATAAGCTTGTGTTCTTCAATATTGCATCCTCCTGAGGGGAGTACATACATGTATCCTTTCATATTATAATTTTCCATAGTGAGCTTAATATTTTGACACTTTCCCTTGCATGCAATCCTTCCTCCATTACCAATCATGACCTCAAAGCTATTGCAAGGATGTATAAAGTAGTTAGCTTGTTTTGCCACCCTTGGATCAATAAAATTGTGTGTGCTACCAAAGTCTATAAGCACAATGAGATTTTATTTTTTAAAGTACCCTTTGACTTTCATAATTTGTGGTAAGGAGAACCCAACGAGGGCATTAAATATATTTTTGGTGTGTCTTTAGTTTTATCCTCGGGTGTATCCAACACCACTTCCACCTCAATATTATCTTCTTCATTTGAACTACAACGATTGATTGTATCCAAAATATATAGTTTTGGTGTAATACATTTGTGATTGGGGATAAATTTCTCATCGCAATGAAAACAAAGGTCTTTTTCTCTTCTTTATTTATTTCTTCAGGGTTGCTACATTTAATTGGTAAGACTCTAATAAGTTTTTGGGTGGTGTAAGTATTTTGTGTCCTAGTCGAAGCTAGTTATTAAATTTATCTTCCACCATTTGGGCTAATCCCATGGTCTGCATCATGGTAGTGGGATTGAACATTTTTACTTCTAATCAAATTTCTTCCTTCAAGCCACTGATGAAACAATATTGAAATAATGAGGTATCTAACCCTGATGTACGATTGGCCAATTTTTCAAATTGAGCTTGGTATTTGCGTACTGAAGTGGTTTGACGGAGCTTGGTAAGGGCTCTCATGAAATTCTCAAATTTACTGGGTCCAAAACATACTAATAAATTTTCCATGAATTCTAACCATGTAGGGGTGCCATTAGTTTTTTTGTACCATTGGTACCATTGGGTGGCGTTATTTTCCAGGTGGAAATATGCAATGCGAACCTTTTGTGCTTCAGGGATCTGGTAGAGGGAGAAGTATTGGTCGGCCCAATAGATCCAGTTGGTGGGATCACCTCCTTCAAATTTTGGAAAATCCAATTTAGTAGTTCTAGGCAGGATGGAAGTTTGTGGCCCCCCAAGTGGTGCTTGGTATGTTGGTCCTCCAGTAGATTGGCCAACTTGGACTAGTGCCATATTTTGTTGTATCATATCGATGGAGTGGTTATGGGCATCAATTTTTAAATCCATTGTTGCCATTCTATTATCATATTCCTCCTTTCGTATAGTATTGTTTGTAATTTTGTCCTTCCATTGGCGAAACTCCTCTCTTCGTATAGTACTATTTGTAATTTCTTCCTTCCACTAGTGCATCTCCTGGATAAATTCCTTGAAGGTAATGTCCTGTGATCTCCTATCATCGACCATTTTAGGGTCAATTTGCAAATTTTCACCGAGATATAATTTAGATTTGGATTTTTATGTGAGGTTTGCAAAAAATTTGGCACAAATTATGAGGTAATTTGGAAAAAAATTTGATCAAAATTTGTTTTTGAAGCAACTTTTTATGACCAACTATTAGTTCCAATGATCAATATTTTTTGAATTTTTGAATTCAAAATTTGCATAGCAGTTTGAAATTCGATAGTAGCACGACTAGAAGATGAACAAGGACGATGAAGGACAAGCGGTAAGGGGAAAGCAAGTGTGGCAGTGGCAAGTGGAGGTGACAAGCAACAAGGGAGCATTGAACAGTGATAAGGGAGTACTGAACATTAGTGAGGGGAAGCAAGGGCAGAGTCAATATCAGTATCCAGGCTAGTAAGGACACGTGGAAAGCATCAAAATAGGGGGCAACATGAAAGGAGGAGGGTTAAGCATGATGATGCAGCACGAAGGGCAATGAGGGCTAAGCACGAGGAGGGCTAAGCATGAGGAGGCGATGCAGAGGGTGAGGAGGGCTAAGCACGAGGATGTGGCATGGGATACGAGGTGGGGAGCGGTTAAGGATGAGTAATGGGTCATGCGAAAGACCAAAGAATAGCATGATTGAAGTCACATTTTAACTATGCATGTGTGAACTCTTTTAAAAATGTTTTTTTTATTCCCTTGTAAATGTGGGATTTATTTCCTCAATGGTTTAAAAAAAGCTTTGCTCATTTGCGATTTCTGACATCAAAAATTTACCACCGATGATCAAAATTTAATTAGAACCTTAGGTTAGGCTAAATATTAATTTTTTTTTTGTCATCAATTTTTTAATCTCACTTGAAAATGGACGTCGAGCAGCAGATTTATTATTTCTTCACAATTTGACTGCTTCTATTGGATCTAGGGTGATTGTAAGACTTAGTAAGGATCATAAGAGGTATTTTAAGGTCCAAGTTTTATACCTTCACCTGCAACTACGTAGTGAGCATCGTTTGTTTCCATCGTTTAGTTGTCAGCGTGATTATGGTGTTCTTGAGATATGTCCATACTTACTTAAAGTTGTGAAATGGTGGGTTTGAATGCAGATTGAGTGGGCAACGGATGTGTGTGTGGTTATTTTGTTGTGGAGTAGCAATAATAAGAATGCACAATAGTATATTAATGCATAGGTGACCTATTGATGATGTCGAATAGAGATGAATTAGAAAAAAAAATTATGCTTGGGTGGATATGCAACGAAGTACAAGAAAGAGTGAGATGGTGACCAAAAAAATAAATTTTGAAGGCACGGGATTATGAAGGCTCTAATACCAAATGGTAGGCACCTTGTACCTAGCTTGGAATTTCAATGAAACAACAAGATCAAATATCAAATATGCAAGGAAAATACGGAATCATAGTTTAAATGAATCACTTTTGCACTGGAGGAATTCCTGCCAATGGATAAAAGAAATATAATTATTCTTATTTTCTGATGGATGCCTACTTACACCCATTTGAATGATTATAAATATCTACCCTATAGTTGTGAGTGAAAAGACACAATGGTCCATAAACATAATGAGTGATTAATTAATGGTTAATGGTTAGGATTAGAATCCTAACATAATCCCTAATAATAATTACATGTTATATTAACCCAAGCCAATATAACATAATGGTTTAAAGGTTGGATGAAATTTTACAAGGTTAATCATACTAGTTGTTTAAGAGATATCATTAGAGTTACATATATCAAATCATGTTTATGGGCTTATGTTATGAGTACCTACAGGCTTACACACCATGTCGACCTTGGCCAATAAGGTCATATTATCGGTCTTCCAACACCCTCTATAATATGATCTAGGGGCAAATGAGAGTAGACACTAGATATGGTAATATCTCCCCCATAATAGATGCTAGAATAGATAAAATAATAGGTCCATAGATTTGCTCTCTACATTGTTAAAGGTACATAGACTAGATCAACCCTCTCATGAATATAAAGTTATGACTCCATCTCTATGATTAAACCAAGCAATATGATCAAGTATCTGAATATTCAAACCTTGTCATCTAAGATAAATGCTTAGGAACAAGGTATGGCTTGTGTTGACAATTGAATGTATACCCCTTCTTGCAACCATTTGTGTTGTACATTATTGTAAAATATCCTTGAACTTATCTTACCAATGCATAGATCTCAAAAAACCTTGTGATTTGATCTAAAAATGGTATAAAATCCTTCCATGTACAAAATTCATGGTAAATATATGCAACAAGGATGAATGGATGGATACCACATTTCAATGTTTGAGTGGATGTCACATGTCAATGTTTGATTGCATGAAAATTAGTTTGCAGACCACTAGGTCCAAATAGACTACCAAATGAGTGTCAATTGTCATGTCATCATTATTTTCAACAACATATATAGAGTAGAATTTTATCCTATGTCTACTAGAGAGGAATTTACTTAGGTTGGTCAAGCTAGAAGCCATAAAGAAGCTTTACTACACATAGATGAGCCATCAAAATAAAATATTTCCTTCTATAATTACCTAAAACTCAAACTCCTACCAACTAATAAGAACAACCAAATTATTTGCAAGCATGTGTTAGCTAGGGAAGCAACTCAGTTTACTAGTGAGGAAAATGCCTTACTCCTTAGAGATAAGGTTATCTCCAAACCCTTTGTAAAAAATTGCTAATATGTCAAAAGTCAAATAAGAGACAATAGGATTCAAATAGATGACTAGGAGAAAGAAGAGCTTCAAAAAATTGAGCTAGTCAAGAGAGTGGCACACTATGTTGGGTACATATTGCCAAGGCCTTAAAAAAAGTGCGTGCTACTATGTGGTACCCCAAAAAAGGCCAACAAAAACTTTTGGATAAAATAGCAAGGGAGATTTGAACTCTACACATGTTGGTTATAAAACAATATGCCAAACACCATTCCTATGAGGAATATTGGAAAATAATTGTCCAATGCTCCTTGAAGACTCTCAAACTTATTTTGCAAAAGTTGCAAGCAATAAAGATTAGATATTGTAACTTTCTTGGTGGAGAAGTCTTTAAAAAGGTTTGTGTTAACCTAAATTGCTAAAGATGTGCTAGGCCTCAATATTTAGTCATCCTTGAGGATTGTAATAGATCCAACAATAAAGAATGGTTAAGTTTATTGGAAATTTGAGCATGTTTTGTTGTCATTGATGTCAAAAGGTTGGATGTCCCAATTTGATGAAATTAATGTCAAAAGGGTTGATTAATGTCAAAAGGTTAGAGGTCCTAAATTGATGGAAATATTTGTGAGAATATTTCTCTTGATGGCATATGAGGTATAAGGCAGCAAGAAGAAAGGAAGACCTCTCCATAATATTTGAAAAGGATTTATAAATTACCTTAGTGGTAATTTGGCAAAGGTTAAAATATTAATGGTGGCAATAAATTACCTTGGTGGTAATTTGGCAAAGGTTAAAATATTTACTAATGGTGGCAAGGTTCTCCCTAAAATAAAAGGTTTTAAATATTTAAATAATTATAATTAAATATAATAATTCAAAATATCCAAATTCGAATTAAAACAAAGGCAGCCGACATCAAATATTAAATTGGGCATGTGTATAAATAAGGCTAAGGTTAGCCTAAGCCTAAGTGTAATTTGCATTCGATTTTCCCAAAGTAATAGCTTGCACATTTTATTTCTCACACGTGGTAGAGGAAGGAAGGCATAGGTGTTCATGATTTTTAGAGCAAGCAGAAGGTCAAACCGTGGAAGGCACCTGTCCCCACCAAAGTGAGGTGGCAACCGAGTTGGCTTGCACGATGCATTGGGAGCAACAAGGTGCGGAGTTTGAACCACATAGAGGTTTTTTTGGATGTGGATATTTCATTTTTCATAGTGATAGAGAAGGAAATTAAGGAGTGCATGCTCCTTGGTTCACATGGGGTAGCATAGCCCATGTGGTAGTGGCCCTTGTGTTAGGGCACACGGGGCTAGGAGGTCATAGGTTCGAGTGACAACAGTGGCATTTGATTTTTGCATTAAGGTATGTGCATTTGCCATAGTTGGGAGTTATAAGGTTTAAATAAATTTTTATTATTTGCCATAGTTGGGAGTTATAAGGTTTTGATAAAGTTTTTGTTGCCATGATTTGAAATTTATGAGGGTTAAATAAATATTATTGTGTATGCTCATAGTTGGGAGTCATAAGGGTTAGTGAGTAATACTTTGAATTTATTTAAAGTGCTTTATTGTTAAAAAGGAGTTATAAGGTGGATGTGAGAATTTTTGTTTATGTGATTGATAACTCTTGTTGATGAAATTTATTTTTAAAGATAGGAGTAATAAGGTGTATAAGTGATTTGGCATTGTATGGAGAAATATTTGTTGAGGTGAATATTCTTGTGAAGATTTTGAGATAGACTGTTGCTATCTAACCTTGAATTGGAAAAAGGATTTGGTTGTGAGTAAGACAGGTTTTGTGGATAATTCTTCATCAATCAAATAAGAGGTATGGGTAAATCATATTTTGTTTAAAGTGATTGGAATGAGTGTGTGAAATATAAGGTGGAGTGAAAAGGATTGTTTGATAAGCATTGTTGGAAATATTTGAGTGAGTTTTTATATGCTTCATTGGTGAATGTTTAGAGAACATTTGAGATAGAGATTGAAGATTATTTGAGTTAGGGTTTGAGACCCACATTGTGCTCTTTGTTTGAAGAAGTATGAAAATACTTGTTTAGGGTTTATGAGCAAGTTGTGTTTCATTGATTGAATGATTGAGTGAAACTTCTTGAGAATTGGTTTTGAGTGATATTGAAAGTGAATGTGCAAACATTAGAAATCAGATTTGTGAAAGTGACAGACTTAATGATTGAGTAGAACATATTGAGTTTTTGATAGAGTACATCATTCTCTATATGTTCCAGAGGTTAAACAAATTTGAATAGAATATGTCTAAACTACTTCAAGTTAAAGGAATTACTTTGAATATTAGACAAAGCATTTGATAGCATTGTGTGAAAGATTTGAGATTGATTGAGCATATCTTGTGAGTTATTTTGAGCATGTGTTTGAGAATATTTTGAGCAAGTTCTTTGTGAAGGCTTGAGATAATTGAGCAAGTTCTTGAGAGGACTTGAAGGTAGATTTGAGCAAGTCTTTGGAAGGCTTGAGAGCAAGGAATTGAGAAGTCTGAATAAGAAAGTTTTGAGAGACTTGAAGTAGATTGAGCAAGTCTTGAGAGGACTTGAAGTTATATTTGAGCAAGTATTTGAGAAGGCTTGAAGGTAGATTTGAGTAGAGTTGATTGTTGATTTGTTCAAGATTTGTGTTAAGGCTTGGGGTAAATCTAAGTAGATTTGATTTGTGATTGGATCAAGCTTTGTGTTAAGGCTTGAGGATAGATTTGAGTAAAAGATTTATACTACACTTGGGATAGATTTTGGTGTAGATATAAGATAGAGTTGAGAGCAATATTTGGAGGTGATAGAGTAGAGGATAATAGTCTCTAGTGGATAGAGATCCATTAGCTAGGGTAGTGAGGATAGAGGTCTTCTATGGAGAGAGATCCACAAGCCAAAGTAGTGGGGGAGAAGTCTTCTAGAAGATCATCAGTAGAGGGGAAAGAGTTCTCTTGTGGATAGAGTTCCATGAACCAGAGTAGAGGGGAAAGAGTTCTCCTATGGATAGAGTTCCATGAACCAGAGCAAGGGGAAAGAGTTCTCCTATGGAGTGTGATCCATGAACCAGATGGGAAGATAGAGTTCTTCTATGGAGAGAGATCCATAAACCAGTTGAGGAGAAAGAGTTCTCCTGGATCAAGTTCCATGAACCAGAGAAAAGGGGAAAGAGTTCTCCTATGGAGAGAGATCCACAAATCAGAGCATTAGGGGATTGGTGTCTCCTTTGGATAGAGGTCCATAAACATTGTAATAGGGAAGTGATTCCCAAGAGATTTGTTGAGAAAATTTTAGTGGAAATATTTTCTCTATGGAGTAGCCCACATTGGGTGAACCATGTTAAATTGGTGTCTCTATTGTGTGTGATGATTTGTGCATTGATTTGATTATTATTATTGATATTTCCATTGATAATATTGGATAATATTATTTGGAAAGAAAAGTAAAAGTTGGTCTTATACTGTTCACCCCCTCTCAGTATAAGCCTGTGTTCTTCAATTGGTATTAGAGTGGGTTCCTTAAGAAGAGTTTAACAACTTGAAGGAAGAGTGTACAGGAACACAAATGGCATCTCAAAGTGGATCTTCAAAAAATAAGGCACCATTGTTCGATGGGAATAATTATGCATTATGGAGTGTAAGAATGAAGACTTACCTGATGGCACAAGGAATTGAGATATGGTAAGTAGTTGAGGATGGGTACACACCACCAACTAGTCCTCCTACAGATAAATATGGTAAGCTCTTACACCTGTATAATGCAAAGGCAATGAATGCAATCTTGGGTGGATTACGTGAAGCAGAATTTGTAAAAGTTATGCATTGCACATCAACAAAAGAGATATGGGATAAGTTGAAGAATGCATATGAGGGAGATAAAAAGGTCAAGATGGTAAAGTTGCAAAATCACAAGAAAATATTTGAAGACTTGAAGATGAAGGATGAGGAAGACATTGCTACATACTTACTTCATGTGGATGAGGTTGTTAACTCCATGCGAGGACTTGGGTTTAAAGTTGAAGAATCTGATGTTTGTCAAAAGATTCTAAGGTCACTTCCTATGAGGTATGATGGAAATATTTCAGCCATAGAAGAAACAAGAGATCTTGAAAAACTAACTTTGGATGAGTTACAGGGAACACTCATAGCATATGAGATGAGAATTGTAAAGGATCCTATCCCAAAGAAAGAGGTAACTTTCAAAGCAGCAAAGAAAGCAAAGGATAAGAAACCTATTTCAAGTGATGAGTCAATCAGTGATGAGGAAGCTAACTATGATAGAAGGAACAAGAGGGATTCAGGAAAGCACAAAGGTATAAAAATAGTAAAGTGTTTCAATTATGGTAAATATGGTCATTATGCATCTAACTATACAGAAGCCGAAAGTAGTAGTGGTGAAGAGAAACAAGATCATAAGAACAGGGAAGCAAGAAAATCTAGGTATCAAAAGAAAAGTAGGGATGGACAAAGCAAGCATGGAAAGAAGTTTTTCCAAAGACATAAGAAGAGTTTCTATGTAGACAAGATAGGCAAGAGTTCAAGTGATAGTGATGGAAGATCCTCAGATAATGAAGAAGAAGAAATTCTCTTCTTGGCAATAGAGGAAGAAGGAAGTGCTTCTATTGAAGATAAATCTGAAAAGTATGAAGATTCTCTTGAAGACAAAGAAGTAGAGGAAGAATCAAAAAATGAAGAGGAAGGAGTAGTAGATCTAGAAGTTGAGCTTATTTTTGCTCTTAAGGAATTAAGAAAGGTTAGAAAATAGAATTCAAGGCTCAAGGCTCAATTTCAAGAATGTGATGAAGAAAAAGGAAAGCTTATACAAGATCTAACAAACTCAATAGCTAAGACAAGGAGATTTAAAGAAAAGTTAGAGGTAAAAGTCTTAGAATGTGAAATATTAGAGCATGAGGTAGTTTCACTAAGGAAAGAAGTGAAAGAGTCTAAAGACAAGCTACACAGGTTTGGGAGAAGCTCAAAGACTTTGGATAAGATTATCAATGCACAAAGATCTTCATCAAACAAGACAGGACTTGGTTTTGAAGAGGAACAAAGAGAACAAGGAGAGGAGTCAAGCTCAAGCTCCAAAGAAGAAGAAGCTTTAGAAGAAGAGAGTGAAGGAGAAAGTGAGACTTATGAGGATAAGTTGAAAAATAGAAGGTTCAACAAGGAAGGAAACAATGCACAAATAAGGAATAGGAAACATCACAGGGAAGAAAGGACTAAGAGACCAATGGGTCCAAGGCAATATTTCTTCAAAGGATGTTGCTTCTCATGTAACAGGTTTGGTCACAAGGCTATGCAGTGCAGGACACATGAAAAGAAGGAATATGGTTTCACTAAGAGAAATTTCAGAAATGGGCATCTCTTTCAAGGGTATTGTTACTCTTGTAATCATTTTGGTCATAAAGCAATTCATTGCAGGGTTCATGATAGGAATGGATATGGCTTCACCAGGAGGAACTTCAAGACATTTGCACCTTCTAGGAACCACAACATTAAGTGTTATAAGTGCAATAATGTTGGGCATATGGCTAAGTGGTGTAGAACAGAATTTCCAGAGACAAGCAAGAACAGGGATATTCAAAAGAATCAGAAGAGTCAATTGAGAAAGAAGGTGGACAAAGAAAAAGAGCATTGTATGCTGGGAGTAGAGATACTCCCACCCCAAAATTAATCACCTCAAGGAGAGGAGGTGGGGAGGGGGCTGAGCTAAGAGTCTTATATTTAGCCCCAAAGGAGTCCCTTTGCCATTGATGTCAAAGGGGGAGAGATTTGAGTTAGGGGGAGAGCATTCAGTCAAGGGGAGCAGTTTCTCGGGGAGCAGTATTGGAAAAAGGTAAAAGGAATGCTTAAAGAAAAAGGGTTGCCATCAATGACAAAGGGGGAGATTGTTGGAAATTTGAGCATGTTTTGTTGTCATTGATGTCAAAAGGTTGGATGTCCCAATTTGATGAAATTAATGTCAAAAGGGTTGATTAATGTCAAAAGGTTAGAGGTCCTAAATTGATGGAAATATTTGTGAGAATATTTCTCTTGATGGCATATGAGGTATAAGGCAACAAGAAGAAAGGAAGACCTCTCCATAATATTTGAAAAGGATTTATAAATTACCTTAGTGGTAATTTGGCAAAGGTTAAAATATTAATGGTGGCAATAAATTACCTTGGTGGTAATTTGGCAAAGGTTAAAATATTTACTAATGGTGGCAAGGTTCTCCCTAAAAGGAAAAAGCCCAAAAGGTTTTAAATATTTAAATTATAATATTTAAATCCTTTAGGATTTAAATAATTATAATTAAATATAATAATTCAAAATATCCAAATTTAAATTAAAACAAAAGGCAACCGACATCAAATATTAAATTGGGCATGTGTATAAATAAGGCTAAGGTTAGCCTAAGCCTAAGTGTAATTCGCATTCGATATTTCCCCAAAGTAATAGCTTGCACATTTTATTTCTCGCACATGGTAGAGGAAGGAAGGCGCAGGTGTTCATGATTTTTGGAGCAAGTAGAAGGTCAAACCATGGAAGGTGCCTATCCCCACCTAAGTGAGGTGGTAGCTGAGTTGGCTTGTGCATGCATTGGGAGCAACAAGGTGCGGAGTTCGAACCGCATGAAGGTTTTTTTTGGATAGACCTTTCAAATTTTGCATCGATGGAGAAGGACATTAAGGAGCACATGCTCCTTGGTTCACATGGGGTAGCATAGCCCATGGTAGTGGCCCTTGTGTTAGGGCGCATGGGGCTAGGAGGTCATAGGTTCGAGCAATGATAATGACATTTGATTTTTTATTAAGGTATGTGCATTTGCCATAGTTGGGAGTTATAAGGTTTAAATAAATTTTTATTATTTGCCATAGTTGGGAGTTATAAGGTTTTGATAAAGTTTTTGTTGCCATGATTTGAAATTTATGAGGGTTAAATAAATATTATTGTGTATGCTCATAGTTGGGAGTCATAAGGGTTAGTGAGTAATACTTTGAATTTATTTAAAGTGCTTTATTGTTAAAAAGGAGTTATAAGGTGGATGTGAGAATTTTTTTATGTGATTAGTAACTCTTGTTGATGAAATTTATTTTTAAGATAGGAGTAATAAGGTGTATAAGTGATTTGGCATTGTATGGAGAAATATTTGTTGAGGTGAATATTCTTGTGAAGATTTTGAGATAGATTATTGCTATCTAACCTTGAATTGGAAAAAGGATTTGGTTGTGAGTAAGACAGGTTTTGTGGACAATTCTTCATCAATCAAATAAGAGGTATGGGTAAATCATATTTTGTTTAAAGTGATTGGAATGAGTGTGTGAAATATAAGGTGGAGTGAAAAGGATTGTTTGATAAGCATTGTTGGAAATATTTGAGTGAGTTTTTATATGCTTCATTGGTGAATGTTTAGAGAACATTTGAGATAGATATTGAAGATTATTTGAGTTAGGGTTTGAGACCCACATTGTGCTCTTTGTTTGAAGAAGTATGAAAACACTTGTTTAGGGTTTATGAGCAAGTTGTGTTTCATTGATTGAATGATTGAGTGAACTTCTTGAGAATTGGTTTTGAGTGATATTGAAAGTGAATGTGCAAACATTAGAAATCAGATTTGTGAAAGTGACAGACTTAATGATTGAGTAGAACATATTGAGTTTTTGATAGAGTACATCATTCTCTATATGTTCCAAAGGTTAAACAAATTCTGAATAGAATATGTCTAAACTGCTTCAAGTTAAAGGAATTACTTTGAATATTAGACAAAGCATTTGATAGCATTGTGTGCAAGATTTGAGATTGATTGAGCATATATTGTGAGTTATTTTGAGCATGTGTTTGAAAGAAGATTGAGCAAGTTCTTGAGAGGACTTGAAGGTAGATTTTGAGAAGTCTTGGAAGAATTGAGCAAGTTCTGGAGAGGACTTGAAGGTAGATTTGAGCAAGTCTTGGAAGCTTGAGAAGGAAAGAAATTAGATTTGAGCAAGTATTTGTGAAGGCTTGGGGAGATTGACAGAGTTGATTATTGATTTGTTCAAGCTTTGTGTTAAGGCTTGGGGTAAATCTAAGTAGATTTTATTTGTGATTGGATCAAGCTTTGTGTTAAGGCTTGAGGATAGATTTGAGTTTTGAACATATTTGTACTACACTTGGGATAGAGTTTGGTGTAGATCTAAGATAGAGTTGAGAGTAAGATTTGGAGGTGATAGAGTAGAGGACAATAATCTCCAATGGATAGAGATCCATTAGCCAGGGTAGTGAGGATAGAGGTCTTCTATGGAGAGAGATCCACAAGCCAGAGTAGTGGGGGCAGAAGTCTTCTAGAAGATCATCAACCAGAGTAGAGAGGAAAGAGTTCTCCTATGGATAGAGATCCACAAACTAGAGTAGAGGGGAAAGAGTTCTCCTATGGATAGAGTTCCACAAACCAGAGCAAGGGGAAAGAGTTCTCCTATGGAGTGTGATCCATGAACCAGCTGGGAAGATAGAGTTCTTCTATGGAGAGAGATCCATGAACCAGTTGAGGAGAAAGAGTTCTCCTGGATCAAGTTCCATGAACAAAGAAAAGGGGAAAGAGTTCTCCTATGGAGAGAGATCCACAAATCAGAGCATTAGGGGATTGGTGTCTCCTTTGGATAGAGGTCCATAAACATTGTAATAGGGAAGTGATTCCCAAGAGATTTGTTGAGAAAATTTTAGTGGAAATATTTTCTCCATGGAGTAGCCCACATTGGGTGAACCACGTTAAATTGGTGTCTCTATTGTGTGTGATGATTTGTGCATTGCTTTGATTACTTTTGTTGATATTGCCATTGATAATATTGGATAATATTGTTTGGGAAAGAAAAGTAAAATTTGGTCTTATACTGTTCACCCCCCTCTCAGTATAAGCTTGTGTTCTTCAAAATTTAGTTTGTGATTTGTATGCTCAAATAAATAGAACATAGGAGATATGAACTTGAACCTCATATAGTAAAACAAACAACCAACCACCATACATCATACACCATGTTGGAGAAGATCCTCTTAGAGATCCTTGAAGATGTTAAGAAACCTTCTTCATGTTTTATAAAAGAAATAATATGAGGGATATTTGACATAGGATTTGACCATCCGATCTTCCAATTGAAAGGCTTTTAAAACTATTGTGTTGATTGAATCCACAAGTGATGCTATCAAGTCTTCAAAATCTAGTCCTTGTTAAAGAACCAGTGACAAAGACCTAACAAAAAGGAAAAGCCAACAAAAATTAAACATTGACTTGTGTGCTATAGGCACTTTTAAAAAGTTTTTATTATCATGATGTCAAAACTATTGTTTGAGTGTTGATTGTGTGCTTGATCTCTACAAAAAAATTCTTTAATTCCACATATTGAACAATTCCTTGGTTAATATTTTTTTTGCTATGGATTAGGAAGTAAACTTGTGATATGTCTGATAAGCGAAGCTTTAAGATCACTTAGTTTTTCAAGTTAGCAAGCATTGTTGTTTGGTTTCCAAGTAGTCATCTTCCTTGAAGAAGAGCGTACAAAAAAATGATGCTAGTGAGACTTGACTATGCAACCTCTTAACTTGGAAGCTTCAAAAGACAATACACTTGGCAAAATACCACAATGACAAATAAGGATAAAATGGGAGGACCACATACAAATCCCTTTAATAAAAAATATGAAATAACTTGGCATAAAGAGAGATTGATGCGCATTGAACCTCTAACCTCTATGGTTGTTAGAAAATATTACATTATCTGATATATTGTGATGTGCAAGATATGTACATGTGTCATGTTAGAAGACTGAGAGTCTTGTATGCAAGTGGTAAGATAAGAATCCAAAGGTCATGTGGAAAGCAATAGTCAAGAATTTGAAGAGTTATCTTGTATAGCTATATTATGGAGACAAAGCTCCATAACTTGTATTGAGTGTAGAGAATATCTCAAGATTGTATTTCAGATTATTGAATAATTTTGCTTAAAAATCCAACAGTGGTATTAGAGCTACCACTTGACTCTGTCTATTTTTATAGAGTTCATTATTAGCCACCATCTTTAATATTTAACTTTATCCATTTTTGATAAAGTTAATTTATATTCTGTCCACTTTGAAGGTAGTGCAGACTTGGACTCTATTTTTAAATGTCTTATTGAGTAGAAATTGAAGGGACAAAGAATAGCCACCCTAATTTTGGATGTTAGAGTCTTTCCACTTGGTTGAAGAAAAACCAATGAAGACTAGGACTCATATTATATTGATAGAGAGGGTCAACTTAGGAGAAAATTTGGGCATTGATTTATTGGAAGCCAACTCAGAAGATAGTTGGAGATTCAAGGACAAACAAATTCATCCTGATAATATTTTTGGATTCTCTAGAGAAAAGGAGAATCATTATTAGAGATTTAGTAAGAACCAACTCTGTAGAAATTTGGTCATTCGAGGACATTCAAAGTCACCCTAACATTATTATTGGGTTCTCTAGTGTTGTGGGTACTCCACAACTAGCCCCAAAGAATTTGAGGACCCACCTTTTTGTCTTGGATTTAAAGAAATCTTGGTCTCATTGAAGCCACAATTTTGATAGATCTCATCCTGGGCGTTTGTAATTCCGTTCCAAGAGTCCTCGGTGAAAAGTGTATTTGTTTTCTTTGTTTTCTTTTGGGTGTCCTCAAGGAGTTGGTCAGGTGTTAAATTTATTGATTGTCTTGCTTAAATTTTAAATGGTTAATGGGCCCTTCCCTTGTTACTCTTAATTGTTAACCATTTGAAAGTTTATCATAAAATAAACACAAATATATATATATATATATATATATATATATATAAAGAAAAGGTTTATATATTTTACACATATAAAACTTATGATTAAAATATATATATATATATATAAAATAAAAGTTTTAAATATATATTAAATATATGTTATTTATATATATTTAATATGAAAGAACATATTATATGCCTATGTAGTATATATAAACAAATGAAAATTACATATAAAATAAACAATAAACGATTAATAAAAAATTGTTTTGACTTAGGCTTTTATTTAGGTTTGTTTTTTTTTAGGGTTTTTGTTTTGTTAACATAGTCTTGTTTCATTGATGTTTATTTGGTTCGTTGTGCAGGTAACACGCAGAGTTTATAGACGACAAGGACTTCGGTGGTAATTGCAGCCACGTTGGATGGAAAATGGGGGCGATAAGGTGCGTGAGCATTCACGAGATAATCAAGTGGCGAATCACAGAGAGCCCTGTGGTGACGTGCCCAATCCCTTGGAACAACTAAACCCCCATCGCAGAGTAGACTAACAATTTCATGGTCATTTCGTGACGCGCCAGTGATGACGTGTCGCAGGTTTGCAGAGGTGGATGCCATGTGTTAGGGCTGCGAGGGCATAGCCAGTGCAAGGTAAGAGCAGATCATCTGACAAGGAAGTGATGTGGCAATGCACCCGGTGACACGATAGGATGACGTGATAGGGCTTCGATGGAGCATTGAATTGACAGTTGGATGAGGATCCCATTATTTTTGATGATGCCAACGCGGATAGCCACATGCAACGGTAGATGGGTAGATGTGCCCGTATATCATTGTCGAGTCATCGCGGAGGAATAATAACGAGGGTTTGGTCTTGTTATCCTTTTTCAAATATTTTGCCATAGGGAAATAACACCAGCCTCCATTTTATAAAGTTTCACTTAAAATAAATGCGCCCCGAGTAAATGCTGGACGACGGAAGGATATTCGATGACCGGGTTTGAGATTCGCTAACCACGAACGATAGTAATCCTAATTTGACGTGGACTCTCAATTGCATGATGTTATTTTTAATCACAGGTTAAGGCATCCGAGAGGACAGCACCATAACAATAGACAGATGTGAAGAATTTCGAGCTCACATCAGACGACGAACAGGCTGACGGTGAAATATTCTGCAGCGCAACTGGTCCACAAAAAAACCGCGGATGAGACGCAGCCATGATGGGATATAAGGTGGTATAACCGAAACCACTGTGGGAAACCTAGTTTGAAGGGGTTGGCTTTCGAATCTACAAGGCCGCAATGATAATACCGATGAAGACTACGACAAACTTGATGGTGGTTACTATAGACATCATGAGGATTGGGCGGTGTCCACAGGAGCAGCTGATCGTCGATAACATTTTATGTGTAACATATACGCAGGGAAAACGAAGAATGTCGAGATGCAACGACGAGCGGGGTTTTACTGGTAGAGGACCCAAAAAAACGACACGATGATGTAGACCCGATGAATGGGGAGGAGTTGATCGAGGATTTTGTTGACAGTATTAGGCAATACCGAAGGTTTCACGATGGTGATCATGCCCGAACGAGGGTGGCATGGGCTCAAATCATCCACAGCAGTGAGAAAAATCAAGTTTGGCATCCACCTTTAATTTTCGTATGGTGTGCGACTAGCAATTAAATATTGATAAATCTGGTCGTTGGGTAATGAAGGATAATAGATATGACCGTGGGTTAAGCCAGGAGGCAATTTTATTTCATGTTTTGAATCGTCGATCATTGGCAGCAAGTTCACCTAGCAGTAAAATCAACAAAATTCGGATTGTCTTGCGTGTAGTTCGAGTAAAGGGGCCCGTAGAGATTGACGCATCCATGGTAGAAACGTAGCAGATAAAACTAGGCACATCTGACGATGGCATGATTTGAACTGTTAGAGTTTTGTAGACGGATACCAGACTTGAACGGCTGTAGCAAGACGATGTAGAATGATCTAGTGGTGACGGATTGACAAGCTAGCCTAATATATATGTGTAAAGTTCGCTGGAATAATTCCACCGGATAGCGATGATTTTCTTGACAAGCGTAGGGAGAAGTGTTCGATGTGGAGCATTTGGATGCCGGACAAAAAGTGAGATGCTTTGATTTGTCTCCTTGGTTGAGTGTATACAGGAGGCCTCGATAGTGAAGAACGGTGATAAATGCAGTAATGGGCGGAGTTTTTGAGTGGTGAATTACTACGACCAAACACAAGATGACCCGAGGATTCATGCTACCACCACCAAGGATTGTGCAACCCGAAGCCGTGATAATTTAGGTTTATCGACATATTTTTTAGTCAAGGTAATATGGTGGATCACGGTGCTAGTTACTCAGAGATCGAGTTGGTCGCGATAGAAGTGTCGAAAAAGGTAGTAGACGGGTCCACAAAATGGAAAATATAATAAACTCAATGAATGTCGAGTTTTGACATGGCAACAGAATCCGGTGATTGGTTGCATGACGGGTTCGATGGACGAAGACAGCAGGATTACAGCACTGCAGGTGAAGTTTCGAATCGTAATCGAAAGTGAGTCGTCCAAACAATAATGTAGAGAGTAGACAGGTCTAGTGATCGGGTATAGAAGGCTAGACAAAAAATGCACAACCATCCGAGAACGTGGCCATCATGCTTTGATGATGCAGATCCAAAAATCATGGGCAATGGATGCGAAATACGTCGAAGGCAATAGCTGAAAGGGGAGATATTGTGTTTTCTAAAAATATATGGTCCACATAATGAGCAAGGTTGGGCCCCTATAATGATAGGGTGTGTTAGGGAGTAACGCCCATGTCATAAACTTTATTCTTTTTACATACCAAATTAACACTATGGGGGCAGTATTTTAATACCTGCCCGAAACATTATATTCCATGCTAACTTTGGGCTTTTATGTAAGTGATTTAAGAATAAACGCGCCAATATAGCCCATGTGTCATTTGTTGAATGCATGACATGGGGATAATTAAAATACGTTACAAACCAGAACATTGTTGTTACCCATGGAGCAAATGAAACATAGTAATATGTTTATTGAAAATATTATGAAAATGGAACTGCCATCCAGTAGGAAGTGTAAACAGTGTGGAGTAGGAAAACAGAAGAGGCATGGGAAAATGAAACGAAAAGTTGCAAGGGTTTTCAAATAGGCCATCGAATGAAGGAAAGAGGGTTGGAAATTTTTTGGGGAACAAGATTGCAGGATGTCACTGGGTGTGTTCCTTTGAAGTTTTTCTTCCATTAAGGGTCTTTTTGAAGGCCAAATGTTGTCAGAATGTAACAGGATATTTTTTTTAATGCAAATCTCTTTTTAGAAATTTAAGGCCTTGTTAACAAGAAAGAATGAGATGATTTCTACATGTTAAAATTTAATTGTTTATCTTTCCCCTTTCAGATTTTGGACTTGTAGATGAAGTTTATGCAATTATGTTTTGGTTACTTCATGTGAATGCCTGAATCTGAAAATTTATTTTTGAACCCTAGGAGCTAGCACTTAGTTTATTTTAGTTGTACAAACTTGTAGGTCGAATAAGCTACGTTGCATGTATGAACTTTTCACATATTCGCTTTTGCAGGACGGGGTGCGATCAAAATTATGAGGCTTTACATTTCTGCGTTTTCAGCATTTGATTTGATGCAGATTTTAATTTTTTAGTTTTCAACTTTTAAAATGCAGAGTTTTTTTTTATTTTCGGACATTAAAATGAAAATTAAAAAAAATTCAAAACCTAAAAATAATGGCATGGTTGCGTAGAATATGTTTCGTAGTTGCATTTTGCACTTAGATGTTTTTACTCTAGAGTCATTTCATATTTTTAAAAATTACCCGAAGTTGTTTTTATTGCAGATTTTTAAATTTCGAAATTGCAAAATTTCCATTTTGAGGTCAAATTTGATTCTTTCAGTTTCATACTTCATTCATGAGCCTATGATGACATTTCCTTCATGAAAACTTCAATTTCATTGAAGGGGTTATGTTTTATGGCATTTCACAAATTACCATTTTTGGAGCATAAATGTACCTTTTCTTCATGAAAATTCTGATTTCATTGAAGGGGGTAATTTTACATGTTATATTAAAAGGTTGTTATTTCAAAGCATTAAATTACCTTTCTTTATGAAAATTATTTCATAAAGGAGGATAATTAAATGACATTTTAAAACTCTTATTTGAAGGTCATAGATTATTGTCTCTTTGTAAAAATTAATTTCACCAAAGAGAGATAATTTATTATTCACACTAAAGACTATCTTATCTTTATGATAAGTAGCTACATTTGGAGCCTATTCATCATTTCGGATTCACATTCATAGATAGATTTAATCTTCATTTACATGTTTAAAAGTAGGATTTAATGCAAGATAGAACTTGATTAAAATCCACTTAATAAGGGAAGATAAAATCTACTTTAAAATCCTCAAGATAAAAGGAATTAAGGCACTACATCGTGGTCATATGAGGGCCAACTTACATTTGTTTTATTTTGGTTTCATGAACAATCATTAAAGTAGCATGGTAAAATAAATCAACATTGCCCCTTGTTTATAGTTACTTGCAATCACTAAGGTGTTTCTAGTGTTGAATTAATATTTTTATTGAGATTACTAATATATATGCAAATGCTAACATAGCGGAGACCTTGGAGAAGTTGTTTTATTTAAATTATTTGCAATAGAGGGATTTGATATCAAAACCCTAAGGGAGAGTGTAATTTCACAAATGGGTAAAATTAACATTCAACATTTTGGCACTAGAAGGAGGGTCTGAATTGGTTTAGTTTATTTTATTTATGCTAAGCAATTCATGCATTGGTTTTCATTGATCTAACACTTTTGGATTGTTCATACATGAATGATGTGATCTGGTGTATCTTTGAAAGTTTTAATTGCTAAATATTTCAAGTTCATTTGATTAGCATCTCGGGCAATCTTTTAGCACTCAACACTTTGGGAGCTAAGAGGGTTTGAGTTGATTTATTCTATTGCTATTTAGATGCTAAATTGTTCATGTTACTTGAAATATTTATCCAAAGACATTGGTCTTGACTAATGAATTTTGTTGATCACTTTCATTGATTCTAACATTCTCTATTTGATGATGTGTTAATACTAACCTTTTGGCAAATTTGAGAATGTTATTTCATGTCATGGTTTAATTGATGCATATCTTTTGGGATGATGCTAACTTGATGATCTTTATGATTTATCCATTTGAAAATTGTTAGTCATTTTATGCTTATTTGCAAGATATTTTTATTTGACTAACATATTTGGTTCTAAAGTTATCTTTTGAGTTTCACTAATGGTGACATGTGATGTAAAATCTGAAGTGGCATCTTTAAGAGAAAGAATGATAGCTATGATGGGGGACCATTATAAGGCTCTTCCTATGCATGGGACACCCCATCAAATTCCTAAAATTTTATTGGAGTTTCTACGACTGTTTAACCACAAGAGGTGTCATCAGGATACCTACAAAATTTGCATGTTTACAAGAGCACGTTATTGCAATGCCAAGTTTTCTATGAGGATGTTGCTTGTAGGTTTTTCTCATACATTTTGGATGACAAACCATTCTTTTGGTATGGCCAATTACCCATGGAGGTTAGGACTTATTGGATCCGACTAGAAGAAGCATATCTTTATCATTTTGGTAAGCAGGTTGACTTAGATATGTTGCAAAATCAGTTTACCTCTATTCGTAAAGAGCCTAATGAATCCTTGATTCAATTCAATGGGAGATTTTGTGAGTTGTACTCCCAAATATGGGAAAATTTTAACACTATGGAAGAGGAAGCTATTCAAGTATACATGGGAGCCATACACCCCAAACTTGCTACAAATTTAAGGGAAAATTTTGATGACCCCTCTCTAGATACAATCTATGAGATCCTAGAAAAGGTAGAACAACGATGTGATTCTGAAATGGAAGAAGAGGCACAACATGTTCCCATGAGATATTTTCCTTCTAGAGCTATTGATGCCAACCTACACCAACCATCGAATATAGCACCCTCCACTCCAATGATACCTAAGGTGAATGATAAAGGGGATGAATTTGAATGTTTAAATTTTATAACCACCTTAGATACTGCCCAAAATGAGGTGCAAGTTGTCAAGCCAACATCCACCAAGGAGGATTGTGTAGATATGGATTCATTTTTAGAAGTACATGATTATTCAGATAATGGTGTCCTAAATCTAACTAGTTTGGAGATATGTGATAGGATAGAACCTACCATCGAATTGAATGAAGTGGTTGAAAGTGAAATTGGAAGAGAATCAACAAATGAATTTGAAGATATGATAGAATTTCACCACTTGTTCTTGGAAGATACTCTCGATGAGATTCTTGAAACTAATGATCAAGAAATTCTTCACCCTCCAAATTGTGATGAAATTTAATCATGGGTTACCAATTTGGACTGTGATAGCCTTACAAATTTGAATTCAAGAAAAAACCCACTTTTGGAAATTATTGAACCATCTAAGGAAGGTGAAGGTGAATTTGATGAGAAGCACGTTGATGAATTGGAAGATATTGAAGAAATAGTTGAGCATCACAACTTGATTTTGGAATATGATCATTATGACTCTTGGAAGAAATTGGATGAATATGCTCACTTTAAACCTTCTAATGAACCCTTTGTGTCAATTGATATGCAGGATAACACAATCGCTTTCTCATAGAAATATATTACAACTCCTGCATAATTTGAGGATATTATGGAAGAAGGGTTGGAATCTCATCAAATTTTGAAAAATAAGAATGATCCTACTACCAAGGTCAAATATGAAAAGTATTTGATGGATGAATCAAAAGATCAAATCACAAATACAATAGAGTTTCATCCCATGAACTTGGATGATAATTTTTACAATGGTTGGGGGAGATATGAAGACGTGTTATTTTCTCACACCCCTATTGATGAAACTTCTATTTTCCTTGATACGCAAGAGGTTGAAACTTCTCCTTCACATGAAGATATTGCATTTACAAGAATAGAGAAGATTACAAATTTTGATCTTGTTGAACATAAATTCCTTGAAAATTTTGTTGAAACAGAAAGGGAAGAAATAGTAAAAGTTGCTTATGACTCATCTATTTTAGATGAGGAAGAGGTAAAATCTGTCATTTCATTTCAGGATAGTAAAAATTTGGATACTAATTCGCATGATTATTTTAAGGATTTAAATGAAGAGGTACCATGGATAGTGAATAAGGAGTTGGAATCAAATGAAAAAGAAGTTGATTTATTGAAAACAATTCAAATGATTGATCATCAAAATGGGTTACTTGATACACACCTTGACCAATAAGATTTAAGGGTTGAAAGGGATGGACATGTTTGCAATTGTGTGCCCAATTTTGGTATGTTTGATGAACAAGTAATCAGTGAAGAAATTGCAAATCCTCACCAAGCTTTGGTAAATGAAAATGTGCAAAAGGTAAAATCTAACTTTTTGTATCCAAGCATCCAAGCTTCAGGTGAAAATTTGTATGACCATTTATTGATTTTAAATGATGTTTATGATGAAATTATATTGAAGGTGAATGAAGAACAAGGATTAATTTCTACTTACGCATTTAATAAGATTGCTTTGATGAATGAAAAAGAAGTTGATGCACTTGAATTGTTAAATCAAATTCACCAACAGCTGATAATAGAATCTAGGATAAAAGCTTATAATGATTCTCATTTGATAAACATCCTAGATGCTTGCAATTTTTTGCGTAAATTTTATTGGCCTACAAATAACGAATTGGCTTTGAAATATTTGGAAATAGGTTCTTGTTTGCAAAATCTCATATTTGAAAAGGAAAGCCTAATTCTAAATCAAGAATTGAGTTGTGAATTTGACATCCTAAGGACCAGACAAGATAAAATTGAAGAACAATTATCAACTAATCAATTTAAGGATTTAAATCCTACCTATGTGATGGTTAATGGAACTAAATCAAATTGGTGGGGTGAGCAAGGCAAGTTGAATTTTATTGCATTGTTTGGCTTAATCTTGTTTTTGTTGGATTCCTACAACATTTGGCATGAGTATCATGTTATTTGTCTTTTGAAATGTTCTAATCATGTTTGGGATCCGAGAAAGTGATAGTCCAAATTTTTCACCATATTGTACCATAGTGCACATTTGTATATAGATTTTGGTTTTCATGTTCGATTTTGGGTTTGGATTTTGTTTTGATGTTTGCAAGCTTGATTTGTGTGTTTTGTATTCATTCGCTTCCAAGTTTTGGTTGTTTTCTAGTATTTTAGAGTGAGATGTCAGCTCATGTCCTCATGAATGTTAACTAATATAAGGATAATATGAAGCATCAGAATTATATTGCAGAAGGCTCCACGAGTATCACAAACACATTAAAGAATATCATTTGAAACTAGGGATGCGTAAAGTCGTCGAGTTTGCAAATTAGGGTGAAATATTTTTTTATATTTTATCTCATTCATTCGTATTTCATGGTATATTTTGCATTGCATAAACATTGCATCTCACTTGCATCTATATTTCAAAGACAATCACCAAAAAACATGTCAAATTCTCTTAGGATCATTGCACAATATACACTAAGAAGATCTTAAGAATGGGAACTGATGCAAAAACTATATTGAACCAAGCACAATTTGTATATATTAAAAACATCTTGGGTACAATGGCCAAAACCATCCTTGGAAGAAAATGTGAGGTGAAAAGGGTCATCCTTGTAGGTCCTATCATGCAACATAGTCCATAAAAAAGTGGTTTTCACCACTTCCACAATATTTGAAATTAAAAAAAATCAGAGTAGTAAGGATAGGGTCAAATTCTCATCATACTTAGGTTGAGAATCCAATTCTCCAAAGCTCTAATTCTGCCTCCATCACACCACTGACTATTGAGTTGTAAGGATTATACTACATGTCCCCTCAGAAGGATGGGTAGTCATCCTCGAGATTCAAGAAATCAAAAGCCAAATCATGGACTATGGGGCTAACCTCCACTGGAGCTATAGATGCTTGACTGGTAGTGGAGTATGCTCATGCGTGGTGACATATCTCGTTTAAAAGTGAAACCTCTGATCGCTCAAACGAACAGGCTAGCCTTGTGGTTTCATCCATAATAGGTTTAACCATTTTGGTCAAGATAAGATAATAAACTCAATCAGAGTAGTAAGGATAGGGTCAAATTCTCATCATACTTAGGTTGAGAATCCAATTCTCCAAAGCTCTAATTCTGCCTCCATCACACCACTGACTATTGAGTTGTAAGGATTGTACTACATGTCCCCTCAGAAGGATGGGTAGTCATCCTCGAGATTCAAGAAATCAAAAGCCAAATCATGGACTATGGGGCTAACCTCCACCGGGGCTATAGATGCTTGACTGGTAGTGAAGTATGCTCATGTGTGGTGACATATCTCGTTTAAAAGTGAAACCTCTGATCGCTCAAACGAACAGGCTAGCCTTGTGGTTTCATCCATAATAGGTTTAACCATTTTGGTCAAGATAAGATAATAAACTCAATCAGAGTAGTAAGGATAGGGTCAAATTCTCATCATACTTAGGTTGAGAATCTGATTTCCCAAAGCTCTGAGTCCACTTACACACACACTAGTTCTGGATTGTAGCGGTTCATAACTGAGCTCTTGATCTGGTAAATGAATTCACTACACACACATTTGGTCCTAAGGGGGAGATAATTTTAGTGTGCTTGTTTATATTTCTAGAATGTTTGAGTCTTTGAAAAGTAGGTCGTTCTTATTATAGCATCCTTTCAATACATCCAATCCTATATAAATTATTCATAACATATCATATGCATAAGTCATGAAGACATAAACATCCATTGAAAACTGACGATGGAATGTTGAATGGTTTCAGACGATAAGGAATGAATCACTTTGCACACACTGAGTTGATGCTGAATGATTCTGATGGTTCATGTCTTTTGGTCTATTCTCATTCTCTATATACTTTTTGATGCTTGTAATTCTAGTATTTTGGTTTTGTGTGTTTTCAGGTTGGGTTGTTACCGAAATGCTCAGGAGCATTTCCTAACAGAGTTATCATTTATTGTGGGTGCTCCACAGCTAGCCCCAAAGAATTTGAGGACCCACCTTTTTGTCTTGGATTTGAGGAAATATTGGTCTCATTGAAGCCACAATTTTGATAGATCTCATCCTAGGCATTTGTAATTCCATTCCAAGAGTCCTCAGTGAAAAGTATCTTTGTTTTCTTTTGGGTGCCCTGAAGGAGTCAATGTTTTGGTCAGGTGTTATATTTATTGATTGTATTGCTTGTTTAAATTTTAAATGATTAATGGGTCCTTCTCTTGTTATTCTTAATTGTTGACCGTTTGAAATTTTATCATAAAATAAAATATATATATATAAATTTTATAAAAATATATGTACATATCTTATATATATACATATATATAAATAAATAAATAATGTTTATATATTTTTTATATATAAAAAACTTATGATTAACAAATAAATATATATATATATATATACATAATAAAAGTTTTAAATATATTTTATTTATATATATATTTAATATGAAAGAACATGTTTACATATATTATATGCCTATGTAGTATATATAAACAAATGAAAATTACATATAAAATAAATAATAAACGATTAATGAAAAATCGTTTTGACTTAGGCTTTAATTTAGGTTTTTTTTTTAGGGTTTTTGTTTCGTTAACGTATTCTTGTTTCATTTATGTTTATTTGGTTCGTTGTACAGGTAACACGTAGAGTTTATAGACGACAAGGACTTCGAAGGTAATTACAACCACATTGGATGGAAAATGGGGGCGACAGGTGTTAGAAATATTAACCCAAATTTCACGCCTTCACCATACTGCACTGCTAACTTGGGCGAAGCCGGACTGCGCTCGCGCAGTTGGGGATCCCGGCAAAAGTTTTGGCATGACGTCACACCTACCCTCTGACAGATGTGACGTCTGATAGATCCAATCGCCGTAGAATTTAATGCCAGTTCAACGATTTAATGTCAGTTCGACGATTGGTCAGAAACCCTAGTTGAGGGCCTGTCAGAACCTGTCAGAGGACAAACCCTATTTTCCTCTTCCCGAGACTATATAAGACAATTCGGGTATTTCAGATAGAAGAGCAGTTAGCGGAGTAGAGCGTGGAAGAGCGGAGAAAGTGAGAAGAGCATTTTAGTGAGCAGTGTGGCTCATCTGATTAATGTCCGAGTAGCCGACTCGACATTTTGTCTTTCAGTTTATCCTGCAGCTTAGTCTGCAGATGTTATTTCCTCAGTTGAGGACTTCTGTAACCCTCGTTTCATATAAATAAAGTTTGCTATTTGTTTTAGGCATATTTAGGGTTTGTAGTCACTTTTATGTGCTAAAAGTTTGTTGCTCTCTATAAAAATCACCTCAGAGCGATTTCATTCGGGTTCTATAAGTTAGAGCTCAGATCTGAAACTTTGCTCTCAGCTTCGGTGTTTTTCTCCAGAAGAGCATTTCAGTGAGCAGTGTGACTCATCTGATTAATGTCTAAGCAGCCGACTCGACATTTTGTCTTTCATTTTATCCCGTGACTTAGTCTGTAGATGTTATTTCCTCAGTTGAGGACTTCTGTAACCCTCGTTTCATATGAATAAAGTTTGCTGTTTGTTTTAGGCATCTTTAGGGTTTGCAGTCACTTTTATGTGTTAAAGTTTCTTGCTCTCTGTACAAATCGCCTCAGAGCGATTGTGTTCGGGTTCTAATAGTTAGAGCTCAGATCCGAGACTTTGCTATCAGTTTCGGTGCTTTTCTCCTTCCAGCCAAGCAAGCATCTGCCATAGCTGTGCAAGCCTTTTGGACAAAAAAGAGTGCAGAGCCAAAGTTGGCTAAGTCCGAAAGAGTCTTCCAAGTTCGCTGCCGCAACCCGACTGCGCCCGAGATCCGAGCGCAGCCCGAGTGCGCAAGCGCAACCCGAGTGCTCAAGCGAAGCGCAGTCCGCACTCCGCACTTCGCTCCCGAAGTCGAACTTCGGCAAAACACTGTGCGAAGTTCGAACTTCGCCCCCGACCTCTGTTGTGCGTCATCCGTTGAGCGCAGTCTGACTGGCACCCCCGACGTCCGCACTGCACCGTCCGCTGAGTGAAGTCCAAACTTTGCCCCTGACGATCACACTGCGCCTTTCGTTGAGCGAAGTTCGAACTTCGCCCCCGACGTTGAACTATGGTGAATTAAGAAATTTAAAATAATTCCTTCAAATTGGTATCAGAGCTACCGATCCCTTGATGCGGAGACCGAAGCAGAATGGCTTCCAGCAGCAACAACTTGCAGTTGCAGATCCCGCGCTTCAACGAGAAAAATTACGATTACTGGAGCATCCAGATGAAGATCCCGTTCGGATCTCAAGAGCCGTGGGAGTTAGTCGAGAACGGCTACCCGTAACCGGCAGATGCAAGCAAGATCGGCCGCCCTCTCTCAAGCAGACAAGGACCTGTTGAAAGAGAACACGAAGAAGGACCAGAAGGCCCTCTTCTACATCATGCAAGCGGTCGAGGAGTCCATCTTCCCGCGGATCGCATCAGCCACCAAGGCGAAGCAGGCCTGGGAGATTCTGGCCAGCTCGTACCAGGGCACCAATAAGGTAAAGTTGGTGAAACTGTAGATGCTCAGGAGGGAGTTTGAAAATCTGCAGATGAGTGAGTCCGAGTCCATGAGTGATTTCTTCACCCGGACGACGGACATTATCAACCAGATGCGGTTGAACGGAGAAAATGTGCAGAGCCAGAGAATCGTGGAGAAGATTCTCAGAAGTCTGCCCGCCAAGTTTGACTCGGTTGTGATAGCAATCGAAGAGTCGAGGGATCTGACAACCCTCTCGACAGACGAACTCATGGGTTCGTTGCAGACACATGAACAGAGGCTGAGCCGTTCATCTCAGACCTCTCTGGAGCAAGCATTCAGGGCTCAGGTCTCATTTCGAGACAACGACAGACAAGATTCCCACCATGGCGCCTCTAGTTCTCATGGAGGAAGAGGCAAAGGCAGGCGTGGGAAAGGCAACAAGCAAGGAGGAAGGTCAAACCCTAGCGAAGGGGAGACCAACCGTAATTTCCATCAAGCAAGGTGGAAGAGGCAGCTCGAGAAATCAGCAAGCCGGATCTGGTCGAAGAAGGACATGTCAAAGGTCCAAGTGCTATTTCTGCAAGAAGTTCGGCCATTACATCTCACAAGTGCAAAAAATGGATGGCCACGGAGAACCAAGCAGCAAGCCCATTACACGGATGAAACCAAAAATGCGGCAGGAGGAAATGTGTTGTTGACTTGCAACATTGAGGAGGAGTGCCAGAAGAATGTCTGGTACTTAGACAATGGGTGCAGCAACCACATGACGGGGAACAAGGAGATGTTCTCCCAACCGGATGAAATAATCCAGTTTGAGGTGAAGATGGGGAACAACAACAAGGTTCCCGTAATGGGGAAAGGAAAGATCCTCATCCGCACTAGGCACGACGAACGAAAGCAGATCTGTGACGTCTACTATGTGCCTGGCCTGAAGCATAACCTGCTGAGCGTTGGACAACTCGTGCATAAGGGACATACGGTCCAGTTCAAAGACGGAGCTTGCACCATCAGAGACAAGTCGCATGGGCAGATTGCTACTATGTCCATGACGAAGAACAAAATGTTTCCGCTGTAGATTCAGAATGAATCATTGATGTCTCTGAGTGCAGTTGTGAAAGATGCTACCCGGCCGTGGCATCTCGTATTTGGTCACCCGAACTTCAGTGGCCCGAATCAACTGCACAAGAAGCAGATGGTGAAGGGTTTACCCCCGATAGAGCAACAAAATCAAGTTTGTGAGGGCTGCTTAGTCGGCAAACAACATAGGGATTCGTTCCCTTCTGGTCAGTCTTGGAGAGCATCACAGCCATTGGAGCTGGTGCACTCAGACATTTGCGGTCCGATGCAGACCAACACGTTTGCCGACAACAAATACTTCTTAACATTCATAGATGACTTCAACCGAAAGACTTGGATCTATGCCATCAAGTTGAAGTCAGAAGCATTTGCCATATTTAAGGAGTTCAAGGCTCGGTGGAGAAACAGAGCGAATATCAGATCAAGACTCTCAGGATAGATGGTGGAGGTGAATACATCTCCAACGAATTCCATAACTACCGCAAGAAGCATGGAATTCGAAGGCAGTTCACTGCCAGATACACGCCACAACATAACGGCGTAGCTGAGAGGAAGAACCGAACCATCATGGAGATGGCACGAAGCATGATGAAGGCGAAGGGATTGTCGCACGAATTTTGGGCAGAGGCTGTAACATGTGCAGTCTACTTGCTGAACAGATGTCCCACCAAAAGCGTGAAGGACAAAATCCCTCAAGAGGCCTGGAGCGGTGTGAAGCCAAGTGTGGCTCACTTACGTGTGTTCGGGTGCATTGCATATGCACATGTTCTAGAAGAGAAGCGGTAGAAGTTGGATGATAGAGCTGAGAAGTGCATTTTCATAGGGTACAATGAGTGTGCGAAGGCATATAGGTTGTACAACCCTGTGACGAAGAAGCTCATCATCAGCCGTGATGTGAAGTTTCTTGAAGATGAAGCCTGGAACTGGAAGTCGGAGACTGGCCAGTCAGAGCCAGCAGTAGTAGAGTCTGTTGACTTGGAAGAAGGAAGTGTGCAGCCACCTGCAACCTCCAACAGCAGCAGCGGTGCCAGCAGTAGCACAACCACTCCATCTCGGTCGCCTCCATGTGCAAGTAGAATCCATAACCTGGTGACGCCAACGAAGACAAGGAGCTTGCAAGAAATCTACGAGGCAACCCAAACCCACGTAGATGAAGAGTACTCCGACTTTGCATTCTTTACCGAAGTTGATCCAAAGAGAGTTCGAAGACGCAAGTCAGAATCAGAAGTGGGTGCAGGCGATGGACGAGGAGATAGAAGCCATTGAAAAGAATGATACATGGCAACCGACGGATCTTCCAAGTAGGGAAGAAGACCATTGGGGTCAAGTGGGTGTATAAGACAAAGTTCAACGCCCAAGGAGACGTTGACAAGCATAAGGCCAGACTGGTGGCAAAGGGTTACAAGCAGAAGTCAGGCATCGATTACCATGAGGTATATGCGCTTGTAGCCCGACTTGACACAATCAGGATAATCCTGGCATTAGCAGCCCAACAAGGTTGGAAGATGCACCAGATGGATGTCAGGTCAGCATTCCTCAATGGAGTGTTGGAGGAAGAGGTCTACATAGACCAGCCACCAGGTTACGAAATTGAAGGCCAGGAGGGCAAAGTCCTGAAGCTGAAAAAGGCCCCGTACGGTTTGAAGCAGGCGCCCGAGCTTGGTACAGCCGGATTGATAGTTATTTTCAAGAAAATGGGTTTGTCAAATGCCCATATGAGCACACCCAATACATGAAGACAAATGAAGCAGGTGAGCTCATTATCGTCTGCCTGTATGTGGACAATTTGATTTATACTGGCAACAACAATGTCCCGTTCGACCAGCTTCGTAACAACCATGAAGAAGGAGTTCGAGATGACGGACTTAGGGTCGATGAAGTATTTTCTCGGCATTGAAGTTGACCAATCGGCAGATGGCATCTTCATTTCTCAGGGCAAGTATGCGAAGGATGTCCCGAAGCGGTTCAAGATGGAGGACAAGAAACCTCGCCATCACACCCGTAGCCATAGGTTTGAAGCCGAGCAAGCTGGATTCAGTGGAGGAATGTAGATCCAACCCTGTTCAAGAGGCTAGTTGGCGGTCCGATGTATTTGACCGCAACTCGGCCGGATCTCGATGTTCGGAGTCGGTCCGATCAGCCATTTCATGGAGACTCCGAAGGACACGCACCGGCAAGCATGCAAGAGGATCTTGCGCTATGTCAATGGGACGCGAAACAATGGCCTATTTTACGCCGTACAGGACCAGTTGGACTTGGTCGGCTTCACAGATAGTGACTGGGCTGGTAGCACCGACGATCGAAAGAGCACCTTCGGGTATGCTTTCCATCTCGGATCAAGGGCAGTCTCATGGGCGTCCAAGAAACAACCCATCGTTGCGTTGTCCACAACCGAAGCAGAATATGTCGCCGCCACGTCGCCCGCATGCCGTGCAGCTTTGGCTGCGAAGAGTTCTGAGTGAACTAAACTATCCTCCGAAGGCGCGACAACAATTTTTTGTGATAACAATTCGGCCATCGCACTGTCAAAGGATCCCGTGTTCCATGGCCGGACGAAGCACATCGATATTCGTTATCACTTCATCAGAGAGTTGGTGAAGTCCGGAGAAATTCAACTCCAGTTTTGCAGATCCAAGGAGCAGCTGGCAGATATTTTCACGAAGCCTTTGAAGGAGGAAGACTTCAGCAGATTGCGAGAGCAACTTGGAGTCAAAGCGCTCGTGAAATCAAGCTTAAAGGAGGGTGTTAGAAATATTAACCCAGATTTCACGCCTTCGCCAGACTGCGCTCCAAACTTGGGCGAAGCCGGACTGCGCTCGCGCAGTTGGGGATCCCGACAAAAAGGTTTGACATGACGTCGCACCTACCCTCTGACAGATGTGACATCTGACAGATCCGATCGCCGTAGAAGTTAATGCCGTTCGATGATTTAATGCTCGTTCGACGATTGGTCAGAAACCCTAGTTGAGGGCCTGTCAGAGGACAAACCCTATCTTCCTCTCCCCGCGGCTATATAAGGCAGTTCGGGTATTTCAGACAGAGGAGAGTGGAGTAGAGCGTGGAAGAGCGAAGAAAGTGAGAAGAGCATTTCAGTGAGCAGTGTGGCTCATCTGATTAATGTCCGAGCAGCCGACTCGACATTTTGTCTTTCAGTTTATCCTGCAGCTTAGTCTGCAGATGTTATTTCCTCAGTTGAGGACTTTGTAACCCTCATTTCATATGAATAAAGTTTGTTGTTGTTTTAGGCATCTTTAGGGTTTGCAGTTATTTTATGTGCTAAAGTTTGTTGCTCTCTGTACAAATCGCCTTAGAGCGATTGTGTTCGGGTTCTAATAGTTAGAGCTCAGATCCGAGACTGTGATCTCAGTTTCGGTGTTTTTCTCCTCCCAGCCAAGCAAGCAACTGCCGCAGCCGCGCAAGCCTTTCGGACAGAAAAGAGTGCAGAGCCAAAGTTGGCTAAGTCCGGAAGAGTCTTCCAAGTTCGCTGCCGCAACCCGACTGCGCCCGAGATCCGAGCGCAGCCCGAGTGCGCAAGCGCAACCCGGTTGCGCATTCTCCAGGGGCGCAGCCCGAGTGCGCAAGCGAAGCGCGAGTCGCCCCGTCCGCACTTCGCCGGGCGTAGTCCGCACTCCGCACTTCGCTCCCGAAGTCGGACTTCGGCAAAACACCGTGCGAAGTCCGACTTCGCCCCCGACCTCCGTTGTGCGTCGTCCGCTGAGAGCAGTCTGACTGGCGCCCCCGACGTCCGCACTGCGCCGTCCGCTGAGCGAAGTCCGAACTTCGCCCCCGACGATCGCACTGCGCCGTCCGTTGAGCGAAGTTCGAACTTCGCCCCCGACGTCGGACTGCGGCGAATTAAGAAATTTAAAATAATTCCTTCAACAGGGTGCATGAGCGTTCACAAGATAATCAAGCGGTGAATCACAGAGCCCTGTGGTGATGTGCCCAATCCATTGGAACAAAGAAACCCCCGTCACGGAGTAGACTAATAGCATCGTGGTCATTTCATGACGCGCCAGCGATGATGTGTCGCAGGTTTGCAAAGGTGGATGCCATGTGTTAGGGTTGCGAGGGTGTAGCCAGTGCAGGGTAAGAGCAGATCATCTGACAAGGAAGTGATGCGGAAATACATCCGACGACACGACAGGATGACACGGCAGGGCTTCGATGGAGCATTGGATTGACGGATGGATGAAGATCCCATTATTTTTGACGATGCCAACGTGGATAGCCACATGCAACGGTAGATGGGCATATGTGCCAGTATATCGTTGCCGAGTCATCACAGAGGAATAATAACAAGGGTTTGGTCTTGTTATCCTTTGCCAAAGATTTTGCCATAGGGAAATAACACCAACCTCCATTTATAAAGTTTCACTTAAAATAAATGGGCCCCGAGTAAATGCTCAATGACGGGAGGATATTCGATGATCGGGTTTGAGATTCACTAGCCACAAACGATAGTAATCCTAATTTGACGTGGACTCCCGATCGCATGATGTCGTTTCTAATCACAGGTAAAGGCATCCGAGAGGACAGGATGACCCGAGGATTCATGCTGCCGCCGTCGAGGATTGTGCAACCCGAAGCCATGATAAGTTAGGTTTATCACCATATATTTGAGTCAAGGTAATATGGTGGATCACGGTGCTGGTTACTCAGAGATCACACTGGTCGTGATAGAAGTACCGAAAAAGGTAGCAAACGGGACCACAAAATGGAAAAGATGATAAACTCAACGAATACCGAATTTTAACGTGGCAACGAAATCTGGTGATTGGTTGTGTGATGGATTCGATGGACGAAGACAGCAGGATTACAGCCCTGCAGGTGAAGTTTCGAATCGCAGTCGAAAGTGAGTCGTCCAAACAGTAATGCAGAAAGTAGATAAGTATAGTGATCGGGTACAACAGGCTAGACAGAAAACACACAACCATCCGAGAACGTGGCCTTCATTCTTCGACAATGCAGACCCGAAAATCATGGGCAATGGATGCGAAATACGTCGAAGGCAACAGTCGAAAGGGGAGATATTGTGTTTTCTAAAAATATATGGTCCACATAATGAGCAAGGTTGGGCCCCTATAACGACAGGGTGTGTCAGGGAGTAACGCCCATGTCATAAACTTTATTCTTTTTACATACCAAATTAACACTATGGAGGCAATAGTTTAATACCCGCCTGAAACATTATATTCCATGCTAACTTTGGGATTTTATGTGAGTGATTTAAGAATAAACGCACCAATATAGCCCATGTGTCATATGTTGAATGCAAGATATGGGGATAATTAAAATATGTTACAAACCATAACATTGCTGGTACCCATGGAGCAAATGAAACATAGTAATATGTTTATTGAAAATATTATGAAAATGAAACTGTCGCCCAGCAGGAAGTGTAAACAGCGTGGAGTAGGAAAACGAAAGAGGCATGGGAAAATGAAATGAAAAGTTGCAAGGGTTTTCAAATAGGCTATCGAATGAAGGAAAGAGGGTTGGAAAATTTATGGGGAACAAGATTGCAGGATGTCACTAGGTGTGTTCCTTTGAAGTTCTCTTCCATTAGGGGGTAGGGGTCCTTTTGAAGGCCAAATTCGGTCGAAATGTAACAGGATATTTTTTAATGCAAATCTCTTTTTCAAAAATTTAAGACCTTGTTAGCAAGAAAGAATGAGATGATTTATGCATGCTAAAATTTAATTGTTTATCTTTCCCCTTTCATATTTTGGACTTGTAGATGAATTTTATGCAATTATGTTTTGGTTACTTCATGTGAATGTCTGAATCTGAAAATTTATTTTTGAACCCTAGGAGCTAGCACTTAGTTTATTTCGGTTGTGCAAACTTGTAGGTCGAATAAGCTAGGTTGCATGTATGAACTTCTCACATATTCGGTTTTGCAGGACGGGGTGCTATCAAACTGATGAGGCTTTGCATTTCTGCGTTTTCAGCATTTGATTTGATGCAGATTTTTATTTTTCAGTTTTCAACTTTTAAAATGCAGATTTTTTTTTTTTATTTTCGGACATTAAAATAAAAATTTTAAAAAATTCAAAACCCAAAAATAATGGCATGGTTGCATAGAATATGTTTCGTAGTTGCATTTTGCACTTAGATGTTTTTACTCTAGAGTCATTTCATATTTTTAAAAATTACCCGAAGTTGTTGTTTTTATTGCAAATTTTTAAATTTCGAAATTGCAAAATTTCTATTTTGAGGTCAAATTTGATTCTTTCAGTTTTATACTTCATTCATGAGCCTATGATAACATTTCCTTCATGACAACTTCAATTTCATTGAAGAGGTTATGTTTTATGGCATTTCACAAATTACCATTTTTTGAGCATAAATGTATCTTTTCTTTATGAAAATTCTGATTTCATTGAAGGAGGTAATTTTACATGTTATATTAAAAGGTTTTTATTTCAAAGCATTAAATTACCTTCTTTTATGAAAATTATTTCATAAAGGAAGATAATTAAATGACATTTTAAAACTCCTATTTTAAGGTCATAGATTATTGTCTCTTTGTGAACATTAATTTAAACAAAGAGAGATAATTTATTATTAACACTAAAGGCTATATTAATCTTTATGATAAGTAGCTACATTTGGAGTCTATTCATCATTTTGGATTCACGTTCATAGATAGATTTAATCTTTATTTACATGTTTAAAAGTAAGATTTAATGCAAGATAGAACTTGATTAAAATTCACTTAATGCAAGATAGACTGGTTTTGTTCAAAACAAATATATTTTGGATAATGTTATTGTTGTTTGGGAAGAGATGGAATGGGCTAGATCCTCTGGTCAGGATGTTCTTTTCTTTAAGATTGATTTTGATAAGGCTTATGATAGAATAGAATGGTTCTTTATTACTTCTATGTTAAAGGCTCTAGGGTTTGGCCCTTATTTTATCAAGATTGTACTTATGTTATTAAAATATGCCTCTGCTGTGTTAACTTTGAACAAGAGACAATATCAGAATATTCAATTAGCCCATTCTGTCAGACAAGGTTGTCCATTGGCACCTTCTTTGTTTATTCTTATTGTTGAGGCCTTTGGTTATCTTCTAGCTCATAGATCTGCTCAAGGATTGATCAAGGGAATTTATCTCTCTTCCTCCCCCAAGCAGTTGATTAATGGTCATTTTGTAGATGATTCTTTCTTGACTATTGCAGAATATGAGATCTCTGTTAATCATGTTTTAGATTATCTTCATACATTCTGCTTATCTTCTAGCTCTAATATTCAATGGATAAAAACTTATTGCTATAGACAATATAGAAAAGATATGCCTCCCTGGTTAGCTGATAAGCCTTGGAAGTGGATTCAACCTGGGGAAACCTTTAAATTTTTGGGTATTCCTTTTACTTTTTTGGGTTCTCCTACCCGTTTGTGGGATTATGTTGTTCAAAGGGTTGAGAAGAAGCTTCTGTACTGGTGTACCAAAAAATCATCCTTAGCTAGCAAGTTTTAGATTTTTTCCAAGGTATTCGCCTCTACTCATGTGTATTACTCTTCTTTTTGGGTCCCTTCCAAGACTTGTTATGCCAAATTGGAGAAGTTGCTTTGAGATTTTATGTGGTCCAATGTTGTTGGTAAGAAGGGATTTCATAGGGTGGCTTGGGATATTTGCTATCTTCCTAAAAAAATTGGAGGAATGGGATTGTTTGACTATCAACGACAAGGCTTTTCCCTCTGTGCCAAATGGATTGTGAGAGCTTTACAGGGGGAGGAAGCCTGGAAACTTTTAATTCGTTATTGTCTCTCCACGGGGCTTCCTTTTGGTAAGAAGGTGTGGAAAGGGTTTGATTTGCAAACCATTCTTACAGCCCCTGTTCCAATAAATAATTTTGGGTCCTTTGTTATGCAAAGCATTTGGAAGGCCTGGGAAGCCATTAAACCCTGGATTTCTTGGAAAGGTCACAAGGGGAAGATGGGGGCTTCAATACCTTTTCTTAATTTCTGGTGGTCTTCGGCCATCACTTTGCAGGGGACTCCCCTTGCTCAAGTACAGTAGATACATGCTCAAAAATTTTATAAATGAGGTATTGCTCGGTTATCTGATTTCATGGATTTTCATTCAAGGTCTTGGATACCTTGGGAAATTTTTAGGAATTTTTTGTGTTTATCTTCTACTGATAAGACTACTTATGAGGTTGTTATTGATTCCACTCCTTTATGTATTTGGGGTAAAATTTTTCGATATTATCATAAACCTTGATGGATTGATTGGTCTTGGCCCAAAGATGTTTCTCTCACCAAGTATAAACCTCATTTTGGATACTCTTGGCTTTCCCCTATTGTGCCTATGGATGAGAAGCTTAATTCTAGGTGGGATGTAGTATCTTTTCAGTCCATATGGAGTCTCAGATTTAATACACTCTGGGTAAAGTATCTTGAACCTAAGCATGCCTTTTTTGCTTGGAGTTTATTGTTTCAAGGGCTTCCTATTGGTCAACGGCTTAGATATTTGGGTGTGAATAATATTTCCTGCAGATCTTGTGGAGCAGAGGAGGATGTGCATCATTTTTTTGGGTCTTGTGTGAGAGCTCAAGAGGCTTGGCAGTGGATTTTCTCTTTTTTCAGACCATATATGACAGGTCCCTGTTCTTGGGTGAATATTTTGTTAGGGGATCCACTTCAGTTTTTTGAGAAGCTTGTTCCTGTGTGGCATATATTTAGAGTGGGGATTCTTTTTCATTTGTGGAAAACTCGCAATAGAGTGATTTTTAGCCAGCAGGAGCCTTCTACTTTTTCTCTTGCTGATAAGTATCAGGTTTTCTATGATTGTTGGCTGCAGATTTTAGTGCAAGTGAAAAAGTAATATAGAGCTTCATCACTTATGGGACCTTATTGATCATTGGGGTAATGCTCCTTGTGTAGTGAATCATGTTCCTCCAGCCCCTACACAACAATGATGCATAGTCTATTAGTTGTTTTTTTAGGCAGTTCTCTATTTGGTTTTCTTGTGAACTTCTGTAAGTTATTTTGGTAGCTCTGCTAGCTATTTAGCACATAGTTAGTGTGTTGGTTGTGTGCTCGGGGTATGATAATTCCACCCCCCTTTTTTTTGTATGATTAAGTCATTTTAATATAATATTTTTTTTCATCAAAAAAATCTACCTTAAAATCCTCAAGATAAAAGAAATTAAGGCACTACATCGTGGTCATATGAGGGCCAACTTACATTTGTTTTATTTTGGTTTCATGAACAATCATTAAAGTAGCATGGTAAAATAAATCATTTCCCCTTGTTTACAATTACTTGCAATCATTAAGGTGTTCCTAGCATTGAATTAATATTTTTATTGAGATTACTAATACACATGCAAATTCTAACATAGCGGAGACCTTGGATAAGTTTTTTTATTTAACTTCTTTTCAAGAGAGGGATTTGAGATCAAAACCCTAAGGGAGAGTGTAATTTCACAAATGGGTAAAATTAACACTCAACATCTAGCAAGAAGGAGAATCATATTTGGTTCTTAGGTGTGAAATAAGACATTGAAGATTTTAGATAGACAAAGGAGTAACATTACTACAGAGATTGAAAAGCATCATAGCTTCCTACAAGAATTGAGAAGCATTCAAGCTTCCTATAGAGATAGAAAAGTAAAGCAAAAAACATTATATAAAGATAGAAGAGATAAATAAATAGCAGATTTATGAGAAGAAGAAGTAATACAATATTTCTATAGAATAGAGAACAAGTAATCACAGAGAAAAGAAGAAGAAAAAATAGTAAGCACAAAGAAAAGGAGAAGATAAAGGAACATTGAAGAATCATGTCAAGACTAAATTGACCTTGACATATTTGAAGCAGTATTATTATTCTACAACAAGCATAAGAGCACCATACTATAGTCTAGAACAAATAAGAAACATCTAGATATATCTTATGGAGTCATTATCCATAGAAAGGGAGAAACCGACACTCAAGCGGTCAAATATAGTAAGATTTTCCTAACCAGAAAAAGGAGATAACCCTTGTAATAAACATTGGAGAGAGAGGTCCTAGCAATCAACATTGTAGAAAGAGGACCTAGAAACAGTTCTAGTGTCCAACATTAAATATAGTGGTCCAAGTGGCCAATATTGAAATGCCTAAGAGGTCAAATTTGAAGATAGTAGCACAAGTGTTCAACATAAAAATGAGGTATAAGAGGCTAGTTTTGAGAAATCATCCCAAGAAAAACATTGAAAAGAGAGGCCTGAGAGACCAGCCTTAAAAAATTTTGAGTAGCCTGAAGAGAGAACGAGGTCTACAAAATCATAGCCTATATACAAAAAATATAGTCAAGACTCAATCAATGAGGACAATAGCAAAAATATAGTCAACACTCAATAAAGGAGAAAAATCTAAAGTGCAACACCATTTGAACAGCAGAGGAGAAGAATTCTTTCATTAAGAAAAATCAAAACATTATTAAAAGAGATATGATTGTTTGAAGGAAAGATGTTTAGCCATTAACAGAGGAGGCTTATTTGGCCATTATCCACAGTTGAGGAGTGATTCATCCATTGCTCATAGATATTTAGACACTGCTCAAAAGGAGACATTCTACCACTACTCATAGGGAAACATTCTACCATTGCTCATAGGGAGATGTGCTCATAGGAAGACGTTTAGTCATTGCACATAGAAGGTAAACATTTGGATAGGTAATGCTCACAAGGTGTTTGTAGTGATAGCTACCAATAAAATATAATGTCATAGTTTGGTTGATACATGCTTACTCCTAACCAAAACAATGACATAATCATCTATCAATCAGGTAACATCTTGAGGCATTATATTTTATTTTTGGCACACTGATATTTTGAAGAGAAATAAATTTGTATATGTTCTTTTGAAAAACAAGGTGGAGTAATAAGGGTTAGGAATTTTTTAATAACATTTCAAAAAATATTTTTATTTTTGAATATATGGAGTGATAAGGTATACAACATAAATATTAAAGCTTTTTACACATTAAAAGATTAAAACTTGATTGGAGTAAAAAGGATTTTTAAAGTTTTTTAAATTTTTGAAAAGTTTTTGAAAGTTGAAATTTTGTAGATTAAATATATTAGGGAGTTAAAAAGACTTCTACATCAAAGGTTTAGAAAAATTTGAATTTGAAATTTTCATATTTGAAGTATTTTGTTTAAACTTGGGAGATATAAGATTTACTGCTTTAAAGGAACTCACTATGGATTATTGGTATATTGATTCTGAAGCAAGTAGGCATATGACTAGAAATAAATAATGGTTTAACACCTTTCAAGAGAAATATGAAAAACTAGTTGTCATAGCAGATAGTATGACTTATGAGGTCAAAGGAGTAGGAGATGTTTTAATTTATCTATCAAATGAAAAATGGAATAATTAACAATGTACTATATGTACCTGGATTGACTACTAATCTTCTTTCAGTATCTCAATTGATGGATCAGAACCTAGCAGTTGAATTTAAAACTATTAAAGACAAAAAAATATCTTATTGTAAAATAAGGAATAGTTAGAGCTTCTGGCTCTTATAAGTTCACTCTAGATACAGTGCCAAATATGACTCTATTAGCAAGGATTTCAAAAACAAGAGAACTTTGGCATAAAAGGCTAGGACACATAAGTGCATCTTCATTAAATGAGATGAGTAAACATCAAATGGTTAAAGGTTTAAATAAAAATTTTATGGGAATCTATAGTCTTTCCAAGATGTCTAACAAAAAAACAACATTGAATATATTTTGAACTTCATCATCATAGAATTCAAGAACCATTGAAATTAATATATACATTTTTATGTGGATCAATGAATGCTACTAGTATCGAAGGACAAATATTTTCAACTATTTGTTGATATTTACTCCAAGAAAATGTGGGTGTATTTTATGAAATTCAAATCTAAAGCATTCAGTTGTTTCAAACAATTCAAGCTACTAGTTGAAAAAGAGCCAGAAAAAATCATTGATAATCTTTGTTCAAATAGAGGAGGTGAATTTTTGTCAAAAGAATTTACCTTGTTTTTAGAAACCAATGGTATAAAATGACAACTCACTACAACATATTCACCACAACATAATTGTATTGCAAAAATAAGAAATAGATCATTTATGAAAATGTTTCATTTTATGCTAAAGGAAGCTCACCTTGATTATCAATATTGGGTAGAAGCAGTTAAAATAGTTGTATACTTACAAAATAGATCACCTACAAAGATACTAAAAAATGTTACTTTTGAAGAAGTATGATTAGGACAAAAACCAACAATAGAACAATTGAAAATCTTTGGATGTAAGGCATACATGCATATTCCAAAGCAAAGAAGAACTAAACTAGATGACAAAACTATGTGTAAAATATTTCTTGGTTATGATGATGATTCAACAAGTTACATAATAATTGATCCTACAACAAAAAAAATCTACATAAGCAGCTATGTAATATTTGATGAAGGAAACAAAAATATTATTAAAGAACAAAAGATTGATTTAGGGATAATTCTAATTCTTTATAAGAAGATTCATCAAGTGAAGACTCAATATTGGATAGAAGCAATTAAAATAGTTGTATACTTACAAAATAGATCACCTACAAAGATACTAAAAAATGTAACTTTTTAAGAAATATGATTAGGACAAAAACCAACAGTAGAACAATTGAGAATCTTTGGATGTAAGGCATACATGCATATTCCAAAGAAAAGAATAACTAAACTAGATGACAAAACTATGTCTGGAATATTTTTTCGGTATGATGATGATTCAACAAGTTATAGAATAATTGATCCTACAACAAAAAAATTCTACATAAGCAGAGATGTAATATTTGATGAAGGAAAAAAAATATTATTAAAGAAAAAAGATTGACTCGGGGATAATTCTAAATTCTTCATAAGAATATTCATCAAGTGAAGACTCAATATTGGGAAGAAGTAGTTAAAATAGTTGTATACTTACAAAATAGATCACCTACAAAGATACTAAAAAATGTTACTTTTGAAGAAGTATGATCAGGACAAAAACCAACAGTAGAACAATTGAGAATCTTTGGATGTAAGGCACACATGCATATTCCAAAGCAAATAAGAACTAAACTAGATGACAAAACTATGTGCGAAATATTTCTTGGTTATGATGGTGATTCAACAGATTACAAAATAATTGATTCTATAACAAAAAAAATCTACAGAAGCAGAGATGTAATATTTGAAGGAAACAAAAATATTATTAAAGAACAAAATATTGACTCGGGGATAATTCTAAATTCTTCATAAGAATATTCATCAAGTGAAGACTCATTATTGGGCAGAAGCAGTTAAAATAGTTGTATACTTACAAAATAGATCACCTACAAAGATACTAAAAAATTCTACTTTTGAAGAAGTATGATCAAGACAAAAACCAACAATAGAAAAATTAAGAATATTTGGATGTAAGGCATACATGCGTATTCCAAAGCAAAGAAGAACTAAACTAGATGACAAAACTATGATGATTCAAAAGGTTACGGAATAATTGATCCTACAACAAAAAAATCTACATAAGTAGAGATGTGATATTTGATGAAGGAAACAAAAATATTATTAAAGAACAAAATATTGATTCAAGGATAATTCTAAATTCTTCAGAAGAATATTCATCAAGTAAAGACTCAAAATCAGATATAGATGATGAACAAATAGAAAATGTAGAGATTGCTACATCACTTCAAAGGAAAGAACATATATGGCTTAGATATACACTTAAGGATTCAAATCTAGAGCAAATGTTAGATATTACTACTACAAGACCTCAAATTCATAGTTTAATAAGAATAAATAGGGGGTTGATAAGTTCTATAACAGAACCTACAACTACTCCAAATGCTTTAAGTCATCCAAAATGGAAGGCAACCATGGAATCAGAATATGCAACATTAATGAAAAATAAAACATAGAATTTCGTTGATCTACCACAATGAAAGAAAGTAGTAGGATGTAAATGGGTCTATAAGATAAAATACAAAGCAGATAGTTCTCTTGATAAATACAAGCTCGATTAGTTGCAAAAGGATATATTTAAATAAAAGGAAAATATTATGAAGAAAAATTTGCACTAATAGCAAGAATCACTACTATTAGAATAATTTGTGCTTTAGCAGCACATCATGGATGGAAATTTCATCAAATGGATGTAAAAAATACATTTCTTAATGGTGATCTTGAAGAAGAGGTATATATGTTACAACTAGAAGGATTTGTGATCAAAGAATATGAACAAAAGGTTTGCAAGCTAAACAAATCCTTATATGGCCTAAAGCAAGCACCAAGAGCATGGTATATAAAGATTAATAATCATTTATTATAGAATAATTTTAAAAGTAGTTTATCATATCCAAATATCTACATAAAAAAGATAGGACATGATAGAATAATACTTATAGTATACGTTGATGATATAGTAATCATAGGAAGCTTGAAAATTTTTATAGACAAAGTTAAAAAGGATCTAGAAAAGGATTTTGAAATGACAGATTTGGGGCTTCTTCATTATTGTATTGGTTTGAAAATCTATCAAAATGAAAATAATATCACAATAACATAGACAAAGTATGCAAAATCATTACTTGAAAAAAATAAGATGAACAATTGTAAACCCAAAGACACTCCCATGGAGCAAGGATTGCAATTGTCAAGATATGATAATACACCTCTAGTCTCAGCCACTATCTATCATCAAATAATCAAAAGTCTTCTATATTTAGCAAATACCAAACGATATATAGTTTTTACTGTAAATTATCTTTCAAGGTTTATGCAATAACCTAGAGAAATTCATTGGAAAGCCACAAAAATAATAATACAGTATATTAACAACACTACTAAATATGGAACTAACATATAAAAAAGATGATGATAAATTGTGCCTACAAGGATATTCAAATTTTGATTATAGATGATAGAAAATCTACATAAGGAAATATTTTCTATTTTGGTTCAGGACCTATTTCTTGGTACAGTAAAAAACATGTAGTAGCACTTTCATCTATAGAAGAAGAATATCTTGTAGCAAAATATGTAGTCTGTGAAGAACTACGGTTACAGTACATATTATCAAATATGGGAATCAAAAGATCTACTGTAATAAGTTGTGATAATCAATGAGTACTTAATCTAATTATTCATGAAAGAAAAAAAAAAATTGAAGCTCAATGTCATTTTATCAAGGATCATGTTCAAAATCATCATATCTAGTTGAAACACATTTCTACTGAAGATCAAATTGCAGATATTTTTACAAAAGCACTTGGTCAAAACAAATTTTAGATATTCCAGAATCATCTATGCAGATCAATAGAAGTCCACATCAAATAATGTAATATAGGGAATGTTAGAGAATATTACATTATTTGATATATTGGGATGTGCAGGATATGTACATGTGTCATGCTAGAAGACTAAGAGTCTTGTATGCAAGTGGTAATATAAGAATCCAAAGGTCATGTGGAAAGCAATAGTCAAAAATTTGAAGAGTTATCTTGTATAGCTATATTATGGAGACAAAACTCCATAACTTGTATTGAGTGTAGAGAATATCTCAAGATTGTATTTTAGATTATTGAATAATGTTACTTAAAAAGCTAGCAATGGTCACATTCCATAACTTTAAAGATTGTACTGTGTGCTTTCATTAGGTGAAATATTGGCCTTGTTAATTAGAATTGAGACATGCCTTGTGTATAAAAATTGTTGCTAAATGATTTTGAGGGTTTGAACTCAAGATGTTTGATGAAAACTGTTCACAACACTTTGTTGGCCAAGACATCATGTAATTTGTTTGGGATAGAGGGTTGTACTCAGAAATATCGTGTCGTCCGACTTCCAAAGAAGGAATAAATATTAATGAGGAGCGGAGGAGACTCATGTCCATAACCTATTCAAAAAACCTGTGCCCTTATAAAATGACCTTGTTGATGTACTAAAGCATCATATCAAGGTAAATAAGGAAAGTCATTTTCTTGCTAGAAAAAATGTGAATATTCTCTTTTGAAGATATTATAAGCAAGTTCTGCTCTAATATGTAGAGATTTTAACACCAAATTTTTAAAAATTATTTCAAAATTTTATATTTTCCTTCTAAAGGGAAAGAGGGGTCTTTCTCTCTCTTTTGATCCTTATGTTGTTGAAATGAAGGGATCTTTCGTGCAATTGAGTGATGTCACTCGTACTCACTATGATATCATGTTAGATTTAAGAATACTTTCTATAAACATTATGAAGCATAGAATTCACCACAAATCAAATGTAAAAGAGTAAATAGCAAAATAAGAGAGCAAATAGATGAATGAATATATTGATAAATGAAAAGGAATAATTGGGTACACACCGACACCCCACGATGTATCACACATTGATGCAATGGATTAGTGGTTGGGAGGTACTTGTAGCAGATACCTAATCTCCAATAATAATTACATGTTACATTAACCAAATACAACATAGCATAATAGCTTAAAGGTAAAATTATATTTTACAAGGTTAACCATACTAATGGTTTAACTGATACTACTAGGGTCAGATATATCACATCATTGCTCATAGGCTTACATCACACATGTTGTTAGGCTTACATAAAGAGTGTTGGAAGGATTAAATCACCATTGTCAAACTTGGCCAATGAGGTCAAATTACTAGTCTTCCAACAGGTGAATCCAACCTATAACAGGGACTTTATCCTCTTTGTTTAAGACTAATACAAGCATAATAACAATGCTAACTCAAAAAAAATATAAGGAAAACACCCAATTACTTTTATGAGTCAAACTTCACATCTATGAAGAGAAATATAACTTGCGAAGAAACAAATACATGTTATGATAAAACATTGACAAAGTTTTAACATTATCTATCAAAGAGAAAAACCATTGTCTTCGTAGTTCACCCCATTTTTCATTATTTCATGCTTTAAGAAGAGCTAAGGTAAAATAAAGCACGATTGATTTCCAATATCCAAGAGTTTGACATACAGATAAAGCCCATGAACTTGGTCCAAGGAAGAGCCTTGTGTGAAAATCTAGTGAAGGCCCATACAAAGAAACAAGCAAACTTCTTATAAAAAGGTGAACACAAGTGGGAAGTATGCATGACATCATCAAGTATATGAAGACAAGGAGAATTTAAAGAGGGATTGTGACAATGCAAAGGAAGGTGTTCACAAAGAAAATTGCAAGCTATAAGATGATTGATGATGTATAATTTAGAAAGGGATATGAAGACGTGGTCTTATAGTTCATGTAAAAACAAAAACTACCTAAATTATAATGTCCCCATTTTGGCTTGTCGGCAGTGTGGATGCACTCAGGTGTTGTTTGGACATTGCAGGGATGCTGATTGCTTTTAGATGCCAGTTTTCGGAAGTCATTATGTGCTTTGATGATGGACTTACTATTTTTAGTAAGTCAGTGGCTAGGGTTTCTGACCGTGCAGACAGTGGATTGGTGTTCTATGCAGAATTGGGTATCCAGATGTATCTTCAGTTGTCAGTTTTGAGTCCGTTTGGACACTGGAGCAGGAGACTTACTATTTTTAGTAAGTCAGTTAGGGTTGGCATTTTGGGAAACGGGAAAGGTACGTTTGTCATCTACGGCGAAAAGGGTATCCGTTTCTACCATTTGATTGGTGATTGGATGTTGGGAGCCTCGATTATTTTTAATGCCCGAAGTTAATTAATATTATATTTAAATGTAATATTTAAATATATTAAAGTTGGGCTTATATTTTTGATTAAAAGGGGCCTTGTGAGTACTCGTTTTAAAGGGGAAGAAATAAAGATTTGATTGGAAAGATTATTTTATCAATTTTAATTACTTTTGTCACCTTGGGAAGTGGGACGCTCATTTTGGCTCTTAAGTTATGAAATTAATGTATTTCTTTTATCCCACATTCATCAAACATGAGGATCGCCCAACTTGAAGAAAGAATAAAAGGGCGTTGAGGAGGCATAAGGAGACATCTTTTGGCTATTGAATTCTCTTTGTCTTGAGGAGAGCTTGCAGGTTTGCAGGAGCTTCCAATTTCCAGCTTTGCTTGTGACGAAAACCACAGCAGAGGACGCCATTGCCGGGAGTGAAAGACCTCCTCACTTTGGCAGTTGCATTCTCAATCTATGGGAATGACTTGAGCAGATTGGGATACAGATTTTCAGTGTTTTTGTGACTTGGTGATGAGTTGAAGACCATTTTCAGAAGACATTACTTGCAGCTCCTTTCCACCACAGTGCCGCACCATTTGGGGGTGCAAAGACCTCGATTCTTCAGTGAATACTTGCTTGCTTTGGAGAGCATTACCTTGGGAGGTTTCCTATAGCCCTACTGTACCATTACCAAGAGATTTGAGTGAACATTGAAGCAGATTTTGGTTAATATGATGTTGGTCGTACAATACCAAGCTGAACGTATGCTTTGAGGAAGGATGTGAGGTTTAGGAACTTTGTATTTCAAAAGTTATGAGCTAAAACTTGGATTTTCTGTAGCTGATATGTGTTTCCAACTTTATATCAGTCACCAATAAATTCGGGTATTTTCATTCCCAACTCTATTCCTTCATTGGGTTTGTAGTTAATGTTGGTATCTTGCTTGTATCCGAAATTCATAGCGTTTGGAATAGTGGTTTGTAAGTTATGGATCATTTACAGTCTGTTGCACTATCTTTTCTGAGTATGCATGACAAGTGTTTGTCAAAATGACTTATTGAAAATCTTAAGTGAATGAGATCCTTTGAAGGTAGGGGTTTGTATATTGAATGATTATATGTATTTCACACCAACAAAACTCAGAATATTCCAAATCAACAAATATTAAAGTGCAAACACAAACAATTACATAAGGGGAGCAGTTTTACAGTTGTCTCAGTTGGGGTGGGACACTACATTGGTATCAGAGCAGGTTCAACACTGCTCGCCTGTTTGGGTATCCACTTTGCTGCTACAATGTCAAATTTTCTACCTACAATTACAGAGTTGCATGATCAGTTTGTTCAAGAATGGACCAATGCCAGTACGAAATTCAAAGAATTAATGTCACTTTGGGATTATGTGGACATGAGAATGAGGCAACAACCGAATGGTGATGAGAAAATGAACCTTCTTGAAAAGATGAATAGAGAATTAACTCTCATTGATGATAGGGTTGAAAATTCAGAGGTTATTGAAGAAGGATGCAAATCAAGGATTGCAGATGATGGTGTAAAAAATACTTCATCACATGAAATGTGTTCATATGTACCACCGGAATTCCCTATGGTCATGCATGCACATAATAATGATGACATTGATCACAAGATTCATGATATGGAAGCTGATTTGGACTCGGACACGGATACAGGAAATGGTGGTGGAACTGCAGTTTTAGGATTGCATACACCTAGCAATGATGGTGTTGAGCACGGAGGCGATGACTTGACAGCAGATGCAGATTCAGATTTTGACATACCATTTGGAGTCTCTACAGCTGTTAGTGGACATGTAGTCACTACGGGTTTGGCTACCGGTGTTGTCCGTTCAGTAGAGTCGGATGTGTATGTTGCTTATGATGGTGTTGTCACAGATTCCAGAGCAACTTTTCCTGATGATTCTGTTACTTATTCTCAGCTTGTGCATGGAATTGTTTTTGAGCGTCAGGTTAGTCATGGTGATATTGGGATTGACAGGTATACTGCAGGTGATGATACATTTGCTGATTCAGAGCATGATGGTACAGGTGGTGTTGGATTTGGTCTTCAAACCAAATCTATGGTGGATAATGCACAGATTAATCTACCTATGGATGATTCACAGTGTGTTTTTACAGGGGGAGTTCATCCTGAGGATCATGGTTATTGTGACGGTATTGAGCAGCATGGTTCCCTTACATCGGCCGACACTTATGAGCGCAGTCCTGGCGTTGGCATTGGGTTAGTGGATCGTCTCATTGTACCATGGGATCCTGGTGTGTTGACACCTGGTGGTGACCTTGCACCAGAGGGAGATGTTTCTCCTTCTAGTGATATTGCTGCCCCAGATTCACAACGTGGGTTAGGCACAGAGGGCAGTATTAGAGATGAGCACCCGGTCAGTACAGTTGAGATTGACTTGTTTTCAAAGCAGTGTCGGGTAGTTGTTGCGCTGGTTGACCGCCAGATTGAGGATTCATGCACATGTTCTTGTTCTAGCCCATTAGTGCATGACGATGCTTTTCATGACACAGTTGACGGAGACCCCAGTTCAGAGCTAGAGTCAGTTATTGTTGAGGGTGAGTCTCTACATGTTGAGAGCGGTCATAGTTTTCTTGATGGGCATGCTGATTTAGGTGATAAGTCAGCAGAGTATGCAGTTGAGGACTCTGAGGTTGAGCCGGATTCAGTTTTCACTTCAGTTCATGAGACTGGAGAGTGCAGTGTGAACAGAGGATCTGACTCTGTTCTTCTTACTGGAGGTGACAGTTTAGGGATACAGATGTGTGATATCGACTGTGAGCATAGTTATGATGCAGCGCATAGTTGGAGAGATCATCTGCAGGTCTCAGAGGAGATGATTGCTCAGGCTTTGTCACATCTTGATCGTGCTCATTCATTTGTGGAGGGCCTCCGTCATTCAGCTCAACTCAGGGAGAGAAAGGGAGAATTGATTGATGACCCATCTATTGCTAGCATGCAGACTCTTACGCATGCTTTGGAGAAAATCAAGTCTGATTATTTACAGTTATTATCAGATCGGGACGTGGCTGTCGAGTTCACTCGGAGGACTTTTCAGAGATTAGCAGAGAGAGAGCAGGAATTGGATGAGATGAGTTTGCAATTGTCTTTAGCTCACTACTCTCTTGATCAGGCGAGGGCTCAGTTACCTGTTGTAGCTACTACACAACATTCGGAGTGGGTGACAGAGAGCACTGTGATTCGACAGTTGGTGGAGGATATGCATGAGATTGGGTGTGATGAGGAGTTACATAGCATTGGCAGAGTTTCCCCTTCCACTCAGCAGGATCAGCATGAGCATGGTGTGGATGATGGTGTTTCCCCTTGGCAGGATGCCATTCCAGTTGTAGTTGATTCCATGACTCTTTCCTCATGTGACGATGATGATGGCGAGGTTGGTGAGATTTTGATGGATTGCATTGTGTGTTATGCTCACCAGTTCACTTTCAGCCCATATATTAATGAGTGGATTTCGTTTTTGTTGACACATGGTCATGGAACGAAATATTGTGACGGTGGGTTGTTTCCTTCTTTTGAGTATGAGGTGTTTCCTTCTCCAGAAGGAAAGATGGTTTTATACAGGGATGGTGGACTGTTTCAGCGGGACAACGCTTTTTCAGAGATTGAGTTTGGGATTAGCAGCTTTACACCTGCATGTATATTTTTCCAGCAGGATTCTTCAGACAGTTATGATGTTTATATGTTGGATTATGGTCTACTCCTTGGTGTGAGGTACGATAGTGATCAGTTACACATCTGGGATCCAGGGAGTTATCAGTGGTGTTTGTTCTGTCCCACTGAGTCGGCAGTTGTTGTGACTGCTAGGCTCTACTTTTGCCCATGGGATCCGGGAGGTATGTATCCACGGGGGACAGTGGTCGGTAGAGGTTGCGCTATGATGTTACTTCCGTTAGCTGGTTGGTGGCAGGAGTTAGTTCAGATTTTCAGATGGGACTCTGCTGCTAGGTTGCAGATCGGCAACCATTGGACTCCAGTCTTATCTCTTTTGGTTGATTGGAGAGAGATTCTAGTCAGGGCACGAATACCTTGGTTATCGAGAGATGATGGAGAGTTAATTATGGCTTTTCTTCAGCATACCGTCCTTGTTAGGCTCTTCTGTTCACGCAGAGATCTCATTTTAGACTGGGTTGATTCTTTTGACACATGGAGTTATGGTATCATCATGGTGTCTTTGGACTTTGATGGCAGATGTATCCCTAGGAGAAATTTTTTCAGGATGGATAATGCTGATTTCCATATTTACCAGTTGAGGGAGTCTGATCGGCATTCTTGTTGGACCATTGTGGTGAGATCAGCAGAGCGTTGTGATACCTTGATGAACAAATTGTTTTCTTGGATGCCCTTGATCAGTTTGGACAGTGTCATTGTAGGGATGGATCATGTCGAGTTGGTTATCCTTGAGCCCCCTCATGATTTTGAGCACATTCTAGACAGGCACACTGGGTCCGATCTTGCGGATGAGCTTAATTTTGATATACAGGAGTGGGATGTGCAGTTTGAGCAGATGGAACTTACTGTTGTGATCAGAGTGGTGCAGCGTCAGCGTGGTAGATCTGACATGACAGTAATCTGGGACCCAGGGATCACATGGTATTCATTCTTGAGAATGATGTGTGATGAGTTTGGATTGCTTGAGGACAAGCAATCTCGAGGAGGGAGGACTGTAATGTCCCCATTTTGGCTTGTCGGCAGTGTGGATGCACTCAGGTGTTGTTTGGACATTGCAGGGATGTTGATTGTTTTTAGATGCCAGTTTTGGAAAGTCATTATGTACTTTGATGATGGACTTACTATTTTTAGTAAGTCAGTGGCTAGGGTTTTTGACCGTGCAGACAGTGGATTGGTGTTCTATGCAGAATTGGGTATCCAGATGTATCTTCAGTTGTCAGTTTTGAGTCCGTTTGGACACTGGAGCAGGAGACTTACTATTTTTAGTAAGTCGGTTAGGGTTGGCATTTTGGGAAACGGGAAAGGTACGTTTGTCATCTACGGCGAAAAGGGTATCCGTTTCTACCATTTGATTGGTGATTGGATGTTGGGAGCCTGATTATTTTTAATGCCCGAAGTTAATTAATATTATATTTAAATGTAATATTTAAATATATTAAAGTTGGGCTTATATTTTTGATTAAAAGGGGCCTTGTGAGTACTCGTTTTAAAGGGGAAGAAATAAAGATTTGATTGGAAAGATTATTTTATCATTTTTAATTACTTTTGTCACCTTGGGAAGTGGGACGCTCATTTTGGCTCTTAAGTTATGAAATTAATGTATTTCTTTTATCCCACATTCATCAAACATGAGGATCGCCCAACTTGAAGAAAGAATAAAAGGGCGTTGAGGAGGCATAAGGAGACATCTTTTGGCTATTGAATTCTCTTTGTCTTGAGGAGAGCTTGCAGGTTTGCGGGAGCTTCCAATTTCCAGCTTTGCTTGTGACGAAAACCACAACAGAGGACGCCATTGCCGGGAGTGAAAGACCTCCTCACTTTGGCAGTTGCATTCTCAATCTATGGGAATGACTTGAGCAGATTGGGATACAGATTTTCAGTGTTTTTGTGACTTGGTGATGAGTTGAAGACCATTTTCGGAAGACATTACTTGCAGCTCCTTTCCACCACAGTGCCGCACCATTTGGGGGTGCAAAGACCTCGATTCTTCAGTGAATACTTGCTTGCTTTGGAGAGCATTACCTTGGGAGGTTTCCTATAGCCCTACTGTACCATTACCAAGAGATTTGAGTGAACATTGAAGCAGATTTTGGTTAATATGATGTTGGTCGTACAGTACCAAGCTGAACGTATGCTTTGAACCTTCTTGAAAAGATGATTAGAGAATTAACTCTCATTGATGAAAGGGTTGAAAATTCAGAGGTTATTGAAGAAGGATGCAAATCAAGGATTGCAGATGATGGTGTAAAAAATACTTTATCACATGAAATGTGTTCATATGTACCACCGAAATTTCCTATGGTCATGCATGCACATAATAATGATGACATTGATCAAAAGATTCATGATATGGAAGTTGATTTGGACTCGGACACGGATACAGGAAATGGTGGTGGAACTGCAGTTTTAGGATTGCATACACCTAGCAATGATGGTGTTGAGCACGGAGGTGATGACTTGACAGCAGATGCAGATTCAGATTTTGACATACCATTTGGAGTCTCTACAGCTGTTAGTGGACATGTAGTCACTACGGGTTTGGCTACCGGTGTTGTCCGTTCAGTAGAGTCGGATGTGTATGTTGCTTATGATGGTGTTGTCACAGATTCCAGAGCAACTTTTCCTGATGATTCTGTTACTTATTCTCAGCTTGTGCATGGAATTATTTTTGAGCGTCAGGTTAGTCATGGTGATATTGGGATTGATAGGTATACTACAGGTGATGATACATTTGTTGATTCAGAGCATGATGGTACAGGTGGTGTTGGATTTGGTCTTCAAACCAAATCTATGGTGGATAATGCACAGATTAATCTACCTATGGATGATTCACAGTGTGTTTTTACAGGGGGAGTTCATCCTGAGGATCATGGTTATTGTGACGGTATTGAGCAGCATGGTTCCCTTACATCGGCCGACACTTATGAGCGTAGTCCTGGCGTTGGCATTGGGTTAGTGGATCGTCTCATTGTACCATGGGATCCTGGTGTGTTGACACCTGGTGGTGACCTTGCACCAGAGGGAGATGTTTCTCCTTCTAGTGATATTGCTGCCCCAGATTCACAGCGTGGGTTAGGCACAGAGGGCAGTATTAGAGATGAGCACCCGGTCAGTACAGTTGAGATTGACTTGTTTTCAAAGCAGTGTCGGGTAGTTGTTGCGTTGGTTGACTGCCAGATTGAGGATTCATGCACATGTTCTTGTTCTAGCCCATTAGTGCATGACGATGCTTTTCATGACACAGTTGACGGAGACCCCAGTTCAAAGCTAGAGTCGGTTATTGTTGAGGGTGAGTCTCTACATGTTGAGAGCGGTCATAGTTTTCTTGATGGGCATGCTGATTTAGGTGATAAGTCAGCAAAGTATGCAGTTGAGGACTCTGAGGTTGAGCCGGATTCAGTTTTCACTTCAGTTCATGAGACTGGAGAGTGCAGTGTGAACAGAGGATCTGACTCTATTCTTCTTACTGGAGGTGACAGTTTAGGGATACGGATGTGTGATATCGATTGTGAGCATAGTTATGATGCAGCGCATAGTTGGAGAGATCATCTGTAGGTCTCAGAGGAGATGATTGCTCAGGCTTTGTCACATCTTGATCGTGCTCATTCATTTGTGGAGGGCCTCCGTCATTCAGCTCAACTCAGGGAGAGAAAGGGAGAATTGATTGATGACCCATCTATTGCTAGCATGCAGACTCTTACGCATGCTTTGGAGAAAATCAAGTCTGATTATTTATAGTTATTATCAGATCGGGACGTGGCTGTCGAGTTCACTCGGAGGACTTTTCAAAGATTAGCAGAGAGAGAGCAGGAATTGGATGAGATGAGTTTGCAATTGTCTTTAGCTCACTACTCTCTTGATCAGGCGAGGGCTCAGTTACCTGTTGTAGCTACTACACAACATTCAGAGTGGGTGACAGAGAGCATTGTGATTCGATAGTTGGTGGAGGATATGCATGAGATTGGGTGTGATGAGGAGTTACATAGCATTGGTAGAGTTTCCCCTTCCACTCAGCAGGATCAACATGAGCATGGTGTGGATGATGGTGTTTCCCCTTGGCAGGATGCCATTCCAGTTGTAGTTGATTCCATGACTCTTTCCTCATGTGACGATGATGATGGCGAGGTTGGTGAGATTTTGATGGATTGCATTGTGTGTTATGCTCACCAGTTCACTTTCAGCCCATATATTAATGAGTGGATTTCGTTTTTGTTGACACATGGTCATGGAACGAAATATTGTGACGGTGGGTTGTTTCCTTCTTTTGAGTATGAGGTGTTTCCTTCTCCAGAAGGAAAGATGGTTTTATATAGGGATGGTGGACTATTTCAGCGGGACAACACTTTTTCAGAGATTGAGTTTGGGATTAGCAACTTTACACCTGCATGTATATTTTTCCAGCAGGATTCTTCATAAAGTTATGATGTTTATATGTTGGATTATGGTCTACTCCTTGGTGTGAGGTACGATAGTGATCAGTTACACATCTGGGATCCAGGGAGTTATCAGTGGTGTTTGTTCTGTCCCACTGAGTCGGCAGTTGTTGTGACTGCTAGGCTCTACTTTTGCCCATGGGATCCGGGAGGTATGTATCCACGGGGGACAATGGTCGGTAGAGGTTGCGCTATGATGTTACTTCCGTTAGCTGGTTGGTGGCAGGAGTTAGTTCAGATTTTCAGATGGGACTCTGCTGCTAGGTTGCAGATCGGCAACCATCGGACTCCAGTCTTATCTCTTTGGGTTGATTGGAGAGAGATTCTAGTCAGGGCACGAATACCTTGGTTATCGAGAGATGATGGAGAGTTAATTATGGCTTTTCTTCAGCATACCGTCCTTGTTAGGCTCTTCTGTTCATGCAGAGATCTCATTTTAGACTGGGTTGATTCTTTTGACACATGGAGTTATGGTATCATCATGGTGTCTTTGGACTTTGATGGCAGATGTATCCCTAGGAGAAATTTTTTCGGGATGGATAATGCTGATTTCCATATTTACCAGTTGAGGGAGTCTAATCGGCATTCTTGTTGGACCATTGTGGTGAGATCAGCAGAGCGTTGTGATACCTTGATGAACAGATTGTTTTCTTGGATGCCCTTGATCAGTTTGGACAGTGTCATTGTAGGGATGGATCATGTCGAGTTGGTTATCCTTGAGCCCCCTCATGATTTTGAGCACATTCTAGACAGGCACATTGGGTCCGATCTTGCGTATGAGCTTAATTTTGATATACAGGAGTGGGATGTGCAGTTTGAGCAGATGGAATTTACTGTTGTGATCAGAGTGGTGCAGCGTCAGCATGGTAGATCTGACATGACAGTAATCTGGGACCCAGGGATCACATGGTATTCATTCTTGAGAATGATGTGTGATGAGTTTGGATTGCTTGAGGACAAGCAATCTCGAGGAGGGAGGACTGTAATGTCCCCATTTTGGCTTGTCGGCAGTGTGGATGCACTCAGGTGTTGTTTGGACATTGCAGGGATGTTGATTGCTTTTAGATGCCAGTTTTCGGAAGTCATTATGTGCTTTGATGATGGACTTACTATTTTTAGTAAGTCAGTGGCTAGGGTTTTTGACCATGCAGACAGTGGATTGGTGTTCTATGCAGAATTGGGTATCCAGATGTATCTTCAGTTGTCAGTTTTGAGTCCGTTTGGACACTGGAGCAGGAGACTTACTATTTTTAGTAAGTCAGTTAGGGTTGGCATTTTGGGAAACGGGAAAGGTACGTTTGTCATCTACGGCGAAAAGGGTATCCGTTTCTACCATTTGATTGGTGATTGGATGTTGGGAGCCTGATTATTTTTAATGCCCGAAGTTAATTAATATTATATTTAAATGTAATATTTAAATATATTAAAGTTGGGCTTATATTTTTGATTAAAAGGGGCCTTGTGAGTACTCGTTTTAAAGGGGAAGAAATAAAGATTTGATTGGAAAGATTATTTTATCAATTTTAATTACTTTTGTCACCTTGGGAAGTGGGACGCTCATTTTGGCTCTTAAGTTATGAAATTAATGTATTTCTTTTATCCCACATTCATCAAACATGAGGATCGCCCAACTTGAAGAAAGAATAAAAGGGCATTGAGGAGGCATAAGGAGACATCTTTTGGCTATTGAATTCTCTTTGTCTTGAGGAGAGCTTGCAGGTTTGCAGGAGCTTCCAATTTCCAGCTTTGCTTGTGACGAAAACCACAGCAGAGGACGCCATTGCCGGGAGTGAAAGACCTCCTCACTTTGGCAGTTGCATTCTCAATCTATGGGAATGACTTGAGCAGATTGGGATACAGATTTTTAGTGTTTTTGTGACTTGGTGATGAGTTGAAGACCATTTTCAGAAGACATTACTTGCAGCTCCTTTCCACCACAGTGCCGCACCATTTGGGGGTGCAAAGACCTCGATTCTTCAGTGAATACTTGCTTGCTTTGGAGAGCATTACCTTGGGAGGTTTCCTATAGCCCTACTGTACCATTACCAAGAGATTTGAGTGAACATTGAAGCAGATTTTGGTTAATATGATGTTGGTCGTACAGTACCAAGCTGAACGTATGCTTTGAGGAAGGATGTGAGGTTTAGAACTTTGTATTTCAAAAGTTATGAGCAAAAACTTGGATTTTCTGTAGCTGATATGTGTTTCCAGCTTTATATCAGTCACCAATAAATTCGGGTATTTTCATTCCCAGCTCTATTCCTTCATTGGGTTTGTAGTTAATGTTGGTATCTTGCTTGTATCCGAAATTCATAGCGTTTGGAATAGTGGTTTGTAAGTTATGGATCATTTACAGTCTGCTGCACTATCTTTTCTGAGTATGCATGACAAGTGTTTGTCAAAATGACTTATTGAAAATCTTAAGTGAATGAGATCCTTTGAAGGTAGGGGTTTGTATATTGAATGATTATATGTATTTCACACCAACAAAACTCAGAATATTCCAAATCAACAAATATTAAAGTGCAAACACAAACAATTACATAAGGGGAGCAGTTTTACAGTTGTCTCAGTTGGGGTGGGACACTACATAAATTGCTTTTAGAATATCATCAAATATCAATCAATGATCACACAGGATTTTAAGTGTTGGTTATTATTGGAGGACTAATTTCTCCAACAATTTTCAAAGGATGGAACAATGTAATATGTTGGAAAGAAAATAAAGGTCCCATGTTGTTGCAACTAATCATTATAACACAACCTTTTGAATAATGTGGCTAGACTTCATTGATAAGGTCGACCCTACATCCAATGTTGATCACAACTAAATACCATAGCCACACTATTTCACTATGTAGTAGGTAGTTCCAATCAAGAAAGTGGATCAAGCTAAAAAATCTAACTTCTAAAAGGTTCATGGTATATTCCATGATCAACACTAATGATGCCAAGTCATTCATAGGTTTGAAGATCATCTAGTTTGCACATGAGTATGGGATTTGTTATATATAATGTTAACAAGTTTTTACCTATACACATGATTTGGTTAATTTGTTGTTATGTCAGATGACCATAGTTGACTCAATCTTGTATATATGTATTATTTTCATGATAACACGATTGTTCAACACCATGTTGGTCCTAATAAGTGGTATTAGAGTAGGTTATGAGTCAAATTGAAACAGATTAGATTTTGGAGGAAACCAAAGCAATGAAGTTTTTCTATTTTCCATTTCTTTTTTATTTTCCAAATATCAAGTCAATATGTAGTCTTCTTTATTGCTCCTTGCTCATCTCGAGGAGTCATTTGATTGATTGTGTGTGCATGCTACCCTGATGAATCCAAAAGTTGCATATGCAAGTATGTTGGTATTGTTTATCAATTTATTGATGAGCATGGTATATAAAAGTAGATTCCTACAAGAGCAATAGGCAAAAATACTTGAGGTCTTGCGATGTCTTGTCTTCTTGTTCATGATCCTAAGTGTTGATTAGAATACTACGTAGAAGATTGTAGGTGTTTGTATTGTGTTTGACTTGAAGAGTACATTTGTTATTTATTTTGGTTTTGTTGTTTATTTTATAGGTAATTTTTGAGAATTCCTCCAATATTTACGAATTGTAGGTTAAAGAATGGCAAGAAATCTTGAAAACTATGTTATTCATGAAATCATTGCTTTAGAATCATTTGTTAGACGTTTGTTGTGTTCAAGATGTTGAATACCATAGATGTCTTGTGAGTAGACATGTTTTGTTGTGCACAAGATTGTCATCATTAAGGAATGCAAAAGAGAGGAACATTATTGTCTTGAAGATATTATGTCATCATGTAATTGTGTCATCTAGCCATATATGGGTCATCTAGAAGAGATGTGCAAGAGATAGGGACGTCTGATGGATCTTGTTGTCTAACAAACAAACTGTCTAGAAACCATTCACAAAGAATTTGATTGGATCATTTGTTGACCAAGTCCTCCTAAGTAGACCATCATACAGTTCAAACAAGGGTCATCTAAACCTAGTTGTTCGTATTTGAAGAGAAACATGCCATGCATGTTGATTGTCTACAAGAGGCATTTTTTGTGAAGAACGTTTATTACTGGTGAAGTTAATTATTGATGGAGGTTGGCTAGTGTTGGCCATTGAGTAGATTGACTATATCATGCACTAAAGATATAGTCATGGAGGTGCTTACACCAAATATTACTCCCCGAATCTATTTTTGGAGATGTGACTCGTCAAATTATATGCAAACATAAGTTGCACAAGGAAAACATATCATATTTATTGAATGAATAGTGATGTGGGCATGTCATTTCTAGTCAACATTTGATTTAACCCTACACAATTGATAAAACCAAAATTTTAAATTTAGGACCATTTTACAGATTTTGGAATTTATTTTTTACACAATTATGGAGACTTGAACCTCAATAAAATTTATTGTTTCTACCTAATATCATGTTATGAAAGATAGGATTATATATAGTCATCAAAAATATTTTTTTGATCTCAATGCACTTATCGAAGAGACAATGTTAAATGTTGCAGTGATCTTTGATGATGGTTAATTGATTGAAGGGAGTACAACAATACATGTTTCTTGAAGTATGCAATACTTCAAGATGTTTTTGATGGTTGTGTTGTACAAGGAGACTTTGCCTTGTTATTTTGATGATTATATTTATGGTCACCCTGGTTTGTGATCATGAGTGAAATAAAAGGCTCGATGGTGAATAAAGGGACATGTCACTCTTCACTTATTGGCTAATCCAACATTGTTGTCAACTATATGACTTGATTATGTACTTGTGTGTATACTCCATGATTATTTGCTATAGTGAGGCAAACCCCGCTTTGAAATGCAATGTAGTGAATTGTCATAGTACAATCTAATTGTCTTGATTTCCTACCCATATTAAGCAATAGTGTAATAAGGGGGAATTCTAGGATTATTATATCACCAACAAAGGTGATATGTGGTGTTAGCGGGTTTTACCTGTACACATGATTTGGTTAATTAGTCATTGTGTCACCTGACCATAACTAACTTAATCTTGTATCTTTATATGTATCATTTTCATGATAATACAATTGTCAAGTAGCCTTCTAGTCCTAACAAGATTGTCATCAAGACTGTCAAAGTACTACAAAATGGAATGGTTTGGCTAAGTCGACAAACAAGAAAATGGTGCATATACTAAAGAGGACAATTGTTGAGTCAAAGAGAAGTTGGCATACTAAGTTAAAGAACGCTCTCCAAGCTAATCAAATCACACCAAAGGCTTTGATTAAAAACTCTCCAAACAAACTAATCTATGGAAAAGAAGCAGTACTACTAATTAGCCTTAAACTCTTATCATCGTAACTTGTCAAATGTTTCAAACTTGAAAAATGTAGTGATTTATCAATACAAGCAATGACTTAATGAACTCTTGTACTTGGAAAAAGAACAAGCAAGAACGTTTAAGAGGTTCAACAATCAACGAGTAGTGGTTTAGCAAGAAGGCCACATGCATGTAATTTAAAAAAGTTGACTTAGTTCTATAGTGGGACAAGGTTCAAGCAAAACCAAGGAAGCAACATGTTAATTATACTCCCATAGTTGTGCTTGTAAATACATGTGATCCTTTAAGGCCTATTAGGAGGCTTGTAACTAATCAAAAATTAGAAAACTATAACATTGTTAGAGATGAAAATACCACTTGAAAACTACTTTTGTGTCGGTCTATAGACCCAGGCACATTAAATTTCATCACAACCTCATCCAACTAGTAGGAGCTCACATTGTTGAATCCATTGAATTGAATTAATTGTTGAACTAAACAAGAAGTTGTGACCCTATTTGCATGACCCTTCATCAAGGCCAAGTTTTCCCAATATAGGAATACCTAAGGGCATTAGAAAGCCCTCATTAAGTGAAGGTGATAATGTAATGAACTTTCCTAGATCAAACCTAAGTTTATATTAGGAGGATTGTTAATGTTAAATCAATTTTGATAACACCTCTAGAGGTAAATTTGTAGTCATAAGTCTTTATTATTTGATTTTAACTTTAGTTTTCAGCCTACATTTTCATGCTCATTTCATTAGAGTGTTCCTACTAATATACTATCTAAAAAGGTAGTCACAACGTTGGATTGTGTGAGTGATGTATTATTCTAGAATCATGTTGTAGGATTTTGAAAATTAGGTTACATCTGTACCATTTGGAAAATTTCTTGTCTACACTTGATTTTGGCTTACTACATTCATTTACTTCCTCAATTTTGTGCTAGTCACAACGTTATTGTTGTATTTTTGGTAATTGATGATAGTTGTTGATCACATCTGTATTATGCTTTCTCTCGCCATTGAGTAGTTGGTTTCTTAAAGCTTATGCACTCTCTATCTCAAAAGGGACATTTGGTTGTTTCAACACCAAACCCCCACACCAGGGTCCTAAGTGAATGCCAACTGGAGGGTGCAATATGAATCAGGTGGTCCCCCTCTCTCTGCTTCTCCCAGTTCCCCGACACAACTTACTGATTGAAGGAGTGGAAGGTCGGATAAACAAGCAAGAAGCCACCTCAAAGAAATAAAAAGAATTGGTTGGGCTACCAACTTAGTGTCTTTTTTGGTAAATAAAAACATGGTTGAATTTAAGATAGCTATTAGAATATGATTTGGTTTTTCATTGGTGATATTCTAGATTATATTGCTTATATGTAGAGATCTATGCTTATTAGTTGTGTTTAATTCCAACATGCACTTTTCCTATATATTTCCCAATATGAAGCAAAGTGTTGTGGTCTTGTGTGGGAAAAAACACTATATGGTATTATATCCATTTAGTTTTAAGGCAAGATGTAGGATCCTAGTCCGTTAATCAATATACATACAGTCACTAAGTTGTTGGGCATGCATATTTCAAACATTGAGACTATTTTTGTTAGTGTATTCCTTGACTTGTGTGTTATTATTCAAAACTATGGCCATGTAAATTGTCCTATGTTGAGTTTATTTGTCTAATAAAGTAAATTTGTGATCAGCGCCAAATAGAATTTTGTGAATAATAATGACATGCAGATGAGTGAGCTACAAAAGTGCAATAGATGAGAAGGAAGACTGCTTTCGCAATATCTGTAATGCAAACACCATCATGCATGAATCTGCTATATAACAGAAGGATTATTTTCAAGTATCTTTCCTTCTTCAATGCCAATTGAAGTGTTGCACAAATTTCAAGAGTTTTGTCCTACAAGAATACTACCAAGGGAAGAGGTTCACAATTTCATGGCACATCGTACCTGTCTAACACAAAAGGAGTTTATTCAATTGTTGAGGATGCCTAATTGGAACTAAGACATGCATGAAGATCTTGTGCAACAAAGAAAACATGTGCTACTTTTAAAAACGAGTAGTTGTTGCAAGAAGAGCAAGTAGAAATTTAATTCAATAAGCAAAGCTCATTGCACCATTGACAAATTTGTAAAAAAGGGGCATTAAATCTTGGTAGAGAATGTGAGAGAGAATCATCGAGCAAAAGCCTCATTAACAAAAATGTGGATCTATAAAGAATAAGCACATGATAGCTTAACAATTCTAGCATGGTCCAAATTGGCAAAAAAAAGAAGAGAGGAAAGTGATCAATTACAATCTACATAATGCAACTTGAGGGAGGACATATGGTTGAGACTTTACATGTGGCAAAAAACAATTCTAACAACCTAGCAACAAGCACAATAGCAATTAAAATTCCTAAGTCGAGTCCATAGAGAGACACGTGAGGAGAATGCCCAGACCAAATCCGGTTCCTCCACTTCCTCAACTAGAGATTTGTTCTTGATTGAGGGCATGATTTGTTTGATAGGGGTTGTTCCAAACTTCAATTGATACCCTTTGTAACACTCCCACTCAAGTGCCACTATTGCATCGCAATCTCAACAACACAGTATTTTCAACCATTGACTCTACACATCTAACTCACAACTAAGATCCTACCATCCTCAGCCCTATCCGAAGTGGAAAACTTGTAATGCACTAGAATTCACCACTCAATTGAAGCCATACAACCCCTTTGAAAAGCCTCTTCCACTACCTCCACATGAATCACCAAAGGTTTCAATTCTTCCTTGAGGCTCTAACAACTTATGCCAAACAGTTAGCCACTCCTCATGCCATACTATTGGCAAGTGGTATCAACCTTGCTTCTCAACCACAAAGTCACAAGTTCGAATCTTGCCAAGTCGTCGTTTGGAACATGGTGTCAACATAATTGTCTTTTTGAATGTGATGTGAACATTTCTAATTAGTATACATTCCAATGCATTGGAATAAATATGAGCATGCTCATATCTCATTCATTGTTCGTGGTGCAATGATGCAAACCCTTTTTCACAATCTCAAAGTTTTGAGTTCCGACCTTGTTTGCCAACATACGAAAGAATGTGAAATGTTTGTTTTGGTGTGATAAAGGTCTGTGCACCAGCTATGGTTTATAAGTTAGTGTCCCATGTCTTCCATGTATTGCCTTTTGACACATTGGTGAAGCTCATAGGTTAGGGATAAGAGATCATGAGCTTGAGTCTTGAAGGTGTTCAACATCTTGCTCTTTTTAGAGTGTGATCAATACCTATTCCAATATTTATAGGTATGTTTCTTCCTTTCTATCCATGACACAATGATAGAAGCCCTTGCTTCCAACCAAAGGTCACATGTTCAAAGCATAATAAACCTTACTTTTGCAAAGGTTGCAAAATGGGTACATATAATTTTAAAAAAGGGTGGATTATTTCTATTTTTGAAAGAGTGCATTTTTTTCTTTTCTTTTTTGCATATGCATTTTTTAATAGAAGGTGATTTTAGGAGGAAAGAATAGGGAACAAGAAGAAGAGAGATTATGCATTTTTTAATAGAAGGTGATTTTAGGAGGAAAGAATAGGGAACAAGAAGAAGAGAGATTATGATTTTTAAAGGGATTTGAAGAGGGGATCAAGAAGTTGGACAATTTGAAGCGATGTAGTTATTTAAGCATATGTGTTTGACCAATACATTGATGTATGGATTTTTGTTTGCACCTTAGATCTTGTATGAGACAACATCACTGACATTTGAACACTAAACATCTCAAGGATACTTGGAGCATTTTTTCTTCGAAGCTCACTATCATGGCTATTAACTGAAGCGAAAACTTGACATAGTATATGGAGACATAAAAGGTAATTTAGATAGTGTTGTCATTGAAACACAAGTAACAATCAAAGTGGTTCGTCTAATTTTTTTATTTGAAGGTCAACGTAATTAATTTTCATCTTTAAAAAACTTGGTTTCTTGTATAGCTAACAAACTTTAAAATTATGTAACTTTGTCATCTATATCCAAATCTATTATGTAAATAATCATTTTAGGGTACTAGGGATATTTTAATCATTTTGATGATGGCATTTGGCATACAAAGTCTCTATCATTTGTTTTTAGAAAAGTAGTCGGTGATAATTTTTAGTGAAAGTTATCTTCAACTAGCTCATCATGGGAAAAGGATCCAAAATGTCAAACACAACTCATCTAGAAGCAATTCTTCTTGATTCATTAGAAGAGATTGATAGACTGCAAGAAGAGAACAAGTGGTTAGGATTTAAAATCAGACTACTTAGAGAAGAATAAAGCTTAGCAATATGAGTTTATAAAATCAATACTAGTAGATATTCTTGAGAAGAAAATAGAAGTGGTGTCACATACATTATGTGACACCATAGATTTGCTTCAATAGTCTATAATTTCATGTGGTACAAGTTGTATAAGTGGTGATACTAATGATACTTGTGATGTTGTTCCATATGCACATAAAACTCTTTGTGATGATGATGCAACAATTGATTATGATCATGATGTTGCAAGATTTCTTCACAATGATAGATGTGATGATGAATTTGGGTGCTTTGAAAGGCATACCAAAGGTATTGGTTCAAAGCTATTGTAGAGAATGGGATATGAAGGAAAAGGATTAGGCAAATATGGGCAAGGTATTATAGAGCCCATAAAAGCAATCACAAGGACAAAGCATACAAGCCTTAGATATGTTAGTGATGCGAGTAGCGTGCAAACTACTTTTGTCAAAGGTTAAGCTACTCACATAGCATAGACATCCACAAATGATAAAAGTATAGATCAGCTAGTTCTAGAACAAGCACTTGGTTGTAGCCATTGCAACATGATAGGTCATACACAAGAAAGATGTTAGGATCTTCATCCTTTGGATTTTGTGATTTAAGAAACCATTCTAAGCAAGCATGTTAAAAAAATCAAAGCTTATAGAATTGTATTCGAGTCAACTTTGGTTGAATAAGTACACTTGAATGGCGCCAAGTTACATACATGTGGGGAAAAACATTTTGTGCATAAATTTTCAGTAAAGGGAAATGCAAGGCAAAAACATTGTTAGCATACATTTGTCGTTGAGGGTGAACCATGAAAAATTGTATTGTAGAGATGCTTGTGAGTATGGTTAAGCATTACATCACTTTAAAACCCTAATTTTGTAAGAGCTGGTTGAGGGTAAACCCATTCAAAAACCTATGTTGTTTCTGGTTAAGGATAAGCCAGATGGTCAAAAACCTCATATATGTAAGGTTAAGGGTAAACCAAGGAAAATCTTACGAGTGATTTGGGTGACTATTTGAGGGTACAACAATAAAACCTTTGTAACTAGTTGAGGGTTAACCACAGAAAATGTAGTTCTTTTAAAGTGGTTAAGGATCAACCAAAGACAATAAAACCCCATATATGCAGCTCCGTACACTCAGCCAAGAGGTGGCAAGGAGACGAGCAACTTTGTACACTCAATCAAAGAAGTGTAAAGGAGAAGCAAAACAAGGTGCATGGTGCACAATTAGAATGTACCTCAAGAGAACCCTATATTTAGGGTCATTACTTAGTATATTCAGCCGTTGCAGAGGCTGGTTACCCATGCAATCCGATGAGATGGAATGATGATCATAGGGATACTTGAAGATGCATTGCTGTCTTAAGACCTGAAAAGGCAATGTTTGTAAGACCCATTAGGGCAGGTATATTTGGCTATAAGTCCAATGGTGGCATGCATTTGCTGTTGTAAGACTTATAGGCGCAGACATTTGGCAGTAAGGACTCTTAAAGGCATGCTTGCTTGTGTAGATTCAAATTTAATAACTAGACCTTAGGTTGTATCTTGTTTAGTCATTAAGGAGGGGTATTAGAATATGATTTGGTTTGTTATCAGTGTTATTCCGAATTATATCGCTGATTCGCTGATATGTAGGGATCTATGTTTATTAGCTCTAATTTCAATGTGCTTTTCCTATATATATATATTTTAATATTAAGGAGAATATTGTGGCCTTTGTGGCCAAAAGTAAAAAAAATAAAAATTCTATAATATCACCATCCGAATTGACTTCTTACATAAGATAAATCAACATGTTGCAGGGTATATAAGATCCAAAATAAGAACTTGAGTCCCTCAAGATAATACTAGCATAGCATATGAATATATACAAGTTCCCTAACTGGAAAGCCAAACTTCTAGTCAGGTAATACCTTCTATTAGGAGCAAGGCACAAAACTGTTGTATGAAAAGTAGTTTACTCACATCTATCATCAATGTGCATTTCGGGTGAAATGTGGAAGGCTGGGTATTCTTTGATGTATATAAGAACTATCAATGTGTTTTTATGTTTATGAAATTTAGAGGAATACAATGCACAGAGAATGTCAAAATATAAAATATATGAATTTTTGCTGCTTTATTTTGTGTAGCTGATCCTACAATACACTTACAAATTAACCATCAACAACTTCAACTAAAGTTGGTTCATAATCACTTGGGGCTTCAAATCCTAAAAGGTTCATTAAAGTGGCTGCAACATTTGCGAGTCCAGGCTGAGGCAAATCTTTCCGAAAATTAACTCCTTGCATTAGTCCTGGTCCTCCAATGGCAATAGGCACCTGTAAGAATAATGGACATAGTTAATCCTGTCTTTTATTTTGTAATTATGTTCCATCTTTGTAAAGCAAGAATAAAATATTTGATGATAGAAAATCAGAAAAGGAATTCTAACTATCCATGTTAGCCAGCCAGTGTTTTCCAGTAATATATATAGGAAGCGGCAATATATATATATATATATATATATATATATATATATATATTAATGTTCATGAATGATGGAAGCAGGTCAAATGAAGTGTAGAAGTTATACAAAAGGTGCTCTAACAATGAACACTAAAAATTTAAACTAACAGAGTGGGCCTAGGAAGTAAGAACCCAAGAAGAGAGATAAAGACAGTGTGTAGAGATCCTGTCAAGATACACATTCGGTTTGTATGTACGATAAAAGAGCAATAAACCTTACAATTAGAAGCACTCACAAAAAAATCATCAAAATCAGAGTACACAAAGGAAATTTTCAGGGTTCGCAAACATTCTATTAAGCTAATGGAGGGGGTTTAGCTCCATTTTTTTAGGCATTTATGTGGGAATAATTTCGGTTGCTTAAAGGTTCACCACTTCTATATTGCTTCTATAAAGCTTGGTGTATTTAAAAATTGTAAGCAATTTTTAAAACACAAAAAATATGCAAGAGAAATGTCTGTGTCTGACAAACTTTATACTTCAGAAATAGCTCTCGCTCCGGAAAGAGATCTGGAGGTGAGCTTTATGGCCTGATTGCCTGAAAGTTCAGGGAAAAGCTTAAACATTCCACAGAGTACTCGTAAAATATCTAATAGGCAGTTTAAGTTGGTTTACAATACTCACTATGAGAAGGTACCCTGCTATGTAGAGGGGTGGAGGTTTTGTCAAAGCTTTAAATTTTTTAAGTTTGTGCAGTTTGTTTTAATTTTAGGAGAATTTTCTGGATTGACTCTATTTGAGTTTTTTTGTTCAACATTTTGAACCATAAATTTTCAAGACCCATCAAACAAGAAGTCCTCCAAAAACGATAAAATCCAGATAAATAGTCTTCATGGCCGCAAACAAAACAGCATAGTACTGAAATAATGCAGAAAATTGTATTATAGAACAAACAAAATTGTCAAACTACCATAAATCTAAATAAAAGAAGAAAAGGTTTTAAAAAGAATAACAGCTTGAATTCTGCAAAAGTATTTTTTGCACATTTGCAGACAGATAATGAATCAGAAAACCTAAGTGTAACTAGTCCCCTTTATATAATTTAGTTCTTGAGAACAAGTACTAAACATTTGTGCCAAGAACCCTAACAAATTCTCAAGTCATTGTTAAATGTTGTTATTATTTATTCAACAATATACTATTGCCTTGTCTTCAATTTCTGAGAACTTGCATAACAACACTAGTTTCAAAACTCAAGTTGCAATCATTAGAGCAGTAGAATAATGAAGACTTACAGGTGAACAAGTATGAGATGTAAGGATTTGAACATTTCCATATTTATCGAGTATTGGCTGACCAGTTTTGGGGTTCCTCTTCACCATATCTTCAGCATTCCCATGATCTGCAGTGATAATGTAAATGCCGCCAACCTTTTCTACTGCATCAATTATCATCTGCATGGTAACGAAAATGATTATGTTAGAATTAAATATTTGAAATGTCTCTAGAACTAGTATAGTCTATAGCAGAAATTTTGCATGTCATCCCAAAGAATCTCGTTCTACATATACGACAATGGAGCTCATGGAAAACTGTATTAAGGGCCACCCTAGAACTCAAAAACACCATCCTTACAGAGTATGTTCTGACAGGATGCTTGTTAATCCTCCCAAATTGCCCTACTATTCATAGGTCCTGATGAAATCTACTAACATATGTGTAATCCAACTCAGCAGAGGGTGCCTACCAACCAACTAGCATCTAAGGCTTCTCAAAAGATGCTTCAACCAGAACTCATCAATGAATCCCTTGTAGATATTCAAAACAAACTACCAACATGGAGTACAAACTACAAAGTTTGTAAGGAAGCATCCAAAAAATTCCTTATAGCTATTCTAAAAAAAAAAAGAAAATCTGTTAATGCACATGGCAGTCCAGATAAATAAAAGGACAACTCGTAACCTAGCAATTTCTAAGAACTTAACAGTAAATGCCTCATATCTAGGAAGTTCTTTAAAAAGTATAAACAATGCTTCAGGAATTATCAACAAATGCCTCACAACAAATTTAGAGAACCTCTCATACTTGAAAAACTTCAGTTTCCATCTTGTTTTCTTCCAAGTTAAAAATATACTCTATTGAGACCATGGTTTAAAAATTTCCATATCATCCATTTGACCAGAAATATTGCGTACACCAATAAGTGCTTGATACAAAATAATTACTTATTGGATCTGAAGTGACTAACCATTCAATATGTAACTTGTACCTGTTGACAATTCTGTCACATTTTGTGGAGGGGTAAAATTTTGAAGTATGAGTCGATTTTATAATGTGTTTTCTTATTTTTCATGAATTTGTTCCCTTGCTTTTTCTGTATTTCATGGCATTACAGCACTTTTGGTATCCACCTTTTTGGCCCCTTGTATTCATTTCATGTATATAAGTAGCTTCGCCAGCAGAAAGCAGAGAGAAACTGGCAGCTTCGCTGAAAACAGTCAGGGACTGGCAGCTTCGCAAGAAGAAAAACAGGCAAATCTAGTTTGAGCTTAAAATCTGCCAAGGCATAGGGTACACTTCGCTCACAAGACTGCCGAAGTTGTTACTTCGGGCAGTGGAGCTGCGAAGTTTCAGTTTTGACTACTTCACTAAATGCCTTTGAGTTAGCTAGGCTACTTCGCTGGAAACTACGCCGAAGTGTCACTTCGGCCCCTTCCCCCAGCGAACCATCACCTAGAAGGCGCCAGTTCGGGCCTTAGTCTGGCAAAACTGTTACTTCGGCCATTCACCCAGCGAACCTCCCACTTCGGTCACTGCATTGCCGAAGCACCACTTGAAGAGTGGGAAAACTTCTAAGGCAAAGGGTGAGTTTCGGCCAGAGCTTCCCTGAATGGCCACTTTGAGACCCGATCGCCGCGAAGCATCCATCTTTCAACGAAGCAGCATAGCGGGGAGTTGGGTCACCCCGTTCTCTTCAGCGAGGCTGGCTACTTCGGCCAGTTTTTCTCGCGAAGTTGTTTTCGGAGCCAGTTTCCAGCGAACCATCCCAGATGAAAACATTTTGCCTCCCATCCTGGCCTTCACTTCGGCCCGAGCTCATTGCGAAGCTGCGCTTCGGATGCAAATTCAGCGAAGCTTCACCCAGGGTGCCTCTGACGACGGTGCTTCTCCCGAGGGGCACACATTCCAAGGCCGGGTATTTATCCAAGGCATTTTTGCGGCACATAAATGCAGTTTTTTGCCCCGAAAGGCCCTGTATCTAGTTATGGTAATAGGATGGGAAGTTTCAATTGTAGAAGGTGGCGAGCGCGATTTTTGGAGCCGCCTGAGCGTCCTTGTAGATCTAGTGCATTAATGGCTCAGAGGGAAGGGTCCTCTATAAAAACCCATGCATTGTAATGAAAACGGGGGGGAACATATTGCTAAAGAAGTTGTTGTAGCTAAACATTTTGCATCAATATAGAAGATCCTTGGCTCTGAATCTGTGCTTTCTTTTTATGCTGCCTCTGGCAAGTATTTCTGCTTTCATTTAGTTTTCTGGTTGCTGTAATTCTGATATCTGGATTTTAGCATTGGAAGATAAATGTGTCTGGAATTCTGTAGAGGATACATAGAGAAGCATATGCAGTTTCAGTTTCTGTTACATTTTCTTTATTGAATGTTGCTAGTTTAGATATAGATAAGTTATTGTGTTGCTTGTTCTTTCCCACTGCAATATCAAGCTATTTACATTTCTTTCTGTACTTTTAAATCTCTTTCCTGCACTCTTAGCTTAAAACCCCAGTAGTTTAGTATAGGAGCCGGCCTTCTCCGGAGATTGGCACGGAGGGCATCTCTTCCCTCCGGCCTTTCAAGGTTGGTCCAGGTCTAGGGCGCATAGACAAACAAAATCCTTTCCTGTGGCGGATTTGTGACCAACAGTTTCTGGCACGCCCGGTGGGACTGTTCAGTCTCACCTTGTGAGTGGTGTTGAGAGTTGATGCTCATCTCAGTACTATAAGACTCGAGCATCTGGCGACTCTGTTCAACGTGAAAATCTTAGGTCTTAGAGACCGGTACTGAAATATCCATACCTTCATGCATACGAGATGGAGAGTTAGGAATACCGGAGAAGAGACCGAGTTCTTTGAGCTCGACATTGACGCCTTCGGGGAGCGTCCTAGGCTAGTTAGGCCAAATCTTTCTCTGAACGAAGGATCATCGCAAGAGGCTGTCTTTGACGAACAAGGTCCAACTTCGGACAGCACAACGACTAGTCTCCCTCCTAATCCCCCGAACTCTCCAGACCACCAAGGCACCTCAGTTTTACCTAGCAACCAGTTAGGCGTTTCGGGAACTTCGGTTCAGCCGAACCAGCTGTTGCTTACCCCCAATCAGCCAAATCAGAACGCAAACATGGCTCAACAACAACAACAACAACAACAACAAGCAGCCGCTGCCGCAGCCCCCACCTAGGCTATTCCCAGCCTGGAATTCTGCTGGACCGTTAAATCTAGCGGGACAGGGGCAAATCCCACCTGCTGCTCTGAAGTCAATACCCACGTTCGATGGTACGGGGAAGACAACCTATGAACACATCCAGGACATCGCTTCTCTGGCTGCGCTTCACAGTATCACGGATGAGGAGGTTATGGTTCGGCTGTTGATTTTGTCCCTCCGAGGAAAACTTCTTTATTGGTATAGATCCCTGCCACCCGGCACTATCACTGGATGGGATCAGTTAGCAGGACAGTTGATGAGGGGATTTAATGAATCTGCTGATCCTTCCTCCCTACTGCATCAGTTTACATCAATCCAAAGGCACCCACAGGAGGAGATAGCCGATTTTAATGTTAGGTTCGCCCGAACCTGGCAGAGGGTACCCGCTGGTCTGCGACCAACTGCTGAACAAGCAACATACTATTACCTCAGGGCCTTCAACTCCGATATCAGCATGATGATCAGATTCTCCAATGTCAATACCTTCCCTGAGCTATACGAGTTGGCCCAAAAGGCGGAAACAGATTTGATTGCCATCGGTAAACTCCCACCAAGAATGCCAATGCCAATATTCCCTGATTTCCCTCAATCGCAATACCCCAGCGCTGCTGCCCCACAACCATCAACGTCTTCCGCATACCCGATTCCGCCTTGGAATCCGAACCCGATTATATCTCAGCTTTCTGCTCCACAGATACATTTCCCCGCGCCTCAGGCACCACAGCCTACGGTCCCTCCACCGTTTCCGGCATTACCTGCGCCACCTCAGTATCCTGCCTTACCTCCAGTTCCGACAATGGCCCCACTACCGCCTTCGGCAGTAGCAGCACCCGCAACTGTAGATGTGCAAGTCAAGTTGTTACAAGAAGTTCAATCTTTAAACTCCACTGTGCGAACTTTATCTAATGATATGGCTGTCATGAAAAAGAAGCAAGCACAACAAGAATTTTTGCCAAGAAGGCCCTATCCTCCACCGGCGCTCACAAAAGATCAGGCAGCACAGTCAGGCAGACCTCCTGCGAGGAATGTCGCCATTAATGAGGAGCCAAGCACTTCAGACTATGTGCACTGGTGCTCTACGTGCAACGACCCGCACGAAGAAGATACCTGTATGTTGCATCAGCACTACGTCCAAACGCTGGCAGGCAGCACCTCTAGCGGTCAAGTTAACATGATTATGGAAACAGATCATAACCTGGTGATCGCAGAAGGAGAACAAGTTTCGGTTCTCACCAAGGGTGGGAAAAGGCCGATTGAGGTGGACGCGGCTCAAATGGGTCCATTAAAGGTGTATACTCGCCGCGAAAAGGAGCAGCCCCCTGTTAAAGCTCCTGACAAAGCTCCTCAGCCGCCACCAGCGAAGGAAAAGCCTCAGCAAGCCGCTACAGCTCCACCGCAGGCAGAGACCAAAGAGCAGGCTAGGGAGAAGCTCAAGTATCCTTCGTTGACAAAACGGCAAAGAGTCGAAGCCACGCAACAATATCGCACTAAGTACGAGGCAACGAAGGAGCCAGAGGTACCTGCTACTGCGGCGTATAACATTGTGGATGAGCTAAAGAAGACTCCCGCCAAGATCAGTCTATATGATGCCCTACAACTCCCGGGGCAGGTGGACCTGCTACAAGAGTCATTAAAATCAGCAAAGGCAGGGAAGTCAACGCAACCTGTTCTAGCTCAGCCCTTACCCACTTCGATTACCGGAAAAAACAGGCCTTCTCCATTTTATCTGTCCCTTCAGATGGAAGGGTACATTGTTCACAATTGCATGATTGACTCCGGTGCCGCAACCACCGTCATGCCGAAGGCCGTTTGCGAAGAGATAGGCATGGAGTATACGCGAAGTAGCCAAGGCGTTCTTCAGCTGGATGGTACTCCCGTGAAGACAGTCGGTGTGATTAAAGATATACCCATCCGACTGCACAAGGTACCTCAAATCGTAGTAATACAGGAGGTGGTAGTCGTCGACTTGGAGCCATATTTTAGCATGTGCCTCTCGAGGGAGTTCACAGCCAAGCTTGGCGGTTATCTCTCTATGGATTACTCGCACCTGGAAGTCCCATTCAAGGGAAAGAAAGTCAAGATTTACAATGAGAAACCCTCTACGTTTCTTGTAGAGAAGATGGCCGAGGAAGGGGAGCACAATGATTCGGTTCGCTTGATGACCGAGGAATTAGAACAGGTGGACCTAGTGGAGGAGTCCTTGGGAGAGCTGCGTATGGAGGATGAATTTTCATTAACAGATTTTAATGCTATGATTGAAACAGAGATGGGATGTTACTCCATCACTAGACCTGAGAAGCCCACGGAGCCGATTCAAATGAGTAAGGAACCCGCCCGAGATGAATTATGGAAGTTGTTTTTTGATGGCGCCCGATGTAAAAATGGCGCCGGGGCAAGAGTGCTCCTGGTATCACCTTCCGACGAACAGAAAGACTATTGTTACAGGCTCACCTGGAGCTGTACCAACAATGCAGCCGAATACGAAGCTTTATGCTTAGGGCTGAAGAAAGCCGAGAAGTTAGGTATCAAGCAGCTCCAGATTTTTGGGGATTCAGAACTGGTTTGTAATCAAATCACCAACAAATGCACTTCCAAAAAGCACTATCTTAAAGCATATCGCAACAGGGTATGGGACCTGTTGGAGCATTTTGAATCGCTGAATGTTCAGTCCATCCCACGGGAGAAAAACAGGCATGCTGATATCTTAGCCTCTATTGGGGCCAGATACTCCCCAGCCGATGAAATGGTGCACAAGCCCAAGGCGGTAAGGACTATTTACAGGCCATCTATGCTCGATAAAGACACTCATTGGCAAGTCTTTGACAACGATGAGCAAATTATCAACTTCCTAGTTCAAGAGGCAGCCACCATTGAAGGAAGGAACCCCGAAGATGAAGAATATGAGGGGCTGATACAACTTAAGAACAACCATGTTCCAAAGGGGTTAATCACTCTAGAGAGCTTGTTTGACCAGAATGATAGGGCGATCTCCCACAGGATCAAGGTGGATGCAAGACAGTACCGAGACCTTGAGCTCGAACCAGGCAAAGCGATAAAGGTTGGGACAGATTGTACTTCAACAGAGCTTGAGCAGATTCGGTCTTTATGCAAAAGGTACCCAGACATCGTGGCATGGTGCTACCAAGACCTGAAGGGTTATGACCGAAACATCATCCAACATACAATTGAATTGCAAGAGGGAGTCAGGCCCTGCAGACAAAAACAGAGGCCAGTTAATCCGAAGATAGAAGTCCTGATGAAGGCCGAACTCTTGAAAATGCTTGAAGCTAAAATTATCTATCCGATAAAGCATTCTTCTTGGGTCGCAAATCTGGTCCCTGTCAGAAAGAAAAACGGAGACATTCGCCTGTGCGTCGACTTCCGCAACCTGAATCAGGCCTCCTTGAAAGATCATTACCCGCTCCCGCAAATTGACCAGATCCTCCATGTAGTGGCAGGAGCACAACGCTTCTCCCTTCTGGACGGCTTTTCAGGGTATAATCAGATCTGGGTTAGGGATGAGGACCAACATAAGACAACATTCACCACCAAATGGGGAACGTTCGCTTATCAGCGTATGCCGTTTGGTTTGTCAAATGCAGGGGCCACGTTCCAGAGGGCCATGGACTTAGCATTCAACGAACTGTTAAACAAAGTCATTGTCATCTATTTAGATGACATGACCGTATTTTCACATAAGAGGGAAGATCATGCCTCACACTTACAACAGATATTTGAAAGATGTCGGGAGTTCGGCATCTCTATTAACCCGAAGAAGTCTGTCTTCGCGGTGAAAGAAGGAAAACTGCTAGGCCATGTCATATCAGAAAGAGGACTCGTTGTTGACCCTGACAGGGCAGAGGCACTCCTTAAGCTCCCACTCCCAATGAACAAGAAAGGGCTGCAATCATTCTTCGGCCAGATTAACTTCGTGAGGAAATTTATCCCAGACTTCGCCCAAGTCATCAAGCCGATGGCCGAGCTCTTGAAGAAGAATGTTGAGTTCGCCTGGACGGAGGAAAGGAGAAAGGCATTTGAAGAAATTAAAGCCCGGATCGCCCAGGCTCCCGTGCTCATCAACCCGGATTATAGTAAAGATTTCATTCTTTACGCAGTCGGGGAGCCTGAGAGTTATGCAGCAGTCCTAACACAAAAGGGGGATGATGGTGAAGAGCGCCCGATCGCCTTCTTGAGCCAGGTGATCCAGCCTCACGAAGAAAAGTATAATTTTATAGAGCGTCAAGTGCATGCGGTTATGAAGTCTCTGAGGAAGTTCAAACACTTCGTCTCCCAGAGCAGAACCACGGTGTACGTAATTCACCCGGACGTGCGAAGTTTCATCATCCAGGGAGAAATGGGCAGCAAAAGGGCCGGTTGGGTCAATAAAATACAGGAATTCGATGTTGAAATCCGGCCCACCAAACTGGTTCGCGGCCGTGCATTGTGCCAGGAGCTTGGCGAAGAGTATAGCTGCCGAAGTGACAGCATGCCAATGGGACGACCCAGTAGCGGAGGACAGCCTCGCTAATCAATCTACCGGCGAAGAAGACTGGACTAATGAGATCATCAGATACTTCAACACTGGGAGATGTCCCGAGCATTTAAACGCCTCACAGCGAAGGAGGTTCAGGATGCAATCTCGTCGATATGTCTTACGCCCCGAAGGGCTGTTCTTTAAAAACATTGATGGTGTCCTTCTGAGATGCATCAGGGGAGACGAAAAGGAGAAAGTCCTCAATGAATTTCATTCTGGGGCATCAGGAGGCCACTTCGCAGGAAGGCCAACAACTTTAAAGATAATCAAGGCAGGCTACTATTGGCCTACCGTCTTTGCCGATGCTTTCGCAGTCTGCCGAAGGTGTGAGCAATGCCAAAAGTTCGCTGGCCGGAATAAAAACGCCCCAATGCCCCTCCAACCGATACAAGTTGAAACACCCTTCCAGCAGTGGGGGTTGGATTTTGTAGGGGTGATATCGCCGAATTCATCAGCGGGACACAAGTTCATTTTGACCGCGACAGACTATTTTACCAGATGGGCTGAAGCAGTACCCACAAAACATGCTGATCAAGAAACGGTCATCACGTTTCTAGAGGGTTTAATCACCCGCTTCGGGGTTCCAGAAGCAATAGTAACAGATAATGGCCCAGGATTCGTAGGCGCCAAAATCAATGAGTTTGCCTGCAAGTATGGAATCTATCTCAAGGCCACTTCAAATTACTATCCGCAAGGCAATGGGTTAGCAGAATCAACAAATAAGAATCTGTTGAAGATCCTGAAGAAGCTTCTGGAAAAGAACAAAAGGACCTGGCACTTGCTCTTGGACCAAGCGCTATGGGCCGATCGGATCTCCATCAAAAAATCGATTAAGACTTCGCCTTACGCGCTGGTCTATGGAAAGGAGGTCGTTTTGCCTACACATGTGGAGATGCCTGCTCTTTGGATGTTAGATGACGAAAGAGGGGAATTAGATCCCATGGAGGCCAGATTAGCTCAATTGCTGCAACTTGAAGAAGACCGAGAAAAGGCCTATGAAGTTTTCATGAAACACACGGAGACCACCCGAAATTGGTTCAAGAAGAAGGCCACTGCTCGTACTTTCCGAGTCGGAGACCTGGTATGGAAATGGGACTCATGGAAGGCCAAGCCGGGAAATCATGACAAGTTTGACGCCTTCTGGGAAGGCCCGTTCGAAATTTCGCAGGTTAATCAGGCAAACTCCTTCATCCTGAAGGATATGACTGGCCAAATTCTGCCCATCCCGGTCAACGGTCTTCACCTGAAGGCCTATCACCATTAAAGAGGTACCGAAAAAGTTTCACCCCTGTACATAGCTTTTGTTTCCTGTTTTCGTTGTTTTGCTTGTACATATTTATTCCAAGTCCTATTAGAGTTAGAAGCAAAATCGGGACAAGTTCGCAGCTTTTGCTGCAAGACAACTAGGTGTTGGTTCGAAAAGATTAAGCTTCGCCCAATGCCCAAGCACTACAATGCGCCTCGGCAATTTTTGGGCGAAGCAGCCGTTATCTGCAGATACGCTGCGAAGTACCCCAATGCTGATAAGGCAGATCAAGTAGAATGGCATCAAAAGGTCTATCTTCGGAAGCAATGGCGAGAAAAATCGCATAAAAATTGTGTCGGGATGAGCTTCGCATCATGGAGGCAGCGCTTCACCGATTCTCGAACACAGGGAGAAGGTTCGCACAACCCAGAGTCAGGAAAGAAACAGAAGGATGCTTCGCCAAGTCACTAAGAGAAATAGAAGCTTCGCTCATTTTCGTGCCGAAGTGGCTACTTCGGCCAAGTGCTCAGCGAAGTAGCAAGTGTGAAGAGAATGATGCGAAGTATACCTAAGGAACAACATCTACAAATCCCCGCTTCGCTCATTCTCAATATTGGAAAGCCTACTTCGGGCCAAGGAGACGCCGAACCTCCGGTTCGCTCCAAAATCCAACGAAGCGGCATCTTTCTTGCGAAGCCGCGAGGGAAAATACAAAGAAAGTCCGAAGGGGTAGGTTCAACGAAGTTCCACTTCGCTATATTTTATGTTTAAAGCCCGCTTCGGCGTAAGGCCCCACCTTCCCCATATGAATGAAGGCCCGCTTCGGGCACCTTAGGGGCCGAAGTAAGAGCTTCGCTCAAATTTTGGCCGAAGCGCCCAGTTAAGCCGTTAAAAGAGCAAGCAAGATTTAAAAACGCGCCTTGGGGCGCGTGCCAAAGTGGCGGCCCAGTTAAACGTTCGAAGCACACGAAGTTAATGCAAAGGTGGCGGCACACATCCCAAGGGAATTTAGTTAGAATGAAAACCCGTGCCCAGGTGAGGGACAACGAGAATTTAAGGTTTCAAAGCAGGGCAAGATCTCCAAAGTACCTCGGTCCTCGTAGACGGCGCCAGGCAACCAATCAGACGACAGTGCGATCCCCTCCAGCCCGATTCGTGCATTTATTTCCAGTGGGCGCCATTAATAGGAACGACCTCGGCTTTTGCCTATAAAAGCAAAGCACCTTCAACGAAAAATTATTTGCCCTCTGGTTACTTCTTAGCAAAGTGCTTACGAGCTGTTGAAACCCTGACGAAACTCTGCCGCAATTCCGCCAGCCCACCCTTTGAGCTCTGTTTACTGTAATTCTGCTGCATTTTCTGTAGACTGTAATGGGGAAGAAGGCTACAGAGAAAAGGGAGAAGGCGCCGAAAGAGGCGGGCGTCGAAAAAATGAAGAAGTCCAAAGAGGAGAAAAAGCACAGGCCGAAGAAGGTCGACCTCAACGTCTGCCCAGAAAAAAAAATTATAGAAGAGGATTCAGAAGAAGAGGAGCCCGTAGATCCGCCCATTGATGGGTGGGAGAATATCAAAGACACTGTACTCACCAAGAGCGTTGTCGAGCTTCGGCAAACAATCGATTATATGCGGGGCCGAGTGTCTGCAGAACATAAAAGAGCCGTCGCCTATTATTCGCAGCTGTACTGGTACTTATGTACCCCGGTGCACCATTGCCCCGAACTCATCCATGCAATCGCCCAAAATTATCAGCCTCTGACCAGGCAGGTTCGAGACGCTGATGGGAACAACCTGTTTTCAATTTATCGCGACGATATACATGAGGCCTTCGCTCCTCGGCAGGGGCCACCCAAGGGGTACACAGTTCGGAATGTCAATATGAGTGAGCAGACGGGCAGATTTGTCCCCACCCCTAACATGACGCAGTTCTTGGGGGAACAGTTGAGAAAGGGTCTCCCTTCTGGCAAATTGCCAAAGATGCCTTTGCTCCTTGAAGATTTTAAATATCCGGACATTTTCTCCATTCTTGCATGGGTGGCGGGCCTATCTTCTGACGCTGCGGTATACCCCTGGCAGGTTGCCCTCGCTGAATGTGTTTCTCATGGAGAGTTCTACGCCCCTGACCCAGCAAGGCCGAACACCAACCCAGTATTTTTTGACTGGGCGGAGTGGGTAGCCCGAACCTTGCATACTAGGCTGACGAATTTGAAGAATTCAGGGCCAGATCAGTACTTCGGGCCGTGTTCTTTCTTAGTCTGGCTTTTCTTTTACTACACTCAGAGTCATTTTCCGCATATTGTTGTCAACTGTGTTGACAAAGATGGAGCCCCGCTGCCGGTCTACCAGTGGACCCCTGTCCTGGCAAAGACCGAGTCATATTATGTTTTCAATCAGCAATTCCTGGGACGCGCCCTACAACTCATGTGTGGCTCTTGCCCTCGGGTGCCTGCAGTACTCAGAGATAGGGTCATTGAAAAAAGGATGGGCGACGTATTCCAATTGACGCAAGGGCTAGTAGTTCGCATATTCGGGTTTACAGGTAAACCCTTCCTGCTGCCATTCTATACCTCCGAATATTTGTTTTCATTGGAAGTCGCTCGCCAGAGCGACTTTACAGATGTAGTTTATGGCCACGGCCGAAAGTGGGGGCACACATGTGACTTCCCTTTCAAGATGGGGGTCATCGAAGTCTTCGCCACTTCGCAGCACGCTCACCTTGCGGTGAAACTCAGCGACTTCGGCCTGCTAGAAATTCCCCAACGATGGTTCTATGATCCCTTGGGAGTAATGAGGGATTTCCTCAGATTTAAAAATTTTCACAACTGCCCTCACCCAGAAATAGTAGAACAACGCAACAATCCTAATGGGAGGGACCTGGAGTGGCATATCGAGCGCATGCAGGCTCTGCCCCCGTGGCATGATTTCTATCCAATCGAAGCCGAATACATTCCGGCCCGACACCCTTTTCCAGATCCTGATTCGGCGTTCTGGAAGAAAATGAAGGAAGAATTGAAAGGATGGCCCGAAGAGAAGTTGACGGAGTGGTGGATAATGAGAGTTCACCGCTGGAAGCAGAAATCAAACACTTTTCTCATTATTGATGGGGAATTTTGCGAAATATATGACGCCAACGTTGACTCTTGGCAGCCCATCTCCTTCGCAGATTTTGTGCCCCCTAGCGCCCCGGGCTCTGGCGAGAGCCCAAGAAGGATCGAGGAAGCGCCTGAGCATTGAAGAAGAAGAACAGGCGGTGGCACAACAGGAGCAACAGGGTGAGCCGACCGAGGGATCTAGTCAGGCTGTTGAAAAGGATGTGCAGCAGCTGGAGAAGAAGAAGAAAAGAAAGAAGGCCGCTGAAACACAGATGCCTCCCCCTCACCCGAAGCGGCCTCGTACCAAATCCTCCGGCTCTACCAACGAACGACCTTCTGAAAGCCCTGTTAATACAGCCGCTGGCGAAGCAGCACCCGAGCCCCCGCCGCAAGAAGAGAAGGAGGTCATTGATGTTGAAAACGAAGTTGTGAATGTGGAAGATAACACACAGGAAGAGGGGAATGCCGATGAGCAAAGAGTTGGAGATAGTGAAAAACCAGAGGAGGAGAGCGGCCAAGACCCCAACACGCAGGACTTCGCTTCTACCGCTCTCACAGTAGAGCACGAAGGTACATGCCTCCTCTCCCCTTCTCTTTCTTCTGGAACTCCATCCGTAGTTGCCCCGGCCGAAAGGTCTTCAACGTCATCTTTGCCAACAAGCAGCGCCCCCCAAACAAACGTTTCCCTTGATGTTTCATCAGTCGAAAAGATTTCACTCGCCGTCGCCTCCCCATTCACCCAAGCCGCATTCGGCACCTTACGCTGATTCCCCTAATGCCTTTACATCGTCTGTATCACTCGGCCGGGGCACCACCAGCGAACCACCACCCATTCACCCCAACCCCGCAGCATCTGAACAGCCTGGGGGCGACTCTTCGCTCCCAAACCCCAATAGTCCAGTCACGGCAGTGCAACCCGTCGCTTCGCCCTTACCCGCCGAATCCCCCACCACACCTGTCACCAACCCATCGGGCGAAGCATACCCCCACCAGACCTTATATTTATTCACCCCTATGGCTGGGAATCCAACATCATTAGATAATGAATTGTCTTTGATTGAAGAGCGCCCTCTGGCGGAGAGATTGCTCCGGGCCAAGCAGAATACAGACAAATTGCTCAAGGATGCCAAGAGGAAGAGAGGGCGGTCCTTGGCGAAAGTGGAGAAGTGTGCTGTTTTCGATACACAAAACATGAAGCTCCACAAAGTAAAGAAGGTGCCGAAGGTCCAAAAGCCTATAGATGAGATGACGCCTTCGGATTACAGCTATCATGAGAAGATAAAGGACCTGGAAAAGCTAGATGTGGAGCATGAGTCAGAGTCCATGCATGTTAGGATTGATTCAGTTTGCCTCCACGCTAAGCGAGTTAATGAGCGCCGCTATGAAATGGAAAATGCTAACATAAAGCTGGAAGAAGACCTGGCAAAAGCTCGTGCCCAGCTGGAGGACGCTCAGAAACAACATGAGCAAATGAAGCAGGAGGTGACTGCCCTCAAACAACAAGTAACTGAGCTCCAAAGTGCTGCAGAAGATCACAAGAAAGCACAAACAGAAGCAGAGGAAAGGGCGAAGAAGTTTGAAGCCCAAGTCAGCGAGGTGCAGCAGCAGTTGGACGAAAAGGAGATAAGTGTGGAGCTGTTTGATAGGGACAGAATCAAGAGCATCCGTGCGCAATTGTTAAGAAACTTCAGGTCTCGGGCCTCCAGTGCCCTGTCTCTTCTGCTGTACATTACAGAGGCCCAGCGTGCAGCTTCGCAAGATGGGCCAATTGTTGATGAAGTAATGCAAGAAATACGGCGCCGGCTGAATCTGGCCTTTGAGGCGCACAGTATTAAGTACCAGGATTTGCAGGTTCCTGCCATGAGTCGGACCGCGAGGGATTGGTCCACAGTTCAATCCACAGTTCACGCTTTCTTCTCGAAACTGAAAAAGGCTCAAAAGGCCAAGCGGCTGATGGATGTGTTCGAACAGGAACAACGCACTTCCTTAACATATTTTCAAGATCTCTCTCAGTTAGGTTTCCCGGGATTTACAGATGATGATGGGAACCTTTTATCAAAGGAAGAGCTCAAGCCAGTGTGGCTTGCCTTTGAGAGTGACACGTCAGAAATTGATAATTGGGTAGACCCCATAACAGAAAGACAGGTTACAGATTTCATCCTCAAGTATTGCCAGATTGGAGCCTGTCTGACTGACCTGAGCAAGCGAGCTAAGCATGCTGACATAGACCAGATTCAGCGATTCCGCGTTCTGGTCAAGTCACTCCAAGATCGCGAGCCCTTTCAGGAGGGGGCCTGGGCCCACATCCGTCGGACAATGGAGCGTATTCGTGACCGTCTTCCCCCACCGCCAGAGCAAGAGCAAGAGCAGAGACCCGATGAAGAAGGAGGAGAAGAAGAAGAAGGAGAAGTAGCTGCAGAGGAACCCCTAGGAAAAGAAAAACAGATTGAAGCAGGGACCGGGGATGACTCTGGCCCAATGAATGAAGGCTGAGGGTCCGTGCACCGAGGCGAGCTCGATACCCCGCGAGCCGCCAGGAATGTTGACAATTTTGTCACATTTTGTGGAGGGGTAAAATTTTGAAGTATGAGTCGATTTTATAATGTGTTTTCTTATTTTTCATGAATTTGTTCCCTTGCTTTTTCTTGTATTTCATGGCATTACAACACTTTTGGTATCCACCTTTTTGGCCCCTTGTATTCATTCCATGTATATAAGTAGCTTCGCCACAGAAAACAGAGAGAAACTGGTAGCTTCGCTAAAAACAGTCGGGGACTGGCAGCTGCGCAAGAAGAAAAACAGGCAAATCTAGTTTGAGCTTAAAATTTGCCAAGGCATAGGGTACACTTCGCTCACAAGACTGCCGAAGTTGTTACTTCGGGCAGTGGAGCTGCGAAGCTTCAGTTTTGACTACTTCACTAAATGCCTGAGTTAGCTAGGCTACTTCGCTAGAAACTATGCCAAAGTGCCACTCCGGCCCATTCTCCCAACGAACCATCACCTAGAAGGCGCCGCTTCGGGCCTTAGTCCGGCAAAACTGTTACTTCGGACATTCACCCAGCGAACCTCCCACTTCGGTCACACCATTGCCGAAGCACCACTTGAAGAGTGGGAAAACTTCTAAGGCAAAGGGTGAGTTTCGGCCAGAGCTTCCCTGAATGGCCACTTTGAGACCCGATCGCCGCGAAGCATCCATCTTTCAACGAAGCAGCATAGCGGGGAGTTGGGTCACCCCGTTCTCTTCAACGAGGCTGGCTACTTCGGCCAGTTTTTCTCGCGAAGTTGTTTTTGGAGCCAGTTTCCAGCGAACCATCCCAGATGAAAACATTTTGCCTCCCATCCTGGCCTTCACTTCGGCCCGAGTTCATTGCGAAGCTGCGCTTCGGATGCGAATTCAGCGAAGCTTCACCCAGGGCGCTTCTGACAACGGTGCTTCTCCCGAGGGGCACACATTCCAAGACCGGGTATTTATCCAAGGCATTTTTGCGGCACATAAATGCAGTTTTTTGCCCCGAAAGGCCCTGTATCTAGTTATGGTAATAGGATGGGAAGTTTCAATTGTAGAAGGTGGCGAGCGCGATTTTTGGAGCCGCCTGAGCGTCCTTGTAGATCTAGTGCATTAATGGCTCAGGGAAGGGTCCTCTATAAAAACCCATGCATTGTAATGAAAACGGGGGGAACATATTGCTAAAGAAGCTGTTGTAGCTAAACATTTTGCATCAATACTGAAGATCCTTGGCTCTGAATCTGTGCTTTCTTTTTATGCTGCCTCTGGCAAGTATTTCTGCTTTCATTTAGTTTTCTGGTTGCTGTAATTCTGATATCTGGATTTTAGCATTGGAAGATAAATGTGTCTGGAATTCTTTTAGAGGATACATAGAGAAGCATATGCAGTTTCAGTTTCTGTTACATTTTCTTTATTGAATGCTGCTAGTTTAGATATAGATAAGTTATTGTGCTGCTTGTTCTTTCCCACTGCAATATCAAGCTATTTACATTTCTTTCTGTACTTTTAAATCTCTTTCCTGCACTCTTAGCTTAAAACCCCAGTAGTTTAGTATAGGAGCCGGCCTTCTCCGGAGATTGGCACGGAGGGCATCTCTTCCCTCCGGCCTTTCAAGGTTGGTCCAGGTCTAGGGCGCATAGACAAACAAAATCCTTTCTGTGGCGGATTTGTGACCAACAGTACCTAAGGGGGCTCGTCTAAGTTAAAATTTTGGACCTTAGTAAGGCTGAGAAGAAACTGCAGTATTTGCAACCATAATAGTCTGAAGATGATATGTCATATCCTAACCAAAATAAGGGACCAACAAATAGATTGGTGCTATGACCATGTTGTCATCCAAGCAATGTTTTTCAAAGAAAAATGGTTAGTGTTGACACTTTTTGTCAACGTTATGCAAGGGGTAGAAGAATAGTAGAATTTTTGTATAATATTTCTTTGTTGAAAGTTTTTCTCTTATTTAAAGTTACAACAATTTTGACTCTCCCCAAATGAAGAAGAAAGAGCTTCGCTACCAAACAAGCCGAGGAAAATAGCTTCGCCGAAAGAAAAGAAGGAGAATGTGAAAAGAGCTTCGGGCCCGAAGCACTTCAAATCACCACTTCGGGCGAAAACCTTGCGAAGTATTTTCGTCGAAGAAAATACAAAGATAACGCTTCGCACCCGAAGCATTTTCGGCAGCCGCTTCGGGCGGAAGTCTTGCGAAGCAGCATCCAAACGACTTCGCCGAAGGAGGAGAGCATAATCCAAAATCAGCTAAGGTAAGGAAACTACTTCGGGCCCGAAGTATTTCCGACACCTACTTCGGCCAGTTTTCACCCGAAGCAGTGGTGCCCGAAGCAAAATGACAATGTGTCGGAAACAGAGAAATGCCTCGGGAGGATATTCCCCGAACCGCAGTTTTGAAAGAGAATCGGGCCGAAACATTTTCAGCCGAAGCAGTTTTGCCAACAAAAGGATAAAGAGCCTCATTTCAAAGATGAAACCCGCTCGGCACTCAACATCCCCGAAGTAGTTTCTGCGAAGCATTATTTTGCGAAGAACAAATCAAGGAGAATCTACTTCGGCCCAAGGCTTTGGCGAGGCGGATATGTAGCGAAGCACTTTCGGGCCCACGTTCCAAGGCGGGCAGCTTCCCAAGGTGATCGAAGGCCCCTTATAAGTACCCCCTTTCTTGCCCGATAAGTCCGCTGACCATTCTTGGCAAACGAAAGGGACGTAACAGTCCTCGAAGTAAAACCCGACGGGCGTAACGATCACTCAAGCACAGCATCCAGAAGCCAGGGACACTCGGGCGGCGCATTAAATGAATATTTCCATGGTTGACCCGGTCACAGTTGCCAATTTCGGCAACCGATTTGAAAACTCAGTCGCAGCAGCCGCGAGGAGCCGATTTCTCAGAGCCCGAGGGTGTACTCCGCCATTTTTTGTAATAATGACTCAGAGGGTCGGGTCCTCTATAAAAACCCAGGCTTTGCAATGTAAAAGGGGGGGAACTTTCTGCTAGAAAGCTGCTGTAACTTGATGTCCTGCGTCTAATACTAAAGATATTTTGTGCTCCATTTCTCTCTTTTATGTTGCCTTCTGTGCTTAATTCTTTTGTCTTTTCTCGTTCGCATACTGAGACTCTGAATCCTGAATCCGGTGTGCGATCGGGGACCGAACCCCTAAAATTCGCCCTGAAGGATACATAGGAGAGGAAAAACGTCCCTGTTGCTTTCTTTTATGCTGCCTGGTGGATCGAGGTTTCTGTTATTCCCTCGTCTTAATCGTTGTTACTCTGAACCCTGAATTCCAGCGAGAGAGAGAGGAGAACCCTGCGAACCCGTCCAGAGGATACATAGGAAGGTCGGCACTGCGTTTCTTTCATTTCATTCTTGGTATTTCCTCGTTGCTATTCGAGTTGTTAGTGAGTGATCGTGCTTCCTGTTCTCTCCCACCTCAAATCATCATCTTCTAACCCTTACTCTTTTTATTTCTTTCTCTAACCCTTACCCTTTTTATTTCTTTTCCTAACCCTTACTCCGTTTATTTCTTTCCTGCACTCTTGTCTCAAACCCCAAAAGTAGATTAGTATAGGAGCCGGCCTTTCTCCGGAGATCGGCACGAGGGGCATCTCTTCCCCTCGGCCTTTCAATGTTGGTCGTAGGTCCAGGGCGCGCAAACCCACCGAAAGTCCTTTCCTGTGCGGATTTGATGACCAACAGTTTTGGCACGCCCGGTGGGACCCAAGGTCCCATATTTGAGAAAATTTCTAGCCCGTCTTCACCGGAGCCAGTAGTTCTAACAAGTTCCCGGTGAGATCCGGTCAGTCTCATCTTCTGAGTAGTAGTGAGAATCGATGCCCTCATTACCGAAAGACTCTTAGCATCTGGCGACTCTGTTTTACCCGAGAATCTCTGAAGTCATGAAGACCAGTACCTAAACCTGGTTTTCGTAACCAGGAGCCCCCATGTCTTAAGAAGGTCCGAGTTCGGTGAATCTCTGGCCTGTCTTCATCTGATAAAATCACCTGGCGACTCGATTGAGCTGAAGATCCAGATTTCCTGGTCGTAGGCGCCTTTCAAATCTGAAAGAAGATATCCCGGAGGAATCAAGGTTCGGTGAGCAGCCTTGACCTCACAAGCGGAGAAAGAATGTTCATCTGGCGACTCCGATTTAGCGGCGATAACCGTGATCTCTGCAGACCACTGCTATAATGGCAGGGGTAAGTTTTCCTAGCTGGGATGACCGAGGCCCCTTGAATCTTCAAAGCTACCACAAGATTCCCGAGATCGCCTTGAAGGCATTAACAATATATGATGGCACTACGGGAATGGCCCGAGAACACCTTGAAGCTGTTGCTGCTTTAGCGTTCCTCTACGACATAATCCACGAAGATGTCATGGTCCGACTTTTGGCTGCGTCTCTGGAAGGAAAGGCGCTGCGGTGGTATAGACTGCTCGGGTCTAAAAGCGTCTGTTCATGGGATGACTTGGCGGGAGCACTATTCGAAACATTTGATGGCTCTTAGGATCCCTTCCAACTTCTGACGTACTTCTCCACCATCAAGAAAACACCCTTGGAGAGCGTCACGGACTTCAATGTCCGATTCTCCAGAACTTGGAAGAAAGTTCCAGGGGAGATTCAACCAACGCCCGCCCAAGCCCACCTCTACTATGTTCGGGCTTTTCACCCGGACATAGGCCTCCTCTTGCTGCGATCAGGCGAACAAAGATTCCCTCAGATTTTTGAGGAAGCAGTACGAGCGGAGCAGTTTCTATCGGGAAAGTGGCAGTGGGGAGGAGCCCCATCACTTTCTTCGATAATCGCTTCTCCTGTCTGCCCAACGCAATATTCTTCATGGCAGACTCCTCATACTGAGCAGAAGCCTGAGATGCAGTCATGTGGAGCTCGAGAGGCAGATCCCATCCAAGTCCAACCATGGCAATTTGCAAGCTTTGCCCCGACGATGAACAATATGGGTGCTTGCAATCTCCATCAGAGGACGGGCCAAGAAGAGAAACAAGCTCAAGTGGTAGCGCCTGAGAACGAAGAGGGGACGTTTTTGCACCCTTTTTGTATCCCAGAGCATGGCACGCAGGTGTTCAGCCAGAATCCATCAGGCTTACCTCAAGAGGCTGAACCTGAGAAGATCATAGAAGTTTGCTCTTTGCCGGAGGAGCCCTATTACAGCATCAAGAAGATGGAAGAACCTGTACCCAGCCCACAGTTACTAGACTCTTCGGTATTCTGGTTCCAGCCATCACTACAACCAGTACCCCAAGGAGGTCCTCACGTGGCGAACTTCTTCGCCACATCCTTCATCAGCAGCGCGGGTACTGGCAGGAGTGACAACCTGCTGCATTACTTCCCGTTTGCAACATGGAGAACTTCGGGAAGAGGCCAATCGGATTTCAAATATCAACTGAAGTTCAATCTGATCTGGTCGGGTCACTGCAGGTTCACCGGATAATTACCCGAAGCTGAGTCCGTGGTGGCGGCATGCCGATTATGCCGCGAGAGAATTGTGTAAATACTGTAAATAGTTCGGCTGACAAATAAGGTGTTGCTAGGAAGTTCAGGTCAAGTTTTACTTCGGCAACTCCAACCAAAAAAAAAAAAAAAGAAGCTCGGGCACTGAGCGTGCGAAGTAGCCAATGGGAAATAGCTCGCAGCGAAGCCCGTCGACCGAACAAAATTCAGACCAAGGTATGAGAGGCGCTCCACCGAGGGGAGTCCAAGCGAAGCAGTTTTCGAAGGAGAATCGGCGGACCACTTCTCAAGTTGAAAAGCACTTCGGGAACCTTCTCCTACGAAGGAAGTCACTTCGGGCCCGAAGCGTAAAAGAAACAGCTCGCACCAAGGGTTCGCCCCGAAGCACTTCAACTCTGACTTCGGCTTCACCAACCCAACAACGGAAAAGGCGGGGGCATTTAAAACGTGCCTAGGGGAACGTGTCGACAACCGCCTTCAAAAGCGTCCGAAGCGGGCGAGTTAAATGAAAAGGTGGTGGGTACGTCCTTTAGGGATTCGGTTAGGAGAAAAGTTCATGCTCGGGTACAAAGTGGCAGAGGGTCACGCTTCCAAAGCAAGCCGCAATCATCACAACACACAACCCTGTGTACTACTCCACCATGCGGCGAATTGGACGAAGCGACGCGAAGTTAATTATGGCAAGTGCCATAAATACTGGTGGTTGCCTTCTACGGCTATATAACGTAGGCTCCAGCAGTAACGAAGCTATTTGCCCGATAATTCATGCAAACTTCGCTACTAGCCTTCAAACTCTCCTATCTTGCGCTTCGAAGCCTCCAATCCCGAAGCCCTCCGCATTGTTTTCTCCATCACCCCTAGCACTATGGGGAAGAAGAACTCTAAGGAAAAGGGGAAGGAACCAGAAGTGACGGCCCTCGAGCAGCCAAAGGCAAAGGGCCATGACAAAGGGCCAAAGAAGGTTGATGTTAGCCGCCGCCCCGAGAAACAAATCATGGGAGAAAGAGAGGATTTCGGGGATGAGCAGCCTGAAGAACCACCAGTCGACAGGTGGGATAGGATCAGAGACACCAAGCTATCGAGGAGCGTGGCTGAACTCAGGAGCACCATTGAGTTCATGAAAAGCAGGCTCTCGGCAGACAACAGAAGAGCTGCCGCTTACTACTCCCAGATATACTGGTATCTGACGCCCCCCACACATCATTGCCCTGAGCTGATTGATGCCATCGCGCGGAACTATCAGCCCTCCTCCAGGCAAGTGGTAGACGCCTCCGGTCACAAGCTTTTCTCCATTTTGAAGGAAGATGTTCAGGCAGCCTTTGCGCCACAGCAGGGCCCTCCTAAGGGGTATACGGTTCGCAACGTTATTCTTAGCGAACAGATGGAGAGGTTCGCGTCCTCCAAATACATAATCAATTTTTTGCAGCAGAGCCTCAAAAGTGGGCTCCCTTCGGGCAAATTGCCCCAGATGCCCCTACCCTTGGAGGCCTTCAAAAACATCGACATCTTCTCCATCATTGCATGGGTGGCAGGCCTATCTACTGACGCTTTGGTGCACCCGTGGCAGGTATCTTTGGCCGAGTGTATTTCTAGAGGGGAATTTTATGCCCCTGATGCTTCGAGGCCAAGCACCAACCCAGTATTTTTTGACTGGGCAGAATGGGTGGCCAGGACCCTACATACGCGGCTCGCCAGCATGAAGAATCCTGGGACAAATAAGTACTTTTCGCCCTGTTCTCTTCTTGTTTGGTTATTTTTCTTTCATGTACATAGAAGTTTCCCTTATGTTGCTATTACGGCAAGCGGCGAGGATGGAAATCCTCTGCCTGTATACCAGTGGACCCCTCTCCTATTGAAGACGGAGTCCTATTATTCTTTCAACCAACAATTTTTGGGACCCGCAATGCACATGCTAACAGGGTCTTCCCCTCGGGTTCCCCTCCTCCTAAGGGACAAAGTAGTACAAGAGAGGAGGGGAGACATTTTTCAGCTGACACAAGGGCTTGTAATTCGCATATTCGGCTTCACAGGGAAGCCTTTCCTTCTGCCAGTCTATCCCTCCGAATACCAGTTCGCATTGGAGGTCGCTCGGCAGAGCGATGCAACAAACGCCATTTATGGCCATGGACGGAAGTGGGCTCACACCTGCGATTTCCCTTTCAAAATGGGAGTTATCGAGGTGTTTGCCCTCAAACAAAATGTTTTCTTGGAGGAGAAACTCGCCAATTTTGGCCTAGTCCAGCTTCCTCAGCAATGGCTCTATGACCCCTTGGGGGTAATGAGGGACCATCTTCGATTCAAGAGCTTCCACGCTTGCCCCTATCCAAAAATTGTGGAGCAGAGGAACAATCCCAACGGGAGGGATCTGGAGTGGCATTTGGAGAAAATGGAAACGCTACCTCCCTGGCATGAATTCTACCCGATGGAGGTCGCATATGACCCAGTTCGGCACCCTCTCCCGAGCCCCAACTCTACCTTCTAGAAGAAGGCAAAAGATGATTTGAAGGAAGCAACGAAAGATTGGGACGTGGCCCAATTAAGAGAGTGGTGGATAATGAGGGTCCATCGTCGGAAGACAAATTCTTACGGTCTTTTGTCATCTGACAAAGACTTCATAGCGGTCTATGAGGCCAATGCCGGGACATGGAAGCCTCTGTCCTTCGTCGACCTCATTCCTCCAGCTATCCCAGGTTCGGGCGAAAGCCCAAAGAGAAAGGAAACTACTTCGGAGCCAAAGAAAGGGAAAAAGGCCAAAGCCACGCCATAGAGACCACCTCCAGTACCTGTGGGAGGCCAAGACACGAGCTTCGAAGAGTCGGAACAACCGCTGGTGAGGACAAAGAGAAAGAAGCCAGAATCAGTGCAAGTGCCTCCAAGCCATCCAAAGCGGCTCCGTACAGGGTTTCAAAGCCCTTCCACTGGACGACCTACATCGGGTCCATCCGAAGCAATTATTGAGAGTGCCACGCCGCCAAGCGCCGCAACCGTCCCGGATATCAATGTCATCAATGTGGAGGAACTCCTCCAATCCGAAGGGGACGCCGAGGCAGAAACCATGGAGGTTGAGGATGCCGAAGCAGAAGAAGAACAAGATGCGGCTGCACCAGAAGCCACCACTGCCACAATGCCAGGAGGGCACTCAGGTACGCATTCTCCACCCCTTGCTCAAGACTCACCCATGCCCCCTACGGCCACGGTCGAGAGTTCTCACCAGTCTCCCCTACGTAGCCCATCGCCCCATCACACGTCACCCGTGACTAGTCCAAGTCCATCCCACGATCCCGGCCGGGATAAGTCCATTGAAGTCACTTCGCCCACTCGCGCTGCCACCCCCTTGATCTTTAGCAGAAGCGGAGGTATCGCTTCAACACCAAGCCCCACCATCCAATCCCTCATCTCGCATGATGTGGCCGCCATTGCCGAAATGCCCGCTACACCCACCGTCGGACCTTCTGGCGAGACATCCCCCATCCATTCCCTATATTTGTTCACTCCTTTGGCTGGTGACCCAACCTTGTTTGAATCAGAGATGTCTTTGATCAAGGAACGCCCCCTTGCCGAGAAGCTGCTCCAAGCTCGGCAGAATACCGACAAAATCTTGAAGGAGGCGAGAAAGAAAAGAGGGCGAGCGACGGCTCAAGTTGAAAAATGCGCCGTGTTTGATTTGAAAGCCGGGAAGATGCACAAGATCAAGAAGGTCCCTAAGGTGCAGAAACCCCTGGATGAAATGACTCCAGCGGACTATGATTACCAGGAAACACCTAAGGACCTGGTGCATCTGAATGTAGACAATGAATCGGCATCCATGCATGTCCGAATTGAGACCTTTAGGGCTCATGCAGTTATCGCCAACCAGCGCAGGATTGAGGCCGAGGCCGCCAATGTTAAGCTAGAAGAAGATTTGGCGAGGGTCCGCTCCAAGTTGGCAGAGGCCGAGGAGCAGTGCAAGGCCATGAAAAAGGAAACACGCGCCCTGAAGCAGCAGGTTCAACAGCTCCAGTCTACAGCCGAGAGCCAAGCGCAGAAACAGACCGAGGGCAGTCTAAAGGCCAAGGAGCTGGAAGATAGGGTTGCACAAATGCAGGCCCAGCTGTGCGAGAAGGAAGACCTGACGGTGTTCGACAGGGCCAAAATTAAGGAGATTCGTGCCCATTTGCTCAAGAATTTTAGGTCTCGGTGTTCCAGCGCCCTCACGATACTGACCTTCATCACCGAAGCACAACTCGCTATTTTCGAAGGAGGGCCAATCATTGATGAAGTCACGCAGAAAGCCAGGCGCCGGCTCAAATTAGCCTTCGATGTCCAGAATGCGAAATATCAGGACTTGCAGGTCACTGCAATGACTCGGACGGCTAGAGATTGGTCCACAGCCCAGGCCACGGTTCGCGCCTTTTTCTCTAAGGTGCGAAAAGCTCAGAAGGCGAGAAGGCTCCAAGACATTTTTGAAAATGAGCAGCGCGCCTCGATGAATTATTTTCAGGATCTCTCCTCCTTGGGTTTCTCGAGTTTCACAGACGATGACGAGAACCTTCTGACTAAAGATGACCTCAAACCAGTCTGGCTCCAATTCGAGGGCGATGTCTCGGAGATAGACGAGTGGGCGGAGCCGATCTCAGAAGGGCAGATAACCGACTTCATTTTGAGGTACTGCAAGATGGTAGCATGCCTAAACGATTTATTCGTCAGGGCCAAACATGCTGACATCGGGCAGATTGATCGGTTTCGCATTTTGGTTAAGGCATTACAGGATCAAGAACCATTCCAAAAGAGTGCCTGGACTCATGTCCGAAAAACGATGAAGCGCATCCGTGATCGCCTCGAACCATCGCCCCAGCCAGAAGCCGCGCCAGAGGAAGAGGAAGAAGAAGAAGGAGAAGAAGGAGGAGACGAGGAACAAGAAGAGGGACAAGCCGCAGAAGCAGGATCCGAGGGAGACCAGTGACTCCGTAGCCCAATGGATAAAAGCTAAGGGTTCTTCCGCCGAGACGAGCTCGTCACCCCGCGAGCCGCCAAGAATGTTGACACTTTTTGTCACGTTATGCAAGGGGTAGAAGAATAGTAGAATTTTTGTATAATATTTCTTTGTTGAAAGTTTTTCTCTTATTTAAAGTTACAACAATTTTGACTCTCCCCAAATGAAGAAGAAAGAGCTTCGCTACCAAACAAGCCGAGGAAAATAGCTTCGCCGAAAGAAAAGAAGGAGAATGTGAAAAGAGCTTCGGGCCCGAAGCACTTCAAATCACCACTTCGGGCGAAAACCTTGCGAAGTATTTTCGCCGAAGAAAATACAAAGATAACGCTTCGCACCCGAAGCATTTTCAGCAGCCGCTTCGGGCGGAAGTCTTGCGAAGCAGCATCCAAACGACTTCGCCGAAGGAGGAGCATAATCCAAAATCAGCCAAGGTAAGGAAACTACTTCGGGCCCGAAGTATTTCCGACACCTACTTCGGCCAGTTTTCACCCGAAGCAGTGGTGCCCGAAGCAAAATGACAATGTGTCGGAAACAGAGAAATGCCTCGGGAGGATATTCCCCGAACCACAGTTTTGAAAGAGAATCGGGCCGAAACATTTTCAGCCGAAGCAGTTTTGCCAGCAAAAGGATAAAGAGCCTCATTTCAAAGATGAAACCCGCTCGGCACTCAACATCCCCGAAGTAGTTTCTGCGAAGCATTATTTTGCGAAGAACAAATCAAGGAGAATCTACTTCGGCCCAAGGCTTTGGCGAGGCGGATATGTAGCGAAGCACTTTCGGGCCCACGTTCCAAGGCGGGCAGCTTCCCAAGGTGATCGAAGGCCCCTTATAAGTACCCCCTTTCTTGCCCGATAAGTCCGCTGACCATTCTTGGCAAACGAAAGGGACGTAACAGTCCTCGAAGTAAAACCCGACGGGCGTAACGATCACTCAAGCACAGCATCCAGAAGCTAGGGACACTCGGGCGGCGCATTAAATGAATATTTCCATGGTTGACCCGGTCACAGTTGCCAGTTTCGGCAACCGATTTGAAAACTCAGTCGCAGCAGCCGCGAGGAGCCGATTTCTCAGGGCCCGAGGGTGTACTCCATCGTTTTTGTAATAATGACTCAGAGGGTCGGGTCCTCTATAAAAACCCAGGCTTTGCAATGTAAAAGGGGGGAACTTTCTGCTAGAAAGCTGCTGTAACTTGATGTCCTGCGTTTAATACTAAAGATCTTTTGTGCTCCATTTCTCTCTTTTATGCTGCCTTCTGTGCTTAATTCTTTTGTCTTTTCTCGTTCGCATACTGAGACTTTGAACCCTGAATCCGATGTACGATCGGGGACCGAACCCCTAAAATTCGCCCTGAAGGATACATAGGAGAGGAAAAACGTTCCTGTTGCTTTCTTTTATGCTGCCTGGTGGATCGAGGTTTCTGTTATTCCCTCGTCTTAATCGTTGTTACTCTGAACCCTGAATTCCAGCGAGAGAGAGAGGAGAACCCTGCGAACCCGTCCAGAGGATACATAGGAAGGTCGGCACTGCGTTTCTTTCATTTCATTCTTGGTATTTCTTGCTGCTATTCGAGTTGTTAGCGAGTGATCGTGCTTCCTGTTCTTCCCCACCTTAAATCATCATCTTCTAACCCTTACTCTTTTTATTTCTTTCTCTAACCCTTACCCTTTTTTATTTCTTTTCCTAACCCTTACTCTTTTTATTTCTTTCCTGCACTCTTATCTCAAACCCCAAAAGTAGATTAGTATAGGAGCCGGCCTTTCTCCGGAGATTGGCACGAGGGGCATCTCTTCCTCTCGGCCTTTCAATGTTGGTCGCAGGTCCAGGGCGCGCAAACCCACCGAAAGTCCTTTCCTGTGCGGATTTGATGACCAACAGTTAGTATAGATATCAATATCATTATCAGAGTGAAAATGGAGAATGAAGCATGCATGAATGTTGGCAAGACCGTTTCTTGCCTCTTGGAACAGATTGCTTAAAAGAACTACTGCCCAGCATATCAATTCTGTTCAACTGAAACCAACTTATTCTCATCATGTAACATCCTAAGGACTACGTGGTCCAGTTAGTTCTCGAGGACTACATAACCAACATAAAAGCTACATTTTTGCAATGTTGTAGGGGGCCTCAACATGATATTGGTTTGTTCAAGCTACACATAGCAATAATGCTATCCTTGCACTGTTGGTGACATCAAAGTGAAATATTTTTTTGCCCTTTATGTTAAGCCAGTTTGATGAGTGTTTCCCCTATGAATGTGTTGTATGAATATTTTATCAATAAAGTAATAAATAAACCACAAGATAAATGAAAGTTACACACATTTTGTCCATTTAGAATTTAAAATGTTCATGGCAGTTGCAATGAAAAAAGGGTGGTGCTTTTTTTTTGGAAAGATTTCCTTTCTCAATTCTAATATTGGGTTTATAAGCATAAAAAGGTCAAGAAAATAAGAAAACCAATCAAATACCTCCACAGCTTTGTCAGCTGCCTCACAGCCAACTATTGTTGCATTAAGATCTCCCGTGTGCCCTACCATGTCACCATTAGCTAGATTTGCTCGGGCCTGAAAAGGTTCATGTTAGTAAACACGCAATAAAATGAGACACATGAATTTCAAAAGATCTAAAACAACTTATCACCTGATCAAACTTGCCACTCAGAATGGCATCTCTCATCTTTTCAGCAATTTCCAAGGCTTTCATTTTTGGTTTTTGATTAAATGAAATCCCAAAGTCGCTTGGTATTTCTACATACTCCTCCAGATCTTTATTGAAGTATCCTGATCTATTGCCATTCCAAAAGAAAGTAACATGGCCAAATTTTACAGTTTCACTGCACATGACAAAAATATGTTAGCAGCACAATAACGATCAACACTACCAAGATAGTGCAATTTGTTGCACAGTACCAATGAGCATCAGATAACCACGGCATGCTTCTAAAGAATACACCCAATTTTGATACAGTTCAGTTTTGTTAAAAGCAAAGAGATAAATTGGCATGCATGTGAATCTAAAAAAATGTGCCCATGGTTCCAGGTTATGAATAATGAAATGGGAAAGATAACAATACCCCAGTTTTACATGATGGAAGATATGTTCTTGTTTTGATTACCTTAGAACTTGTAATGAAATTTGATTCTAGTAGTGTCCTTTTTTCCACCCCTATACTGATTTCTTAGCAATTATGGAAATAAAGACCTTTCTTGTTTGCAATTTGTGAATACAAAGGAAAAGTTACAAGTAAGTGAATTGCTATTAGTTCAAATCTAATAGGAGGAGTACCTGAAGCTTCATTTACAAACCAAAATATCAAACTTCATTTTGATGTACACCATGATTTAATTATAATATGGTCTGTTAGAATGTAGTTTATTATAGCTGGCATGCAGTTCAAATTCAATCTACAAATGGAGTTTAGTGAAGTCAGAATGTATGTTATTGTCTTATAGCATAGCTTATACAATAAGTCTGTCCAAGATCCACACTTATCAGCTGAATCTATGATGAGCATGTATTTCTCTTGTATATTCTTTGAAAGTGAAATCAATACTATGGCCTATGCATAGTTCTTACATACCATCAGAACCAAGCAGTGGTGTTTCCCAATCATCATAGGAAGTCATGGGAGTTTTCCATCATTTTCAACCTCCCCACTGAAATATCGGAGCTATTGTCATTCATTATCCTATCCAATCAGAGTCAAGTAAGGGGGCACTTGTTGTCGACAGCCATATAGTTTCTCATTGTTTTTGTCCTCCCCTTGTGCAGGCCAATCTCAGACCATCTTCCTCCTCTGTGCACACCTTGAAGTAAATACATTCTCACTGCAGGGCCTATGGAAGCTGTTGAATGTGTTCTCACCGTTGGCTTGGCACTGGTGACTGGGAGCATAGAAATCAAATTCAGATAGTGTGGTACTGTTTTTCCAGATGCTGTGCATCTGAAAGAGCGTGATGCTGTAAATTCAATAGTTTGCAGGAATCTCCTAGAAGAGGCCAATTAATATCCAAAGGAATGACTAAGGTCATTACAAAATCTGAATAATGCTATCTTAAAAGGGATCAGCAGCTCAGTGGTAGACCATTGAAGCAGTTGCTTGGAGGTCTTGAGTTTGACTCTTAGTTGTTTTTGTCCTCCCTTCATGTAGGCCAATATCAGACGATCTTCCTCCTGTGTGCACCTTGAAGTTAATGCATTCTCACTGCAGGGCTTATGGAAACTGTTGAATGTGTAATCACCACAAGGATTAGGACTGGTGACTGGAGCATAGACATCAAATTCAGATGGTGTTTTGCCAGATGCTGTGAATCTGAAAGAGCATGCTGCTGTAAATCCAATTGTTCACAGGCATCTCCTAGAAGAGATCAATTAACATCCAAAGGTATAACAAAGGTCATTACAAAATCTGAATAATACTATCTTAAAAGGGATCAGTGGCTCAGTGGTAGACCATTGAAGCAGTTGCTAAGAGGTTTTGAGTTCGGGGTTCATGTTTGCATTACTCAAGCAGAAGTCCAATATTAGAACAGAAGTCCAATATGAGAATGAAAGACTGATATGAGAGCAGAGTTCCACTCTAGGATGTTCTCAATGGTCCAGTCATGATGTTGATTGGAAGTCCAATCGATTTTGTCATTGATTAATAGGAAAGTGGAGGTATGATAAGGTCAAGTGAATGTCCAATGCATTGTCATGTGGGTATGAAAGACTTAAGTGGAGCAGAAATCCAATTGAGAAGAAGGCTGCTCGAACATACACTATAAGTGAAAGCAATTGAAGGCTCAGACATAAAGAAATCCAATTGAGCATAAGGCCGCTTGACCATATGCTATGGGTGAAAGCACTTGGAGGCTCATAGAATAGTAGAGAAACTCAGACTTGGCAAAAACTTGACCAGGCCAAATTGGGACTCAGACTCAGACTCAGCCAAAAAAACTTGGCAAAATAAAAAGTGAAGAAATGCAATTTTTCATTGGGAAAAAGTTTGTTTTCGTGCATATCACAATTAATTAACATTAAACAAGTCCAAAATCCAAAATTAATACTACAAGTTATACAAGCTTAAACTACACATGAAAGTGACAAAACACACTTCAATTAAAGAAATTTTAATGCGTCCAAAATTCAAATATTCTTGTATTGCTTATAATATAAAAAGGTACAAATTACAAAATGTGTCATGACAATGCCTCAATAGGCCCACTATCCATGTCTTGCAATGCCTTTGCCCTAATAGAAGCTCTAGTCCTCTTTCTTTGTGCTTGTGCCCTTACCTCTTTCTGTGCCTTTGCCGCTAACTCTTCCGTCATGCTTTCACAATCATCCATTCAAAAGAGAGGTTCTTGCTGCTCCTCCTCCTCTGGCTCTGTGATCCATTCAGATGATGAAAATCTCATCTAAATCAATGGCTTTGTAACTTGTTCCACAATTTTTTATGGTGGAGGCAAAGGTTGTAATGAACAATAACAAGATCGTTTAACTTTTGTTGCGTTAAGTCTATTGCGCTTCTTGGAGTGAATGTGCTCAAACATACTCATTTTGCGCTCACAACCTGAAGCGCTACAAGGTTGACATAAAATTTTTATGGAGAAGTGTTTTACATTGGGCATATACGCACCAAAGTTCTCCCACCATAAATCTAGAAAAAGCCAAGAAAAAATAAATTTAATAATTAATGTAAAATCAGAAAATTGAGATTATATTTTAAAACAAAATCAATAATAATTTGATGAGGGTTAATGCACTATGTGGATTTGAAAAGGACGCCCTCACATCTCTTATAATGTTGCAGCTCATCCTGGATCAAATTGCAGTGTGCTTATCTAGCACCATCCAATAAAGGCATTGTCGAAGACTTGACATCACCTCATAGTCAGTCTTCAATAAATCTTCATATAAAAAAATTTAGAGTTGAGGTAGTACCCCACTACATGAAGTGGACTATGGAGCTGAGAAAGTCCATCACCGCTCAATAATTTCCCAAATGGGATTATATTTGAACTCGGAATAATTATAAAATGAGGCCATTGCCTCTTTCGCCTTGTCCATGGCCTCATATACATATCCCATTGGTATTTTTGTCCATCAACAAGACAGAGAACCCTCACCAATGGCTCTGATACCTGAATAAAAAAAATGGGAAAATAATTTAAATAAAAAATAATAAAATAAAACTTAGTCTTGTACCTTGATTGCCTCATGTCTAGAAGGGCTCCTCAAAGACATAGTCGTACACCTTCTAGCCCTCACTAGAGAGTCGGTATCTAGCAGCATCTTTGGAAGTCCACTCATCACTGACAAGCATCCTCTTCAATGCCCCCTTTGCATCAAAGAGGCTCTCCAATGTAAAAAAGTTTGTGGCGAATCGTGTAACTCTAGGCCGCACAAGCTCCCTCCCATTAGTGAATTGCCTCATCAGCTAGAGGACCCATGTATGGTTGTAGATAAATTTGGTAATACATTTGGCCTTTTGTACAACCTCAGACACCTAAGGTAATTTCCTAGTGTTTCTGAGAAGCAAATCGAGACAATGGGCTGCAATGGTGTCCAAAAAGTGGTGGGAAAACTCTCCTCTAAAATCCTATCATCTGCTACATATGCTGCTACATTGTCCGTGATAACTTGGACAGCATTCTCCTACCTGACCTCCAACACAACCTCCAACAACTGTGCAAGCATTTCAACACTCTTAACTTGTACCAATGCATCCACTGACTTGAGGAATACAATCCCTCCTATAAAAGCAACCAAAAATTAATCAATGTCCGATTCCTCCCATCGGTCCACCCATTGGACATGATTGTACAACTCTCTTCCTCGATACCTTGCACTACTCTTCAACCCAACGCTTGAATATCCTCCACAAATTTGCGAAGGAGAGGGCCCATAAAATCATCATAAGTTGATGGCTTAAATCTTGGGCCGCAAACTGTTAGGGCATCTACCATTCCCCACCAATATGGAGACCTAGCCACATTGAAGGGAATGTCAGAAAAATACTAAAATCTTGCACAAGCCTTTCTCGTGGCCTTGTGCCTCTCCTTGTTCCATGCATTTATATCGTCAAGCGTGGGTTGTGACCCTAGCATGAAACATTCCACAAAAAAGGACTCCTCTGTTCCACTACTTGAGTGTGCAACTGATGGACTAGACCCACTCTGGTGTTACTGTTGGTCAGTGAATCCGCCCTAGGTAAGGATTTGGTTTGCATACGCGCCCTAGACCCAGACTAACCTTGAAAAGCCGGAAGGAAGAGATGCCTTCCATGCCAATATCCGGAGAAGGCCGACTCCTATTCTATTCTAACTAGGGTTTTTAGATAAGGGAACTGGAAAGAGATGGAAAAATGTTGAAATAAATGTAAATGGCATAGCAATAGCAATGGGGAAGAACAAGCAGCACAATCACCAATCTCTACACAAACTGGCAGCTATCAATACAAAGAATGAAATAGAAACCAACAATGCATTTACTTCCCTATGTATCCTTTATGAGAATTTCAGATCCACTTATCATCCAATGCTTAAATCCATATAGCAGAATTACAGCAATCAGAAAAATAAATGACATTAGCAGAAATAATCACAGAAGGCAGCATACAAAGAAGAGACAAAGTCGGAGCCAAGAATCCTTAATATTGATGCAAAAGTTTGGATACAACAGTTTTTTAGCAATATGTTCCCCCCATTACATTGAATTGGACTGCCTTTTATAGGAGAGCTTTCCCCCCATTACATTGATGCTCAGATCCCCAAAACTGCCAAAGCAGTTGAGATTTGACCTTTGTCGGCTGTCAGCGTACCTGAAACAAGGCTCACTCGTGTCTGGGATTGCTCCGGACTATTCTTGCAGTTGAGAAGGCAAGTCTCATTAATGCAACAGGTGCAGTTTACCCCTTGGAGTGCTTGAGGGACCTGACATGGTGTTCTTCCGGAATGGACTGAAGATTGTGTGCCATCAATGCGCCTTCAATGCCCACCTACCCTGCCTCCCAAGTCTGGACCAAACTCCCAAGATTGCTTGTTTTTGGCCCAAGTCCGAGATTCGCTATAAGATGGGAGTGATGCTAGGAATCGCCCAGGTGGAGGGGCGATCCTGGGAGTTGCTCGAAGATGGAACGAATCTGGGAGGACCTCCACGCCTTAGAATTTTCTTGATAATTCCAAGGCCGAGGTTCGCTCGGGATCTTGACGAGGCTGAAAGTCGCAGCAGAATGGCGACGATATTGAGAGTTGCACGTAGAGGAGAGCGACACTGGAAGTCGCAAGGGAATGGGGCAAGACTTGGAAGGCCGGACTTAAACCCTTTTAGCTGCGCCTCTCTTGAGGAAGGAACCGATGCCAAGAATCGCTTGGCGACGAAGCGAGGTTGGGGATCACTGGAAAGCCGGAGCGAACTTGGGAGGCACTTTATGTTGCGGTTCGCTCATAGACCGAAACGATTCCGGGGTTCGCTATATTGGGGAGCAATATTGGGGATCTTAATGCCTTAGCCGTTTTTAATATCACCGAACCTGCTGGCGATCGCTGGAAATCAAGGCGAAACTGGGGGTCGCTGTGATGATGGGGCGAGGTCAGGAATCACCAGAAAACTGTTGTAAGGCCGGGAGTCGCTCCGAAATGGAGCAAACCTAGAACTTCCCTACCTTAGAATTTTTCAACACTTCCTGCTCGGGGTCTGTGCGAGGTTGGGAATCACGCATGGGGAGGGGCGAGTTTGGGAGTTGCTCCATAACGGATCGAACAAGGGGGAGACCTCCCTTAGAAAATTTTTGACATCTTTCTATCGGGCATCGCTGATGATCCGGGTGAACTTGAGACCAGCTGCTTCTGAGTGCGACCCTGAGGACTGCCTTCACTGATTGCTTGGAAAGGAGGAAAGGAGAGGATTTGAACTTAAAAAAAAAGTGCAGCAATTTTTCAAAATTTTACCCCTTAGCAAAATGTAGCAACAGTTATTAGAATCAGCTAAAGGTGTTGTCGATACCCTCTGTACGAGGTCGAGAAGGGGGACTAGCCATGGCCTTGCTTGTTCTTCATTTTAGTTCTTTTCTTTCACTATAGTTTGTTAGGAGGGCATTGCATCTCCTCTCAACCTCAACAGGCACCTTTGAACATTGCTTGACATCATGGCGTTTTCGCTTCACCAAATGGTTTTAGAGGCAGTTTATGTCTCCATGAATTTTGTGCCCACAAAAATTACAATACATCTTCCCTTTCTTTTCTCCCTCCTTTGCACATTGCATCTCCTTTTCCCGTCATTTTATTTCAACGTGGTTGTACATGGAAGCAATAAACAAGTAGTTAGAAACTTGAAAAGAGAAAAAAAGGCCCTAGAGCTTAAACATTGAGAGCTGAAACCAAGTTCTTTTTTACCTTAGATGTGTCTGTTGGGTGGTTTTTAGATTCTTTAAAACTTAAAACAAATGGATTTAGGATGCAATTTAATGTTGTTGGTCTGACCTCAGCTTGACTCTCCCTACTCTCTCCAATTGGAAGCAACAAAAATAAGGGGACTTTGAAAAAAAAAAAAACTTTTTATACTGTTTTCTTGTATCGTGCGCAGACGGCCGAGTTTTTTTTTCGAGTCCCAAAGACTTGCCAAGTAAAAAAAACTCGGCGAGCTAAATGTAGACAGCAGTTCTAAGCAAGACAAACTATGAAGAACTGGCTGACTACAATGTCCAAACAATTTTGATTGTAAATAGCAATTTTGGAATGCTATGTTGTTATGTTGCTTTTGTAAAATCAGCCAATCAATGAAAGAGGCTTGATTACGTAGATAAGCACTAGAGGACAAAAACAACCGTCATTTGTGTTAAATGGCTGTTTAGGCAGACGTCTAGGATTAGACGTCTAGTTAAGTTGAGACGTCTAACAAACTGTATTAGGCGTCTAAGCGAATTGGTTAAGGGGACGGTTGAACGGTTGCAGCAAAGTAGTTGCACTAACTACTTTGCCACCCTATTTATACCCCCCATTCAATTTTGTACCTATCTGTATCTATTTGCTGATAATGCCAAAGCTCTTGTGCGAATTATTTGTTCTGCGTGTGGTGTTGTTGTGAAGTTTCCATGTACGTTGCAGGTTGTGTTGCAGGACTGCATTGACGAGTTGTGTTGCAAGGACAAGTTGACGGATTGTCTTGCAGGTTGCATCTAGAATTAACGACGAGAACGGATATGTGTTTGCAGGTGCTAAGGCCTGGAGAATAACAGCCCTAGACGTCTAAGCCTTGCCGTCTGACTCACCCGTCAGACGACTTGCTTATCCGTCTAGCCGACGAGACAGGCAGTCAGACGTCTATGACCAGCACCTAGACGTCTAACCACTCAGCCGACTAGTCCCGACCCTAGACATCTATTCCGTGCCACCTGACGTCTATCCACTTAGACGTCTAACCAAGTATCTAGACGTCTAACCTGTGATGCCTGACATCTAGCATGTACTTAGACGTCTAGCCCAGATTGACGTCTAAGTTGCATGTACCTAGACGTCTACCTTAGACGTGTTCCTCAGACGTCTAGTCCCTGACGTCTATCCTGTGCACTTGATGTCTGATCTCTCCGACGTCTAGACCTGGTATAGTAAGAGACACATGGCCATGACCTATTGTTAAACCATCCTGACTATCATCATCCCCTCACCACAAGAATGTACTCACCCCTATCTACAAGTTCTTCGGAAAAAGTCACTCTCGAGTGACCTACATCTTTTATAGGTCAAGATGTATTCTAGTGCGGTTGATGATATAGCCTAGACACTATATTTTTAAAATGGAAAGTTACAATAGCTCAACTTGGCTTGCAACTTATGTCTCCCATGTCTTACTATATATGAGGATGTCATCTAAGGTGATAATGACAAACAAACTAGTGAATAGTCATAGAATAATGCTCATCCAGTGCATAAACATTGCAAGTGCAATGGTCATATCAAAAGGCATAACCAACCACTCCTACAATCCCTCCTTATTCTTTGAATGCTATTTTAAAAATGTTGTCGACATTGATAAGTACCTACTAATGACTTGAGGTCAATCTTATTGAAGTACTATACACCTTAGATCTGGTCCAAAAGACCATCTATGCGCAATAGGGGATATCAATATATTCATAGTGATCTTGTTGAGGGGGTAGTAGTCAATACAAAATTGTCTAGTAGCATCATTCATTGGTGCTAGAACAATTAAAACTATTGCTGAAAGAACTCAATGATGACATGAAGAGGCTTGTGATTTACCCCATAGAGATTATGAAACAAGCACTTCCATTCCTCAAAGTTGTCAACAATGGAGGCTTTTCCTATAGACTAAGTATTGAGGTTCAAACAGGCAATGTCAAACTCATCATCACTTCCGGGTGCATGAACATAGTCAAAAGTATTTGGCTATACCACCATAGATTTTAGTTCTACATGACATTCAAAATCACTAAATGAGATTTGTGTTGATTACATAGCTTATCTCTTTGCTTGGGCATGTCTTTTTCCTTGACCAATGGGTGATAAAATTCTGTTGCACAATGTTGCCTAAGATGATTTGCTCCTTTGAACTATAGAAATCATGCCTTAGGCTGATTTGGCACTTTGGACTGTTGAAACGACTTCTGCACATAAGGTTGCTGCTTTGGAGCCTATTGGATCTTGTGTACTAGTTGCATAGATGATAGGACCCTTTGCTTGGCCTTGGATTTGTCGATCTTACTCTCAAACCAATACACTTGTGTGAGAGTATCGATTGGAAGAAATTCCATCTCTAAGCAAAATAGTGATGAAACCACTAATGTGCTTGAGCATATGATGCTTCTCCTTAGCACAGTGGAAACAAGTGAAAAATTCATTGAACTCCTCAATATAGTCCTAGAAAGATTGATCATGTCATTTGAGTAGGTAGTCAAAAGGCATATACTCGTCTTCATAGTGATTCAAGGGATTATATTTAGTGCATATTATATCTACAATTTTTTCCCAATATTGATGGGATCCAAGTCTTGCTCATGCTCTATACTAGTCGTTTCCAACCAACACAAAGGAAAGCAGAAGCGCTCTTATCTTCATCTATCAAGAGGTTGATTGCACGGTAGGCTTCTAGTTGTTCAAGCCATGTATCCAATGCCTCAACATTGTTTTTTCCATGGAACACTACAATGACAATTTAATTCTACACCTCCAACATACTGTTGAACTAAAATCGTTGAAATTTGTGGAATAGAAAACACCAATGTCAAACCTACTTGAGGCATTAGGTAAAAGAAACCAAACAAAGTGTTCATTTTTTTTTTTGTTTTTGGTTCTTCCAGTATATCCTTGAGCTTTTGGACATCTAGGGTGTTATTTATGAGAGACATTGCAAATTTAGCCATTTTGGAATGCAAATGGAAATCATCTAAATAGTTAGACACAAAACCAATTTAGGTACTCTACTTCCTCCATTTTTGCATACAAATGGAATTCATGTGGATACTCGAACATGAAACCAAGTTAGGTACCTTACTAGAACTGTAAGCAAAACTAAGTAAACATTCAATGATGAAGCGTATTGAATGGCTCTTAAGCAAAACATGCATCAAGACAATAATTGGAAACTGCAAGGATTCAAGCGAAGGTTTGCTTTATACCAATTTGATCTACACCAAAAAGCCCTAAATGGCACAAAGGACATCCTAGTCCAACTTGTGAATCTAAAGAGTTATGAATCAAAGTAGCATAACAAAACAGGACAAAAAAAGGATGCAATTATGCAAGTACTTAGTGAAAGCAAACAAGGGGGATGTTGACTAGAAAATATAAGAAAATAAAAAACTATGCAAATTAAATAGAAACTTATTTGCATATAGTGAAGATGTACAATGGATCTCAAAAAGCAATATAGTAGAATTGACTCAAGGACCAAAGCTTATGTCTATTATGGTATTGTTGGTTACGAATCTGCCATGAGGAAAGGATTTGTTGTTAATGCGCCCAGATTCGCCCACCAGATTGAAAGGCCGGAAGGAAGGAATGCCTTCCGTGCCAATCTCCGGAGAAGGCCGGCTTCCTATGGGGTTTGTGTTAAGATAAGAGTGCAGGGAAAGAGATAAAAGTACAGAAAGAGATAAAAGTGCAGAAAGAAATTCCAAATGTGATTGGAGTTGGGTGGGGGGAATAAGCAGCACGGCAACGAATCAATCACCACTACTAACAACATTCATCTACAAACATACATTGAAACTACAGCTATCAGCGATCCTATGTATCCTCTATCTATGCATTCCAAGAATACTTGGCCACCAAATGCCGGAGTCCAGAGTTCAGTACAACAGCAAGCAATGACACAAGAAACATGAGGCAGAAATGACAAGGAGAGGCAACATACAAGATAAAAGACAGTAAGCAGAGCCAAGTATATGTTTATATTTGAGGCAAACGCACAGCTACAATTGTTCCCTAGCAATATATTCCCCTTCCACCACCTATAATGAAAAAGTGGTGGGTATTTATAGTCCAATTTCCCCTCGATTACATTCATGGGCACAAAGTCCCAGACAAGACAGTAGCTGACACGAGCGGCTGAGGAGCTGCTGATGCTGACTTCTGTCTGGCAGGACTGTACTTGCAGCATGGTGTCCCTGAAGGCGGTACAGCTACGTGGCAGCGCGTTGGGTCAAATCTTCGGTCAGCAGGAATGCGGGTAGGTGCGGCAGATGGCACTTCACATCGGCTTTAAATGGTGACAGTTGGCACCGGTAGTGTAGCCCATGCTTTGTCCTTGTGCGGTCAAGTCTTGGCTCGAATCCCGAAGATGGATACTTGTCGGATGCTGATGTATGACACGTGTCTGCCTTGAAAGGCAGCTTATCCAACTTCGCCCAAGATTCGGGCGCTATCGGGTTGCGCAGTTTGAAAACAGCGCAGTTGGAAGGCCTTCTTGCCTTGGCTTTACCCAACTGCGCACCGGTCAGAGGGCGCACTCCGACTTCGCTGCGAAGTCGGGTGTCGCACCGATGCTTGCTGTCTTCTTCCGTTGTTCGGACTGCGCACTGGAAAAGGGTCGCACTCCGACTTTGCTACGAAGTCGGGTGTCGCCCCAGCACTTTGCTGTTTTTCTGCCAGACCATTCTCATAGTGCGCCCAGGAAGAAGGGCGCACTCCGACTTCGCTGGGAAGTCGGGTGTCACCCCTGACACTTAGTCGATTTTTGCTTTGATCCTCGCTCGCTTGCGCACTTCGGGTTCCCTCATTGCGCTCCAACTGAGGGGCGCACTCCGACTTCGCTGCGAAGTCGGGTGTCGCCCCAACACTTACATTTTTCAAGGAACACCTCTAAAATTTTACTGGGGGAAGAAAGGGGGAAAGAAGAAGAGGGAATGAAACTGCGAGGGAGAGGGAGAAAGGGAGAAATGAAGAAAGGGAAAATGAGGAGAAGGAAAGGAAAAGAGCAGCTCATTTGCAAAAACCAAAAACATGGCACCCCGTGCAAAATGTGGCAACAGGTATAATAGCCCAATTTGCCTGCATCATGTGCCCCAACTTCTAGCTATCAACTACTAACCATCTACCTTCACCTCCAACTTTGACAAAGAGGCGAATGCTGCAAATGCTACTTTATATGTGGGTATATACAATGAGAATTTACAAGAACATCATGGTGAAATTTTTTGATCATGCTTCAATAAGATACTAGTAATCCTACTATTCATGCTTGAGGTCACATCACTACTTGTATCATCTAGAGTGAAGTGTGGGGACTCCCCCATATGTTGATTCTCTTCATGGAATTCAATGGCACCATGTGGTAAGAGAACATTGGTGATCCATGATACATATATCAATGATTGTCTTAGAATTCTTCTGACAAGTTTTCCCATGAATTGATTTGGTTTTGAACCTATCGAATGTCATTCAAATGACCTTTGCATGTGACTTGATATGGTTGATGGTTCATCATCAAATCCAACCACTTGGTAGAAATAGCCTTGATGATTCAGCATTTTCATGGTTCTTGAATCATCCTTAAATCCAACCACTTGGTCCAACTAATCCACAACATATTTATATTGATACAGTTTATGGATCGTACATAAAGCCACCAGAAGCTCAAGAGCATATGGGTATGAAAGATTGATGCTTTCACATCTTCTCTATGGTTTACGGATTCTACATAAATCAACTAGAGATAGTGAATAGGATGGTTTAAATGATTGAGTCTCCAACATCTTGCTCATGCTTCATGACTTGACAATAAAGCCAACAAAGTATTATAACGACCCAATTGAACAACACCCATAATCTTCCTAGTTATGATTCATGACACAAGCCACCATATTGTGGCTTGTACGCCCTTTATTCCAACAAACAAGAATCTGGGCAGCTGAGGATTCAATTCATCCCATTTGCTTGAGTCTTTCCGAGAGCTTTTCCAAGCAAAAGAGTTAAGCTCTTGCCAAGAATTCTAGAAAAAAGGGTTCCAACCAGCAAAATTTAATCTTTGCAATGGAAGCATCCAAATCACAGCAATCCAATCTTTATGGAAGCTATCATTGAGCAAGTATCATGGAAATGCCGTCTCTCAATATGGTTTTCTTCATGCATCATGTGTCAACTTTTGACCCCATATTAATTTCAATAAGTCCCCAATTCAGGTTTCAAGGGATTCTAGAATATTGTGTAATCTTTACGTGAGTTCTCATATGTAATCTTTACTTGAGTTCTCATAAGTTACTCTAGGTGAGGCTCGTCCTCATGTCATTTCATCATGCAACCTTAAAATCTTGTGAGGGCACCAAAGATGTACTCTAATAATCATCATTGGAGCATTGGCAGCAATCCTAGTGTAATATCATCAGTCGTGAAATCTTGGTGATTTTCTTATTTTGGTTGTCTATTATTTGTTTTTAATATTAAAACTTTCATTATCATATCTTTTGCATTATTTTTACAGTAATGTGTTCTGGTTTTATTATAGTCTTGGCTATCAAGAAAAGATCAAGTGTATTCTTGATTCAAATGATACACAAACATGATATTGGTTAGAATTTTGCATGAAAATGTAAATAGGATATGTTTTGTCAACTAGTATAATGTTTTCTTCGTAAAATTAATTGGAAGCATGCAACTTGGATGATTAAACACATGATTTGGCATGACGAGGAAACTATCCCAACAAAACATAAATCATAATATACAATACAAAGCTTCACATTTTGGACATTTAGACAGAAATTACTGGTACTTTGACATAACAATAATTTGCATGTATTATTCCTCAAAATGTATTTATCTCAACCAATGAGGACACAATTACTGAATGTTAGATCAAGTGTGTACCTGCATGCAAATGTTCGGATCCCATTATGAACAAGATATTCACCTAACGTTCTCTCTATTTCTGGAGGAGCTACAAGATAATGACTTGGAAGCTTCAACTCTCCATCATATTCAAGCATTCCTGCATAATGAATTTTGGGATGTCGAACTCTATCGAATTTGTCAAAGTTCTCATATTCCAAGGCTTTGGCAAGCATTATCATGCGATCAGCTCGAAAGTTAAAGGTTACCACCGCATCTCCATCTAAAACAGGTCCAACTGGCTTGCCACTTTCATCAACAATGACAAATGGAGGCAAATATTGATCAGTAGCTTTAGGGTCCTCCCTAAGCTTTTTCACTGCTTCCAAACCACTTCTAAACTTATATGGTGCTTCTCCCAAAACGTGTGCATCCCAACCTCGTTTAACAACACCCCAATCGTTCTATGAACCCAAAAACAATAAAATGAGAATTCAAATGAACATCACAGTAGTTTTACAACTAGTAGCTCAGCAATCACCAAAAGAAAAAGCAAACTCAAATTCTGAAATAGATTATGCACATATTGCAAACAAGGTATCTCAAATAAAACCTAAAAAAACTTGCAATGGACAGAGATTTTTTTCCCCATGTTCTATCCAAAGTCGTAAATAAGTTCTAAAACATAATTGCCAAGGGATTGTAACTCTACCTCATAACGGTCCATGGTAACATACATGCGACCACCTCCAGAAGCAATTTGAGAATCAAAACCTTCATTTTGTAATTCAGTGAGATCTTTCTCAAGTTGCTCTATAAATGTAATGCTTGATCCATCAATACAGTCACGGCCATCTGTGAGAACATGAACTCGTATTCTTTTTGCACCATGCTTAGCAGCACCTTTCAATAACAACTATCATGCATGACATCAATGTAAACACTCAAAAAATGGATCTTAATGGTAAGAATCATACATTTTTTTGATAATCAAAGAATTTTAGCTTTACAAAACTAACAAAACTTTGCAGAAGAAAAGTTGCTGTAATTTGTAAATAAGCAGAATACCTGTAATTGATCTATTCGTGAATGAACACCTCCATCACTAAGAAGGCCAATTAGGTGAAGTGTCCCTTTGTCAAAGCATTCCTTGATATATTTAAATCCCTCTCCTTCATATATCTTGCCCGAGGCAAGTGCCAAATCCACTAGTTTTGCTCTATTATCATCATATCAATAACAATTCATAGCAACAAAACTTCCATTAATCTTCCCAAAAAAAGGATTACATTGATGTAAGGTAAGAAAAGGGATTGTTGTTTTCTCCCACCTGAGTAGTCAACTACAATAAACAATGGGAGCAGATTAATTTTATCAACACATTTGGAGAAATTGAGATTGTATTAGCAAAAATATGTATATAATCAACCAAAAGAAAAAATGAATAGCTCTATTCCAAAAGAATGTTGCCATACCCAACAAATTTAAAAGTATATATTCAAAATTTTCTAACTTCAGGTTTTACTTTGGATTTACGCTATGGCCATAACTAGATATAAACTGAATAATCCAAGTCTATATTGTCAAATCATATGAACAAGTATTAAATCCCTACTAGAACATTCCACGCTTATAATAACACCATCTTTAATAACTAGATATAAACTGAATAATCCAAGTCTATATTGTCAAATCATATGAACAAGTATTAAATCCCTACTAGAACATTCCACGCTTATAATAACACCATCTTTAATTAATTTCCAGGTGAAAGAACAATTAGACTTAACAAGTAGAAGCAGCAAAATAGAGGATTTTTTGATCAAGCTTCACAATTTTATGGACAAATTTGAGGAATTTTAAGTAGAGGTAAAAGAAAGGTTTGAACTAAATGCCATGAAATGTTCGTACTTCATTAGTTCTAGCAAGACATAAATCTTCTTTAACGCTTTTGCATCAATCAAGAGGTTATTTGTGAAACTCGTCATTTAGGACTCCATACAATATTCCACACTCAGGGAAGCTTCCTTCTAGTAATAGAAGTTGATTCCTATTGCACTAGTTATGCATCTATGTACATGATATCATGATTTTGTTTGGTCACGAGTATCTGAAATATGGGATGCATAAATAAACAATAATTATGGATCCAACGTGTAATTCGTGGGTTCTGTTATTTACCCTGAAATAATATTATCATAATTGAAAAGGTTTTAGTCACAACATAGAAAGAACCCAAAACCAGCTAGTTGAAAGGTGGTCACAGTTAACACTCACATAGAAGGCTAGGTACAATGGTACACTGCAATTTCTTTATTTTTTAAATTTCAGTCTCAATATACATCCACGTCTCTCAATTATAAAACTTGAAAATGTCAGTATAAAACACAAAAATAAATAAATAAATAAAATCACCTAGTAGGACAAAGAGAGAACTATTAAAGGTGCCTAGAGCTAGAAAACTTTCTAGCTAAACAGATAATATAATTCTATTAATGTCCACATATGGCCAAAGTAGGTCAATGGGACTTGTTGGTCACAAATCTGCCACAGAAAAGGATTTTGTATGTCTATGCGCCCTAGACCTGGACCACCCTTGAAAGGCCAGAGGGAAGGAATGCCCTCTGTGCCAATCTCCGGAGAAGGCCGACTCCTATACTAACTACTTGGGGTTTTAAGATAAGAGTGCAGGAAAGAGATTTAAAAGGTACAGAAAGAAATGGAAATAGCCTGATATTGCAGTGGGAGAGAACAAGCAGCACAATAACTTATCTATAGCTAAACCAACAACAATCAACACAGAAAATGTAACAGAAACTGAAACTGCATATGCTTCTCTATGTATCCTCTAACAGAATTCCAAACACATTTATCTTCCAATGCTAAAATCCAGATATCAGAATTACAGCAACCAAGAAAGTAAATGAAAAGCATAAATACTTGCCAAAGGCAGCATACAAAGAAGGCACAGATTCGGAGCCAAGGATCTTCAATATTGATGCAAAATGTTTAGCTACAGCAGCTCTTTAGCAATATGTTTTCCCCCCTTTTTTCATTACAATGACTGGGTTTTTATAGAGGACCCTTCCCTCTGAGCCATTAATGAACCAAATTTACAAGGACGCTAGGGCGGCTCCGAAAATGATGCTCGCCTTACTTCTACAATTGAAACTTCCCATCCTATTACTACAATTAGTTGCAGGACCGCATTAGGCGGGGAAATTTGCATTTATGCGCCGCGGACGTGCCTTGGATTCATACCCCGTCTCTGGATGTGTGCCCCTCGGGAGTAGCGTCGTTGTCAAAAGCGGCTTTGGGAGAGCTTCGCTAGAATCTGGCCTGAATCGCAACAAAAGGGGGAGGTTCGCCCCGTTTACATCCGAAGTATCTGCTTCGCCGGGTTAAGGCCCGAAATGAAGGCCAGGAGGGGAGACAAAATTTACTAAGTCAAAATGACCTCATGAGGGGGTGGTTCGCTGAAATCTGGCCATGGAAGAAGCTTCGTCAGAAAAATCGGCCGAAGCGGGCACTTAATCTGATTCTGGCCGAAGTAGCCAACTTAGCTGTAGAAAATGAGGCGATCCGACTCCCTGTTCTGCTGCTTCGCTGGAAAATGGGAGCTTCGCAACGATCGGGTCTCAAAGTGACAGTTTGGGGAAGCTTTGGCCGAAGCCCCCCCTCTGCCTTAGAAGTTTTCCCACTTCTCAAGTAGAGCTTCGGCAATGTGGTGACTGAAGTGGGAGGTTCGCTGGCCTTATGCCCGAAGCGGCTGCTTCGCTAGACTAAGGCCCGAACTGGCGCCTTCTATGAGATGGTTTGCTGGGGGGATGGGCTAAAGTGGTACTTCGGCATCATTTTTAGCGAAGTGGCCCATCTACCTCAAAACATTTTTCGATAAACCAAAACTGGAGCTTCGCAATTTTACCGCCCGAAGTAGCTGCTTCAACAGTCTTGTGGGCAAAGTGCCCTCATGCCTTATACGTTTTTTCCATTTCTTCGAGTGAAGCTTCGGCAATGTTGCGGCCGAAGTGGGAGGTTCGCAGGCTAATCACCCGAAGTAGCAGCTTCTAGGAGATGGTTCGCCAGGGAAGTGGGCCGAAGTGGCCCTTCGACTTCGTTTCTAGCGAAGCGGCCCATCTGCCTTAAATTTTGCAATTAAACCAAAACCGGAGCTTCGCAGTTATATCGCCCGAAGTAGCAGCTTCGGCAGTCTTGTGGGCGAAGTGCCCCTCATGCCTTAGAACTTTTTCTGCTCAAAATGGGCTTTTGACTATCTTTCCTCAGCGAAGCTTCCTTTTTCCGCCTGCTCTGTTAGCGAAGCTGCTCCTATGACAAAAATTGATATGTGGCCGCCAAAATGCGGGAACTGGCTGTGCCGAGACATCATGAAAATGACAGAAAAGCAGAAAAAACAAGACGTGGAGAAGGAAAGTCTAAATATAAATAGTATTTCAAAATTTTACCCCTTGAATGAAATGTGACAAAATGGTCAACAGGACTCGTTGAAAAGAGTTGTTAAAAATTACAATGCATTGTACTAACCACAAAGTACTACAAAAATAAGTTAAACTAGAGTAAAGAATCTAATGTAAACTACTCTAAAGTGGAACATCTGTATGGTAAAAATTACAGCCTCGAAGATTAACAAAAATGGATAAATCCTAATGTGATAAAAGTAACGATTAAGAGAGAGCTAGAAGTTGAGGTACAACATAAATAGAAAGGAGCTCCAACAGATCCACATGACTTGTCATGCAACTCATTTACACTAGAGTAAAGAATCTAGTGTAAACTACTCTAAAGTGGAACAACTGTATGGCATAAAATTACAGCCTCGAAGGTTAACAAAAAGTGGATAAATCCTAACGTGCTAAAATTAACGATTAAGAGAGCTAGAAGTTGAGGTACAACAGAGATAGAGAGGAGCTCCAACGGATCCACATGACATGCGACTCAGTTACATAAAGTAAACTCATGCACTCATATGAAGAGAGAGTCAGACCTGTAGCCTCTACTAGTTAACTAAAACTACCTAGCTATAACATTTGTGATAATTTAATATGTGGAATATATGAACTAGTAAAATACATAGTTTAGTGTCTATGTCTTATGGCAGTTCATGCTGATTATTAACTAGATTCATGGTGAAGGCAGAAGGCTGATCCGTAGTTACTTCCTTACTTGGCACATGTTCACTATTAAAAGAGAGGATTGGAAATATGTGTACTTACTTGACGCATTTCAATGGAGGAGTTTGCTTTGACTTGTAGTTTCATTGATATATTATGCAGTTGAACAAGTGCACTCTGAGAATCTAAATGGTGCTAGGCTTTTAGGAACTTGATTTGAATTCAGGGTGGTTGTTCCCGTTGCCACATTTTGCACGGGGTGCCAAATTTTGAAAATTTTGTAAGTTTGCTGCTTTACCTCCCCTCTTTCTTCTTTCCCATTCTTCTCCATGCCCTTTCTCCCCTTCAGCTGTCAGATTTCGTTTCCCCATCTTTCATTTCATGTTTTTAGTGTTTTCTGCAAGAAGGCAAAATCTGCCTAAATTTGTCTAAGTGTGGAGTCCGCCCGACTGCGCAGCGCAGTCGGGCGGCGCTCATCATCTTTTGCGCACCCGGGCGGTCTGGAGGTCAAAAGACAGGCACAAATTCGACTAAGTGTTGGGGCCGCCCGACTTCGCAGCGAAGTCGGACGGTGCCCATAGATCGGTGCGCACTTGGGCGGCCATATTCAGGAAGCAACAGAAAATATTCTAAGTATGAGCCCGCCCGACTTCGCAGCGAAGTCGGGCGGCGCTCATCCAGTTGTGCGCTACCGGGAGGACTCCTATGAAAAGGCAGCAAAATTGACTAAGTGTCGGACTCCGTCCGACTGCGCTGCGCCGTCCGACTGCGCGCCCGTCTTGGTGCGCCCTCGGGCGGAAAGAGAAGAGAATGCTGAAAATTTGACTAAGGCACGGAGGTCCGTCCGACTGCGCTGCACCGCCCGACTTCGCGCCTACTTTGGTGCGCCATCAGACGGGAAAGAGATAAACTGCAAGAAAATTTCTAAGGCATAACCCGCCCGACTTCGCTGTTTTCAGCTTGCGCCGTCCAACTGCGCTTCATTTTTGTGCGTTGTCGGGCGGGATAAGAAGACAATGGATAAGCTTCTAAGTCTGATCATTCCCCCCTCTTTCATCAGCAGTTTCAGATGCCGACAAGTGTGCAGTCTCGGGATAAGAGTCAAGATGTGACAGAAGGTGTGCCACCCGGGTACAGAGTAGATGAGCGTGAAGTGCCAGATCGTGCCGCACCTACCACCATTTAACCGGACTCGACTTCTCACCTACCGGATTGCCACGGAGCTGCTACGTTTCTAGGTGGACCTTGCTGCAAGTACACTCCTTGCCCGCAGAGGTCAAACATCAGCCGCTTTTCGCCGCTTTTGTCAGCTTTTGCAGCTTTTGTCTGGGATTTTGTGCCCAAAATGTAATCGGGGGGGTTTATTCTGCTATAAATAGCAGCCTCATTTCATTGTACAAGGGTGGAAGGGGGATATATTGCTAAGGAACTTCTGTAGCTGTGCACTTGCTTTTGAATGCAAAGTATATTTGGCTCTATTAGCTGTCTTTGTCTTGTATGCTGCCTTTATTAAGTATTTCTGCCTCATGTTGCTTATATTTCTGATTACTGCTATTCTGCACTTCTGGATATCAGTATTGGTAGTTGAGTATATCTGGAATACTAAAGTAAAGGATACATAGGATAGAATAACACTAATAGTTTCTGCTGCATACATTGTTTTGATTGTTGTTGGTAATAGTGATTGGTTAGTTGTTGTGCTGCTTATCTTCCCCACCCGAAACAAGCATATTTATGTTTCTTTCTGCATTTTATAATTTCTTTCCTGCACTCTGAGCTAAAACCCCCAACTAAGAAAACATAGGAGCCGGCCTTCTCCGGAGATTGGCACGGAAGGCATCCCTTCCTTCCGGCCTTTCAATCTGCTGGGCGAATCTAGGGCGCAATAAGATTAAAATCCTATCCTAGTGGCAGATTCGTAACCAACAGTTTCTCTGGCACGCCCGGTGGGACACGAAAGTTTCCCACCCCAAAACAGAATCGAAGCATCGGTGTTCGCTTCATTGCTGTTAAATCAGAACACCTGGCGACTCTGCTGAACCTGAGTATCCTCTGAGTCTGTAAGACTGGTCCAATATCAAGAGCGCCTTCATGCATACAAGAAGATGGAGAGCTAGGAATTCGGGACAACAACCTGATTTTTACGAGATCGACATCAACGCTGCTGGAGAGCGCCCGAGGCTGGCTGATTATCAAGCTCACCAGGACGATAGATTCGAGCACGAATCTGAAACTGAAATTGAAGAGGTGGAAGAAGTCGAAGAAGTTGAAGAGGCTGAAGTTGAAGAACAACCTACAACTTCGGACAGTATTGATACCGACTACACCACCGACCAGCTCGAAGAAGAGGAAGAAGACATGGCCAATGCTAATGACCTCTTCCCGGATGTGAATTCCACGGGACCCCTCGCTCTAGCTGGACAAGAGGTTGTTCCGCCTGCTGCCTTAAAATCCATTCCTACATATGACGGCACCGGGAAGACAACATATGAGCATATCCAAGACATTCTGGCCTTGGCTGCGCTGCACTCTATCACAAATGAGAGCGTGAAAACCCGGCTGTTAGCTCTCTCCCTGCGAGGGAAACTTCTCTATTGGTGGAGATCCTTGCCGGAGGGGACTATCACGGGATGGGCCCAACTGGCCGACAGGCTAGTTAAGGGATTCAATGAATCCGCTGATCCCTCCTCATTGTTGCACCAATTTCAAAGCATTCAGCGCCATCCGCAAGAGGAGATATCGGACTTCAACGTGAGGTTCGCAAGATCCTGGAAGAGAGTACCCCTGGAGCTACGTCCTCCTGAGGGACAGGCTGCTCACTACTACCTCAGAGCTTTCAATTCGGATATTTGCTTGGTCATTAAGTTGGCCCGTGTAAATACTTTCCCCGCATTGTATGAGGCTGCTCAACAGGCAAAACTGGATATGATTGCCATAGGCAGGCTCCCTCATAAAATGCAGCCCCCAATCTATCCGGATTTTCCTCAGTCCCAATATCCGCCCGCGTCTGGTGGGGCGCCATCCTCATCCAATCCGTACCCCCATCAGCCGTGGAATCCTGCACCAGTCATAGACCCATATGGTCCGCCTCAAATACATCGTCCTAATCCACCTCCTCCGCAATATCCAACACTTCCTGCTCCTCCTCAGTACTAGGCATTGCCTGCTCCACCACCTTTAGCTGCATTACCTCCGCAGGCCCGGCCAGCTCCAGCTGATAACGATATACAAAATAAGATCCTTCAGGAAGTACGGGCCCTTGCCTCTGGTTACCAGACAATCTCTAATGACATGACAATCATGAAGAAGAAACAGGCTCAGATGGAGTTTGTTCCTAGGAGGTCATATCCTCCTCCCGCACTGACAAGAGATCAAGCGGCTCAAGCGCAAAGGCCTCCAGCAAGAAATGTTGCCGGCAATGCTCAAACTGGCACTTCTGACCGCGTGAACTGGTGCTCCACTTGCAATGACCCCCATGGGGAAGACAGTTGCACGCTACATCAACATTATATTCAGACCCTTGCGGGTAGCGTCATAGAGGACGAAGCATACATGATCCGGGATGAGGAGAGTAACTTTGCAGTTCCCGAAGAAGATCCTGTGTCACTCTTGACCAAGGAGGGGAAAAAGCCAATTGAGGCCACCCCGGCCCAGATAAAGCCGTTAAAGGTGTATACAAGAAGGGAGAGGACGCAGCCTGCTGTGGCAGCTCCTGATAAGCCACCTTTACCTCCGACTGCCAAAGAGAAGCCCCGGCGCTCAAGGCTCCAGTAGCCAAGGCTCCAGTAGTCAAGGCTCCAACGACTCAACCTTCGGCCGAAACAAAAGAGCAAGCTCAGGAGAAGTTGAGGTACCCGTCGCTGACAAAGAGACAGAGGGTTGAGGCCACGCAGCAGTACCGCACCAAGTATGAGCCAGCAAAGGAAGCGGAAGGGGCCGGTACTTCAACCTACAACATAGTTGATGAGCTCAAGAAGACCCCGACAAAAATAAGCATGTATGATGCCCTTCAGCTCCCAGGTCAGGTGGATTTGTTGCAAGAATCCCTAAAGAATGTAAAAGGTGGAAAGCCACCGCAGCCTGCTGTGTTAGCTCAGCCCTTGACGACTTCTGCTACCGGAAAGAACAGACCGCCGCCTTTTTATCTATCTTTGCGGATGGAAGGCCACATAGTGCATAACTGCATGGTGGACTCCGGTGCTTCGACTACTGTCATGCCAAGGGCTGTCTGCGAGGAAATTGGTATGGAATACACGAGGAGCAGCCAAGGTGTTCTACAGTTGGACGACACTCCTGTGAAGACAGTTGGCGTCATCAAAGACATCCCCATCCGGCTGCATAAAGCGCTTGACATCGTGGTCATCCAAGAGGTCGTAGTGGTTGACTTGGAACCCTACTTCGGCATGTGTCTCTCAAGGGAGTTCACTGCCAAGCTGGGTGGATATTTGTCGCTGGACTATTCACATATGGAGGTACCTTTCAAAGGAAGGAGGTTGAAAATTTATAATGAGAAACCTTCCACTTTTCTGGTCGAGAAGATACCCGGGGAAGAGCAGCAAAATGACATGGTTCATCTGACGACCGAGGAGCTGGTAGAAGTGGACCTGGTGGGAGAAACCCTAGAGCAGCTGCAAGTGGAGGACGAGTTCTCCTTGCTGGATTTCAACGCCATGATCGAGACAGAACTAGGCTGCTACTCCGTCACTCAGCCTGAGAGACACGACCAGACGGCGAAAAAGGACATAGGTCCTGCCCTCGATAAGCTGTGGAAGCTGTACTTTGATGGCGCCCGATGCAAGAATGGCGTCGGGGCAGGAGTCCTTCTGGTCTCCCCATCTGGTATCCAAAAAGACTACTATTACAGGCTGGCTTAGAGTTGCACTAATAATGCGGCGGAGTACGAAGCCTTGTGCTTAGGCTTAAAAAAGGCGGAGAGGCTCGGGATCAAGCACCTGCAAATCTTTGGCGACTCAGAGCTGGTGTGCAACCAGATCACGAACAAGTGCGCCTCCAAGAAGCATTACCTCAAGGCGTACCGCAACCGTGTCTGGGATCTGATGGAGTCGTTTGACTCCTTGAATGTCAAAGCCATCTCCCGCGAGAAGAATAAGCATGCTGACATATTGGCGTCTGTTGGAGCCAGGTACGTCCCGGCTGATGACACTATGCAGAAGCCGAAGCCGGTTCGTACTATTTACAGGCCTTCTGTGCCTGATAAGGACACCCACTGGCAGGTGTTCGATTGTGACGAGGATATCGTCACCTTTATGATACATGAAGCTAGTTCAATCGAAGGTAGAGACCCTGATGACGAGCAATATGAGGGGTTAATACAGTTAAAGAATAATCATGTCCCAAAAGGACTGATCACCTTAGAGAGCCTGTTTGATCAGAATGATAGAGCTATCTCACACCGAATCAAGGTGGATGCCAAGCAATACATGGACCTGGAGCTCGAACCTGGTAAAGTGATTAAAGTTGGCATAGATTGCACTCCAGAGGAGCTGGACCAGATTCGGGCCCTGTGCAAGGAATACCCAGACATTGTAGCCTGGTGCTACCAGGACTTGAAGGGGTATGACCGAGAGATGATCCAACACACCATAGAGCTGGAAGAACATGTGAAGCCCTTCAGGCAGAAGCAAAGGGCGGTGAACCCGAAGATTGAGGTCATGATGAAAGCCGAGCTCATGAAGATGCTGGAAGCAAAAATCATCTATCCTATCAAGCATTCCTCTTGGGTCGCAAATCTGGTTCCCGTGAGGAAGAAGAATGGAGACATTCGCCTCTGCGTGGATTTCCGCAATCTCAACCAGGCTTCGCTGAAGGACCATTATCCACTCCCGCAAATTGATCAAATCCTTCACGTGGTTGCAGGGGCTCAGAGATTCTCTCTCCTAGATGGGTTCTCCGGCTATAATCAGATCTGGGTAAAAGATGAGGACCAGCACAAGACGGCGTTCACCACCAAATGGGGGACGTTCGCCTATCAGCGCATGCCCTTCGGTCTTTCCAATGCGGGGGCTACGTTCCAGAGAGCTATGGACTTGGCGTTCCGTGAGTTGCTCAATAAAATCATTGTTATCTACTTGGATGACATGATTGTGTTTTCGCACAGAAGAGAAGACCACACCTCCCATCTGCGGCAAGTATTTGAAAGATGTCGTGAATTCGGCATATCCATCAACCCAAAGAAGTCAGTCTTTGCGGTGAAGGAGGGTAAACTGCTAGGCCATGTTATTTCTGAGAAGGGCCTTGCAGTTGACCCCGACAGAGCAGAGGCTCTTCTTCGTTTGCCCATCCCGGTCAACAAGAAAGGGCTGCAGTCATTTTTTGGACAGATCAACTTTGTAAGGAAGTTTGTCCCTGACTTTGCCCAAGTGATCAAGCCCATGGCCGAGCTCTTGAAGAAGGATGCTGACTTTGTCTGGACTGAAGAGAGGAAGAAAGCCTTCGAGGAGATCAAGGCCAGGATTGCCCAGGCTCCAGTATTGATAAATCCAGATTACTCCAAGGACTTCATCCTTTACGCGGTGGGAGAACCCGAAAGCTACGCTGCAGTTCTGACTCAGAAGGGAGACGACGGCAAGGAGAGACCGATAGCATTCTTAAGCCAAGTGATCCAGCCGCACGAAGAGAGGTATAATTTTATTGAGCGGCAAGTTCATGCAGTTATGAGGTCCTTGAGAAAGTTCAAGCACTTCGTCTCTCAGAGCCGGATTACTGTCTTCGTGATACACCCCGACGTCAGAAATTTCATCATCCAAGGGGAGCCTGGTCACAAGAGGGCAGGATGGATTGCCAAAATCCAGGAGTTCGACATAGAGGTACGACCCACCAAGCTAATCCGAGGTCGGGCTCTATGCCAGGAATTGGCCCGAAGTGCTGCGGCTGAACTCTCTGCTTGTCAGTGGGAGGATCCAATGACAAGAATCAACCTTGCCAACTCCTTATCAGAGGAGAGTGATTGGACGAATGACCTAGTGTGGTATTTCAGCACTGGGAGATGTCCAGATCATCTCAACGCCTCACAAAGAAGGAGGTTTAGGCTTAATGCCTTGAAGTATGTACTACGCCCCGAGGGGCTGTATTTCAGAAATATTGACGGCATCCTGTTGCGGTGCGTCAAAGAATCAGACAAACCGAAGGTCCTCGGCGAATTCCATTCTGGGATGCCAGGAGGACACCATTCGGGAAGGCCGACGGCCTTGAAAATTATCAGAGCGGGCTATTATTGGCCCACCCTCTTCGCAGACGCGCATGCGGTCTGTCAAAAATGTGAGAAATGCCAAAGGTTCGCCGGCAGAAATCGGAAGGCGCCCATGCCCCTTCAGCCAATTCAAGCTGAGACTCCATTTCAGCAGTGGGGTCTGGACTTCATCGGGACGATAACGCCCAACTCTTCGGCGGGGCATAAGTTTATCCTAACAGCCACGGATTACTTTACCCGATGGGCCGAGGCAGTGCCTACAAAGCATGCCGACCAGGAAACGGTCATTGGTTTCCTAGAGAGCCTCATCACCCGTTTCGGGATTCCAGAGGCAATTGTCACAGACAATGGTCCAGGGTTTGCGGGCGCTGTACTCACAGAGTTCACCAGCAAGTACGACATTTACCACAAAATGTCTTCGAACTACTATCCGCAGGGGAACGGCCTAGCCGAGTCCACCAACAAGAATCTTTTGAAGATTATAAAGAAGACGGTGGAAAGGAACAAAAGATCGTGGCATCTGCTTCTGGATCGAGCGCTATGGGCGGACCGTATCTCTTTCAAGAAGTCCATCAAGACGTCGCCATATGCACTCGTGTACGGCAAAGAGGCTGTCTTGCCCACACACATTGAGATGCCCGCACTTTGGCTGTTAGAAGATGAGAAAGGCGTCAAAGACCCTGTTGATGCCCGATTGGCTCAGTTACTGCAACTGGAGGAGGAAAGAGAGAAGGCGTATCAGGCCTTTACCAAGCATGCTGAGAAAACGCAGAACTGGTTTTCAAAGGGAACCACTGCCCGAGTCTTCAAGATCGGGGACTTAGTGCTGAAATGGGACTCATACAAGGCCAAACCGGGCAATCATGACAAGTTTGATGCCTTCTGGGACGGCCCCTTCCAAGTCGTCCGAGTGAACCAGTTCAACGCGTTTGTGCTAAGAGACATGGAGGGCCAGACCCTCCCGATACCTGTTAACGACTTTCATCTGAAAGCCTACTACCACTGAAAGTTGTCAAAGGTTTTCCCTTGTACATATTTTGTTTTCCGCTGTATCAATTTATTTTTCTGAATGTAAATATTGCTTTCAGTTCAGTTAGTTTCCTGCTTTAATCCGGAAAAGAGAGCCGAGTGTTTTGGAAAAAGGTGCATGGCAGTTCGAAAAATGACTAAGGCAGGGAATGTCGTCCGAAGGCGCAGAAAATTGCCCCGAAGTCGGGCGTCGCCCTCAAATTTTTGCGACGTCGGGAGGTTCCAGGGCCACAGCAAGCAAGAGGAAAAAAGTCAAAAAATTTTCTAAGTGTTGGGAAGCCGCCCGACTTCGCAGCGAAGTCGGACGGCGCGCCCTGTTTAATGCGCCAGCGGACGGGGACAAGCAAAAAAGTGTAAAATTTTTCTAAGTGTCCCGCCCGACTTCGCGATTTTTCCTTGCGCTGCCCGACGGCGCGCACTAAAATTTGCGCACTCCGGCGGGCGTGCCTCAGGGGCATGTGATAATTTGGAAATTTTTCTAAGTGTCGTCCTCCCAAGGGCGCGGGTTTCATAGTGCGAAGTCGGACGGCGCCCATTTTTTGGGCGCACTTGGTCGGGGAGATAAAAGAAATCACAAGTTTTACCTAAGGTTTCCCAGCACGCTTGTCGAGTCAAATGCTTCGAAGCGTGTGCCCAGCTGGCGGCAATGACGTCATTAAAGGCACGAGTTTTGAAAAGTTTAAGGAATGATTGCGCAATTTTCGAAGCGGGTTTCATAAATGAAAAAGCGCACCCGGGCCCAATGATGTACAGTTTGCGCTTTCCAACAGGGGATCCCACGCGCGGCCGCCGAGGAATAACGGCGCTACTCACCCACTTCAAGCAACAAACTTTAAATTCGCCGAACGCCATTAATGCTGCTTTTACCCATTTGTAGAAAAGGCATTTTACTTACTCAGTAATATCAGTGTTGCTGAAGAAATTCGAGCTGCGCTGTGAAAGAGGAGAAATTGCGAATTTTGCTAAGTTTCAGCTGTGAATTCTGGTAACTCTCAGCGCCATGAGTGAGAAACCGAGCGCAGCTAAAGGGAAAGCGCCTATGCAGGCGGAGTCCAGCGCTTCAGAGAAAGAATCCGAGGAGCAGACTGTCTCGAGCGCTCATGGAAGCGAAGCGCCGAAGGAGAAAAAGGGAAAAACCAGGGCGAGAAGCGCCAGGAGGCAAGGTCCTCCCCCGCCGCCCGTAGACCGCCTAGCCGAGTACAGAGACGACAATTATTCAATTAGCCTCACAGAGCTGCGGGCTACCGTAAAAGATTGGTCCGATAAGGTTTTGCCCTCACACCATTTCGGCGCTGTCTATAAGTCGAACCTTTACTGGTTCTTGTGCCCTCCTGTCCACCACTGCCCGGAGCTGGTTGAGTCGATCGTAGTATATTACAAACCGGCCACCCGACAGGTCTGCGACTGCCAGGGAAGAGTGTTGTTTACCCTCTTCAAGGAGAGCGTCCAGCCAGCTTTCGCGCCAGGGATCGAGCCAGACCCTAATGGCATACTCAGGAAGATCAACCTGGACGAACAGGCAGCTAGGGGTGGCGAATCCAAGTGGATGAGGGATTTCCTCAATTCAGAGCTAAAGCATCCACTGCCAGCTTCAAGGTGGCCGTCGCGCCCGATACCCTTGGCACAGTTCAAAAGCCAATACATATACACCATACTTGCCTGGGTTCTGGGCTGCGGCACTGACGAGGTGGTGCACCCCTACCAGCTGGCCCTCGCCGAATGCATTCTGCATGGAGAGTTCTACGACTCTAGTGCCCTGAAAAGGGGGAGGCGCCCAATTTATTTCGACTGGGCAGACTGGGTGGCCTACGCCATCCATTCCAATCTTGTGAAGTTGCAGCAGAAGCAGACAACAGAATTCAGGCACTGTTCATTTCTCGTATGGCTGTGCCTATATCACATGCACTACAGGATGAAGACCGTTGAAGTTCGGAAGGTGGATGAGAAGGGCGCGCCGCTGCCAGTGTATGAATGGACGGACCTGTTGTACAGAAAGGAGTCGTATTACGACTTCAATTTCAAATTTCTGGGCATGACCCTGGCTCTCTTCAATGGCCGGGCGCATCGCCCTCCTTATTTTATGACGAAGCACCTGGTAAAGAGCAAATTTGGGGATACTTTCCGGTTGACTCAGGGCGTCGTCATTAGGGTTTTCGGATTTAAAGGAAAACCATTTCTGCTGCCATATTTCTGTACAGAATATCACTTTGGCCTCGAGGCAGCGCGGCAAATGGATTGCGTTGAGGAAGAGTACGGCCATGGGAAGAAGAAAAGCCCCATCTTCAACTATCCTTTCACCTGGGGAGACGTTGAGGTTCACGAGGTTGGGCAGCATGTATATCTAGAACAAACCCTCCTCAGCCTTGGCCTGGTGCAGTTGCCGCAACGCTGGAAGTATGACCCGATCGGGGTAAGGGGAAAGTTCGTGCACATTTGCCCACGGAAGGAGATCATGTCAGAGAGGGGCAATAAGGCGGGAATGGACCTAGAATGGCACATTGAGCAGATGCAGTCGTGGCCACCATGGCAGGACTTTTACTGTGTAGAAGCAGACTACGATCCCGAGCACAATGAGGATCACAAAGTGGGATCAGCTGGCTTCAGAAAACTGCTCGCGAAGGTGGCGTCGCTTGGCTGGGCAAAAGACAAAATCATGGAATGTTGGATAATGAGGTGTCGTACGCGGCACGAGAAATCAGAGAAAAAGACGTCCGTTGATGACGAGTTTTCCGTCTTATATGATAAATACTTCGACAAGTGGCAGCCGCTCGTGTTCCGTGGTATCGTCCCCCAAGGCGCCCCAAAAAGGTATAAAAGAAAGCCTCCACCTCAACATTTAATTGTACGAGGGACGTCCAGCAGCAAAGCGTCAAAAGGCAAGAGGGTGGACCCAATGTTGTCCTCAGCTCCTGAAAAGTCGTCTCAGTCGGAGAGGGAGCCCGAGAAATCAGCCAGTGAGGCAGAAACAAGGGGCGCAGACCCAACAAAGCCTGAATACGAGTTTACTTTGGGAGCCCCGGCCCCTGACGCGTCAACCGCCTCCGCTCCCCCCGAGCAAACTGCCGCGCCTAAGGGGAAAAAGAGGAAAAGGTCCGAAAAGACCAAAGAAAGGCGGCACAAGAAGGAGGTTGTGCAGCAGACAGTGACGGCTCCACGATCAGGCGCGGCTGCAAGTGACATAATCTCCATTGAGGACAGCCCTCAGAGGGAAGCAGACACCTGGGTTGCAGGAGTCATTCGAACGCCAGCTCAGGCGGAGCTCGCAGGTACGCCCTCTCCTCCTTTGCAACAAACCCTAGCAACCCCTACTGTTACGCCCTCATCTTCCACATCCGGGCATATTCTGGCTGCTTCATCCCCGTCTCCTGTCACGCAGACCCAGCATAGTCCACCGTCCTTTGGCCGCTACGCCCAAAACCCTAACGTTTTTCAGACCCTGGGCCAAACCCTAGGTCTGTCCCCTACGGCCAGCACCGAGGAAGGTTCCCTATCCCCACGCCGCTCACCCGCCGCCGCAACTGCCCTCCAAATCCCACATCCGCCTCCTCAACAGTCGCCCACTCACCCTCAGTCCCAGTCGCCCCCAAGAGCGGCCGTATCTTCTGGCGCAACGCCCACCTCGTTATTTTCAGGAAAAATGCCGCAGCAGGATTTGGCCTCGGCATACCCCATGCTCGCAGAGCTGGAGCTGGTCGAAAAACAGCTGCAAATTACTGACGACCAGCCCCTAGCCGCAAAAGCCGCCCAGGGCTCTGTTTCTTTTCTTCAGAAGGTCAGAAAGAGGAGGGCGGAAGAAATCGCCATGCCTGAGAAGCGCGTCAAATACGACCTGGAGAAAAGGGTGCTCCGGACAGAAAAAATAGTGCCTAAAGTCAAAAAGCCCATCCAGGAGATGACAGAAGAAGACTACGAGTACCACTCCAAGGACAAGAGCTTTGATGACATAAATGAGGAATATGAGATAGGCGGAATCCGCAGAAAGGCTGACAACCTTCTGGTCAAGCGCCTTGAGGCCAAGCAGCAGCTGCACGAGCTCCAGAACGATAAGAGGCAGCTTGAGGAAGATCTGGCCAAGGCACTGGTTCAGCTGGAGTCCGCTCAAGGAGAGGTAAAGAAGTTGAAGGATCAGCTTGCAGCCTCTCAGCAGGCGACGGCGGATCAAAAGGCGGTGGCTGATCAATTAACAGAAGATAAAAAGGCAGCACTGATCCATGTTGCTCAATTGCAAAATCAGCTTCAGCAGACTCAGGCGCTGCTAGAAGAGAAGGCATCGCAGGCTGCTGCTTTCTCCAAGGACAGGATCAAAGAGATGAGAGCCGGCCTGCTGAAGGGTTGCAGGACTAATGTTGCCAGGTCACTACCCGTCCTCAATTTCATCTCCAAGATACAAGAAGTTTCTGCCGAGGGAAAGCCTGCGGTAGAGGAAGCCGAACGTCAAGCACGACAATGGCTGGACTTGGCAATAAAACTTGAAGAGTATGAGCGCAAGGGCTTCCAATTCCCACCTATGTCACAGATTGCCCTAGACTGGGCCGATGCAAGGATAACCTTGCAAAATTATTTTGAAAAATCTGAAAAGATCAGAGCTGCCAGGAAGATGCTAGATGCATTGATCCATGAGAAGAACATCTGCCTGGTCCCTTTTGACTCCCTTTCAACGCTCGGATTCCCGAGCTTTGTAAAAGATGAGGAATTTCTGCCTCTGGAGCAAGTCAAGCAGAACTGGCAGGCATATGAGGCAGATACTTCAGAGATTGATGGCTGGACTGATCCAGTGCAAGAGGCACAGGTAACCCAGATGGTGTCCAAGCTCTGCAAAATCAACGCCTGCCTCCACGAAGTCGGAGAAAGGTACAACACCATTGACGTGCACAAGGTTGCGGCATTCAGAAAAGCGCTGAAGGATATCAGCGACTTAGAGCCCTTCCAAGAAGCAGCCTGGGCTCAGGCTAAGACTGCTTATGAGCACGTCCGTGAGCGGGTCGAGCCTGTTGTACAGGAGGAAGACAAGGACGCCGAGCAGTCGGGCTCAGAAGGTGAAGAAGAAGAGTCGGGAGAGGAGACTGTTGAGAGCAGCAGAGGATGCAGGGTCCGGGAGGGACTCTGTGCCCAAAGGATAAAGGCTAGGTTCCTTGCATCGAGGCGAGCTCGATACCCCGCGAGCCGCCAGGAATGTTGCCACATTTTGCACGGGGTGCCAAATTTTGAAAATTTTGTAAGTTTGTTGCTTTGCCTCCCCTCTTTCTTCTTTCCCATTCTTCTCCATGTCCTTTCTGCCCTTCAGCTGTCAGATTTCATTTCTCCATCTTTCATTTCATATTTCTCAGTGTTTTTGCAAGTGGGAAAATCTGCCTAAAAATTGTCTAAGTATGGAGTCCGCCCGATCTCTCATCTTTGCGCACCGGGCTGTCATGTTGAGGTAAAAAGCCCACAAATTGACTAAGTATTGGGGCCGCCCGACTTCGCAGCGAAGTCGGACGGCGCCCATAGATCGGTGCGCACTTGGGCGGCCATATTCAGGAAGCAACAGAAAATATTCTAAGTATGAGCCCGCCCGACTTCGCAGCGAAGTCGGGCGGCGCTCATCTAGTTGTGCGCTACCGGGAGGACTCCTATGAAAAGGCAGCAAAATTGACTAAGTGTCGGACTCCATCGGACTGCGCGCCCGTCTTGGTGCGCGCTCGGGCGGAAGGAGAAGAAAATGCTGAAAATGACTAAGGCACGGAGGTCCGTCCGACTGCGCTGCGCCGCCCGACTTCGCGCCTGCTTTGGTGCGCCATCGGACGGGAAAGAGATAAACTGCAGAAAATTTCTAAGGCATGACCCGCCCAACTTCGTTGTTTTCAGCTTGCGCCGTCCAACTGCGCTTCATTTTTGTGCGCTGTCGGGCGGGATAAGAAGACAATGGATGAGCTCCTAAGTTTGATCATCCCCCCTCTTTCATCAGCAGTTTTCAGATGCCGACAAGTGTGCAGTCTCGGGATAAGAGTCAAGATGTGACAGAAGGTGTGCCACCCGGGTACAGAGTAGATGAGCGTGAAGTGCCAGATCGTGCCGCACCTACCACCATTTAACCAGACTCGACTTTTCACCTGCCGGATTGCCACGGAGCTGCTACGTTTCTAGGTGGACCTTGCTGCAAGTACACTCCTTGCCCGCAGAGGTCAAACATCGCCGCTTTTGTCAGCTTTTGCAGCTTTTGTCAGGTCTGGGATTTTGTGCCCAAAATGTAATCGGGGGGGTTTATTCTGCTATAAATAGCAGCCTCATTTCATTGTACAAGGGTGGAAGGGGGATATATTGCTAAGGAACTTCTGTAGCTGTGCACTTGCTTTTGAATGCAAAGTATATTTGGCTCTATTAGCTGTCTTTGTCTTGTATGCTGCCTTTATTAAGTATTTCTGCCTCATGTTGCTTATATTTCTGATTACTGCTATTCTGCACTTCTGGATATCAGTATTGGTAGTTGAGTATATCTGGAATACTAAAGTAAAGGATACATAGGATAGAATAACACTAATAGTTTCTGCTGCATACATTGTTTTGATTGTTGTTGGTAATAGTGATTGGTTAGTTGTTGTGTTGCTTATCTTCCCCACCCGAAACAAGCATATTTATGTTTCTTTCTGCATTTTATAATTTCTTTCCTGCACTCTGAGCTAAAACCCCAACTAAGAAAACATAGGAGCCGGCCTTCTCCGGAGATTGGCACGGAAGGCATCCCTTCCTTCCGGCCTTTCAATCTGCTGGGCGAATCTAGGGCGCAATAAGATTAAAATCCTATCCTAGTGGCAGATTCGTAACCAACAATTCCTATATATATTTCTTCAATAAATAACTCAAAAATCTCTCTATTTCAAATCAATTTCCAGCATGGGAATAGTTCCTTACACCACGTCCTCTACTAGTGTACCTTTCTCTTTTCCTCTCCATCTGACATTGGTAAAGCCATCACCATTTTGGTTTTAATTCCCTCGACTTGGAGGGCCCACTGATTGTTGGCATGCTGCTCCTTGGCCTGAAGATTTTTCCTGTTCAGACCCCTCTTTGATAGTATATGTTGTTGCATATTGATGGCAGCATTCCCATGCTACATGGCACTTAAATTTTTTGCTGCTATAGAGGCGTGACTTTATTTTCTCTTGCATGTAAAGGACAAGCTCAATAGAGATGCCCATACCAATGGCATTAACAGAAATGAAAGTGAATTTCCTCAAAATTTAAAGGTTTGTTGCCACACATTCTCAAGCTCAGATGTCAACAACTTCTATAGACGCTAGTTCTGGACAAAAACAGCATAAACAAAAGTAACACTGTGTGCAGAAGTGTTTGAGTGCAATACGCACTAAGTTTTGGTCAAAATGGCAATGTAAATAAATGTTTAGTCAAATGCTATTGAAATATAATTGAAATGCAAATGTTATGTAAAGTCGTCATAAGTTAATACATTGCATATAATGTAAAGTTGGCATGTGTCTAATGTGCGCCGGAAGGGGGAAGTAGTTATGTGCTTAGGTGTCCTGGAAGCCATTGCCTAACAATAGCCAAGACAGAGTTATAAAAGCAGCCCCCATTTATTGTTGCATATCACAATACGCAATGGTAGCAATCCTAGTGTAATATCAAGTAACATTGTTCGAGAGGATGAACCGTCCAACCTGGAATAGTTGTTTGGAAGAGAAGAAGAACCTATAACAGAACAAAGGGAGTGAGAACCTAATGTACGAGTTCTAGAAAGAGAAGTAGAAAACCGGCTTCAGAACATTGCGTACTTAGCTTCACAAGGGCAAATACCAAAAGTGGAGGATTATGAAGGACAAGGAGCTGAAATTCTGCAACGAATGGCTTTGGAAACACAACGATTGCAGGAGTATGAGACTCTTCGTCAGTACAATGCACAGTTGAGGGAACAGGTTATTCAGGAATTGGATGGAACTATGCAACAAATGCAACAACGATAGGATGCACGTAGAGCGGAATGGGCTGAAAGAAATCAAGATGATTTTAGAGGGAGCCCGAATGGTAATTTGTCAGACAGTAGTGTATTCTCGGTGGCTTTAGATCATTCAGCACCAAGACACTCTCAGAGGAAAGAGAATTGAAGTTGCAGGTAGGTGGATTGGAAATAAGGGAAAATACAGGGAACAAGGCAGTTTCCTCAGAAGATTCAGATAGTTCATCCACAGCAACATTGAGAATCATCCTGAAAACGGACGACTCCACAAAAGCAACTTCACCTTTAAACAGACGTCCTCGTCGACATGGAAAATCACCAGAAAAGAGTAAAGGAAATCACAGCAGAACTTGGCTTCTAGTAGTGCATATCAGATAAGTCGAGAAGAAGCAGTCGAGATTCTATGGCGAGATGTCAGGGAAGTAACCGAACGACCAAAGTATGATGGGTGGTCAGAAGATTCAAGTGAGGATGAGAATCAACCTCGAGACCCTGATATACCACATGCCAATCCTAACCCAGACCGTCGAAGACAAAGAGATGAAATCCGAAGTCAGCGAGCAGGGGTTAGATTCCTTGAAACTGCACAAGTGATTGAAGATGATGAGTCTGTAAGTCCACAAGACGAGTACAATGGAGGAATAAATGAAGATGCGATACCTTGAAATGCCAGAACCATGCATATGGAGAACACCATATGCAGGAGCTATGAGACGTCCGACGGAATGCGAAGAGGTGGCTAGGTATTGTATGGCCGTACTCGACTTACGACAACACCAAAGAGAAGTGAGACGATTGCAGCAACGCATTCAAGATGTTGGACATTTTGAGTCCTTAAGTGAAAGTTGTCATTGATGTCAAGAAATGAAGTCATCATTAATGTCAAGAAATGAAGTCATCATTAATGTCAAGGAATTTGTCAAGAAACAAGTTATCAAAGTTGTCATTGATATCCAGGAAGAAGCTTCTAATAAAGTCAAAGGTCAAGAGGAACAATGCAAAGGTTAAAGGCAAAGGGCTCCATAATATTTTTAAATATTATGTGGAAGCATAAGAAAGTTTATTGCAAAGCTAAAGGAAGGTTTAATATTTATTTGATAAAATATTTAAATTCAAAATGAATTTAAATTTTATAAATAAATATTATTTATACCAAGGTGCAAAGTGAAAGAGGGTTTAAATAAAACCAAAGGGTTTTAAAGAATTAATTTATAAAATTTAAATTCAAATGAATTTAAATATTTTATAAATTAATAAGCTCCAAAGGAAATAAGCGCCGACGTCTAAAATCGTTGAAGGTAATTCGAGCACCGACGTCATGCATGGAGGAAGGAAATTAGTATATATGCTAATGCCTTAGAGGTATTTTAATTTATCCTTTTGCTCGATAATCGAATGCGTGCAATTGTGTTTGAATTTGTGAGGAAGAAAGAAGTGACCATTCTGTTTGAGCACCAACGAATAGCGTTTAAGGGGATTTGCGCCAAAAGACCAAGCGCCAACTGGGCAGGTGGCCTAGTGGCAAAAAGGACAGCGTTAGGGTGTTGAGGCGCAAGGAGGCCTGCGTTCGAAATGCAGTGGCAGCATTTTTGGCAGTTGCATTGGTGTTGGAGAGCGCCAAAGGAAAGGTGCACGTTTTGCGCAAGGCGAGCGGGGAAGGTTTTTGGAGCACGTGGTGCTCGTTAGTCCCCAAGATAGCGCCTAGCTTGCGCGACATTGGGAGCCATGGCTAGAGCACCGGTTGAGGCTGCGTGGTGTGTTCGAATCCCCTCCAAGGCAAGGTAATAAATTTTGATTTTAATTTTTGTGTGTTGCCTAAAGTTTGGAGCTAAAAGGGTGCATGAAAGGATTGTTAGTTGGAAATGATTTTTGATAAGTTGGAGGAATAAGGTGTTAAGGTTTATTTTAATAAAGTGATTTGTCATATTGATTTATTGAAATATTAAAAGGATAGAGGGAGCTTCTTGTCTTAGGTTATTTTGAAAAGAAGAGTGCATTGAATATTATTGGGAGATTATAAGGTGTAAGTGGTAATTTACTTTTTGTAAATGTTGATGAATGTTTTCTTAAAGATGGAGTGATAAGGTGTATGTGTGTTTTGATGTTTACATTGTATTTTGAGGAAATTAATCACCTTATAATTTCTTTGAGCTTGGCAAGAAGTGTTTGAGATTTTTGGCAGATTTAGAAGATTCCTTCATCATCAAGAAAAAGGTATGAGCACATTTTCCAAAGTTTAATTTGATTGGTTGGTTTTCTGGAAAATAAGTTTGGAGTGAAAAGGACTTGATTAGGGTTTCCTTTTGAGTGTGTTTGAGTTAATGCATCAAGGTTTTCTAGAATAAAGAGTTGTGATTAAAACCTTGTTTAATAAGCATTGTTGTTGAAGACATTGGTTGTGTGAAGAACTTGAACTAGGGTTTGAGTATCATTGCTATGAGAGGATTGTTTTATAAGCATTGTTGTTGAAGTGAGTTGTTGAGCAAAGAACTTGAACTAGGGTTTGAAAAGAACATGAGTATCATTGTTATGTGAGATTTGTTGTTGAGCATTGTTGGAAACATTTTGAGTTGATGTTTACATGCTTGGACTAGGGTTTGTGAGAAAGGGGTGTTTCATTGAGTGATTGGTTGAGTAGAGTTGTTTGAGCCTAGTCAAGTGGATGTATGAAGTGATTGTTCAAGTTCCATAAAAAAACTATTCTATATTCTGATTTGAGTTGAGATTGAGCATTGAGTTGAAACATATTGGGTCTCTAACAATTCTTTTTATGTTTCTATGAGATTGGACAAGTTCTGTGTGGACTTGTTGAGCTGATTTGAGCAAGTTCTGAGTGGACTTGTTGAGCAGATTTGAACAAGTTTTGTGTGGACTTGTTGAGCAAAGTTTGGTGGAGATTTGAGGATAAGTTTATGCCAGACCAGAGATAGAGATTGAGCAGATTTGTGCTAGACCAAAGGATTGAGTTTAGTGCAGATTTGAGATAGAGCTTTGGAGGTGACAGAGTAGAGAGGATAGTAGTCTCTAGTGGATAGAGATCCATCAGCCAGGGTAGTGAGGACAGGTCTTCTGAGTGGGGACAAGAGTCTTCAGTGGAGAGAGATCCACAAGCTAGTGTAGTGGAGGCAGTAGTCTTCTAGAGGATCACCAACTAGAGCAGAGGAGAAGGAGTTCTCCTGTGGATAGAGATCCATGAACTTAATTTAGGGGATTGATATCTCCATTGGACAGAGGTCCATAAACATTGTAATAGGGAAAGGATTCCCAAGAGATTGATTGAGAAAATTTTAGTGAAATATTTTCTCCGTGGAGTAGCCCACATTGGGTGAACCACGTAAATTGTGGTGTCTCTATTGTGTGTGGTGATTTGTGCATTGCTTTGATTACTATTGTTGATATTGCTATCTATACATTGCATAATATTGATTTGAAAGAAAAGTAAAAAGTGGTCTTATACTGTTCACCCCCCTCTCAGTATAAGCTTGTGTTCTTCAATTGGTATCAGAGCGGGTTCCTTCAAAAGAGTTTAACAACTTGAAGGAAAAGCTATCAAGAACACAATGGATTCTAAGAATGTGTCCTCAGATAATTCAGCACCAGTATTTGATGGAAGTGACTATATGTATTGGAGCATGAGAATGAAGATCTACCTGATGGCACTTGAAAATGAAATTTGGGAAGCAGATGAATTTGGATCCCTTAATTAATCCTCCTACAGATAAGGAAGGTAAGCTCCTACAACATTACAATTCAAAAGCAATGAATGCACTTTTGAGAGGTTTGCATAGAACAGATTCTATGAAAGTTATGCATTGTCAAACTACTAAAGACATGTGGGATAAATTGCAAAATATATATGAAGGAGATAAATGTGTCAAGAAAGCAAAGATGCGAAATCTCAAAGGACAATTTGAAGAGTTAAGAATGAAGGATGAGGAAAACATTAGTACTTATCTACTTCGAATTGATGAGGTTGTTAATGCTATGCAAGGACTTGGAATGAAGATTGATGAATCAGATGTTTGTGATAAAGTTTTGAGAACTCTTCCAAACAGATTCAGTGAAAAGGTTTCTACTATAGAAGTGTCAATGGATGGTGATACTTTGACAAGAGATATGTTGCTTGGTATTCTTACAACACATGAGATAAGAACAAAAGATCCTATTCCCTAGAAGGAAGCAACATTCAAAGCAATCAAGAAGACAAAGGGTAAGAAGTCAGAATCAAGCAATGAGTCATCCAGTGATGAAGAAGCTAACTATGGTAGAAGAGATAAGGATTATAGAAGATCTAGAGATCTAAGATATGTTAAGTATTTCAATTGTGGAAAGTATGGACATTTTGCAATAGATTGTCAAGAACCCAAGAACAACAATGGTGAAGAAAAATAGGATCACAAGAACAGGGAATCAAAAAGATACAGGCACCAAAAGAAAAGCAAGGATGGACAAAGCAGACAAGGAAAGAAGTTCTTCCAAAGACAAAAGAGGAGCTACTATGCGGATAATGCAAGTAAGTACTCAAGTGAAAGTGATGCTAGTTTTTCAGATAATGATAGAGATGAAGTCCTATTTATGATTGAAGAAAAAGAACAAGTTAAGAAAAGGACTCAAGTAATTCTCAAGTGTTTTAGATGTGGTAACTTTGGACATCTTGAAGATGATTGTACAAGGGATGGTTATAGTTTCAGTGATGATGAATATGAGGATGCATTTGAAGGACCAGATGAAAATCTTCTAATGGCATTAGAAGAAGAAGTAGGTGATCCTATAGAAGACAAGCCAATATAAAATAAAGATGTGGACAAAGGTAAAAAAATAGAGGAATATTCAGAAAAGGATGGATATGATCTCAAGGGAGAACTTATTTATGCCCTTGACATGGTAAAGAAGGTAAGAAAGCAACACTCTAAACTTGAAATTCAGTTTCAAGAATGTGATGAAGAGAGAAGATTGCTCATAGAGGATTTAGAAAAATCAAAGGCTAAGGCAAAAAGGTTCAAGGATAAGTTAGAAGCAAAGATCTTAGAATGTGAGAAGTTAGCACAAGAAGTGGCACTACTAAGAGAAGATTTAGAGGACTCCAAGATCAAGATGAAAGGGTTCAAAAATAGCTCAAAGAACTTGGATAAGTTCATCAAGACACAAAAGACTACATCAAGAAAAACAGGTCTTGGATTTGAACAGGTTCAAAAGAAATGGGAAGGAGAGTCAACCTCAAGTTTTGGAGGAGAAGAAACTTCAGATGAAGATATTTTAGAAGAAGATAGTGTAAAAGAAAGTGAGACATCTGAGGATGAGTTGGACAATAGAGAGTTCAACAAATACAGGAACAATGCACAAAGAAGATATAGATGGAACAACAATCAGAACAGGTCAAGAGAGACTAAGAGACCAATGAGGTCAAGACAAGGAAACTTCAATGGAAGATGTTTTTCATGTCACAGGTTTGGGCACATGGCTTCACAGTGCAGGACACAGGAAAGACAGGAATATGGGAACAAACAACTTTTCCATGGGTATTGCTACTCATGTAATCAGTTTGGTCACAAGGAAATGAATTGCAGGGTTCATGACAGAAGAGGATATGGCTTCACTAGGAGAAATCCTAAGACATTTGCACCTCCAAGGAATAATAACATTAAGTGTTACAAGTGCAACAATGATGGTCACACAACAAAGTGGTGTAGAGCAGACATTCCAAAAACAAGTATGAATAGGAATAGGAACATGGATATGAACAGAAACAGGAACATGGATATGAACAGGAACAGGAACATGGACATGGAAAGAAACAATCAGAGGAATCAGAAGGATCAGATAAGAAGGAAAGAGGATAAAGGTAAAGAACAATGCTTTTTGGGAGTAGAGATACTCCCACCCCAAAATTAACCACCTCAAGAGGAGGTGGGGGAGGGGCTAAGCTAAGAGGCTCATTCTTAGCCCCGAGCCCCAAAGGTGACCCTTTTCCATTGATGTCAAAGGGGGAGAGATTTGAGTAAGGGGGAGAGATTTGGTATTTGAAGAGAGAATTGAGCCAGGGGGAGCAATGTCCCAGGGGGAGCAGAACATAAGAAGAAGTCAAGTTTTCGGTAAAATGAATTTGGGTTGCCATCAATGACAAAGGGGGAGATTGTTGGACATTTTGAGTCCTTAAGTCAAAGTTGTCATTGATGTCAAGAAATGAAGTCATCATTAATGTCAAGGAATTTGTCAAGAAACAAGTTATCAAAGTTGTCATTGATATCCAGGAAGAAGCTTCTAATAAAGTCAAAGGTCAAGAGGAACAATGCAAAGGTTAAAGGCAAAGGGCTCCATAATATTTTTAAATATTATGTGGAAGCATAAGTTAAAAGGTTTTCATAAAAACCCAAGAAAGTTTATTGCAAAGCTAAAGGAAGGTTTAATATTTATTTGATAAATTATTTAAATTCAAAATGAATTTAAATTTTATAAATAAATATTATTTATACCAAGGTGCAAAGTGAAAGAGGGTTTAAATAAAACCAAAGGGTTTTAAAGAATTAATTTATAAAATTTAAATTCAAATGAATTTAAATATTTTATAAATTAATAAGCTCCAAAGGAAATAAGCGTCGACGTCTAAAATCGTTGAAGGTAATTCGAGCGCCGACATCATGCATGGAGGAAGGAAATTAGTATATATGCTAATGCCTTAGAGGTATTTTAATTTATCCTTTTGCTCGGTAATCGAATGCGTGCAATTGTGTTTGAATTCGTGAGGAAGAAAGAGAAGCGACCATTCTGTTTGAGCACCAGCGAATAGCGTTTAAGGGGATTTGCGCCAAAAGACCAAGCGCCAACTGGGCAGGTGGCCTAGTGGCAGAAAGGACAGCGTTAGGGTGTTGAGGCGCAAGGAGGCCTACGTTCGAAATGCAGTGGCAACGGTTTTGGCAGTTGCATTGGTGTTGGAGAGTGCCAAAGGAAAGGCGCACGTTTTGCGCAAGGCGAGCGGGGAAGGTTTTTGGAGCACGTGGTGCTCGTTAGTCCCCAAGCTAGCGCCTAGCTTGCGCGGCATTGGGAGTCGTGGCTAGAGCGTCGATTGAGGCTGCGCGGTGTGTTCGAATCCCCTCCAAGGCAAGGTAATAAATTTTGATTTTAATTTTTGTGTGTTGCCTAAAGTTTGGAGTTAAAAGGGTGCATGAAAGGATTGTTAGTTGGAAATGATTTTTGATAAGTTGGAGGAATAAGGTGTTAAGGTTTATTTTAATAAAGTGTTTTGTCATATTGATTTATTGAAATATTAAAAGGATAGAGGGAGCTTCTTGTCTTAGGTTATTTTGAAAAGAAGAGTGCATTGAATATTATTGGGAGATTATAAGGTGTAAGTGGTAATTTACTTTTTGTAAATGTTGATGAATGTTTTCTTAAAGATGGAGTGATAAGGTGTATGTGTGTTTTGATGTTTACATTGTATTTTGAGGAAATTAATCATCTTATAATTTCTTTGAGCTTGGCAAGAAGTGTTTGATATTTTTGGCAGATTTAGAAGATTCCTTCATCATCAAGAAAAAGGTATGAGCACATTTTCCAAAGTTTAATTTGATTGGTTGGTTTTCTGGAAAATAAGTTTGGAGTGAAAAGGACTTGATTAGGGTTTCCTTTTGAGAGTGTTTGAGTTAATGCATCAAGGTTTTCTAGAATAAAGAGTTGTGATTAAAACCTTGTTTAATAAGCATTGTTGTTGAAGCCATTGGTTGTGTGAAGAACTTGAGTTAGGATTTGAAAGAGAGTTTGAGTATCATTGCTATGAGAGGATTGTTTTATAAGCATTGTTGTTGAAGTGAGTTGTTGAGCAAAGAACTTGAGCTAGGGTTTGAAAAGAACATGAGTATCATTGTTATGTGAGATTTGTTGTTGAGCATTGTTGGAAATATTTTGAGTTGATGTTTACATGCTTGGACTAGGGTTTGTGAGAAAGGGGTGTTTCATTGAGTGATTGGTTGAGTAGAGTTGTTTGAGCCTAGTCAAGTGGATGTGTGAAGTGATTGTTCAAGTTCCATAAAATAAACTATTCTATATTCTGATTTGAGTTGAGATTGAGCATTGAGTTGAAACATATTGGGTCTCTAACAATTCTCTTTATGTTTCTATGAGATTGGACAAGTTCTGAGTGGACTTGTTGAGCAGATTTGAGCAAGTTCTGAGTGGACTTGTTGAGCAGATTTGAGCAAGTTCTGAGTGGACTTGTTGAGCATATTTGAGCAAGTTCTGAGTGGACTTGTTGAGCAAATTTGAGCAAGTTCTGAGTGGACTTGTTGAGCAGAGTTTGGTGCAGATTTGAGGATAGGTTTGTGCCAGACCAGAGATAGAGATTGAGCAGATTTGTGCTAGACCGAAGGACTGTGTTTAGTGTAAATTTGAGATAGAGCTTTGGAGGTGATAGAGCAGAGAGGACAGTAGTCTCCAGTGGATAGAGATCCATCAGCCAGGGCAGTGAGGATAGGTCTTCTGAGTGGGGACAAGAGTCTTCAGTGGAGAGAGATCCACAAGCCAGTGCAGTGGAGGCAGTAGTCTTCTAGAGGTTCACCATCCAGAGTAGAGGAGGAGTTCTCCTGTGGATAGAGATCCACGAACTTGATTTAGGGTATTGGTATCTCCATTGGATAGAGGTCCATAAACATTGTAATAGGGAAAGGATTCCCAAGAGATTGATTGAGAAAATTTTAGTGAAAGATTTTCTCCGTGGAGTAGCCCACATTGGGTGAACCACGTAAATTGTGGTGTCTCTATTGTGTGTGGTGATTTGTGCATTGCTTTGATTACTGTTGTTGATATTGCTATCTATACATTGCATAATATTTATTTGAAAGAAAAGTAAAAAGTGGTCTTATACTGTTCACCCCCCTCTCAGTATAAGCTTGTGTTCTTCACAAGAAACCTCGAAATGGCCAATGAACACTGCAAGAGAAGGAAATGATTCAAGTACGGATTCAGTTTTCTCAGACGAGTACCAAGAAGCCCTAACTCATTGTGCACTGCAGCGACACTTTGAGGAAGCAATATGGCGACGATGATTGATAAGGGCTGACAGGAGATTGAGAATCCTGCACCAATTGACACCTGTAAATCAACAACACCCACCAGAAACATGCGCACAACTGATAAACCAGACCCAAAATAGAGACAACTTGGGCAATCTCGGGATTTTTTTAGGACTTCCAAGTAACCCAAGCTTGCGTAACCAAGGGAGGAGCATGGTTGACCTCCATCTCGGTAGCTCGAGAGGAAGAAGTTCCCCTCATGCTACCCATAGGTCGACTAGTCAAGAAGATAGAGCGTCGGATACCTTGGAAGTACGCATCGGCATTGTCACCCAACGACGTTAAAATTGGAAAGACGCAGTTTTTGGAAAATAATAAAAACAAAATAAAAAGAAAAAGACAAAAATAGAGAAAAAGACAAAAGCAGCAAAAGGACAAAACAAGGTAAAAGATGCTAGATGTCTTTGTCCATGCAAAATTTACGACATGACAAGCATGCAGTTGACTACGAGTTAGGTGGCAGTTAAACAGTTAGTTACATGGGCAGGAAAATTCCTATAAATTGGAAGCGTTGGTCATTCTTGGTTCCATTGCTTTCATTTTATGCAGGAGACAGGAGCGCAGGAGAATTGGAGACGAAGCAGGGTTGATAAGCGCACCAAGACTTATGCAAGACGAAGCGTGGACGTCATCTTCATTAGCAGTCGTAAGCTTTGTGAGGGATTTTTCTTTTTCAGTGCAAGTGCAAAAACCCTACCTCCACAAAACGCATTCAGCTTTCTCACATCCGTCTGAAGATACTGTAGTCGAAGCTGCCAAACCAGCAAACGTCTTGGAGGAAGCCCAACTGTCTAAACACGTCGCAGCCGTCTGAATGGAGAAGTGTCTGATGGAGTCAGCCCCAGACGTCCAGCCATCAGACCCAGATGTCCAGCCGCCAAACTCAAACGTCTAGCCTAGAGAATTTTGATGTCTGAGCAGGAGTGCTCGCCTGAGGCCGAGACGTCTAGCAATATTGATCCGTCTGAAGTGCAAGAGACGTCCAGAAAAAGAGAATATGAGTCGCCAGAAGTCGGGACAACTTCCAACTCAGCCTGAAGCAGGACCCAAGTCAATTATGGCTAAAAGACTCCGTCATCATCAGGAAACGATTCACATACAAGTGCCAAGCCCAAACAAGGATCAAAATTAAGCAAAATAAGAAGCAGTAGTTCAAGCAAAATTCCAAATAAGCAACAAAGAACAAATTCCGATTGAGGAAATCACTTGGACTTGCCCTACGGGTGAGTTTTGCCAGCAATGGTGGGCAGTGTCACCAACAAAGAGTTTGGTAAATAAGAACATACAAGCCGTCGGAGTCAATTTTATTCTACAGATACCAAGTTCCAACAAAGAATTTTTTAGGAAGTATCTGGTGCAGATGTTGCAGACATACAACCCAGCTCGGAATACCAGCATGGTACGGGTTGTTGATCGATCCTGGAAGTAGAATTTTCTCCTAACGCATTTAGACAAACTTTTGGACTCCCCAGGAAGGGCACACCTGTAATCAATGAATGGGGATATTCCAAGAAAACCCGCCAGTTGATATTGGGAGTTACTACCCTCACAAAGGAAGAAGTGGAGAAAATGTTAGCAACTCACGGCGGCAGGGGAGTAAAACAATCCCAACTGAAGAATAATGAGTTGGAGTGCATTATGAATGTTTTAATGGCCAAGATGTCAAGAGAACAAGTTCAGATCTTCCCATATGGTTGATCCCATACTTGCTCGCGATAGAATAGGGAATGTAATATGACTGGGCAACTCATTTGGCGATTTGTATTCAGAATTTTCTGATGCGAACAACAAAGAATTTTTCAATGGCATTTCATGCCATCGGGTTACTTTTGGATGCAGTTTCAAAGGTAGCAATGCAGATTCCAGACTTTGATTTACCTCAGTAGATTCCAGAATTAGCACCAACTATATTGCACTGGAAGAATGCCACACCATAGGTAAAAAAGTCGATTTCGGTAAAGAAGCAGCGGGTGAAAAAAATCTCCCACAAGTTGTCATGTCAGGAGAAGACGATGACTGATTTAGAAGGGGAGGATAAAACACCACCCTTGGCTGAGGTGAAAGAACCGGAAAAACAAGTTGTTGCGCCATCACCAAAGGAACCCAAGCAAAAGAGGAAGAGAAGGTGATTTGAATCCCCACCCTCTTCATCTACCTCAAATTCAATACAAGGGATTGTTGCGGAGCTAATTGCTTGCAGTAAAGAGGTAGCTCGAAGACTGGTGCAGCAAATGACAGTGCCCTGGGAAAAGGTTAGCTTTGACATTCCTTAGACCTTGCAGAATACGACAACTGAGACAACTACTGCTGAAATGTTAAGACCAAAGGACTATTTGATAGAAGCTCATGTTCAGGCTCAAAGAACAGTGCCAGATCTGTCCGTTCCACCTGTAATTACAACAACTTCCTTTGCAACTTCCTTGCCGGCTGTGTTCCTTGCGGATATTCTCACAGCTGAGGAAGCCAGAACTGCATTATCCACGAATACTCCAACTGAACCTGAAGTTGGGAGAGTAGAAGAAGATTTACCTTCTCCAAATGTGGCAAATCCAGCACCTGGGACAGAGCATCATCCTATCTCAGTAGATGAGGCAGTATCGTTGGAACATGAGACTAATGTAGAAAAGGGAGAGCAGCCACAGACAAACATGTCTCAGCAAGCTGTTGGGACAAAAGGTGACAGCAGTCAGGTTGTAGTGATAGAAGGCAAGGCAACCAAAAAAATTATTGATCTCTCCAGGAAGGGGAAAGAGACATTGCAAGAAGAGGAACAAGAGGAGCAAACTAAGGATGCATGGACTGAATGTTTTCTAGTGCAGCCACCCAATCTCATGGATCCTTCAGATGTTATGGACCAACGAGCGGTAGAATATTTTTCAAAGTTAACGAAAATAATGGAAAATTTGCAGCTGCAATTTAACATAGCCTGTGTTGGTCAATGGAAGAAGTGACAGTCTATGGCAGAAGAAGAATTGAACAAATTGGTAAAATGGTACACACAAGATCCTTAGCGAGCAAATATTTCTAGCATCTATCGGAATCAACCTTGGACAATGCCTACCGCATATTTGTAAACAATGGAGGGAGTTGAATAATTGGCTAAGAAGATGCCAACCCTCTGCTTGGAATCTGGACAGGTGTACGTTTGTGGCCACAACACTGATCCTTCTTCCCAGTAGTCCATAGAGCAAGGATGGTAGGTGAAGTTAGCACCTGAATTACTGCCTATGTATCAACAGTATAACTTCTTAGCCCACTTGTTATGTTGGCTAGCAAAAGGTATTAAGTACTTGCATTCAGCCAAGAAAATGGTAGATAGTGAATTGCAAGAGGCACAAGCAGAGGTGCAACGCAAAGACCTGTTGTGACCACTTCACAACGACCCCAAGATTGGGGACCCACTAAAATTTTTGAAGCTTTTGATGTTTTTTTTTGAAGTGTTGACATCATTCAATTGGTTGTTATTTTGTTTTGTTGATCTTCTTTTGAAAATCTTAAGATTTGATAATTGTGATTTTAAATGTTTTAATTTTAATGTTTAAAATAAATCATTTAAAATCATTAAATAAAATACTTTAGAGTATAATTTTAATGTTTTAAATCATTCATTTTAAAAGTTTAATTAAAATATTTAAAGTTCATTTTGAATGTTTTTATTTCAAAGTGTATTGTAAATGTTTTAATTAAAATATTTAAAGTATATAATTTTAATGTTTTAAAACATTCATCTTAAAGTTTATTTAAAATATTTAAAGTTTATTTAAAATATTTAAAATTCATTTTGAATGTTTTTACTTCAAAGTGTATTTTAAAGTACATAATTTTAATGTTTTAAATCATTCATTTTAAAGTTTAATTAAAATATTTGAAGTTCATTTTGAATGTTTTTATTTCAAAGTTTTGTAAATGTTTTAATTAACATATTAAAGTACATTATTATAAAAAGTTTTGAATTGGTTTGCAAGTTTTCAATATGAATGAATGAACAAAGGAGCGGAAAGCAAATAGAATAATATGGTTATAAAATTCGTTTTAAATTGTAGAACGGAATGAACGAACACAATGTTAAATTATAAATAGGTCATTGGAAACCAAGAAAAGGGGTCGAACAAATTGGAAAGATAAGATTGGGAGAGAAGATATATTGGAGAATTGAAGAACAGATTTGTTGCATGGAAGGACGTCATCCATTGTTACAAAGTTCAGGTTTTCTGAAGTATTGAAATATCAATCACATTTGACCTTATTGTTTTATTTAATAAAAAGTTGCACATGCGGATGGTGATTTTATTAAATAATTTAATATGTCATTCATTTCTAGGGTTACACTAGAAGATTGCATCTATTTTATTATTGAGAGTGCGAATGCAGATCACAGTAGAGTAGGTTAAGATTTTCAGGAAATTCTTTTTTGTAAATGCAAGGTTGACAAATTTCATTTTAGTAATTTGTCTATCTGTTCCAATTTTCTGCACATTTTATTTTTATTTTCCTAACCCTAATATTTTTCATTTTATTTAATTTCATTTCACGTATAAATCAAAACCCTAATTTTTAATATAGTAAATGTTATTTCATTTACTTAAACTCTAGGTATTTCATATTCTAAAATCAGCATTAGAGTTTAATTAATTAAATGGAAAAATCAAAACCCTAAGTTCATATAAAGTTTCAATTTGATATTAGGGTAAATGTTATTTCAACTCGCGGTATTTCATATTCTAAAATAAACATTAGAGTTTAATTAATTAAAATTTTCGAATAATTATAAAGTTCCAACATTAATTACTTGAATAATTTAATTTAAATCATTTTCTTAAGGTTTAATTCAAATATTTGCATTTCATAAAGTTTATTGGCAATATTTGATTTTTAATCTTACATGTGGGGAATTAATTTCATGAACAATCAATAGCATAACGTAATAAAATATTACCAAATAGGCCCCGTTGGTCACGAATCTGCCATGAGGAAAGGATTTATCGTTATTGCGCCCTTAGGACCTGCAAACCAACATTGAAAGGCCGGAAGGAAGGAATGCCTTCCGTGCCAATCTCCGGAGAAGGCCGGCTTCCTGTGGGGTTTTATGGTTTAAGATGAGAGGGGAAAGAGATAAAATGCGAAAAGAATTTACAGATGTGATTGGAGTTGGGTGGGGGGAACTAACAGTACGACAACGCATCAATCACCACTACTTACTGCCACATAAATACAAAGCATAACCAGAAACCGCCAAACCTAAGTATACTTTTTATATAAAGAAGTGTACGCACAGCTACAATAGTCCCCTAGCAAACATTCTCCCTACAAGGAGAACTAACAGCACGGCAATGCATCAATCACCACTACGGACAGCAACATAAATACAAAACGTAACCAAGAAATGTCAGATCCAAGTATATGTGTTATGCAGAGAAGTGTACGCACGACTACAATGGTCCCCTAGCAAACATTCTCCCTACAAGGAGAACTAACAGCACGGCAATGCATCAATCACCACTACGGACAACAACATAAACATAACACACGACTGAAGGAACTGCTACCTAATTTATTCTATGTATCCTCTGATCTATTAAGTACAGGAGTACTTGGCCATCAAATGTTGGAGTTCAGAGTTCAGCACAACAGCGAGCAATGACACAAGAAATATGACAAAAGAGAGGCAGCATAAAAAATAAAAGTAGTAGAACAGAGCCGGGTATATACTTTATATTAAGAAGCGAACACGACTACAATGGTCCCTAACAGACATTCCCCTTCCACCACTTTACAATGAAAATGTGGCGGGTATTTATAGCATGAGAACCCCCTCGATTACATTAATGGGCACAAAGTCCCAACCAAACATTAGCTGACAAAAACAGCCGCGGACCGCGATGCGACCTTTGTCCGCGAGACTATACTTGCAAGATGATCTCCTTGAAGGCGTACGGATATGTGGCAACGCGTTAGGTAGAACTTCTCATCGGCGAGAATGCGGGTAGCTGAAGCAAGTAGAACCTCCAATCAGCTTTAAAGGCAGCAACTGGCATAAGTAGTGCATCCCATGCTTGTCCTTGTGCTTGGCACGTCTCGGCTCGGATCCCAAAGTTGGACACTTGTCGGATGATGCTGCTTGACACGTGCTTGCCTTGAAAGGCGGTTATCCAACTTCGCCCGAGATCGGAGCGCCGTCGGGTTGCGCGAGCAGAAACAGCGCAGTTGGGGAGGCCTTTCATGCCTTAGTCAAATTCTGAGTTTGTCTTCCCACGCGCCGGTCAAAGGGCGCACTCCGACTTCGCTATGAAGTCGGGTTGCGCACCGGTGGAAGTTGATTTACACTGCCGTACGAACTTCGCCCTAGAAAGGGGGCGCACTCCGACTTCGCTACGAAGTCGGGTTGCGCCCTAGCACTTAGTCATTTTTCCTGCCAGCCTGTTACCTAGTGCGCCCAGAAAGAAGGGCACACTCTGACTTGCCGCGAAGTCGGATTGCGCCCGAACACTTAGAATTTCTGCCACGGCGCAGCTTGCATTCCGCTGCGCTCCAACGGAGGGCGCACTCCGACTCGCGCGAAGTCGATTGCGCCCGATACTTAGCCATTTTTCGAGGCAACGCTCGTCATTTTGAGATTTTGACTGAGGGGCTCAAGAGAAAGAGGGAAGAATGAGAATGTAGGGAAGAGAGAGAAAGGGAGAGAAGAGAAAGTGGGAAGAGAGGAAGAGGGAAAGGGAAGAACAACACTCTTACAAAAATCGAAAACATTGCACCCCGTGCAAAAATGTGACAACAGGCCCCTTGTTAACAGTTGCTTGCAAATCACTAAGGTATTCTAAGCACTTATTTTGACGTATTTTCATGACATATAAACACATTAAGTGAAAGGAACCTTGGAGAAATTTATATTTCTTTGCAAGAGAGGGTTTTCTAACCAAAATCCTAACTGTGAGTGTGATTTCGCAACTGGGCAAAATTATACCTCAACAGAATTGGCGCTAGAAGGAGGGCCTGAAAGGTAATATTTTTAATTTTTCAGCATTTGAAATTGTTCAAATTAGTTATTTAAAAAAAAATTGAAATTTTCTGATTTATGTTGCATTAATGTTAATTTGTCATAAATTCGAAAATTAGGTTATGATTCAATTTTTGTGAATTTTTCATACATAGCCTTGCATATTAAAACTGGTTCAATGGCAAAAAATTATTTACCCCATTATAAGCATGATGGAACGATTACAGCTGAGGAACATATTCAGGCATATAAAAACATTATGTTTCACTTTCAAATTATGCATGAAGATGTTATCTGTAGAATGTTTCCATACACATTGGATGAATTTGCTCATAATTGGTTTATTAATTTACCTGCAGGTTCTACCACTTCTTGGGATCAACTAGAAGCAACATTTCTTGAACATTTTGGAAAATTTGTTGACACGGATATGATATCAAATCAATTTACCTCTATTTGTAAAGAGCCTAATGAATCCATGAGTCAATTTAATGATAGGTTTCATAAGTTGTATACTGAAATAGAGATACATTTTATCATTTCAGAAGAAGAAGTTATTCAAATATACTTGGAAGCTTTAGACCCTTTTACTGTTAAGTTTCTAGAAAAGCTTCTTAAATATTTATCCTTGTCTAATGTTTATGGTGGGGCAATAGTTGTAGAACAATGGTGGATTTCTAAAGGGGTTGATGTGGGTAAATTATCATTACTTAACCCTAAGGTTTCAAATCAAATACCACCTATGAGTCATGATACACATTTTTATTTCATGTTAGATTGTTCTTCAAGAGTTATGGATTCCAACCAATGCCAATCATCTAATCTGGCACTAACAAATGAAATTGAATGTCCTAGTTTTACAACCACTTTCGATATTGTCCAAGAGGAAGTGCAAGTTTCAAAGCCAATATCCATCAATGAGGATTGTGGTAATCAAGTTTATCAAAATGTAGAAATGCATGAGTCTTCAGATATTAGAGAAGTTCTAGATCTAACTAGCTTTGAAACATATGATAGAATAGAATCTTCCATAGAGTTGAATGAAACAATTAAAGCTCCAGAATTGAAAGATTCTAGAGGTAATTTCATTATGACTGATCATAAAAGTTTATTACTTGAGGAAGATGAATTTTTTATTGAAGATAAATTTTTTGAAAGTGATGAAAGTGAATTTGAAAAGCATTCGATTGTTGAATTTACAAAGTGTGAAGAAGTGGTTGAACATCACTCCCTAATTTTAGAAGATGATTATTGTTGGTGGAATAAATGGGAGGATTTTGCCTCTCTTTCTAATGAAGTACTCGCTTCACCTAAAATGCAGGACAAGTTGCAAAGGTTAGTTCTACAACTTAAAAGAAACATTGATCAAGTACAGGGACAAATGCATCAAGATGCATATCTTGATAATTTTATAAATCATCCTCATGAGACAAAGATCGAAGATACTAAAAGTGATATTCTTTTAGATAGTGGAAGGGTCCTAGAGTGGACTAGTTTTGAAACATATGACAAATCAGGACCTTCCATAAATTTGGATGAATTTGTTGAAAATGATGATCAAAACCTTTAGTATCCTCAAAATAATGATCAAGAAGAAATGAAAGAAGGGATACAATCTCATCAAATGTTTTAGGAAGATGATTATTATAATGGTTGGGGAAGATATGAGGAATTATTTGTTTCTCACTATCCTACTGATGAATTTTCCATTTCACTTGATATGCAGGATGTTGAAACCTCTATCTTGCATGAAGATCTGGCAATTTCTATCCAACTGGAAAATGACGTGTCAATTTTAAAAATAGAGAAGGTTCCAAGATTTGATCATTTTGAACATGAGTTTGTGGAACATCTTGTTGAAATAGAAAAAGAAGAAATGGTAAATGTTTCTTATGATTCATCTATTTTAGATGAAGAAGAGGTAAAATATTTTCTTTCATTCTCGAATATTGAAGATTTGAGTGAAAATTTTCATGATTGTATTGAATATTCAAATGAAGAAACTTCATGTATGGCTAACAAAGAATTAGAATTTTCTATTCATCCTAAAGAAACTATTGCTTTGTTTGATCAACAAGATTTATGGTTTGAAAAGGATAGACATATTCTTGATTGGATGCCTAATTTTGATGCTTTTGAAAAACAGGTCATTGATGAAGGTAAAGGGATACAAAATGATGATGATGATAGAGACCATGAAGAGAAAGAAAATACTACAATGGCTCATCAAGTAGTGGTAAATGAAAGTGTACAAAAGGTAGAATCTTATCCATTATGTCTAAACATCCAAGAATCAGGTAAAAGTTTGCATAATCATTTATTGGATTCAGATGTTATTTATGATGAAATGCCATTGGAGATTGATGAAGAACTAGAGTGGATTCCTATTCCCACCACAAATAAGATTGCTTTGTTAAATGAAAGAAAAGTAGATATGCTTGAATTGTTGAACCAAGTTCATCAACAACTAACAATTCAATCTAGGATACAAAATTATAATGATTCTCATTTTATAAATATCCTAGATTCTTGCAAATTGTTGCATGAGTATGATTGGCCTAAGAACATAGATGATGACTTTGTTTTAAAATTTTCAGAAGTAGCCTCTTATTTGAAAGAAGTCCTATATGCTCATGAAAATGAAAACTTAAGTCAAAGTGAAAAATCAGATTTTGAAAGTTACATCTCATTGAATAAGCAAAAGATAGTTGAAAATTATGTATTCAATTGTAAATTTAATGCATCAAATCCTAAACATGGAATTGCTTATAAACTTGAATCAAATTGGTGGGATGAGAAAGGCAAAATGAAATTTGTTATATTGTTTGGCCTGATCTTCTTTTGGTTGGAGTTGTATAAGATTTGGCATGCATATAATAATATATGTCTTTTAAAGTGTGTCAATCGTGTTTGGGATCCAGGGAAGTGATAGCATAAATTTGGCATCATCTTGTACATAGTGTATATTTTTGTAAATAGATTTTTGTGTTTTTGTTTTGTTTTGTACATAATTTGTTGTTTCATGAAATTTTGTTATTTGCTTTTGTTGATGGTTTTTGGTGAAATTTTGATGTGTTTCCATTGTTGGTTTGCAATAAAATTAGCTTATGCCAAATTTTGGATTTCAGTTCAGGTTATCATTTTGTTGTTTAAAGTTTTGTAGTATTTTGTGTTGTTTCTTGATTGAGGTAGTTGTTATATGGACACTAAACATTTGATGATTTCATTTGGTATTTGTTCCTGGGTCATTCAAGACAAAATTGCTTATTTTGAAAGCATCTAAAACTTGAAGAAAAAGAAAGTGAGATGTTTAATGTATATCTTTATGAATTTGGATTAAGATAGTAAAATTTGAAACACTAAAATCATTTTGCAAAAGCTCCACAAATACTGCAACACATTAAAAGAATATTCCTTGAAATCTTGAAAGATGAAGTTATTAGTTTTGCAAGTGAAGGTGAAAATCCAATGAACTCAATTTTTAGCCTTACTTGATCTCTAACCCAAGTGGCAGGTGAATTTTGCAAAAGCAATATAAAGCTTGAATAAAACACAAGCAAAGCAAATACAATGGAAAGTAAAGTCAAATTAGTCACTATAGTCTAGATAACCTTCACCGGGGCTATAGATGCCTGACTAGCAGTGGAGCTATGTCTAGACTAAAATAAAGAAAAATGCAAAATGCAAAATTCACCTAATATTTGGGAGATTCAGATAATCTCTACCAGGGCTATAAACGCCTGGTTGGTAGTAGAGCAATGTCTTGAAGAGAGCAATGCAGAAGTGCACTTAAAAGAGCAAATTTTTATAGCCTAACTACAAAACTGATAATGGAAATCTGGATAGTATCAAGAAAATAAATGAATCACAGAGCACACACCGAGCAGAGGCAAATGTTTCAGTTGTTTTAGATTGAAATTATCTATTCACATTCTTTGGATATTATTGATGCTCATTTTTCTAATATTTGGGTTTTGTTGATTTCAGAATTGGGTTCTTAAGTCCAAAATGTTCAGGAACATTTCCCAGTAGAGTCGCCATTTGTTGTGACCACTTCACAACGACCCCAAGATTGGGGACCCACTAAATTTTTGAAGCTTTTGATGCTTGTTTTTGAAGTGTTGACATCATTCAATTGGTTGTTATTTTATTTTGTTGATCTTCTTTTGAAAATCTCAAGATTTGATAATTGTGATTTTAAATGTTTTAATTTTAAAAAACTTTTAATTTTAATGTTTAAAATAAATCATTTAAAATCATTAAATAAAATACTTTAGAGTATAATTTTAATGTTTTAAATCATTCATTTTAAAATTTTAATTAAAATATTTAAAGTTCATTTTGAATGTTTTTATTTCAAAGTGTATTGTAAATGTTTTAATTAAAATATTTAAAGTATATAATTTTAATGTTTTAAAACATTCATTTTAAAGTTTAATTAAAATATTTAAAGTTCATTTTGAATGTTTTTATTTCAAAGTGTATTGTAAATGTTTTAATTAAAATATTTAAAGTACATAATTTTAATGTTTTAAATCATTCATTTTAAAGTTTAATTAAAATATTTAAAGTTCATTTTGAATGTTTTTATTTCAAAGTGTATTGTAAATGTTTTAATTAAAATATTTAAAGTACATTATTATAAAAAGTTTTGTGTTGGTTTTGCAGGTTTTCAATATGAATGAATGAACAAAGGAGCGGAAAGCAAAGAGAATAATATGGTTATAAAATCCGTTTTAAATTGTAGAACGGAATGAACGAACACAATGTTAAATTATATGGTATATCAACATTAGAGTTTAATTAAATGGAAAAATCAAAACCCTAAATTCATGAAAAGTTTCAATTTGATATTAGGGTAAATGTTATTTCATTTATTAAACTCTCGGTATTTCATATTCTAAAATAAACATTAGATTTTAATTAATAAATTTTTCAAATAATTATAAAGTTCTAACATTAATTACGTGACTACTTTAATTTAAAAATCATTTTCCTAAGGTTTAATTCAAATATCTGCATTTCATAAAGTTTATTAAGTTTATTGGCAATATTTGATTTTTAATCTTACATGTGGGGAATTAATTAATATTTTATTTTTAATCTTACATGTGGGGAATTAATTTCATGAACTGTAATAAAATATTACCAAATAGGCCCCTTGTTAAGGGTTGTTTGCAAATCACTAAGGTATTCTAAGCACTTACTTTGACACATTTTCATAATGTATAAACACAACCTTGGAGAAATTTATATTTCTTTGCCAGAGAGGGTTTTCTAACCAAAATCCTAACTGTGAGTGTGATTTCGCAACTGGGCGAAATTATACCTCAACAAGACCTACTTAAAGAAGGGAAGACTCATATGGAGGTCGTCATTCAGGAAATCCGGAAAACATCACAAGAACTGGAGAGCCTTCATAGCCATTTGGGAGAAAAAGCACAAAAGATTACCACTCTGGAAAATGAGGTGTCACAACAGAAACAGGCTAAAGAATTGTTGGTAAAGCAAACTGAAACATTAGCAGCTCAAAAAAATCAGAGTGAGCTAGCCTGGCAGCAAGAATTGAGGAAGCATGAAGAGACTGGGTAGAAACACTTGGCAGCGATACAGGAAGAATTACTACAAGCACATCAACGTGAGGCAGCTTTGAAACAAGAACTGACATCAAAGGCCTCATCCTCGTCCACAATTTCGGTCCCACGGCTGAGAGAACTTTTCATATAGCAGAAGACTGAACTGTTGAATAGGCTTGAGGAAACAGAAAATCATGCCAATGCCTTAGGAGTGGAATGGGGTAAATACTTCAAATATGCCAAGCAATTAAAGGCTAATAATGAGGCTCTACAGATGCAATTGGATGAAGCCTTACCGACTACAACTCACAAAGATGTTGAGACTCCTCAGAGTGAGCGAAGAAAGTCGTTGAGGACATCAAATTCTTCGAAGGGGAGGATAGATGTAGACAACAGTTCCAAGCATAAAGTTGTCTGACATGAATGTCCTATGAAGATTCACAATTTTGACTATGTACAACAATTTTGGTAATGTATGAATCATGAAAATGACAAGTTGCAATGTAAAATCAGCCAATCAAATGAATATGGTTTGATTAATAAGTATGCACAAAAGGACAAACACAGTCGTCTTATGTTTAGACGTCTAGCCTAACTAATCAGACGTTTGTCTACTGTGTTAGACGTTTGGTGACTGTGTTAGACGTCTGAAATTGTCAGTTAGGCAGTAAACGCATTAGTTAAAGAGAATAGGCGGTTTGGATGGTTGAGATGGGTTAGTTGCAATAACTACCCGATCTTACCTAGAATTACCCCCTATTTTATTTTGTAATCTATCCATACTTGTCTATAATGCAAAACCGTTGTGCAGCAGACTGTTATTCTGGAATGTGTGTTGTACGAGATTGCATTTGTGTTATAGTGTTGTGTTGCAAGTATTGATCATAGCTTGGTACAAGAGCATGTATTGTTGTGTGTTGTTTTCCTGTTGTAGGGCGTGCTAAGGAGTATCGAAGGACTGGAGAATGAATGCTCAAGTTGGAGACGTCTAGACTCTGGCCGATTAAACCCTTGCGTGTACCAGTCTAGCCATATGGTCTCGTCGACAAAACTGTTCCAAATGTCCAACTTGGACGTCTAGCCAACCACCTAGCCCAAACGTCTAGACGTCTAGTCATCCAGTCTAGACATCTAGTCCCGACATCCCGTCGACCAACCTAGACATCTAGTCCCGACGTCCCGCCTCCCAATCCAGACCTCTAGCCAACCAGTCTATATTTCTAGTCGTCTAGTCTAGACGTCCAACCCATACATCTGGCCGCCTGTCCTTGACGTCCAGCCTAGACATCTAGTTGTCCGTCTTAGATGTCTAGACTATCTGCCTCAGACGTCTAGTATTCAAAGCATCTGTAAAGACTTGTCTATTCATACTTGTAGAACATGATGACTAGTGTACCTTGGCTTATCACTCCCTCCTAGTTTATCGTCATTCCCTCGTCTCGGGAAGTACTTACCCTTGTCTACAATAACTGTCGTTATTGACCAAAGCCCGCCCGAGGGTGATGCGAAAGCATTTTTGTGCCGGTAGCAGGTCTTAGAAAGTATCGCCTCTTTTCGTAAGAGGATTTGGACTCATTAGAGCAATTTGAGTTCCCCCTTTTAGTTATCTTTTTGTTGTGCCTTCCACTTAATCAGCATTCGCCCGTTGGACACATAGTTCTATTTTGCGCACCTTTGGGTGTTGTAAAAGGTTCTATGCTATGACACATCATTTTCTAGAAATCACCCACACCCCTTGAGTTTGTAGCGGTTTTATTACATCCAAAAACACACAAACCTCCAAATCAAGGTTATATCATCTCAATTTCACAATAAACAACACACTTTGCTTATTGTTTGCGCCTTACGAAATTCAGTTACAAAACTCCACAAAACAATTGCAAAAGCTCTCAAAATTGTATCAAAATTGTGCATATCCACTTTTAGAGACCTCCACACTCGGTCTGACACCTCTCTGGACTTCAAAAACATGTTTTTGCTAAAAATGCAGGTCGAGGTACGTTAGGACCCGAAAACGCTTGTGTCCAAAAACAAAAATTGTCACAGATCAAACGGCTATTTTTTTTGTCAGTTTTTCACTCAAGAACTTGATTTACGTTCCATTTTCCAATCACTATGGTCAACACACAAAGCAAAAATATAGCTAAAGAGCGCACTCCTCTAAGAAATGCCCGACTCAATCCGTTGTTTGAACATCAAGGAGAGTCATCTCAGCAAGCACATCCGACTGAGCCACCCACTTCATTGTCCTCGATTAGTGTCACTCAAAACCCCCTCCTCTACCATCAACACATTCTCCAAACTGAAATGTTGGTTGTCTCACAACTTGACATGCCGATATTTGGCCTTCATATTCCATCCACTAACCTCCCACCTCCCACAACCATGGCATTTTCATTCCCCCACACATTCTGGAACCCCCCTCTTTCTCAACAAGCCACCAACCAATTCTTCACCGTTCCATCTTCTTGGACATCCATCCCACCTTCCATCACACCTCTTGGACAATCCCTCCAGTCATCAATTGCACACGGGTTCTCTCACCTATAATAGCAAAATCAAATGCACATTTAGGGCCTTTTGGTTACGAATCTGCCACTAGGATAGGATTTTAATCTAATTGCGCCCTAGATTCGCCCAACAGATTGAAAGGCCGGAAGGAAGGAATGCCTTCCGTGCCAATCTCCGGAGAAGGCCGGCACCTTTGGTTTCTCAACTTGGGTGGTTTAGCTTAGAGTGCAGGAAAGAGATTAGCAAATACGAAAAGAGACATAAACATGCTTGTTTCGGGTGGGGAAGATAAGCAGCACAGTAACGAACCAATCACTACTACTAACAACAACCAAAATAATGGGTAAAGCAGAAACTAATGGTGCTATTCTATCTTATGTATCCTTTACTTTAGTGCTCCAGAGTTACTTAATTGCCAATATTGATATCCAGATGCAGAATAACAATAACCAGAAATATAAGCGACATAAAGCAGAAACACTTAGCAAAGGCAGCATACAAGACAAAGACAACCAATAGAGCCAAGTATACTTTATATTTTGGAGACAAATGCATAGCTACAAAATTTTCTTAGCAGTATACCTTCCTTCCACCCTTATACAATGAAAAGAGACTGCTATATATAGTGTAAAATCCCCCCGATTACATTATGGTCCCAATGTCCCAGACCTGACAAAACATACAAAAGCCGACAAAAGCGGCAAAAAGCGGCTGATGCTTGACCCCTGCAGATAAGAAAGTAATGGCAGTGAGGTCCACTTGACAACGTGTCAGCTCTGTGATGATACGGTGGGTGAGAAGCCAAATCTGGCTTGAATGGGAGTAGATGAAATAGAACTTGTCAGTTCATACCCATCCAAATAGCACTTGAGTAGCACAACTTCTGTCACACCTTGATCCGAATCTCGAGGTAGGACACCTGTCAGCATCTGAAGCCCGCTGGTGAATGATGGGGGAGGGAAGACACTTAGTCATTTTCTTTGGATTCTGATTCCGCCCGACAGCGCGCAAAAATGAAGCGCAGTCAGACGGCGCAGCTTGGAAATGGCGCAGTCGGGCGGTCCTTGCCTTAGCCACTTTTTGGCTTTCTTTGTTTCTTCCGTCCGAGGGCGCATAAGAATGAGCGCGCAGTCGGACGACGCAGCGCACTTGGGCGGGTCCATGCCTTAGAAACTTTTCGGCACTCTCTTCTCCTTTGGTCTCCCGATGGCGCACAAATGGGTCAGCGCCGCCCGACTTCGCAGCGAAGTTGGGCGGCCCCAACACTTAGCAATTTTTGGATGTTTTCACAACAATGTCGCCCGAGTGCGCACTCTCCTTCTGGGCGTCATATGACTTCGCGCGAACTCAAGCGGCGCCAACACTTAAGACTTTTTTCTGGGCTATTTCCTCTTAATGTCGCCCGAGTTCGCACTAGGACATGTGCGCCGTCCAACTTCGCGCGAACTCGGGCGGCTCAACACTTAGACATTTTTCTGGCATCTCCCTTGCTTGTCTGCCCATGTGCGCAAGAGGTGGTGTGCGCAGCCCGACTGCGCAGCGCAGTCGGGCGGAAACCAACACTTAGAGTAATTTCGGGCCAATTTTGCCCACTTGACAGAAACATTTGCAAACATGAATTGAAAGATGAAAGGCATGGAATGGAAGAATAGAGAGCAGAAATGGAAAGAAGAAGAACGGGAAAGAAGAAAGGAGGGAAGGCGAAGCAGCAACCTTACAAGTTTTTCAAAATTTAGCACCCCGTGCAAAATGTGGCAACATTCCTGGCGGCTCGCGGGGTGTCGAGCTCGCCTCGGCGCAACGAACCTTTGGCCTTTATCCCTTGGGCACAGAGTCACTCCCGGACCCTGTACCTGTCTGCTGCTGCTGCTGCACTTGCCGTCGTTGAGCTCCTGGCTTGGGAAGCTGCTCTTCTTCTTCACTCTCAGCAGTGTCCTCTTCGGATTGTGAGCCTGACAGCTCAGCTTCCTTATCTTCTTCCTGCCTGGCAGGTTCGACCCGTTCGCGGACGTGCTCATAAACGGTTTTTGCCTTGGCCCAGGCTGCCTCTTGGAAGGGCTCTAAGTCGCTGATATCCTTCAGCGCTTTCCGGAATGCCGCAACCATGTGCTCGTCAATAGTATTGCACCTCTCTCCGATTTCCAGGAAACAGGCACTGATTTTGCCGAGCTTAGACATTAACTGGGTCACCTGTTCTTCTTGGATGGGCTCGATCCAACCATCAATCTCCGAGGTATCTGCCTCATACGTCCGCCAATCCTGCTTGATCTGCTCCAGAGGCGGGAATCCTTCATTTTTTACAAAGCTCGGGGATCCGAGCGCAGAAAGGGAATGGAATGGGGCCAAGCAGATGTTTTTTTCATGTAGCAATGCATCTAACCTCTTCCTGGCCACCCTTACTTTCTCTGACTTCTCAAAATAATCCTGCAAGGTGATCCTTGCATCTGCCCAGTCTAGGGCAATCTGTGACATTGGTGAAAATTGGAAGCCCTTGTGCTCATATTCTTCAAGTTTCATCGCCAAGTCCAGCCATTGTCGTGCTTGACGTTCGGCTTCCTCTACCACAGGCTTTCCCTGGGCAGAAAGTTCATGTATTGCGGAGACAAAGCTGAGGATAGGTAAACACCTGGCAACATTAGCCCTGCACCCCTTTAGCAGGCCGACCCTTGTCTCCTTTATTCTGTCCTTTGAAAACGCCGCGGCCTGGGACGATTTTTCCTCTAGCAATGCCTGAGTTTGCTGCAGTTGATCTTGCAGCTGAGCAACATGGGTTAGGGCTGCCTTATTTTCCTCCTCCAACCGGGCAGCTACCGTCTTTTGGGCCGCTGTCTCCTGTCGAGATATTGCAAGCTGGTCCCTTAAATTTTTTACTTCTTCTTGGGCGGATTCCAGCTGCACTTTCGTTTTGGCCATGTCATCCTCAAGGTCTCTTTTCTCAATTTGAAGTTGGAACAACTTCTCCTTGTCTTCGAGCCATTTGACTAGGAGCTTGTTTGTTTTCCGCCGAATCCCACCTATCTCATACTCTTCACTAATGTCATCAAAGCTCTTCTCCTTGACCTCGTGCTCATAGTCAGCATCGGTCATCTCTTGCAGGGGCTTTTTGACCTTAGGTATCCTCTTTTCTATACGGATGACCCTCCTATCTAGGTCAAACTTTGCGAGCTTCTCCGGCATTGCAATTTCCTCAACCCTTCTCCTTTTTACGCCTAGAAGGAACGCGGCGGAGCTTTTTGCAGCCCTTGCAGCCAAGGGTTGATCCTCTGAAACTTGCAGCTCGTTTCCAACCAGGTCCAATTCTGCCAGGATGGGGTGTGCAGAGGACAAATCCTTCTGCGGCATTTTCTCAGAAAATAGTGAGTCGGGCGGTGGGCCAGAAAATGTGACCGCCTTTGAAGATGATCGGGGCCTAGGAGAAGCGGGTGGTTGCTTAGGAGGTGGAGATGGGGTATGGAGGTCTGTAACGGTGGCGGGCGAGCGGCGTGGGGACAGAGAAGCTTCTTCGGCGCTGGAGGAGTGGGATAGACCTAGGGTTTGGCCTAGGGTCCGAAAAGCATCGGGTTTCTGCGCGAAGTGGCCAAAGGATTGTGGGCTGTTCTGGGGCTGTGTAAATGGTAAAGGTGATGAGGTGGCCAGAACTTGCCCGGATGCAGAGGAAGAGGGCGTAACAGCAGGGGTTTCTAGGGTTTGCTGCAGGGGGGAAGAGGACGTACCTGCGTGCTCCGCCTGAGCCGACGTTTGAAGTACTTCTGTTACCCAGGCCTCCGCGTCCTTTTGAGGGCTGTCCACAATAGAAATTACGTTGTCTGTAGCAGCGCCAACCTGTGAGGCCACCGCTGCCTATCGCTTAGCCTCCTTCTTTTGCCGCTTTTCCTTGTGATGTTTTTATGATTTTCTTTTTCTTTTCTCCTTCGGCACGACTGCTTGCTCAGGTGGAGCGGGAGCAGGTAGCACTTCGGGAGTTGGGGTGCTTATAGCAGCCTCTCCTTGCTGTCTCGTGGGGTCCACGCTTTCTGTCTCTGCCCCACTGGCTGATTTTTCAGGCTCCTTTTCCACCTGGGGCGACTTCTCAGATGTCGTGGACAACATTGGGTCCTCTCTCGTGCTCTTCGATGTTTGGCCGTTGGGCGCTCTTCGTACAATCAAATGTTGGGGCGGAGGCTTCCTCTTATACCTTTTTGGGGCGCCTCGAGAGACGACATTTCGAAATGCGAACGACTCCCATTTGCCGAAGTAGCGGTCATATAGGACAGAAAAGTCATCATCAACTGACAGGTTCTTTTTTTCTGATTTCTCGTGCTTTGTGCGGCACCTCATCTTCCAACATTCTAGGATTTTGTCTTCTGTCCAGCCAAGCAGCTTCCCCTTTGCAAGCACTCTCCTGAATCTAGGCGCATCCAATATATGATCTTTATTGCGCTCAGGATCGTATATTGCTTCTACACAGTAGAAGTCGTGCCATGGCGGCCATGACTGCATCCGTTCAATATGCCATTCCAAATCCGCTCCTGTTTTGTTGCACCTTTCCTCCATGATCTGCTCCCGCGGGCAACTGTGCACGAATTTTCTCATTTCTCCAAGTGGATCATATTTCCAACGCTGCGGCAGCTGTATTAGGCCAAGATCGAGGAGGGTTTGCTCTAAATATATATGTTGCCCGACTTCATTGATCGTGATGTTTCCCCAGCTAAAAGGATATGTGAAGATGGGGCTTTTCTTTTTTCCTTGGCCATATTCCTCCTCGACGTTGTCCATTTGTCGTGCCGCTTCAAGGCCAAAATGGTTTTCTGTACAAAAGTATGGCAGCAAGAAGGGCTTCCCTTTGAATCCGTAGACTCTGATGACAACGCCCTGAGTTAACCGAAAAGTATCGCCAATTTTATTTCTCGCCAAGTGCTTCGTCATGGCAAGGGGAGGGCGACTTGCTGGGCCATTAATTAGAGCCAGGACCAGGCCCTGAAATTTCAGATTAAAATCGTAGAAAGACCCCTTTCTATACAACAATTCGGTCCACTCATACACTGGCAGTGGCGCACCCTTCTCGTCCACCTTCTTGACTTCGATGCTCGGCATTCGGAATGGCAAAGCTTGCCACAGTGTCAGACTCTGAGTTGATATCCACCAGAATTCAAGACGGAAAGGAGGCAACACAAAAGGTGATTAATCTCCTCCAAATGGAGTGGGTGGCACAACTTTGTAGAAGGCGAGTAAAGAAGCATTGGACCAATGTGGGAAAAATAATTTCGATCAAGTGTTGATGCCATTTTACAAAATTTTTGACTATGAAAGGAAGGCAAATGTTTTAGAGCAAAACTTTCAAAGGTTGGAAGTCAAAAAAAAAGTTCCGAATGAGAAAAGAGAAAAAAAGTTTTGACAATCAGACCACAATTCGCAAAAAACTTTTGAAGGTAGATAAAATAAAAATTCCGAGAGATAATTGGAGGAGCTGAGGCAAAAAAGGAAGATGGAGAAGCAACAAGAGATCAGGAGTCTCGTCAAGGAAGTTAATGACGCCTTCTAGGACGAGATCGCTAACACTAAATTGGCGCTATTCCAAGTATTCGAATTCGTTGATACAACTACTAATCAAAGTATTTAGGTGAGCCATGAGATTGAGCATAGCCTCATTGAAACCTCCACAAAGTTAGATGAGGCTACAATTTATTGGGCAAAGTTGGCCACAATGTCGGACTCTAATTTGATGTCCACCAGAATTCAAGACGAAAAGGAGGCAACACAAAAGGTGATTAATCTCCTCCAAAAGGAGCGGGTGGTAAAACATTGTAGAAGGTGAGTAAAGAAGCATTGGACCAATGTGGGAAAAAAACATTTCGATCAAGTGTTGATGCCATTTTACAAAATTTCTGACCATGAAAGGAAGGCAAAAGTTTCGATGGCCTACACGGCCTTAAAGTCCGAAAAGCCAAAAAACGGTAGAGAAGTTTCGATGGGTGTAAGAAGAAAAAAACTTTCAAAGGTTGGAAGTCAAAAAAAGTTCCAAAGGAGAAAAGAGAAAAAAAGTTTTGACAATCAAACCACAATTCGCAAGAAACTTTTGAAGGCAGATAAAATAAAAGTTCCAAGAGATAATTGGAGGAGCTGAGGCAAAAAAGGGATATGGAGAAGCAACAAGAGATCAAGAGTCTCATCAAGGAAGTTAATGACGCCTTCTAGGACGAGATCGCTAACACTACATTGGCGCTATTCCAAGTATTCGAATTTGTTGATACAACTACTAATAAAAGTATTTAGGTGAGCCATGAGATTGAACATATCCTCATTGAAACCTACACAAAGTTAGATGAGGCTGGAATTTATTGGACAATGTTGGCCATAGTATCGGAGTTTGAGTTTATGTCCACTGGAATTCAAGATAGAAAGGAGGCAACACAGAAGGTGATTAATCTCCTCCAAAACGAGCGGGTGGCAGAACATTGTAGAAGGTGAGTAAAGAAGCATTGGATCAATGTGGGAAAAAAAGTTTCGATCAAGTGTTGATGCCATTTTCCAAAAGTTCTGACCATGAAAGGAAGGAAAAGTTTCGACGGCCTATACGGCCTAAAAGTCCGAAAAGCCAAAAAATGGTAGAGAAGTTCTGATCGGTGTAAGAAGACTAAAACTTTCAAAGGATGGAAGTCAAAAAAAGTTTCGAAGGAGAAAAGAGAAAAAAAGTTTTGACAATCAGACCGCTGATAAAATAAAAGTTCCGAGAGAATTGGAGGAGCTGAGGCAAAAAACGGAGATGGAGAAGCAACAAGAGATCAGGAGTCTCATGTAATGACCCTCCCCCGGTCTAATTTTTAATCTTTTAATTTTGCTGATATAATTTGTATGAAAACACAGACAATCCAAAAATATAAAGGTATTTTGTTTTTTATTTCAAATACTGAACTAGGGCACAACAATTACAATGATTTCAATTTTGGAAACATTGAATCAATACAATAAAATAAGTACCTCTGTAAACCCTAGCTAATCTGATCTCTGTATAGATAAATATGAAGGCTCAGCCATTCATATTGGAACTCTGTGTGGTGTCCTCGCTCCAGATATTCCCTGTATAAAGCTTTGTGTCCCTGTGTGGAAACCCCAACTCCAGAAGACTGAATAATGAAGTCCGAATGTATTCCCTGTATGGAAATACCGCTGATTGGCCTGAGGGTAATCTTTCAACCCCGAAGTCAATGTCCCTGTAAGAGGTTACCGACTCTCACAAGCTCCAGAATCTCTACGATGTCTCTGCTAGAGTTCTCCAAAACCTAGAGAGAAGGAAGAAAAAATAAATCCACGCATAATCCAAATGATCTCCCAAAGCTTTTTAATCTTTCCTTTTAGGGTTCTCCCAAATTAGGGCAAAATTAGGGTTGTGCACACAAAATAATTTAATTTCTAGTTTTCTTTTATTTTCCCTCAACAGGCCCCCTTGTGCACTAGGTTCAACCACTTAAAGTTATTTTATAAAGTGGCCTCATTTTTACAACGTTATAAGTGACCCTTTATAATATAAAGTACAAACTTTATAAATATTAAAATAATGTCACTTAATGAAATTAACTTCGGCCATTAAAATACTGGACCTCCGCTTGTCAGAATGAAAAATTGTGAACAGTTCTCGATACCCAATACGCCGAAGTGTAATCCTGAAGTTGACCCGTTGATCAAAACCCTAAAAATAGCCACTGCTAAAAATAGAAATCTTGTCAAACGACCTCCGAACGAGCCCAAACGACAGTCAATCAAGAGCTCTCTGGGTTCTGTCAAAGATTATAATAACTCCAAAGGCTCCCCTACATCCGATTTAGCCTACGGGAGCTCATGTATAGGCTAATATGCTCTACACACTGACTGCCTAGAAAAGGGGACATTACAGTCTGTCCTTCCCAAAGATTGCTTGTCCTCAAGCAATATGCTTACATACTCCAGTCAAGTGTCTGCATCCTGGCTGAGGTCCATAAAATCCCTGGATCCCATAACATCCTCAAAAAGAAACCACCACGTTGACGCTGCGCCACTCTGATCACATCTGGAAATCCATTGTGCACAATTAGCTCAAGGCTAAACTACAGCACCATAATATGATCATTCTCCAGCCTGAAAATAAAATGCCTATCTAAGCTGGAATGAAATATCTCACGCCAAGTAATATCTGTGAAATCTCCATCATAGGCAACTGCAAGAACAACTCTGAAACTGTCTTCATAATCACCATCTAACAATCTCAACTCAACTCTTGTCCACCTGACGTAAAGTACCCACACCCATGACGACCCAATTGAGATGCAAATAAATCTCCTCTCTTTGTGGTGTGTCCACAAGATCCCTCACCATGCCACCATGATCATGATGCATCTCAAAAAGTGGGTTATCAAAAGATGTCTCATGATCCATTTTAAATATTGGATTGTCAACCCACTGAAAACTGTCATTATCCTTATGCTCATCCCAATCAACCTGCTGATCCACAATAGTATTCTCTAATTAAACAAATTTGAAGTCCTCCCGTATGCTATCTAGTTCTTTAATTACTTGTTCAATCTCCTTTGCTCTTTCCTTGTTCTCTTGATCTCTGAAATTTATGATAGCAGCAAGTTCCCTTTTTGTTTCATGTAACTCCATTTGAACACCTGTCAAGGAATCTCTAACTTTGCTAAGCTCAAGAGTGAGCTCATCCACCTCAACCTGAGTTTCCCTGTCATGAAATAAGGCCTCATCTGCAATCCCGATAGTTGTATCCTTGTCTTTGATCATGTGCAAGAAGACCGATTTCATTTCATGCATTGTACTCAGAAGTTTTTGTAAATCAGCAATGGAAATGTGTCTGTTTGATTGGGTTTTAGGTGTCTTTTGGATGAGAGTTTCAACAAACTTCATTGATTCATCCAAAGTAGATAACATGTGCACTTCATTTTCAGCTGACACCAACAACTTGATCTTCCAGTTATCATCAAAATTATCAAGATCATGCAATATAAATGGACTGCTGATATTATTTAAATCATAATCAGAATTAGTTTCATACCTTTCAACAGTGTCTATAAGGCTGCCCTGATCTTCAAATGTCTCTTCACGAGGAATTACCTTACTAAAAAATTTGTCCTTCAAATCAAGGAAGGTGTGACTATCTTGAACTCCCTTATCCACATGCTCTATCTCATGAGAAATGAATTCTTCTTCAACACAATCTTCTGATTTGATTTCTTCTTCAGCATTAGTCTTTGAATCTTCAGCTTCATCATCATTGTGTTTGGATTCTTTGTTCATATTCTCAAGAAGTTTCATTTTTTTATCTCCATTTGGTTGTTGCCTCATACGTAAATTAATGTAATCTTCACAAGTCATTAGGGCATGAAAACCCTCATCATGAGCCTTCCACTCCTGTTGGAACTGATCAAGTAATTCAATGATTGTAGGCTCCACTTTTACCCAAGGAGGAATTGTAGGTGAAGAATCTATCATCATAGCAGCCAACTGATTAATGGATTTTTGCAACTCTCGCTGACCCTACCAAAACTCACGCTGAAACTTATTCTAATCACTGAGTGGCTCCATCTTCATACTGGACTAACCAACTCTCAGCTGAAGAAGTTATGAGAAAACACACCAGATATGAACCCAAACAGGCTGGAAGAATAAGCTGAGCTCTGATACCACTGTAATGACCCTCCCCCGGTCTAATTTTCAATCTTTTAATTTTGCTGATACAATTTGTGTGAAAACACAGACAATCCAGAAATATAGAGGTATTTTGTTTTTTATTTCAAATACTAAACTAGGGCACAACAATTACAATGATTTCAATTTTGGAAACATTAAATCAATACAATAAAATAAATACCTCTGTAAACCCTAGTTAATCTGATCTCTGTATAGATAAATATGAAAGCTCAACCCTTCAGATTGGAACTCTGTGTGGGGTCCCCGCTCCAAATATTCCCTGTATAAAGCTCTGTGTCCCTATGTGGAAACCCCAACTCCAAAAGACTAAATAATTAAGTCCGAATGTATTCCCTGTATGAAAATACCGCTGATTGGCCTGAGGGTAATCTTTCAACCCCGAAGTCAATGTCCCTGTAAGAGGTTACCGGCTCTCACAAGCTCTAGAATCTCTGCGATGTCTCTGCTAGAGAGTTCTCCAAAGCCTAGAGGGAAGGAAGAAAAAATAAATCCACGCATAATCCAAATGATCTCCCAAAAGCCTTTTTAATATTTCCTTTTAAGGTTCTCCCAAATTAGGGCAAAATTAGAGTTGTGCACACAAAATAATTTAATTTCTAATTTTATCTTATTTTCCCTCAACAGGCCCCCTTGTGCACTAGGTTCAACCACTTAAATTTATTTTATAAAGTGGCTCCCTTTTTACAACGTTATAAGTGACCCTTTATAATATAAAGTACAAACTTTATAAATATTAAAATAATGTCACTTAATGAAATTAACTTCGGCCATTAAAATACTGGACCTTCGCTTGTCAGAATGAAAAACTGTGAACAGTTCTGGATACCCAATTCGCCAAAGTGTAATCCTGCAGCTGACCCGTTGACCGAAACCCTAAAAACAGCCACTGCTAAAAATAGAAATCTTGTCAAACAACCTCCGAACGAGCCCAAACGACAGTCAATCAAGAGCTCTCTGGGTTCTATCAAAGATTCTAATATCTCCAAAGGCTCCCCTACATCCGATTTAGCCTATGGGAGCTCATGTATAGGCTAATCTACTCTGCACACTGACTGCCTAGAAAAGGGGACATTACATCTCATCAAGGAAGTTAATGACGCCTTCTAGGACGAGATCAACAACACTACATTGGCGCTATTCCAAGTATTTGAATTCATTGATACAACTATTGATCAAAGTATTTAGGTGAGCCATGAGACTGAGCATAACCTCATTAAAACCTCCACAAAGTTAGATGAGGGTAGAATTTATTGGGAAAAGTTGGCCACAATGTCAGACTCTGAGTTAATGTCCACCGGAATTCAAGATAGAAAGGAGGCAAAGGTGATTAATCTCCTCCAAAATGAGGAGGTGGCACAACATTGTAGAAGGCGTGTAAAGAAGCATTAGACCAATGTGGGAAAAATAATTTCGATCAAGTGTTGATGCCATTTTACAAAAGTTCTGACCATGAAAGGAAGGCAAAAATTTCAAAGGCCTACACGACCTACAAGTCCGAAAAGCCAAAAAGCGGTAGAGAAGGTCCGATGGGCGTAAGAAGAGCAAAAATTTCAAAGGTTGGAAGTCAAAAAAAAAGTTTCGAAGGAGAAAAGAGAAAAAAAGTTTTGACAATCAGACCACAATTCGCAAGAAACGTTTGAAGGCAGATAAAATAGAAGTTCCGAGAGAGAATTGGAGGAGCTGAGGCAGAAAAGGGATATGGAGAAGCAACAAGAGATCAGGAGTCTTGTCAAGGAAGTTAATGACACCTTCTAGGACGAGATCGCTAACACTACATTGGCGCTATTCCAAGTATTCCAATTTGTTGATACGGTTGTTGATCAAAGTATTTAGGTGAGCCATGAGATTGAGCATAGCCTCATTGAAACCTCCACAAAGTTAGATGAGGCTAGAATTTTTTGGGCAAAGCTGGCCACTGTGTCAGACTCTGAGTTGATGTCCATCGGAATTCAAGACCGAAAGAAGGCAACACAAAAGGTGATTAATCTCCTCCAAAAGGAGCGGGTGGCAAAATATTCTAGAAGGCAAGTAAAGAAGCATTGGACCAATGTGGGAAAAATAATTTCGATCAAGTGTTGATGCCATTTTACAAACGTTTTGACCATGAAAGGAAGGCAAACGTTCCGACAGCCTACACGGCCTAAAACTCCGAAAAGCGAAAAAGCGGTAGAGAAGTTCCGATGGGCGTAAGAAGAGCAAAACTTTCAAAGGTTTGAAGTCAAAAAAGTTTCGACGGAGAAAAGAGAAAAAAAGTTTTGACAAGCAAACCACAATTCGCAAGAAAATTTTGAAGGCAGATAAAATAAAAGTTCCGAGAGAGAATTGGAGGAGCTTAGGCAGAAAAGGGAGATGGAGAAGCAACAAGATATCAGGAGATTTGTCAAGGAAGTTAATGACGCCTTCTAGGACGAGATCACTAACACTACATTGACGCTATTCCAAGTATTCGAATTCGTTGATACAGTTGTTGATCAAAGTATTTAGGTGAGCCATGAGATTGAGCATAGCCTCATTGCAACCTCCACAAAGTTAGATGAGGCTATAATTTATTGGGCAAAGTTGGCCACAGTGTCGGACTCTGAGTTGATGTCCACCGAAATTCAAGACCGAAAGGAGGCAACACAGAAGGTGATTAATCTCCTCCAAAAGGAGCAGGTGGCACAACATTGTAGAAAGTGAGTAAGAAGCATTGGACCAATGTGGGAAAATTATTTCGATCAAGTGTTGATGCCATTTTACAAAAGGTCTGACCATGAAAGGAAGGCAAAATTTTCAACGACCTACACGGCCTAAAAGTCCGAAAAGCCAAAAAGCGGTAGAGAATTTCCGATGGGCGTAAGAAGAGCAAAAATTTCAAAGGTTGGAAGTCAAAAAATGTTCTGAAGGAGAAAAGAGCAAAAAAATTTTTGACAATCAGACCACAATTCGCAAGAAACCTTTGGAGGCAGATAAAATAAAAGTTTCGAGAGAGAATTGGAGTTGAAGCAGAAAAGGGAGATGGAGAAGCAACAAGAGATCAGGAGTCTCGTCAAGGAAGTTAATGACGCCTTCTAGGACGAGATCGCTAACACTACATTGGTGCTATTCCAAGTATTCGAATTCGTTGATACAACTACTAATCAAAGTATTTAAGTGAGCCATGAGATTGAGCATAGCCTCATTGAAACCTCCACAAAGTTAGATGAGGCTAGAATTTATTGGGCAAAGCTGGCCACAGTGTCTGAGTTTGAGTTGATGTCCGCTGGAATTCAAGACAGAAAAGAGGCAACACAAAAGGTGATTAATATCCTCCAAAAGGAGCGGGTGACACACCATTGTAGAAGGTTAGTAAAGAAGCATTGGACCAATGTGGGAAAAAAAGTTTCGATCAAATGTTTGATGCCATTTTACAAAAGTTCTGACCATGAAAGGAAGGCAAAAGTTCCTATGGCCTACACGACCTAAAAGTTCGAAAAGCCAAAAAACTATAGAGAATTTCCGATGGGCGTAAGAAGAGCAAAACTTTCAAAGGTTGGAAGTCAAAAAAAGTTCCAAAAGAGAAAAGAGAAAAAAAGTTTTGACAATCAGACCACAATTCGCAAGAAAATTTTAAAGGCAGATAACATAAAAGTTCCAAGAGAGAATTGCGGGAGCTGAGGCAGAAAAGAGAGATGGAGAAGCAACAAGAGATCAGGAGTCTCATCAAGGAAATTATTAGAATTCGTTGATACAGATGTTAATCAAAAATTTAGGTGAGCCATGAGATTGAGCATAGCCTCATTGAAACCTCTACAAAGTTAGATGAGGCTAGAATTTATTGGGCAAAGCTTGTTAGGTATGAAGACAGTATACAGCAAGCAGGTCAGCTAGGCGTCTGACCTGCTAGACGTCTGGGTCAGACGTCTAGGCAACAGGCCAAACGTACATCTAGGGCTGACGTCTGGGCTACCAGACATCTAGGTTGGCAGACGTCTGGCAGCCCAGACGTCTGGGTTGGCAGACGTATAGGCTGCCAAACGTCTGGGCCTGAAGTCTACCAGCCTAGACGTCTGGTATAGATCTAGGCCTAACGTCTGGGCTGCCAGACATCTAGGCTAGCAGACGTCTGGGCAGCTAGAAATCTAGGTTGGTAGACGTCCAGCCTGACATCAAGCCAAGCAGACGTCATAGGAGCGGACATCTAGGTAGACGACAGGGAATGCGGAAGACGAACAGTCTTGGGAGTGGAAATGAAGAGCCTTTTGGAGGCTTCCGTTGGAAGAGGAAACGAACAGTTTTTGAGTCTTCCTTCTGCTCTATAAAAGGGATGTGATCCCTTGCATGTGAAATAGAGAGGTTGTTGAAAACGTTGAAAGAAGTGGATGTAAATTTTGCTGAAAATAATAAAAAGAGAAGTTGCCATTGCCCCGTGGTTTTTCTTGCACATTGCAGGTTTCCACGTAAATATTTGTGTCACTTGTGTTACTATTTTCGTGTTCTATATTTTTGTTATTGTGCTTCCTCTTGCAGGTGATAAATATTAAAGTTTTTCCTAACATTTGGTATCAGAGCTAAGGTTTTGTGCGAGTGGGAGATGCAACAATGACAAAAGTTGTAACCAAGTTCGATATTGAGAAATTTGATGGCAGGACTTCGCTCTATGGAAGATGAAGGTGGAGGATTTGCTGGTTCAGAATGACCAATCTCAAGCCTTGGAAGGGGTCGCGGTCGCGAGTAAACTGAGCAGCATGAAAGATGAGGAGTGGGTAACGCTTGACAGGAAGGCGGTTTCTACAATCTGTCTCTGCCTAGCGGACTCCGTCTTGTTCAATGTAGCTGAAGAGAAGACTACGGAAGCCCTTTGGCAAAAGCTTGAAAAGTTGTATGAAACAAAATCAACAACTAACAAGGTTTTTTTGAAAAAACAACTTTATAGCTTGAGGATGAAGGAAATTTCATCCGTGGTAGATCATTTGAATGAGTTTACTACTCTGATCAGTAAACTGGTTTCAGTTAATGTGAAGATGGAGGATGAAGATAGGGCTATCACCCTACTTTGTTCCCTCCCGGACACTTGGGATCATATGGTGATGACCATCAGTAATTCATCATCAGGAACTCTCAAATTTGATGATGTGGTAGCCGCTTTGTTGGCAGAAGAGTTGAGGCAAAAAACGTCTCTAGAACCCTCAACCAATGAAGCCCTATCTGTGAGAGGTTGATCGTTCGAGGGGAGTAAACAAGGTAGAAAATAGTCCAGATCTAAGTCTAAAGGACGTAAGCAAAAAGGGAAGTGTTGGCATTGTGGGAAGCCAGGACACTCCAAGGACTGTTGGTAACTAAAGAATGGTGAAAAGCAAAATCAGCCATCAGCTGAGGCCAATGCAGCAAATTCAGGAGAGACGGCAACATGTGAAGCCTTCTGTATAAGTAACAGCAGATCAGTTTTATATACCTGGGTTTTGGACTCAGGCGCATCCTTCCACATGTCTCCCTACAAAGACTGGTTTGATAAATATCAGCCATACTATGGTGGAAAGGTCTATTTGGGTGATGAACATCCTTTAGAAATTGTGGGAAGAGGGGATATAAGGATCAGGCTGGACGATGGTAGAGAAAGGATGTTATGTGATGTGCAACATGTGCCCGATTTGAGGAAGAATTTGCTCTCAATAAAAATGATGGATAAGCTAGGGTATTCTGTCACCTTCAGTAACAACTACTGCAAGATTACCAGAGGAGCTCTTGTAGTAGCAAAGGGAGAATCTTATGGGACTTTATACCATTTATGCCGTGATACGGTGACAAACCATGCAGCAACAGCAACTTCTGTTCAGGATGTAGTAATGCTATGGCATCAACGCCTAGGCCATATGAGTGAAAAAGGCCTAAAAATTCTGCATGACAGAGGTATGCTTTCTGGGATCAAGTCTTGTAATTTAGACTTATGTGAGAACTTTATTTTTGGTAAACAGAAGAGGGTTCGGTTCATCGCAAGTCCTGGTAAGAGTTCTGATTTTCTGCAACTTATACATTCGGATATATTTGGACCTGTCCCCACTCAGTCCTTGAATGGCACCATCTATTTTATGACTTTTATAGATGATTATTCTAGGAGAGTGTGGGTTTACTTTCTGAAGAAGTTGGAAGCTTTGCAAAAATTTAAGGAGTTCAAAGCACGGGTAGAAAAGAGTTTGGGCAAGTCAATTTTGTGTCTCAGGTCAGATAATGGAGGTGAATATTGCTCTAAGGAATTTGATAAATTTTGTATGCAGGAAAGTATTAAGCACCAGAATACTATACCTTACACTCCACAAAAAAATGGTGTGGTTGATCGGATGAATCGCACAATCATGGAACGTGCAATAAGCATTCTTAACGCAGCCATGTTGGAGAAAAATTTTTGGGCAGAGGCTATTATCTTATTAACATGTCACCTATAGCTGCATTGGATGGACAAATTCCAAAGGAGGTTTGGTGTTGTAAGCCAGTTGATTACTCTCATTTGCGCACTTTTGGCTGTGACACGTTTGCCCATGTACCCACAGAAAAAAGGTCCAAGCTTGACCCGAAGTCAAGCAAACGTGTTTTTCTCGGCTATGAAGATATAGTGAAGGGGTATAGATTGTGGGATACTACTGCCCAAAAGGTAATTATTAGCCGGGATATAATTGTTGATGAAAAATCCATGCAAAGGAAGGAGGTACAGCAAAATCCTAATGTTGTACCTGTTGAAGTAGAATTTAGTAAAGATGAACATGCTGAAGTTTTTGATCAACATGTAGAAAAACAAGTAGAACAGGAAGTAGAGCAACCACGACGGTCACAAGACCAAGAGCCAGAACCGACAAATCATTGGGTTAGAAGATCTACACGTCCACAAAAGTGTTCGGAAAGGTATTCTCATGTGTATCAGTCCTCTTTTGCTTTGTTAATTGATGATGGTGAACCTAGTTCATTTTAGGAAGCTAGAGAGTCTGAAAATGCAGGAAAGTGGAGGAAATCCATGGAGGAGGAAATCGAGGCACTTCGAAAGAATAAAACTTGGGAACTTGTGGATCTCCCACCTGGAAGAAAGACTGTCGGAAACAAGTGGGTGTACAAAGTGAAAAGAACAGCGATGGGCTGTTGGAATGCTATAAAGCTAGCTTGGTGGCAAAGGGCTATGTGCAGAAGTCAGGTGTTGACTTTAATGAAATTTTCTCTCCAGTTGTGAAGATGACTACTATTAGAGTTCTACTTGCACTTGTAGCTGCACAGGATTTGGAACTGGAGCAGCTTGATGTAAAGACTGCTTTCTTGCATGGTGATCTCGAGGAAGAGATATATATGGATCAGCCTAAGGGCTATGAAGAAAGAGGCAAAGAGCATTTGGTTTGTAGACTGAAGAAATCACTGTACGGGTTGAAACAGACGCCAAGGATGTGGTACAGGAAATTTGACACCTTCATGAAGAGCCAAGGTTTCAGTAGGAGTGAAGCTGACCATTGTGCATACTATAAGAGGTTTGACGATGGCAGTTTTATTATTTTGTTGTTGTAAATTGATGATATGTCAGTTGCAGGCCCCAACATGAATAAAATCATTGATCTTAAGGCTCAGTTGGCCAGGACATTTGAAATGAAGGATTTAGGAACAGCAAACCAAATTTTAAGGATGAAGATACACAGGGACAGAAAAGGAAGAAAGATCTGGTTAAGTCAAAAGTCATATGTGGAAAATATTCTACAGCGCTTCAATATGCAGAATGCTAAACCAGTTAGTACCCCACTTCTTCCACACTTAAAGTTGTCTTCCAACCAGTGTCCTAGAACGGAAGCAAAGAAGACAAACATGTCTCGTGTACCGTATTCATCAGTAGTAGGAAGCTTCATGTATGCCATGGTGAGCACCAAATCGGATATTGCCCAAGCAGTGGGAGTAGTCAGCCGGTACATGGCAAATCCTGGTAAGGAGCATTGGAATGCGGTGAAGTGGATATTCAGATATTTAAGAGCCACTTCAGATGTTGCCATTTACTTTGGATCGACAGATTTGCAAGTTACAGGTTTTGTGGATTATGATTATGGTGGAGATAGAGATGGGAGAAAATCCACTACAGGATATACCTTCACTCTTGCTAGAGGAGCAATGAGTTGGGCTTCTAAGTTGCAATCTGTTGTGGCTTTATCAACCACTGAAGAAGAATACATTGCAGCAACTCATGCCAGCAAAGAGGCAATTTGGCTAGAGCGATTGTCGGGTGACTTCAAGGTAATGCAGGAGAAAATTACGTTGCATTGTGATAGCCCAAGTGCTATTCATCTAGTGAAGAATCCAACATTCCATGACCACACAAAACACATTGGTGTCAAGTACCACTTTATCAAAAATGTGGTGGAAGAAGGTAGGATCTTGTTGCAGAAAATCGACACTGAAGTGAATCCTGCAGATATGCTTACAAATTCGATCAAGGTAGAGAATTTTGAATGGTGCAGAACTTCTCTGGGCTTGCTAAAAAAGTAACAAGGGCAGCATTGGGCAACTAGCATTGGATGAAAAATTTTTAGCAGAAGAATTCCTGAATACTGACTTCAAGTGGGAGAATGTTAGGTATGAAGACAATATACATCAAGCAGGTCAGCTAGACGTCTGACTTGCTAGATGTCTGGGTCAGACGTCTAGGCAACAGGCCAGACCTCTGACCTGCTAGACGTATGGGCTGCCAGATGTCTAGGCTGGCAGACGTTTGGGCCAGACGTCTGGGCTGCTTGACGTCTAGGCTGGCAGACATCTGGGCCTGATGTCTGGCTGCCATGGCTGGCAGACGTCTGGGCCTGACGTCTGGGTTGGCAGATGTTTGCGCTTGACGTCTGGGCAGCCAGACGTCTAGGCTAATAGACGTCCAGCCTGACGTCAAGCCAAGCAGACGTCATAGGAGCGGACGTCTAAGTAGACGACAGGAATGCGAAAGACGAACAATCTTGGTAGCAGAAACAAACAACCTTTTGGAGGCTTCCGTTGGAAGAGGAAACGAACAGTTTTGGAGCCTTCCTTCTGCTCTATAAAAGGGATTTGATCCCTTGCATGTGAAATAGAGAGGTTGTTGAAAACGTTGAAAGATGTGGATGTGAATTTTGCTGAAAATAATAAAAAGAGAAGTTGCCATTGCCCCGTGGTTTTTCCTGCACATTGCAGGTTTCCATGTAAACCTCTGTGTCACTTGTGTTACTATTTCCGTGTTCTATACTTTTGTTATTGTGCTTACTCTTGCAGGTGATAAATCTTGAAGTTTTTCCTAACAAAGCTAGCCACAATGTCGAACTCTGAGTTGGTGTCCACCGGAATTCAAGACGGAAAGGAGGCAACACAGAAGGTGATTAATCTCCTCCAAAAGGAGCGGGTGGCACAACATTGTAGAAGGCGAGTAAAGAAGAATGTACAAATGTGGGAAAAATAATTTCGATCAAGTGTTGATGCCATTTTAAAAAAGTTCTGACCATGAAAGGAAGCCAAAAGTTCTGACGGCCTACACGGCCTAAAAGTCCAAAAAGCGGTAGAGAAGTTCCGATGGGCGTAAGAAGAGCAAAAATTTCAAAGGTTGGAAGTCAAAAAAAAGTTTTGAAGGAGAAAAGAGAAAAAAGTTTTGACAATCAAACCACAATTCGCAAGAAACATTTGAAGGCAGATAAAATAAAAGTTTCGAGAGAGAATTGGAGGAGCTGAGGTAGAAAAGGGAGATGGAGAAGCAACAAGAGATCAGGAGTCTCATCAAGAAAGTTAATGATGCCTTCTGGGACGAGATCACTAACACTACATTGGCGCTATTCTAAGTATTCAAATTTGTTGATACAGCTGTTGATCAAAGTATTTAGGTGAGCCATGAGATTAAGCATAGCCTCATTGAAACCTCCACAATGTTAGATGAGGCTAGAATTTATTGGGCAAAGTTGGCTACAGTGTCGGACTCTGAGTTGGTGTCCACCAGAATTCAAGACGGAAAGGAGACAATACAGAAGGTGATTAATCTCCTCCAAAAGGAGCGGGTGGCACAACATTGTAGAAGGCGAGTAAAGAAGAATGTACAAATGTGGGAAAAATATTTTCGATCAAGTGTTGATGCCATTTTACAAAAGTTCTGACCATGAAAGGAAGGCAAAAGTTCCAACGGCCTACACAGCCTAAAAGTCCAAAAAGCCAAAAAGCGGTAGAGAAGTTCCGATGGGCATAAGAAGAGCAAAACTTTCAAACGTTGGAAGTCAAAAAAGTTCCGAAGGAGAAAAGAGAGAAAAAGTTTTGACAATCAAACCACAATTCGCAAGAAACTTTTGAAGGCAGATAAAATAAAAGTTCCAAGAGAGAATTGGAGGAGTTGAGGCAGAAAAGGGAGATGGAGAAGCAACAAGAGATCAGCAGTCTCGTCAAGGAAGTTCATGATGCCTTCTGGAACGATATCGCTAACACGACATTGGCGCTATTCCAAGTATTCGAATTCGTCGTTACAGTTGTTGATCAAAGTATTTAGGTGACCCATGAGAATGAGCATAGCCTCATTGAAACCTCCACAAAGTTAGATGAGGCTAGAATTTATTGGGCAAAGTTGGCCACAGTGTTGGACTCTGAGTTGATGTCCACCAGAATTCAAGACGGAAAGGAGGCAACACAGAAGGTGATTAATCTCCTCCAAACGGAGCGGGTGGCACAACATTGTAGAAGGTGAGTAAAGAAGCATTGGACCAATGCGGGAAAAATAATTTCGATCAAGTGTTGATGCCATTTTACAAAAGTTTTGACCATGAAAGGAAGGCAAAAGTTTCGATGGCCTACATGGCCTAAAAGTCCGAAAAGCCAAAAAGCGGTAGAGAAGTTCCGATGGGCATAAGAAGAGCAAAAATTTCAAAGGATGGAAGTCAAAAAAAGTTCCGAAGGAGAAAAGAGAAAAAAAAAATTGAAAATTGGACCACAATTTGCAAGAAACTTTTGAAGGCAGATAAAATAAAAGTTATGAGAGAGAACATCCAAAAGGTCCGACAAGAAGACGAGAAAAGACTTCCGCAAACCTTCTAATGAAATATTAACTGAACAGAAAGTTTATAAAAGTCCAACACAGGGAGATGAGGAAAATTTTCGACAACCATCTGATTGAAAATTAATAGCTCATGTTGCCTTGAAATATAAAAGGAAGTTGAAGAAGATAACAAAAGCACTCCAAAAATCCAAAAGCGGCCAACAAGGAAGAATGGTCAAATGTGGCAAAGCAACAGGTAGGAGGAAGAAGAGAACAAAAGCACTCTAAAAATTCAGAATTGGCCAACAAGGAAGAATGGTTAGATATGGCGAAGCAACAGGTAGGAGGAAGATCAAATCATAAGACATTAGTGCTGGTGCACAAGCTCCCAAAAGGGCAGATGAGCTGAACTAACAAGCCATTACTGAAAGAAGTTAAGAATCACCTACTAGTATCACTTTGGCTCAGCAATCCAAGAAAAGTGGTTGGCCTATTGAAGGCAGAAGCATGGCAATTGCAACAGAAGCAACCCTAAATTTTACAGCATTGATTGCACAAGGCGGCTATACTCGGTTTTCAGGATCCCTAGGGTGGAAATTGAGATTGTCAGCAGTAGTTAAGCTTAGAATTGATGATTCCAGATCTAGAGATCTCAAAAGACTAAAATGATGTAATGCAAAAATCAAGGGAGCAGCAAGGAGGATATGATCTAAATTCTTGCACAATTTTTGGAGGGAAAATCTCCCCATTTTTGTCTATAAATAGTAGTTGTTTAGGCATTGTAAAGGATTAGTTAGTTGTTATTTGTAACTCTCCCTTCATTTTCTTTTGTATATATATATATATATATATAATTGAAGCCGTGACTATTGGGATTTTTTTGTCCCATTTCTTGTGTGAACGTATGTATATGCACATGTCTAAGAGGTTGTTTCTTGAGTGTATTGATTGTAGAAGGCAGCTATGCTCAGTTTTCAGGATCCCGGGTGGCAATTGAGATTGTTAACGGTAGTTAAGCTCAGAATTGATGATTCCAGATCTAGAGATCTTGAAAGACTAAAATGATGTAATGCAAAGATCAAGGGAACAGCAAGGAGGATATGATCTGAAGTCCTGCACAAGTTTTGGAGGGAAAATCTCCAATTTTGGTCTATAAATAGTAGTTGTTAAGGCATTGTAAAGGATCAATTAGTTGCTATTTATAACTATCCCTTCATTTTATTTTGTATAACAGTCAACCTGAACCCTGAGTGGTTTTGTGTGCAAGCTTTTGAGCCCTCATTTCTAGCAAAATTTGTAATATTCATACTTATATATATATATATATACTGGAAACCATTACTACTAGGTTTTTTTTGTCCTGTTTCTTGTGTGTATGTATGTATATGCACATGTATAAGAGGTCGTGACTACTTCATTTTTGTCCCATTTCTTGTATGTGCAATCTATGCTTAATCGTGCTTGTCGAGAAGAGAAAGTGTTCACTTTGAGTTGTTGGTGCCAAAGACTAATGTGTTTATTTATCCCACTGTTATGCAGAAGAATCTTATGATCTTAGGATGTCTGGTCGTAGGTTCAAATCCTACTTGGGGAGATCCTTTTTATTCAATTCGAAGGCTCACTTTGAACGTGAGGAGCAGCTAACGCTCCCTGTCTTTGTTTATTTTCTTTTGATTTTGTATTTTTCCTCTATTTCCTGTGGTTTTTCTTTCCCTTTTTCTCTGTGCACCAAAAGCTAGATAGATTAGGTTAGAATAGAGACCGCTGAAGATCACATCTTAAAAGGAGCCAGCCTTGTAAAAAACCAAGAGGCAGTCTGATCGAGCCACTTCCCGTGCTCTCAGAGCTGCCCTGCTGTGTCACTCCATGCGAGGTGCGATCGTTGGGTCATCCAGTCCCCTGCATTTGGTGACCGCAACAATCGGAGAGGACAATAGTACCCAAACCTTCACCGTCAGGATTAAATAAAGGCAATTAATATATAAGAGTACAACTGCTACTTGTGGAGAGCATCCATTCTACAACACAAGCAAGTACAACCAACAATCTAATGGTGGAAAACCAGATGAACAAATCTGACTGAACAAAAACCAAAAGGAACCTGTGAAAAGCAAAAATAACAACTAAAGTAAAACCCAAATGAGGCTAACAATCCTCATTAGCCCCCTTCAAAATTACGCTTGCACAACATGGGATTGTTGAAGGAGGCCATAAAGTAACCATTTGCGGTGAATGCAATCTCCATATTACCTTCAAGCAGACAGACCCTTCTTGTCCATTCCTTGATATTCCTTGGTGATACAGAGTTAAGTTTACAAATTACTACATGTCTCCCATATCATTAGAAATCATTTGAGGTTGAAGAATGAGTCGGGGCTTGTCTGATAGTCGTAGAAGGCAGCCAATAACTTTTCTTACAGCAGCAGACAAGGATTGCTGCTTCTGAGCTAGGTGTTGCAGAATCAGCTTTGTTATACTTATATCCAGATTCCAAGTATTTATTCCATCAAGGCCAAGAACTGCTTGCTTATAAAAAGGAATGTGCAGGATTTCTTGCCATCATGAGGGTCTGCCATGAGACACACGACAAGCCAAGGACGATCAGACAAAAGCACAACCAGAATGCTAGGAGTTGGAGTGCCCCAGGCATATCTTTATGGCAGCATATTTTTTTTAATTTTTAATTGGTTATATAAGATTGAAACGGGGCATCTAAATTTTTTTTAGTTGGTTATATGGGATTGGGATTAAAATGGACTGTCTCTGCCTTGAAAGTCAAGATATTTAACCAGTTAAGCTCTTGCCATTTGATACGGCAGCAGTTACTATTTATTCTGTTAAAAGAATTTCATTTTCAAGTAAATGTTATAATGAGTATTTTATTAAAAAAAAATAATTGTTAACCTGTTGTCTTTTTGCATAACTAATGATCACTAGCTTGTCAATTTAAGTTTTCGATCAACCAATTTTACTCTAGACACAAGATAATTTGTATGTCATTGTCATTGTCCTATTATACATCAAAACTGTTTTTTCCCGTCGTTGTATCCCACCAGTTTCGTGTTCAGTCCCGACCGCTTTCACTATAACCCCAGCACTATCTATTAGATCAAAACTGTTTGAACTATGAAAATATTCGACCACTGTCAAGGTCCATTTCTTATAATACCTATTGTTTAGCTCTCTTAGATAAAAACAGATTTTGCTTACAAGAGATTTGCTTTGTTGAACACTAATTAACTTTGTTTACAATAAAAAATATATAAGTAATTGGAATTATGGAATGAAACCTATACACAATCTTCCCCTGACTAAACAATATTAGATCATGAAAAATCTACTTTGACAGAAAGCGATCGGGTTGATTAGCTTAAATATAATCAAGACTGTCAAAATTATACCCTTAATTAATAAATTGAAGATGTGTGTAGCTTTTTACGAGGTTCAACTTCAGATGCTTGGCTGTGATTAATACCAATAAGGTCTCAAAGGAAGGGCATCCAATTTAGTTCATGTAAAGGTGGAGTTTTAGGTCTCAGCCTAACAAGCACAACCGCAATCTAGGGAATCACCTCAGAATTTTCCACTGTACATTACACGTATTCAATTTTTTTTAGCTGTTCGAATTTTGACTATTCCTATGATGAAATTTCGTTCCACATTTCTTTTAACGCACTCGCCTGAGCTCAAAATGCAATTAGATTAGGACCCAATTCCCCTAAAAAGCGGCCAAGGTTGCTTATCTTCCTCCTTAAATTTCATTTTAGACTTTGAAGAACTCCACTCAGGACAAATCTATGCATTATTTTCAAATTCGAAGCCATAAATCTAAGAAAAACAAAAAAAAGAGAGGAACCCAACTCTCTTACCCCTGAGCATATATTCTCCCAGCTCCAAGAGCGTTGTGACCCACTTCGCTATTGCCCATATCATCTTCTGTAGGAAGTCCCACTGCAGGCCCATGTGCTTTTAGTAGCCTCCATCTATCAGGGGCTCCCTGAAACAGCAAACCATCATATCAAACCATTCCTAGACAATCTCAAACTCAATTATATATTCTAATAGGCTGACCTTATCAGATATTCAAATTCACATGGGTTTACTATTTTCAGACAGCCGGGCAATTAAAAAAACCAACCTTGATGCTTCTTATGAAAACATGTCAAAATGTTCCCAACTTGAATCAAATATCTTTTTAATCTTTATGTTTTTCATGATCCTCGATGTTATTTCCCTGTTTATTCAACCAAATTTTGGTAGATAATATACAATCCTTACCTGATAAACTTATGGAGTTCCAGTTCCAAAGTGCAGTTAAGTCCGGTCATGCCTATCTATCTATCTATATTTGTTTTAGCATACCTTTTTGAGAGAATCCATGCACGGAGTGTTGGCCATATGAATGGCATTGTACTGGTCTGAAATATTCTCTCCCCATCCGTCTAGTATGACAACGGCCACCAGCTTCCCTTTGGGAAGCTTCGGGTGGTCTGCCAACTTCCATGAATTTTCACCGCTGCCCATTGTGGCTACCTAAAATCCTTGAAAACAAAAGCCTAGAATTTGCAGATAATGTTCGTCGATGAATACAGAGAAGCAAACTTGGTTTAGTTTTTGCAGAGCGTCGTTCTTTCTGGTTGTGTTCCAGCGCTTTCTAGAATGGGCTGGACTCCCGTTTGTCAGCTTGACACGTCGTTTTGTGATACGTGGAGAGCTCCAAATAATCCGATGTGGACAGCAAAAGGCAGAAGCACGTTCCAAACAAAACAACTTTTTACAACAAAACTTGCCTGTATAGGATGTGCGTTGGAGTCCAACACTGAAGGTTAAGTCTCAAGTGCCCTGAGCGGTTAATTTTGATTTCTGATCTTTATTTTCGGGGTTCTCTAGAAGTTGTTTTTTTTTTTTTTAAAGATTTGTTATATAAGTTGTTTTTAGTGGCATATTTTATGTGGGAAATTCTTTTTATTTTAATACCTCTTCTACTTAGTTAGCGTAGGGTGTGTGCGTGTTAATAATCCTATATTGACCTGGTTGCGGGGTTGTGCAACCTGAGTAGTTTATGAACCTCAACACTTGTCAAACTCTTTGTAAATGGAGTAGAAAGCTTAAAGGTGAAAGCTCTTGCTCCCACTTATGTGGGACTCCTCACCCTCATTAACATCAATTTTATATTGACCTGATTGTGGGGTTGTGGAACCTGAGTAGTTTATGAACCCCAACACTTGCCAGACTCTTTGTCAATGGAGTAGAAGCCTTAAAGGTGAAAGCTCTTGCTCCCACTTATGTGGGACTCCTCAGCCTTATTAACATTGTGTCCTAGTGTGTGTGCCTTATTAACATTGTGTCCTAGTATGTGTGTGGAAGGTAGTTGGCCCTCTTGTTTTCTAATTGGTTGTGGTTCCTATACAAGCCATTTATTTCCAATGGCATAATTCAATGTTGGAATTTTTATGTTAGAATTTTGTTTCACTTTAATACCTCTTCTTGAGTTTGTTCAGGCTCTCCTATTAAAGTGTTTAAAACTAAATAAATAGGTAATATAATTAAATTTTATAATAGTTTTAAAAATATATTGTATTTTATTTTTTAACTCAAATTTCATTGGTTAATAAATTATAATATTAAAAAAATAAAAGTGAATAAAATTATTATTGATATATGCAATTAAGGAGCATGTGCAAGAAATAGGAAACAAAGTGTGATCAAAGAACGAATGATACTTTTTATTCCAAATATTAAAAGAAACTCATAAACTACGATTCATATAAAATAAATTATAACTTAGGAGTCAAAAGGAACTCATAAACTACGATTCATATAAAATAAATCATAACTTAGGAGTCAAAAGAAACTCATAAACTACGATTCATATAAAATAAATTATAACTTAGGAGTCGTGCGAGATGAAAGTCTCGTGCACGATTTTGAATTAGAGAAAGGAGTGAGACATCCTCTTTTCGACTTTAACTCTCTCACTCAGTCATTGCTTCTTTTCTATTATTTCAAAAGAAATTGCAAGGCATCCTTTTTTTATTCACACTTTCCCACTCCAATCGTTGCTTTTAGCCACTCGAATCTTCGATATTGTTTTTTATTTTTATTGAATGAATGGCATTTTGTTTTGGAAAATTTAGCTATTCTAAGCATGGTATTAGATAATTTCATCACTCTTAAACAAACATGAAACATATGCTTGTCTATTCGTCCATAGGCCAAATTGGATATTAGACTCAAATAATAGATATGCAAGCATGATAACTTATATGCTATTTTATATTTCATAAATCTAAGAATTTTTGTTTGTATTATATTATTTGGTCTACGTACAAGAACATATAACATTTGAGATTATGCAGGATTATATACGAAACATATTTTTTTAGCTTTGTCTTTAATTTTATGTCTATTATCTCTAGGGGGTATTCCCCTATTGACAGGCTTTTTTGGAAAAATTATCTATTCTGGTGCGGATGACAGGCAGGATCTTATTTATTAGTTTCAATAGGAGTCCTTATAAGTGTTATTTCTATATATTATTATCTAAAAATAATGAAGTTATTAATGACTGAATGAAATAGAGAAATAACTCCTCAAATCCAAAATTATATATCTTCTTCTTCATTTCCTCTCCCGCTTTTTTTCTTCATTTTGTCAATATATACATGAATGGGCTCTCTATTTTTTTTTTTTATTGTAATAATTAAAGCTGCTCAAGGCTAGAATCTAGACGGGATTTTTTTGATTTAAACTGACTGGACAGATCAGATTGGGATAATAAAAAAAAAATATATTTGAAAGAATAAAAGCAATATGGAGAATAAGTGAACTGTGCAAACTTATTCTTAACAATATTTCATTAAGAAATGAAAATTTTATTGAGTCAATAGGATTATAGACATGGGGTAAAACAACATGATTTGAAAGGTTATTGAGATCATGATAATAATATCAGGCCCATTTTTAATTGCTCTATTAGCACTTTACCGTAACGGAATTCTAAATCCCGTTACGGGCCCTCTCCGGGAATTCAATTCAATACTTTTCAAGTATTGTATGGAATTCCCGGGGATGGAAATCCAGAAATGCATTGATAGGAACTTGCACTACATTTTCACTAGAAGTTCATAACCCCTTATCTTCTTGTTGGACAAAAGATCGATCTGTATGCTACAATCAAATCGTGGCGGGTATAGTTTAGTGGTAAAAGTGTGATTCGTTCCATCATTAACTCGCATAGTTAAGGGATCTTTCATTTCTCATCTATGTTCCGATTTAAACTATATTTCTATTGTAGAGGGGGAAAATCGCCCCACCGCGTACAATTTCCAAAAGTTGGATCCGCAAGAGAGAAGCCTTTGGGGTGAACCGCGGGGGCTATGTGGTTGTTCTCTACACTCGGTTCTAGAGGGAGAGGGTTCACCAGAAATGGTTTAAGGACTCACTCCAAGTCCACAGGAATTTTAGGAATTTTTGATGTATTCGGTTAAAGATAAAACACCTAGATTTGGCCTTTCTAGATCTATGTTATAAAAGATAAAGGACAATGTAGAAATACAAAAATGCAAGAATACAAGAACTAACCTTAGAATGATTCTTTCTTTGAATTCTTTCTAACCTAGGGTTTCCAAGTAACCTTTAAGCAAGGGCTCAAGAAAATATGCACAAACAGAATTAACCCTAAGTGCACACTATATGTTGTTTTCTTTTCAATACATAGAATTAATTAAATATACTTAATAAAATCAAATCTAGGTTTTATAACAGAAATAAAAGCACTCAACAATCAACCTAGAAGACTAATCAGAACACTTAGCTTATCCGATGTTTTATCTTTGTCTTTATCCCTTTGTCCAAAGCTATTGATAATACCTATTCCTACAAGATAACTCAACAAACACTTGAAAATGGAATTACGTTAGGGGGTCTGCTTAGGCCACTATACAACAATGTTTGGAGGCACATCAGTAAAGCTCCTTAGGTCCTTTTGGCTGACCTTTTGATAATTAAAAGTGGAAATTGACCTTTGGAGGAAAACAAACATTAATGCAATACAATAGAACAAAATGCAAAAATCACATAACAAAATATGCCACTATGCTCTAGACGTAAATTAGAATGCAATGGAAAAAAATAGGGACAACATATTGCCCCCAGTTTGGTCTCAGGTGAAATTGTACCTCGTAATGGGCGATCATGATAACGTCAGGAGAAATCATGCCTCATAGCAGACCGGACACGATTTCGCATAAACTATGCGAAAAATAAAGTATGAATGCAAAAGCTTGATTACTTCACTAAAAAACCTAAATGTGCATGCAAAAGAGCGAATTCACCTAGTAGTGAGTGCAGAAGCAAAACATAAGGGTTTTAGATCTCCTAAATGGTCAATCTCTCCTTAGGACTCCAACAACAATCCACCGAGAGCAAAGAAGAATAATGCAGCAGATAATCAAACTCCAAACTCCAAAGTTGCTTATGAGAGAAGAAGGATGCAGACCGAACAAAAACACTTTGTGAGAAATCAAATGCGAGCAATAAAATCATTAAGTACCGAATAAAATGAGCGCGTGTTAAATTGTGTGTTATCATGTGTGAAAAGTGAATTCAAACCCTCCTTATATAATGGATTTGAAGGCAAAAAAATAGGAAAACCAAGGAGGACCGATGTAAAAAACGCCAACCCAGAAAATTAGGGTTTTAATGCATAAAACCCTAAAAAGGTGAAATCACGCCCCATCTAGGCTGACCGCAATATCGCAATGCGAAGTCATGCCCCGTTAAGGATAGAGCGTGATTTTGCATAAAGAGAGAAAACAGGCAAAACAGAGGGGGGAAAACCTTGTCCTTGCCCTAGGCAAGTCTAAGGGGTCCCCCTAAAGGGCTTAGGGAAGATTGCCCACTTAAGTGGGTCAATTTTTTGTGTCTACATTTTGCCCCCTCTTTGACGCATTTATGACCTAATAAATGTGTCAAAGAAGAGATGTAAACACCCACAAAAAAAAATGACAAGCAAAAACGGGATGGTTGGTTTAGAAGAAAGGGATGGTGCAAAAATGGTGTTACTTCGAACACTTTCAAATTTTACACATAAATCGAGGTATTAGGAATATTAATGCCTCTAAGGCCAGGGTGCCCCCTCGAGTTTTATGAGGGACACGATCCTCATAAAAATACAAAAAAGGCAAACTCAGAAGAAGAAGAAGAAGAAGAAGCGAGAAAAAAACCAAAAAAGAGAAAAAGCATACAAAAAACAGGGTTAAAAAGTGAAAAGGGGGCAAAACCCTAATTCATTTTAACCACGTGAGTAAGAAGAAAAGGGGCTCTGGAGAAATCGAGGAGATGACGCTACCGATACACCGTTCAATGATTGTGAGGGGCGAAGCCGGCACGGAGGCGGAGCGGGCATAGGTAGGATCGAAAACCCTTCCTTGCATGTCAAGTTTTTCAATCTTTTGCATGCAATTTTAGTGGTTTTTCGCAAAAACTGGTAGTTTTTTCGTGTACGACCTGAGCGTGATTTCGCGGCTCGACCACGATTTTGCCCTGGGCAGCAGCGACGAAATCGCACCTGGTCGATTTTTGCCAGGCGCGATTTCATCAAAAAAGGGGAAAAAAGGAAAAAGGAAAAAGAAAAGAGGGGAAAAAGAAAAAGAAAGGAAGGAGGGAAAAGGAAGCAAGCAAACAAATTTAAAGATATAGAATTTGATGATGCTATGGATTTAGATTAATTTTAAATTAATTTATTTATTTATTTTAATGTATTAAATTTATTAATGGAAATTTTTTATTTTGTTGTTATTGCAGCTTAGGGTACTCGAGAGCCGCGAGTGGAGAGCGGGCTCCCTAGAGGTGGATCTAGAGGCACTCAGGAAGGTAGAGAGGGACACTTTAGCAGTAGTGGGGCTAGACCACTTGGCCAGACTACCTCGGGTAGAGGCAGACAAGGTTCTGCTAACAACATTAGCAGAGAGGTGGTACCAAGATTCATTACCTTCTGGTTACCTACAGGAGAGATGACCATCACATTGAAGGATGTGTGGTGCATCTTGCGCATCCCCATCAAGGGGAGAGTAGTTTATAGAGCACTAGGAAGGCCAGCTACCTTGTAACGATTTTCAGGAGGCTGGACCCACCAACTGCAAGAGAGAAACATAGTCGTGGATGACCTGGTGGGGCAGTATGGGGCAGACCCACTGACAATCATGTTGTACAGGGTGGTTGCTGGCATGTTGATGTGCCACAATAGTAGGCGACATGCCATGGACGATGGTGGGTGTAGTGGCAGACATGCGAGACCAGAGGGCTAGATTTGCATGGCGTCCATATGTGTTGACTCACTTGTACAAGACGTTGTACAACATCCTGTACAAGCGGCATACAAGGATAGTGTGTATGACATTGCTCCAGGTGTGGAGCTAGGAGAACATAGCGGTGCGAATATTGAATGCACTGCTAGGTCCATTGCCTAGTTCGAAGTGACCATCAAGATATAGGTGGCTCAAATCCTTAGAGCATGCCACAAGGACCTACACCGAATATCTGCCACTAGCGAGGCAAATAGTAGACAAGCTGAGGGAGGCCAATATAATATGGCGACCCTGGAATCTACACCCAAGATGGGCTGAGGACAAGATGAATTTGGTGAGGGTGTGGAGCTGGGAGCACATAGCATTACGAAGATCAGATGCACTACTAGGTCCATTGCCCAATCCAAAGTGACCAACAACATATAGGTGGCTCAGATCCTTAGAGCAGGCCACAAGGACCTATGCCGAACATATACCACTAGCGAGGCAAATAGTAGACGAGCTGAGGGAGGCCAAGATAATATGGCGATCCTGGCATCTACACCCAGGATGGGTTGAGGACAAGATAGAGCTGGCGAGGGTCAGGAGGATCAAATGGCTTACTATGAAGAAGGGGGAGCTAGAGGTCTTCCAATTTGATTGAGTCTTGAGGTAGTTTGGGATCTTGTAGGGCATCCCAGACTTGGGAGATTACTGGTACTGAAGAGTCTAACGAGATCAATAGGGGTGGGAGGCAGACTCAACTTGACTAGATGGATCGAGGAGGACCTAGATGATCCTCCTTACATGTATCCCAGGGTGGACGATGCAGGAGTGGCCTTCGACTGCTGGTGGTGATACAAAGGATTCATGCCCCGTAGGGTCTCACAACCAGTTACGATACGAAGGCACTACATGATGGGCCCAAGCATGCAGTGAGTGTTTCGAGAGGTTGCTTTTAGGGCCACAAAGAGGGCTCAGTAGGGACCAGTAGCTGCTATATAGAGGTAGGCTCAGGTCGAGATTGAGTTGGTGATGGAGGACACCAGTTCTATCGGGACCAGGGAGGCACAGGCATTAGAGTTACCCCTACAAAGGCCAAGGTACTATCAGGTGGAGGATCGAAAGAGGCCTCCACATTAGTAGTAGTTGTCCAAGCTCTAGGGCAAGGGGATCTGAGGGAGGAGGCAAAGATGCTATGAACTCAAGTGGTGACTCTGCAGATACAAGTGGACCTGCCCTAGTAGGACATGTCCAAGAGGATTGAGGGACTACAAGGCTCGTTAAGCACCTAGAGAGGGAGAGAGATGCAACTTGAGCGAAGGACGATCATCTTCAAGGAGAGGTGAGCCAACTGGATACAGAGCACCAGAGAGCTCGAGCAGAGAGGATGGCTATCATAGGAAGCAGCCAAGCTAACGACAAAGTCTTCCTTCTACAGGCATATCTATAAAGGGTAGGGGAGAGGATGGAGGTGGCCATTCAGTGGGCTACCTTTTATGAGATCATGTATTGCCAAGGAGTACCAGCGAGGCAAAGAGCGACACTCCCTCCATCCCTTCATTCAGCTAGCAGGTCACGATCTTGATCACGAACATTCTCGACATCTTCGTTCGTGGGTATGCTACTGCCTGGACCACCTCCTCCTTTAGGTGGAGCAAAGGAAACATGCTCTCAAAGCTATGCTAGGCTAGGCTAGGCTAGGGATCGAGATGGCATGCACCCCTAGGGATTGGTTGAGTGTATCGAGACTGGATTGTGGTACACCAACCAGACATGACTGTATCTCTCTTTTCATCGAGTAATACATAACTGCTTTCTCTTTATGTTTTCTGAATGTGTGCATGTGAATTAAATGTTATCTTAGATGTTTTTTAGTTTAATATTTTATGAATGCAAACTATCTTAAATGCAATGCTATATGAAATGCATGGATGAATAATGGATGAAATGGATGGAAGAAAGAAAGAAAACATGAGACGAAGAAGAAGATGAAGAGGAATATGAAGAAGAAGATATAAAAAGAGAAGACAATCCGAAGGTCAACCATTTGAAATAGAAAAGGATGGGCAAAACATAGTATTGGAATCAACATAGATCGCAAGGGACCAATATGACTAAATACTATGAATTGTACCAGATAAGAAGGGAGCTAAACCGGCTATGGTTGCAGTGCTCGTCGAGAGGGATGAGGTGTTGGAGTATGACCCGCTATGGGTGGTTGCTCACTTATTGAATCTATGGGACGATTACCCGCAAGGATGTATGTCTAGGCCTACTAAAAATGGCCAAGGAGCTTATCCTATAATAGGGTGTTGAGCCCATTGAGTTAAAAGAGAGTATAACCCGATAGAAGATCATATCCGATAAGATACCTGCTAGGATGTATATCTATCCCATGTAAGGTGTAATCTAAGGATAAAATATATATATTAGGTGAGTGCTACCCTCGATAGGGGTTTAGAGCATAAAACAAGCTAGTGAGTGTGTGCAGTTGTGCCAAAAGACGACTTCGAAAAGAAGGCATGAAAATTTCCTTGTTTAAAAAAAAAGGAAGACAAAGAAAAGAAGGCAACAAAAAAAACAAGGAAATATTGACGAACGATCACCCTTAATCTAAGAGATACTCTCACTATTTCTAGGATCAAGGAAGATAAATACTTGAAGAGGCAAAAAGCAAGAAAGAAAATTGAAGAAGAAAGCCCTATGTGGGGATCTTACTAGGCATCATAATCCTAGAGAGAGTGCAATGCATGTGAGCTACGACCTAACTAGGTATCATCACATGCCATTGTCACAAGATCCCCATAAATCTATATGATCAAGCAATCACGAACAAGCAATCATGCAGAATATGGCATTCAGGCATGCAAGTTGGATTAGATGTCAAGCAAGAAATGCAAAAGGATGACAAACGATAATGCAATATGAACAAGCAGATGGATGCAATGGAAATACAAATGCATAACTAAATGATGATTAATTGAAAAAAAAAAATTATTTATTATATATTTATTTATCAAGTAATTTAAATAACTTAATTCAAGCAAACAAAATGAAAGTCGACACAACATCTAAGCGTGCTTCTTTTCTTAACAAAAAGAATAGGTGTACCATGGGTTGTTTTGTCAAAGTGTAGACACCTAAAATACGTCATGTCGAGGCGACTACTCATATGGGACATGCTAGAAGACCATATGAAATATCTTGGACATATTCCAAGGTGAAGCAGTGGTTTTAACCACTCCTTTAGGCATTTTGGCCTAATCAGTGTTGGTCGCGGTTGACACCCGCGATTAATAGAGATGACCGTGCCTCAGAGCCATGGTTAGCCTTCAAAATCAGTTGGACCTCGGTCGACCAAAAATCCGTTACAACGGCCAATTGATTGAATATCCAAGCGGTTAGAGGGCAAAAAGTTCCATAAGCTTCCATCCAACTGCCCCAACTGCCCTTTCTTGATCTTGGCTTCTCCATGAAGCTAAGACAAGGCCTTCTCAAATGCTATATAACCCCCCTCCAAATTGGAGACAAGTCTGGAAGGATCTTGAGTTGAAGCGCAGCAAAGTCCTGTCAAATTGTATACTCACTTGTATCCATCGAGAATAATACTTTTGTTGCCTAATTAGAGATCACATGGCACTTGGAATCAAGAAGGCTATGGAGGGCTAGGAGGAATCAAGAAACCCAATCAAGCCCATTCCATCACCAATATGAGAAAATCTATCAAAGGATATCATGGTGACCCTTGATCATCAATTCATCAAGGGGAATTGGAGATCTAAGACCGATATTTGAAAGCAACTTCATTTTTAGCTCAGTCATGGCTGTCAACCACGGCTAACAGTGCCAACCGCTTCACAGACTCGCGATCAAGGTTTAATTTCCCTTTTCCCTTGGTTTAGCAGTAGTTTACCTTTTATTTGCAGTAGCTTATATACATTTGATCTAGATTGGTTTCATTAGAGACAATTGTGCGGTAGAAGTAGGAATTTAAGACTTGTTTCCTTCATTTCTTGTCATTTTGTAGCTAGATTAGTTGTGGCTATTTCTTATGTTTTCGTGCTTCCAATTGTTTAAATAGGACATTATATGGATTGATTTATGTTTCCTTTATATTTCTTGATGGCCAATTATCATATTTAGTGTAGATTGCCATGCCTTATGCATTTTCTTGATTTCAAGATTTCATGACATGTTATATGCAAGATTCCTCTAAAAGCCTCATTAAGAGAGGCCTCCTTTGCTTTTAATTATTTCTTGTTGTTTCTTGAATGCAAGGTTAACAGGGTCTTGTCATTCAAAGCAACAAATGCCTCTAATCGTGGAGAAGAAGGCTACATTTGCCTTGGAGCAGTTCGTGTCAACCTAGGAAGCCTGTGGTTACACCTACCCTTGCATGGGATTTTTCTATGATTGTAATAATTGTATCACATTGGGTATCCCTAAGAGGGATGGATTTGTAATGGAGTTTCATTGGAAATTTAATAAAAGAAGCCCTTCTTTGTGGTTATTTGCAAATTCGTCTATTTCTTGTATGCTTTATGTGATTTTTCAATTATTATTAGCTTAGGTGTATGCATTCCTAGATTTCTACATAAGGCGATCATGGTGGAGACCCGCATTTTATGCCACAGAATACTAACTTACTGTGTTTTATGATGGCATGCCTTAGCTGCGGCTGATAGCCACAGTTAACTGTTGTCGTCGTGCCAAAGAGCTACAGGCAACGGTTGCAGTCACGCCTGATAGACCGATCATTAGATAATAGAGCATACAACAGGCATCCAGAACTTCATCATACTTGGATCTGAGGTAGGCTTCATTGTCCTGTGTTTTTTTCTGTTTGTTTGTGTTTTTATTTTCCAAAATGCAGAAATTTTAGGTTAATTAGAAAACTTAATGAAAGGTAGAAATGGGAAAATCCTAGTTCATTTTTTAGTTTTCTACTAGTCGCTACTAGGAATAGCGGATCTCTGATTGCAGTCCGCCCTAGTCTCTAGCGATCTAGGCCATTCTATGTTTTGAGTTTGCATGTATGAGGCCCAATCAGTGGCCATTTTCTTCATAGATAATTGCATTCTCTGAAAAATCATCTAGCATAGTCGTGCATTATCTTAAGATCAAACGTTGTTTTGAAAATCATGTAGGGAAAATCAATGTTGTTTTATGCATTTTTATTTCATGCAAAGTAAAAAGAACCACACACACCACGACACATTTTAAACGCTAGTGAGTTGGAAGTCACATCCAACCACTAGTAGGGTTCAACGACGGTGGCAGTGATTTCCATCCGTTGGCCCAACTCCCTCAATCCTTTTGTTACTAGACCAATACCGGATCCAAGATGCCAACATAGCCCATGCAAAATAACACACATTCCTCTTCGGAGGGGTGTATCATTGTGCACGGTTGAACCGGGTGAGTACTGGGAGGACCTGTGCTCCCTGCCCGAGTGTGGGCTTTATCTCCACATTTCGGGGGGTTTATGTGACCATGAATTTCATTGTCAGTTGTCGAGCTGCGAGTATACAAGTGAAAACCCTTAAATAATTGAGTATATCATCAACTTATTGAAAACACGATGAGAGTTACTTTTTGATACAACAAATCTTAAAACACACCAAACAGTTTAGGGCTCACAAACAAAAATTTAAAAGAGAATCATTATTGTTTACTTTGTTTGCCTTAAAATTTACATACGAGATAATATAATATCATGGTGCGAACACGGAGAGGTCGATCCGGGCATAGACCCGAGGTCGAGGTCGAAGCTCCACCCAATGCATAGCAAGACGTGCAGAACCCTCAACCACAGAATCCTCACGAATATCGTTCGACGAGTATTAAAGGGGATAATTCTATGCGCGAGGATCCTATTGAGAATACCCTGATTAGAGGAGCCACTAGACACTCCTCGAGACACAGATCACAGCATGGGGCTTCCCAAAATGGGGGTCCTGGACAGGTTAGCATTTATCGTGACTACATTCTGTGTGGTTCCACGAGATCTGCTGAAGAGTATGTCATAGAGAGATCTAGATTGGTACCCCTTCGACTTGTAGCTAAGGGAGGTGCAAGGCCTCCACCATATGAGTATAGATAGGCTCAACATCCGCCCATTCAGAGGCAAACAGAGAGGGCCACTTTCGAGCGTAGGCCCATGCAAACTCCCAACATAAGTGAACCTTGTAGGATCACTAGAGACATATCTAAAATGGGATCAAATGGTATGCCACCTCATGAGCCATGGCGTAGTAGACAGCTAGATGATCTAGACAAAGTCTTAGGACAACTAGGTTATAGACCTTGGCCTGCGCCTTCTCTGTCTGTGAGTGTGCATAGTGAAAGTACAATTTGGACCATCAAAGAACCTAGAGAATGCCCAAGCATTCTCATGATATGCATGCCCTTACATCCCATGCGGGCACAGAGTATAGGCAACCGCTGGACGCAAATGCCATCTTCACAGACAAGGGCAAGAGCGTAGCAAATCAGTCTATTGGGGAACACACCCACAAAGTCGCTCGAACAGAGCGCACACACCAGAGGCCTCATACGATAGATATCACAAGCTGGTGTCAGAGTAGAGATTTCAGATCCTCCAAGATCAATTGGAAGATTTTTGTGCAGAGCGAAAACACCTCGAAAATGAGGATACTTAGAGGTAAAGGTTCATAATACAATGATTATATGAACAACACATGCGCGAGCAACGCATCCTTGATCAAAATGAGCATGCCGAGAGGGAGGACCGATTGGCCAGTGCCGATTTACCTCTCCGTAGTGAGTACATGGAGAGCATTGACAAACGAGCTGCTTTGTAGCCCGAGTTGCACCCTGACCATATAGACACCCATACTCACCATACGACCCAACACAGAGATCGACGTCCTACGTCCGAACATCGTGGGCATAGGCAGTATGAAGAGGAAGTGGGAGATGAGCTAGATCAAGAGTATCTTGAAGTCTCCCAAGTTGAAGTGGACGATGAGTCTAGTCCTCCATATCGATCGAAGAGGAATCTGCCTTTAAAGGTGCCTCAAAGGCAATCTAGAGAAGAGGAGTTCCTATCTTCGCAGGCCTATAAGGTCTTGGCAGAAAAGGTCAAATCTATCGAGAAGTAAGGAATGACTTATCAAAATTCTACCTTGAATAAGATTCATAACGAACCTTTATGCCCATCGGTGCCTATTCCTACCTATCCTAAGCATTTTGAGAAGCCTAGGCTGTAAAAGTTTAAAGGAGAGGAGAACGCTCAAGAGCACGTCACAAGTTTTCTAGACATGTGCTTTCAGATCGAGAGCAATGATGCCTTGCTCCTGCGGATCTTCATTACAACCCTCTCAGGCCCAGCCCGAGAGTGGTTTAATCAACTCAAAAGGCACAACATCACCAGCTTCGAGCAACTGGTCGATGCATTTATTGAATGCTTCTCCTTCAATGTCAATAAAAAGGTAAACTTATCCAATCTGGCGGCTTTAATGCAACATGATGACGAGCCAATTATGGATTATGGGAAACAATGGAGAAAGATGATGGCAAAGTTGCCATTCTCCATCCCTGCTTCTGAATTAACCTGGATGTTTATGAAGAGTTATGCAAAGCACATTTCGTTGTTTTTGCAGTTGTAACAATAAAAAACATTTGAAGAGGCTTTGGCGCAAGCCAAAGTGATAGAGGATATCAAGTTACAGGAGGGTAACTTGAAACTGAGAAGCAATGAGTGGAATAAGAAGAGCAACTGAGAAACAACAGGCCAAGCCGGCCCACATTAAACAAGTGGTTCTAAACCTTCAAAAAGGGGATAAGGGGCAGCAACAACAAAATTATCAAGCCCAACCTCCTCCTACGCAGTATGAGCAACACAACAACAACCATAAGGATAAGGGCAAAGAAATATGCTCTCCTCGCATATTCACTCAATTATCAGAATTGTTAACATCGATTTTCCATCAATTATGCGAGGCAAAGACAATAAACTTACCAGAAATCAAATTAGTGGACCCTAATCAACCCAAGCCTAAGGGATATAAGGGTGATCAATATTGCATATTTCATTGAACGAAAGGTCACGAAATAGAGGTATGTTGGTCTTTAAAACACTTAGTGCAAAATATGATCAAAAGAGGTACGCTTCTTGTGGACAACCCGCAAGCGCCAGACAATCAGAATATGGGGATTTACAAAAATCCTCTACCCAACCACGAGGCGCCAAGGAACAATGTTGGCCAAGTCAATCAAGTACGCATCGAACCACCAACCCACGGGTTCATCGAAATGGTCAACGTCGTCACGAGACATGCGAGATATGAAAGACCAAATCAACCTCCATTGCCTATTAAGGTCCAAGCTGCGCATCCTCCAAGGCCAGCCCAGAATGTTAGGCCCACCAACTAGACCGATGGTGACAATCAAGAGTAGGTTAGTTCAAAACCTACAGACGACTCCAACAAATTTGTCAATCTATGAGCTGATTCAGCAGTATTCCAAGCACAGGGAGACACTTATGGACATTCTACGGTCCATATAAGTGCAGTCCCAGGATCCCGAAGCATTCACACACTACATTACTTGGGTTTCTGTAATAGGCTCACTCCAACAGTCAATTTTCGACGTATTGCCTTCAAAGGCATCCCAAACTGGCTTCAGCTCTTCCTTTGTCAAAATAGCTTCTTCCTCATCAGTGAAGCTAGGGAAACCGAGTTGTGCGAGAGCTTCGAAATACATCAAAGAGATGCACCTTTCTTGATCAAACACTTATAATAGCCTTCTTGCCTCTCAGGATATTTCCACTTTTGCAAAGTATGCTCGCAGTGTCACCTTTGTAGTTGCCCATGACCGAGCAAGTGGGCTCATAGGGGTAAGTTGGAGGTCCATTTTTTCTAAGGTTTGCACCTTCATAGCCAGTTCCAACCATCGGTCAATGTTCTTTTTGGTATCTTCCATAACAGGTCCGCCTTGAGTGACTATTTGCTTGGCCTACCGAATGAATGTGAGGACGACTATTGCTTTTGATGCCCTTGCTCGAAAGTTTTCCAGGAAGTGACAATGAACCTCCTTAATATGATATTTTGTGAAGACCTCCGATTGTACTGCCTTCTCTGTCAACTGAGCTTGTAGTTCTTGGACCTGGGCATTCAAGGCTTGCACCTGGCTTTCTGCCTCTGCGTGTGCCTTAAGGTGATGTTCAGTTTCTCTCTTGTAATCGGTCACTTCTTGCTCCAAACTGGCCACGTGCTTCTACAACTGCTTAGATTTGGAATTAGCCTCATCAAGATATGCCCTTGTGTGCACCAAGGTCTCATCGAGCTCTATGTTTTTGGCCTTAGCCTTGTAGAAGCGAGCTTTATAGTGCTCCCCATGAAAGTAAATGGAGCCCAATTCGACCTGGATATTCCCCATCTTCTCTACTGCATCGATTGTTCTCAAGTCTTCAACTGTATGCTGGTAGGAATAATCCATTGGTGTCATCTCCTCTAGGGGCTTTTGAATCTTGGGCACCTTCTCCATTTTGTGGAGTTCCATCTTCTTCGATTCAAATACAACCCTCTTTTCTGCCTTGGCAGGAGCCTTTGTGTTTTTTCTCTTTCAGCCCTTGAGCCAGCTTGAGGAACTTTGACGTGCTCAGTGCATGCTCTCCGCGATCGGGCGCTCTTGTAGGACTTCTAGCTCCATATCCAGTGGCTCCTGCACTCTAAAGAGCGACGTGAATAGGAAAAGGGCACACTGGGGGTTGGCTTCGGTAGACAGATAAAAAGCAAACGGGGCAACGACTATGGCAACCTTGGGAGACGTCAGGGTTTGGATAGCTGCGACTGAGGTACTAGGACCTGGGGCTGGAATATCAAGGGACGTCCTTGTAACTGAGGAGGTGAGTGAGGGTGAAAATAGGTCTGGATTGACGGCAATGACAGACGCAGCGACTGGATTGACAAAAACCCGAGGAGGGGCAGGGATGGATGGTGCAGGAAACACAAATGTGTTGGAGACAGACACAAAGGAACTAAACATCTAAGAGGCAAGAGGGAATGATGGGGGGAGCAATTACTGGAATGCAAGGAAAGGCATGGAATCCATGGGAACACCAAATACAATATGGGTGGAAACGAGGGTTTTGGCATTGGAAGAAAAAGTTATCAGAGGCACAGAAGCAAGGGAAGGAGAAAGAGAGAATGCACCTACGGGCTCGGGCGTCGCTAGAGCTAAAACGGTGAATTGTAGTGTGATTGGGCTTACTCTTCCTTCTTCTCTGTCTGATGCTTCTGCTTCTAGGTCAATCAACTCCACCTCTTGCCACACTTGTGTTGGAACAGGGACTTCAGGGGCGCTTGCTTCCATAGTTATCGATGTTGTAGAATGGTTTGTGCTGAGAGACCGGGTTGCACCAGTCCGAGGCTTCTTTGCAATTTGGGGAAGCAAAAGTGTTGCGCCAATGCTCCTCTTTCTTGGGGCAACTTGTTCTTCAGGGGGCAGTTGCTTGTCCTTCTCCGTGACAAGTGGATGTTATTTAGTCGGTTGCCCCTATTCTTCCATCACGTTTACCACTCTACTAGGGCTTTGAGTGCTTTGAGGCACGATATTAGCAAATAAGATAGGTTGGTAAGTGTCAAAATTTGCATCATATATTGTGGAGAAGATATCGTCCAACACAAGAAGCGGTTCGGATGTCTCCTTTTTATTGTGGACCCTCATGATACACCAGTTAGCAATTTTTTTGTCTGACTAGTCGGGCACTTTGTCCTTCATCGCCTGAAACACTTGCTCTTTAGGCACATGCGTTGGATTATGTGCAGGGTCATATTCGGTCTCTATTGTGTAGAAGTCATGCCACGGGGGAAGTGACATCATCCTCTCCACGTGCCCTGAGGGAATATTGTGTTGTGCTTCAATATTTGGACACGGATAACTATGGAAACTTTTTGCCCTGATCATCTTCTTGAAAACATCCAATGGGTCATACCTCCAGCGCTAGGGAAGATTGATTAGGTCGAAATCATACAATGTTACTGCAAGAAAGGTGTTCTGCCTAGTTACCGACACCTTAATGTCGCCAAAGTAGAAAGGTGAAGCTCAGGTGTGTGGCTTCCTTCTCCTGTGCCCATATGTATCATCAGCGAAGTTGCTCTACCGGGCAACTTCGAGGGCGAATAAGTACTCCGTGGTGTAGTATGGTAATAGGAAGGGTTTTCCTGTAAACCCAAAAATTCTGACAACAAGACCTTGCATAAGCTGAAAACATCACCCAACTTATTCTGTACTACCTCGTCTCTCATTTTCCTTGGCACTCGTTCACAAACGTCGTAGATGAGCTCCAAGGCCAGTCCGAGGAACATCCTGTTGAAATTGTAGTAGGAATCGCTTCTGGACAAACTGTGAGTCCATTGGTAGACTAAGAGCGCCTTACCCTCTTTACTGGTGCAGTTCTTGGCGATGAAAACAAAGCGATCATGCTTGTGGTAGAATAGATACCAAACGAGAAAAGAGCATATTCGGAAAAACATATCCTTTCCACTCTGTACATCACTCAATTGTATATGCATATGTCGTGCTACCCATTCTACCCAGTCGAAAAATACAGGTTTTGTCTCCGGCTTCATGGCGGCAGGAGAGTAGAATTTGCCATGCGAAATACACTCTGCCAGGGAAACTTGCCACTTATACACCATTGCATCCATGGAGAGTCCCATAACCCATGCCAACATGGAGTATATGTTAGGATGCTTAAAAAATTTCAAGGGCTTGGGCAGGTTTGGCAATACCCCAAGCACCGGCTTCGATTATGTAGTCAATAGGGGGCTTTCCTCCACAAGCAAAAGCCTCATGAACGTCTTTGGCAGAGATGGCGAACAACGTGTCCCCTTTGGCATTTCAGATCATCCTGGTCTGCGAGTCGTAGAACTTGGCAGTGTCGTACACCAGCTCCTGACAATTATGCACAGGTGTGCACAGGTACCAGTATAGGTGAGAGTAATAGGCGGTCGTCCACCTGCTTTCAGTAGACACCTTCATCATCATGACGTCAACAATCTTGTGCAGCTTCTCAACACTTTTGTTGGTGAGCACACAATCTCTGATTCTCTCGAGCCTGTCTTCGAGTGGTGGCAACACTTGCTTCTTTTCCTTTTTCTCCCTCTTCATGCCTTCTGCCTTCTTTGAGGTCTTCTCCTTCTTGGGCTCGGTGCTTTTCTTGCCCATTTTGGTTATATGTCTGGTACAAGAACTTGCTTTGAAAAAGACATCTCACTACTATCTAGTGCACTATGTTTTATCAGCAACACTCTATCTGAACTTTGGCAATGGCAAGTAGCACTACTGAAACATGCTCAACAATTCCTTTGGGTTTATTTGAGGCGCAACGGTGGCCCTCTTATAGAATTACAATTTACCCACCGTCTTAATTTCTCTTTAGGGCAGAGTAAATGCATGCAGGGATCATGGGCGAAGTGGGAGATCTTCTGCACGTTAACCAATAGTTGAGCGCACCTCCCAATGATGGCCAATTGTATGAGCCGCAATATTTCTTGAGACGTGATGTACCACCTTTTTTAAATTTCCAAGCATGATTTCTGGCTCTAAAGGCCTTAAGCTCTACTTCGGAATGTGTGCCCATGGCATTGGAGAAAGCAAAATTTCCCTTCGTTCTAGCAAACGTTTTTAAAGAGCCGAAATGGCTTTCTCTTGAAAAGTCACGCGAGAAGCCCTTTCGCCCATTTAAAGCTCGAAATAGGAAAAAGCGTTGTAATTTAAAGCCTTTGTTAATTGAGAACTCATAATATCTTGCTTTTTGGAGTGAAAACCATCACTTTAATCCCTTGCCATGTGGCGATTGCATAGGAACAGATTGAAGGTCCAAGGTTTGAATTTCACCCATAAAGGAGAGCGAAAGTGCCTTTCGCTCAACACAACCTCGAAATCGCCTTTGACTTTGACCTTTTGGTTGACCCCACCTCAGGTGTAGCTTTCGCTCCTTAAGGCGCTGAAACGTAGTTTCGCCCCCATGCAAGAGTGAAACTCCTCTCTGCCAAATGACAGGGTGCCTTTTATCCATTGTGAACTGCTTTGCCTGGGGACGTTTTTAAAATAGTGAACGAACTCCTTTGCTCAAAGGCAGAGCGAAAATACTCTAGCTGGCTCAGGGTGCCTGAAAACTGCTCATCTCCTTGGAGCGCTAGAAAACACACAAACTAAAATTAAAAAGACTTTTATTTAAGCTCTTTCGCACCATTTCCCTGCCAATGTGGTCCTCACCATAGCGAGGAGTTTGGCCAAAAATGTACTTCTGAGAGCATGAAGGGAAGCAAAGAGACTTTTACTCCGAGAGAAAAGAGGCATATACATATAAACAATGGAATAATTATGTACACAACTAAGGAATCTTTGTTACTACCCCTTACTGGTAGTATGCCTTCAGATGAAGGCCATTGACTGATATTGGAAGAGTAAAACCCTCTGAATCTTGGAGAATGAAAGATAACCCCAAAAATTCAAAATGGACCCTCCCAGAATACGTCAAACTTGTCGTGATTTCCTAGTTTAGATTTTTTTTCGTTCCATTTCAACACCAAGTCACCAAACTGGAAGGTCCGATCGGAGGTTCTCTTGCTAAACCAATTTTTTGTAGTCTCGACGTGCTTTATAAAAGCTTCATAGGCCTTTTCTCTCTCTTCTTCTAATTGCAGTAATTGGACCAACCTAACACTCATGGGATCAAACTCCTCGTCTTCGTCATCTAAGGACTGGAGAGACTGCAATGTGGGCAACTCAATGTGCGTGGGGAGAACTGCTTCCTTCCCGTACACCAGGGAATATGGGAACGTCTTGATTGATTTCTTAATTGAGATGCGGTCAACCCATAGGGCTAGGTCCAGGAGCAGATGCCAGCTCCGCTTTTTGCCTTCCAAGGTTCTCTTCAGGATCTTGAGTAAGTTTTTGTTTGTGGACTCTGCCAAACCATTGCCCTACGGGTAATAATTATATGAAGTCTTTAAGTAAATACCATACTTACTCGTGAATGCACTGATCTTGGCACCGATGAAATGGATGCCACTGTCGGTTACTATTGCATCTCGTATCCCAAAACGGGTTATCAGTCTTTCCAAAAAGGCAATGACTACATCCTGGTTAGCTTGCTTAGTTGGCACTGCTTCCGCCCACTGGGTAAAATAATCTATAGCCGTTATAATATACTTATGCCCAGCGGAGGAATTGGGATCTATCACCCTAATGAAGTCTAAGCCCCACTGCTGAAATGGAGCTTCAACCTGAATTGGGTGCAAAGGCAAAAGAGCATTCCTACTTCGGCCAACGTACCTCTAGCACTTGTCACACTTCTAGCTAACCTCGAAGGCCTCGACAAAAATCATAGGCCAGTAATAGTCTGCTTTAATGATTTTTAAGGCCATAGGCCTTCCTGTGAAATGTCCTCCTAACATCCCAAAATGGAACTCATCAAGGATCCTTTGTTTCTCTGTCCCCCTGACACATCTCAGGAGAACTCCGTATTTATTCTTATGAAACAAACCACTCAACAACAACACATACTTGCAGGTCTGGAACCTGAACCTTCTCCTCTGCGAAGCATTGAGGCCAGAAGGGCACCTTCCAATACTAAAGTATTTGACAAGGTCCTTCGTCCAATCCCTATCGTATACAGATCGATTCACAAGATTACTCTCATGTGCTGGATCATCCTACTGGCATGTTATTACCTCAGATGTGACACTCCTAGCGAGTTCTTGGCATAAGGCTCGGCCATGTCGGTTACTATTGCATTCGGTATCCCAAAACGGGTTATCAGTCCTTCCAAAAAGAAAATGACTACATCCTGGTTAGATTGCTTGGTTGGCATAGCTTCTGCCCACCGATTAAAATAATATGTAGCCGTTAGGATATACTTATGCCCCGTGGAGGAATTGGGATCTATCACCCCAATGAAATCTAAGCCCCACTACTGAAATGGAGCTTCGACCTAAATTAGGTGCAAAGGTAAAGAAGCATTCCTCCTTCGACCGACGTACCTCTGGAACTTGTCACACTTCTAGCTAGCCTTGAAGGCATCGGCAAAAATCATAGGCCAGTAATAGTCTGCTTTAATGATTTTTAAGTCCATAGGCCTTCCTATGAAATGTCCTCCTAACATCCCAGAATGGAACTCGTCAAGGATCATTTGTTTCTCTATCCCCCTGACACATCTCAGGAGAACTCCGTCTTTATTCTTATGACAAACCACTCGACAACAACACATACCTGCAGGCCTGGAGCCTGAACCTTCTCCTCTGTGAAGCATTGAGGCCAGAAGGGCACCTTCTGGTACTGAAGTATTCGACAAAGTCCTATGTCCAATTCATGTCGTAAACAAACTGATTCACAAGATCGCTCTCCTATGTTGGATCATCCCACTGGCATGCTATTACCTCGGATGCGGTACTCCTAGAGAGTTCTTGGCATAAGGCTCGGTCGCAGACCAGCTTAGTGGGCCTGACCTCTATGTCAAATTCTTAGATCTTGGAGACCCATCTTGCCCTTTTATTACCCAGATCACCTTGGATGATGAAGTTTATGACGTCAAGGTGCACTACGTACACTATTGTCTTGCTTTGGGAGACGAAATGGCAAAACTTCTTCAATGATCGCATCACTGCATGCACTTGCCTCTCAATGAAGTTATACTTCTCGTGCGGATGGATGAATTAGCTCAGGAATGCTATTAGTCATTCATCTTCGTCCTTGTTCTTCTGAGTAGTGACAACTGCATAGCTCTCCGGTTCACCGACAACATAAAGCATAAAGTCTTTGGAGTAGTCGGGGTTCACCAATACAGGGGCTTGAGCGATTCTCTCTTTGATTTCTTTGAATGCCCGCTTCCTTTCCTCGGTCCACCGAAACTCAACGTCCTTCTTTAGGAGTTGGGTCATTGGCTTAACCTCCTAAGCGAAATCAGATATGAACTTCCTAACAAAATTGATCTTCTCGAAGAAGGATTGGAGGCCCTTCTTGTTTGTCGATAGAGGTAGCTTGAGGAGGGCCTCACCCCTAGTAGGATCGATAGCTAGTCCATTCTCTGATATTACATGGCCCAGGAGCTTGCCTTCTTTGACTACAAAAATGGACTTTTTCGGATTTATGGAAATTTTGAACTCTCGGCACTTCTCAAATACTTGATGCAAATGTAGATCGTGTTCTCCCTTTTTGTGGGAGAAAACAGTCATGTCATCTAAATAGATTACAATGATGCGATTGAGTAACTCACCATAGGCTAAGTCCATCGCTCTTTGGAAGATCGTCCCGGCATTTGAGAGGCCGAATGGCATGCGCTGGTAGGCAAAAGTGCCCCACTTGGTGGTGAAAGCGGTTTTGTACTGATCCTCATCCTTCACCCAAATTTGATTGTATCCGAAGAAGCCATCCAACAGAGAAAACCTCTGTGCTCCTGCCACTACATGAAGAATTTGATCGATTTGGGGCAGCGGGTAGTGGTCCTTTAGAGATGCTTGGTTGAGATTTCGAAAGTCAACGCACAAGCGGATGTCTCCATTCTTTTTTTGCACTGGGACCAGGTTTGCCACCCAAGAAGAGTGCTTGATAGGATAGATGATCTTTGCCTCTAGCATCTTTAGGAGCTCAACCTTCATCAACACTTCAATATTTGGGTTGACCCGCCTTTGTTTTTGTCTGAAAGGTTTAACCCCTTCCTACAACTCAATTGTGTATTGGAAGATGCTCTTATCGTACCTTTCAAGTCCCGATAACTCCAAGCGATAATGTATGGGTATTCCTTGCATAGGATCCTGATTTGCTCAATATCTTCTGGGGCACAATCGATCCCAACCTTAATAGTTTTTTCGGGTTCTAGCTCTAGTTCCTTGTACTCTCTCACGTCCACTTTGATCTTATGAGCGAGTGACTTGTCATCTTGATCAAATAAACTCTTAAGCGTGATCAAGCCCTTTGGAACGTGATTATTCTTCAATTGTATCAATCCCTCATACTCTTCTTCATCGAGGGCTCTACCTTCGATAGTGTTGGCTTCATTAATAAAAAATTTGACAATTTTATGATCATTGTCGAACACCTGCCAGTGAATATTTTTTTCCGGTACCGAAGGCATGTAGATCACTCTAACTGTCTTCGGTTTTTGCATCATGTTTTTTGTGGGGGAGAATCTAGCTCCAAGACACCAAGATATCAGCGTGCTTATTCCGCTCTCGCGAAAAAAATAGGATATTCAGAGCTATGAAAAATTCGAGCAGATCCCATACCTTGTTGCGGTATGCTTTCAGGTAATGTTGCTTTGCAACACACTTATTGGTAACTTGGTTGCAGATTAACTTCGAGTCTCCAAAGATCTGCAAATGCTTAATTCTAAGTTTATCTGCTTTTCTTAACCCCAAGCACAGGGCTTCATACTCAACAACATTATTAGTACAGCTCTATGCAAGTATGTAGGAGTAGGTTTTCTGCTTTCCCAAAGGAGAGATAAGGACAACTCCTACCCCGACGCCATTCTTACCTCGGGCGTTGTCGAAGAAGAGCTTCCATAGTTGATCGTCAATGGGGTCTTCATCACTCGGTACCTTAGCCTTTTCAGGCTTGGTGATCGAGTAGCACCCTATCTCTAATTCAATCATGGTTTTGAAATCGCGCATGGAAAATTCATATTCTATGCAGAGCTCGTCCAGAGCTTCTTCCATCAGTTCTACTCCTACTTTCTCAATCATATTGATTGAGTCCACTTGTTTATCCGCATCCTAGATCCTTTCAATGTGAAAGGTAGAGGGTTTCTCATTAATAAATTTAATCCTCCTTCCTCTAAAGGGGATTTCCATATGCGAATAATCCAAAGACAAATAGCCTCCTAGTTTGGCGGTGAATTCCCTTGATAGGCACATACTAAAATACGGCTCTAAATCCACCACCAAAACTTCTTGTATCACGATGATTTGCAACATCTTGTGCAATACGATCAGGATATCCTTGATCACAGCTACTGTCTTAACTGAAGTTCCATCCAGTTGGAGCACTCCACAACTACTCCTTGTGTACTCCATACCTATAATCTCGCAAACAGCCTTGGGCATCATAGTAGTAGCAACGCCATAGTCGATCATGCAATTATGCACAACCCACCCCTCCATTCTGAGGAATAGATAGAACGGTGACGACCTGTTCTTCCCGATGATTAAGGTAGTCAACATCTGAGTCAAGACAGTCTTAGTCGGCTTTTCCTTTTCTTTAGTCGATTTCAGCGATTCTTGCAACATATCGACTTGGCCAGGTAGCTGAAGTGCATCAAAGAGGCTTACCTTAGCCTGAGTTTTCTTTAGTTCTTCAACAATGTCGTATGCTCCTATACCAGACTCACCTCCCTCCTTTGAAGTCTCGTATCTGGTCCGATAGTGTTGTGTCGCTTCTACCCTTTGAAACTTGGTCAATGAGGGATACCTAAGCTTTTCTCTTGCCTGATCCCTTGTGTCGGTTTGGGGTTGAGAGGGCGAAGCTTGTGGCTGAGGGACTCTCCCCCTAGCTCTTGGAGGCAAGAGATCCTTCAATAGGATGGGTTCCTCCGGCTTTGACACTTGGGCAGGCCCTTTTACTGGCGATAGCGCCTTCTCACTCGGTAGCTTGGAACTGGTAGGTACTTTCAATGGTTCCATTTGAACCGGATCAATTTCGATGGGTTTTTTACCCGTCATCATAAGAACGGAAACCTGCTTGATATGGGGAATCATTAAGTTGCGGTCCACTTCTTTGATCATATTTACTTGCCCACCAAGAACGTTGTTCGCAAGGGTCTGTACATAGTTCAAATGGACCATGCAAGTCTCCTCACCATGCGGGTCATTGCAGGTGGAGCACCAATAAGCTCTACCAGATGGACCAACTTCTTCATTTTCCAACATCGCCACATTTCTCTCGGGAGCCCTACTAGTGGAAGTAGCTTGTTCCCTAGTAATCGGGGGAGGAGGAGCGAATCTCCTTGGCTGGAAACTCTAATTAGCTTGCCTCCTTTCTAAGACGGTGATCTCATTCGCCATTGTCCTCATTAACGATCGCAAATCCTATAATTTTTTGGCCTGATCCGAATTTGTAGTTGTCGGAAGCGTGGGTAATGGTAATGACGCCGGTGGGGCAGGCAATGCCGGATATGGGATAGGAGCTGGAAGTTGAGGAACAGCAGGCACTTGAAACTGTGAGGCGGGTACCATCTGGTTCTAAGAAGCATTGGAATTCCACGACCGAGTAGGGTACATTTGAGATGTAGGCAATGATTGAGAGGATGCACTGGGATATAAATTTTGGGGTAAGTTCGGAAAAATTGGCATAGTCATCTTTAGAGGTAACTTACCAATAGCAACTAGGTCGACCTCAACTTTCTGTGCCTGAGCGTACAAGGCTAGAAATGTGTTGACATTAGCGTGTCGGATGCTCATGCTGATGTCAAAATGGAAAGCCCTTAGGTAATAAAATGTTGCTTGCTCCCGGATGGACCAAAGGCCGTCAGTAACTCTACCAAGTTCGGTCAAACCTGACATTAAAATCTGCTACCTTTTCTTGAGGGTGTCTCTAAATGGTGGTGAACTGGTGTAACAAGGAGAAAGGGTCCGCATGTTCATTGAAACCCCTTATCAATTTTTCCGCTAACTGGTCCCATGTAGCGATGGTACTGGGCGGTAGCGATCGGTACCGGTAGATAAGCTTCCCTTTGAGTGAGAGTACTAGTAGTCTCACCATGATGTCTTCTTCTGTGATGTGTTGGATGGTTGTCAATGCAACGACATCTTGGACATGCTCGTAGGTTTTCTTTCCCGTATCGTCATACGTAGGCAGAGCCTTTAACGCTGCAGTCAGGACCTTGTTCTAAGCCTGTAGATTGAGCGGTCCCGAATGATTCCAAGCTGGAAACTGCCTGGGTGAAGGCTACGCCATCTGGACCAGAGGGTTTGGTTGAGGGGGCAAGCTAGTTGCAGTGCTGGAAGGACTTAGAGCCTACGAAACTACAATAGCTACTTGCGAGGATGTCCTGGCTAACAGGATAGTCGAGGGGACTACTCTAGGATGTTCTCTCAAAGCGTCAATGTTGAGCTCAAATAACTCAACTGTATCTTCTCTAGCCTTTGATCTTGTGATCATGAAGAGGAGGGGCTTTTAACCGGCTTCAATATTCAGAGGCTCCTAAGTTGTCGCCGGATGTTCTTACTTGACAGCAAAAATATGAACATCGATTCTTAATACTGCTTGATGTGGAACGTTTGCATCCCACCAGGCGTGCCAGAAACTGTTGGTCAAGAATCCACCTTAGGTATGGAATGTTTCATCCATGCACCCTAGACCCGACCAACATTGAAAAGCCGAAAGGAAGAGATGCCTCCCGTGCCAATCTCCAAAGAGGGTTGGTTCCCTTAATACTTTAAACTTTTGGATTTGAGATTAAGGAAACATGAACAAAATTACAAATAATTGAAAGGGATGGGAAATGTGGCCTCAAGCTTTATGAATAGGGGTGATGAACAAACAACACGATTACTTAATTGCACTCTGAACCAATAGCACTTCACACAAAGAACATAACAGAAATTAAAACAAGATATCTTTATACATGCAATCTCCAGAATTATTCCAGCGTTCTCCTTCTGTCAGAAAATAAATCCAGACGTAGAATTATAGCCTCAAACAAAGAAGAGAATTTGATAGAAATATAGGATAGAAAACATACACATAAAGAGAAATCCAGAATTAGAGCCAAGGGTTCTTTGTATTCATAGCAGAATTCAGGTACAACAGTTCTCTAGCAAAACGTCCATCATCTTAAATTGGAATTGCTAGTTTTTATAAGAATTCTGCATCTGAAACATAAATGCTCAACCACAAAACATCACGGTGGTAGCAAAGATTGGATTTTAGTACTCATTAAAAAGTAAAGAGGGATGGCTTGAATTCAATGACTCATTGAGAAGTGGTTGCATGGCTTGAATGAGACAATATGATTTGCCTGTAGCGTTGTCTCCTCACTTGTTGGAACCGCCTCAATGGAAAATTGGATTTTGAGATCCGAGAAAATCAAATCTAGATGCTTCTTTGACCGACTGCGCTTAAACGGGTGAGGGTGCGCCTTCAAAACTCAATTTCACTGTTGGGGAGCACTTTTGGGGAATCCTTGCTGAAGCAGGAGAGTTTGACTAAGAAACAAGAGTTTCATTGATGTGGGCCCCACTTTCGTTTCGCCTATACAAGCTTTGAAGAGAGCTTGCACTCCCAAGTGCGAGCGAAAGCACTTGGACCCAATTCGTGTTTAAGCGCTCCAAAATTAAGGCGACAACATTTGGTATCTCAACTATCTTGGGAGTGGCGCTGGCCTTAGAAAAGTCAAAGGCACTTTCGCCCTTACCAGGCTTGAAACTAACTTGCGCTGGTTAATTTGGGTGAAAACACTTTGGGCCGCACTTGCAACGTTTTTCGAAACTAGGTTGCGCTTTGTGGAAAATTCAAAGGCGCTTTCACCTCTTCTAGGCCCAAAATTGACTTGCGATGGTGAATTGGGGCGAACACTTTGGGCCCCACTTGCAACGTTTTTCGAAACTGGGCCACGCCTTGTGGAAAAGTCAAAGGAGCTTTCACCTCTTCTAGGCCCGAAATTGACTTGTGCTGGCAAGCTGGGGCGAAAACACTAGAGTTTCACTTTGGATCTAAAAAAATATGGTTGAAAAAGGTATGGTTATCATTTTATGATGCCCTGTCTTTTGGATGGATATTTTGCAGACTACAATGTTGTAAAATTTATTATCCTTACCAATGCAAGTTTTTGCTTTGCCCATTACAAAAACCTCCAAAACCTCTAAAACCATAAGAAAACTTATTTTTGGAATTTATTATTTCATCAATAAATTCCAAAGATAAATCCAATGGCCACGTTCATGGAATAGACTATGGTTTCAGCCACACAAGAGGCAAGGTGTTCCTAATCAATGTTTATAATTACACAAAGCACTCTGCTTCTCTCCTTGTTCCTTGTTTTCTACAATCCCCTTCCTATTTTTCTTTCCATAAACCAGGCCTTTCAAGCAAGATTGGACTTGCTTTCAAGGTATTCTAGAAAGAATGATCCCATAACTTTTTGGCTTAAGATTGGACTTGCTTTCAAGGTATTCTAGAAAGAATGATCCCATAACTTTTTTGCTTAGATGAGACGTCTTTTTATTTTCTTGGACATTCAGTTGGATTACTTCAATCTAGAAATAAAATGAAAGAGTGTAATCATAGATGTAACAATTGTAACTTTTCTTTTTCTTAATAGTTCTATTCTACCAAGGAATTAAAATTTGTTTGTAGAATTCTAGTGCATTTTAAACTTTAAATATTCCCTTTAGAAATTATGGTTTTTGTTTGACAAGTGTGTTACCTGTTTTGGGAAGATGTTTTGTTCTAGCTAGCAACACTCTGTTGGCAACCTTGTTAACGTGCCATCCTAGACTTATTATACTTTTTAATTGTTAAGATTCAATTTGGTTCTGAGTTTCGGCATTCAATGAACCCGCCTAGTTAACTGATGCTTGAGTAGAATCTCCATTGCATTCTTATTTCTCAGATTAGTGCATTGTACAAAGCTTGAAATGAGATTCCTTACAAAGAGATATGTTCAATTACAGGCCTTTTAGAAATTCTGAAAGGGCATTCTACTTAAAATAACTCAAGACTTCAAGTCAAAGGTTTGCTTGGCCAGCTCAGAGGAATGCCTATCAGTTTTTCGCCTAGTTAACTGATGCTTGAGTAGAATCTCCATTGCATTCTTATTTCTCAGATTAGTGCATTGTACAAAGCTTGAAATGAAATTCCTTAAAAAGAGATATGTTCAATTACAGGCCTTTCAGAAATTCTGAAAGGGCATTCTACTTAAAAAAACTCAAGACTTCAAGTCAAAGGTTTGCTTGGCCAGCTCAGAGGAATGCCTATCAGTTTTTCGCCTAGTTAACTGATGCTTGAGTAGAATCTCCGTTGCATTCTTATTTCTCAGATTAGTGCATTGTACAAAGCTTGAAATGAAATTCCTTAAAAAGAGATATGTTCAAATACAGGCCTTTTAGAAATTCTGAAAGGGCATTCTACATAAAAAAACTCAAGACTTCAAGTCAAAGGTTTGCTTGGTCAGCTCAGAGGAATGCCCATCAGTTTTTTTTGATACTTCACGCTCAGTTCAGATGTCTCTACAAGTTCAATCTCCAATGATCTAGGGAGTACTCCATTTTGCTACTTCAGTTTCATGGATACCTGTTGCTGATGATGGTAATAATGACAGTTATCCAAATAAAAATGACAATACAGATGATTTGAGTGATGGATTTTCCCAGAACCCTGTTTCTTTATTCAAACCTGATTTTTGTAGGTGTGCCATTAGCAAAATCCTTTCATAGATTGGGTTAGATAAAACACTTGTGGTTAAGTCTGTGAGAGTGGTGCTAATGCTCATGCTGAGGTAATCACACGTTCAGGTACAATTGCAGTGGGTAGATGTTACTTGGCTTCTCTGTGTACTCATGAAGCACATCAAAATGCTGCTGTTTCTGATGAGCTGATAATCAAGAATTAACTGTTATGAATCAAGAAAGGATAGCTACTCAGGAGAATATTTTTCCTTAGTAGTGATTGTTGTGATGATATGGACTAGCATGCAGGTGTCTTTCATGTGTTTTTGATAGGTTGCTATGAATAATTTGTTCCAGACAGGCTTGTCTGGAGCTCAGAACAACTTGTTTATGTACAGTGTTTGACAGTACTTTCCTCTTTTTATGTGCTAAGAGGATAAACTTCTATTTCATTTTCTATATATCTGTAAGCAGCTTGTTTGGGTGATAAAGGCTATCTGTCAAAGTTTCCTATTGATATTATACAGGAAATTCTAACTCCAACGCATGGGAAAAAGTTCTCCACCAAACCAATAACAGAAGCGATGTCTGTCATGCTATATCTGCAACCTTAGCCAAGAAGAAGCTTGGGGAAAATGAAATTAAAGGGAACTTGAACTTTTTGTCCAACTTCATAGAATAAGTGACTTTCCATAGGACTGGTGAATAATGTCATCAAATAAAAAGCCTAGAAGGTTTACTTCCTAAGAAGAATGGAATATTAAAACAAATTCTTAAAAGCTAGTTGAATAGGCTTTTAGGCCATGCAAATGAAAAAGAAAATTAGCAACTTATAAAATGTTGAAAGTTGCAAGCTTACTACAGTGGTAAGGGCTTTGGCCTCTCTTTGAGAGGTCCAAGGTTCAAACCCCATTCAATATGAGAGGACCGGGACCCTTAATAAAAACCTGTGTAAACTCATTGAAAAAAAACTTATAAAACGTTGATGATTAAAAGTCAAAGCAAAATTTCAAAAGATCAATCCATTCCTCATTCCATCACAAGAAACAAATCCTCATGAAAATTGAAAGCCAACCATTCCTTAAGAAGGAAAAATGCCACTTGCACTAAAAATTATCTATTTATGTCAGTTCAGTTAGCAACTAGTGCCAAAGCCCATGACAAAACAAAGCAACAGAGCTCATAATTGCAAATGCCAAAGTCCATGACAAAATGCAAAGATAATTATCAAGATACAAAGCACTATGTTAAATTATAAGTGCTTCCCAAGCATCATCACACATGGGAAACAGTCTCAATTTCCAGTTTGAGAAAACAGTATGTTTAAACTGCATCATATGCCTAACACAAATAGGTCATAAGATCATGTCTGATCCTGACTCATCTATCTAAATATGGGTGGTTATTAAATTACAACAGTTGAAATTTGCTCCCATCTCAAATTCATGTCCGATTGACAGATGACTGGTTGCTCTCTTGATCCTTTGGCATATTTCTAAGCCGGTTTTAAACCTGGAACCGTAATCCTCGAAACAATACCATCAGATTATCCTGGTCTGCTGCTAAAATTCTGTATCATGTAAAACAGCAAATAGTTTCAATATCTGACAAATACACACACACTCATGTATATATGTAGATCTCACTTGAATTGAAGACAAAATCTATATGAAGCTCCATGCTCTTATAAATTTATAATCACAACACATCCTCTATAGGACTGATATTTGTGCACTGCAATTTCATTTTATTCTTTTAAGAGAAAAATATTGAATCTAGTTTCCACTATTCAAGAACAACAATACATTGATTACTGAATAGATCAGTAATTGAAAAACTAGCCACACCAATGGAGAAACGTATCCAAGAAAGAACTTTTAATTTGGTGAAATATAGGTTGCTTTTTTCTCAAGAATAACCCGTTGTGACTTTTCCTCCATTTCTTTTCTTAATGCAAGCTAGTAATTCACTTTTTATTGCCTGTCTTGACATGCATAAATGCATTACTTGATAAAATTGATAAGATTTGGCATGAAAGTTTAATACATTGCATTGCCGTATGTTCTACCATAGCAAATAACTATATTTCCATGCAAATGCATGCAAACTTTGAAAATTCCTATATACACCTGCCAAGATTTAACTCGAAAAACACAAGCGATGGAAAATCTGCATGTAAGAAACACTTACCTTCTAACCAGTATTTTGCATACCAGCTGCTATACCCTTCATGGTTAGAATCAGCGTGTCCTCCAGTCCTGGAGCATACTCACTTGTCGTATTCAATTTAACCAATTCATCTGCTGGTTTGGTTGAACCTTCTTTTGACAAATGAGGCCTCAGCTTAACATGGTAGTTGGGATCTCTTATTCTTTTCAAAGTATAAGCTTGACAAACATTTAGTGTTGTAATGTATGAGTCACGAAGTCTGAGCCGTTGTTTCAAGTATGGGTTACCTTCAAGAAGATCTGTATGTCCTGCAACCTGCAAAAGAGTTGTGAACCATTTAGTTTGCCAGTGCAAAATCAAATTCATTGATAATGTATTATTGAACAGTATGATCTTTGTGCCACTTCAACACTCATCTATTTATAATGCAAATCATTGTACAAGGAAAAGCCACATTTTACCATGAGGAGGAGGTCCTTGGTTTCTGCATAGTTGGCTCTTAATTTTTCACCAAAAGGCTGCAAATCTTCAGATACAAGTAATTTGTCATACAACGCAGTGATCCCTGGATCACCCTTTGCAAAAACCATTTCAACTAGGTCAATTGTAACCCGAAAGAATGGCCATTGATTGTACATCTGACGAAGTATTTGGATATTTTTGCTGTCCTTCTCAATAATATGCTTGAATGCTGCACCAAATCCTAGCCATACAGGAAGATGAAATCGAGTCTGTGTCCAAGCAAATATCCATGGTATGGCACGAAGTGACTCGATGCCTCCACTTGGCTTCCTTTTTGAGGGGCGGCTCCCGATGTTCATTCGACCATATTCCATTTCTGGAGTTGCCTGGCCAAACATATCAAAAATTGCAGAAAATGAATGAGGATTTATCTTTGCAAAGAAAACAATGAAGGAAAATAAAAATAACAATTTTAGTATTAGTACTCACAGAACGAAAATATTCAACAAATCTGTCCTCGTTGAAAACAATTGATCGATACTCATTGGTACTAACGATGGCCATTTCATCCATCAGTTTACGCCATTCGGGTTTTGGTGAAATTGGAGAATGCATTCCATGTTCCAGAGTAGCAGAAGTAAATCGCTGAAGGGTTCTGAAGCACAAGTGTTCCTCACCAAATGACTGCTCTATGACTTCCCCTTGAACAGTGACCCGCAAGGATCCATGAATAGTATCAGGGGGTTGAGACAATATAGCCAAATGGGTTGGACCTCCCCCTCTTCCTACAGTCCCTCCACGGCCATGGAACATTGTCAACTTAACACCAAAATCTTTAGCAACCTTTATAAGTTCCTCCTGGGCTTTGTACAGTTGCCAGCCTGCAGAAAACCGACCAGCATCCTTTCCAGAATCAGAGTAACCAATCATAACCTCCTGCTTTCCATCAATTCTGTTTCTGTACCAGTTAATTGAAAACAATCTAGCCAAGGCAGCTGGAGCAGCCTCTAGATCTGCCAGCTTTTCAAATAATGGTACAACACGTAAGGGTTTTCTCACATGGCATTCCCGTTGCAATAACTCAACCACTAAAACATCAGATGCTGAAGTCGCCATTGAAATAATATAAGCTCCAAAGTTGTCAGCCGGAAGTTCAGAAATCACATGAAATGTGTCTAGGACATCACGAATCTCTTCCGTCTTTGGAAGATCAGGCCCAAACAAAGGTCGTTTCCCTTGCAGTTCTAACAAAAGCCATTCTTGCCGCTGTTCTTCTGACCATTCTTTGTATGAACCAATGCCTAAGTGTCTTGTAATTGCATCCACAACATCAGTGTGCCTCTCAGACTCCTGTCTGATATCCAATTTTACAAATGACAAGCCAAATGTTGAAACTTGACGCATAAAATCAAGAAGACTGCCATCTGCAATTGGCTGGTCCCCCGTAGAGCACAACGACCTGTAGCAAAGTTCAAGTGGCTCCAAAAACTTGAAGCAAAAGCAAGATAGAATGTTAAAGAAACAATCAAGTGCCGATGCATGCAGCAAATACAAAAGATATACATGATCAGAAAGTGTCACAAGCTTTGTCTTTTACCTGGTCAACACTTGTAAAGGTTGCATCTTCGGGAATATCAGAGATTCCATTTACAAGTAATTGACGCACACGTTCACGAGTGTTGTATAATTTGTCTCTTACATCTCCCAGTATCACCCGAAAAGGCTCGTTAGGAGGAACTTGTTTCCAAAATTCTGTGGCCAAATAAAACATATAAATAAGCAGATGGCCAAGAAACAAAAAGAATCAAAAGCAAAATAATTGTAGAATTATAACAATAGTTCTACAACAGATACATAAAATAGAAAATGAGTCACAGCATTGAACAAAAGCATAAAAAATCTATGCTATATTTTGGGTCAAAAACTAAACCATGAGAGGCTGACAGTTGCAATACCTATATAATGCTTTGTGTCTTTCTTTGAAGAACTATGAAGCTGTAGAGCACGTTGTCTTAATTCATCACTACAACGCCACATGGACAGCTGCAACAGATTGATAACAAAATAAGCATCCTAAATTAGTAAAATGAAATGATCTGGCCCAATGGGGATATGGTGAGTATATCTTTATTAGAAACAAGTGCACTATCCCAAATTGATGACACAAAAAATCTTGATTTCACACCTCAAACATAAGATCTTCAATCTGAGAATAATATAAATTTACTGCCATCAGTCGTGCAAGTAAGCAGACATCTCTTGTAACCTCTGGAGTCACCCTAGGATTTCCTGCAATAACATAGTGTAAAATATTAGATTTCACCAGTGTCATGATATCTGCGAATAAATGAACCATCCCACAGGCAAATTAAGTGCCAATAAAACGTAAGAGACAAAGATTCTATACATAGCGCCACAAATAATCAACTGATACAGGGTCTTTGTAATGTACACATACCGTCTCGATCACCTCCCATCCATGAAGAAAATTGTATGAGAGGTGCATTATAGGGAACTCTTTCATTGATTCCAATTGACTTTAGAGCTGTATCAATGCGACGCAGAAACTGTGGGACACCCTTCCATATGGTTTCATGAAAATAACTCATTCCTGCTCGCATCTCATCTTGCGGAGTAGGAGGAGTGCGGCGAATTTCATCCGTCCGAAATGCAGCTTGAATCTGAAAACAGTAAAATGAATTGTTTAGGACAAAACAACCAATCATTCAGAGGGAGAAAGCAACATACTCCTTAAATTTAGAAACTGTAATTTCAAGCATGCTAGTGAGATCAAAGTTTACTGAACTTAGTCGAATATCAAGTACAGCAAAATGGCATCAAATTATAAGATTTCAACAGACTTCATTGTTTTCCTCTACATGTCATTCAACAAATGCCCTGAAATGGTTGTTATGTGAAAATAATAGCTAATGTCACAAAAAGATGCCAACAACTGCTAGAAAAAGCTGCTGGAAACTATTGCATTAATCAAGAAAACATAAAATCATGCAAAAAGCTGTTATGGAAAACTATCACGCAAAAACATAAAACATACATCTTAAGAGGAAAACCCATTATAGAACTAACTGCAGGTATGGCTCAAAGGCATTAAAGGCATGAAATATGTATCTAAGGCATCTGTCCACTTGTTCCATTCACTAAGTACCCATCTACATATATCTTTCCACATTTCTTGGATATGTCAGAAAAAATTAAATGTAAACTTAAAGACACCAAAAACAAATGAAAGGACAACATATAACTTTTAAAAATGAAAGCAAAGAACAAATTCAGAACATTCCAAGAGAATAGGGGTTTAAACCTTATGCTTCGAAGCATCATACTTCATAACACACATGCTAAGTTACCAGGTTCAAGTCCATGTTTGAGTTTGCCAAGGATTAAAAGAAAATTCATTATTGAAAAAAACAGCAGTAAAATTTGTCATGTTATTCGAAAAAAAGAATAAAAGGTTTCATTGATGTAATAAACATGTAGAAAGAAATTCACATATCATACAAAAATTATACCGAGTTGTAAATGGCTCTATGAATGAGTTGCCATGAATTCAATTTGCCCTATATTTTAACTTTTTCTTTAGTTGCTCTGTTTTGACCTTTGTTTTTTCTAGATGTAGAATGAATTAAGTAGATGTCAGAATAAGAGATGGAAATAGGAAAATGTTTAGGTGTTATATATATGATTTTCTTTGACTGTTGTTTGTTCAAATGTGTACGTCAAATTTGTCTGCCTATGATAGAAAATTACCAAAAATTGAACATTTTTGATAAATTTTGTTGTATTTTGTGACATTGCAAGCATGTGAATAAGGCACCATGTCAATGAGGAATTTATAATATTTATGTACGTTATTTTGCTTTAACTAAAATGAATGACATGTTACCTCTCTTTGCAAAGCTTCATCTAGTTCCTGTTTCTCGTCTGGAGTAATATCTTTCCCATACAATTGAGATAAGCAATTTCGAATCCTGCAAAAGACAAACAAATCCATTTCTTATAACTTAAAATATTCAGGCTGTTGCAAACTCCTCTAGCTCTGCTCTAGTACTAAAAAACACCACTGAGCCATGCACAGTGACATACTATAATCCTGAACAAGGCTATTTAAAGATATATTTACAAGTTTCCTCTGTAAATAAAATTAATTTCGTGTCACATAACTAATGTATAATGATTAGTGGATGGGCCTTTCCATGAATGCCAAAAGTAATAAAACTATATGTTACATTAAAGTCAATGTCATCAGTGCTCCACTCTGTTTTTAAATATGCAAGCTTAGTGTTTATCCTTTACCATCTATGCTAAAAGGAATCCAAATATATATATGTAGAAAGAGAGAGAGGAGGATTCTATCATAGTAATACACTATTTTTATTTTTATCCATTGAAGAAATCGGAATGCTGGAAACTGGAATAGCTAAACTTGCATGTAGCATTACTACTGAAGAAAATAATGCTGATTCTGATAGCATCTTCCAGAATGTACAAGCTTTCATGATTTTCAACATCACATCTAATACACATAGCAAAACAAGATTAACATAGTAAGGAAACAAACCGAGAATGTTTCTGCAGCAATGATCTGCGGACGGACTGTGTTGGGTGTGCTGTAAAAACTAAATCAACAGTCTGATTCTTCAGAGCATCAAAAACCTCTGTTGGTGATTTACCCAGTTGATATACAAGCTTTTTGAAAGTTTCTTCCAAGTCTGATTCAGTTGTTGCAGAATTCTCATCTCCAAAATCTCCTTTCTTGTGTTTAATTCGGCGACGGTGAGCAATCTGAACTTCTTCAGCCAAGTTTGCTAAATTAAGCATATGAGAAAATGAGCTTGCCACAACAATAGAATCCCCAGGATCCAAGCTTGTTAACACTGTGCCCAGTTGTTCTAGCTTGCTAGGATCTCCCTTTCCCTCGTACTCTCCAGACAGCTCATAGGAGTCTTGGACCTACATGACAAGGAACCAATATAAATAAGCTTGCCGTTCATTTAAATACAGCTTGAAGTTCATGGTTTGTGGCTACATGCTGATATGGGACTTGTATTAAAATGTGAGTGGGTGTAAAAGGATTCAGGATTTTAAAGCAAGATGATTGATTGAAATTGCAAACTGCTAGCTGTATGAATAAGATTGAAATTGCAAACTGCTAGCTGTATTTATGGACAACTTATGCCAGTAAGAAGTAACTACACATTGTAAACCATATAGCATGACAAAATCCCCATTAGCAGTCAAAAGGGAAACATGGAATTCACTCACCAGCATAGGTGGTAATGAGGGAATAACATCTACAAGGACATGAGAGGTAAACTAAGTCCAATTTACCATGTTGACCAGGTTGGCAATTTCAAGCATTTTGGTTCTACAAAGTCTATCCACGAGTTTAAGACCCAACCACGTCATTTGCGTACAAATATATGATAGAACTCAATACCAACTTAGGTGTAAAAAAAAATGTTATGTGAGCATAAAATACAATGTATTTTCCAATAAGAAAGGAAAGATTTGCATACCATCTCCCTGATCTCTTCTCCATGCAAGTCCTGCAAGATGTCTAGAAACCGATCCAATAGAAGGGCATCATATTCAATCAGCTTGTCGTCTTCAGATACTTTACCAGGAACCAAAAGCCTCATTTGGGCATCTATGGATGCCATTTTCTCTATGTTGTTACGAGCCATCTCAGAGTTAAATTTAATAGTTCTCCTTCACTCAAATAAGTGAGTTTTCACAATCTCTCTCCCCTCAGCAACAAGCAGAGATCAAATCCAAAACTCAAGCTTAAAGCAGACCTACAGGTCTGAATGAAAGGATGAATTGATTGAACCTGCCACATTAACCCACGCAATCTTCAAAAATCACAACTCAGGATACAAAAGATACTGAAGACAAGAACAAAAGAAAGGAATGCACAAAATTTCTTATAAGAGTCAAGGATGGAGATCAAAATTGTAGTTTCCTAATACAAACACAACTTTGTAGCACAAAATAGGATCTACCCAAGTAGGAAACACAAAAATTCTCAGAAAATTGAAGGATTTCAGAATTACAACAAAGAATATAAAAAATTGCAGTTTGTCTACATAGAGCCCACAACGAACACCAATGACAAAATCAACCACCTGACTTCCCAGAACATTCTGGGACGGAAACTCATATGAGCATGAAAACCAAAATTTCTCTGCTCAATTGGGGATCCTAAACAGATAATAGTCAACATAAACAGGATCTAACATAAATTTTCAGCACAAACTAGATCAAACCCAGAGCAATTCCAATAAAGATGGTAATCAAATCCAAAACTTGTTTGGCCTAAAATCCAAAACCCACCTAATTTAATTTCAGCATAGGTTGTGATCAGAAGCAAAAAGAAGTCAGTGCAAAATTTCAAAACGCATCTCACCAAATTAATCTTGTCCCACACAATTCTGACGCCAAAGGCAGCAATGAAACAGGACCCTTTAACCAGTATAAATAAGACTCAAAGCCTCATATTAGCCCACGACGAATGAATCATTCACAAAAGTCAAAATCTCCCACAATAAACCCAACTGGCTACTGAGATCAAACAAAAATCCACCATTCGACCAAGAATACAAGTCTTCACTCACTTTGATACTCCAGATTTAGAAATAAATTTTAAAAAGAACACATGCCATATCTAAGCCACATTCTCTGCATGAATCAGCAAATGGGCCAACTTTCTATTACAAACAAAACGGACTTACTAAATTTTTCTTAAAAAAAAAAAACAGAGAAAAAGCTTACCCACATAAGAGGAAGTCGCACTAGCAACTCAAATTCAATTTGGCTTTACATCACAAAGGAATCTGAATAGGCATATTCCTTTATACTATCCCCAGAAGAAGGCCACGCAGTTACTCTGCCGACGTGGCGGGTATATAAGGACCACATAAAATATGTATGCTTTCTTGACACCATTTAAAAATTTCCTCTTTGGTGAGCTGGCAATAAAAAATTGGAAACGGTGTTCACCATCTGCATGATTCATTAGATGATTTTCTTTGGTACTTTTTGTGAATATATCAATGCAAATTTTGACACTCCCTTGGTGGGACATTATGGGACATTATTATTTATATAAATATATATTTAAGTTTTTTTTAATTTGAACTTAGATTCAAATTATAAGAATTTATATATTTATTTATTTAGAATATATATATTAATTGGAAGCTACTTGTCATTTAAAAGTTAATTCTCTTGTATATAGTTTATATGGAGGAACTTTATAAAAGATATTCTTTATTTAATATATGGTTATCAACCTACCTATTATATATGGCTATCAATCTTACTCAAGTTTTGTATATGGTTATCAATCTTATTTAAGTTAACAAAATATGATGTACAACTCACAAAAATATGGTGTAAAATAGATTTAAATTTTAATGTTCTATTTAAAATTCTAAAGTATTTAGGCCATTTATTTTATAAAAAAAAAATCAACAGTAACAACATAATATCTCGTGGATATCATTGTGTATAAATGTGATAAAACATAATTATATATATATATATATATATATATATATATATATATATATATATATTTTTTTTTTTTTTAATTTTAAGTAAGGTGTGAAGTATAACTAAAATATAATAAAATTTATTTACTTTTAAGTTTTTTTTTTTAAATGGGTAATAGTCTCTGTTATATTATCCTTTTAGTTTTTAAGTTTCTTTAATAACAACCCAAAAATATATTTATTTGAATGTTTCAATAAATAAATATATTATGATAAAAAATAATATAAATATAATTATTTTAGTTTACTTAACTAAAACAATATACCATCTATAAACATTAGATATAAAACTATAAATTTAAAAAAACAAAATAAATATTACTTATTTATTGTAAAAATATTTAATGGTTTTTGTTTGTTTTTTTTAGGATTTAAGTTTGAGTTCCTTTAACATTTGATAATAATTTTGGTTGTGGTTCCTTTAACATTTGATAATAATTTTGGTTGTGGGGGATTGGCATTGATTTTAAAGAATCTAAGAGTTTAAATTTTTTTAGCTCGAGTCCCTCAACATTTGATAATATTTTAATTTTAAAAATGATAAATAAAAAGATAAAGATTAAGAGTTAAATTTTTTAATCTAAATAAATTAATAAGTAGTTTTTAAAAATTAAATAATCGAATTAAAAATAACAAAGTAGTATAAGTTTGATTTAAACTTTGCATTTAATAGGTAGTAAGAATAATATAAATGTAATCAAATATATAAAAAAATAAATTAATAAATAAAAATATTTAGTATAAAAAATTAAGAGAACTCCTTTTTCCGACCCAATTTAATTCCCATCGGTGTTGCAAGTCTCATATACATTTTTTAAAAAATTAAATGAGGAGTATCATGTTTTTGGTTTCTTGGCCGGCTACATTACGTCACTGCATATGCATGTGGGATTTATTTAATGGTGCTCCCATGTATGAGACAATATAGCTTACAACCTTACCTTGAGTTGAGCTCCTTGTGGGGGCCAAGTCAATCCAAGCTAAAGTAAGATTGGAATAATGGTTTTAGTTTTATTTATTTTTTAGATTTTGGTTTAAATTATAATATATTTAAATGAAAATAAGTTGGTTAATAGCGGTAAGAGTGTTTTTATGGTTGTTTTAATTTGATTTTTTTGAAGGTTAGATTTTGTTGATTTTGTGTTACAACGGGTTAAGGCTTATAGTCGTGGTATCCAAATTTGATTGATGTCCTATTCTATGTTTGAGATGTATAGAACCTTTCGTCTTAGGTGTTTCAAACACCATACTACATAATCAAATAATATTTTTTAAGAAAATTAGTTATTGTTTGATTTATTTTGAAGAAAATTTGCTAAAACTAATTGTTTGAAGAAGAAAATAGATGAGATTTGAGAAATTTTAGTTATTTAAAATCCTAGCTGCTTCTAAAAAAAAATTGTGTTGAGGTCATGGAGTTATTCACTAAAAAGAAGGATATGATGCTAGGGAATGGTTGATGAAGTGGAAAAAGAAAAATTAAATTTTGCAGAGATAGAATAAAAAGCAAATATTTTGTTTTACTTGGGAGGAGAAGTTTATTCTTGGTTTTTAGACTTTGTGTATGCCCATAAATATATATACACAAGAGAAGAATTTGGGAGGAGAAGTTTATTCTTGGTTTTTAGAATTTGTGTATGCCCATAAATATATATACACAAGAGAAGAATTTGAAGTTGCATTTTTTAACAAATGGGGATTGCATGAAAAAAGTAATAATATGCATGTAAAAGAAAGCACATCTTTGGCATTTGATAAAATAAACAATGGTAAAAAAGAATTGTTGGAATGTAAAAAAATTATTTTGCAAATTCATGGTTTTATTTAAAAAAAAAAATGTTATTGTTTTCATAAACCCTAGCAGAAAGCATAACTTCATCAATAGGGACTTGGCTAACAATTTGCAAGTTCCAACAACAAAAATAAAAAACATAAAGCTTGAGGGTGAGGATGTTCAAATTTTTGAGGATTTGAAGATCACCATGGATAAATATGTTTTACATTCATATTTTTATGCCATTGAGATGGGTGATATGGATATTGTTCTTGGTTATCCTTGGTTGCATTCTTTGGGTACTATTAACATTAATGTACAAAAGAAGTTCATGAAGTTATGGTACAGGAAGAAGATAACATTACAGAACATTTCTCAATATAGGGAAAAATAGGTAATGGGTACAAAGTGAAGAACAAGCAAAAAAACCTAAAATAGAGTCTAAGGATGAGGTTGTAATAGAAATCAACAAATAAGAAAAATTAAAAGATGAACCAAAAAAGGGAGCAAGAGAGAAGAATAAAATAAAGTAGAACAACAAGCTAAGGTTGTAGCATATCGCCATCCACACCACCATGAGAGGCAATAATGGAGACAAGGCATAGAGCAACAAAGGAACTACAATGGACATACATGGAGGCATAGGAGCAACAACTATGGATATTCAAGTGGCACAAGGGCAGCTTGGCAACATTGCAAACCACCACCAGTCAAAGTTTCACTAGGATGGATGGATGATCAAGATCGATACCAATTCTCATCTTTGCTTAGAAGATCATATTATTTAGTTTTTTCCTATGTTTCAAGGACGAAATATTTCTGTAAGGGGGATGGAATGTTAGGTACCTAAGTTTATGAATGTGGGGATATAATAAAATATTGTATTATTGTATGGATGACACATAAAATTATAATAATATTTAACATAGTGCCATATTATAATATTATGCACTTTATAACTCATGGAAGGGGAACCACCACATGGATGACCTTGTAACTCATAGAAGGTGAACCATCACATTTATGTATAAAAAGAGATGTACCCCCATTGTAAATGAGGCCATATCAAGTATTCTTTGTAGAAGTATTGGCTCGTGGAGTTGGAGAACTTGTGGAGTGATTTCCTTCTAATAAAGAGAATTGTACAGTGTTTCCCTACCTCAAGGGTATTATTAATCTCTATTTTATTGTATGGATTGTTATTACGGAATTTATTATGGATGCATGTTTGAAATTTTTGCATATTGGTGAATAATTTATTGTTAATGAGAAGGGAGGTTCATAACACTTTTTAAACAAATTGGCTATGTTTTGTATCAAGGTAATAGAGTCGAAAAAGTAGTATCAAAACCCTCCATATAAAAAGACCTTTGAATTAATGTCTATTCATATCAAGGCTAGAAGATTCTAAACCCCTATGCAGTAAAATTGGGACAAGGTCAAACAGATGTTGGGCGTAAGACTCTACATCCAACTTATAAGGAGAGGATTCTATTGTAGAAGGATAGGATCCAAAATTGGCAAAGCAAGACTTCACAAGCAGAGGATAAGGCTATTTGGGTCCATAAATTTATAAAGCAAAATTCCCTTAGAGATACCAATAATGTAGACAATTCCTTTGAATTATTTGTAAAATTCTTTATCTACATTTACAAATCCAAACATGCATAATTGCAATTATCAGGATTTTCTATCTATTTGTTATAGGCTTGTTGTTCTTGTTCCAAATTCATCATTCTTTCAAAATTATTTCCTCCAAAAGCTCAAGGAAGTAATTCCAGGTTTAATATTGCTTAAGGATGTCTTGGTTATCCAAGCTGGAGCATTATGTACACTCTGGCAAAAAGAGAGTAAGCAAAAAGCCTAGGAGAAGGCAAGCTAGGGTTTTTGGGAGATGATGGTAGTAGCATTCTTCAAAATGTCTAGCAAAGTGAAGAGATTGCATAAATGAGGAGTGTTTGAGCCTAGAAAGTAGCATGCTAAAACTTTTAAGCATTGACGTTAGTATGGGCTTCCAAAAATTCTAGTATAATAAAATTGTACAAGGAACAAAAAGAGAAGCCTATAGAGTGAAGCAAATCAAACTGACAAGCTAGACCAAAAATTGTAAGCACAATAGATGATATCAACATTCAAAATGTCTGACAAACTTACAACAAGTAGGAAAATAGCCAAAAGACAACAAAGATAACATCATTATTCTAGATTAGAGAATCTCAACATCCACAAAAGAGTAGTTAGACCACATGGCAATTCTTAGAGTAGGAAAGAGATAGCCATCTCAATAAAACATAATTGAAGATTATGTAGTCATAACAACTTGAAGTTTGATAAAAGAAATGCTAAAGATGTTGAGTGGTGCCACCTCATACTCAATCATGTAGAGCCAAATTTTGTCATTATTGTACATAGTTAGCTTAATTTTAGCCTAGCAAAAACTATAAATAAGGGAGTCCCCCTTATTGTAAAGCATCAAATATTTTAGTGTTTACCTTTCATAGGCCATATGTTTAAGCTACTCTAATACAATCAAGAGTTATTTGGTTTATCTATGTTAAAGTGTATGGTATATTTGTTATGGAAATTGCCCTTTTAATGTTTTTGCTTATGTTTCAATTGGAATATATTCTATTATGTTTAAAATTGTTTGGTATTCCTCAACAACTAAGGTTCTATCTATTAGGTTTTAAATTGTTTGGCTTATTTTAGTTGGAATGCTTGAAGTATCGAATGCAATAATTATTATGCTTGTCATTCTTCCTTTATAAGCTTTAGCTAAGGGAGAATTTGTTAGGCTTTCTTTGTAGAAGATGGTCTTTTCTCATGCAACTAAAATCAATGTAGTTAGCTAAGTTTTGGCTTCATTCAAATCAATCTCTTTAAACCCTTTTCTCCCTCTGTCAACCCTTGATGTGGATCAATATCAAATAAAATATTTACATTGCAAACTAGGCTATAAATAGCCAAATACAATGAACGGATAAACATATAAGGTTGAAATAATTAGAAACCTTATCCAGTTATTTATGGCAACATTATCATATGCGGATAATACATATAAATATGATAACATTACATACATGAAAACATTAATCCTTATAATTCCTCCCCACTAAAGAAGCATTGGTCCCTAATGGTTGTTCCATGCCATAGGAAATATGCCATCATCAATATTTTTGTTTTTATTTTTTATTTTTAAATTAAAAAAATATTAATTGATGCGTGAGCCATGTGATAAAAATGTGTTCACCATGCACGACCTCATGCACATGACTGCGTGTGGCATGAGGAGACTTCCCAAGTTGAGGGGACTTCTTGAGTGGTGAAAATAGGAGGTGATGAGTGAGTAAGGAAGGTTCGCGACTGGTGAAAATCTGGAATAGCAAACGCTAGCACAGTTGATTGGGTAGAATCTATTGGTGCATGAGCAAGATCGATGGTCGAAAACACAAGCTAGAATCATCGAAGAGGAAGTGAAAGTGGGGCCACTATGGATGCCACGAATGTTTGTCGTAATGTTTCTATGCGGTATTCGATAGATGATAGAGTAGGCTTGTTGAGAGTTTATGGAGGCCACTTTTGGGGCAATGAAAATGAACAGTGCATAGAGCAGTATAAATCTATTGATAAATCCAACAAAGTTGATGAACGAAGTCCAAGGATATGTGTAGGTTAGCAGACGTAGATCTAAAACTACAGGGGGCTATAGTGCAGGCGGGGCCATAAAACCCTTGGTCGAATACCTTAAAAAAGGTTGGGTAGTGAGCATCAAGAAAATGGCTCTCGAATGCTATGATTTTTACAACACCTCCAAAGGGCCCAATAAAGAAAAATGCCCATGTATATCACCATGGCCTTCTATTATACGATCTAACCACAAAACCTCATGGAGTGGTTCAAGCGCTTGGAGAATATGGAGATTTGTGATAACTATTGAAAAAAAACCATCATATCTTATTCATCCATAGCTTCATCAAAGAGGTCTTCACCTTTCAGATCTGCATCAAACAAAACTACAATATTATCAGGTAAAACACCAACATTATTTTCATTATTTTTTTCCATAGCAACATCGTCTAAAGGCAATACAATGGGCATCCTACCCATAGATCCTGGTTTGATTCCAGGTGTTGCTAATACATCATATAAAGCTTTTTTTTACACTTCCTTCTGCTAACACAACTGATGCAATTTCTTCAACAATGTCTTCTTCCTCATCAGGAAGAATTTCTTCTACTACCACAACATATTTGACTTCTTTAGCAAGTTCTTCTTCAATAAGAAGAATTTATTCTCCAAAATTTTTTTAGATGTCATTTCATCTACTAGCATGGCATCTCAGATCAACTAAATTTCAATAGCGATCTCTTTGCATTGTTGAGCGATTTCCTCTAGAGAGAGGTTTTGGATGGACAGCATGGTGCCTAATGTAGAAGCAAAAAAGAATAGAAAACCCATGATGGATCAAGGTGCTTTGATACCACTGATGTGGATCAATATCAAACTAGATATTTACATTGCAAACTAGGCTATAAATAGACAAATAAAATTAACGGATAAACAAATAAGGTTGAAATAATTAGAAACCTTATCCAGTTATTTATGGTAACATTATCATATGCAGATAATACATATAAATATGGAAATATTAATCCTTATCAACCTTATCCCCTTATTCCTAATTCTTTTTAATAAACCATCCTTCTCTAGAGGTTGCCTTAGAAGTAATTGTAAGTAATTTAATCTTTAATTTGGTCTAGGGTACAAATTGTTAGGGTAAAATAGGTATTATATTGCATTATACTACATAGGTAGATTATTACATATACTTTTCTACTTATTACCATGTATATATTTACTGTCTTAAATATCTAATGGTAACTTCCTAAATATCCTAGGTTAAGAATCCTAAACCAAACGCTCTACCTCCTATGGCGCATTTGTTAGCATGATGATAGCAATATAGTTTTATATGCTATTTTGTATCCTATTTAAACTATAGCTTCATTGCTATAATGTTAATGCATGATTTAATTAATCAAATCATTTCTCTTACCTTTCATTTGGTTACATTGGCATCAGAGCAGGTTGAGCATGCATCTCGAGGCGAAGTTACGACTAGACCCTACACGCATCCTGAAGGTAGAGCTGACTGGACCCTACATGCATCCCAAGGCAAAGCTAACTAGACCCTGCATGCATCTCGAAGGTGAAGCTGACTGGACCCTGCATGCATCTCGAGGTGGAGCTGACTAGATGTTGCATGCATCCTGAGGCGAAGCTGACTAGACCCTATTGACATGGCGACACACGGCCTAAGGCAGCTAACGAAGGCAATGATCTAGACGGTGAGATTATCAAGGCTAGATGGCACGATTCTTGAAGACCGATCTATTGATGTGGCATTGGCACATATTTCAAGGTCACTTTTGGCTAAAATTTAGAGATAGTTGGACCTGATTCGTCCACGTGGCAATCGATTTGAGGTATTTGACAGACAACACGTGGCATTGAACGGACGTGACACATGGCAACGATCAAATCTGCCAAGTGGCACGCCCGTGGGTCTCCGTGTGCCCAAGCAAAACAGTGACACACTACCCATAGGCAGTCAATAGTTAGAGGGAGCACTTTGTTTTTTAAAAGCGCTCTCTATCGCCCATACGGGCGATGTGGGACAATTTGTCCCACAACACTTCAAAAGCGCTTTGCTTCACGCTTAAGCGAGAAGCAAATAGTGGTAGCCGCACCTGAGCTATCGGATCATCCCGATAGCGCAGCGGCTACACAGAAGCTTGACCCCCGCGAGGTCAAGAGATCAAACCCCTACGGGGTCACGACATTTTTTTTTATATATATTTTTTAATAAAAAATAATAATAATAAGGTATTTTATATTTTTTTAGTATTTTTTAATTAAATTTCTTAATTTATTAATATTTTTAATGTTTTTTAAATCATTTTTTTTAAATTAAAGATGGTTTTTTAAACTGAAAATATTATTTTATTAAGTTAATTAATGAAATTTACTAAATTAATATATTAAAAAAAAAATATTATATACCTAAGGGCTATTTTTTTTCTTGCAACTACAAAATTAAGTGTTTTTCTTAGTTTTCTCCTTCCAAGGGGATAAATAGACAAGAAAGCAATACACTAATCTGTTGCATTATTTTCTTTTTTGAGTTTCATTAAAAATTTGCTCCCATATTTTCTTCTAATCCTTTCATTGGAGAGCAAAAGTTAAACATCTCATGAAGAATAGGCCCTAGATCAAGAAAGCTCTTCATCATCTACGAGTCATTCGAAGAAGAAACGAACTCCATCGACAAACCACAAGATCCAATTTTTGGTGGATGCTTAGACGACATCGCAAGAGTTTACCCAGATTCAATTTCTACATAGATCCTTGGAAGGGATTGGACCGTAGCTACGGTCCTATGCAGATCAGAGAACCATTTGATCCAGAAGCACCTCCCATCTTTGAATATTGAATGCTAAAGGACACTTTGAACACCAAGTCGTGTGTCGACTAGTTCCTGAAACAAAGGGGGGATTTTCCTTGTTTCTTTTGCAAAATCAAGGGGGGATAAATAGCACCATTTGTGTTTCTTCTTTCTGCAAAATAAAATTACAAGGGGGCAAGATTGAATATCAAATTTTTTGCAAAACATCTTTTTCTTGCAAAAATTATTGTAAACAAAAAGTGCATTCTCGATTGCATTCGACACTTTTTGTAAAATTGGCTAAAAATTAGGTGCATTTTCGGTTGCATCCAACACCTATAGTGATAAAAATTTGGGTCACTCTTTTGATTGATTATTGCACTAACTTTCATTTTTTTATGCAATTACAAGTCATAACATCAAAGAGCACTCCAAAACCCAAATTTCACTAAAATTTGTGCTAAAGCCTTGCACAGGTTACATAGCCAGTTATTTATTTTTGATATTCACCCATAAATCACCCTAATTTACTCTATTTTTTTTGGCTTAAAACTCCTCAAACTAATCATCCTTATTCAAGGGTTTTTAGGCAAGCGCCATTAAATATAAATAAGAGTAAATTAAAATCTTTCAAATACTCTTTTGAGAGTATATTGCAAGATAAGTCATCTTGGTAAAAATTCTTTTTTGAATCTTCACAATGGCACTGATAAACAAATATCTAAATGATAATCAATTGCTTAAAGGTTCAAACTATTCTTCCTGGAAAACCAAGATGAAAGCTATTTTAACTGTAGAGGAAATGTGGGGTATAGTGGAAGGCACTGATTCAAGACCCACATCCCCAGGAGCAGATCAAACAACATGGGATAAAAAGGACATAAGACTTTCCTTGTTGATCTTGTTAGCTATTACTGATGACATCCAACCTCACATAAGTGAAGCTAAAAATGGTAAAGAGGCATGGGATGCCTTATCTACCATTTTTGAAGGAAAGAATCAATCAACGATTCTTAATCTTCAAACTCAACTTCATACTCTTCAAATGAAGTCAGGAGAAACAATAGAGCTATTCCTCTACAGAGTGGCAAAAATAAAAACAAAAATGCAAGCCTTAGGAGAAAAGGTGGAAGACAAAGTCTTGACTTCGGTCATATTGAGGGCTCTTCCAGACTCCTATATAATGTTGATCACTTCCCTTCAAGTCTCTGGTAGGACAATGACCTTTGTAGAGTTGGTAAACATGCTTCAAACTGAGGAAGAAAATCAAATCCAAAGAGACGATGCATCTAACAATGCACTCTTCTCAAACAGACAAGGTGGAAAGAAAAAGGGGAATCAACAGAAGGGGTCTTCATATTCTAAAGCAAAAGGCAAAGATACTCAAAAGAAGAAGCATTATTGCAAAATTTGTGATAAGGACACTCATGAAACCAAGAGATGTTGGTTTAAGAACAAACAACCCAATGATCAAGGTCAGAAGAAGGGCAAAGGTAAACCACAAAACAAGAACAAGCAACAACAAGGAAATATTGTTGCTGAAGAAGATTCTGGTTTAGACTCTGAATGAGCACACAAGGTGCTCATGACTCATACAACTTCCCCTCAAAAGGATATAGTGTGGTACATAGATTCAGGTGCTAGCAAGCATATGACTGGTGATAAGTCTTGGTTTGAGACATTTGAGGCAAGAGAAGGCAAACCAGTAACCATTGTTGATGATAAGACCTATCGTGTCTAGGGAGAAGGTAGTGTTTCTATTTCCCTTCCAGACAAAAAATGTTAGATTCAAAATTTTCTTTATGTACTAGGATTGGCAAACAATATTTTGTCAGTTCCACAAATTCTGGACAAAAACATGACTATCAACTTCAGAATTGAGCAAGGAAAGAAACATTGTTATATCACCCAGAGAGGCAAACACATAGCAACGGGTTCTTACAAGCATGGCTTGTTCACTTTAGATGCAGTTTCCTCACCGCATGTTGCAATGGCGGTAACCACAAAAGAGGCCACTTCTCTATGGCATAAGAGATTTGGGCATCTAAGTTCATAGGATATTTACTAGAGCTCAGTAAATATCAAATGGTGAAAGGACTTCCCACCCTTTCATCTACATTGCCAGTGTGCTCAGATTTCTTAGCAGGAAAGCAACACAGAGTACCTTTTGAACCTAGCTCTTCTAGAGCTAAGGCACCTTTGGAGTTAGTGCACATAGATTTGTGTGGTCCTATGCCTAACAGTTGTGGAGGAAAATGGTATTTTCAATTGTTTGTTGATGATCACTCACGAAAAATGTGGGTCTTCTTCTTGCAGTTGAAGTCTGAAGCATTTGACTATTTTCAGCAATTCAAGAAACTTGTTGAGAAATAATCAGGATGCTTTATTAAGACCCTCCATTCAGATCGAGGGGGGAATACACATCAAACGAATTTTCTTCATTTCTAAAGATACATGGGATAAAAATGTAGTTAACAACAGCCTATTCTCCTTAGTCAAATGGAGTTGCTAAGAGAAGAAATCGTTCCATTATGGAAATGGTATGATGTATGCTTAAGGGAGCAAACCTTGAGCAAAAGTATTGGGTTGAAGTTGTGACAACTGCAGTATATATTTTAAATAGGGCACCCACAAGGGCTCTTAAAGGTATGACTCCTCAAGAAGCATGGAGTGGAAGGAAACCCTCCATATCTCATCTATGTATTTTTGGGTGTAAGGCATTCATGCATATACCTAAGGAGAAAAGAAAGAAATTAGATGAGAAGACCCTGTAGTGCATTTTTCTTGGATATGATGACTTTTCAAAAGGCTATCGGTTGATAGATCCATTCACCAAGAAAATACACATCAGTAGAGATGTGGTGTTCGATGAGGCTTTCACACCTAACACTACATCAGTATACCTGGAAGATGAGGAGCCACAGAAACAGACTCCTCCACAACAGAAAAAGCCTCCAAAATGGTATACTAGTATGGTGAGAGACTCCAAACTCACCTCACCTCCAGATCTCACTCTCAATCGTCCTCGCACTCGTAGCATGTCTCGACAGAAAAAGGCAGAAGCATCCACTTCGATTGATGACCTTTACAAATATTTTCAAGAGCTTTTTGTTGATAGAGAGATAGAAAGTGGAGAAGATATGGAAGTTGATGAGGAGAGGCTTTATATGTCTTCATATGATGAAAATTAACCCTCTACAGTTGATGAAGCACTTAGTCAGCCCTAGTGGAAGGCAGCTATGGATGCTGAACATAAATACCTCATCAAAAACAAAACATGGAAGCTGGTCGATTTGCCTTAAGGAAAGAAGCCCATTGGTTGCAAATGGGTTTACAAAGTCAAATATAAGGTAGATGGTACCATTGATAAGCATAAGGCCCATATTGTGGCAAAGGGCTATGCTCAAAATGAGGGCATTGATTATGAGGAAACCTTTGCACCCATTGCAAGGATGACCACCATTCGTGTTATTTGTGCTATGGCAAGCACAATTCGGATGGAAATTACATCAAATGGATGTAAAAAGTGCCTTTCTAAATGGTGATTTAAAAGAAGAGGTATACATGTCTCAACCTCAAGGATTTACTGAGGAAGGCCATGAGCAACAAGTTTGCAAACTGGTCAAATCATTATACGGGCTGAAACAAGCCCCAAGAGCATGGTACATCAAAATGGACAATCACCTAAAGCAGCACGGTTTCAGGAGAAGTCCATCAGATGCAAATCTCTATATTAAGAACACAGGTTTTGAAATAGTGATTCTTGTATTATATGTAGATGATCTGATCATAACTGACAATTCAGAGAAATTTATTAGCGCCATGAAGGATGACTTGAAAGATTCATTTGATATGACATATTTGGGACTTCTCCACTATTGTCTTGGCCTTGAGATAGAACATAAGAAGAATCATCTTAGGGTGACTCAAAAGAAGTACGCCAAGACTTTAGTAGAAAAATATTGTATGACTGATTGCAAGCCCAAAGCAACACCGATGGAATCAGGGCTTTAGTTATCATGGTATGATGACTCACCATAGGTAGATGGCACGCTATATCGACAAATTATTGGAAGCCTCATTTATCTGACCAATACTAGACCAGACATCACTTTTGTTGTCAACTATCTTTCTCGGTTCATGCAAGAACCAAAGGTTTCTCACTGGAAAGCAACAAAGCATGTTCTCCACTACATCCATGGTAGTGTAGAGTATGGTTTAGAGTACAAGAAGAATGACTCATTCTTCTTATAGGGTTTCACAGACTCTGACTATGTTGGATCTATAGATGACCGAAAGTCAACTTTTGGATATATCTTTCATCTAGGATCTGGACCTGTCTCTTGGCATAGCAAAAAGCAATAGGTGGTTGCTTTATCTTCAACAGAGGCAGAATATCATGCTGCACATGGAGCTGTGTGTGAAGCGATATGGTTAAGTCGCATCTTGGCAACTATGGGTCTACCAAAGAAACTTTTGATTCATCTATTTTGTGACAACCAGGGTGTTTTAAACTTAGTGAAGAATCCAGTTCACCATGAACGTACAAAGCATATTGACACAGATTGTCATTTCATTCGTGATGAAGTTCCTAAACACAAAATCAAGCTCCAACACATTCCCATTGACGAACAGGTTGTAGACATCTTCACAAAGGCACTTGGACATGTCAAATTTGAGTTGTTTCGAAGTACACTTTGTATATCAAAGTAATGTAATAAAGGGGGATGTTAGGGTAAAATAGGTAGTATATTGCATTATACTACATAGGTAGATTATTACATATACTTTTCTACTTATTACCATGTAGATATTTACTGTCTTAAATATCTAATGGTAACTTCCTAAATATCCTAGGTTAAGAATCCTAAACCAAACGCTCTACCTCCTATGGCGCGTTTGTTAGCATGATGATAGCAATACAATTTTATATGCTATTTTGTATCCTATTTAAACTATAGCTTCATTGCTATAATGTTAATGCATGATTTAATTTATCAAATCATTTATCTTACCTTTCATTTGGTTACACAAATTCATACCTAGGTAGATCAAAGCATCAAGAACACCATGAGCCTTATCCTGCTTATCCTTGTACAACTACTTTACTCCTTTAGTATCGGTGTCATGAGGTTGCTTATTCATATACTTGAGTAACCCCTTGCTCTAGAGAAAAGCTCTAGTCTTGATTTTCTAGGTATTATAGTTTGGAATCCTCAATAAGGGAACATGATGATCCATGACTATCCTACCAAAATGTGAAATATTACATGTAGTTGTGACAATAATCAGAACCACTAATGCAAAGATCTTGGAAAAATATTTGGTTTGAAAAAAATAGGCTTAAAATATTTTTATATGCAAAATTTATGATCCCCAAAATTTTCACCCTAAAATCACAGAAAATACCTCTAAAACCTATAAAAAAAATAGAAAATTTTAGTACCTTTAGTGAATGAGAGAACACCACATGGCACTATATGAGTGGTTGATGGGGTTCCAATTGTGTGCTAACTAGATAACATACCAAGGAAATACATGATGCCACTTGTCATGATTAGGGGATTACCACCTGTTAGAGTAATATTACCTTATTTGGGTAATTTCTAAATATTCTCTTGCCTAACAACTTCGAAATAAAATCCTAACAAGATGCTACGTAGGAGAATATTTAGAAATTACCCAAATAAGATAATATTACTCTAACACCTCCTTATTGCATTATTTGGGGTAACATATATAACTCCCCCTCTTAATGTGAAGGAGAGAAAAATGAAAGATGTTCTTGTGCTAGCTTTGGCTCATGGTTGTACCTCTAGATGAGTACCTATAGGTCTTCCTTTGGATCTGCTTTTTGATCTACCTCTAAATCTGCATGTAGGTCTACCTCTAGATCATTGTCGTTGGGTCTACCTTTAGGTCTGTCACTAGGTCATTTCCTCTAGGACTACCACTCGATCTGTCATTGGATCTGCCTTTGGGTCTACCATAGGTTTTACTTTTTTTGTAGAAGCCATACAACATTTCTTTCATCTTGGTCCATTGTGTGATATCTGTCCATCCACAATCAATATGAATCTTGTTGGCCATTTTCACTTTGTACCAACAATTTATAGAGGAGTGATTTGTACATCCACATGAGTCACAAGGATGTAGTTTCCAACACCTAGTTGCTACATGTCCTATTATTCCACAATGACTGCAACAATGCTTTGTAGGAGTTGTAGGAGATTTAGGTTTTACAAATATGGTTTTACTGGTACTTGCTTGTCCATCATAGCCAAGGCCTTCATTCTTTGGCTTGACATTTGGCATTATAGGAGTGTTAATGCCTTACCCATGTTTACCTAATCCTTTACCATTGAATCCCATTTTGTTCATTAGTTTGGATCTAATGCCTTTTGTGTGTTTTATAAAACACCCAACTTATTCATCTTCATCAATGTTTTTAACAATATGAAATTTGTCACAATTGATGAGATTATGGAGCTCATTTTGAGGATTTTCAGCTTTTAAGTCACTGGTGTCGCAAGCAAAATCTGCTCTTGTGATGAGATCGCCTATGCTACAATTGATTTCTACCATTGAAGGTAAGAGGTCACTTGTATTATAACAAGCATTGGCCATCATGGGATGAAGGTCACTTGTGTCACAACAAGCATTCACCACCACGGGTTGAAGGTCACTTGTGTCACAACAAGCATCGACCAATAAAAGTTTGACCTCTATTTTCTCACTAATATCCCTTTTCGTTTTACTCTGGGCAATGTCAAGTGAAGCCAATGACATGTATATTACCCTTATAAATTTAGTAGGGATTAGAGCACTATTCATCTAAAGGTCTTTAGAAGCTTCATAATCTCTAAGAATGGATCTTACACCACTGCGTAGTGTGAGAAATTTTCCATCCTCATAAAAATTCCTCCCTTCCATCTCTATTGGAAAGTAAGAATTTTTAACTAATTTTGCACTTTTATCAGTTGGTTTTGGGATAGTCTTTTCTTTGATTTGCCCATATTTTTAAGGTGTCGGTCTTTGCCGAAAATGCACCTTTTTACAATGTGATTTTACAAAAAAATTGATAAGGTGGCTAAGGTGCTCGGTCGCTGTCGAAAATGCATCCTTACAAGTTTCCCCTCTTTTTACAAAATTATCTTTGATGGAGAAAAAATAATTATCCCCTCTTAGTGCAAAAAAATGGCGACGATGAAGCCTCAAAGGATTTTTACAAAGTTTTCCTCTTAGGCAATTTGCAAGGCTTTCTAATGAGTGGAATCTACAAAAATTTAGCATCTTTTTAGCAAAAATATTGTCATGCAAAATGAATGTGCCTTTGGGGTTGACGAATGTTGCACCTTAGCGCCCGCCCAAGTAATTTGTCTGGCTACTTGAGCCAATGGAACGAATGGATCAATATCTTGTACTTGAAGTCTTCTATTATGACATGGATTGAATTTAGCTTACCACGAACCTATGCATAGATCTAAAAACAAGCCTTCGTGTAGGTAGGTGGAATTGAGACGATAATCAACTATTTTTTTTTTAAGTTTCCATCAAATTGGAGGTCTTCAACATTTGAGTGAATCTGCCTTCGTCGTTCCTTCACTGCAAATTGAACATCTATGATCAAGACTACAATCCTCCATCATTGTAGGATTTTACATAATAGAATGTCATCTACGGTAATCTGCATTCAATGGTAGCAACGATCTTAGGTGCGTGAATGCGATTTGTATTTTATTTGCTTGGGAGCGATACAATCTAGTGATGCAATTTGATGGTTTTCAGCAAGTAGAGTTTGACATCCATACTACAATATTTTTGATCGAAATTAGAAACAAATGTATCCAAATCAAAACCGATCGAATCACCTTTTACCTGAAACGTCAATGGAATAACATGACCTGTGATGAACACAATCTAACAACAACCATGTATATGCTTCGGGCCTACAAATGATGCAAGTTTTAATGGTATAATATTGGAATCTGTGTGGAGGTAAAGTCTACAGGTAAAATAGTGAAACCATAAAATGCAAAAACCAATCACCGTCCATCGGGGGTCTGCTTGGGGTGGTGTTTCATATCCTTTTGAAAACCTTCGTTGGCCACCTTCATGGAAGAATGTGCTACAAAACTATAGTTTAATAGAATACCAAATATCCCACATGTAGCTTACTGGAGATTATGCAAAGGTTTTAAAAGAACAATGCTCACATAAACATATGACTACCTTTGGGTAGTCTAGCCCGTTGTAGATTTCCCCATGCATGAACCATTCTTGCAAACCAACTCTATGTCAGCTTGTTATCCCTCGATTACCATGTTGGGACATCATGCCCTTTGTTCGCATTTATTAGAATTTTCACGTTAGCCATCAATTTTTGTGCTGAGTTATTCAACTTGCCACGTCAGAGCCCATTTGTACTAGCTATCGACCACCTTATCATCAGGTCCACTTTAGTTGTTAGGATCCATCGCACCCCACATTAGCCGTTAGGATCCATCACATCTAAAGTGTCAGGATTAGATCTGTTGGCTGCACAGTGTCAGTTCTGATAGATTATCAGATCTATGGTCACAGGTCGTTAGATCTGCAGTTTGTAGGCTGTTCAAATCTACATTTATCTTCGTAGGTCTAAATCAACTTAGATCCATATATCATGTTGTTTTTTATGCTCTTGCATCAAAGTGGTGTCCACATTGTTTGTGCAGGCCGATCGAACCAGGGGTCCATGTTGGTTCTCACACATCAAGGGTAGTCTAGATTGATAACTACCAGATTTCATTCTGTGAGGGTCAGATCTAATTATGTGTTCGGATCTATTATTACGTTTGCCTCTAGGGTTCGATTAGATCTTCGATCGCCACTTCAAGTTCTACCACACCGTGTCAACTACTAGTTGTTTGTGCTTACTGGTCCGTTGTGTAACCCCAACCTTAAATGATCGATTCTTGTCGAGTCAAAAATAAAAGTTAAAAATTGACACCCCAAATTGGATTGAGGTAAGAATGCCCGCTCTGATACCAATGTAGGTATAAACTGGTAATCAACTTCATTAATACATAATGTATAAATATACAATATGATGTCGACCAAATATAATAACCCTAATGAATAGGGAGATAGTCAAACATATCTCTAACCATAATAGCCTAACAAATTTGAAATAAAATCCTAACAAGATGCTATGTAGGAGGATATTTAGAAATTACCCAAATAAGGATTGCCACCTATGTGTTGACTATGCAGACCACTATGTGGGGTACTAGTAAATCAGAATATGCTATTTGTCATGCCCTAATTGGCTACTAGATCTATGAACCACATTTCACCACTTGTATTTTGATTTCCTTCAAAATTCATGCCTTGCCAAGTCTTCTACTAATTGTACAAATGAGTTATCTAATTCTATGAGATCATGGAATTTGATTGGTCGATGTTAATATTACTAGATGCTATATTGCATACGACCTACCATGTTGGTTATTGTACGATCTTCCATATCGGTCCTATCACAATTTGCCAAATAATTGCTTATGTCATCCCTTGTATAAGCTACCATAATTCATGACATGATTCATATATAAACTTCCATGTCATCACTTTTATCAGTGCCTATGTCAATAGCCATGTAATTTCATGTCACATATATGGGCTTCCACATGTTATGCTTCTATTGCTACCATGATACTTGTACAAACTACCATGTTAGCTATACAAACTACCATGTGTCATGTTCTTACTACTACCATGTCACCTATACTAACTACCACCTCATCTATATTGCCTACCACATGTCACTTATGCATTGTTTCCATATCATTATTTGTCTATAAAGGGGTGACATCATCTAGTGCCATGTCAACATCGTTTACCATGTTATCACATGCTAAGATAAAGTTGATGTCACCAATTTTAAAAGGTTCATTGCACATAAGGGTTCAAAATCATGACCTTTTGCATATAGTGCCTTAGCATAGGGCATGTTAGCCACTATCCCCAAGGTGCCCTTAGGAGATAAATGACCAACATAATATTTAAATAGAGAATACAAAACAAGATAATTTTGCTTTCCCTCACATGACAATCATGTGTCACACTAATATAGTTATGTGATCATGCATACCCCTTTTCCTACCAAGCCTGATAATATTTGTTTTTCAATTTCAAAAAAATAAACTGAAGGGAAATACAATTTTTTTTGACATAAACCTGAGGTATCTAGAGGAAGAATTAATAGAAGTGCTAAATTTAGACCCCTAGATTTTATAATCCATATCTATCATCGTTTTCCCTAAATATTTTTTTTCAAACATAACCAATCAGGACATCCTCTCATGCCTATGCAACAAAAAAGTTGCAAGACCATTTTTGCAACTTTGTCAAGGGGCTTGGAGGTCTTTACCAAGCAAAGAAGCTTGCCCATGACTTCTTTGACACTAGAGATCTATCTAAAGATATTTATCCTCTTCTTATATTCTTTAACAATGACTAGGTAGTTTTTCCTCTTATCTATGTTGCTATTAAACACAATAACCCAAAAGATATAAACAAATGAATTTTCTGAAAAAAAAACATAAAAGATAAAAGAGGTTTTTAAAAAACCTTGAAAAACACATGCAAAAAAGATTACTAGTGGTCCCATTATTATACTTTGCTCAAACAAAGGTGTACATCCGTAATAATAATTTTTTCTTTCTTAAAGTAGAACCACACTAAACAATAGTTGATAAATACCTACACACATCAACAAAATAGAGTTACAAAGATGCTTAATATTTTAGATATGGTATGATGCATGCTGAGCAATGCTAAATTAAATATAGCGTTTTGGACAAAAAATGTTCGTATTTATGGTTTATTTATTTGATTGTGCATCCACACTTCCATTAAATGGTGCCACACTTAAATACATATGGATGGGTATTAAACCTACTATGTCCCATGTTTGTATGTTTAGATTCACAACATTCATGCACATTTCAAAGTAGAATCAAATGAAGTTGGACGAGAAATCCAAGTGATGTATTTGCATTGGATACAATAGTGAGTTGAAAGGATATCAAATCAGGGATGCTTATATTGAAATTTTTTATATCAATTGAGATATCATGATGAAAAAAATAAGTGTATCTAAGCCATATACTATTGATAAAGAACTTGATAGTTTGATATTTGATGATAAAGCCTTTAAGAGAGAAGCTATTGATTTAAATAAAGATGATGGAAATAATCCTATTGAAGCTAGTGATTTGGGACCATCCACATTAAGGACCCTTTAACTAGTATAAATAAGACTCAAAACCTCATATTAACCCACGAGTGAATCATTCACAAATGTCAAAAACTCCTACAATAAACCCATCCACTGAGATCAAACAAAAACCCATCATTCGACCAAGAATAGAAGTCTTCACTTTGATGCCCCAAATTAAGAAATAAATTTAAAAACAACACATGCCATATCTAAGCCAAATTCTCTACATGAATCAGCAAATGGGCCAACTTTTTATTACAAACAAAACGGACCTACTAAACTTTTCCTTAGAAAAAGGTAGAGAAAAAGCTTTACCCACATAAGAAGAAGTCCCACTATAAGCTCAAATTTAATTTGGCTTTACATCACAAAGGAATTTGAACAGACATATTCCTTTGTACTATCCCCAGAAGAGGGCCACACAATTACTCTGCCCACGTGGCGGTATATAGGGATCATATAAATATTTAGGTATGCTTTTTAGATATCATTTAAAAATTTGCTCTTCGGTGGTCTTGCAGGAAACATTGTTCATCATTTGCATGATTCATTAGATGATTTTCTTTGGTACTTTTTTGAATATATCAACTGGGATATTATTATTTTTATAAATATACATATTTAATACATTCTCATACATATAGTTTCATGGTTTAAACATAGTATTTCATAAGGATTAATATATTTATTTGAATTGGTGGCTTATGGTTAGCAGGATCCACTCATGGTTAATGGTTTTCTTTTCGGATTGGTGGATCCTCTTTTTATTCCATGTTTTCTCAACTAATGGTTGGGTGAATTATAAGAACTAGGTGTTTGAGCTAGTGTTGTAAATATTTGGTTCTTGTTTTGGGTGTTGTTCAGGAGTAAGCCTTTGTCTAGGGGCAGAGGTGTTTTGATGTTGCCTAGGATTTTAATGGAAGACTCGTGTTTTGATGTTGGCCTCTGTCCTGTGGCTGAGATAAATTTTGGAGTTCCTTCCTCGTGTGCTTTGGAAGTCCTTCGTCTTGATTAGGGGTTTCAATTTTTCCCTTAGAGAATCCTGGTTTTGGTGGGTTTTGAGGGTGGTTTTTTATGGAGATGCGATAGTCTCACCCTATTGGTTTTTAACCTAGAAGTACTAGTACGAAGTGAAATTGTCACATGAATCATGCTTCTAGGTTCATGTCTGATTCGCCTGGGTGTTTTTATTGGTTTCTTCTTCAAATTTGGGTGGATTTTATCTGCTTTCTTTGATCTCTGGTTGGGTGGTTTCTTTAGGAGTCATGCGCCTTTGTTGTCTCGATGGTTTTTCAGTTCTTGATTTTCAGTTTCTGGTGGATTTTTCAATCGGTTGGTTTGTTGCTCAACTTACCAGGACTCCTGGTTCTTGTTCCTATTTTGCGGGATTCATGCCAGAGCGGGATCTATAATTTTAATTTTAAATTTCAAATAAGATCTTGTTCCTCTTGATTTCTAGTTGGTGGTCGCTAGGGACTTCAAGTTTTTTAATTTTGGTGGTTGGTTGCTTCGTCGAAATCTATGCCGAAGTGAGATCTATGTTTTAAATTTTAAATTTCAAATCAGTTCCTATTCCTCATGTTTGTTGGATTGTGACCACTTGGTTGGTGGCTGGTTGCTCCGTTTCGAGGAACTTTATAAAAGATGTTCTTTATTTAATATATGGTTATCAACCTAACCTCTTTAAAAATATACAAGATTATCAACCTTACACAGGTTAAGAAAAATATATATGGTTATCAACCTTACTGGGTTAATAAAATATGATGTACAACCCAAATATGGTGTAAAATCCATTTAAACTTTAATGTTTTATTCAAAAGTCCAAAGTTTTCAATTATTAGGCCATTTATTTTATAAAAAAAAAAAACAACAATAATCATATAATATCTTAATTTCTTGTCGATATCATTGTGTATAAATTTTTTTATTGATATATATATTTTTTCTCGGACACCCACCCCTCGTTGTGTTTAAAATTTTGATAAAACATAATTAAATGAAAATATATTTTATATGTATATAAGTTTTATTAAGTAAGATGTGAAGTATAACTAAAGTACAATAGAATTCATTTATTTATGAGTTTTTTTTAACAAGAAAATTGGTAACAGTCTTTATCATATTTTTTTTGGTAATTGGTGGTTCTATTATCTGGGTTTTGGCTGGGTCCCAATCCCAGATGTACAAAAAATCATGAGAAATAAGGGAAATACTATTGGACTATCCCATGCCAAGGAGAACAACCATAAATAGTACCAAAATTCCCACGTAGGGGATGGAGACCTAAAATTCCCACGTAGGGGATGAAAGACCCAAAATTTCCCACACAGGGGATAAAAAAACCATAATTAGAAAATCCATGGAGCAGCGAGGAAGAATTAGAGGCACCTAGATTGCCTTGACCAATCCACTAACTCTATGTGGAAGACACTTGGCGGGATTGAACTGCACCAGACAGAAATGGTCGGTTGGGTGATTCCCATGTTTACGAGACCGTCATCAAGCCTATTGGTTTCATGGTACATGTGAGCAGCCACGACCTAATTTTGTTGACCAATAAGATTCTTGGTTTCTTGGATCATGGATTAGATGTTCCACGATGGACTTTGTCGTTGTTGATGTATCTAATGATGTTGAGGAAATCCCCTTCAACTTGGAGATTGACCTTGGAATCCCTAATGAGAGGCATGATGCCATAAAGCCCAAGCTTCGACCACATTATTTGTTTGTTGATCCAAATTATTAGATAAGGCTATCACCTTCATGGTTCCTGACAACCCCGCCCGCTCCTGCTAAACTTGGATTCCATTTGGATGCACCATCAAAGTTGAGCTTCAGCCATCCTTCTAGGGGAGGTCTCCACCGAGCCTTCTTTCTGGGATGGGGCAAGGGAGGGGTCAATTTGGAAGGGATGGGGATATTCAAGGACCAGAAAATCTTAGTTTCAACACTACAACTAGGAGGATTGAGGTAAGGAAGAAGTTGGGAATTTTTAGCAGCATAAGTAATGGCTTTGGTAGCTGTGGACACTGGATCATTGGACGAAGTGGAGAAAATTTTACGGTTCCTCTCTAGCCAAATTTGCCAAATAAAATTATGGAGGTAAACCTTCCACAGGAAAGATACTTTAGGACTTTTAAATGGGTTTGGCCATTGAACAAAGAGGTCTGAGAGGTATTTGGGTGGGGCCCATTGAATCTGAAAAGTAGTCAGAATATGACTCAACCCTTATTTATTAAAATCACAATCCATGAATAGGTGGTTGACAGATTTCCAGTTGGATAGGCACATGTGACATCTATTTGGGACAAGGATGCCACTTTTGTCGGTAGCGAGGGCTTTGTTTTGAATGGCAACCCAAGAAAAAAATCCAACCTTGGAAATGAGGTGCTTGACCCACACCAAGCTGAAGGGAATGGAAGGGACCTGGGAACTGAGTAGGAGGGAGTAGGCTGATTTGACAAAGAAATCCCCACTATAATTTCCTTTCTTGATGGGATAGTCTAGGGTGGCTATGGTTGGGATGATAGTGGATCAAAGTAAGCGGGATAAGATATTCCTAGCTCTAACAACTTGGCCACTTTCATTGGTAGTGGAAATGGCTTTCCATTCACGTTGGTCATCAATAGAATTCGTGACTTGGATACCCCACCTTCTGTTAAGTATGGGTCTAAGGATGGAGACCTCAGGGATTTTTGAAAGAGGTTTGTATTTTATCCAAGCATCATCCCAACAATTGATCTTTGAACCATTGCCCAACTGCCATTGAGAGCCTATCACAATGAGGGATTTAGCCTAAATGACAACCCGCTAGAAAGCAGACCCATTGGTGGGAATGTTGTCATCCATCAGAGACAGGTTCTGGAGGTATTCAGCTTGAATTATGGAGATACATTCTGCTTTGTAGTTGGTGAAAATTTTCCACTCGTGCTTGGCAAGGAGGGCGAGGTTCATGTTGGCTATCTCTTGAGCCTAAGGCCCCCTTGGAATTTAGGTTGGCAAACTCTATCCCAGCTGACTAGGTGGAATTTCTTCTTTTCCTCTGGGGCCGACCACAGGAAATTCTTTTGGATCTGTTCAATATTTGAGTGCACAAAAGTAGGAGATTTGAACATCGACATGAAATATATAGGGATACTTTGGAGAACTACCATAGTGAGAGTTTCTTTGGCCACCTAAGACAATATAGAACCTTTCCATCCTGCGAGTTTTCGCTTGATCCTTTCTATGACATTATCCCACATGGACTCTTTCGGGCTTTTGGTAAACAGGGGAAGACCCAAGTAAGAGGTGGGGAGATCATCAATGCAACACTAAAGGATACGAGCAATATTGTGCTATCTATTACCAGGGGTATTGAGGAAGTAGCATTTGCTCTTCAGGTAGTTAATTTCTTTCCCGGCTGCTAATGCATAGGTATCAAGGATAGACTTGATGGACTTGTCTTGAAGAACAGATGCCAGTGTGGCGATGATAGTATTGTATACAAACAATTGGTAGGATAGGAGTGGGAAATTGGATGAAGCTTTGATCCCTAAAACACTCCTTGTAGTGCAGGCAGATTTAAAATCTCTCCCTAAGGATTCAACAAGAATGGTGAAGAGGAAGGGGGAAAGGGGATCTCCCTGCCTAATGCCTCTAGAATTGGGGAAATAGCCTGCTATTGATCCATTAACCAAAATAGATAACCAAGGGGAGGAGATACAACCCTTGATGAGGCCAATCCATTCCTTATGAAACTCAAACCCGGAGAGGACTTTCAAAAGAAAATTCTTGTTTACCCTATCAAAAGCTTTGTTGATGTTCAACTTCAAAAACATGGCTGCATTTTTGTTGCACGATGTTGAGTGAAGAGTTTTATGAAGAGATATGATGCTGTCAGTGATGGATTTGCCTTCCACTAAGCTTCCTTGACAGGGATCTATGATCATGGGAAGGATCTTCTTAAGCCTCAATGCTAAATATTTTATCAGAACCTTGTAGATGATGTTGCATAAAATTATAGGTCAGAAGTCCGCCATGGATTTGGATTGAGGATATTTGGGAACCAGGGAAATGAAAGTAGAGTTTGTCCCTTTGGTAATAATCTTGGTTTTTTGAAGTTCCAATATGGCATTGCATATATCTTCCTCTAGGATATCCCAGAAAATTTGAAAGAAACATGGGGGAAACCCATCTGGCCCAAGGGCTTTATCAACTTGCATGGAGAATAAGGCGAGTTTGATTTCATTTTTGCTTAGGGGTTGGATAAGGGAGGAATTCATTTTAGGAGTAACCAGAGGGGGAATATTTTGTAGGAGGACCTCTTGGGCTTCAGGATGTTTAGGGGGTGTGGCTCCCATTAAGTTGTTGAAGTAGAGTGAGGCTTCATCTCTAATTTTGAAGATATCTTTTGAGACTGTGCCACCGGACATAATGAGCTCTTTAATTTTGTTTGTACCTCAATTTTGTAGAGTGGAAGTGTGGAAGAAGAACTTCATGTTGGCATCACCATATTTTAGCCAGAGGGCTCAAGATTTTTGTCTCCAGTAGGTCTCTTTTTTGGTCAGAATGTTATGGTATTCTGACAGAAGTTGCCTCTCTTCATCTCTCAATTGAGGAGTCCACTGATCATGCTGGATTTACTGCTCTATGGTTTTGAGCTTGCTCAAAATTTACTCTTTATTTTTGAAGATATTATCGAACACCTCTTTGTTATAGATTTTGAGATTTTCCTTGATAGCCTTCAACTTCTAGGAAACTCGAGAGATGGCAGACCCAGGGAAAGGGAGCCACCACCACTCAGATATCCTCTGCCTCAGATCAGCATGCTGGATCCACATGTTCTCAAATCTAAATGGGGTTTTGAAGGATGGAGCCCTGTTAGATTCTAGGAGAAGGGGGCAATGGTTAGAGCCAATTCTAGGAAGAGAGATGAGAGAGGTGTCTCCAAATATGGGAATAGCCTACTGGGATAGGAAAATTCTATCTAGTTTAACCTGTATGTGCTCAAAACCAACTCTTTTGTTGCTCCAAGTGAATTGACACCCTTTAATATAAACATCCATTAACTCATTCTCCGTAACAAAGTACTGGAAATATTGAATGCTTTTAGAGGGAATGGAACTTTCGCCCCTCTTGTCAGAGGGAAATATGGGGGAGTTGAAGTCACCTACTAGCATCCAGGGGATGTTGGAGAAGGCATCCTTCATGTGGGACAGGTATCTCTAAAGAGAGCATATTTCAAGAGGATTATTGGGGGCATAAATGTTGGATAAAACCTAGGTGAACTAATTTTCTTTGCAAAAGAAGACTAGGTTTAGAGTTCTTTCATAGGATGAAATAACCATACATTCAATTTTTTTTGGATCCCATAGGTACAGAAGGCCTACAAATGATCCTTTAGCAGGGGGAGGAAGCCCATTGACAATTCTTCCATACTGAATGGGTGATGTTATTGATTCTAGAAGCATCAACTTTCGTTTCTTGTAAAATAAAAATGGTAGGTTTATGGTATTTCCTAATAGTTCGAGCTAATCTCTGCTTGGCCGCACTGTTGAGACCTTTAATATTCCAGGATAGGATCTTCATCTAGAAACTTTTGCAAATTTCTTACCTCCTTTGCCCTATAGAGGGAGGTTTGGGATTTTTTGTTTCATCCTTAGACTGGTTGAACAGATCTAGGAATAGGGTTGTTTTCACTCCATTGGGAACTTCATTTTCAATATCTTTTTTTATTTTCATGGATAGGATAGGTCTGCACCTTTTCTTTTCACTCCCTCTATCAAGAGGGCCTTTTTTGTAGCTTCTGGTAATAATAGGATTATGATCCACTCTGCGGTGGATGAGACTTGTAGTTTCCTCTAGGGATTCATAAATGGATTTGGTTGGGGAAAGAGGCCCATCCGGGAGGGGAGGAGGGAAATTAGCGATGCGATGGGAAGGGCTCACAACTTCTTGTAGGGGTTCAGAGATGGATTTGGTTGGGGACGGGGGGCCATTCGGAGGGGGAAAGGATGGTCCAAATTTGGATAGGGAATGATGAGGATGAAGGGGAGGGGGTGGGGAGGGATGAAGGGCAAATTCTGGGAATATGATTTCATCACTGGAGATAGATAAAGGTCCGAACCTATTAGGAAAAGCAAAAATGGAGCATATCTTATCCGAATATAAAGAATGATGATTGAAGGGTGGCTTCTAGTTGGCGATGTGTTTTCCTTTGAATTCTTTTCTCGTTTGTTATCGATGGGGGCTTTAGGTCTCTTATTGTGTATTCCCATATGGGTGCTTTATTTCTGAAGAGGGGGAAGCTTGGAGCTTGGCACCTCTTTTGGGGGTTTGAGAGATGGATATTAAGATTTTATATGCCCTTGAGATTGGTATTCTATGTAAAATGTTGACTTGTTCTCATACTCTATTGTCTCAAACCAGTGATAATATCCATAGATGAGGTTTATGCGAGTTGGAATTTGGGAAGCCAAGTTGGCGTTGACATAGATCTTGGAATGAACCATGTGGGTTCGGGCCTTCGTTGCAGGGTCAATGGTGATAAGATCCCCAATATATTTTCCAATCCTACACAGAATATCTTCATGACATAACTGGATGGGAATATATGGGAAACGAACCCAGATGGGTGTGAAGTTGATAGCTTGAGTTCGAGGGTTGAAATCCTCCCCCCATTTATGAAGAAATAAAATTTTCCTACCATAAAACCATGGCCCTCCTGTGAGGATGCGGGCATAGTCATTCTGGTTGTTCAGCTGAATCAAGAAAAATCCCTTGGATAGGGCCACCAGCTGAAAATTCCCTGTTGTGCGCCATTTATATGCAACCCATTTTATTATGGACTCTATGTCAGGTCTTGCCCTTGAAAAATTTCCCCAAAAGGGAGAGGGATTCAATAGATAACTTATCTACCATTATTGCGTTGGGGATAACAAAATTTTCACCCGAGGGAATCATCGGGGGATGGATCTCTGTCCCAGAAGAGCTGGGGTTTGGAGTGCATGTAACCTTCTCAAGGTAGGTTTGATGAGCTACATTCCCCGATTAAGGTTGCTAGTGGGGAGGGGGAGAACGAAACCCTTGTAGTTTTCCCACGGTCGAAAACCGTCCAAGTCCCACTGCCCACTAGGATCAGGATCTAGGCCCTTCGAATAATCTACCTTGGTAGCTTCGTTCGAGGGGTAATCTCTCCTTGATCTAGTCCAAAATCCCCTACAAGGGCTTGGGAAATCCTGCATGTTGTCGCTAGAGTTGTCAAGGTCACTATCGCTGTCGTCATTCAACAAAATCATGTTTCACAATTTATCATATTATTCCTTTTACTTTTAATTTTTTTTAATGACAACAAAAAACAATAGCTTCAAAGGTATCATTAGAATTGGATCCCTCCTGGAGAAGTTAATAAGTTTCTTAGTATTCCTTTTGCCTTTCAAGGCTCCCCTGCTTAGCTTTGGAATTATGTGCTTCAAAGAGTTGAAAAGAAACTTGATTTCTAGCTTACTAAGAATTTGTCATTAGTAGGTAAATTTTAGATTTGCTCTAAAATTTTAGCTTCCACTCATGTATACTATTCCTCTTGTTGGGTTCCTTCACAGTCTTGCTATAAGAAGCTTGAGAAACTCCTTTGAGATTTTCTTTGGAATAATTCTTCTAAAACAAAGGGATTTCATAGAGTTGCCTGGGATATTTGTTATCTTCCCAAAGAATCTGGTGGAATGGGTTTGTTGGACTGTAGACGACAAGGTATTGCTTTGTGTGCTAAGTGGGTGGTCAGGGCTCTAAGGGGAGTTGAAGCTTGGAAAGTTCTAGTTCAACATTTCATTTCCTCTGGTCTTCCCTTAAATCGTAGAGCATGGAGAGGGTTGGATTTTCCCTCTCTCATTGTTGCTCCGATTTTTGTTAAGATTTTTGGCTCCTTTGTTATTAAAAGTATATGGAAAGCCTGACAACAACTCACTCCTTGGATATGTTGGAGAGGATATGGCTTATGTAAAGGCTTATCCATCAATTCTATGAATATTTTGTGGTCCCCCATGTTTCTTCATCAAGGTTCTTCCTTAGCTCGGGTGTAATGGATTCATGCTCAACAATTTTTTAAAAAGGGTATTGTTACAATAGCTGATTTCTTTTCTTGCCAGATCAGGGATTTGATCCCATGGAATGATTTCAAATGGACCTTCAAGATGAATAGTGCAAACAAATATACTTATGATGTTATTCCTCTCACTCCTTTTTCTATGTTGCATAAGATTGGTGTGCACTTGCAACATCCTTGGTGTTCAGATTGGAGATGGCATGTTGACACTCCTTTGCTTAATTATAAGGCTCGTTTAGGGTATAAATGATTGTCTCCTCGTCTTCCTCTAGTGCCTAAGCTCAATCAACATTGAGACTTATTTTCTACAAGGACTAGATAGAATTCTAGATTTCAGAATGTTTGGGCTACTTATGTTGAGCCCAAGAAATATTTTTTTGCATGGAACTTGTTGTGTCAAGGCCTTCCTATGGGGGAATGTTTGAAGTACCTTGGAATTCCTAGTCCTAAATTTCCTTTTTGTGGTGTACCCGAGTCTCGTACTCATCTCTTTTGGAATTGCTAAAGATCTAGGTGGAATGGGTTCTTTCCTTTTTTTTCCCATTTACAGTTGCAAGAGTTTCTTGACCTCAAGCTCTTCTTGGGGACTCTTTTACTTTGTCTCTCCCACTTTTTGAAGTGTTGCAGGTTTTTTAGAATTAGCTTGCTCTTTCATATTTGGAAGGCCCGTAACAAAATTGTTTTTAAATAATATACACCTTCTGTCACATTTACTCATTCTGACAAATTAGAAGTTTTTAATGACATGTGGCTACATATATGTACTCAAGCCAACAAAGTTGTTATAGAGTTGGATCATCTGTAAGTTCTTCTGGCGCATTGGGCCAATGCTTCGTGTACAACCAATCGGATCCTTCCTGAGTGCTCTTCTCAGGAGTATTTTTTTATCTTGCTCTCGTCGTCGACCTCTGTCATATGCAAGAAGTGATCCCGTAGACAGGCACTGATCCCAACCCTCGCCAGTCAAGAAGCGACCTAATGTTGACATTGCATGTTTGTCCCACCAGGTTGGCGGGTGGGATGATGTTCAACCAATTTCACCTGGGCCAATTGTTGGTTAGAGTGACGCAGGTACTGAAGGCCTTAATCACGATGCAGAGGGGTAGATTCCCATCCCACAATCACTAGCAGTTTATGCAAGACAACATGTCAGGGTACATTACTCCATGTGATATGCTTTCTTTGATGTTCAATGATCATGATTGGTAAACTTGTGTTTTTTTGGCAGTTTTGTTTCCTAACCCTTGTCAATAAGAATTAGTTTGATTCCCCATGAGATATGTTAACCCACCCATTTTTTTATTGTAAAGACTTTTATCTTAATCTAATGTAAATTTGCTTTTATAATTAATTTAATTTACTTGACTAAACAATATACCATCTATAAACTTTAAATATAAAACTAAAAATTCAATAAAGCAAAATAATATTACTTATTTTAATCTTCATATTATCTTGACCCAAGTTACATATGGGTATGTGTTTTTTGGTTGCCTAAAGAACATATTTATTGTAAAAAGGTTTAATTTTCTTCGAGGTTAGACAATGTTTTTTAGGAATTAAGTTTGAGTTCTTGATAATAATTTTGGTTGCGGAGGATTTGCCATTGAGTTCAAAAAATTCAAAGAGTTTAAATTCTCTCCATACTCAACAATATTGTAAAATTTGAGCTTGAGTCCCTCAATATTTGATAATATTTTAATTTAAAAATGATAATTGAATGATAAAAATAAAAATAATAAAAAATTTAAGATTAAGAGTTAAAATTTTTAATTTTTAAGGGTGTAAGGGTTTAGGTGGATTGGTAATTGTTTTTGACCAATTACTTACTAATAAGAGACCTAAGTTTAATTAGGTGGATTGGTAGTTGTTTGTTTGATCAATTACTTACTAATAAAAGACCTAAGTTTAAATTTTGGGAGCATTGTCTATTTCATATTTGTTTGCAAAGGTAGTAGTCTTATTGGAATTTTTTTGAATACATCCTAAATCGACGATGATGATATGAATCTAAAACGACTAGTGGTCTCCTTCACGTCGAATCAACAATAACAAGGTAGTATAGACTTGTTGGAAACAACACCTGTGATTTGAACCTTACACTTAATAATTACTAAAAATAATGTAAATATAACAACTCTCCTATAAACAAAAATATTTATTATAAAAAAAAGTAAGAAGTAACCTCCTTTTCCCTCCACATTTAAAAATATTCGTTGTGGACCAAGTTCCATATACATTTTTAAGAAGTTAAAAAAAGGAGTATCAAGTTTTTTGGTTTCTTGGCCGACAACATTACGTCACTGCATATGCATGTGGGACTTATTTTATGGTGCTCCTACATATGAGACAATTTAGCTTTCAACCTTTACCTTGAGTTGAGCTCCTTGGTGGGGCCAAGTCAATCTAAGCTAAAGTAAGAATGGAAATTGTTTCCGTTGGTATAGTAGTTTTAGTTTTTTTTTTAAGTTTTTGGTTCAAATTATACTATAAAATATAGTATATTTAGATGAGAATAGGTTAGTTGGTAGTAGCAGAGTATTTGTCATTAGTTGTTTTGATTTGATTTTTTGAGGATTGAGGATTAAGGTCTTGTGGACTTTGTCTTATCCAACGGGCTAAGGTTTATAGAGGTGGTGTCTAAAATTGATGTTCTATTATGTGTTCGAGATGTATTAGAACCTTTCCTCTTAAGTGTTTCAAAAATCATGCTATATAATTAAATAATATTTTTTATGATAGGCATGCAACTTCAAATAAATTTTATTTTAATATTATTTTTGGAAATATTTTTGAGAATAAGAGAGCAGTGGGGAAAAACTAAAAATAATAGAAAGCAAAATCCAAAATGGAACCTATGATGAGGCGAAAAGGACTAAAGAGAAGGAAACCCTTTGTGAGTTTTATAATATTTTAGCTTGTGAGGAGATGTATTGGAGGCAGAAATCAAGGGCATTATGGCTAAAGGAAGGGGACTCTAATTCAAAGTTTTTCCATGTTACCACATTGAGCAATAGAAGCAACAATAATATTAGAAATTTAACTAAGGTGGATGGATCCTCAACTCAAAACATTCAGGAGATCAGGGACGGGGCTATTAATTTTTTAAGTTCATTATTGGGTGAAGAATGGGCCTATAATGCCCAAGCAAAGGACTCTCTCATTCAATTCATTCCACAACTCATTGATGAAATGATTAACAAGTCTCTTACAACAACTTTTTCAGACGAAGATATCAAGGAGGCTTTGTTTAACATGGATCCTAACAAAGCTCTTGGGCCGGATGGGTTTTCACCATGGTTTTTCCAAGTTTGTTGGGATATTGTTGGAGCAGAAGTTATTGCTGCAATCAAGGAGTTCCAAAGTTCAAATCATATTCCAAGGGGTTTCAATTCAAATTTCATTGCTTTGATTCCTAAAGGCCCCAACCCCAATACTATGGCTGACTTTAGGCCAATTAGCCTATGTAATATATCCTATAAAATTCTGTCCAAATTTTTAGCCAACCGTTTGAAGAAAGTTCTACCAGTTATCATTGATCCAAGTCAAGGAAGTTCTATACAAGGAAGATCAATCTTAGATGGAGTTATTACTGTTCATAAGGCTCTTCATACAGTCGCTCAAACCAAAAAAGCAGTCATGGCTTTAAAGTTATACATGAACAAAGCTTATGACAAGATAAATTGGGAATTCCTAGAGGCAGTTTTATTAAAATTTGGCTTCAACATGAGATGTGTCAAGTTAATAAGAGAGTGTATTTCTAAGACTTGTTTTTTAGTTTTGGTTAATGGGTCTACTGCAGGGTTTTTTCAAAGCAAATGTGGTCTAAGACAAGGAGATCCCATAAGTCCTATGTTGTTCATCATCATTGCTGAGGCCTTGGGAAGAACCATTAAGGCAGCAGTGGTTGCTGGACTCATATTTGGTATCAAGGCCACATCGCTAACTACCCTAGTGACACATTAGCAATTTGTTGATGATACATTGCTACTGACGTTGGCTTCTGTGGTTGAGGCAAGAAGGATTAAAAATATTCTCGTAATGTATGAATAAGCAGCTGGACAGAAAGTGAATTTTAATAAGAGCAAACTTTATTTCATCAATACCCCCATTCCTAGGCAAAACAACATAGCAAGGATCATGGAATATTAGATTGCATACCTTCCCATCTCCTATTTAGGTCTTCTCCTATTTACGGGGAAACCTGAAGGATCAATGTGGAACATAGTTCTGGAGAGGATCCAAAAAAATCTAGCAGGTTGGAAAGGACATCTGTTATCTCAAGCAAGCAAAGTAGTTTTAACTATGGCTTCACTTCAAAGTATACCTGTTTACTTCCTATCAGTGTTTAGAGCTCCCAACAAGGTGTATCACAAAATTGAGCAGCTTCAAAAAAAATTTCTCTGGTCAGGGACTGAGGATAAGAAAAGGATCCATTTAGTAGGTTGAAACAAGGTTTGCAAACCTAAAGCTGATGGGGTGTTAGGATTGAGGAGAGTTGCTCATATCAATACATATTTGTTAGCCAAACAAGCGTAGCGATTATTGACTAAGGTCGATAATGAATGGACTGCCATAGTTATAAGGAAATACCTCCAAGGTGTGAACTTCCTTAATGACAACTTAGCAAGCAGGGGGTCTACTTTTTGGAATGCAATCCTCATGAGCAGGGATCTTGTCAAGAAAGCTCTTAGATGGATTCTGGAAAATGGGCAAACAATAGACTTTTGGAAGGATCGATGGGTGACAGCTGAGGAGTTATCCCAGAATCCTCGTTTGGCTAGGATTCAAGAGCATATGGAGCAACATATTGGGAAGAAGGTTGCAAATTATATGTGGTAGGATATAAATATCAACAGGTGGAAACACATCAGAGTACAGGGTTTTGAAGCGGAGTCTGAAGAGTTTTATAACATTTTAACTCAGCAAATTATTCTCTTTGGAGAGGATGAAGATCACATGGTTTGGGCTGAGATTGAAAGTGGTGACTTCATAGTTAAGTCTGCCTATAATTTGATTCTCAATGTGGAAGGTCAACAATTTCAATCGAGTTTGGTTTGGATCAAAGGCTTAATTCCTAAAATATCCTTTTTTTCATGGCTGGTGATTCAAGGAAAAATCCTCACTATGGACAATATGTTATCCAAAGGTATGGTTATTGCTAACCGTTGGTACATGTGCAGGGCAGGATGGGAGACAACCTAACACTTGTTTTTGGAGTTTTTGGTAGCAGAGTTCATCCTGGATGAACTTTTCCAAGCCTTTAGGATCTCGTGGGTTAAGCCTGTTCTTATATCCAAAGTGTTCCATCAATGGCCTCAACCCTTTGTTAGCCTAAAACTTAAGTACCTATGGAAAATATGTTGGCATCATTTTCTTTGGTAGATTTGGCTAGAAAGGAACCATAGAGCCTTTAAGGATACCATTCACAACCCAAAAACCATCCTCAACAGGATTATTGTCTTTGCGAAATAAAACCTTAGCACCTTAGTGGATGAGAACCACTCAATTCCTCCCCAAGAAAAACAATTAGCTCGGGCATTAGGTATTGAGGACAAACCTTCCATTCCTTTGCCCAATCCCAAAAATTGGATTTCTTGGGAGCCACCCCCTAGGGTTGGTTTAAACTAAATTTTGATGGTGCAACCAAGGAGAACCCGGGAAGAGCTGGAGTTGGAGGAATAATCAGGGATCATCAAGGAAATCTGGTCAAGGCCTTCGCTGAACCATTGGGAATCAGAACTAATAACGAAGCAAACACTAGAGCCCTTTGGAGAGGGTTGCAAGTAGCCCAAGCAACTCAAGGTAACTTGATGATTGAAGGTGATTCGATGAACATCATCAACCTATTAACCAATGGCAAAAAACCTCCATGGATAATCGAGGGAGTTGTCTATGAAGTGAGAATCCTTTTTGCGGCAAGACAGAACATGAGGGCTCATCACGTGTATTGTGAGGCCAACAGGTCAGCTGAAAAATTAGCCAACATAGGTGTTGATGTTGGTAGTTTGGTGATATGGACACAAGGTGTGCCACGTGAAGTGGAAAAAATTATTAGTTATGAAAAGAAACCTACCCATTAAGGAGAAAGATGAATGAGTGTTCTTTCCCCATGGAGCTGGTAATAACTATGGGGTTTCCCTCTAAATCATACCAAATTGGAAATGAAGGTAACAGGGTGTAAGCCTTGGAGGATTTCGATAGAGAATAGGAAATGGGCAAGCAATAGGTTTCACAAGTGCAAAGTTCCAAACTTCAATTTCCTGTCAATGTAAGTAATGTTTATAGTTATGTTTAGGTATGGGTGTGCCTTGTTAGTAAGGTGTTGTAGGGGATTCAACACAAGTTCTGGTAAGAAAGTTTCAAGGATGACTAGGATCTACAATCTTAGTAGAAGGCTGGATATTGTAATAGGTTTTGGGTTAACCTGCAAAACCCGGTAATTAATGAAGACTTTTATTTACCAAAAAAATAATAATAATTATTTTGATTTGGTTAGTGTGAGAAACCCCTATGACCGACGCACAAGGATGGGAAGTCTCCTCCCAACCATGACCCCTGTAAAGTTGATATCTATGCTTATCAATAAGGAATTTAACACACATCCACCACACACCCACACACTTGCCCACGTCGTGGTTTGAACCTTGGACCTCTCGAAGAAGAGCCAAAGTCTGAATCGTTGCGTTGTCCCTTTAGGATTTTTTAATATTTTAGGTTAGTGTGAAAAAACCCCTACGACCAATGCATAAGGCTAAGCAGTCTCCTACCAACCATGACCCCTCATAAAGCCGAGAGCTATGCTTATCAATAGGGAATTTAACACACAACCTTTGTGTCCCCTTTGCATCGTAGAGGTTCGAATCGTGGACCTCCTGTTCAACAGGGCTAGGCTCATCTTCTCCACTTGCGCTACAAACACGAACATTATTATTATTATTTAAAGATTTTGGTTACGAGAAACTCCTACAAAAAATGCTCAAGGTTAGGCATTTCTATCCCACCATGACCTTTTATAAGGGGGAGAGCTGAGCTTATCAATAGGCAATTTAACACACAACCACACACCACAGTTTGAACCTTGGACCTTCAAAAGAAGAGCTAAATCCCACACTATTGTGTTGTCCCTCTGGGACAAATTATATATAATTTTTATTGAAGGTTATTTACGTTAAAATATCAAAAAGTTTTTGAGGGACAAATTATATATAATTTTTATTGAAGGTTATTTACGTTAAAATATCAAAAAGTTTTTTTTAATGGGTTATATGGATACCATGACCCATCATAAAACTGAGAGCTATGCTTATCAATAGGGAATTTAACACACAGTCTTTGTGTTCCCCTTTGCATCAGAGAGGTTCGAAATGTAGACCTCCTGTTCAATAGGGCCAGGCTTGCCTTCTCCACTTGTGCTACAAAGACGAACATTATTATTATTATTTTTAAAGATTTGGCTACGAGAAAATCCTACAACAAATACTCAAGGTTAGGCATTTCTATCACATTTCTATCTCACCATGACTTCTCATAAGGGGGAGATCTGACCTTCAAAAGAAGAGCGAAAGCCCAAACCATTGTGTTGTCCCTCCGAGACATTATATATAATTTATATTGAAGGTTATTTACGTTAAAATATCAAAATATTTTTTTTAATGGGTTATATGGGATTGAAATGGGCTCCACCCGTATTACATTGTTTCTAGATAGTGGTATTACAACAAATATTGGATATTATCCATATATCGTTTGGCAAGTTTCGAACTTGGGTCTCCTCCTTGAAATGTCGAGGAATCTATTCAGTTGAGTTAATGTTTTTTTTTGTATTTACATGGTGGAATCGGTAGCCGCCACGAATCCGAGCAGGTTGTCCAGCTTTTATGGCCGCCATAGTATTCTGCGTTGTCCACCCCAGAAGCCACCACACAGATCTTCGCACATTCCACCCCTATAACCACCATGCCACAATCATTTTAAACCTTTTACGCCGCTGAAAGCCCTAGGAAAGGGACAAGCGTTCAGTTCGATAAGGCCCGAGATTTGAACCTTGGACCTTCGCCCCCCTTATGGGGTTTGGATGAACTAATTGGTATACACCTCGAACCTACGGTTGAGTTAATGTTGCTTGATAAAATATTGAAATGTTATATTTGTTGTGAATTCAAATAAACCATAATCAAAATCATAGATAATATGTTTTTTTTAGAACAAATATATTTTTTTTCCTATCATATATTCTTTAACTTCCTTAGAGTTCTATGTTTTCACTATAACTCCTTGACAACATTTTGATTAAGAGATAAAAATTCAATTGGTCACTTGCCTTTTAAAATTTAAAATTTTAAGAAATGGAAGTGCAGATGCAAAAAGGTGTTTACTAGTTCTCCTCAATGGGATATAGTTTTAGCTGATTTGACCTTTGATATTTTGTTACATGTGGGATGCATTCCCAAGTCTATGGAACTTCCAGCACACCATGAGATGTTATTGACAGACTTCATCAGCTTTCTCATATGGTTCAATATCTTCATAAAATCCAACAAAAAACTAAAAAGAAGACAATTAATAATGATGAGCAAGTTCAAAATTTAGTACTTTTATTTCTTCTTTGAATAATTCAAAATATATCATGGAAGACATGCCAAAATTTTCTATATAATAGGTTCATGAGTGCTAATATTAGTGTATTGCAACAAGATATATCTATAGTCTTTTTGTTCTTATTAGCTTCTATTCTTATGTATATTCAGTTATGGATGTTTTACTCCTTATCCACCTCATTTTGTTTTTTAGTTGGTGGATAGTGTTAGCACCATAATATTGTAATGTTTCGGTTAATGAATTAATATAATATAGTTTTTTATTAATAAAAATAAATAAATAAAACTTCACCAAGATAAAGATCAACACCAATATTGGCTAAATTATATCGATTTCTTTCTTTATAAATATGTTCATATTTCCAAGAAATTGCTTTCAATAATAGATGATTTTTTTATTTATGAAAGGGTTTTGAAAGGACCCAAAACCTTTTACAGAGCTAAACCAGGAATCCAAAAGGATCACCAAAAGGAACGAAAACCAACAGGTTGGAAACCAACATAGTCAAACAACAAATAAACAAAGGAAAATCACTCCCAATGCACCCTCCTAAATACATACAACCACAAACTAAACATACATTGAAAGACAAAGACCTAGAAGAAAGATCCAGGTTACTTACACCATCTTATCAGGGTTAACATTTGTCTCTTCATTGTTGCCACCAATATGGGAGTTGATTGCTTTGGACACATGAATGCAGTGTTGGATAAAGGTCTAAGCTTTTGAGAAATTTTAGAAACTGCCAAGAAGACCCAAGATGCCACACCTTCCAAGAGGCAAGGAACATGCAAGGAACAGACACGGAACATATTTGGATGGCTAGCGTTCCTAAATAATTGACCAAGATTATTAACCATATTAAAGGAGATAAATTTTACCTCCACTACTATTATCCGTGAGCCCTAACACGAAAATATTTCTTCACGACACCTTTGTTAGACAACAGGTTAGATGCTTTATTACTTTTTGTGTACACATACTGAATGATGACATAAAAATATTTGCCCAACATTCTTTTACATTCATTGATAATGTTGATGATGTTCCACTATCTAATGAAGGAATAAGTTGGTCATGAAAAAACATCTAAAGTATTTCAAGCAATGTGGTTACTTCAACAATCTTCTAAAATATTAGAGTATCATATTGAGGTAATTCTTAGAACATATAGTAGCATGTATATTCTTCTATAATTTTTTAAATCAATTACTGTACTCCATAATATTTCCAAAGTCATCCATCCCCAATGTAGCAACCTCAAATTCTAGGAAATTAACTTATATAGCATCTACTTTGTAAAATAGCAACTTGAAGGCATTTAAATATGCTTTAAGATCAAAAATGATGGTAATATCACCAACATATTTAAACAAGCAAAAATTATCACCAAGACCTAAAAATATTCATATCATGTATTGTTATATGTCACAATTTCAACAAATAAAATATTACCACTTATATGTCATGTTTGTCATTGAATAGGCAAAGGATTGAATGAAATAAAAATACTTTTTATCAAGTGTGTATTGTGGATTGGGTGAGATCCCAATAAATAGTAAAGTTATGGGATTGATGGATACGTAGGCACAACATCGACATCCAATGCACCCATGTCAATCAACAAGCATTCAAACCACAAATTTTAAGGGGAAGGATATTAACCTCCAACCTTCCATGGATCAATGTCCTTGTTAGAATACACCACCTATACCACCAACATAATAATTGATCCTCTTTTACTAACGCATCATGGAAGTCTCTAGAGCCCTTCAATGACAAGTTTTTGGTCTTGGTAAGCAAAGGTCTTTGTAGTCAACTAGAATCTACCTAAGATTTTTTTGGTATTTAGGGATGATCATATTTATTGAACACCTTTTATGTTTTATTGTATGCCAAGCATATTTCCCCCTCATTTAGTACACTTGTGTACCAAGAATTCTAAAAAAATAAGAAAATAAAAATTTTCAAAAGACAAAAATAGGTTTATAAATTTAGTTCATCATCTTGCCAAATAACTACTCCATAGTATAGGACTTTTGCTACAGTCCATTTTTAATATAGCCAACGACTATATTTGATCTATTTAAATTATTATTTATAGGTCAAACGTTTTATTTTTTATCATCTATTTTTTATCATAATTCATTTCATCTGCGAATATCGTATTTGCCTCTACGACGGGGATCTGCCCTCCCAGAGAGGTATTGGTTTAGTAAAATCTAATTTATTATTTCATTCGTTGAACTGTCGTATACTTATTCTAACTGTCTGCTCGGTTAAGTATTTCTACTGTGACTCTGGTTTGAAAATACAGTTCTAGGATAAGGAGAGGGGGTTACTTGTCTCTTTCCAAGTGGTATCAGTCTAGGTTATTCAAGAGGGGTGGCGGTAGCCAAAGTGTTCTTCATTGCATTAGGATAAGCGCAGGCGTAGTCTTTGTTTCACAGTGAATCAGATTAAGCATTGTTCTAGAGAGCCAATCAGACACAGTAACCATTTCACGGTGAGGTATATTAGGCACGAGCATTGGTCTACACAATTGGGTCAAGCAAATCGACATAAAAAATTCCTGCGGGGTCTGCTAAAGGAGTAGCACGATCGCGTTTTTTTTAAACACTTCACCTCCCACTCCAAACCATCACAAAAAAGTAGCTAAATCCATAGCGTACGCAGTTCATAGCCGTCGACCAATCAGCGCTCGCAGATTCAAAAAACAAAAACGAAATAACCTAAGGTTAGCGCACATTAAAATTTCATTTTAATTTTTATTTTGGGGAATTATCCCACATCTACCAGGGAATAGAAAAGTAGTGGTTTATAATCATTTTGGCTCACTAAGCTATATGTGGCTTTGGCCACACGAGCCTTCCTCCTTGCGAGCCTAGAGCCTTCCCTCCATGCATCACATTAGCATCTTTGATGTTCAATCTATTTAGTCCTTTTTGTGTGGTCTGTTGGGTCATTTTTGTGTCAGTCATGTCCTCGCTATCAATCTCTCGGTGTCCATCAGGCTAGTCACGTTGGTCATGTCTTACTATCCATGTGTTGTCCTTGCATCGTCATATCTTGGGTTAATCATGTTGTCTGTTGTGTCTAGACCTCTCGGTCTCGTGTTAGTATCGGGTCATGTGCCATCGTCTATCGTGTCCAGTCCTCTCTGAGTTCTGTTGTCGTTGTCTGTTGCGTCCAGTCCTCTTTGGTTTTTGTCTCGCATCTAGTCTCGAGTCGTGTGTTGTCGAGTTAGTCTCAGTTTCTGTCTCACGTCAGTCTTGGGTCGTGTGTTGTTGGGTCAGTATTAGTTTTTGTCTTGCGTCAGTCTCGGGTTGTGTGTTGTCGGGTCAGTCTTGGTTTCTGTCTCGCATCAGTATTACATTGTGTTTTTTTGGGTCAGTCTCGATTTCTGTCTCGCATCAGTCTCACGTCCTGTGTTTTCGGGTCAGTCTCGGTTGTGGCTGATTTTTTAATCAGGTGTTATTGTATTATTTTTAGGTTTAGATCAACCAGTCATCGTCCGTTATGCTTAAGGTTGTCTAAAAGTGTCAAAAAGTTGTCTGGTCAAATAAAATTGTCTTCGACAAAGTGTCAAAGTTGCTAAAAGTTATCCTATTTCGCTTAAGAAAATTGTCACGAAATTTATAAACATTGTCAAGAACTTGTTCAAAGTTGCTATCAAGGAGGTGAAGCCAAAAAAAAATTCAAATTCTCATCGCAGTTGAAGCGGTATACAAATTTTTTCCCAAGTCAATTTTTTTTTGTAGAAATCAAAGTTCAAAAGCTGCTAAGTAGGATATTTTGGAAAGTGCATGAGAAAATAGTGGACCAAAGGATCTGACGGTCGACTATCAAGCTCAGAGACTCCCAACAGAGACGCAAGACGACCTCGTTGAAGCCAAGGTACAAAAAATTCTCCTTCTCCTTCCAGAATTAGTAGTTTTAATTTGAGTCATCCATTGGTTAGCCCAATGGCATCCAATACCTCTCCAGACTCCTCACAAGAAAACCTCACCCAAATAGAAAACAATCATCCAATGGTCAGTGATGATGTGTTAAGATAATTGATAAACAATCTTTAGATTATGACTGCAAGCTTCAACGCATCTAGGAAACAACCCCAACCAAATCCTCCTAGTCCCAATCATTGGAGTATTGACGTCCACTATGACGACTATACACACCATAGAGGTCAAAATAGTCAGTCCCTAAATCATAATGGTCACCAAAGTAATGAGGATTGGGGTAACAAAGAAAATTTGGAGCAACAAAGAGGTTCTAACAGACCTTATCACAATAACAACCATCGATAGAGGAGTAACGAGGAACAAGATAGAAACAATGCTCACTCCCAACCAAGAGGTCCTACTGGAGTCAATTATCCACACGTTGACATGCCTACCTTTGAAGGTCAGGATCCACGTGGGTGGATTGTCAAAATAGAAGGCATCTTAAAATTCTACAAATTCCAGGAAGAGGACAGAGTCCCTTTTGTTGCAACCAAATTTGGCACTGAAGCTTATCAGTGGTTTACATGGTATAAATGTGAGGATCCCCATCATGCCTTCTTTTGGCATAATTTTAGGAAAGCCTTTCTTCACAGATTCAACAAAGGTTCCACAGGTTCATACACAGTACGGTTGTTGTCACTTAAGCAAACATGATCAGTAGAGGACTATATCTCAAAATTCACCAGTATGCTTCACTATGCACAAGACCTACAACCGGACGTGGTGGTAGCGGCTTTTCAAAATGGATTAAAAACACATATTAAAGTTGAAGTGGACCTACAAAATCCATCCAAGTTGGATGAGTGTATAAGGATTGTTGATTTGGCGGAGACAAAGGCGCACTTAGGCCCATCCACTCGACGTGATTCATATGGGCGACCTCAATTCCGCAACAACTCTTTTCATAGAAATGATCAACCATCATGGTACTTCTGCTACAAATATCGCAATCATCATCTAAAAGATCAAGCATGTACACCATGACAAAAATTTCAGATTGAATATGTAGACAAGGAAGAAGAATAAATAGAGGAGTATGGCGCACCTAAGGATCTCCCAGTTGAGGACCAAAATGAACATGAGGAAGTTGTAGCTAAGGAGGATACCATGACTATTTCAATACATGCTCTTATGGGGTTATCCTCTCACCATACCATCAAGGTAGTAGGTTTCATTTAGAAACTAAGGGTGACAGTATTAATTGATTCAGGAAGTACTCACAACTTCATTGATGCAAAACTTGCAAGGACATTGGGTTTGCATGTTTTCTCTTCTAGTCAAGATCGGTTTCAAGTCAAAACTACAAACAGGGAGATTTCTCAATGTCTAGGTAAGACATATTTTGTTTCATTACAAATGGGTACGTATACTTGGCAAGGTCCTCTTTTTGTTATGGAATTAGGAAATTTAGAGGTTATTTTAGGCGTTGCATGGATGGAACAATTGGAAACCACCGTGGGTTTTAATCACAAACATCGCTTCATGGAGTGGCAAGCCAATGGGAGGACCATTCGTCTTCAGGGATTACCCACACCTCCATCAAAATTTGTAAGTTCACATAGCATGGAAAAGATATTAAGAAAATATGGTGGGGGATTCATAGCCTGAATCAATTGCATAGAGAAATTAGAATAATATATGTCGAAAATCAAGGAGGAAGATCTCCAAAACATTGTGGCTAACTATGACGAAGTTTTTCAAGAACCAAAAGGACTACCACCCAAAAGATCTCATGACCATGCCATAGATCTAGTGTATAGAAGTATTCCACCCAATGGTCGTCCTTATCGATATCCCCAACCCCAGAAAATAGAAATTGAGAAGATTGTCCAAGAGCTATTAGACCATGGTGTCATCCATCATAGTACTAGTCCTTACTCCTCACCAGTAGTCCTAGCTCATCGAAAAGACAATTCTTGGCGTATGTGCCCTGATTTTCATCCTCTCAACAAAATCACGATCAAAGATAAATTTCCTATTATTGTCATTGATGATTTACTAGATGAGCTACATGGTGCCAAATTCTTTACCAAACTGGACTTACATTTAGGTTTTCACCAAATTCAAGTTAGGGACGAAGATATCCCCAAAACCGCCTTTCGCACTCATGAGGGTCATTATGAATTCTTGGTCATGCCCTTTGGTCTCACTAATGCTCCATCTACCTTCCAAAGCCTCATGAATCAGGTATTTCATCCATTTCTTCATAAATTTGTCCTCGTCTTCTTCGATGACATACTCATCTATAGTAAATCTTGGAAAGATCACTTATCACATGTGGGTAGAGTCTTCCATATCCTACACAAGGAAAAGTTATTTGTCAAAATATCCAAATGCTCCTTTGGTGTTCAATAAGTTGAGTACCTCGGTCATATAGTATCTCAGGAAGGTGTTAAGGTGGATCCCAATAAGATTAAGGCAATACAGGATTGGTCTTTGCCTAAAACCATCAAGAAACTTCATGGTTTTTTGGGTCTCACTAGCTATTACCGTAAATTTGTGCATAACTATGGTAAAATTATGGGTCCTCTCATGACTCTCACCAAGAAGGATGATTTTCAATGGTCAGAAGTAGCTACCAAAGCCTTCGAGGCTCTTAAGGAAGCAATGTGTACTACTCCAGTTTTGGCCACTCCAGATTTTAAAAAGCCATTTGTTATTGAATGTGATGCCTCAGGAACAGGTATTGGGGCAGTTTTAATGCAGGAGGGTCATCCATTGGCATTTGAAAGTAAACAACTTTCAGGGAAGAATTTGGGTAAATCTACCTACGAAAAAGAAATGTTGGCTATTCTACACGCAGTGGAAAAATGGAGGCACTACTTAATCAATAGTCATTTTATTATTAAAACCGATCACAACAGTCTCAAGCATTTTCTAGAACAGAGGTTTTCTTACCTCGAGAAATATGATTTTGTTTTTGAATATAAGAAAGGCAAAGAAAATGTGGCAGATGATGCATTATCTAGAAAGTACGAAGATGAAGTAGTCATTAATGCCATTTCAGGACCATGTTCACAATGGGTGTCTCAGTTGCAGGAAGAATGGTTGTCCAACAGTGAAACAACTCAAATAATTCAGGAATTATCTATGGGTTCCTCTAAGTACCCTCTTTTCACTTACGATGACCAAATATTACGTAAGAAGAGTCGCATTTACATTCCACACAACTCACCAATCAAATCACATATTCTAGAGGAATCACATGCTTCTCCTTCAACAGGACATTCAGGGTTTCTGAAAACCTACATACGAGATAAACAATCCTTTTTTTGGAAAGGGTTAAAAGTGGAAGTCAAGCAATGGGTATCCGAGTGTGAAGTGTGCCAATGCAATAAGGGTGAAACAGTAAAGTCACCAGGTTTGCTTCAACCGTTACCTATTCCAGATCGTTAGTGGGAACATATATCTATGGAATTTATTGAAGGGCTTCCTAAGTCATAAGGTAAAACAATAATTTTTGTGGTAGTTGATCGCCTTTCCAAATATGCTCATTTCCAGGCCTTACAACATCCATTTTCATCAAGTAAAGTGGCTAAGATATTTATGGATTCAATTTTTAAATTGCACGGAATGCCCAAAAATATTGTAAGTGATAGAGATCCCATTTTTACTAGCAATTTTTGGAAGGAATTGTTTCGACTTAGTGGTACAAAATTAAACATGTCTTCCACATACCATCCACAAACATATGGTCAAACAGAGGTGGTTAACAAATGATTGGGTACTTATCTGAGATGTTTTATCCAAGATAAAAAATATCAATGGAGTCAATGACTCTCATTGGCAGAATGGTGTTACAATACTTCCTACCATTATTCCACTAAGATGTCTCCTTTTGAAGCATTGTATGGAACTAAGCCACCAACTATCGTAGATTATGTACCAGGATATTACAAAGTGGTCCTAGTAGACAACTGGTTGCAACAGCGACAACCAATGCTCACTTTGCTAAAAGACAATTTGATACAAGCACAAAATCGTATGAAGCAACAACAGGACAAACATAGTTCAAAACAGGATTTCAATGTTTATGACATGGTGTTTTTACGCCTTTAGCCTTACAAGCAGTTGTCTTTGAAGATCAAATCCAGTCAAAAGTGGCACCACAATTTTATGGCCCTTACAGAATTGTGCATCGCATTGGGGAAGTAGCATATCAATTGGAGTTACCTCAATCCTCTCGCATACACCCAATGTTTCATGTCTCCTGTCTCAAAAAAGTAATTAGTCAAAAAGTACAATCTCAGTCAAAATTACCAGTGCTAGATGACGAAGGACGTATTTATATTCAACCAAAAGTAGTTATACAGACCAGAGCCCACAAACTAAGATCTCGTCACATACAGGAGTTTCTCATCAAATGGCAGGACTTACCTGAAGAAGATGCAACTTGGGAATCTGAAACTATTTTCCAATCATTTCCAACTTTGAGGATAAAGATTTTTGAGGAGGGGAGTCATGCTACAATCCATTTTTAATATAGCCAACGACTATATTTGATTTATTTAAATTATTATTTATAGGTCCAAGGTTTTATTTTTTATCATCTATATTTTATCATAATTCATTTAATCTGCGAATATCACATTTGCCTCCACAATGGGGATCTGCCCTCCTAGAGAGGCATTGGTTTAGTAAAATCTGATTTATTATTTCATTCATTGAACTGCCGTATACTTCTTCAAACTATCTTCTCGGTTAAGTATTTCTGTTGTGACTCTGGTTTGACAATACAGTTCCAGGATAAGGAGAGGGAGTACTTGTCTCTTTCCAACCTTTCTAGATCAACCCATTACAAAGACAAGAATAGGTTTATAAATTGAGTTCATCATCTTGTCATATAACTATTAGTAATTTATGGTGCCCCTATACGATCTATTTCTTCAACTAGAAATACATGTCAATAACATGTACATGAATAAATAGGTATAAAAGGAAGAACATCATAAAATAAGTTAATTAAAATCTCCTTATTCATAAGCTAAAAACACTCTTTTACCCTAAGGTTTCAAAACATGCCTTTATATCGTTTAGATCTACAACAAGATAGGATACATCAAATTGTGCAAATAATTTATCACAAGAACTATGCACAACCTTCCTAACATATACCTCATGCATGAAAGGATTTGCATAGTTTGTTCATCCATTATAATGAGTACCCTCAATTGTCTTTGTGGATGAACCATTCCCATAAAGTTTAGTTATCCTCTTATATTATTAATTATACCTATGGACATAGGGTTGTTTTATTGAAAGCATCATTAATTACATAGAATGTCTCACTTGTGTATGTTGACCTAGAAAAGCTCAAAAAGGATATTATATTGTATTATGTTAACTTATCATTGTATGTATAACTCACTTGACCGCTTTAATTTGTTCTTATGATATCACATTAAAGATCAATATGTTGGAAGCTTATGTTAACCCCCCAATAAACATTCATATAATATACAATCATGGGATGATGAGTGGTTTTGAGGCACCAATTGCAAAATCTTATTTAACTCTCATTCATCATTATCAATTATCATTATCGACAAAGATGTATCCTCATGAGTGTAGTCTACGGGCAAGGACACCACTTGCATTATCGGTGATGTGACCCGAGTTCAATCCCCATGGTGGATGTGTATAAGAAGTATTACTAAAAATAAAATAAAATAAAATATTATCATTATTATTATTATTATATGATGTCTCCTAATAATGCTAGGATAATATGGTTGACAATATTCTTAGAACTATCTATTCCATGTATCATGGAATAGACTTGATACATGATTATTTCCATTTTCATACTCATAGAAAAATTAATTCATCTAAATAAATGATCTAGAATATATTTGCTCAATTGCAACACAAATGTGGATCTATGGTATGATTATAAACTAACTTATCATTCACAAACTAACTAGAACCTCTATTTCTAGCTGTAGACTGTAGAGTTTCACAAAGCATAGATTCATTCCGATTGATATCAATTATAAATATTACAATGTGGTTACAATAAGTTGGTTTATGAAACCAACTTGGTGGTTATTAAACCAACCTAGAGAGCACCTACGTGCGCTACCATTTTGCTTCAATAATGTAAGACATATATGCTAACATCCCCCCTTATTACATTATTGGCAAATTCCAATAGTATCTCGAAACTTTTCATATTTGATATGTCCAAGTGCTTTGGTAAAGATATCTGCAACTTGCACATCAGTAGGAATGTATTGAAGTTGTATATGGTGCTTTGGAACTTCATCTCAAATGAAATGACATCTGGTATCAACATGTTTGGTACGTTCATGAAAAATTGGATTTTTGACAAGATTCAAAACACCTTGATTGTCGCAAAAAAAATGAAGACGAAGATTCTTTGGAAGACCCATGTTTGTAAGAATGTGACTTAACCACATTATCTCGCAGACTGCTTCACTAGCTGCATGATATTCTGCCTCTGTAGAATATAAAGCAACCACATGCTACTTCTTACTGTGCCATGAGACAGGTCCATATCCTAGATGAAAAATATATCCAGAAGTGGATTTACGATCATCAATGGATCCAGCATAATCCGAGTCCGTGTATCCTAGTAAGAAAAACTTATTATTCTTTTTGTATTCCAGACCATAATTTGTACTACCACGAACATAATGAATAACTCTTTTTGCTGCTTTCCAATGACTCATATTATGCTCTTGCATGAACCTTGAAAGATAGCCCACAACAAAACTGAGATCTGGCTTGGTATTTGTCAGATATAGGAGACTCCCAATCAACTGGCGATAGAGAGTACCATCTACCTAAGGTGATTCATTATATCATGATAACTTAAGTCCTTGCTCCATTGGAGTTGCTTTTGACTTCCAGTTAGTCATCAGATATTTTTCTACTAAAGTCTTGGCATATTTCTTTTCTGTTACTCTAATATGAAATATTTTCTGAGGAACTTCTAAACCAAGACAATAGTGCAGAAGTCCTAGATCTGTCATTTCAAAGGATTGCTTCAAATCATTTTTCACTAAGTCAATCATTCTTTTCAAGCTTCCTGTTATGATCAGATCATCTACATAAAGTACAAGAATCACTATATCAAAACCATTTTTCATAATATAGATATTTGCATTTGAAGGACTTCTTTTGAATCCATGTTGCACAAGGTGACTGTATATCTTGATATACCAAGCTCAAGGAGCTTGTTTGAGCCCATACAAGAATTTGATCAACTTGCATACTTTTTGTTCTTGCCCCTTGACCACGAATCCTTTTGGTTGAGTCATGTATACTTCTTCCTGTAAGTCACCATTCAAGAAAGCACTTTTAACATCCATCTGATGCAACTTCCACCCAAACTGAGCTCCCATGGCACAAAGTACTTGAATGGTAGTCATTTTTGTAGTAGGGGCAAAAGTATCTTCATAGTCTATGCCTTCTTTCTGAGCATAACCCTTTGCAACAATTCAGGCTTTATGCTTATCAATAGATCCATCTGCCTTATACTTCACTTTGAACACCCATTTGTAGCCTATGGGTTTCTTTCTTGTTGGCATATCGACTAACTTCCAAGTATTATTTTTTATGAGAGACTTATGTTCTACATCCATGGCCTCTTTCCACTATGGTTTATCAAGTGCATATTGAACCATTGTGGGTTAATTTGCATTCAATGTAGACATATAAACCTTTTCTTCATCCTCATATTCTTCTCTATCATTTTCTGTACCCACTAACAAATCATCAAAGAGTTGAAAAATTTCGTCAACCTCTGAAGTATATTCCTCTGCTCTCATTTTCTGAATCATACTGCGAGTACATGGCCTATCTAGAGATAGATCTGGAAGGGAATTCAACTTAGCATCTCTCAAAGTGCTAGTATACCATTTTGGGACTTTCTGTTGTTGTTGTGGAAGTAGGTTCTTCTTCATCTAGGTATACAGTTGTAGATGTGTCTTTTGATGTGAAAGCTTCATAAAATACAACATATCTACTTACGTGTGTCTTCTTGGTCTTAGGATAAATCAATCAATAACATTTTGAATACTCATCATAGCCAAGAAAGATACACTGCAGGGTTTTCTCATCCAACATCCTCCTTTTCTGTTTTGGAATGTGCATGAATGCTTTACATCCAAACACCCTTAAATGAGAAATGGAGGGTTTCTTACCACTCCAAGATCCTTGTGGTGTTTTCCCTTATAGATATCTAGTGGGTGCTATATTTAAGAGGTATGATGTTGTGTTTACTGCTTCTGCCCAATATTGATCCTCAAGATGTGTTCCCTTTAGCATACATCGAACCATTTCCATAATGGAACGATTTCTCCTTTATGAAACTCCATTCTGCTGAGGTGTATAGGCTGTAGTCAGTTGAATTTTGATCCCATGTTTCTTAAGAAAATCTAAAAACTCTTCAGAGGTGTATCCCCCCCCTCGATATGAGCGGAGGGTTTTTATGAAACATCCCGACTCTTTCTCGACAAGTTTCTTGAATTGTTGAAAGTAGAGAAATGCTTATGATTTCAACTAAAGAAAGAAAACCCATATCTTCCATGAGTAATCGTCAACAAATAGTTGAAAATACTTCTTTCCACCATATCTTGTTGGCATAGGACCACACAGATCAGTATGTACCAGCTCTAAAGGGTTTGTAGCTCGAGAGGAGCTAGTTTCAAAAGGTACTCTGTGTTGCTTCCCTGCTAAGTAATCCAAGCACACTGGTAAGCTAGATGAGAGTGGAGGAAGACCTTTCACCATCCCATATCTGTGTAATTCAAGCAAATATCCTGAACTAAGGTGCCCATAACATCTATGCCAGAGAGAGGTGGCCTCCTTTGTAGTTGCAGCCAGAGCAACATGAGGAGTTAAAAGAGCATCTAGAATGAACAAGCCATGTTTGTAGGATCCGATTGCAACATGTTTACCACTGTGGGTGATAAAACATAACTTCTTGCCTTTGATAACTCAAAACATGACATCCATGTTTCTATCCAAAATTTGTGTGACTGAGAGCAGATTATTGGGTAATCCTGGAACATAGATAACCTTCTCAATTTGACAATTACCATCAGGAAGGGACACAAAAACATCCCCTTCTCCCTTTACTTGATAGACTTTATTGTCAGCAATTGTGACTGGCTTACCTTCTTTCTTCATAAAAGTATCAAACCATGATTTGTCCCCAGTCATGTGTTTGCTAGCTCTTGAATCAATATACCATACACCATCTATCTGGGAAGACGAAGTATGGGTCATGAGCACCTTGTGTGCTCTTTCAGAGTCATAATTTGAATCAGACCTAGGAGAATCTGAGTCTGAGTTGGAGTCAACATAAGCAACATGGCCTTTAGGTTGCTTATGTTTCTTGTTGTATTTTTGTTTGTCTTTGCCCTTCTTCTTAGGACCTTGATCGTTTTGTTGCTTGTTTTTGAACCAAAACCTGTTGGTGTCATGGTTATTCATATCACAAATCTTATAATATTTTTTATCCTTCTGTTGATTTTGCTTCCCTTTTCCTTTGGAAGAAGAACCCCCTTTTTGAAAATGACCTTGTTTCTTACCACTTTGTTGTATGGAAAGGGCATTATCTGGCACGTCATCTTTCTGAACCTGATTTGCCTCCTCAGTCTAAAGCAAATTTACCGACTCCACAAATGATACGTGTCTACCAGAAACATTGAGAGAAGTGATCAACATCTTGTGGGAATCTGGAAATGCTCTCAAGATGACAAATTTCAAGATATCATCATCCACTGGTTTTCCCATGGCATTCAATTTGGCTTTCAAGTCAGCCACTCTACAAAGGAATATATCAACTATTTCCCCAGAATTCATACTTGAGAGTATGTAGTTGAGTTTGAAGGTTTAGAATAGTGGATTGATTCTTTCCTTCATATACTCGTGATCAAGGCATCCCAAGCTACCTTACTAGTTTTTGCATCACAAATATGAGGTTGCACCTCATCTATAGTAGCAAGAAAGATAAACACGAGACTCTTCTTGTCCTTCTTATCCCAAGCATCTTGATCTATTCCTGTTGTTCAAGGGCACTTTGCAGTGCCAATCACTATATCTCATAAATCTTCCAACTAAAGAATGGCTTTCATCTTTGTTTTCCATGGAAAAAAGTTAGGACCTTTCAACAACTGTGAATCTGAGAGATACTTGTGAATTGTGGCCATTATGAAGGTTCCTTATATCACCAATTGGTATCCCTTTCTTTATACCTGCCATATCTTTGTATCGTAACCATTCAATATATACCCACCCTTATGTGAGGGAGACTATAGGTATATATGAACAGTATACTACTCAATATGTACCCGCCCTTACGTGAGGGAGACTATAAGTACATATGAGAAGCACAATATATTGAACATAGGCGATACTGAAAGGGCATCGTGTTGTTAATGACACCTACCATAGAAATTTTTATTCCTCATGCATGGGGCATAACTTCCCCTAAACACTTTGGGAAAAAACTTTCGTCAAGATTTACACCTAACAACAATCACGGTGTGGGTATGAAATGGAAAAAAAAAAGATTTGGTTTGCCTTATTTCTCCCTGATAATTAATAGAGAACAAGCTCAGACGTCATTGTTGCAGCTATATTAGGCGACGAATACAATAATCCAAAGCACGATAGCATTACCTGTAAGTGTGGACCAGAAGTATCTCAAATACCAAAAGCTACTGTGCAATAAATTGCACAAATCGGGTATAAATTTTGGGTATTATTTTTATCTATAATTTATGATTGTTAATGCAAGAAAACAAAATATTTAAATGCAAAACAAATCACAAATTCCCACAAATTTAAACACCTATTACAAATCTAGCAAATTTTTTTACCCTCAAATGTTTTGATTTCCCCCCTTTATCTAACAATTTTGCAAATGAATCATGTGAATATTGTCCCCTTTTCATTTGGCAAAATAGAGAAGGAAGAAAAAAAATTTGTACCTTAACTACAAAAAAAATTGATGGAAGCCTTTTAAGGTGTCAATTTTGGATAGTTTGTGTCCTGCATTGGTTGGCTCTGTTTGTGTCCTACATGTCGCATCCGCCAGTGGTTGGCTCTATTTGTGTCCTGCATGTCGCATCCGCCAGTGGTTGGCTCTATTTTTTTCCTGCGTGTCGCGTCCATCAGTGGTTGGCTCTTGGTTTTGTCTGTGTCCTATGTCCTGTGCGTCAGTGATTCACTCGTGGCTCGTCTTCCTATCTACGTCCACCCAATGCTTGCCTCTGATTTTCCATGCTCTGGTACCATGTAGAGTTTCACGAAGCATAGATTCATTCCGATTGATATCAATTATAAAGATTACAATGTGGTTACAATAAGTTGGTTTATGAAACCAACTTGGTGGTTATTAAACCAACCTAGAGAGCGCCTACGTGCGCTACCATTTTGCTTCAATAATGTAATTCTAACATAGACACCAAAATCTAGGTATTTACAACTCACCACATAATTCTGCATAATAAAATATATGCCTAGGTCTAAACTTAGGTATATTAATTCATGTACACTTCACCCACATTGCACACCACAATTCTGCATAATAATATATGCCTAAGTCTAAACTTAGGCATAAAAATCCTGCACATTATCCTATTTTCTAGATTTTAATAAATCTGGAAAATCCCCCTAGGATACCTTGCCTACCCACTAGACATGTGTCCTAGCCACCTCACTACCCCACCTTGCCACATCTCACACACCCTTGTCCCCTTTGTCCCTTCACATGGGACAACCCTTACACCTCACTCCACTTGCACCCACATCACCCCAGTTAAGTGAGACACCTTGGGTGACTCACTCTAACTACCCCCTCCATTTGGCAGCCCAGGATTGCCACTTGGCAGCCCTGGCTTGCCACCTCTCATTTCCCTCCAAAACCTAAAATTACCTATAAAAGCAACACCATTCCATCAAGCAGAAGGGGCTGGAAAATACGTCGTTACGCTGTCGAAATCATTGCAGGGAATCACCAACGATCACTGAGTTCGAGACATCGAGGTCCCCGATCTGAGTTTTGAGGTTTTCTGCCTTCTCTACACAACCGCGCATCCATGGTTACACAGTCCCAACCATAGGCCCACATTTTCTAAACCGCATACCCACGTTACATAGTCACAACCGCAATCCCACGGTTTCTAAACCACAAACCCGCGGTTACACAGTCACAACCGCGGACCCACGGTTCTGCAGAAACTACCAAACTTATTTTGGCCATATATCCCTCATCCGGACTCGGATCGAGCTAAAATTTGGAGGGTAGGTTCCTGACATCCCCTAGAACATCTCCACCAATTTTTAGGATATTTGGAGTAGTATAGATTAGTAATTTATTCATTTTTTAGCAAGGCATGTTTAATTACTATTTTTATGTCTCCTACAAGCATTTCTTTCAAGGGTTTTTATTTGCATTGATTTTCAATCATTTATACAAGTGTTGCTGACCCTTGTTTGACTTCCATGTGTGCAGGATATAGGTATTTTAAGAGCTATTGAAGCTAGGAGTGGTCCCTACATTGGATACCAAAGCCCACTCACCAATTGGATTGGAGTGAAAGAAGACCAAAGACACCCCCTTTCATTGATGCGCCAAAGAAACCTCACTTATTTGGCCTTGTTTGTGATATCATGAAGCAAGCGAGCATTGTAATATGACCCCACATATTTTGGGGTAAATCATTGTAAAAGAAAAGGAGGCCAAGGCTCCTGTGTATTTTAATACAAATTTAATACAAAAATTATTCTACTACAATCGCTTGTGTCTTTATATTATCTGCTTGGTGTTGTCTTATTTTGCTTACAAAATGGTGATCACGGTGGGACCTCCCAAGGGTTCCATTTTGTTTTGCCTTGCTTCCTTTTAAATTTATTGATCTCTATTTGCATGTACAGGTGCCGAGGATTCAAGACGCGTGAGAATTCAATCTTGGGTTGGCAAATCTGGATTGCGCTTAACCTGTCACTATGAAACCATGCATCCACGGTTTCTAATTTGAGGAAACGTGCATTCATGGTTGTTGCACTGTTGAAACATGAACCGACGGTTGAAAGCTGGAAGGAGTAGCGAAAGGAACATAGGTCTGTACCCTATGCCATATTTTAAAATTTTCCTTTAAATCTGGTTTTAGGTTGCATTTAAGTAGATTAAGAGTCTTAGTCTTGTATGCCTTTGTTTGCATTTAGGTCCTAGGAATAGAAAAACTTACTTAAATATTGCATTCATACACGAAATAATAAAGGGAAATAAACGAGAATTTGCATATACACAGTAGGGAACAATCATCTTGCATATACCAGGTTAGAAATAACCTAGGTATTTCTTTTTTGGGGTTTGGGCTTGTATTTGGCTTTGTTCTATTGACAGAAAGGACCCGCGCACCCGCGGTTGGGATTTCCCTCAAACGCGCACATGCGGTTGGCAAACCGCGCACTCATGGTTTACCAGAACTAACCGCCCATCCACGGTTAGCCCTGTTAAATAGAATTTCATCGAATCTTACCTAAAGTTGCAATTTTTGTCCCTGATCTGAATTTGTCTGCTATTCTCTGTATTCCTCATTTTTTGCATTAGGCATAAAAATAGAATTGCATGTTAGATTTGCATCGCACAATAGAAAACAAAGCCTCCACACACACACGTATCATCAAAACATTGGTCAGGTTGGATTTCATCACCAACCCCCAATTCAGACCGGTGACGTTGGAATTCACCTCCTTCCACCGGCTTGCCCCCTAGATCATCCTTAGACAGGATAAAAGCACTCTTTAAGCTGGTATAAGTCATTGGTGTTCAAGTTGTCTCCCACTATTGGAACGATTGTTGAATCAGAGTGGAAGAGCTAGGCGAACCCCCCACTAGGATTTAAGCGGTGTACCCTAGCCTCTTTTGAGAAATCACGCTTGGTGCTAGTGTTCTTAATCACCATATTCATTGAGTTCTATTATTCTATTCCAAAAAGAACAAAATATCTTCAAAAAATTAAAAAAAAAAACACACAAAAACACATCAAAAAAAAAATCAAAAACTTAGTGCAAACTAGGGTCAAACACTTTGTATGTTTATTTTCTTGGCGTGTTGTATTGCATTGTACTTTATTTTTCATTCACATAGATTACATATTAGCGTATGGTAGTAACTCATAGTCAAGCAAGAAAATTAGCATTGATCTAGAGTCAGTGGTCCTCCTCCATGGCAACCCAGTCTAGTGAGGGCCCTAACACTTCGATGCTAGGGCAAGTCAATATACCCTCTACTATGTCCCAAAGCCTAAATGTAGGGCCCTCTAGTAGTGCCCCCATTTCAAACATAGATATTATGCATAGGGCTACCCACACCGCTATTCTTGAGACTCCTAGGAGTGAACCACCTACCATAACTGATGATCATGTCACACTTGTAGACATGGATGCCATTAGGATGTACCTGAGTGCAGCTAGAATGGTTTTTCCATTTCTACCACCGCTTACCATTCCACCCCATACCATCCCATCATTCCATCAGGAAGTCACCTTCCCACACCCACAACAGTCTAGCCAAGCCTTTGCGAATCCACTTTTTGAGCACACTACTACCACCATAGCCCATACCCATCCATCATCATCTAATCAACCTCCCATCATCATACCAAATCAACAAGTCATTTGCACCAACCCCCTTTATGAAGCACCCATTAGTGTTGCTTCGCAAATCCCTATGCCCATTCCATCCATAGCACCCATAAGCACCATGGTCCATAACCCCCTCCTTCAGTAGCAATGCAATATTCCACCTACCCACCATCAACATCCCATCAACCCCCCACCTTCTTCACCCAAGATCCATCTTGGGTGTTGCGCCCCCAACTATAACCATACCTACACATCCAATCAATCACATGTATGGTGCTTCATCAACACAACACACCATCATTCCACCATCTCCTCATCAACAACCACCATTTCACCAATGCACTATGCTCATTTTACAACAAATCTTGAACCGCCTCACAAGCATTGAGCTACAATTGAGTCATCATCAACTTCATCAAAATCACCCACCTCAACAACTTCATCAAAATCACCCACCTCAACAACCTCATCAACCTCACCCACCTCAACAACCTCATCAACCTCGTCCACATGGCCAATCTCATCCAAATCATCAACCTCGTACTTGGACCCCTCTATCCGAGCCCATGTCAATCATCTTTCAAAAGTTACAGGATGCAAAAATAATCATTTTACCTGACATACGTCCTACAGATACCAAAATACATAAACCTAGGTCGTATAGGGAAGATTGTTATTGTCTCTATCATCGACAAGTGGGCCATGACATCAATGATTGTAAAGCCTTTAAAAATGTGGTCCAAGATCTTATCGACAAGGGGGTATTTTCCATCAAAATTCCACTCATCACATCCAATCAAAACCCTGGTAGTCAACAAAACCATTGTGGGGATACTCAAGGTATCACACCTTCCCCACGCTCACTAGGCACAAAACATTATGGGGATACTCAAGGTATCACACCTTCCCCATGCTCACCAAGCATAAAACATTGTGGGGATACTCAAGGTATCACACCTTCCCCATGCTCACCAGTCACAAAACAATTTGGGGATGATTAAGGTATCACACCTTCCCCATTCAAAAAAAAAAAAGCTCCAAAGGAACCAAATCCCTTTGGTCACATTCAATCCAAAAAGCCCCAAAGGGGACACCCCTTTGGTCAAATAAAAAAAAAAAAAAAAACTCCAAAGGAACCAAATCCCTTTGGTCACATTCAATCCAAAAGGCCCCAAAGAGGACACCCCTTTGGTCAAATAAAAAAAAAAAAAACTCCAAAGGGGGTATCCCTTTGGTCAACTCCATTCAAAAGGCCCCAAAGGAACCTAACCCCTTTGGTCAAAACTCATCTCAAAATGATCCAAGGGAGGCAAACTCCTTTGGTCACATGCAATTCAAAAGGCTCCAAAGGAACCAAACCCCTTTGGTCACATTTTAGTTCAAAAACACCTTAAAAAAAAACAAATAATAAATATAAAAAAATAATAATAAATATAAAACACAAAAACATGTTCATACACATTGTATTTTTAATACATCGCATTCACAATCCCACTTTCATTGCATTCACACATTCCACTTGTATTCACACATTCCACTTTCATTGCATTTGCATATTTGTATCATTTGCATCCATTCATGTTGCTTACCATATTAATTGTCATCCACTCAGGTTAGATAATTGTTCATTCACTAAGTCTTGTTGCCTTAATTAGGGGCACCTACGGTCTAGCATTAGTCCAATTTCACCATCTAAAACCATGTCAAAAAAACAAAAAAAATAGCTGCAATAAAACCCCATAGCACTTCATTTCTTTGGTGGTCTCTGGTTTGAGGAATCTCTAGGTGTTTTCGGTCACTCAGCCACTCCTAGTGTTTTAAGCAACCTCCAAAAAATATGTCAAATTATTTTAGGACCATTGCACATATATACACTAAGCAAATCTTGAGTATTGGGAATTGATTTCAAAAACATTCTCGAACCAAACACAATTTCACATCTTAAAAACATCTTGTGTCAAATAGGGATAACACCATACTTGGTAGGAACCTTGAGGTGAAAAGGGTCATCCTTGCTTGTCCCATTATGCAACATAGTCCATGACAACAGTGGTTTTCACTACTATCACAGTTGCTTCAAATTCAAAAAAATAGAGTAGTAAGGATAGGGTACAATTCTCATCACACTTAAGTTGAGAATCCGATTCCCCAAAGCTCTAATTCCTTTACATCACACACCACTGATTAATTGGGTTGTAAGGATCATACTACATTTCTAGTCAGACGGTTAAGTAGTCATCCCCAAAATTCAAGAAATCAAAAACAAAAATCATGGACTATGGAGTTAGCCTCCACCGGAGCTATAGACGCTTGACTGGCAGTGGAGTACGCTCATGCGTGGCGACATGTCTCTTTTAAAAGAGACCTCTGACCGCTCATACGGATAAGCTAGCTTCTTGGTTCCAACCATAACAAGTTTACCCAATTTACTCAAGATGAGTTAATGAACTCAATTGCACACACACTGGTTCTTGATTGTCTCGAGTCATTACCATGCTCTTGATTCGGTAAATGAATTCACTGCACACACATTTGGTCCTAGAAGAATTAGGTAATTTGAGAGAGTTTTTTTGATATACTAGGATGTTTGAGTCTTTGCAAAACAACTCTAGATCCTTTATCCCTAAGGCAAACAAATTCATAAGCAAGTTTCCATTCCATACCACCATCATATTGCCACACATATAGCATAGTCCATTTCATCCTACAAATTGTGGTCAAACCATAGTATCGTATTGGTGCCCCTGATTAAGCAATAAAGGTAAAGTTTGCTAAACAATGGTCCATAACTTCTTTGAATGACAATTAATAAGGCAAAACCATTCATTCATTTGCATACATCACCACCAATTGCATTCATTCATAACACATTCATTCATAACACATTCGTTCATAACACACTCATTTCATAACACATCTCATAACACAATCAAAAAAAATTGAACAATCCATCATTACACATGTACATAAACAATCACAAAAACACCAACTAGGGGGAGTTCAAGGTCTTACACCTTCCCCATCAATCACATCAAACAATCAATCAAACAACTTGGGGGAGTTCAAGGTCTTACACCTTCCCCATCAATCACATCAAACAATCAATCCCCTTCCCCATCAATCACATCAAACAATCAATCAAGCTACCCTAACAATCACATTAAACATTCACATTTCAAATCATATGCTAGGTTCAAAAGGTTGCACCCTTTTGTCAAAGGTTGCACCCTTTGCCTCCCATTCATGAACACAACACATCCAATTCAATTCAGTTTCATGCATTCATCAATTCAATTCACTAGCTTAGATCCCCAAGTGAACCTCGTATCTAGTGATATACTCTAGTCAACTAGCAGTTGCAACGACTAGTTATCCATGCAATCCGATAGGATGAGTAGATTACCATAAGGACACTTGCAATTACATTCAATTCAAAAATGCTCCAAAGGAAACAAACTCCTTTGGTCACATTCAATTCAAAAAGCTCCAAAGGAATCAAACCCTTTGGTCACACTCGAAAAAATAATAAATCCAAGGGAAATAAACTCCTTTGGTCAATTCAATTCAAAAGGCTCCAAAGGCACCTACCCTTTGGTCAAATCAATCCAAAAATTTTCAAAGGTACCCGAATTCCTTTGGTCAAAAAAAAATCAAACATAAAAACATAAAAACACAAAAAAAAAATCTTGTGCTTTCTTTCCATTTCAAAAACATAAAACACCAAAAATATTTCCATGCATATTTTGTCTTACAAAAACATAAAAAAACAAAAACATTTCCATGAATCTTTTGTCATACAAAAACATAAAACACCAAAAACATTTCCATGCATCTTTTGTCATACAAAACAAAAAAAAACACAAAACAATCATGCATTCTCCAAAAAAAAAAAATCCAAAGGTACCTCAATTCCTTTGGTCAAAAACAAATTCAACAGGCTCTTGAAAGAATAGAAGTGTTATCATCTCAACTCCCTAAGAAGGCCATGAGGCTAGACTGCTCCAAGGGATAGAGGTGTACATTTCCTTCTTCCACTTAGCCTCAAGTGATCCTCGTATACAATAACTTATCCTATATACCTAGCGGTTGCAGCGACTAGCAATCCATGCAATCCGGTAGGATGGATAAGTTACCATAAGGCCCTTGAAAAGTGATTCACCTCATGCAAAAAAAATGAATTGTTATCATCTCAATTCCCTAAGAAAGCCATACGACTGGACTGCTCCAAGGGATAGAAGTGCACAATTATCAACAATGGTCAAAATCACAGTTGAAACAAAAATAAAAACATCCATTTCATTCCAACCATTATCATTTGTTTCATCGCTTTCATCATTTCATATCTTCTCCATCGACTCATCGCTTGAAGGGAAAGACAAAATCAACAAATTTGAGTTTCATAATCAAATTCAACACTCAAAACACTCAATCATGCAAATTACGCTCATTAAAATGAGCATATTTTCCATGATTGGGGCAACACAAGTTGACTTTTATTTGTGACCATCTTACACAACTCCCCTTCAAATGCAAATGGCTACAAAAACATTGCAAAACCCTCCAAATCATCATCTAACATCATCATCATCATCAATTAGTGAACCTTGTATCTAGTGGATTACCCTATACACCTAGCGGTTGCAACGACTAGCAATCCATGCAATCCGGTCGGATGGGTAGCTCACCATAAGGAAACTCATTCAAATATTCAACACAAAATCACTATGAAATTAAATCAGGTAGGTCCCTAAATATTTGAGCTTAGATGTGTTCAAAATAGATTTGCACAAGGTTATCCTTCAACCCCTTCCATTGGGTCAAAAGCGGAAAAAACCAAAAAAATTTGGTAATAATCAGAAATCACTCGAGTATCAAATTCCCAAACGACTGGTTCCTTGAACCCATCATTTGGAAGGAATTGCTAAAGTCAAAGTGGAACAAGAACTCCAAATGTGGTTAAAGATTTTACCACATATTTTGCACATCAACGAAACCAAAGGTAAATTTGCAAGAACACAAAACAAAATCCCAAACTTGGGGCATCAAGTTGATCAAAATGACATACATTTGCATCACATCCACATCATTCAATCAACCACCTCCTTTCATCATCCACATTTGGTCAATTGGCTCGTGGGTTTCATCCTTTACCCATTCTCCAATTGAGGGGGTAAGCAAAAAAAAATCAAAATTAAAAAAAATCATCCATTCTTGTGTGTCGAGAATATTTGAGTCCATTCATCCAATAAAGATAGGTGTCATTTGTTTTTGCACCACATTGTGCTTTACACAACACGATACAAAAAGGGGCATCTGTAGACACCAAAATCTAGGCATTTACAATTCACCACATAATTCTGCATGATAAAATATATGCCTAGGTCTAAAATTAGGTATATTAATTCATGTACACTTCACCCACATTGCACACCACAATTCTGCATAATAATATATGCCTAAGTCTAAACTTAGGCATAAAAATCCTGCACATTATCCTATTTTCCAGATTTTAATAAATCTGGAAAATCCCCCTAGGATACCCTGCCTACCCACTAGACATGTGTCCTAGCCACCTCACTACCCCACCTTGCCACATCTCATACACCCTTGTCCCCTTTGTCCCTTCACATGGGACAACCCTTACACCTCACTCCACTTGCACCCACATCACCCCAATTAAGTGAGACACCTTGGGTGACTCACTCTAATTGCCCCTCCATTTGGTAGCCCAAGATTGCCACTTGGTAGCCCTGGCTTGCCACCTCTCATTTCCCTCCAAAATCTAAAATTTCCTATAAAAGCAACACCATTCCATCAAGCAAAGGGGACTGGAAAATATGTCGTTACGTTATCGAAATCATTGCAGGGAATCACCAACGATCGCTGAGTTCGAGACATCGAGGTCCTCGATCTGAGTTTCGAGGTTTTCTACCTTCTCTGCATAACCGCGCATCCACGGTTACATAGTCCCAACCATAGGCCCACATTTTCTAAACCGCATACCCACGTTACACAGTCACAACCGCAATCCCACGGTTTCTAAATCGCAAACCCGCGGTTACACAGTCACAACCGCGACCCGCGGTTCTGCAAAAACTACCAAACTTGTTTTGGCCATATCTCCCTCATCCGAACTCGGATCGAGCTGAAATTTTGAGGGTAGGTTCCTGACATCCCCTAGAATATCTCCACAAATTTTTAGGCCATTTAGAGCAGTATAGATCAGTAAGTTATTCATTTGTTAGCAAGGCATGTTTAATTACTATTTTTATGTCTCCTGCAAGCATTTCTTTCAAGGGTTTTTATTTGCATTGATTTCAATCATTTATACAGGTGCTGCTGACCCTTGTTTGACTACCATGTGTGCAGGATACAGGTATTTGAAGAGCTACTGAAGCTAGGAGTGGTCCCTACATTGGATACCAAAGCCCACTCACCAATTGGATTGGAGCGAAAGAAGACCAAAGACACCCCCTTTCATTGATGCACCAAAGAAACCTCACTTCTTTGGCCTTGTTTGTGATATCATGAAGCAAGCGAGCATTGTAATCTGACCCCGCATATTTTGGGGCAAATCATTGTAAAAGAAAAGGAGGCCAAGGCTCCTGTGTATTTTAATACAAATTTAATACAAAAATTATTCTACTACAATCGCTTGTGTCTTTATATTATCTGCTTGGTGTTGTCTTATTTTGCTTACACTAGCAAATGTAAAAGAATATTTAAAACTCTATAATGAATGCTACTAAAATTCAATTAAAGCAACACATCCTCCATAAGTTAGATTTAATAATCTTGAAAATAATCTTCTATACTACTGCAACAATTTCTCACAAGTTGAATAAATGCATGACATGGAATTTATGAGAGGCAATATCAATCCAATGTTAAAAAAAAATAATTTGATGAAATATTAATTTTTTTAGCTATTGAATCCAATAAATGCCTTCTTAAATGTATTTTATACATTAGCTTTGCTAAAACATTATATATTTATGTTTGTCAATATACTCTTAAAGAGGCAAAGTGGTATATTTAAATTTACAATAATTTATCACTATCTCCTTGAGGGGATAACATAGTATATTGTGATAACACCCATTTTGTTGCTCAACATTAATTTTTGTTAAAAATTTATATATAATTTCTTCTTATTATAAGAAATTTTATATTCTTTACTTCAATTTATTGAAAAATAGTATATATATTATCATTAAAAAATTAGTTTACACTAAAGCACTAACATGAAAAATCATATCTTTTAGATAATTACTACAATTTGTAACACAAGTTTTAATTAAAAATATTATAGCTCTGTGGCCATAGAAGAATATACCCCATACCCCCCGTACTCAGAAGTCTTAGCCTCGGTGCTACCCCTCCGAGCCAAGGTGGGGTGAGTAAATGTAAAGCTCCTTTGATTATTGACAAAGTCTCAAATGATTCTTTGTCTTTACATATCAAGAAGGATAATCCAGCTAAAAGATATTTTTTCGCTGAGGGTACCTCTGCTCAAGTGCCAATGATGTTCTTGTGGGTGACGAATTATCCCAATCTCTCTGATCGTGGGCATATCCAGGAGATCTAGGACCTCCTCAAGGCTCTCGGGTGGGCGTCTAAGACAATATCCTCTCTCTTGACTCAGGTGGATGCTCTCCTAGAGGAATACAAGGACCAATACAAAGTTCTTGAGGAGTTCAAAAATTTTGTGGGAGCAGGTACCGCAGATAATGGCCAAGGGCCAAAGAGTGCAAATGCCTAACTAGGCATCCTGTGTGGTGTTTGTTTCAAGAGGGTTTGTTTTTGCTGTTTCGGCACCTACGTGGGTGTTTTTGTTCTTGTTGTTACTGTCCCTACGTGAGCGTTTTCTGTTTCTTGTGATGTCATGTTGTGGCTTTCCTAGTGTGGTGCTAGACTTTTTCTGGGCCTCCCAGTCAGGGTTGCTGCTCCTGTTCTTTTTTGCCTATAAGGAGCTTATTGTAATGGGGTTCTTTTTGTAAAAAGGTTATGGGATCCTTTCAAAACCCCTCTTACAAATAAAAAAGAATACTAAATGCTTCTAACTTTATCATATATGAATGTTTAAATTATAAAAATTCTAATAATATGGTTATATCTAGGTTAAAGATATGCAATCATAGATCACAATTTGATTTTTATATTTTAATGTTATTATATCTTAAAAAATTATTAATTTTTTATTTTAATGAGTTATATAGCATTGATTTTTTGAATTTGTTATATGAGATTGAAATAGGTGTCACATGTATTACAATATGACAAAAATAAATCCTCAAAAAAATCTATAATTTTTATTTTTGAGTTTGAAAAAAATGACAATGCTACGGGTATGAAGTACTCTTAAGAATTCTAGTTACATCATGTTTAGGAGTTGGTCTAAATTGAATTGAGAGGAGTATTGGCCTCCCTGATGTAATATGTTACAGTCAACTTACAATCTAGAAACATAATCCTAATAACAAGATTGATAGGTGGAAAGTAGGAATAACTTCCTGATCAATCATAGTTTTCGAATGAATCTTACTTGACTACCAAAATCAAGTAGAACTCAAGTTTCAATTTTTAAGAAAAATGCTTTTCTAAAATGAATTTAATTTGCATTTGTATCTAAATCACTAGATTTTCCTTACCTTAAAATAGCATGGCATTTCTAGCTAGCCATAAGTCCCATCCCACTCTCAAAGGGACACATATATACTCCTTTAATCCTCTTTCTCTAAACCATTGTTGCATGCTATCCAAAAAAATCCTAGTAGGTTACTATCCTTTCTCTTGAGTCAAAGGTATAAATGAATTTCATACTTCTATTACAAAATAGCAATGAGCCATAAGATGGTCCATTGTTTCTTCTTTCTTTTTGCACATGATACACTGAATTGGTCCTTGCCAAGACCTCCTTTGAAGAACATCCCATGTTAGTACCTTTTAACTAGACAAAGATTCTAGTTTTAAGGGGAGCTTTTACCTTCCATATTCTACTCCACCACCAAATTTTTTCCTTATTGTTGTTGTCATAGCTTACCTTATACCCTTCTCTAACCATGCACTACCCATTTACTAGATTCTTGGACCATATTAGAAAGTCTCATTGTTGATTTAGTCTTATATTTGCTCTTTTTAGTTCCTTTGTGTAATCATGCCAAATATGTGCATCATTTTCTCTAAGTGTTAGTTCTTCTACTACGAGTCATCCTTGTTTCCATAAATTAGTATTCTCTATTGATACCACCTATGCCAATACCATCTTTCCTTGTCTATGGAGATGATATATTATGTTTTGTGGAAGCTAAAAGTCTCCTTTGCTCCCTATCCAAGGATATTTGCCTATCCTTTCTTTCTTTCCATTTCCTATTTTTCAAGGCAATAAATTCCTAAATAAAAAAAACTCTCACTAATGCTTTTCAAATAATTGTGGCTTTTGAAATCAATTTATTTTGCAGCCTAATCCAAACTACAAAGGATATGGTTCCTAAATATCTCTTGAATTACTTCTTACAATAATCCTTTGTTGGTTATCAATATCCATAAAAATTTTATTGCTAAAGCTTTTTCAAAATTATGTATTTTCTTGAGGTCTCATCCTCTGTATGATTTTGGTTTAGCTATTATGTTCCTTTTAACTAGTACCATTGCATCTTTCTATTTGTTCCGTGACCAAAGAAATTGGAAACATTTTTTTTTTATTTTCTTTACTATTGTGATGGGAATGTAAGCCACGGAGTGCCAATAGACTAGGGTGGATTCCAAAACTAATTTCACCAACGTAAGGTGACCCCTCAATGATAGCCACCTAGTGCATCAAGTGTTGATCCTCTTCTCTATTTTGGTGTATAACCAGATCCAATATTGGTACCCTTAGTCATTAGGTTTTAGATGAAAGCCTAAATATTTTATCCCTTTATCAAAGTCTACTTTCTTTAAACCAAAAATTTTCATTACTACTTCTATTTGCCCTAGCTAAAACCTATTGAAGTCTATTTATGTTTTTTGTAGATTTATTTCCATTCATGTAGCCATACAATACATATTGAATACTTTTTTATACTTTAAGGCTTCCTTCAATGTCTCATTTCCAAAAAGTAAAACATCATCTGCAAAGAGCAAATGGGTTATCTTTAAAGAGTTACCAATTTTAATACCCTTGATCATTTCCTGTCTTTTTTGTTCCCTAATCAGTCTACTCATACATTCTACTACCAAAATAAAAAGGAGTGGAGAAGGAAGACATCTTTATCTCAAACCTCTAGAAGCCTTAAAAATTTTGGAAACTAAGCCATTGATGTTGGAATATATTATATCATTTGGTTCTTTACTAATGTATCTTCATGGGTACATATTTATATTAGATAATAAATAGTTTATTAGAGTAATTTAATAAATGCACAAGTGTTAGAATGTGCAATGATGTAAATGTGCATGTAGTCCACATGTACATGAGTCTTAGGATTGAGTAAGAGGTAAGGAATATATCTTCCTATATAAAGGCCTCATTGTGAGTGTTTGTGTGAGGATTTTTGGAGTGCATAGGTTAGAGTAGTAGTAGTCACAATGTAGCTCCATTTTGTTATCATGGAGTAGATGTAAACTCCATGAGAGGAGCATTGTAATTTTCGTGAGCTTTCTTATATGAGCATTTCTAGAGCATTGTATGAAGTTTTCTATCATATTTTCATACATGTTAAGTTTACTTTATCATAGTTATAATATTTCATGCTTATTTCAATACTTGTGAATGCATTTCCTTTAATTTTAAGGCTCCAAAAACTAATAGTGGTATCAAAGCCACGATCTATCAAAGGAAAGCCACAAGTGATAACCATTGCTATTGTTGAGTATTTGCAAACTGAATCATCCATTGTGCACCGTTGCATGAAATACCATCACAATAGAATATTTTGATATAAGTAGCTCTAGGTAGAATATTAGGAAGTAGAGAAATTCACATGATTAATTTATCTAGAGTTTTTCCATAGAGTTGTAAAAACTTGTGAATATTAGAACTCAACATTGAATCCACTAGATTGGCAATCCAACTAGTGAAGATTATTGTCTATAGAGCCAGAAATTGTTATTGTCTCTAATATTTCATTGCAAGATAGAAAAGAAGTTTTCAGGAAAACTATTGGGTTACTATCATATAAGTTTTGCTTATTGCAAAAAATTAACTCTCACAAGTTGGGAAGCTTCCTACAAAAGATAGATAAGAAATTCATCTTCATTACCTAAAAGTTGACGTACTTTCCTCATGTAGGGATTAATTATTTATTGCAAAAAAATAAAGATTAAATATTTGGAGGCCTAAGGAGAAAGGTCCCATTGATATATTTGCAGATTGAAGACTCCTAGTTAAAATATTGAGGAGAAATCTAGTGGCCAAGGAAGCCACATTGAAGATTGTAAATCTAGGAAGGAGGTCCTAGAAAGAAGACCCCATTGAATATTGAAGAGACTCAAAGAGAAGAGTTATAGAAAATATTGGAGATTGGTGATCTCCATTGAAGACTAAAAAATTTGCATTGAAGAAGAGGTCCATTTAAGGCCCTATTTAACAACTTCCATAGTGGAATATTGAGAATCAATAATAACTAACAAAAGTTCTATTGTAGATTTCAGTATCAAAAGATTCAGAATATATCACTATGTAACTTTCATAGTTGAAGATTGAATAGGCCAAGGAAGGTCTCATTGAAGGTTTTGAAGCTGTAAGTTTGAGGACCTTGGAGAGGTCTCAAGGAGAAACAAGAAGAAGGCTTTGTGAGCCTCATTGAAGGAGTTTCTAGAAGAAATCGTTGGAGAAATTACTACAAAGGGAGAAGCTCATAATAGCCAAGGAATTGTGACAATTATCACCATCCAAAAACAAGCCCAAAGGAGAAGGTTTGAAAAGAAGATTATCAAATTTCAAGGTAGTTTGGAATAGATCTCAAGATTGATAGATTGTTTGAAGAGGAGATCTAGTTTGAAGTTAGAATTCGGTAAGAGAAAAGAGATAGAAAACCACCAAATTTGAGAGATTTGGGGGCCATCATTGAAGGGTTCTTGAGTGAACATATCAACTATGATTTGGAGGAGCATCCCACCAAATTTTTGGGATTCAAGGATAGCATTTCAGTGAAGGTATTGACTGCTTTACAATATGAAATTCTTCAGATTTGAGGACAGTAAAAGGCAACAAATTGGGTAGCGTTAGTAGCTGCTAAAGATTAGATTTTAGAGGTACATCCTGAAGGAGCATTTAAGCCACCAAGTTACAGTATTGGGCAACATATTAGTCAAGTATTGAAGCTACAAAAATGTGAGCAAGTGAGTTGTCTCGGATAGCCTAGAAGAGCTGCAATAACATCTACAAAAGGTAGCAAATTTAAAGTGACCAAAGTCACTATCATCATCATCATCATCTATTTACGTACCTACTAACAAGATGTTATAGTAGAAGATTAAGATTATTATTGTCATATGTTCATTTCAAAGAAGTAAAGAACTGAAGTGCCACTTGGCACTATTCACCTTACACAACATATGGAGGAGGTTTATTTAAGTCAACCGTTGCAAGCAAAGGCACCAATTGAAGTATATTTCAGGAATTATATTATTTAGGTACATTGTAGTCTAAAGAAAGCTAGATATGTTGCCTCTTGAAAGTACAAGGAAAATAGATCATCATAGAGTTTGACCTGGCCATACAGTGTAAGTTTTTTTGAAGGCATAAATTAGCCAAAAATAGCAAAGATTAAACATCATTGAAACACCAACGAGATAGCCGCAGATAAATATAAATATAGTATGAGCAACAAGAGTCAATTTTACCAACAATGTAGTCGGGGACTCGGGTGATACACAATTGATTCGCACAAGGAAGGACTCACTCCGAGAAGGAATTTAAAGTAGCATATAGCAAACACCATGAATACAACATTGAAAAACTACTGATAGACAGGGTTAACTAGTGAAAAAGATATTTCACGCACATTCATCAAAGGAGTACATGGAAGAGGTTCTTTTTTAGAGGTAAACATTGTTTCCATCACAGGTAAAGATAGCAACCAATCATCTTAGGTCAAGTGCACAGTTGAAGGTCACATTGCATTTAGATAGCATTCAAAAGTGGGTCCATTGGGCACCAATTCTCGGAAACCCTGCAGCTAACATTGTGTCAAATACAATGCACCCCATAGAGACCTACTGCAGGCAACAAACACACTTGAAGACTAAGCCTAAAGGTGAATCAATTGAATTTTGAAGGTGACAACAAAACAATTGAAAGACCTAACTATTTAGAAAGGTATTGTTTTAATTATTTACTTTCATAGGGAGTTATAAGGTGTTAATTATCAGGTTGAAAGTTTATTATTACAACCGTAGATAATTTTTTCAACATTGGAAATTAAAAATACTATTATTTTCTAAAATTTCAAAACTTGGAAGTTATAAGGAGTATCACTTCAAACTTTAGTTAATTGGAATTGAGATTGAAATTGAATTCAAAGATAGAGAAGCAATTAATTGCTTACTTATAAGAGTTGGAATTTAGTATTTATACTTATCTCATAGTCACATTAGAGAGACAATAGGAATCCAACCATAGAGAACTGCAAATTGATAAGTACATAGTTCATTAGGAGAGATAAGGAGAGTAGGAAGTTGATTATTGTCATTTACAAAACCTTACAAAATTGCATGCTTATTTTAATACTTGTGAATGCATTTCCTTTAAGTTTAAGGTTCCAAAAGCTAACAATTGATAAGTACAATAAAAGAGGTTGAATTGATACATCCCATCACCCAATTCACAAAGTAAATGCTACTTCCAATTTGAATTAGGCTTAGCCTAACATTTAACCAATTGACTTTATCAAAATATTTTATTGGATTCAATTTTATTACCATTGCTTGTTGCTTCCTTATCTTTATTGAATGTAGTCATTCTTGGGCTACCCCTATTGCTTCATGAATCTGCATTTTACTTAAAATTCCAAAATCTTCTTCTAAAAAATTATCTGAGAACATCCATTTAATTCTATTAGCTATAATATTTTAGATGATTAGATAATATTACATAAATAGATAGATCTATAATCCTTGAAGGATTTTGGATTATCCTTTTTTAGAATCAAATCCAAGAAAGTGGAGTTTATGGATCCTAGCAATTGTCCCTTAATCCTTTATTCTTCTACCACTTTTAAAATATCCTCCTATAATAGTTCATAAAAATCCAAATAAAAACAATTGTCCATCCATCTAGACCTAGACTTTTCCATTTTTGGAATGATTTGACTACTGAATGTAACTCCTACTTGGTGATTTTTGGAAATAAAGCTTCTTTTTGTTTCTCATTGACCATCTTGGACAGATTTAGAACTAGTTTAATTGTATCTACTATATTTGCTCTGTTTGGATCTTTATACAAGTATTTGAAGAAATATAATACTAATGATGCCAACTCTTGGAATCTTCTCAAAGTGTTTCTATTCTCTTCTTCCATTTTTTAACTTGTGTCTGTATATTTCCTTTTTTTCGCATAATTGTGAAGATTCAAATTTTGATCTCTTTCTTGAGATTCTAATTTAATAATTATACATGTATCGCATAACAGTATTTATTTATATACCATACAAATTATATTTTGGTTGTGATTACTATAACTTTAAGTAAAATAAAGTGAGTTAAAATATCAAAATTTAAAAAATTAAACTAGAATTATATCAACAACAAATCAATCCACCTATTATTATAAAATATTAAACCATGGGTAAACCTCCCATGACATGAATGAATATCCCACCCTATACCAAGAATGGCATGCAACTTGTCATTCATCCATTCATACTTTTCCTAATATAAATTTATCTCAATGCCTACATCATCCTTAATAGTTTTATAAAATTTAGAGAAGATAGGGATCAATATCCAAAGGCCTCCATAGTTAATCTACATGATATATATATCATCTTATATGAAGATGATAAAGAATTTCCTTAGCTAAGGAACATTTGGTAATATTTTTATTTTATTTTAATTACAAGTTTTTTATGTGTATACTAGAAGAATCAATAACTCATTACATTTTTCATTGCCTTGTCATGAGTTTAAATCCTACTCCTTGCTGCCACTATAACCTCCAGTTGCATCGGGTAAACTTTTTAATGTAGCTAGCAGTGCTGGCATGACATACCCTCTGGTTCTATAAGGCCTGAGGGATTCAAACCATGGTCTCCAACCTCCCAAGGGAGCGCTTTGACCAATGAGCTAGACCCTTTGACCTTATTTTAATTACATGTTAAGATCAACATATAAAAGATAAATTATTAAAATAATTTTATTATTAATTAATTATAGGATCAACACATAAAAAGAAAAGATAAATTATAGAAATAATTATATTATTAATAAATAGATAATTGCAAGGTCAACACACATAAAGATATGTCTGACATATTTCCAATATAATCCTAGATTTCTACTCAAAATAACACTTAAATAAAAGAGGAGAAACCCTAGGAGATGGATGTGATCGAATAAAGTGACACATTTGACTATAATATTTGTGAAAGGGGTGCAAACCCTAGGTGTAGTCAAGCATTGCAGGAAGAGGGTTGTTCAAAACTCATATGTTGTACTCAAGAGGACATTAGTCACTCTTTAGTCTGTTAGAAAATCTCTTCAATTAGAAGAAATGTCTCTTAGGTATCTTTAGGTTCACGAGTAGAGCTTTCTGATGAACCTCCACTATTTGTAGGATTTTAGAGGATGAATTTGGGCTAGATTTAATTGATCATGAAGCCCAAATAGTTATCTATAAACTTAGGGGTAAAATACCAAGCCTGGAGGAGCTCAAAGGATACATAAAACATCGGTGGACCAGTAAATAATTCCAAGTAACTCTACTACCCAAAAAACCATTTTTTGTTTCCTTTTATGATTTAGTGGATAGAGATACTGTAATGAATTATAGATACAATTGGTTTTTTCAGACAAATATGTGTCTATATAAGACCTTGAACTCCTAATTTCAACCCCTTTATAGAAGAAGTTGATGGATTCCCAGTATGGGTGAATCTCTATGCTCTTCCTGTTGAGTTTTGGGAAGAGAAGATATTAATCAAAATCGGTAAATCCATTGGTGCATTCTAATATATGGATACCCAAACAGAGGAAAATGTGTCATGTAAAATTAATATGAGTAAAGCAAGATTGGTTGTTTGGATGGATGTTTCAGTTCCTTGGTCCCAATCCATTACTATCTCCTCAAGCAAATAGGAATGGATCCAAAATATTGAATATAAAAAATTCTCCCTGAGATGTTGTGGTTGTTGGCTATATGGCCACCTGAAGAAGAGATGCCCAATCATTCGATCATGATCTGATTCCTCCTTAGTGGAGGAGAAGGCCTTGCATGCAAATGATATTGAACCTTCAAATGTATCAATTCAAAAGGAAGAATCTCATCCTCCAGATGCACCAATTGTCTAGTAGGAGTCAAGCGAGCAACAAAATACTCAACCTTGAAAGGAGAATTCAAATCAGCTTATTGATAAAATCCAAATGGTTACTTAAGACCATCTAGTCGATTCATAAGAAAATATTAGCACCTCATATGATACTCTTGAAGCTAATTATGAAATAATTGGTGATATTCAATTTATTAAATATGAAGATCCTATAGAATGTGTTACAACTAGATATCCCCTCAAGAGCTTGAAGTGCAACAATGCATTCTCATATCTTGGCACTCTAAAGGAGGAAGTTATTCTGCTACAAAAGAAAAATAATCAAAAGATCCAACAACTACAAACTTTGTAACAATCTCATTGGCTACAAACTCCATAATAGTCCCAAAGGCTACAAAATTTGTAATAGTCCCAATGACTATTTTTGTAGCTACAATTGTTTTAAGTTTCTATTTTGGAAGTGGTCTAGTAATTTGTCATATTTTAGAAGTTGTTTTTTCGAATACGGTATTCTAAGGTTTAGCCATAGTAGTAGGTGGTTGTTGTAGTATATTGTATTATCTTACACAACTTGATGTATGATTTTGGGGACCCTAAAACCCCTTCTTACCCTAATAAAAAATTCTTAAATAAAAGAGGCTTGAATAAAATAGCCTCGAGATTTTGAAAATAACATTTTAAAATTTCTATTTTCTTACTTGTTAGTACAAAAATAAAAAATAAAAATACTCTTGAAAGCAAATATAGATATTTTAAGATTGAAAATATTGGGGTCATATCAATTGCATATGAAAAATGCATTATAATAAATTTACTAAACTTTTATTAATAGGTAAATAAAGTGAACAAACTTAGGCATATATATTAGATTATATAAAATTAAAATAGGTTTATTTATATCGTATTATGACTGTATTATAATAATTTGGTAAATATACATGTATATCTTTACAAGAAATAAACTTAGGTTTCCTCTTTAGAAGTCACAGAATTTAGTTGGTTGTGCTAATACCATTGATAAAATCATCATATTTTTTAGACAAGGGTTAAAAAATAAAAATAAAAATGTTAGGAATTATTTATGTTATTCTTAAAAATAGTCATTGATAAAATTATTTTATTAAGTTGTATTATTTTCAATTATTTGTGTTATCCATCAACCAAATCACTTAATTTTAAGAGTTTTAATAATCACAAATTGATTCACTTAATCTTAAGAGTTCAATATTTCCCTTGTATTTGATAATTTATTGCAATAGCTATAAATGGATTTTGTAATTTCTCAAACATATCCCTTTTGGCACCATTGTATTAGAGTCTATTATTGTAGAATTATGAGATCCTATAACTTTCAATGCAATATTTTTGGTTAGTGCACTTGAGCCTTTTTGAAGCATGTTTGAGGTAGGTTTAGTACTTGGATGTATGGATGTGAGATTTTATATGTGAAGGAATCTAGGTTAGGATATTTTCCCATATTTTATAGGTTTATATAAATATTATTCACATAAATAATCTAATTACATTTATTACTTTCTCATACCTATAATTAATGAAATTAATTTATCATTCGATTTTTCCTCATTAACTAGATTCACACAACTCTAGGGTTTAATGGAAAATTATTCATTTTTACTACTAGTAATATGTGCAAGACTAGTTTAAAATTTGAATAGCCTATTAGTACTATAATAACATCAATTTATTATCAACACAATTTTCTAAATGATGGATATTTTTCAGGGGTGAAACGATGTCTAATTAGTCAATTTGATTGGACAGTAAGGGTAATAATGATGTCATTGTAAAGAGTTGATTGAAACCATGTGAATTAGAAGATTGATGTATTAGAGTTCTATGAATCAAACATGTTGACTGCTCAGGTGAATTCATAAGTCAAGGCCCCTTAAAACTTGATTTTTCTTGTAAACTTGGGCCCCTCCTTTTATAACAACTAGGTATTTCCTCAACCAAATTACTAAACTAAGGGCTCCTAATAGTTTTTTAGATCTGACATGGTTTTTTTGATGAAAATTAAATTTTTTATGTATAATATATATAATCAAGTAGAAGCATAATCTTAGAAATGCTTGAGGTGTTGCCCATTCACTAAAATGGGAAGTAATTGTATCCATAGATGTTAGATTATATGAATTCACTATCTTCATGGCATTGATTTAGTAGGATCCAATCCATAGAAAGTCACATCTAACATGCTTTTTCAATTTTTGCTCGATCTTTCTTATTTTAGTATCAAATCCCCTTCCTTGTAGTTTTGTGGGTGGCATTCTTATCAAACCATATTTTGATAATTTCTAGTGAGCTATATATCACTTGAAGGCTTTATTGTATTCTTATTTGGAGAGCAATATATTTGTCCTCTTCTATATCAATTGTAAATCCTCTAGCTCCAGATGCTTTGCTAGCTAAAGTGAAGACAAATCCAAAATGATTAACAAGACCTTCTTTTGTCATAGACTAGCTTGTATCTCAATTTCCCAATCAAGGACCACAAGATGACTTTGTCCACCCATAATTTCTTGAACAACTAAGTATGTTCATTCCTTTAAATTAGTATAATGGCATGCCTAAGCATTCTAATCATATGATATAGAATCTACCACTCTATTTTCTAAGGATAGTAATTAGATGAGGTCTTCAACACTATCTCATACTCCATCATGAGTTGAGTTATCTTGGATCTACTGAATTCCTTCATATTATCCATTATTATCATTGTATATCGACCAAAACTTGTGATAGTATTCTCCAATAAATCAATGATTGAGACCTAGCCATCACTCTTGACAAGAACACCCAAAACCCACCTAGTGAGGTGATCTATTACATTCAAGATCTAATTGTATTCTATAATTGATGTTGAGTTAGTATTCCTAATGAATTCAAGTTCCTACTGATTAAATAGTTCTAATATGATAAGTTGCAAGGGTATCAATGCTTTTGTCCTCCTTTTGACGTAATATAATGCTTGCACTTATTACCTACTAGAATGTATTGGAGAATATGATGGGCCAACAAAAACTTGATCTTAAGATCTTATAAGTTGTGTAAATAGAATAATGAGTCATTAAACCTTGAAGGTATTCATAGACTAGGTTTAGAAAAAAAATTGTCCCTCCACATCGTAACATCACATTGTTATACAAATTTATTCTCATCAACATAAACCATTGACCATATACTAAAATATCAAATTATTCATCCACAATTAAGTATCCACAATAAAAATCCACACAATGAGACAAAGATAGATAATATTGTTAAGGTAGGAAAACACCAATAATACTCTTTAAGAAAGTAATATCTTTAAAATATAAGAAGAGAGACCACTCTATGGGCAAAGATGATTACAAAAGAATACTCAATATGAATGATGATTGATCATTATAATGACAACATCCCTTTTTATATGCTCTTCTTCTAATGCTACTTTAGGTAGGGTATAAACCTAACCATATATGACTCCTAAACCCTTATCCAACTCATTATTATAATATTATATTATAATATTATATTATAATACAATAAACCTTGGGTTTTGTGTAGCCCATGCCAACTATCCATAATACCCATCAACAATATAATAACATATCCCCACATACCTATACCTAGATGCCATAAAATTCCACCCTCACAAATATTTCATCCTTGAAACATGAGAAGAAACTAAATAATATGACATTCTAAGCAATGTTGACATCTAGTACTAATATTGATCATCTATCCATCCCTCCAAGTGAAATATTGATTGGTGGTGGTCTTTGATGATGTCAAGCTTACATTGTACCACTTAAATATCCATTATTGCTTTGTTGGATTTATACTTTTGTTGCTCTACTTTGATTTTTAAAATGATTGCTCCTATGGAACCATGATGTTGCTACACCACTCTAAGATATATAACTACTACACATTTTTTACCAAACATCACCATGCTTATTTCCTTTCTAACTCTATGTAGGTCCATAATAATACTAATGCCCTATGTCATGCCTTCATGATTGTTTCCACTTGTGGTGATGTGGGCGGTGATATATTGTAACCTTAACCTAGTGTCCTTTGAATCTTCACTATTTTGTTCCTCTATTTTAAGTTCTTCCTCATGCTCTTCACTCATGTTCCCTTTGTTTTGTGTGACATTGTACTCTTCTAATAGATATTTCTTCAAATTTATTGCCTTCTCTTCCTTGAAATTTATTGTTGTCTCTATTTTAGAACCAACTTTTGATTCCTCTATTGATACTTTAACTTGTTCCCCTGCCATAATTACTTCTTGTAACTCTTTGGATCCTTGCTCCTTATATTGAGAAATATCCTATAGTGTTATCTTATTTTTTGGTACCATAACTTCATGAATTGTTTTACACATTAATGTTAATAGTACACAAAGAATCCAACTAAGGGTAACAAAGAACAATATCCATATCAATCATCTTAAGAGCCTAAAATTTTGAATGTAAAGCATATTTATCCATGGTGATCTCCAAATATTAAAAAAAATGAACATTCTCACCCTCTAGTGGTACGTCCTTAATTTTTTTTGCTTGAACCTGCAACCTCTTAGCCAAGAAAATATTAATGAAATAGTACCTACTACCAGGACTAATGGACATAATAAACTCTTGCTTTTGAATGTGCCCCTAAACCTCCAACACAAAATTTTATTTAAATAAACTCCTTTGACCACTCTTTGGATTATATAACACCAAAGGTATACTTCCTTTATCCTACACACTATCATTCTTAATTTTTCTTCTTTCTCTTCCTTGAGACCTTTGATTTCTTCTTCAAGTCCTATGATGGTATCCTTCAACATGTATTTGTATCCATGCTTTTTAGTTCCATTTGCTCAAGAATGCATTTTCAAAAATTTTCCAAGGGTAATTAATGCTACACAAGTATTATTTTTAGTCCTTCAAAAGAGATGTCTTCTAGATAATATCTTCCCTAAAATTTTTAATGTAAAACATATTTATCCATAGTGGTCTCCAAATATTAAAAAAAAGTGAACATTCTCAACCTCTAGTGGTACATCCTTAATTTTTGTTGCTTGAACCTGCAACATCTTAGCCAAGACAATATTAATGAAATAATTCCTACTACTAGGGCTAATGGAAATTATAAACTCTTTCTTTTGAATGTGACCGTGAACCTCCAAAACAAAAATTTTATTCAAATAAATCCCTTTGACCACTCTTTGGATTATCTAGCACCAAAGGTGTAATTCCTTTATCCTACGCACTATCATTCTTAATTTTTCTTCTTTATTTTCCTTGAGACCTTTGATTTATTCAAGTGCTGCGATGGTATCCTTCAACATGGATATATTTTTATCCATGATTTTTAGTTCCATTTGCTCAAGAATACATTTTCAAAAATTTCCCAAGGGCAAATAATGCTACACAAATATTATTTTTAGTCCTTCAAAATATATACCTTCTAGATAAAAGCTTCCCTAAAATTTTGAATGTAAAACATATTTATCCATGGTGATATCCAAATCTTAAAAAAATAGAACATTTTCACCCTCTAGTGGTACGTTCTCAATTTTTGTTGCTTAAACCTGCAACCTCTTAGCCAAGACAATAGTAATGAAATAATACTTACTACTAGGGCTAAAGAACATAATAAACTCTTCCTTTTGAATGTGACCATGAACCTCAAAAATAATTTTTTATTCAAAAAAATCCCTTTGACCACTCTTTGGATTATCTAACACCAAAGGTGTAGTTGCTTTATCCTACACACTATCATTATTAATTTTTCTTCTTTCTCTTCCTTGAGACCTTTGATTTCTTCTTCAAGTCTTGTGATGGTATCCTTCAACATGGATATATTTTTATCCATGCTTTTTAGTTCCATTTGCTCAAGAATACATTTTCAAAAATATCCCAAGGGCAAATAATGCTACACAAATATTGTTTTTAGTCCTTCAAAAGAGATACCTTCTAGATAATAGCCTCCCCATCTTCCAAATCAAAAACGTGATATTTCCATAAACACTTACCAAAATATAGAGATTTATATTTCATCAACCACTCTCTAACTTTTATATGATTTTTTTAGAAAATTTGGGCACATCCATGATCTCAATCCCAAAAAATGACAATGCAAATAAGGGTTTTATGAACTAGGATCTCATAAAATACATCACTCAACTAATTTGAAGTTAAAATTCCACATAAATATCACCCACGTAAATAGAAATATCTACTTACCTCGACTAAAAGATATCTCAAATTTTATTTTCTAGAAAAAAAATGCATTTGAAAAAACATCACTATCCTTGTTCTAGACAACTAGCTTCATAGGGTCGTATCTCTCTCAAAATTGCTCGTATTCCTTTATATGGCCACTTGTGTTTAATTTCTTAATATTATGAAAAAAATGGCCTAATAATTATCTACACAAATCTATTTAAAGATATGGCTTCTAAAAGATGAGATGCTTATTGGAAAGAAAATTTACCCAAATTCTATGATCCATAAAAAAATTATCGTCACTTTGCCAGAGTTGTTGCTTCGGTACCACTTGCTACAAAATTTTATTTTCATTAACATAAACGATTCACCATATATTAAAATAAAAAATCTTTCATCCACAAATAATTGTCTACAATAACAATCCATGCAATGTGAGAGCGATAGATAATACCCTTAAGATAGGGCATAATATTCCTTAAGAAAGCAATATCTCCACATATCTTCCAAGATGAGAAGCCACTTCATAGGCAAAGATGATTACAATAAAATACTCAATATGAATGATGATTAATTATTATAATGGCAATATACCTTCTTTATATACCCCTCTTCTAGTGCTACTTTGGGATGGGTATAACCCTAACCCTATATAACTCTAAATCCTTATCCAACTCATTATTGTTATATAATATTATAATACATTCAACCTTGGGTTATGTGTAGCCCATGCCAACTATCCATAATATTCATATACAATATAATATCATATCCCCATATACCTATCCCTAGGTACCATAGCACACACCATCAAAACCAAACCATTAAAATTTATGTTCCCATTTAAAGCATATATTTTGGTTTACTAGTGAAAACTTTGTATTTGCTTTACTAAAATGTTCCCTTGGTGTCCTTTCTATTTGCACATACTTTATTACTTCTACAATTCATCCTATATCTAAGATTCTTAGATTTAATTAACTTCTTCTAGTTTTTTATCTTATAAGAATGCTACCTAATCTTTTTGTGGGATTTGAAAATATTCTTATAAAGAGAATTGTCCTTGGTTAAATTAGTAGGCTTGATTTTTATGGCAAATTCTTTAATATATAATATCCATACTTCTCTTTCCTTACCTAATTCTGCTTACATTATAAAAGTTTTAATTTGAGGGTAAACCATGTGCACTATTGTCTTACCTTAAGATGAGTGATATCAAAATTTATTGTTCTAATTATACTATGAATATGTTGGTCTATAAAATTATATTTCTCCTTGTAAGTGAGATGATTCTAACTTGTAAATACAATTATATGTTTTCTATTTCTTTCAATCAAATTGTTATTATGTTCATATCATATTTAAATGCATACAAAATAGTCTAGAAGACTGGTGGGTCTATGTAGATTGGTCAGTGGAAGGGCAAGCTCAATTTATTGGTGGTTCAGATGGATGAATTTGAGCTTGTGATTGATGAGGAGTTATCTAGAAGGATAAAGTTTTAGTAAGTCCCAACTTTGAGACTGTTCATTTTTTACGCCAAGTAGACGTATTTGGTTAGGATGGTGTAGAGAAGGTTTTATGGGAAACTTCAACTGTTTAGCTATAATGAAAAAGGCTACAAGGAAGAAGGGTTGAGACCTTAGGGATTTAGCAATGCTTTTGAGAGGGTACGATGAAGGAAACAGATATCAAATTCCTATCTCACTAGGCAAGGAGATGATTTTTTATGAGTACCATGATTGTATGCCAAAGAAGTTGTCCTCAAAATTTACTCTTGTAAAATTATGGTCTTTGATCCATAAAGTTGATGTGTCACATGGGATTGTAGCACATGGTGGGTAAGGTTGTCCATGATATGGTCACTCTTGTGCATTGTGTATGCTTTGTTCAATGTGGTACTAAGTATCAAAGGTTAGCCCTAACAAATTGAGTCTTAGGGTGCTTGTGTAGCATAGTTGTATTGAATGAGCATGGTGTGTGCATGGAGAGAGTGGTGGATTGAACTCGTATGTCTTCTACTCTTTGGTGCTAGGAGTACCTAGAGAGGGTGGTTGGCATTGGGATTGCTCTTTGGAATAAGGAATGCATGGAGAGGGCAGTATGAGTTGTGTTTGCTCTTGTGTATAGGGTGTGCATGGAGAGGGTAGGTGGTTTGAGTGAGTACTTTTTATCCTTGTGTGATGGGTGTGCTATGCTATAAGGGGAAAGGAGTGTTGTGCATAGGTATCATGGTTCAGTGATGGATAAATAGGGACCTCCTCCAGGGATGATGTGGGGAAGTCTTCACCCACATCGAGGGTGTTACCAATTTCAAGTAGAGAAGACTATGGGAGGATGTGTGTCTCAAGCATCCACTCCACACCTCAAGGCTTTGAAGGTCTGGTATCGTGAGATGGCACATGATTATAACTAGCAAAGAAATACTAAGATGTGGGAGGAGGTGTGTCTTAAGATTTCTCTCCATAACCTGAATACCTTGAGGTTCTAATTCTATTAGTGGGCACACAGTGAGACTTGTAAGGTGTATTGAGATGGTGGTTAAGCATACTTGAATGGAGGAGTGCTAGGATAGGTGACCTCATGGTATGTATCGATGGTTTACCCCATTTTCTTGCTTATTGTTCTTATGTTGTGCTAAGTATGGGGTGCTTTCCTATGTGTCAAGTTGGAGGGACTATGAGGGCTAGTGTGTCATATCCTTGTGAGTGTTGTGTGGGTTTGTTCATGTACCAATCTAGAAGGGACTATATAAGTTGGTTTACCTTGTCCTTATGAGGTATTTTTAGATTATGGCATGTAGGTGCTTGGATAGTGCTAGAGGAACTATGAGGACATATTGTATGTATAGTCACTAAATTTCATTGGATCTTGTGTAGTGGATATGTTGTGCTGGAAGGAGTTATAGGTTGCTTTTATATGATGAGGTGTCATGCTAGGAGTAGATCGTATTATATGTTGATTATTTTTAAATTTTTCTACTCTTGTGCAATGGTGTGTTGTGTTGTAATGGGTAATAAGCATGGATGGGGCTTTGTTCTTGTGTTGTGTGAGGATAGAAGATTGGCTTTGGATTTGAGGGATGGTTCAAAGACCATGATTCTTAAGGTGATTAGATGATTAAAAGTGGATTATATGGGCACTGTATTAATATACTCTGCTCTTGAGTGGCAAGTGTGTTGTGTTGGAGGGGTAATGGACATTGTGATATATTTTGTGTGTTATATGTGCAAGAAGAGGTCAATGGGCTAAAATTGAATGTTATCTACTTGTTGGTGTTGGGAGTGCTTTAAGAAATCGATTGGCATTGTGGATTATCTAGTGTGGGGGGATTTTGAGTTGTGTTGCTCTTGTGTACAAGATGAGTGCATGGAGAGGGTAGCAAGTCTGATGAAGGTTATTTGTTCTTGTGTGATAGTGTGTTGTTCTATAGGGGTAGAGGATCTTGTGTATGGATAGTTTTTTGGACTAAAGGCTTGCATACCTAGTTCAAACCCAAGGTGGGTTGAGAGCTGAGTCCTATGAGGGATTGTCCATGTTATCATTAAGTACTTGTTAAGCATTATCAATAGAACCCAACTCAGCATGGATGTGTTGTGGCCTTGGGATGAGCTTGTTGTAATGCATTGTACTTAGTGGTTGTAAAGTGTATCGAGCGATCAAGGATTTTCTTATTGTAATATAGGACCATTGATCCCTATGAATGTAATAAATACACTTGTTCTCTCAAATGTGTGCCTTGTAATATTATGTGGATGTGCTCTTGAGGTTAGAGTAGGTTTTCTTTTATTGCAAGTGCATGTGCTGCTTCCACTAACTTGTAATAAAATGCAAAACCATACCATGTATGTGTGTTATCATGTGCAGGAGAACACTTAAAGGTATAAATCATGGCTCTTGGTGATTCTAGCTTGAATTGGTGGACTCAAAGGGAGTGCATAGTGTCTCATGTGGTTAGGGCTAGTCAGCCTGGCCATGCGATACTTAGCACAACATAATAACAAAGTACTTAGGTAATGGTTTACTTATCACCTTCAAATATCTTTTTTTATCCTCTTATTAATGTTAATTTGCTTCCCTAAGCATCAAAGGCAATGGGCTGCACAATTTCTAAATAATTAAGAATAAACTTATATATGAATTGATTTATCCTAATAAGGATAAAATTCCATTCATATAGGATGGAAGTATTACATTAGAAACTACTTTCACACTTTCAATGTTAATAGCCAAGTCTTTTTTCAAAACTGCTTTCAATAGTTTTTTCTCACATAAAAAATATGGATTTCTTAGGGTTAAGAGATATCTTGAATTCCCTATAGCCTTTAAATACTATTCAAAGACTTTGGATATGGTATTTTCTAATTTTTTAGAAAAATATTATGTCAACCAAGAAAATTTATTAAAACAAATTTATTGAAACCTTGAAGGCAATATCCATTACTCTCTAAAGATCATCCTCTACATATGATGATTTGAATGACATTTGTTTTGTAAATGTAGTCTATTTCATGGTTAAGGTTATTTTGTGTTCGTCCTCATCCTTGAACCATAATAGTTGTACCTTAATAAACCACCAAGTAGGGACAACCATTTTGACTCAACTTACCTTATCTAAAAATTGATCCATGGAGGGCAATAGGTGATGGTTATTCAAAGCTTTATTTCAGATTTTAGAAGTCTACGCATAGTGGATATCAGTCTTCTTCTTTATCAGAACTAGGTTGATCATACGAATGCTTGTTAAGGTAGATAATATTTGCATATGGTAGCTTCATTAGTTATTCTCTTATTATTGTTTCAATTTGCAAATTTATGAGCCTCTATTTTTATTTGAATGGCTTTGTTATATGGACTAAATCAATAGTATGTTTAGTACTAATTTTATCATAAATTTTTAAATCATCATAGTCCCATGTTGTGATGTCATTGAACTCAAATTCAAGACTGCATTCTTTTCCTAACAACAAAATTTCATCTTCAAAAATTGGAATAAGATTACATAATCATAAAATTTTACCTAGATATTCCTCTTCTTGGTGTGATTTTCTATATAGGATAGGTTGTCCTACATGATGAATCCTTTTGGATGTTTATTTTCTTTTAGGTCATCGATCTATATACTATATATCAATATTGATACTCACATATGTGTTCCTAAAATCACATTTTAATTGAATAAATATATTTAAACAAATCAAGAAGCGAATAGTTTTATGCACTACACTAAATGAGGTTAATAGGATAATAAATAAGTATTAATTTTGGACATTTTGAGTCCATGGAGTTGTCATTGATGTCAAGGCATGAAGTTGTCATTGATGCCAATAAGTGAACCACCGATGATGTCAAAAGGTCAAAATAAGCAATGTCAGAGGTTGATGAAAAAGGGCTTCATAATATTCTTTTTAATATTATGTGAAGCAAAATAAAAGGTTTTATTAAAAACCATAATGGGAAAAAATAAAAGGTTTTGATTAAAACCTAAGAAGGCTTTTTATAAAGCTAAGAGATTTAAATATTAATTTATAAAAATTAAATTCTAAAGAATTTAAATTATTTATATAATTAAAATATTTAAATGCAAAAACCTTAGCGCCGACCTCCATAAACTCACCTTCGTCAACGTGCATGGATCGATGGCACAAGGTATTTATACCTTAGCCAAAGCATTGAAAATTCATTCGATTTATCCTCCACAATATTTGGTGCAAGACTCATGCAAATTTCATTTGGAGAAGCACCTTCGAAGCGCTATGTGGAGCAAGGAGATGTGGTGGAGAAAGGAGCCAAAAGGCTCTAAAGGGCAGCAAAGGCATAAGGCATATATTGTGCCTTAGTGGAGCAAGGTGAGCACTTGTCTCACACAACATGGAAGCAGTGGCCAAGGCGCTGCAGCGGCAGTGGTGCAAGTTCAAATCTCGCAATTCGTGGAGAGGGTAGAAAAAGGTTTTTATAATTTTATTTTTAATTATTGCTTTATGCCAAAGTTGTGTGGAGGGATAAGGTATAAATAAATTGTTTTGTTTACCTAAGTGGTAAATAGTGAATGTTGCTAGGGTAACATTGTTTGTACCTTAGGAAAGAGAAATTGATTTATTGCATTTAGTAATAAAATAAATTATTTAATTTAAATGCAATATTGAGAAAGGAGTTATAAGTAGAAGTTATGTTATATTTTAAAGGATATTTTTGATAAAAATTATGTTGTTGAAATTTATTGTTGAGATGGAGCAATAAGGTGTATTTGGGATTTAATTTATCTTTGTGATTAAGGTAAATTGTGAAAAGTGTTAGGGTGATAATTCTTATCATCTAACCCTTGTACTTGGCAAATAAAGTGGTGATATTTGAGACAAGTGTTGAAGATCATTCTCCATAAAAGAAAAAGGTATGGGCATATTATTCCTTGGTTGAGTTGATTGATTGGTTTTCTAGAAAATAACTTTGGAGTGAAAATGACTTGATTAGGTTTTCTTATTGAGTTGAGCTATATATGAAGATTGTTTTATAAGCATTGTTGAGTGTGTTTTGAATTAATGCTTCAAGGTTTTCTGGAATGAAGAGTTGTTGATAAAACCTTGTTTGATAAGCATTGTTTTTGAAGCCATTGATTGAGTGAAGAACTTGAACTAGGGTTTGAAAAGAACATAAGTATCATTGTTATGTGAGATTGGTTGATAAGCATTGTTGAAAATATTTTGAGTGAGTTTTCATATGCTTGGACTAGGGTTTGTGAGCAAGTATTATTTCATTGAGTGATTGGTTGAATAGAGTTGGTTGAGCCTAGTCAAGTGGATGTGTGAAGTGATAGCTCAAGTTCTATGAAATACATTATTCTATATTCTAAATTAATTTGAGAAAGAGGTTGAGTATTGATGAGTGTGAAACATATCGAGTCTCTAACAATTATTTATATGTTTTTGTGATAAAAGAGATATCGGAAGTGATTGAGAGTTTGTGAATGTGAAGCATATTGAGTCTCTAACAATTCTCTATATGTTTCAAAAGAGTGATTGAGCATTGAGGCGAATGAGAAGCATATTGAGTTTCTAACAATTCTCTATATGTTTCTAAAAGGTAATTGAAAGTAATTAAGCATTATGATGAGTGAGAAGCATATTGATTCTCTAACAATTATCTTTATGTTTCTATGATATTGGACAAGTTCTAGTGTGGACTTGTTGAGCAGATTTAAGGTAAGTCTTAGAGAAGACTTGTGGACAGATTTATGTGAGCTTTTGTGGAAGCTTACAACACAGATTGAGAGCAAACTTGAATAAGTTCTAGTAAGGACTTATTGAACACATTTGGACAAGTTCTAGTGAGAACTTGTTGAGCATATTGGGACAAGTTCTAGAGAGGACTTATGGGTAGATTAGTGTGAGCTTTTGTGGAATCTTACAAGGCAAATTTGAGATAAGTCTTTGAGAAGACTTGAGAGTAGAGTTGATTGATTGATTTGTTGAAACCTTGGATTAAGGTTTGGGGCAGATCCAGAAGATTTGATTTGAGATTGAGTCAAGCTTTGTGTTAAAGCTTGAGGATAGAGATTGAGGATAGATTTGTGCTAGATCAAAGGACTGTGTTTAGTGCAGATCAGAGGACAGAGATTGAGGATAAATTTGTGCTAGATCGAAGGACTATGTTTAGTGCAGATCAGAGGACAAATATTGAGGATAGATTTATGCTAGACCGAAGGACTATGTTTAGTGCAGATCAGATGATAGATATTAAGGATAGATTTGTGTTAGATCAAAGGACTGTGTTTAGTGTAGATTTGAGATAGAGCTTTGAAGGTGATAGAGTATAGAGAATGATAGTCTCTAGTGGATAGAGATCCATTAGCCAGGGTAGTGAGGACATCCATCTTCAGTGGATAGAGATCCATTAGCCAGAGTAGTGGGAGCAACGATTCTTATAGAAGATTGCCATTCAGAGCTAAGGAGAAAGGAGTTATCCTATGGAAAGAGATCCACGAACTTGATTAGGGGATTGGTGACTCCTTTGGATAGAGATCCATAAATATTGTAATAGAAAAAGGATTCCCAAGAGATTGATTGAGAAAATTTTAGTGAAATATTTTCTCTGTGGAGTAGCCCACATTCGGTCAACCATGTAAATTTGGTGTCTGTATTGTGTGTGGTGATTTATGCATTGCGTTGATTACTGTCGTTGATATTTCTATCTATACATTGCATAATATTGATTGGGAAAGAAAAGTAAAAATTGGTCTTATACTGTTCACCCCCCTCTCAGTATAAGCTTGTGTTCTTCAATTAAAATAAAAAAAAAAATTTAATATTAAGTATTATAGTTGTAATGGAGACATTGCCCTAGAGCTGCAATCTTACTGTAGTGGTAAAGGCTTTGGCCTCTATTTAAGAAGTCCAAGGTTCAAACCCCACTTAGTTTGAGGGGACCATGACCCCTCATAAAAACATGTGTAAACTCATTGAAAAAATGGAGACATTGCCCTAAAAGAATACGTTTGCACCAACAAAGAAGAAGAACCAGATGTTTTGGGTGAGGGAGAAGTCATGCCCAACCAATAATGATGGGCATGTTTAAGAATTTAAAAAGTAAAAGTGAAAGGAGAAAAAAATGTGAAATTTGGGGGTGTTTAACAATTCAAAAAGAAATGTGAAGTGAAAGCGGAGGTGGGTGTTTAATAATTCAAAATAATAAAATATAAAGTGAAAGCAGGGGCGGGTGTTTAATAACTAAAAGATAAATAAAATATGACATGATGAAGATGTAGAGCGAAAGAAAACTTAAAGAAAAGATAATAGAGATGCTTGCTCCCTAATAATAATTAAATCTAATATAATTTAATTTACAATATACAGTAGGGAGTTGCACCAAATAATTAAAAATAACCCTAATTAATTTTGAGAAATATGGAGAAGAACAAAAAGACAAATGAAAAGGGATGCTTGCTCTCTCTATTAATAATTAAATTAAATTTTATTTAATTTAATTATTAATATAAAGTAGGGAGGGGAGTTACGTTGAATAATTAAAAAGACCCTAATTAATTTTAAAAAATAGGTGGGAACAGAACATGAAGACACATGAAAATGATAAGTGCTCTCTATTAATAATTAAATTAATTTTTTATTTAATTTAATTATTAATATAAAGAAAGGAGGGGAGTTGTAGTGAATTAAAAAAAACTTAATAAATTGCGGGAAATCAAACGTACCTTTTTGGAAGAAAAATTGAAAACTTAATTTGTAGGGCACCAAATATCTTTGTTAATTTTTACTAATTTGATACCACTTGTTACGCATAAATATTTAATATCCGTAACTTTAATGTTGAAATGCCACAAGAAATAATAATTTGGATTCAAATACCACATATGCAAATATCAAATCCATAAATAAATTAATGCAATAGCAAATCCACAGCCACTCGAAGAGGGCAAAGTCTCATAGCCACTTAGAGAAGGCGAAGGCTCTTATACACACCAAGGCAACTTAAATCCAAATTGTTTGATTATCCAAACCAATAAAATATTCTTCCTATTTATAGATGAAATCAATAATAACCTAACTCTAATTCTCAAGGATCGACTAACTAAATCTATGACCTAAGATAATAATAAAAATAATTAACCAATATGACTACAATAAAACCATTACAAATAAAATATACATAAATCAATTAAAATCTTATATAAGATTAAAGAATTTACTCTACATGTTGAATAGTTACCTTTATAAATCAAAATAATAACTTTATGGCATGTTAAAATAGAGAGGAAGATCTAGATATAGAGAAGAAGATCTAGAGGATACAAAAGATCTCTTATTGAATATTCCTACCTTGATTTCTAAATAAATGAATACCAAGCTTTTGATCCCTTTTTCAGATGAAGATATTAAGAACATTATATTTGGTATGAAGGATAAGGCACCAAAATTAGATGGATTCCCTATTGGCTTCTTTCAAAAATATTGGCATATAATGGGGAAATATATTTTAGACGCATTAAGAGAATTTCAATCTTCTGACTCTTTGCTCCAAGAATGGAATACAACCTTTATAGTTATAATTCCAAAGAAATATGGTGTGTCATATCTGAAGGATTTCATACCCATAAGCTTATGCAACACTCTCTACAAAATTATTACAAAAACTTTGGCTTATAGAATCAAAAGTCTGCTACCTTTTCTAATCTCTCCACTTCAGGGAAGGTTTATACAGGGAAGACAAATATTAGATGGAATCATCATTGTTCATGAGACAATTTATTTGATAGAGAAGAGAGGAGATTCAAGTATGTTTTTTAAATTAGATATACATAAAGCCTATGATAGAGTCTCGTGGAATTTCCTTGATAAGGTTATGCATAATTTTGGTTTTAGTGACCAATGGAGGAAATGGGTTAATATTTGTTTTTCTTTAGCCAAATTTTTAGTCATTATAAATGGAAAACCTTGTAGTTTCTTTGGGAGCGAAAGAGTTATAAGACAAGGTGACCCTCTATCCCCTTATATTTATAATTTAATGGTTGAAGTATTGGAAATATCAATGAAAGTAACCACAACTATAGATAGAATTAAGGGTATCAAACCAGCAAGGAGTTCAAAATCGGTTTCTTGTCAGTAGTTTGTGGATGATACTTTTGTTATGGGAGAAGCTACATGTAGAGATACAAGGATAATCAAAGATATTATCCATAAATAAGAAAGGGCATCAAACCAATTGATAAACTTCATTAAAAGCAATATTTATTTTGTGAACACAGAGAGATAGTTACAATTAAGGATTGCAAAAAAAAATTGGTTGTACTACAAATCTCTCATCCATTTACCTTGGTATGGCACTTTTTTTAGTATGGATGAAGGAGGAAATGTGGTCTCTAATGTTGGATAGGATTCAAAGGAAGTTGGATGGGTGGAAAGGCAACCTCCTTAGCCAAGCAGGAAAATGCAACTACTTCAAGCAACCTTACAAAGTATGCCAATTTATTATGTCTTTATTTAAAATGCCCTCCAAGGTAAGAAGGAGAATGGAGAAGATATTTAAAAGATTCCTATGGACTAGGTCTGAATACAAGCAAATACTTCCTTTAGTAGCTTGGGCTAGAGTTTGCACTCTAAAGAAACTTGATGGGTTAGGCCTCAAAAATTTACAATTCTTTAACAAAGCCTTAATCTAAAAACTTGCATGGAGACTTTGCACAGAAGGAAGTTTGTTATGGCAAAATATTATGAAAATGAAGTACTTAGAAATTTATACTCTTTTTTTAGAAGTTCAATTTCTCCTAGAGGATCAACCATATGGAATGCAATGCTAAAAACAAGAATTTTTTCAAGGAGCAATATAATATGGCAGATAGGAGAAGAAAAAAAAGTTTTTTTTGGAAGATTCTTGGATACTTCAGGAACCAATGACAAATAAATAGGATTTTCAGGAGTTGTGGGCTCTACTGGTAGCTAAATATGGGGAAAAAATCAAGGATTATATGAAATATCTTCATGGTAGAAAGAAATGAAAATACCTTTCTTTAGATTCAGATGAAGTTCATATTCAACAAGGTCTCTTGAATTTAAATCAGTTGATTGGGAGCTTTCACATCTCCCAAATCAACAATGAGGGTTCCTGATTATGGATACAATATTCTCAAGGACTCTTCTCAGTCAAATCGGCCTATGAAGCCCATACTCTCATTAGAGGAGGAGCTTATCCAGTCAAGAAGATTTGGTCTCCTGATTTTGTGCTAAAGAATGTTTTCTTTCTTTGGTTATGCCTTCAGAATAAGAATAGATAAAATATGCAAAAGAGGGTTCCAAATGACACATATTTTTTCTTTGCTCCAAAAGGATGTTGAGTCGGTAGACTATTTATTCAACCATTGTGAGGTCTCTAATAAATTTTTCTATGCTATAATGAACTCTCTTTTAGTCAAGTGGAGCATACCACAAACCTTTAGAGATTTGTTTAACCAATGGAGATCTCCCTTTGTAAGTGAGAGTCTAACGAGATTATGGAGCCTAATCCTCACTATATATGAGGTATATGGTGGGAAAGGAAGAAATGAATATTTAGAAATGAGATGAAGGATGAAGTATATATATTCAAAATAATCAAAGCTGCTATTGAAGATAATATGTCCATTCTCCCAAAGGTGAAAGGGTATGACAAAAGAGAATAAATAATGATTGTTGAAGGATGAAATGTAAACAATCCAAACCATGCATCATGGACTTAGCCCAAAAAATATTGAACACAAGATGGATGAAACCAATACAAGGTTAGATAATCCTTAACTTTGATGGGGCAACCAAAGGAAATCTAGGAAGAGCAAGAGGGTGAAAATTTATTAGAAATGATAAAGAACAAATTTTATCATCTTATGTAGAGGATTATGAAATTCAGACCAACCATATGGCAGAATCCAAAGCTCTTTTTTCAGGAGTTCAAAAATATGATAGATATTATAAAAAAGTTATGGTCCAAGGGTATTCTCTAAACAATATTAGAGATTTGAAATCAGGAGAAACAACGAATAGGTTTATACTTAACATGATAAAGGACACTTCAAGGATCCTGAAAGATATGAGTGATGTTGTAATTGATCATATTTATAGAGAAGATAATCATGTTGTTGATGTTATGGCCAATATGGGGGTGGATAGTGGTCAAAACAAAATTTGGGATGATGACTTTCTATTGCCATTACAAAGAATAGGTGCATTGGAGATTGAAGGTCATCTTGTTAGAATGAATAATATCATAAGTTGAATGTAGTGGGTTGACAATTTCTATCAAGAACATTGAGTTGAAAAACAATGCTTAATATGAGTCCAGTCAATATGGGCATTATCTTTGTAATTCTTTTCTTTTGATAGTGTTTCTTTAGCATAATCATTCCTAAGAGGAAAGGTGTGTGATTTTCGCTAGGATATCTTTTATTGGTCTGTGGTTTTTATTTTTCAATATGATCAAGCCTCTCACGTAAAAGGTTAGGGCCCCCTTTCAAAACCCTATTTTTCACCCAATATCAAAAAATTATCAAAAATAAATTATTAATAAGATTTTATAGAAAATAAGTATAAACATATATAATGATAATTTAATAATGTAAAAAAAGCATTAACAAACATTATCAATTTGATTAAAAATGTACATAAGGTTTGTATATCTTAAAGAAAATATATAAAAGAATTTTTATTTATGTTAAAGAATTAGTCTAACTTAAGAATGAAAATATCTTAAAATACATATCAAGCAATATTATGCAAATATTCTTTTATTCCTAATTCAAGTTTGTAAAAAATCTATGGTTAAATTTTTAGATGGCCTATTACAAACTAGTTGTTGAAAACAAGATTGAAGATTTTAATGAATCTCAAGGATATGATTTTTTATGAAATATTATAAAATAATACATGTAATCTGAGATATCTTGAGTTGCATAAATCAAATACATGCTTCATAATGTATTTGTTTTCTAATGTCCTATATTAGATATTTGTATAAATTTATATTTGGAAGACATGTTAAAATACACTACATTTTTGGGTCGAAGATAAGTTCTATCTAATCTCATATAATATGATGTAGTTTTTTTCTCTTCCTAAGGGAAATGGAAAAAAATACTAAAATACTAATTTAGACAACAAAGAATGTTTGTTCCTTTGATATATAAGTTTTTATAATATATTTAATACATTTTAAATAATGTATTTTAAAGACATAATGTTAGACAACTCCCATGACCAAAATGAGATCCCTCTATTAAGTTTTAGAGAAAAGAAAAACTTGCAAACAAGTTATTTTGTGACTATTTACCTTTTAGATGAGAAATTTATGATCTTTCAAATTTATTTAACAAGTTATATTTGTTTGAAACTTCATTAGATAGAATATTAGGTTTTTATTAATTGTACAAAATGACTCCCTCATTGAACATTGATAATAATTCCAAGCATAATTATAGCACCCATCATTCGTGAAGAGCACATCTTGCACCTAAAACATTTAAATAAAGTTGTGTAAATAGTTGTATACAACAAATTTAAATATTTCAACATTTAAAGTGTAACCTTTTTATATATTAATGACAAATATATGAACTAAGTTTAGATGAATACTACAAAGGTAAAAAATTATATTTATAGAACAAGAATCAAATTATAGGTCTATCACTTTTGGTTAGCCTTAAAATCGGAATAAGACTCAGATTAACATCTCCAAAAATAACAAAAAATTGAATACCATCTACAGAGCAGAAACTTTGAACCTGTTCTCATTTATGCTTGACACTGAACCTAAGAAACAGGGCAGGCTTTATAAACCTGTGAACACAACCCGTGCTATCCCAAAAAGTGCCAAAGAGTATTGCAAGAGGTAGCAAAAAAAACCCAATAAATAACTGCTCATCCTCCATTGATCCACAAGACGATTTTGGACCTATCCTCATCCTTAGCTAAGTCTTTATTGGCCAATTTAAGAACCATTTGGTTCACCTCCTGCCATTCATGAGTCCCTATCCTAGTTAGAATTCAGCATGTATCCAATCAAACTTTCACTGCCATGTTTAGACAAAAATTCAGCCATTGCATTATTTTGTCAACCAACATAGATTAGGATGGCATCCTCGAACTGCTACCAAATAAATTTAATTTGGCTCACAATGTTTCTTATCCTCCAAGCCTCTGGTCTTGAAATTTCTAATAGCATCCAGAAGCCCCACCATAATTTGTGAATCATACTCAACTATGATCTTTCTAACCCCATTCTCCCAAACATTCTTTTTGACCCCATTCTCCCAAACATTATATTACAACTAAAATATTAGTCAAAGAATTATATGCATATTAAACACTAACTACATTTTTATTAACAACATTAAAATTTTTAATATATTAATAATTAATATATGGGTCAACTATGCTTGATGAATATTACAATGAAAATATTGGTTAAAGAATTATATACATACTTTTATTTTCAATTTTATAAAAATTTAATTATTAATAATTAGTACTTCATATTTACAATTTGTTTTGTTTATTTTTTAAGTATTTAACACAATTTCAAAGAATTGACAAATAAAAAAATAATTATTATTATTTTAATTTTTTATATTTAATTGTATTTAAACATACAAAACAGTAAATTCATTCCACCTTTAATACAATTTTAAAATGTCAAAGTCAATTCTCCTTGAGAATATAATAAAAGGTTTTTAACGTGCATGAGACTAAAAGTGACCTATGGAACAATGACTCTGTAAAGAATAGTGTCTATCAATCACAAAATCTGACTTATTAATTTTTCTCTACATTTTCTTCTTCAAATAAATTTTGTAATTATTTTATTTCTAAAATATTAGAATAGTTGACTAGAAATATCATTATATGTTATTTTAAAATAAAATATTTTTATACTTCAATAATATTTGATGTCTAAAGGTGCATATTTTTGTTGGAATTCACAATATTTTTAAAAAATAAATGAAAGAAAAACATTTAGTCAAATCTTATATGAAAAGCAAAAGAGAGATGAAAAATATTTGGGACACTCATAAGGGTGAGAGAGGTATTTATAACAATACCAAAACCCCAATTACATTATAAATTTTAATCTAAGTTGACATCACAAGAAGGCTTTAGGTTAATTACAAATTATAAATAAGGTTTAACCATCACAAGGTTAACCATGACCCATAGGGATTACATAGTAAAATATTATAAAACAATTAATACAATGCACAATGAAATACCCTTAGACCTAACCAATACATTGCACAATATCAACTCTTGGCTATGAATCAGATTATAATTTCAACACCCCCATAATTACAAGTAAGAGGTCAAGGAGAGAAGGAATTAGTGAAAATAAATCTTCTCCCCATAATGGATGCTCTAGTGGGCCTCTATAGTTGAGGTAGATCCTTCCAAATCTCCCTCATCATCTAGAAGATGTCCCCCTAACTTTAATAACTCTGCTTAAATCCTTTGCAGCTTTAGTAAGCAATTATTTATTGGATGTACCTCCCTCTTACAATATCACAAGTGGTCTTCATTTTCTTAGAATACTTAGCTTGAACCTTAAGCCCTTGGGTCTTAGCCTCCTTTGATTTGAATTTATTTACATTATTCTTTATTTGTGAAGTGATACCACAATTCTATATTGCTATTTGAAAATAAACTAGGAGAGAAAAAAGTTGATCAAGGGTAGGTCTTTTGGAATTTTGAAAACATAGAAATCATATGAACCATTAGGTTCAGCATCTAAAAGGAAGGGGAGATATTCACAAGGACAATATTAACACATTCTACATCATCTCTCTTTTTTTGCCTCTAGAAGATGTAATATCTTTCCTTAATGCCTTGAATCTCACGATATAGTCCTCAATGTTATCAAATACAACTAGTTTAAGAGAAGAAAGCTCTAATTTCAAGAAACTTTCTTCAATAGTATTGACCTATTCAACAAATTTATGCAATTTTGACCATACCTTGATAGGGTCACTCTTCTCTTTGATGTGGAAAAGCAACTTTAGTTTAATCAACAAGGAAATTAGACCTAGAGCCTCTTATGCCTTTTGATATCAAGTTTCATCATCAATAATAGCTACTTTATCCTCTTGAAAGATACATTATAGTTTCTTACTTCATAGTAGGTCAATCATTTGAGTTGACTAAACACTATATTTTTACCTATTAAGGCAAGTAACAAGAGTTTTGTGGTCCATCTGACACAATTTGACTTCTAACACCATAGCGGATTCATAAATTGATTCCACAAATGCTTCCATATACAAAATTAATGGTCTCCTAGATTTTTGTCCTGATGGACCCAAAAAACACAAATTAAAGGCTCTAACATTAGGGTTACAAGCACCAATTCTAACCTTCCACTTGGTCAAACCTAATATGTTGGTGCAATCCAATCACTTTTTGCCACTTTAACACCTCTAATCCATTTAGATATTAACACTTACTTTAATATGATTGGTTGAGCCAATTAAAAAATAAAAAGTTCGGTAGACATGGTGTAAAAGTAGACCACGTCATTTACCATGTAGACAAGATCCTTCATGCTACTCAATCAGGTAAATCTAGGCATCAAAAAGATTTGAACCAAGGTCTCTCTTACACTAAACATAATATCATAGTCAACTCTCTATTACCACAATTAAGAGAGGAAGTTAACTGCCATAAATATGGATCCCATTCTATTCATTGTAGCAAAAACTTGGCACCTACAAATCAAATCCACAACCCAATGCCTCAAAAACCATCCTACAAATTATTCTTCCATGATGTGCAACCATGCTTAAGGACCCCACCCTCGCATTGATGACCAAAATCTTGAATGACTATACAAGGGAGGCTCATGACTCCATCCCATGCCCTCCATTTCTTATTGCATAGTCCATTTTCCATGGATCGTCATGGCTAATCAAATAGTGTCCTCCCCATGAAGCAAACATAGGTTAGTAGAGAAGCATCTTTGGCCCCGTCCACTTGGTTGTAGTGGTGCACTATAGAATAATTCAAGGCACATCCCTTGTCCATGGAGAAGGGAATAATGGACATCCAGGTCAAAGGTCACTAAGACAAAACTATAAAGAGGGAAATATGGTTTTTTAAAATTAAAATTTTGAAAAGAAACTCTTGATCCAATAGTGGCAGACTGAATTGTTCTTCAAAAAAAATTCAAAGGAAAAACCAGGTTTCTTTTGACATAATTTTGAGCAAAGGAATTTGAAGATAAAATCTCAAGAAGGAGAATTACATAAAAAGTCCCAAGGTTTAGAAGAAAAAAATCCAAGTACCAAATCATCTTTTTGCATGACCAAGCAATGTCGCTCCGTGCTCATTTTGATACCATGTTAGAATTCATAATAATTTTTAGAAACAAACGAAAGCAAAACATTTAATCAAATCTTATACATAAAGAAAAAAGAAGATGGGAAATATTTGGGGCACCCGTAGGCACCATAAATTATTACTATATCTATATATAATATTGTACAACACTCCAATTATTAAATGAAGAGTATGAGGGAATTGCTTATAGCAATACCAAAAATTAACCTAAACTGACATAATAAGAAGAATTTAGGTTAATTACAAATTTTAAATGAATTTTAACCATAACAAGGTTAACCACAACCCATAGGGCTTACATAATAAAATATTACAAAATAATTAATACATTGTATAATGAAATTCCCTTAGGCCTATCTAATACATCACATAATGTCAGCTCTTGATCATAAATTAGATTATAATTTCAATCATTTTCTTCTATTCCTCTTTTAATCTCTTTTATATATGTTTCATATCTACATTAATATAAGCTAGTCTTTTATTGAATTATAATTTTATAATGCTTAATTTTATGGTAAAATAACATATGAACTAATTTTGAGTATAAGATCTTATATTCTTATATTTCACCTATCATACTTGAGGTTGAAATGTGAAACTATTTTTTATTTATAGTTGCCTCAAACTAATTTTGGTTTCATTACTATATAATAAACAAACTTGTACAATGAATAGAACAAAAATGTTCATTTAACAAATGAATAACCTAATGGGAACGAGGTTTTCTGGAGCTAAGGAAAAACTAGGGCATCAGTTGGGTAGCCGAAGAGATTTCTGGTTACTGTGGATTTGAAGACAAGATTGCTGCCCCAGGAGGGTCCAATGGGGACACCTCCGGATCCTCTTCTAGAGAGACATAGTTCTTTTGCAGATTTGTTAAAGGATAAATCTCCATCAAAGATCGAAGAAGCACAAAAAACTGCATTAAAAATGCTCTTTACGATCGCTGGAAATAGATCAACATCTCAACGAGTTAATGGATGCTTGCCACGGTCAGAATCAAGGCCAAAGATTGTCATTGAGCAAAGGATGGTTGAAGAAACAGTTTTATATAGAGCCAATCATGATTTGATCTCAGAATTCATGGGTATTCGCCCTACCCTAAATTTTTTGCATTCCTGGGTCCGGCAAAACTGGGAGCCTCTTGGTGAGTATTCTTTATGGTTTATTAGCAATGGATATTTTATTGTTAGTTTTTCTTCACTGGCCGATAGAAATAGGGCTTTCGAATCAGAAAAGAGGAATCATGGTCCGGCAGGATTATTTGTTCAACCCTGGAGAGTGGGATTTGATCCTCGAATTGAACCCACTGCTGTCCCGGTTTGGATCCGTTTGTATGCACTTCCAATGGAGTTTTGGAGTGAGCAGGTATTGGAAATTATCGGTAATTCCCTTGGAAGACATTTGGGTGTTTCCAAAGACACAATAGAAGGAAACACAGCTGTTTATGCAAGATTATGTGTGGAAATGGATCTTAGCCAGCCTCTACTCGGTAGAGGTGGAACTTGAACTTGCAGGACTATCTTGGATTCAACGATTGGATTATGAGGCATTGCCCTTCAGATGCAGAGTTTGCCACAAACATGGGCATTTGGCCCGATCTTGCCCAAATAATATGAACATAAAAATGGAGGCTCCTCTAGGAATGTCAAATCTTCCTAAGGAGGGTAAGTCAACAATAAACAAAGAACCAACCAATATTTCTCGGGGTAAAGAAGCACGAGAGAGATGGTTTTGAACAGACCCAAAAGAAGGAGAAGGCAAAAGAAAAAAGATGGTAAAGAGCAAACCCAACTCAAGCCCTCCAATAGGTATGAGATATTTAAGACACTAATGGACCAAGAAGAACAATTCATGGAAGGAGTGGATGGGAATAATGAAAATAATAACATCCATGTTCAAGCTCCTCTTTCATCTCCCCCCGTCATAGAGCAGGTAATTGAGTACAGTGAGTTACCGCAGTCAGAGAGTGCAGGGGCATTGATAGTGCATAACCAAGAGCAGCCAATAATTAAGGATGTCGACATGGGCATAGCAGAAAAGAATAGAGAAAGGCCAACTTTAGGGATAACTCAGGTGGAAAAGAGATAAAAAAATAGCAACTCTCAAGGAGTGGGTAGAAAATCAAATAAGGAATTGATAGCAGTTCAAGGAGACAAACTGATCACTGGAGGATCGGTGAGGCCAATAGATTCTTATTGCTCTCAAGGTAACCAATGATTATACAATCATGGAATGTTAGGGGTTTAAATAGTAGAACCCATCAATCTGCTGTTCGAAGACTCTTAGAAAAATGTAAAACAAATTTTTTGCTTATCCAGGAGACAAAAATGTCGTTAGATCTTATGTGTAAAATAGTTAACAAAATTTGGAGGGGTGTTGGTCATATGGAAGTGGCTGCCCAAGGTGCCTCAGGGGGGATAGTTACTCTTTGGAACTCTCTTGAATGGACTGCAATAGAACATATAGCTTGGAGGGGTGTTCTCACATCACATTTTAGAAATAATGTCACAGCTGAACATGTTTTAATCACAAATTTTTATGGGGCTCAAAACCTAGATGGTCAGATGCATCAATGGAAAGTTGTGCATAACATGAGAGTCTCAAGGGAAGATTTAGACTGGATTATTGTCTGGGGATTTTAATGCTAAATTATCCTCTAGAGATCAGGAAGGGGGAACCCCAATTTTGGACCCAGGGGATCGACTTATGATTGCCCAAGTCCGGGTATTACACTTGGTGGATATTAAATGCCCTGGAACCAACTATACTTGGACTAATAAGAGGAGGGAGCCACATAGCAGGAAGGTGAAGTTAGACCATTTTTTGGTTTCAGAGGAGGCATTTGTAAAATGGAATATAAAATTTCAGATTTTGGAGGGTCCAATTTCAGATCACTTTCCCATTTTGTTGGAAGGAGGGATCAAGACAGTGCAGCATCACAAACCATTTAAATTTGAAAACTTTTGGTTACAAAAAGAGGAACTTCGAAAGAAAATTCCACAGTGGTGGGAAGAAGGTCGCCCAACATATGGGACAACAATGTTTAGATTCCACAAACAACTTCATTATGTCAAAGTTCAACTGAAACAATGGAGGCGAGCTAACAAGACAGACTTCCGAGTCCAAAGAGCTCCATTGGTGGCCAGATGGGATGAGGTTCAAAAACACTTTAGGGAAGGAACAATTATAGAGCAGCTCAAAGAAGAGGATGATGCATTGCGTAAAGCGGTTGAGGACATTGACAACCAAGAGGAGACCTACTGGAAACAGAGAGCAAGAACCACTTGGTTATTAGAAGGTGATAAAAATACCAAATTTTTCCATCGGATTGCTTGTGCTAGGAGACAGATGAACAACATGGAAGCTCTTCAAGATGAGAACGGACACTCCTTTGATACACTTCCAGGTATGCATTTCCATTCAATGGATTATTTTTCTAAACTATTTAAGGAAAGTATGGTGCAAGATGAAGAGGCTCAAAAAGAAGTTATTGTTGTCATACCCTCTGTTATCTCTGAAGAAGAAAATCAGACCCTACTTAAACCCATTGATAGAGAGGAACTGAAGAATGTAGTCTTTGGAATGAGCACCGGAAAAACTCCAGGTCCAGATGGCTTTCCAATTGAGTTTTTTCAGGCCTTTTGGGATAACTTGGAGGAGGATGTAATGGTTGTTATAGAGGAGTCCAAAGGTAGTAAAAGAATGCTTAAAGCATTAAATCATACTTTCATTACCTTAATTCCAAAAGGGGAGGAGGGGGTACATATTTCAGATTATAGACCTATTGCCTTATGCAATGTCATATATAAAATAATCACAAAGGTAATGGTTGAGCGGCTAAAACCTCTTCTACATAACATTATCTCCTCGGAGCAAGGGGGTTTTGTAGAGGGTAGGCAGATCTTGGATGGTGTGGTTCTAGCTCAGGAGGCAATCCATTCAATGCAAACATCCGGTAATAGAGGAATGTTCATAAAATTAGATATGTCAAAGGCTTATGATAGGGTGGAGTGGAGCTTCTTGTCAAAGATGATGGCAGCCTTTGGTTTCTCTCGAGATTGGATAGAATGGGTCATGAGTTGTGTTTCTACTCCGACATACTCAGTGTTAATCAAGGGTCTTCCCTCGCAACCGTTTGGAGCTACTCGAGGCCTTCATCAAGGAGATCCTTGCTCTCCCTATATTTTTCTCATATTGGCTGAAGGATTGGGTAGACTTATCTTGAGGAGAAGACAACAAGGTTTGCTAACAGGTATCAAGGTGGGTGAGGAAGTTTTGACTCACCTACAGTTTGTGGATGACACAGGATTGGTGGGAGTGGCCAGCTTCAGGGAAGCAAGAATGATTAGAGATACACTTAATGTCTACCTTAGGGCTACAAACCAAGTCATCAATGATAAAAAATCCAAAGTGGTCTTTTTCAATCTTGATCAAAGGCTTCAAGACAGAGTTTTAGAGATCTTGGGATTCACAAGGACTTATCTCCCAATGGTATACTTGGGGGTCCCTTTGCATTTTAAAAAACTAAAAATAGATATCTGGAGGAATATTTTGGATTGTATCAAGGATAGAATTAATCATTGGTCTCACAAATGGTTAAGCTATGGGGGTAGATTAACTTTTTTATAGTCAGTCATTCAGGCCATGCCAATTTATAAATTTTCTATCCTTGCTTGCCCCACATACTATATGGAAAGAGTTGGACAAGATGGCTAGAAAATTTTTATGGGAAGGAGTAAAAGGAGAGAGGAAATGGGCCTTAGTAGGTTGGGATAAAGTAAGCCAGCCCAAGGTAAAAGGAGGTTTGGGACTGAGAAGATCAAAGTTAAATAATAAAGCTTTGGTTGGAAAGCTTTACTGGAGGTGGATTTCCCAACCAACTTCTTTATTCAGTAGAATCTTAACTAGTAAATATTTGGGACATGTAAACCCAAATGAGGTGGGTCGTTTCCCTTTGGATGGTAATGGATCCTTAGTGTGGCAGGCTCTCAAGTTAGGATCTCAGGTAGTAAAAGATAGATTATTTTGGAAAGTGGGGAGAGGGGAGAAGGCACGATTTTGGACAGATTCATGGGATCAATACCCACCTATCATTGTTGAATTTCCTGAATTGCAACCAATAAAAATAGCCATAGAAACCAAGGGATGGGTCCAAATTGAAAGTTATTTCAACACTAGTCAGTTGGGGGATTATAAGTTTAAGCAGTTTAAGAAGTTGGATGAGTGGCCAATTTCAATCCCTCCGGATTTGACACCCATCATGACTAAAATCTTGGCAGAAATATTTCTCACAGGTAGAGACGAGGAGGATGAATTAGCTTGGGGCTATGGGAGCCTTGGTGTCTACACAGTGAAGGACGGATATGATAAGATCCTTCTAGAGCCTCCTCCTCATACATATCAAGTTGAGGATTGGAGAAAGATTTGGCAATCCAAGGGTTGGCCGAAAGTAAACTTTTTTGCCTGGCAGTTCATGCATAATGGAATTCTTACTTTTGATAATCTCAGATGTAAGGGAATCATTGGTCCATCTCAATGTGTTTTATGCTACAAGAGTGAGGAAACAGCTGATCACTTGATGTTTGAGTGCCCATTCACATGCCAGATTTGGGAGAGATGGTTTTTATATTATAAAATTCAAGTTAATGGTGATTTGAATCGGATTAATATTTGGGAAAGATGGAAGAGGGGTAGATTTAAATCTAAAGCTCTTTGTATTGGTTGGGAGCTTGGATTAAACTTTATTTGGTGGCAAGTGTGGTTGGAGAGAAATGCTAGAATTTTTAGAGAAACTTTTTCTTCTTTAGATGGAGTTTGGCAGGTCATTTGGAGCAAAGTCACAGAAACTGTGGCAGTCTATGCTAAAGAGGAAACTCAGGTTGTTATTGGGGCAATGGAAAAGGAAGTTGAAGTGCAAGAGGGACAGGACAGAGCTAGTTGGAAACCACCCCCAGAAGGTTGGATTAAAATTAATACTGATGGAGCTGCAAAAGGCAATCCGGGTAGAGCTGGAATTGGAGTGGTTTGTCGGAATCATGTTGGAACAGTGCTCTATTGGGAACTGCAAGGCTTGGGAAGAGCCACAAACAATGAAGCAGAAGCCTTAGCTATCAAATCTGCTTCTATTTGGGCAATAAAACAAGGCCACAGGAGGATAATACTAGAATCGGATTCTCAAATAATGGTTGGAGCTCTAGATTGCATGAGGAACTTTGCTTTGAAAACATGGAGGTTGAGGATTCTTGTCACTCAAATTAAGGAATTATGGAGGGAATTAGATGATGTGATTCCAGTTTATGTGAGTAGAGATCTAAATAAAGTGGCAGACTTCCTGGCTAAGATGGGTGCTGAGAAGGAGGTAGGGGTTCAGTGGCACAGTGACATGGCTATTGAGGATGAGGTGATTAGGCAGGGTGTTGAAAGGTCCCTGAACCTTGTACAAAGTAGCCATGGGCCTCCGAAGAGGGAGGCAAAGGGGAAGAACGATGGCAGCAGACCGAGACAACCTAAAAATAGTAGGGGCCACCTAAGGTAAAGGCGCCCAGAGGAACCAACTAGAAGAACTAACTTTTTTTGCATGTTTTCCAAGAAGACCGAAGAGGCCCATGAGCTAAAGATCAAAGAAAAAGCAAATCACCACAAGGAGAAAGGTGTCGCGATATCGTGACATGTTGCATTTTTACGGTCCAAAGCAAAGGGAGAAAGCAAGGAGGAAAAAGTGTCGCGATATCGTGACATGTTGCAACGTCGCGGCCAAAGGAGGAAAAGGTGTCGCGATATCGTGACAAGATGCATCGTCACAGCCGAAGGAGAGAAAGTGTCACGATATCATGACATGTTGCAACGTCGCTGCCAGAAGAGAAGAAGTGTCACGATATCATGACATGTTGCATCGTCGTGGCCAAAGGAGGAAAGGTGTCGCGATATCGCGACATGTTGCATCGTCGAGGCCAAAGGAGAAAAGGTGTCGCGATATCGTGACATGTTGCATCGTCGAGGCCAAAGGAGAAAAAGTGTCGCGATATCGCGACATGTTGCATCATCACGGCCAAAGGAGAAAAAGTGTCGCGATATCGTGACATGTTGCATCGTCACGGCCAAAAGAGAAAAAGTGTCGCGATATCGTGACATGTTGCATCGTCATGGCCAAGAGAGAAAAAGTGTCGCGATATCGTGACATGTTGCATCATCGCGGCCAAAGGAGAAAAGTGTCGCGATATCGTGACATGTTGCATCATCGCGGCCAAAGGAGAAAAAGTGTCACGATATCGTGACATGTTGCATCATCACGGCCAAAAGAGAAAAAGTGTCACGATATCGCGACATGTTGCATCGTCGCGGCCAAAAGAGAAAAAGTGTCGCGATATCACGACATGTTGCATCGTCGTGGCCAAGAGAGAAAAAGTGTCGCGATATCGTGACATGTTGCATCGTCGCGGCCAAAGGAGAAAAAGTGTCATGATATCACGACATGTTGCATCGTCGCGACCAAAGGAGAAAAAGTGTCGCGATATCGCGACATGTTGCATCATCACGGCCAAAAGAGAAAAAGTGTCACGATATCGCGACATGTTGCATCATCACGGCCAAAAGAGAAAAAGTGTCATGATATCGCGACATGTTGCATCGTCGCGGCCAAAGGAGGAAAAGGTGTCACGATATCGTGGCATGTTGCAACGTCACGGCCAAAGGAGAAAAAGTGTCGCGATATCGCGACATGTTGCATTATCGCGGCCAATGGAGGAAAAAGTGTCGCGATATCGCGACATGTTGCATCGTCGCGGCCAAAAGAGAAAAAGTGTCGCGATATCGCGACATGTTGCATCATCGCGGCCAAAAGAGAAAAAGTGTCGCGATATCGCGACATGTTGCATCGTCGCGGCCAAAGGAGGAAAAAGTGTCGCGATATCGCGACATGTTGCAACGTCGCGGCCAAAAGAGGAAAAAGTGTCGCGATATCGCGACATGTTGCATTTTCGCGGCCAAAAGAGAAAAGTGTCGCGATATCGCGACATGTTGCATTTTCGCGGCCAAAGGAGAAGAAGGAAAAAGTGTCGCGATATCGCGACAAGTTGCATCAACAGACCAAACCGATCCCCCTGGCAACATCTCACATTGTGCAAACATTGAAACTTGTAGGATCGTGCCTTAGGCCAATGGGGAAGGAGTCTCTCCACACTTGAATGTCAGATTCGCCGACTCCCCTGTTAGCTAGGTAATGGTTTAAGAGATTTGGCTCCAATGCAAATCTTCTTTTACTATTGTAATCTTGTGTTCTCTCTGACTAAGGCTGGGAAAAGTCTCATCCCAACTTGTAAATGATCTTTGTTTTAATACAAGTTTTTTCAAATTTTTCAAAAAAAAAAAAAATGAATAACCTAATAGAATCTTTAATAACCAACTACGTTATAGTATACTCATGCATGTTCAATACTTATATACCCCATCCACAAATATCAAACGTATTTTCTTCTTATGATTATAAGATGTGCATAAAGATAATGGAGTCAAATATAAACTTTGGTAGTATACCTCACTTTTTGATTGATTGGTTAGATTTTTTTTACTTAGATTTATTCAATTAAGAGATGGTTTTAGGATGATATATATTTTTAGTAAGCTATATGTAGCTTTTATTAGGTATTACTTTTATTAAAATAAAAAGAATGCCATTACATTATTATGATGTTAATTAAATTATATATAACTTCTTTTTTAATCAAAGATATTTCTCATTTATTTTCTTATCAAAAACATTTTTCATGTTCTTTAAACTACTAAGTTTTCACAATCAACTTCTTAAAATCATTTGCATTAAGAGATAAAATTTCATTCAACCAATTGTCTTCTAAAATTTGAATTTTTCCAAGACAAAGAACAATACCATGAATGACTAAAACTTGTGTTATTTAGTTTCATTTTACCTTTTTTCAGGTGTCTTAGTCATGTCCCTAATATTCCAAGATACCATTTTTGTCATCACTTTTTATTTTTATTTGTGGGTTTAGCCCCACTTCTTGTTAACATTCATGATATTTACTTTTGTTTTCTCATATTAATATCCTTTTAAGTTTCCTCCTCTTTATTTTTGCTTCTTGGGTTTTCCTCTCTTTTTTCTCATTCCCATCAACACTTTCTTGTTCATCAATCTCTCTAATTTTTTTATCTTGTTCTTAGTGAAACTTATCATCTGTAGGTTTGTCTTGCTCTAAAGGATCTGAATTGCAAAGAATAACCTCAAAAGTATTCTATTTTTTATGTTGCCTGAGAAACCCTAAAGTGAAAGGATGTTCCTTCATATTACTTACCTCCTTATATTACCATAAAAACCCAAAATTACTATGGACATCATCCTCATTTTTTTACTGTGCTACTCTTTAAAACCCTAAAATGCAAGGGATAACATCTATACTACTTCCATTTTTATTACAAGGCAAGGATTTTACAGTATTTGAAGAAAATGAAGGTGATTTACTTGGAATAACTTGATTTTTTCCACCACCTTTGTTTTAAAAATTTTCCTCCACATTTCCTTTGTATATTTAATTTCATCTAAATTTGAACATGCACATTGTACTTCATCGTCCCTTGTATCCTTCTTTGTTTCTTCTAATATTTAATCTATGTGAACTATGATGGCCTTTGTCAACTGATGTTTTAGTTAGGCCTTCTTTACCTTTTTTTAAGGAGTGAAATATCCTTGATCTATTCCAAATTCCACTACATTATGATCTTCTTGCAACATCTTGAAGTTTATCTCATAACCAAAGTTTTATGTCTTTCTCCTTTGTTTTCACTTTGTAATCTTGTTATTTGTCCAATCTCATAACACTTACAGTATCAAAATACAGTGTTTCATAATCCAATTGTTCATTCCAATCTCTTGATTCATATTTAATCTTAATAAATTGTGGCAAAGGTTTTGAAACATCTATAACAACACATTTGGGTATGTACAACAGGATTTTGCTCCTTAGTAGTCCCCCTAGGGTATTGCCTATATTATTCAAAATATCCTTACTGATAAGCTAATATAGAAGTACAAAAAAACTAACCCACATTGGAAGCAATTTAATAATTTTATCTTGACAAAAAAATTATCACTCCATGGTATTAAATATAGACAATCTCTCTCCATAAATCATGGGTTACCACCCATTACTTCATCCACAATTTCTATACTTGAAAAGATAATGAGAAAAAAAACTTTAGAAAGAAAAGTCATGAAGTAATATGAATTCAATCCCACTTCTACTTGATCCAATTTTGAATCTATGAAAATCCTAGATAATATCCATCGAACTTACATATTAATCTTCTACTTTTGAGAACCATTATATCATGCTAGATCATCTTATCCTTAATAATCACTTATAGTGTAACATTTGATTCTTTGATCAAACTTGCCATATATTCACTCTTCCTCCCATCTCTAGCTTGGGCATTTATACCTCTAACTAGGGCATCATTACTTTCCATTAAGGATGTCATATATGGCTTTCCTTCCATTTTACCTAGCTTTTCTTAACATGAATCCTTTATTTTTTAATTTCTCAAAAAAAAAAATAGAGCAAAAAAATATGAGGGATTCTTACTTGCACTTGCTTCCTATTCGCATTTTCGCTACTCTTCCCTACATATCTAAAACATGAAAAGGTGAGGCTTCCTCTCAACTTACACTCCTTCCATCCAACAATATAAGTTTTTTTTTATAATATTTTAATTTACCCTTACTTTAAAAAAAATAAACACTATTTTTTTTAATATGCAAAATTAAAACTATCTTTTTATTGTCAAAATATGATTTTTTTGGCAATATACTTCTAGGAAATTAATGTTTTATACTATCTATTGATATTTACTGTGTTGAAAGAAGAAATTTATATAGCATGCATTATATTTTTAACTATTTTAATTATTGTTACAAGATGGAGACCCTTAGACGGTGACGTGTATTGCATGCGTTAAAGATTTGCTTTTATATATATTTATTTATTTAAGGTGTTCACGACGGTTTTTGACATTACCATAACCGACAACATTATTAGTTGCGGGGCCTATTAAATAAGACGAGCATGACTCATAAGACGTACGTAAGGTTATCACTTCGCTAGATTTTGATTTATGAGTCAACGTATAAAGAGATAAGCCTCATAACTACAACCATAAAGGATCTTATGGGCAATAGACAATAAATCAATAAACAAATTCAATGTATAAAGAGACAAACATAGCAAATATGGAAGTCTATAGTAGTTATAGGGTTGCATTTTTTTCTTTTAATTTTTTTCTTTAATACTTCTTATTCATAACAAATAAAAAAATACAACGAAATCATTACATAAGCTTGCGTAGCAACAATAAGCAGTTTGATCTCAGATATTTGTTTATTCTAATTTAATTTTTAAGAATATTATTTCTAAAGATTCTTCGTTGATCTGAGACCAGCCTACAAGCAGAACTGACAATATGGTCAACCCCAATATTGTCTTGCTGAAAAACAATATAACATCTATCTTTCCATAGAGCAAACAACACATTAATTCTAATAACATGCCAAAAAGTCAACATATGACGCGGGCCCTTGAGGGAATCGCCCAACAAAACAAGTTGCCACCAAAGGGGGCCTGAAATAATAGTAGAATAAAAGGTTCTAATAGACTTCCAAACACTCCTCGCTCTTGGGCAGTCCCAAAATATATGCTTGATGGTCTCACTCCTACCACACACCGAGCAACTATCCGAAGCCAACATCCATTTAGCAAGCTTTTAAGTTATTTTTAGAAAATAACAAGTTTAGAATAATAGCATGACAACCATTATATACTAATAAAATTTAATTACAAAAGTAGGTAGTAGTTTGATTTGAATTCTCTCAGTGTACGTCAGACCAACGATGACGATACCAATCCTGAGCGATCTGTGGTCCCTTTCACGTCGAGTTAACAATAATGAAGCGGAATAGGTTTGGTAGAAGCATTGCATGTGGTTTGAACCCTGCACTTATCAGTTACTAAAAATAGTGTGGTTGTAACCAACTCTCCTATCTAACCGAAAAAATAATAATAATAATAATTTTCGAACAATAAATATAATATCTTAGATCTAAATTTTAAGTATGAGAAAATAATTGATTGGTTAGATGAAGGTATTTGTGCTAAAATTAACACCTTAACAAGGATTTGGTTCAATGATTCCGTTTCGGAGTGAGGGAACCACCGAGGGTCCCCTTCACTCCGGACCGTGTTTACCGAGGAGAGGCAGGGGTTATAGAGGCAACTTCAATAATTTGACCTATGTTTGGAGGCAAAAACCTCAAGGAAAATGTCTATCCCTAGTGCCCAATTTTTAAGGATGAAAGGATGTTATTGATTCCCTTGATATAAAAAAAAAAACAAGGATTGGTTTAGATCTCTGGCCAATAAGAGTTAAAATGGTGGTAAGTGAATTCAAAAAAAGTATAAAGTGGTTTAGATGGATGAATTTGAGCTTGTGCTTGGTTAGGAGTTATCCAAACGTATAAAGTCATAGTGAGTCCCCATCTTGAGATTTTGTTTATGTTTGACGCCAAGAAAATGTGTTTGGTTAGGATGGTGTAGAGAAGGTTTTATGGGAAACTACAGGTGTGTTTAGCTATGGGTATGCAAAAGGCTGCAAGGAAGAAGGGTTTGGACCTCAAGGATCTAGCAGTGCTTATGGGAGAGTGGGATGAAGAAAAGGGACATCAGGTTCCTATCTCACTAAGCATGGAGAGGGTTCTTCATGAGTATCACAATTGTATACCAAAGGAGCTTCCATCAGACTTAACTCTTGTAAAAGTATAGTTTTTGATCCGCAAAGTTGATGTGTCAAATGGGATTGCGACACATGGTGGGAAAGGTTATCTACGAGATGGTCACTCTTATACATTGTCTATGTTTTGTTCAATGTGTTACTAAGTGTCAAATGTTGGCCCTAACAAACTATGAGTCCTAGGGTGCTTGTGTAGCATGGTTAGATTGAGTGAGCATGGCGTGTGCATGGAGAGAGTTGTGGATTGAAATAATGTCTTCTACTCTTTGATGTTGGGAGTACCTGGAGAGGGTGGTTGGCATTGGGATTTCTCTTTTGTGCAAGGAGTGCATGGAGAGGGTAGTTTGAGTTGTGTTTGCTCTTGTGTACAAGGTGTGCATGGAGAGGGTAGGTAGACCAAGCGTGAGTACATTTTGTCCTTGTGTGGCAAGTATGATATATTGGAAGGGGTAGGGAGTGTTGTACATGGGTCCCTTGGTTTAATGGTGGATAGATAGGGACCTCCTCTAGGGATTATGCAATCACTAGTGCTAAGGGCATCTTCAATTTCAAGTGGGGATACTATGGGAGGATGCATGTCTCAGGCATTCACTCCACACCTTCAAACTTTGAGCTAGATCTTTAATTTTGAAAAGTTGTTTCACTAGAGGTTAGATTTTGAATTTCAAGATTATTGTTTTGCAATATCAAAGGTTGGGTAGTTGGTATGTTGGTTCTAAAATTACCCAAGGATGGATTGCAATTATTTGTCATGGGATTTTAGATTAGAACTTGGTTTGTGTTTGAAGTGTTTACATTATTGTGGTAGGGATTAGAGTAGGGAGGATATTGTGTAGTATCTTGTAGAGGAATATAGTGAGTATTTGGTGGGATAGAAGAATAGTTAGGAGGAAGAGAAGAAAAATTATTGACATTAGGTGGAATGGAAGAAAAATTATTAGCATTTGGATTGATAGAAGAAAAATTATTGTTAGGAGGAATTGAAGAAAATATATTATTGTTGGGAGGAAGATTATTAGTTAGGGGTGGTTGAGAAATTTTCCCAATATTAGTTGTGGTTGTTGTGGCATAAATTGGGTTAGAAGAAAATGGGTTGATATTTGGATATAAAAGAGATTTGATTAAATAAAGGGTTATGATGAGAATTTTGAAGGGACATAGAACTATAATAAGGAACTTGTTGATTATGGGATGGTCCAACTTCAATGAAGCGGATATGCCTTTCTAGAATTTCTTCCATGCTATGCTTATTTTGCCTTAATAAATTCATGATATGGTTATGAGATTTGAAGGTGAGTTGGCTATAAGGACCTTCTATAGGGTCAAGAGTGTCATTGGTTGAGGTATCATCATCATCAATTTTAGGGTTTTCTCTATCAAGTTGATCATTGTCATCCCATAAGGGATTCTCATTTGGGTCTATGATCCTCTTCTTGCTTCAAAGAGTAGGAGGTATGTTTAAAGGGAAAGATTAATTTTAAAACTATCTACTCTTGATTAAAGAAAGGTAGAAAAGCTACAAATATTGATTTCAATTGGCCGATATACCTCAAGAAGATCTCCTGATATACTTGAACTTGTTTGATATACCCGCCACCTCGATATACCTATCGGTACTAAGGTGGCTCAATTCCCCAAATATATACATTCGTACACGAAGGCAAACCTTGAGGTATTAGACTAGGAACAATACGAGGATCAATATTTCTTGGATACAAGACTTAATATCAATATTTCCATGATGACTTGAAGGCACAAATTAATTAATTTTGATTAATGATCTAATCTATGCAAACAAAATTAAGTGGTCTTATTTAAGTTTAAGATAATTTTTATCTTTTAATTATATGAATGGTCTCAAAAAAAATTATAAGGAAGTGTTCATTTTGGGTTCACCAAAAATGTGAGGAGGTTTCCACGAATATCTTAGCGGATCCGATGGGGCTAAAATCCTTGCAAGGCTTTTCTTCACCTCAATTCAGTGTGGTTTGGGTTTTAGGGGTTCACCAGGAGTGTTTTAAGACTCACTCCAAGTCTATTTGTGGGGTTTGAAGTGTATTTTAGCAAACACCTAAGTTTTTGTTTTGAAAACTATGCTAACTAATCAAAATGATTATCTTGACTAAAATGCAGGAAGACAAAATATGTAAAATACAAGAGCTATCATAAAATGATTCTTTCCTTTGTATGAATACTATGTCTATGTTACAAGAAATAAAATCCTTTTCTTTTAATCAAGGGGGCAAGATAGGTGCACAAACAATCTAGCCTAATGCACAACTACATGCTATTTTAATTTCATATACCTACATAGAAGGAAGAAGAGATAAACAAATCAAACTTTGCTAGGTTCTTTGATTTTCTCTTTTGTTTAATGATCTAAAACTAAAAGAAACTAGAGTTCCTTTTATGTCCTTTTTCTTTTTATGTGCTAATAGAAAATAGGAAACAGAGGTACAAAACAGTAGAGAACAAAATTTAAATAAAATCCTAAAAGATCTACTAAGAACATTTACCTATTTTTATGGTTGCCACAAGTTTGCACCATGGAAATAGCAACTACAAATCTGTAAAACCTACAAAATTGAAAACTCAAAAGTTGATAGTTAGTGTTTGGGGATATACTTAGGTTGTTGAGGAGGCATAGCTCATAGGGTGGGCAGTTAGACCCCCTTGGCCCTTTAGTTGACCGAAATGAAATGTAAAAGTAAATGACCTTTTAATTGTAAAGATGAATTCACGTTCGAGAAAGGCAGAGCACGAAATTGTTGAAGGAGCAGAGGTGATAAAAAATAGAGTAACTCACTCAAAAAATCAGACTTTTGACTACAATGATTTTACAATCCACATGTATTGACCACGAATTCATTCTATTAAGGGCAAATTGTGATAAAAAAGGAATTAGAAAAACAAAGTTAATATAGGCAAAAAAATAGGGTATTGAAATTAGGAAAATAACAAGGACAATAAATACAAAAAATATTACAAAACTTGCCCCCAAGCTTGTTTGAATGAATTCATGATCAGTATGAGTCGGATGCAAAATTGTTTTGTCTAACTTAGATAATGGGACAAGAGGCAATATTTGGAAAAAACTAGTTTAGAGGGATATACAGGGAGTTAGGGATCTAAAATAGACTAAAATAAGACATGAGACTGAAGGAAACTAGCCTCTTTCTAACTTACGAAGAATTCGCATCTAGTAAGGGCGAGTCACGAATTCGCTCTGTCAAAAGACAAAGAATGGGAAGGGCGAAAAAATCCATTTTTTTGTGGGTTTTAACACTAAAATAAGATGATGGTAGGCATGGTAAGTGGGAATAGGTAGGATATAGAATATAGTTTGATATCCTTTTTATCCTATGATGGATTTTTAGTTGATACTGGTCGTTAGCGAAATCGTCCTGAGTGAAAATTCAAGGCAAAATCCTGTTGAACAAAGGTGCCTCAAGGGTTGGTAAGCAATGGGGAAACTGAGTAGAACCTAGCTTGCAACATCATAATGACTTAGACATAAAGGTTAGAACACAAATGTAGGATTAAAGCTAATAAAAAAATAAAAACAAGATGTATGTAATTATGCAAATGATATAAAATGATAAACCATCAAAGAAAGAAAAAAGAGAAGGGAAGGCAACAACCAATAGATAAGTGGTCCTCTAAGTTTAGGCCTAGCGATCCCTCCAAAGAGTCCTCCAAAGTGATGAAATTATCTTAACAATTTGAGCTATAAATTTGCAAGAGTTTTATTAGCTTGAGAGAATGTTATGCGAATGGGAGCCCAATGCCTCTATTTATAAAGTTTTGGGGCATGGAGGGAGAGAGGGAATGGCATTAATGAAGGTGGTTAAATTTGAATTTGGAGAAGGAAATAAGGGAGGGACCTAGAGAACCATAAATAGGGCAAGGACACCTCAGGTTGATGCCATAAATGGCCCAAGATCCCAAGGTGGGTAGAGAATCCAAGATTTAGAGTCCTTGCCTTGAAGATGTGATTTTACAATCAATAATGGTCAACAATGAATTCATAGATATGATTGGTAGCGATCACATTAGACGATGCATTGAAACTTGGGCAAGAAGCGTTGAACAATTTTGTGGTCTGCTAAGTAGGACCCCTAATTCATTGAGGGTGGCAACACCTAAAGAAAGAGTGAAACGTGATTTCACAGTTCGTCAAGGAGGATTGCAAATTCGCTAAAAATGAAAAATATCTCAAAACTAAGGGTTGATGGGCACAAAATTCCTTTTGATAATTTTGAGTCTACTTTGGCTTCTAAGGAAAAATTGACTCATTTGGCTTCTTGGTCTTTACTTCTAATAAATGCTTCAATCCCACTCCAAACTTCTAATCCACTTAACTGAGTTGTAGGTCCATAGACATTGACAAGGATGAAATGAATATCTGCAAAGTAGCATGTGACTAAAGAGCCTATTCAATGCCTAGTTTTATGAATGGTTAGACAGGAGGTTCTAGTAGGATTCCAAAAAGTTAGAACTCCCCTTGCTGCTTCTTTAGAATTCATAGCATACCATTCACATCTTGCCCATACTACTTTCATAGTTTTTGAAACTTCTTTTGTCATTTTAATTTCCTAGATACAAATAATATCAAGCTTATTACTTAAATAGAGGTCCCTAATACACCTCTACTTTGAGGGGGTATTAACACCCCTTATATTCCATGAGATGATAATCATGTCTCATTAGAGGCTATTGGCCCCACTTGCAAATTACCAATATCATTTTGTTGTTTGGTAAAGAGAAGTTCAACCAACTTAGTTTGTGTCTCTTTCTCTATGTTTGCTCTTGCTTCCATGGATCTTGCTTTATAATTTAAGGATTTTCCTCTTTTTGCCTTGCCTATATCAGGAGTAGGTTTTATTATTCTATTCCTCAATATTCTTTAACAACTTTGTTTTTCATCATATTTATCCTCTCCTGGCTTTGCTACAGAAGTTTTTGACTTGTCTAGCTCATTTTCTGGTATTTCCTTATTAATGCGGAGGTGTTAACTTCTAAAACTACATTTTCTTAACCGATTTTTTTCTCTTGAATGGTGCATGTTACTTCAAGAGTCTTCAAAATTTTAGAGATGCATTCCTTAGGTTCATCGAGAATGTTTGTCCCTAAATCAGGATCATACTTTTTTACTTTTTTCTTTAAACTTTTTTTTCATAGGTTAAAACCTCAAAAGAGTTCATATTTTTTCCAATATCCTTCCTTACTGGAGATGCTTGAGTTAATATGTTCAATATTTTTATTTTAATATTACACTTTTAATTTATAAATATTAATTAAGTATATGAAATGTAAAAGAATATCATCCAAATAACAATACCTTGCTGGAACATCGAGTTGATGTGTCTTTGGGCTCTCATCAAGGAGACCCAAGTTATGATCATGGAAAAGGTAGTTTCGTGTTGTGCTTCGCATGTACTTAAATAATATATCAAGATAACATTATAATATTATTTTAAAAAATCATATAATAATTTAAAATATTTATTAAGATGAAGAGTTAGAGTCAAGTCTTATATATATATATATATATATATATATATATATATATATATCATTTGTTCTTAGTCTCTTATGAACTTAATTAAATAAAAAAGAAAAAAAAATAGATTAACTTAATAAACCCTTTGAGATGGAGGGTTTGGTTGTTGGTCAAAGTATTCATTGGAGGATGGATATCACAGTTTGAATCTTTGAAGCCTCGTCGTCGACTACATTAAATGCATCCAATTGTAGGTTATAATATCAGCAAGAGCAAAATTCAAATTCATAAAAAATTATGAAAAATGTACATAAAAAAACTTTAATTTAACAAACAAACCAAAAAAAAATCAATAGTATATGAACATTATTATAGGGATTATGTAGGTCACTCTATTTTAATTATTGTTACAATATGGATACCCTTAGATGGTGACGGTGTCTTGCCTGCGTTAAAGATTGGCTTATCCATTAAAATATATATATATACTCAAGGTTGTCCATAACCGACAACATTATTAGTGGCGGGGCATATTAAATAAGACGAGCATGACTCATAAGACGTCCGTGAGGTTATCACTTCTAGATTTCGACTTATAAGTCAACGTATAAAGAGATAAACATCATAAATACAACCGTAAAGAATCTTATGGTCAATAGACAGTCAACAAAGTCAATGTAAGAGACAACATCATAAATATGGAAGTCTATAATAGTTGTAGGGTTGCATGTTTCTTTAAAATGACAAGAAGTTTAGAATAATAATAGCATGAGAAACATTATATACTAACATATGTGTAATACAATTTATTTTTGGAATAATAAATATAATATCTCATGTTAAAATTTTAAGTATGAGAAAATAATTCATTAGTTAGATGAAGAGATTTGTGTTAAAATTAATATTTTAATAAAGATTGGTTCAAGTCACGGTCAATAAGAGTTAAAATGGTGGTAAGTGAATTAAAAAAAAAGTATAAAGTGGTTTAGATGGATGAATTTGAGCTTGTATTTGGTCAGGAGTTTACCAAAAGTTTAAAGTCATAGTGAGTCCCCACCTTGAGACTTTGTTTATGTTTGATGCCAAGCATACATGTTTGGTTAGGATGGTGCAGATAAGATTTTGTGGAAAACTACAAGTGTGTCCAACCATGGTTATGCAAAAGGCTGCAAGGAAGAAGGGTTTGTACCTTAGGGATCTAGCAATGCTTGTGGAAGAGTGGGATGAATGAAAGGGACATCAGATTCCTATCTCACCAGGCATGGAGAGGGTTCTTCATGAGTACCATGATTGTATGCCAAAGGAGCTTCCACCAGACTTTACTCTTGCAAAGTATGGATTTTGATCCGTAAAGTTGATGTATCACATGGGATTGTGGCACATGGTGGAAAAGGTTATCCATGACATGATTGCTCTTGTGCATTGTGTATGCTTTGTTCAATATGGTACTAAGTGTCAAAGGTTGGCCTTAACAAGCTATGAGTCCTAGGGTGTTTGTGTAGCATGGCTGAACTAAGAGAGTATGACGTGTGTATGAAGAGAGTTATGGGTCGAAATCAAGTCTTCTACTCTTTGGTGTTGGGAGTACCTAAAGAGGGTGGTTGGCATTGGGAATGCTTTTATGCGCAAGGAGTGCATGGCGAGGGTAATTTGAGTTGTGTTTTCTCTTATGTACAAGGTGTGCATGGAGAGGGTAGGCAGACCAAGTGTGAGTACTTTATGTCCTTGTGTGACATGCGTGATATGTTGGAAGGGTAAGGGAGTGTTGTGCATGGGTCCCTTGATTTAATGGTGGATCGATAGGGACCTCCTCCACGGATGATGCGATGAAGTCTTCACCAGCCAAGGGCATCATCGATTTCAAGTGGGGAGACTATGGGAGGATGCATGTCTCAGGCATCCACTCCACACCTCCAAACTTTGAGCTAGATTTTGATTTTTTGCAAGTTGTTTCACTAGAGAGGTTACATTTTGAATTTCGGGATTATTATTTTGCAATGTCAAAGGTTGGGTAGTTGGTATGTTGGTTCCAAAATTATCCAAGGGTGGATTGTAATTTTTTGTCATGGGATTTTGGAATGGAACTTGATTCATGTTTGAAGTGTTTACATTATTATGATAAGGATTAGAATAAGGAGGATATTGTGTAGTATCTTGTGGAGGAATATAGTGAGTATTTGGTGGGATAGAAGAATAGTTAGGAGGAAGAGAAGAAAAATTGTTGGCATTATGTGGAATGGAAGAAAAATAATCAACATTTGGATTGATAGAATAAACATTATTGTTAAGAGGAATTGAAGAATAAAGATTATTGTTGGGAGGAAGATTATTAGTTGGGGGTGGTTGAGAAATTCTCCCGTTGTTGTGGCATAAGTTGGGTTAGAAGAAAATGGGTTGATATTTGGATTTAAAAAAGATTGATTAAATAAAAGATTATGATGAGAATTATGAAGGGACATAGAACTAGAATGAGGAACTTGTTTATTGTGGTATGGTCCAGCTTCATTGAAGTGAATATGCCTTTCTAAAATTTCTACCATGATATGCTTATTTTGCCTTAAGAAATTCATGATATGGTTATGAGATTTGAAGGTGAGTTGGCCATGAGGCCCTTCTATAGGGTCAAGAGAGTCATTGGTTGAGGTATCATCATCATCATCATCATCAATTTTAGGATTTTCTCTATCAAGTTGATCATTGTCATCCCATAAGGGATTCTCATTTGGGTCTATGATTCTCTTCTTGCTTCAAAGAGTAGGAGGCATGTTTAAAGGGGAAGATTAATTTTAAAACTATCTACTCTTGATGAAAGAAAGGTAGCAAAGCTACAAATATTGATTTCAACTAGTTGATATACCTCAAGAAAATATCTTGATATATCTGAACCTATCCAATATACCTTCCATCTTGATATATCCGTCGGTACTAAAGTGACTTCGTTCCCCAATATACACGTTCATAAGTGAAGGAAAACCTTGAGGTACTAGACTAGGAATGATATGAGGATCAATTTTTCTTGGATACAAGACTTAGTATTAATATTTCCATGAACTTGAAGGCACAAATTATTAAATCTTAATTAATGATCTAATCTATGCAACCAAAATTAAGTGGTCTTATTTAAGTTTAAGATAAATATTTATCTTTTAATTATATGAATGGTCTCAAAAAGGTTTATAAGAAGGTGTTCATGTTGGGTTCACCAAAAATGTGAGGAGGTTCTTATGAATATCTTAGCGAATCCGATGGGGCTAAATTCCTCGTGGGGTTTGTCCTCACCTCAATTTGGTATTGCTTGGGTTTTAGGGGTTCACCATGAGCTTTTTTAAGACTCACTCCAAGTCTATTTGTGGGGTTTGAAGTGTATTTTAGAAAACACCTAATTTTTGGTTTTGAAAACTATGCTAACTAATCAAAATGCTTATATTGACTAAAATTCAAGAAGACAAAATATGCAAATGATAAGAGCTATCCTAAAATAATTATTTTCTTTGTATGAAGACCATGTCTATGTTGCAAGAAATTAAATCCTTTTCTTTTAAGCAAGGGGGCAAGGAAGGTGCACAAACAATCTAGCCTAATGAACAACTACATGCAATTTTAATTTCAAATGCCTACATAGAAGGAAGAAGAGATAAATAAATCAAAATTTGCTAGGTTCTTTATTTTTCTTCTTTGTTTAATGATCTAAAACTAAAAGAAATTAAGGTTCCTTTTATGTACTTTTTTCTTCTGATGTGCTAAGAGAAAATAGGAAACAAAGACACAAAAAAATAGAGAACATAATTTAAATTAATGCTTAAAATATCTAATAATAACACTTACCTATTTCGATGGTTGCCATGATTTAGCACCCTGGAACTGTCGATCACAAATACATTTTTTGTGCCCTAGAAATAACAATCGTAAATCCGTAGAACTTAAAAAATTTGGAAACTCAAAAGTTGATAGTTAGTGTTTTGGGACCTTCTTAGGCCACCGAGGAGGCAGAGCTCAAAGGGTGGGCAGTCAGACCCCCTTGGTCCTTTAGTTTATCAAAATAAAACGTAAAAGTAAATGATATTTTAATTGTAGAAATGAATTCACGTTTGGGAAAGGTAGAGCATGGAATTGTTGAAGGAGTAGAGGCAAAAAAAAATAGAGTAACTCACTCAAAAAAGTAAACTTGTGGCTACAACAATTTTATGGTCCATAGGTATTGATCGTGAATTCGTTCTATTAAGGGTAGATTGTGATAAAAAAGGAAATTAGAAAAATAGAGTTAATACAGGTAGAAAAATAGGGTATAGAAGTTAGGGAAAGAACGGGGGATAGAGTAAATACAGAAAAGATGGCAAAACTTGCCCCCAAGCTTGTTTGAACAAATTCGCGATCGATATGAGTCAATCGTGAAATTGTTTTAACTTAGATAGTGGGATGAGAGGTAAGATTTGGTGAAAACTAGTTTAGAGAGGTATACAAAGTATCAGTGGTCTGAGATAGGCTAAAAGGAGACACAAGGTTGAAGGAAGTTAGCCTCTTTGTGACTTACCACGAATTTGCATCTAGTAAGGGTGAGTCGCAAATTCACTCTGTCAAAAGACAAAGAATGGAAGGGGTAATAAAATCTAGTTTTTTGTAGGTTTTAACACTAAAGGGAGACAATGGTAGGCATGGTAAGTGGGAAGAGGTAGGATATAGAACATGTTTTGATCCCCTTTCTGTCCTATGATATATTCATGACCGATACTGGTCAGTAGCAAAATCATACTAAGTGAAAATCCTATTGAACAAGGATGCCTCAAGGGTTGGTAAGCAATGGGGAAGCTGAGTAGAACCTGGCTTGCAACAATACAATGACTTAGAAACAAACATTAGAACACAAATGTAGGATTAAAGCTAATAATAAAATAAAAACAAGATATATGTAATTATGTAAGTGATATAAAATGATAAATCATCAAAGGAAGACAAAAGATAAGGGAATGCAACAACCAATAGAGGAGTGGTCCTCTAATATTAGGCCTAGTGATCCCTCCAAAGAGTCCTCCAAAGTGATGAAATCAACTTAACAATTTGAGCTATAATTTTGTAAGAGTTTTGTTATCTTGAGAGAATGTTATGCAAATGGGAGCCCAATACCTCTATTTATAGAGTTTTAGGACATGGAGGGAGAGAGGAAAGGAAATTAATGAAGGTGTTTGAATTTGAATTTGAAGAAGGCAAGAGGGGAGGGACTTAGGGAACTGACAATACGACAAAGACACTTCAGGTTGGCACCATAAATGGCCTAAGATCCCAAGGTAGACAAAGAATCCAAGATTTGGACTCCTTACCTCGAAGACATGATTTTATGGTTAATGGTTGATCGTGAATTCACATATATAAGCGCTAGTGGTCACATCAGATGGTGACAAATGACTCTTTGAAAAATGGGCAAGAAAGATCAATGAATGATTTTACGATTCGCTAGGTAGGACTATGAATTTGTTGAGGGAGACAACACCTAAAGAAAGTGAGGAACATGATTTCACAGTTCGTCGAGGAGGACAGTGGATTCGCTAAAAGTGAGAAATATATCAAAACTAAGGGCTGATGGGCACAAAATTGCATTTGGAAATTTTGAAGGGCTACTTTGGATTCTAAGGAAAAATTAACTCATTTGGCTTCTTGGTCTTTACTTCTCATAAATGCTTCAATCCTACTCCAAACTTTTAATCTACCTGACTGAGTTGTAGATCCATAGATATTGATAAGGATGAAATGAATATCTACAAAGTAGCATGTGATTAAAGAGGCTATCCAATGCCTAGTTTTATGAATGGTTACTCAAGAGGTTCTAGTAGGATTCCAACAAAGTTAGAATTCCCCCTTTCGCTCCTTCAGAATCCGTAACATCCCATTCACACCTCGCCCATACTACTTTCATAGTTTTTGAAACTTCTTTTGTCATTTTAGTCTCTTGGATACAAAGAATATCAGACTTATTACTTAAACAAAGGTCCTTGATACACCTCTGCTTTGAGGGGGCATTAGCACCCCTTATATTTTGTGAGATGATAATCATATCTCATTACGGGCCTTTGGCCTTGCCTGCAAATTACCAATATCATTTTGTTGTTTTGTAAAGAGAAGTTCAACCAACTTAGTTTGTGTTCCTTTCTCTATGTTTGCTCTTGCTTCCCTGGATCTTGCTTGATAATTTAAGGATTTTTCTCTTTTTGCATTGCTTGTATCAAGAGTAGGTCTTATTATTCTATTCCTAAATATTCTTTCACAACTTTATTTTTCATCAGATTTATCCTCTCTTAACTTTGCTAAAGAAGCTTTTGACTTGTCCTACTCATTTTCTAGTATTTTCTTATTAATGGCAGAGGTATTAACTTCTAAAACTGCATTTTATTTACCAATTTTTATCTCTTGAATGGTGCATGGTACTTCAAGAGTGTCTTCAAAATCTGATGAGATACATTCCTTAGGTTCATCGAGAACATTTATCCCTAAACCAAGATCATATTGAATAGATAGATCCTTGTTAATATGTTGAATATGTTGTACCGCGTCCTCTAAGTTTTGATCTACTTTTTTCTTCATAGTCTAAAGCCTCAAAAGAGTTGGTATTTCTTCCAATATCCTTCCTTACTCGAAACGCTTGAGTTAATATGTTTAATATTTTTATTTTAATATTACACTTTTAATTTTTAAAGATTAATTAAGTATATAAAATATATAAAAAAAATCATCCAAATTACAACACCTTGTTGGGACATTCAAGTTGATGTGTCTTTGAGCTCTCATCAAGGAGACCCAAGTTACGATCATGGAGAGGGTAGTCCCATTGTGCTTCGCTTGTACTTATAATAATATCAAGATAACATTATAATATTATTTAAACAATTGAGATATTTATTAAAATGAAGAATTAGATTCAAGTCTAGAGGGTTGGTAAGACTTGAGTCTAAGATCAAATGTCATATATATGCATGCCATTTGATGTTAGACTCGTTAAAAAAAACTTTAAACTAATTTAACAAATCCTTTGAGGTTGGAGGATAGACCCATTGGTCAAAACGCTCACTTAAGAGGGTGGAGATCATTGTTCGAATCTCTTGAACCTTGTAAAATTGGAGGGCGTCCCCCGCAACACCCACCAACTACATTAAAAAGTTTTTACCCGATGCAATTGAAAGTTATAGTAGCAACGAGGAGCAAGATTCTAAACTACAAAGAGGTGATGAAAAGAGTTATCAATTTCTCTAATATACGTCAAAAACAAAAAAAACCTTTTAATATAAAAAATAAAATCAAATGCTTCAAAAATATATATTTATAGGGATTATGTGGGTCACTCTATTTTAATTATTGTTACAAGATGGATACCCTTAGACGGTGACGGTGTATTGCATGCGTTAAAGATTTTCTTATCCATAATATATATTATATTCATTCAAGGTGTCCACGCCGGGTTTTGTCATTACGACAACCGACAACATTATTAGTGGCGGGGCCCATTAAAAAAGACGAGCATGACTGTTAAGACGTCAGTCAGGTTATCACCTCCCTCGATATCGACTTAAAAATGAACCTATAAAGAGACAAAACACCATAAATTTGGCATACTACTTGTTTTTTTTAGATTTGGCTATGGCCTACGAAGCATTCCTAACCACAAAGAATCTTATGTGCAATAGACAATAAATAAATAAACAAATAAAAAAAGTCAATGTATAAAGAGACAAACATCATAAATATGGAAGTCTATAATATTAAAGTGATGCATATTTAATTTTTATTTATTTTTTAGAAAATAACAAAAAGTTTAGAATAATAGCATCACACACTCATAATAATTAAATAATACAAAAAATATCAGAAACATTTTATACAAGCTATTTATTTTCAGTGGTATATTTCTATGTTGGAATTTTGTTCCACTTTAATACCTTTTCTTCTTCTTATACTAATATATTTGTCATAAATTTAATTTTGAAACAATAAATTTAATATCACATATGTAGATTTTAAGTATAAGAAAACAAGGATAAAGTTTTCTAGGTAATTTTCTTATGCAGGAGATGGAAGTTATTGGATGAATGAGTAATGTTCCACTTAAGTTATATTCCCTTTAAATTATATTTAATCATAATAATAGAACTTAATCTTAATGCTTAAGGGTTAACTAATCTACTTTAAAGGTACGAGCCACCAAATAAAGATAGATAGCATGGTCAACCATTACATAGTTGCTTTAAAAAGTTTCATTCTCAAAGCTAGAGATCTCTAGAGAGTGGTCACTAGTTTCCGCATCACATATTTTTTAGGAAGATCCTTTTAGTTGATGAGTATCTCATGTATTAGATGAGATCGTAGACTATAGACTTGTGCCTGTAACACTACTTTCAACTTTAGATCAACCTGCTCTTTTTCATTAGAGAGAAGGGAATCATGGAAGCCAAATTAAATGTGATCATTGCCACCACACATGCTACACTAGAGGAATCACAAGAGGAGGAATGCCTGTTTCACTCACAAATGTGGGTAAAGGGTAAGCCATTACATTTCATTGTTGATAGTAGAAGTCAAAAGAGTATGATTTATGTTCAAACAATGAAATATTTAAATCCGCTTGTCACACCACACCCTCAACCATATAATTTTGGATGGTTACAACAAGAGAGAGTTATTTATGTCACTCAACAATGTCTTCTCTCTTATGCTATCATGTCCTTCAAAGATGAAGTTTTGTACGATGTTGTGCCTTTGCATGTTTATGATGTGATTTTGGGTCAACCATTTATCTGGAAGAGGCATGGTGTATATGAGTGTACGCCATGAAGTGTCATCATCAATGTCGAAAGTCAATGCTTCAGGATCCTAGAGGTATCTCTTCCTACCTTTGTTTTCTTAAATAGTTCTAAACAATACACAAAGATGATGGCTAGAACACGATTTTTTTTATATTGATGATCAAGTCACAAAGTAGAAGGAGGATCATTGTGTTTGGAAGCAACACACCTCCACTGAAAATAAGAATTTTAATCCTTTGAAAATAATTAATTTTTATTTTTAGGGGACCCTTATGAAGTTTTTGGGTTTTTAATTCCAAGTTTTGCTCATATCATTTTTGGAAAATTCCTTGCATAAGGGCATTGATTTGAATTGAATTTTCCTAAGTATTCATGTGTCAATGGTTTTATTTCTAAATAAATTATCTCAAGAAATTTAATTTTCAATAGTTTTCCTAAGGTTTGAAATATTAAAATCAATTTCTAAGGTTCTTTAAAAATCTTCATCTTGCCCTAATGTTTACTCCAATCTTGGAAATGCCATATCTTTTGCTAGTGAAATCTGTTTGGAGTGATTCATATTCTATATAAATTGTTGTAATCTAATATTTCTGTTGGAAATATGAGCAAGATCTGTTGTCATTGATGTCAAGAGTTGTCAAGAGTTTGTTGGTTAAGTTTCGTCATCATTAATGTCACCAAGTGGTTTTTCCAAAAGGCAAGGAAGAGGTTTAAAGGAATAGGATATAATATTTATCTTTAATATTATATGCCTAAGGAGGCCTAAAAGGTTGAAGACCCAAGGAAGGAGAAGCAAGTTTAAAAGGTAATAATAATATTATAATATTCCAGGTTACAGGTTGAGATGAAGAGAATAGGTCCAAGGAGTAATTAAAAATAATTTATTCCTCGAAAGACCCTTTGAGCAGTTTGCAAAATATTTAATTTAATTTATTTAAATTTAAATATTTTAACCTAAAGGTTAAAATTTAAATTTAAAATAAATTTGGGCACCAAAGTTAAATATTATAAAGTAATTTATTAATTCAAATTTTTAATTAAAAGGTCGACGTCGAAGCGCATAAGCCAAAGTGTATATAAAGGGGGACTTAATATTTTAATTAAGTCATCCATGCATAATTCGATAACCCAAAGTCTAAGAAAATCATGCGTTGTTTGTGGTGAGGAAGAAAGGATTTCGTGTGATTAAAAGCTTTGGAGGGCAGGCAAAGGTTTAAATGCATGTGGCACGTTTAGTGCATACCCATAGCGCTGGTTAGCGCAGTTGGTGACCAAGGTAGACTTAAGGCGTTCACAAGGTAGAGGTTGGGGTTTCAAATCCCTGCATAGTCATTTTGGAAGGGCAGAACTATTTTCTTTTCGATCACCAAAAATTGTGGAGATAACAAGGAGAGGCACTCGAGTGTTTAGACTTGTGTGGGTGTGTGGCCCAATGGCTGCCTAGCTTTGGCTAGAGTGCAACGGCGACAACGAGGTTGCAGGTTCAAAGCGCAACCAAGGCATGCACTATCCATTTTGCACGTGGGCCAAGGTACAAGGTATGCATTAAAATTTTTGTTTAATTTTTAATAGCACCAAGGTTGTGGAGCACTTTAAGGCCACGTGAGTTTAGGTAGCACCTTGGAAAGTAGGGAGTCATAAGGTATTTGATAGTTTACATTATTTTGTGCTTTGAAAAATTAAATAAGGGTTGGAGCTATAAGGGTATTTGATATGTTATATTATTTTGTGATTTGAAAATTAAATAGAGGTTAGAGTAATAAGGGTTAATCAAGGGATTAATTCTTATAGGTTGAAAATTATCATTGGGAGTTTTTAAATTGATTGTGAAAGAACTTGGTCTTCTATAAATTGATTAATTTGGAGTTGATAAAGAAAAATTGATTTCTATGTGTTGAGAAATATTTTGATAAGTTTGGAGATAATAAGGTGTACTTGAGTCTTGCTTATTTTTGTATGGTGAAATAATTTTGAGGGAAATAATTGAGTGAAGATTTTTGATATCTAACCATTGAGATTGGCCAAGAGGTTGATTGTGATTGAGATAGGTTTTGAGGTCAAATCTTCATCAAAACAAAAGGTATGGGCACATCTTCCTTGTGAGTGAAATATTGTTGGGTTGGATGTTGTGAAATGCAAAGTTGGAGTGAAAAGGTTTGTTTGATAAGCATTGTTGAGTGAGTTTTCATATACATGATTGGTGAATGTTTGTGAGAACAATTGAGTGTGAAATTGAGAACTATCTTGAACTAGGGTTTGTGAAAGAACATGAGTATCATTGTTATGTGAGATTGTTTGATAAGCATTGTTGGAAATATTTGAGTAATATTTCATGTGCATGATTAGGGTTTGTGAAAAGATCATGAGTATCATTGTTATGTGAATTTAGAATCATCTTGAGTCAAGGGTTGAGATTCATAGTGTGAGTTGTTGGAAGTAAAGTGAAACACTTGGTTAGGGTTTGTAAGTAAGTTGTGTTTCATTGAGTGAATGGTTGAGTGAAGTTGGATGAGCATTATTGATTGAATGCATTGGAGTGATAGTTCAAGTTCTGTGAAATAAATTGTTCTTTATTTCTGAATTGATTTGAAGGAAAGTTTGAAAGTGATTGAGTGTTTTGTGAGTGTGAAACATATTGAGTCTCTAATCATTCTCTATATGTTTCTATGGGTTAAACAAGATTATGAGTGAAACTTGTTTATGATATTGAAGAGGTTTTCTAAAAGAGATTAAGTTGAGTTTTGTATGCAAGTTTTGCAATTGATTTGAATAAGCTTTTGTGAAAGCTAGTGGATAGATTTGAGTAAGTCCTAGAAGGGACTTAAGGATAGAGTTGAGTAAGCTTTTGTGAGAGCTTAAGGATAGATTTGTGTGAGCTTTTGTGGAAGCTTACAAGCAGGTTTGAGGTAAGTCTTGGTGAAGACTTGTGGACATATTAGTGTGAGCTTTTGTGGAAGCTTACAATGCAGATTTAGAACAAGTCTTGGTGAAGACTTGTTGAGCAGTTTGGACAAGTTCTAGAGAGGACTTGTTGAGCAGATTTGAGGTAAGTCTTGGTGAAGACTTGTTGAGAAGATTGGACAAGTTCTAGGGAGGACTTGTTGAGCATATTTGAGGTAAGTATTTGAGAAGACTTGAGAGCAGTTTGATTGATTGATTTGTTCAAGCTTTGTGTTAAGGCTTGGGGTAAATATAGCAGAGTAGATTTGTGCTAGACCGAAGGACAATGTTTAGTGTATATTTGAGATAGAGATTGAGCAGATTTGTGCTAGATCGAAGGACAATGTTTAGTGCAGATTTGAGACAAAGATTGAGCAAATTTGTGCTAGACCGAAGGACAATATTTAGTGTAGATTTGAGATAGATATTGAGTAGATTTGTGCTAGACCGAAGGATAGTGTTTAGTGTAGATTTAAGACAGATATTGAGAAAATTTGTGCTAGACGGAAGGATAGTGTTTAGTGCAGATTTGAGACAGTGATTAAGCATATTTGTGCTAGATCGAAGGATAGTGTTTAGTGCATATTTGAGATAGATATTGAGAAGATTTGTGCTAGATCAAATGATAGTGTTTAGTGCAGATTTGAGATAGAGTTTGAGTAGATTTGTGCTAGATCGAAGGACTATGTTTAGTGCAAATTTGAGATAGAGCTGAGAGCAAGCTTTGGAGGTGATAGAGCAGAGGAAAGTAGTCTCCAGTGGATAGAGTTCCATTAGACAAGGTAGTGAGGATAGGTCTTTTGAGTGAGGACAAGGGTCTTTAGTGGAGAGAGATCCACAAGCAGGTGTAATGGAGGCAATAGTCTTCTAGAGGATCACTAGTTAGAGAAAAGAAGGAGTTCTCCTATGGATAGATATCCATGAACTTGATTAGGGAATTGGTGTCTCCTTTGGATAGAGGTCCATAAACATTCTAATAGGGAAGGATTCCCAAGAGATTTGTTGAGAAAAATTTAGTGAAATATTTTCTTTGTGGAGTAGCCCACATTGGGTGAACCACGTTAAATTGGTGTCTCTATTGTGTGTGGTGATTTGTGCATTGCTTTGATTACTACTGTTGATATTGCCATTGATATATTGCATAATATTGTTTGAGAAAGAAAAGTAAAAAGTGGTCTTATACTATTCACCCCCCTCTCAGTATAAGCTTATGTTCTTAAATTTCCAATGATGCCAAGTTTGCAGGTTTTCAAGTATGATTTACTTTCCAAAAATAACAGTTTCTAATTATAGCCAAAAAACTTATTAATGCTATATATCTTGATTAAAGATGTTTTTTTGTATTTTTTCTAAATATTCAGATACCCATTTGACTCATTTTGACACTTGTAAAGTTTCATTTAATTTTGAGCACTTTTTATTTTCATGATTTTTTCACACCACGTGAAATGGGCATCTTTTGAGCATTTTAAATTTGTTTTCCAGAATTTGAAAATCATTTTCAAGCATGGATGATCCTTCACAAACCTTTAAAAGTGTAGAATGCAAAAGGGTGGAGTCATTTGAACAATATGTATTTTTTTGAAAAATCTATTTTGTTGGAAGAAGAAGGTGGAGAAATGGGCTACCGTAACACCCCAATAGCATCCTGAAATGTGGCCACCAAGAAATTTAAAATTTGCTAGTTTCGAGCATAGAAATAAGCATTGCCAAAAGAAAGTAGCATCTTAAAACCCTACCACTCAATGTACAAAAGATGCTAAGGAAAGAGCCTTGGATGGAGAAATGGGATGTTGGTGGATAAAGTGAGTATCCTAAAATCCCACCACAAAGAGAAAGAAAATTGCTGAAGTAAAAGCCTGGATGAAAAAATGAGACTCCATTACACTCAGATTGCATCCCAAAGTTCTGCCCACTCTCAATAGAGAACCAAAAGCCCGCCACAAAGAGAAAGAAAATTTGTTAAGTAATAACTTGGGTGGAAACATGGGAGACCTTAGAAAGTAAGAGCATCCCTAAATCCTGCTCGATGACTTCGAGAAAATAATTTTTTTTGCCTAAGTGTGCATGTTGGCGGAAATAAATTATTGGTGGAATTAAAGCTTAGAAAATTGGAAAATCATTTTCAACAAAGAAATAAAACCTAAAATTCCAACCTTAGAGAAAAAAAGAAAATTATTAACACTATTGTTGAAAATATTGGAATGTTAAGGGAAGAAGCTTGGGCGAAAAAATGGGCATTGGCTGAGAAAGTATCTTAAAATGTTGCCCATACTATTGGGCGGGGATTTCGAACATTAGCGGGATAAGTGAAGTCTCGAAAGTCCACCCATCCTTGATGGAAATATGGGAAGTTATTGAGAAAAAGTTAAGCCCAAAACCTTGCTGGCTCTTCTATTGGAAAAATGGGATAGTGGTGAAGGAATGAGCATCCCAAAGTGCTGCTCATGCTCTTTTTGAAATATTAAAATGTGCTAAGTGTAAAGAGATGGCAGAATTTTGGGGAAGAAAATGTTGATGAAAAAATCCAAAGCTTCGTCCATTGAAGAAGGCTTGCAAATTGGAAGAAATCTTCTGCAATAGAAAACCATTCTTGGCAAATCTGAAAATAAATATCTGGCAATGAAGAAAGTGAACTCTGGTAATGTGCGATGATCTTGATCCTGGGGAAGCATGGTCCAAACCTAAAAAATATTTTTTGTTGCAACCTTATCGGAAATAATTAAAAAAATAAAGTTTTAAACCTTAGAAAGTTAAAATTAATTAGCTTAATATTATAACTAATGTTCTAAATTTTGCCCTTTTTAAATTTTTGCAAAAAATTGTTGGTGGCCGCATTAAATGATAAAATTATGGCAGACAAGGAATTTCAGCGCGAACCAAGCAAGGGGGATCGTGCGATAATAGAAGACGCACAAGAAGTTAATGATCTACCTGGATTTTATAGATGAAGAATTAATGAGATACATCTGCAAGTGACTGGAAAGTGAAATTTTTGCATGCAATTATATTTTGATGTAGATAAGATCATATTTTATCTTCTCCATTTATGATAGGAATTTCAGGTAGATTATTAAAGTAGTTGGGGTTGACTCCAATTCTATTAAAATATGTTTTTATATTGTGCAAAGCCCCTAGTGCGATTTTTAAATTATTTTTGCTGGATTGAGAGCTTGATATTTTTGAAAAGATCAAGACATGTCCTGAGTCTATAAATACTTCCATTGAATCTAAAAGAAAGGATGCAAGAATTATAATAGAAGGGTTTTATATAAAATTTATTTTATGGAAAATCTCTTTGTTGTTGACATGGGATATTTTGCAGTGTTGTTACTCTGAAGGAGCGTAGCCAGGTGCTTAATCCACTTCTTGAGTTGGAACGATGCTCATTTTATTATTCTTATTTTAACCGAAATGTATGCGATAATAATTGTTATGAGTTTGATTGATTTTGGCATGTTGTTGATGTTATATGGAGAGCTTAATTGAGGTTTACTCATTCTAAAATTTAGTTCTTTTCCTACTGGCTCTGGTTTTGCTATGTGAGCTATGCTACTGGTAAAATCATCCCAACAAGATTGAATCTTTAGAATGATTAAACTATCCTAAGAGAGTGTTTAAATCCATAGTTTAAGGATTTAGAACTGATAGCTTTAGTATGTGTGCATGAGCATTTGCTATCCACAAATATATCCTGTTAGTTACAAGGAAAATTATGATTTAAATAGATTGGTATGTTCTATAAACTTGTTTCACCCCTTTCTAGGTAATAAATTGGTCTTAGAAAGTTGGACGGTTTATTATTCTATTGGTCATGATTGGAGAACATAACAATATCTTAAGTTGAAAGAATAATTAACAATTAAATTGTAGGATTTCACCCATATTTTTTGCCCTACCTTACCCTCTCTATTTTTACTTTAAATATGATCCATTTTTATGTTCTTTAAAATTCTTTATTCATTTAATCTGCTAAAATTCAAAGAGCTAGATCCATTCACAAATGCAAACCTAATAAATAACACATTCTACCACCAAAACAACAACGAATGGAAGTTGAACCCCCTTGTAGGTAAAACAAGCGATTACTAAAACTATTTCAAGAATTGGAAAAGAGCGAGGACATTCGAACCAACACTGTAACTCACACCTTAGATATCCAGCAAGATCCTAAAGTGAGGGAATTTATTCCCATTTAAGTGTTACTTATGTTTTATGTTTACTCTTCATAGGGTGTGCATGAAAGACGAGCCAACACATTGCTACATCAATTGCAAACCCTACATAACAGAAGCAAATGGACCATATTATAGTAGAATATGATAACTTGTTCAAGTCACCAACTAGGGTTCCACGTCATTGTGAGTTAAAGCATTCCATCGATTTAGTTACTAGTTCTCCTTTTCCTAATGCACCTATTTATCACAAATAATTCCTTGAAAATGAAAAATCAAGAGCCAAATCTAAGAATTGATCAAAAGAGGCATATCAAACCAAGTGCTTCACCATATGGTAGTCCAATTATCTTGGCTACAAACAAAGATAGAACATGGAGACTCTATGTTGACTATAGAGCTTTGAATAAAATCATTATGAAGAACTATTATCCACTCCCTTGGATAGATGACTTGTTAGACTAGCTCCATGGTGTAAATTTCTTCATTGAAAATGCTCTCAAATTTGGTTATCATAAAATACCCATAGAGCTCATTGATGTATGGAAGATTACATTTAAATCCAAGGAGGGATTAATTGAGTGGTTGGTTATACCTTTTGGCTTGACTAATGCACCTACCACAAGCATGAGGATGATGGATCATATATTGCATACCTATATCAATTCATTTATGGTTGTCTACTTAGATGACATTCTCATCTAGAAAAAGACATGGAGAGAACATCTGTAACATGTTTGATTGGTAATTGAGATTCTTAAAAGATACAAGCTATATGCTAATTTGAAGAAGTGCTCATTTTTCATAACAAAGATTGTTGAGGATACTTAGGCTTATCCATTTAAGCCTAAGTTATTATTATTTATTATTTTATTAATTTCCTATTTCTTACACTTTGTATTCACGTGAGGCATAGTATGCCCATGTTGAAAATAGGTTGTTAAGTTGTTTGGGTGTTTAGTTAACTATTAGGATATGTCTTGTCTTCTAGTAGTTAGTTGTCATCCTTGTTTAGCAGATAGTTATCTGTTAGTTAAGTGGTTGGCCATGTTTGACAAGTTGTTGCAACCAATTAAACTATGTAAGATTCCATTGTATTTCTTATATATTCTTCTATTGCTAATAAGAAATAAACTTCACATTGAGTTCCTACATCAGTGGTAATCAGAGCCATAGGATATTTTTTTTGCAGGAAGGCAAGTTGCTACTTCTTTGCTAGGTGTTTAGTTGAGTTTCAGCTAGTTCATCAAGATCCTAGGTAGATGCTTGTGTGAAATTGACTTGAGACCAGCCACAAAATCAGTTTGTGAAGCCAAGAGGAATACAATCGGGTTAAATCATGTTTGGAAATTCTTCTTCTTAGATGGTGGCCTATTTGATAGGCAAACTGAAGTTGCATATCTATTGAGGAGTTTATGAGGTTATCTACTCCAAGTGAATGCAAAGATATTAAAATTAATATTAATACTTTATTAATATTAATATTTTAGTATCCTTTTAAGGATAAAAATAGGATTTTAGCCTATTCTAGGTGCTCATTACATCGACCACCCGCTAGTACACCGATGACTAACCACCGGATGACTACTCTCACCGATACTAGCCATCAATTAATGTCCTTCATTGAATGGTGCCTTGTTTGATGGACAAGTCCCAACATTGATGACCATCGGGGTGGCCCCTTCATCAACTAACCAGATTCATTAGTTGCGGTGATGCTGACAGACAACAACCCGATCGATGGGCCCTTCGATGTCGATCGACCTTGGATGCATGGCTCTCTATGAAACTCGATGGACTTCAGAACTCACAGTGCCTACAAGATTCAGTGATACCAATCCACCCTTTGATAGTGAGACTTGACATACTCCTACAAGCATAGCTGATGGAAGTTGCAGTTTGAAGAAGAATTATAGGTATGCTCAAAAGATGAGTTGAAGTTCGTAGAAGATGAGTGCAGTATATAGGCAAGAGAAAATTGTTACAGCCAATCCAAAGTATTTTTCATCGGTAGATCATGGTAATTTATCTTTGGATGGAAAAATACACAGATAGATGACACAAATTTTTTGATGAACGAGAAAATGAATGATAAATTCACATGATCGCTGTGTGATTTAAAAAATCTCAACGCCATCCCTACCATTTTTGATGCTCACAATTCCTCCTTTGGCAGTTTTTCATCTCTTTTGGTAGGTAGCATAGGATTGGCGAGTGGATAATTATCTGTGTGTTAAATTATCCAGTGAAGGACTGGTCTTTAGCATCAAACAATGAAAATTATAGAACTATTCGCAGAGCAGACACAGATCACAGGTGATCATGAACTGCATCACATCTCAAGCGATGTGAAAATATTTTTTGACGTTCACATCCTTCCTAGTGACACAAAGTAATTCCCAATGGTAAATTATCCATTTTTTCTAAGGTTAAAAAAAATTATTTCAGGCAGACGGGTCGCCAAATTCTTTTCGGATGGTGAAGCCTATGCCCGACGGGAAAAGTTGTTTTTTTATTTTTGGGTGGGTAATATCCCACATATACCGCACCAAGATCTTGTGGCTTTTTAAAAGCCCTTGTGCACATATAGTGAGGTGACCAGCTTGTGGTGGTCACACTCAACCGCAATTCACGCGTGGCATAGAGGCAGTTATCGCCTCTTGATGGACGGGCCATTTGGGGGTCGTTTGCTGCTCATGTGAAACATTTGGAGCCGTTGAAACTTGGAAAATTTTTGCACCCTTGTGGCACAATTAGCCGTTGATCGATTGACCAGTATAGAAAAAGCAAGTTTTTACACGAAATTTAAACTTGTTGACTGTTGGAGGGAGAGAATTTCAAAATTATTCAAATTTGGCGCCAAAACCAACAAAACAACACAAGGTGATTTTTCAACATTTTCCAATTTTTGCAATATTTTTTTCAACAAATTTGCAAAATTGATCAATATTTTGCCTCCTAAGACAAATTTTTGCATTGTAAAGGGCTAATTTTTGTAAATTTTAGTGCTAATTTGTAATTGCAAAATTTGATTTAATTTTGTAAAAGCACTTAAATAGCCCATTTTTGTCAATTTTTGGAAGGCAAAATTTTGTAAAATCTAGGCAAATTTTCTGCATTAGGAAACTAAAAATTATTCCTAAAGCCTAGATTAGTTCTTGCAAAACCATTTTGTAATCCTCCTAGTCTGGCATATACACGAAAACAAATGGCTCAAGACCTCAAAACAAACATGGAAAACCTTACTGTTGTAGTAGATATTTTGGTAGATAAGGTAAAAGATATTGTGGTGCAATTAACTCCTAGTGATATCAAAATTCATCATAATCATGCCAATAAAGCTAAATGTGAGGTCAAATTGTATGACGGATCTAGGGATCCTGATGTCTTGTCTACATGGATTTTAGATATGCAAACTTGGTTCGCTTATGCTGAAATTCTTGAAGATGAACAAGTTGCATTTGCTACAGTCAAACTCACAGGCTTAGCAAAAGTTTTAATTGTAGAAAGACAAAGCCATAATGCCACCATGACTTGGAAAGAATTGATCCAAATTCTGAAAAACATATTTTTTCCACCAAACTACCAAAGTGACCTCACTACCAAGTGGTATAGATTGAGGTAAGCCTATAGTATGTCTGTTTTTGACTACATTTTCCAATTCAATAGGCTAAGGGTGCTTCTTGGTGTGAAATATTCAGAAGAGGATTTGATTAATAAGTTCACTCGTGGCTTGCAAGATCAAATTTTCAAGGAAATCAAGTTCAATGTTTTCCTCACCTTGGATGTGGCATTCAACCATGCCATTCTTGCAGAGGAGAAAGTTGGTGCATATCACAAATCTCGTTCATCACAGGAGAGCTCTTCCAGAGGCGGGAATCAACATCAACAAAAGGTGAAGAACACTTCTCATTCTTCCCCTCATTCTTCTTCTCCTCCCACTTCTCCTAAAGCACATTCTTCTTCTTCTCATTCTAAAGATCCTTCTTCTTCAATGTATTGTGAATTTTGTAAAAAGCATGGTCATGTAAAATCCAAATGCTTTACTTTTGAAAAATTTAAGAAGAAGAAATCCCTAATTGTACAACCTACAAGTGAGGAACCACATGATGGTCCCATTGTGGCTACAGGGACAGAAGAAGAGTATCCTGCTTTAAAGGGTAAACTAAACAAAGTTACCCTTATGTCAAATGTATTTGCTCAAGGGGGTCGTGACCATTTGTTTGTCACTAGAGCCCACCTTACACATGATTTCTATGTTGATTGTATCATAGATAACGGATCACAAAAGAACCTCATTGCGAAGTCCATTGTGGAGAAGTTGAAGCTTCCCATAAAGCCACATCACCAACCATATGCACTTGGGTGGAAAGATGTAGACTCCACATCTAACATCACCCACACTTGCACCTTGAATTTTGCTTTTGGTGATAAGTTTGTGGATAAAGTAAGATGTGATGTCACAGAGATGGATTGTTGTGGACTATTGCTAGGTAAACCCTATCAATTTGATAGGAATGTTGTTTATCATGCTAAAAAGAACACATACACATTGGAGTTGCATGATAAAACCTACTTGATACAAAGCACTACACCCACATCAAATTTGATGTTAAGTTGTAGGCAAGTTCGTAAGCCACTAAGTCAAGCACTCATTTTGGCTCCTACTTGCATAAGTTCCACACATAATGAAGAACAAGCACCATCAAAGGCACATGATAAAGAAGAAGCTTCACTTCCACAAAATGAACAATCACAAGAGCAAGTGGTTAAGGAACCCATCACTCTCACTCATGAGAAAGATTCCATTCATTCTATTGGCATCATTTTGGGTACACCTTTGGACACACAACCACTTGCTCCACAGAAGTTACCTTTGGCTTTGCCCCCTTCCACCATTGCACACATGGAGGAGCAAGCTAAGGACACTTCCTTCATTGAGCACTGGTAGAGCCTTCTAGGCAAGATACCATAGGACTTGCAGGAGACTCCATAGGAGCAGTAGAGCGTGGTGTGCAAGCATCACAATCCTCACTCATCACAGGTTGGAGATAGAGTTTGGCTTCCTTTGGATAAGCGCCACTTTCCAGAGACACCATTTTAGGATCCTCTTTTGGTACCTGATCCTATCATCAGCCCTACAATAGTAGTGGCACCTGATCGTCAGCTTTCGCTCATTTTAGATAGAGTTTTCGAGATGAAGACTCATCACACTAGATAGGGTTCTTCCACTTCTTACCTTGTCGCCCATCGTGGTCACTTTCCACACATGGCTCGCTGGATTCCTCACCATGAGATGGCCCATGAATTTCCACATTTGTTGAGAGCATTGGGGTCCAATGCTTCTATGGTTGGGAGGAGTGTTGAGGATACTTAGGCTTATCCATTTAAGCCTAAGTTATTATTATTTATTATTTTATTAATTTCCTATTTCTTGCACTTTGTATTCACGTGAGGCATAGTATGCCCATGTTGGAAATAGGTTGTTAAGTTGTTTGGATGTTTAGTTAATTGTTAGGATATGTCTTGTCTTCTAGTAGTTAGTTGTCATCCTTGTTTAGCAGATAGTTATCTGTTAGTTAAGTGGTTGGCCATGTTTGGAAAATTGTTGCAACCACTTAACCTACGTGAGATTCCATTGTATGCTTATATATTCTTCTATTGCTAATAAGAAATCAGCTTCACATTGAGTTCCTACATCAAATATTTAGTACCTTGGATATATTGTTGACAAAGAGGGAGTCCATGTGTGGGCCACCAAAAGGGCTTAGAGGCACTGGTCTCCATGTTTTTCCAACTCGAATGAGATATCTTTTTTGAACCCTCGTTGTTTCGCATGTTTGAGATTTATCTTTTGTGAGTAATTTTTGGATTCACCAAGGGTTTTTTATAGATTACCCTAAATCTAAAATTGTGTGTTCAATTTTCAAAAGCCTAAGGTTTTGTTCTATTCTAGTCTCTAATATGAAAAATTATGATGTTGTGCATATGAAAACAATTATGCTGATAGCTTTTTAAGCCTTAATGTTAATATAAAACTCACAAAAAAAGTCACAAGATCAAATATAAGATAATTACTATATAGTAAGATCAAGATAATGATGTAAGTAGAATTATATGAGGTAACTAATATGGATATCAAGGCTTATAATATACCAACTATCATTTATTAAGCAACAATATGAATGCAAATAACCTAAATCATACATGTACAAAGCATGTATCACAACTTACAATCTTAGTTGCTCAAAATGTATGCACACTTTATTACTCCTCTTTCTCTTACAAATACAACACTTGATAATTGTATGATAGATTGAATGGATTGGATTGGATCTATTCCCTACTCCTCCATGGAGTAATATATAGCCATAGTAGAATGACTCTTTGGATACTTGACTATTCTTTTCCATATGCCAAGTCTCATGACTCTTGTCTTCTCTACTTGACACTTACATACACATAACTATAGGTGAAATTTGAATGTATTCACCCACTCGATCAACAAGATGATTGGCATTAAATGTTTTGAGTCAGGTCTTTGAATATTGAATGGTGGATGCTAAGAAAGAACCTCTGGCATATGGTGGAGCCATGGTGTAGCCTTCTAGAGAGTGGATAGACCGTAGTTTAGGTGATGAAAATTTGGTGGTACCAAACATGGAAGAGAACTGGGTCACTAAGAGACATTGAGCAGACCCCAAAAGGCCACTGCTGGCAAGTGATGAAAAGAAGGGGTAGTATTGGCCCAAAAATGATTCCAAAAACCCTACCAATATAAAAGTGTAAATATTGGTTAAGTATCATAATAGGCAGAGAAATGGGCACTCATGGGCTTCAAGCGGGTCCTAGAGGTCCACCGTAGTAATAACAGACAGATAAATGAGAGCTCAAAAACCCATCACCAAAGTGTTGGGCAGATAAATAGGATATTGGTAGGCCTCGACCAAGCCCTGAATCCCCACCGTATGAATGGACCAAAAATTTCCCAAGAATGGGACTTAGAAAAAAAATGAGCATACACCATACCCCTGAAGGATCTCAAAATCTTGCCAGTGTCAAATGGTGGATGTGGAGCCCAAGCGTCTGCCATGACAAAGAATTGTGCCAGGTGGAATTCTAGGATATTTGATGATAGCAGAGGGATCCCAAAAGTCTATCCATGATGGAATCCTTGGTATGTCAGAGGATATTTGAATAAGGAAACAATACCCTCATTTATGAGGGTGCACAATTAATGACTGGTAATAAAGAGGGCTAATGTCCATCCATTGAACCTTAGGTCCATGGAAGTGATCAACTTCAAGAGTTTTGATTTTGTAGTTAATGGTCATTTTATTTTGGGAGTAGGTGGATAAATTTATGATTCATCAAAAATATTAGGTGAGGTAGAAGTAATCAAGGGTTTGGATTCACGCAGTACTGCCCACCTTCTCCTGACATTCACATTTAGCTATATTTTGTAGAATATCAAAAAATATTTATAGCATGGCCGATCTTCTGACCCAACCACATTTTATCAGCTACCATCATCAATACCTATAGCAGTGTTTATTGTGAAGGTTATTTACATAAGAGTGCATGTCATTCTAAGCTCTTTAGCTGTTACAACTCATATGTAAAGCTTTTGCTATTGAATAAATGCAAGTGTGTTACTATTTGACCTCCAAATTATCTCATAGATGTGTGAAGATTGAATGTTTATTTCTGCTAAAACTAGTTGAGTGAAGGTGCTCTAATTTTGCAATCTGGATTTCATGCATTTCATTCAATAGTTCTAGAATTTGCTTTTAATAAAATGTGATAGATGCTAAATGAGAGCAAGGTTGGCTGGTCTGTTAGGTAGTTTATTTGCACTTCTTGCAATGGTTTAAGTTTGTTGTGTGACTGAATCAATACCCCTAAAAGTTCTAGCTTCAATTTTGTTTAGTTCCTTTCAAATTTATTTTATCCAAATCATAGTTAGCTAGGACTTACGAGGATGCGATCTTCTTTGGATATTGCCTTGCATCATCGCCTGGCCTCGCAGTCATTCAAAGTTGGTCAAGGTTCGTGGGTACACAAACCTTTCATTAGGCAGATTTTTGACCAACAATAACTCTATCTTGTATGTGTTAGAATTAGTGTGCACTATGCCTTGTTTAGTTTGACACCTGTCATTCTATTTGACACTTGTCATACCTTACATATAGGCTTATGCCTATATATTGTAACCTTTTGTATCAATAACATATATCGTCAGTTTTTCTTCCCTACATTTGGTATCAGAGCTCCAGGCATTATCCTGCCTTGTGAGTTTGGGGGGATTTCCCTCATGGAAACCCCCCCCTTATGTTTTAGCCCCCCATTTTTTCCCCTCATTTTCCCTTTTTTTTTGAAAACCAGGGAGTATGCTCTCTATTGGAAAATAGATAAAAAACCAAAAGTTTATCAAAAATCCATGGCTGCAATTTTTCTTGAGTGATTGAAAGGTTGAATGTGCTTTGTATCCGTTCGAAGAAGTAGTTTCTCACCTGAGAAAAGAAAAAGCGGGATACTTTCACATTTTTTTTTTGGTTTATTTTTGCAAGTGGAAGATCCTAAAAAACGATGCAGAAACCCAATGGATTTGCATGAGTTGCAGTCACCCGATTCAATACAGTGGTTATTGGCAGATTTTGTTGACCTTTAATAGATTCTGCATAGAATGCAACGAGTTTGATGGTGGAATAGCACCGTGCTGTGCGTCGACCTCGGAGATACTTTCCTGTTAGAAATATTGTTTAATCCAAATCTCGTACTCTGTCATCGCCGCTGGAACGTCCTGTCTGGCAGAGAAAGTATGGGCGAAGTTAAGGGAGCAGGTGAAGTCCGTATGCCTCCAGGTTGGCCTCGGGAGTCGTGCCAAGCCAGCCTCAGATCTGTTGCAAATATAAATGGAGGCCTCGGGCATAATTTTGACATTCTGGGTAGCAGCCCCAATTTCCTTGTAGTTTGGCAGGTTCTGCTCTGCACCAGTGCAGATCAGTATTGCTCAAAAAGAGCTTCGAGGTTCTTGCTGCTCCTTAGCACAGAACCCCGTGTGTAATCCAGATTAGATTTGGGTGGTTTATTCCGTAGGTGGCAGATGCTATAGATGTAAGGCTCCGTAGAGCCAGTTATTTGTATTGCAACCCTCTCCTGTTTCAATAATATAAACCCCTGTTCAGTTTTACCTCCGCTTGTGTGTTGTTTGCCTGTAACAGGGCTTGTCTAAAAGATCCTTTGCATTCTTTTGGTTTTGGTTTCAGTTTTAACTTTCGTCATGGTATTAGAGCAAGGAGACAGAGACCGTAGGCAAAGCAGTCATGGAGAAGCTGCGTGGAGGGCAGGCATAAAATGACTTGCTAGGGTTTGGTGCTTGAGGCAGAAAGTGTCTACAGAATTCTTCATGAAGGACCTAAACCCTAGATGGTGAATCCCAAGGTTTTCTTTGAGATACAGCGACGCTCCGACGGGAGCGCAAGGAGGAGAAATTCACCGTCAAATTCGAGTTGAAGACGAAGATCACCCGAGCGTTGTGGAAGCTGGCCGTGAAAATCGGCTAAGTAGATTTTCTAGCAGGGGGCCAAAGAAGGAAAAGAAAGGCGGCGTCATGTTTGCCTCCGACGATGGCATAAAAATGATGGTGGAGACGCCAGAGGAGATCTTGTCACGTGAATGGCCAGAAAAGGTGTCTGGCAGGAAGAGAAAAGCAACCGAAGCAGACCCGGACGTTGGACATAAAGATCAGTCACAAGGGCTCTCGCTTCGAGGATAGGGCATAGCAAAAGGTTCGCACAAGTCTTTGCCGAAGTGAAAATGCTTCGACAGTTTGAGCAATTTGGGCAAGCTTCGCATCAAGTTTTTGGCCGAAGTGATATTGCTTCGAAAGTCCTTTTGCCAAAGAAAATCTACTTCGGGAAGTCTTTTTTGGCCGAAGTAAAAGTACTTCGGAAGGTTGAAGTCACTTCGCAAAGTTTTTGCCGAAGTGGAAATGCTTCGACAGTTTGAAGCTGCTTCGCAACAGTTTTGTCGAAGTAAATCTACTTCGGAAGTTCGAAGCCGCTTCGCTAAGCGTTTGGCCGAAGTGAAATTGTTTCGGAGGTGTCCTTCGGAGGTTTGGTCAGCGAAGCAGCAGCTTCGGACCTGTTTTCATCGAAGTTAATCTACTTCGGCAGACTAAAGTGGTTCGGAAGGTACTTCGAAAAGCTTTTACCGAAGTGAATTTGAAACCCGAAGTGAAGACAGGTTGAAGAGAAACTGCTTCGGCAGAATTGAGCCGCTTCGCGAGAGTTTGGGCCGAAGTGAATCTACTTCGGGAGTTTGAGCAGCGAAGTAGTTACTTCGGAGAGAAAATCGCCGAAGTAGAATATCCTACATTGGAGAGTGCCGAAGCTCATTTTTTTTTGTGTTAGTAGAATTTGGATTAAGGGAGGTTGTTAGAAATATTGTTTAATCCAAATCTCGTACTCTGTCACCGCCGCTGGAACGTCCTGTCTGGCAGAGAAAGTATGGGCGAAGTTAAGGGAGCAGGTGAAGTCCGTATGCCTCCAGCTGGCCTCGGGAGTCGTGCCAAGCCAGCCTCAGATCCGTTGCAAGTATAAATGGAGGCCTTGGGCACGATTTCGGCATTCTGGGCAGTAGCCCCAGTTTCCTTGCAGTTTAGCAGGTTCTGCTCTACAGCAGTGCAGATCAGTTTTGCTCAGAAAGAGCTTCGGGGTTCTTGCTGCTCCTTAACGCAGAACCCCTTATGTAATCCAGTTTGGATTTGGGTGGTTTATTCCGCAGGCGGTAGATGCCGTAGATGTAAGGCTCCACAGAGCCAGTTATTTGTATTGCAGCCCTCCCCTATTTCAATAATATAAACCCCTGTTCAGTTTTGCCTCTGCCTGCGTGTTGTTTGCCTGTAACAGGGCTTGTCTAAAAGATCCTCCGCATTCTTTTGGTTTTGGTTTTAGTTTCAACTTTCGTCATGGTATCAAAGCAAGGAGACAGAGACCGCAGACATAGCAGTCATGGAGAAGCTGCGTGGAGGGCAGACATAAAATGACTTGCTAGGGTTTGGTGCTTGAGGCAGAAAGTGTTTGCAGAATTCTTCATGAAGGACCTAAACCCTAGATGGTGAATCCCAAGGTTTTCTTTGAGATACAGCGGCGCTCCGGCGGGAGCGCAAGGGGGAGAAATTCACCGTAAAATTCGAGTTGAAGACAGAGATCACCCGAGCGTTGTGGAAGCTGGCCGTGAAAATTGGCTGAGCAGATTTTTCGGCAGGGGGCCGAAGAAGGAAAAGAAAGGCGGCATCATGTTCGCCTCCGACGACGGCGTAGAGATGACGGTGGAGACGCCGGAGGAGATCTTGTCGGGTGAATGGCCGGAAAATGTGTCTGGCAGGAAGAGAAAAACAATCGAAGTAGACTCGGATATTGGACATAAAGATCAGTCACAAGGGCTCCTGCTTCGAGGATAGGGCGTAGCAGAAGGTTCGCACAAGTCTTTGCCAAAGTGAAAATGCTTCGGCAGTTTGAGTAGTTTGGGCAAGCTTCGCATCAAGTTTTTGGCCGAAGTGAGATTACTTCGGAAGTCCTTTTGCCGAAGAAAATCTACTTCGGGAAGTCTTTTTTGGCCGAAGTAAAAGTACTTTGGAAGGTTGAAGCCACTTCGCAAAGTTTTTGTCGAAGTGGAAATGCTTCGGCAGTTTGAAGCTGCTTCGCAACCGTTTTGCCGAAGTAAATCTACTTCAAAAGTTCGAAGCCGCTTCGCTAAGCGTTTGGCCGAAGTGAAATTGCTTTGGAGGCGTCCTTCGGAGGTTCGGTCAGCGAAGCAGTAGCTTCAGACCTATTTTCGCCGAAGTTAATCTACTTCGGTAGACTAAAGTGGTTCGAAAGGTACTTCGGGAAGCTTTTACCGAAGTGAATTTGAAACCCGAAGTGAAGAAAGGTTGAAGAGAAACTGCTTCGGCAGAATTGAGCCGCTTCGCGAGAGTTTGGGCCGAAGTGAATCTACTTCGGGAGTTTGAGCAGCGAAGTAGTTACTTCGGAGAGAAAATTGCCGAAGTAGAATATCCTACATTGGAGAGTGCCGAAGCTCATTTTTTTTTTGGTGTGTTAGTAGAATTTGGATTAAGGGAGGCTGTTAGAAATATTGTTTAATCCAAATCTCGTACTCTGTCACCGCCGTTGGAACGTCCTGTCTGGCAGAGAAAGTATGGGCGAAGTTGAGGGAGCAGGTGAAGTCCGTATGCCTCCAGGCTGGCCTCGGGAGTCGCGCCAAGCCAGCCTCAGATCCGTTGCAAGTATAAATGGAGGCCTCGGGCACGATTTTGGCATTCTGGGCAGTAGCCCCAGTTTCCCTGCAGTTTGGCAAGTTCTGCTCTACACCAGTGCAGATCAGTATTGCTCAGAAAGAGATTCGGGGTTCTTGCTGCTCCTTAGTGCAGAACCCCCTGTGTAATCCAGTTTGGATTTGGGTGGTTTATTCCGTAGGCGATAGATGCCGTAGATGTAAGGCTCCGTAGAGCCAGTTATTTGTATTGCAGCCCTCCCCTGTTTCAATAATATAAACCCCTATTCAGTTTTGCCTCCGCTTGCGTGTTGTTTGCCTGTAACAGGGCTTGTCTAAAAGATCCTTCACATTCTTTTGGTTTTGGTTTCAGTTTTAACTTCCGTCATTTCCAAGGCATAATTTTGACGCTATTTTTTGCTGTAGCAGCGAAGCCGCTTACGAAGGTTCCTCCAAGCACCATCAGTCCACAATGATTTTTTGGTGAAAGAAGGCTATTTGTTGATATGGAGAAATCGTATAACATCTATGCAGTTGTTTGATTTTTTTTGCGGTTGAGCTGAGAAGAACACTGCTAATGGTTATTCAAATGATGATTTTTAAGATTGCATTCGATAAATTAGAGATGCCTACGACAAGCCAAAAATGGATCGCTCCTCTACCGGATGACAAGAAGGACATGGTGGATTCCACGTAGAGCTGAACTGCGCAAGGATGCGAGCTAGGAGGAGGACGGAATATCTACTTAATGCACGCTATTCTGGCATCTACTGATATACACCTGATGTTGTTGCTGGTCTTATGTATCTTCACAGTTATAATTGGCTCTATGATATTTTTTTAAGGCCCAAAGTGGATGTTACATGCTTGCTTGTGTTAGATCACTCTAGGGAGTTTGGAACGTATTTAATGTAAGCCATTGCATCGAGGCCACCTCTACTATTGACGTTCTTGGTGTTGGACGTTAAGTGGTGTTCATCCATGTGGCACCAATGTTGGTGATGATCCCCAACACCGAGTGATTGATTTCAACTGATTTGGTAGTTTAGATGTTGTATGATTGATGCAGACTGATCTGGCAGTTTAGAACGACCAATGATGTGAAGGGTGTTAATGGCAATTTTTCTTTCGCCGAAGACTGTCCGCTCAGACCGCGCAAGCCAAGCTCCAGGCGACGGAGCGAAGTGCAGACAGCGCGGGCCTAGCCACCGAAGTCCGACACTCTCGCGAAGTGCGGACTACGCTAGGTAGAGCAGCCGAAGTGCGGACTTCGATCGAAGTGCGAGCTTCACACCGGCAAGCTGCCGAAGTTCGGCACTCGCGCGGACTGCGCTGGGCTGTGCAGCCGAAGTGCGGACTTCGATCGAAGTGCGAGCTTCACACCAGAAAGCTGCCGAAGTCCGGCACTCGCGCGGACTGCGCTGGGCTGTGCAGTCGAAGTGCGGACTTCGACCGAAGTGCGAACTTCGCACCTTCAAGCTGTCGAAGCCCTGGCTGTCGCAGCGAGGTGCGGACTTCACACCTTCGGTTGCCGAAGCGTGGCTGTTGTAGCGAAGTGACTTACTTCGCTCGGCGTCCAACTTTGCACGGCAACGAACTTCTTTGTCTTTCGCGACTGCTGCTAGGTTTGCCCGACTTGGCAAGACCCGAATGAATGGAGAGAAACGCCGGAACAGAGAACAACAAGGTTAACACCTAAACAAGCGCAAACCCTAAATATGCCACAGACAAAAGCAAACTTTATTCATATGAACAACTAGGGTTACAGAATTCCTCAACCGAGGAAGTAACAACATCTACAGGCTACTGCTGCAGGATAAACTGGACAAGGGAAATGTCGAGTCTGCTGCTCGGACATTTATCGAGTTGAGCCTCACTGCTCACTGAAACACTCGCCCTTCTTTCTCTGCTCACTTTCACGAACTTCTCTCACACCCGCTCTGCTTCCTTCTTCTACGCACTCTTTTTTTGAAGACCCGAACCGTCCTTTTATAGCCGCGGGGAGAGGAGGATAAGGGTTATCCTCTGACAGCTCCGGATAAGGGTTATCCTCGGACCGACCCACATCTAGGGTTTCTGACAAACGCCGACTGGGCATTAACTCCTGCGGAGATCGGATCTGCCAGGTGTCAAATATGTCAGAAGATAAGTGCGACGTCATGTCACACTTTTGTCGGGATCCTGGAGCGCAGTTGGGCTCAGGCGTGAAATCTGGGTTTATTTTTCTAACACCCTCCTTTAAACCTGATTTCACAAGCACTTTGACTCCAAGCTGCTCTCGCAATCTGTTGAAGTCTTCCTCCTTCAAAGGCTTCGTGAAAATATCTGCCAATTGCTCCTTGGATCTGCAAAACTGCAGATGAATTTCTCCGGACTTCACCAACTCTCTGATGAAGTGATAACGAATATCAATGTGCTTCGTCCGGCCATGGAACACGGGATCCTTTGACAGTGCAATGGCCGAATTGTTGTCACAGAAAATTGTTGTCGCGCCTTCCGGAGGATTAAACAGTTCGCTCAGAACTCTTCGCAGCCATCTTGCCTGGCATGCGGATGTCGTGGCGGCGACATATTCTGCTTCGGCTGTGGACAACGCAACAATGGGTTGCTTCTTGGATGCCCATGAGACTGCCCCTGATCCGAGATGGAAAGCATACCCGGAGGTGCTCTTCCGATCGTCAGTACTGCCAGCCCAGTCACTGTCTGTGAAGCCCACTAGCTCCAACTGGTCCCGTCTGGCGTAAAATAGGCCATGGTTTCGCGTCCCGTCGACATAGCGCAAGATCCTCTTGCACGCTTGCCAGTGCGTGTCCTTCGGAGTCTCCATGAAACGGCTGATCAGACTGACTCCGAACATCAGATCTGGCCGAGTTGCAGTCAAGTACATCAGACTGCCAACTAGCCTCTTGAACAAGGTTGGATCTACAGACCTCCCTGTATCCAACTTGCTCAGCTTCAAACATGTGGCTACGGGTGTAATGGCAGGTTTGTTGTCCTCCATCTTGAAGCGCTTCGGGACATCCTTCACATACTTGCCCTGATAAATGAAGATGCCATCTGCTGATTGGTCAACTTCAATGCCGAGAAAATATTTCATCGACCCCATGTCGAGTCATTTCAAACTCGGACTTCATGGTTGTTCTAAAGCTACGCAAATAGAGTCTTTGCTATTGCCAATAAATATCAGATCGTCTACGTACAGGCAGACGATGATGAGCTCACCTGCTGCATTTGTCTTCATGTACAGGGAGTGCTCATATGGGCATTTCTGAAACCCATTCTCCTAAAAATAGCCATCAATACGGTTGTACCATGCCCTGGGTGCTTGCTTCAACCCATACAGGGCCTTCTTCAGTTTCGGGACTTTGCCTTCTTGCCCTTGTATTTCATAACCGGGCGGCTGGTCTATGTAGACCTCTTCTTCCAACACTCCGTTGAGGAAGGCAGACTTGACATCCATCTGGTACACGCTCCATCCTTTACGAGCTGCGAGTGCCGGAATCATTCTGACTGTGTCAAGTCGGGCTACAGGTGCATACACCTCATGATAGTCAACTCCGACTTACGCTTGTAGCCTTTCGCCACTAATGCGGCCTTATGCCTGTCAACTTCTCCTTGGGCATTAAACTTTGTTTTATATACCCACTTGACCCCAATGGTCTTCTTTCGTCTTTGGAAGATCCGTTAGCTGCCATGTCTCATTCTTCTCAATGGTTGCTATCTCCTCATCCATCGCATTCACCCATTTGCGATTCTGACTTGCCTCTTCAAACTCCACTGGATCACATTCAGTAAAGAGAGCAAAATCAGAATAATCTTCATCTAATTGATTACGGGTTACCTCATAGATGTCTTGCAAGCTCCGAGTCTTTGCAGGAGTCCTCAGGTTCTGAATTCTGCTTGCAAGTGGAGGTGAGCGGGATGATGAGGGTGTGCTACTGCTGGCACCACTGTTGATGCTTGAAGGCACAGGTGGTTGGACTCTGTCTTCCTCCAAGTCTACAGATTCAACAGTTGCTGGTTCAGACTGACCAGTCTTTGACTTCCCGTTCCAGACTTCATCCTCCAAGAACTTCACGTCTCGGCTGATGACAAGTTTCTTTGTCACAGGATTGTACAACCTGTATGCCTTTGATGGTTCGTTGTACCCTGTGAAGATGCACTTTTCAGCTTTGTCATCCAGCTTCTGCCTTTTCTCATCTGGAACATGTGCATATGCTATGCACCCAAAAACTCGCAAATGAGCCACACTTGGCTTCAACTTGCTCCAGGGCTTCCTCCGGAATTTTGTCCCTCACACTCTTGGTGGGACATCGGTTCAACGGATAAGCTGCACAACTTACGACTTACGCCCAAAACTCATGTGGCAAACTCTTTGCCTTCAACATGCTCCGTGCCATCTCCATGATTGTTCTGTTCTTCCTCTCAGCTACGCCATTTCTGTTGCGGCGTGTATCCGCGATGAAGTGCCTCCGAATTCCATGTTGCTTGCAGAAGTTGTGGAATTCGTTGGAGATGTACTCTCCACCTCCATCAATTTTGAGAGTCTTCACATAATAACCGCTCTGTTTCTCAACCAGAGCCTTGAACTCCCTAAACCTTGCAAACGCCTCTGACTTCAACTTGATTGGATAAATCCAAGTCTTTCGGCTGAAGTCATCAATGAAGGTCAGGAAATACTTATTGCCGGCATATGAGGTGGTCTGCATGGGACCACAGATGTCTGAGTGCACCAGCTCCAAAGGCCGTGATGCTCTCCAAGACTGCCCTACAGGGAATGCATCCCTGTGTTGCTTGCCGACTAGGCAACCTTCACAAACTTGGTTCGGTTGCTCTATAAGGGGTAAACCCTTCACCATCTGCTTCTTGTGCAGCAGATTCAGGCCACTGAAACTCAGGTGACCGAATACGAGATGCCACGACCGGGTAGCATCCTTCTCAACTGCACTCAGAGACATCAAAGATTCATTACGAATCTGCAGCGAAAACATCTTGTTTTTCGTCATGGACACAGTTGCAATTTGTCCATGGACTTTGTCTACGATGGAACAGACTCCATATTTGAACAGTACAGTGTGCCCCTTCTGCACAAGTTGTCCAACACTTAGCAGATTGTGCTTCAACCCAGGCACATAAAAGACATCTTGAATTGTTTTTCTATCACCGTGCCGGGTGCGGATGAGGATCTTTCCTTTCCCCATCACAGGAACTTTGATGTTGTTCCCCATCTTGACTTCAGACTGGACTGTTTCATCCAGTTGTGAGAACATCTCCCTGTTCCCAGTCATGTGGTTGCTGCAACCACTGTCAAGATACCAGATGTTTTTCTTGCTCTCCTCTTCAATACTGCAAGTCAGCAACACATTTCCTCCTGTCGCATTTTTGGGTTCCTCCGAATAATGGGCTTGCTGCTGATTCTCGTTCGCCATCTTCTTTCTGCATTGTGTGGCATAATGGCCGAACTTGCTGCAGTAGTAGCATTGGACCTTTGACATGTCCTTCTTCTGTTGAGAGCCACCTTGCTGATTTTTGCCAGTGCCTCTTCCTCCTTGCTGATGAAAGTTGCAACTTGGCTCAGCGTCCTGAGGGTTTGAGTTCCCTCCTTGCTTGTTCCTTCTCCCACGTCTGCTTCTGCCTCTTCCTCCTTGAGAACTAGAAGCACTGTGTCGGGAGTCTTGTCTGCCGCTGTCTCGGACTGAGACTTGCGCTTTGAAGGCTTGCTCCAAAGAAGACTGAGTTGAGCGGCTCAGCCTCTGTTCATGGGTCTACAGGGAACCCATGAGTTCATCTATCGAGAGGGTTGTCAAATCCCTCGACTCTTCGATTGCTATCACAACCGAGTCGAACTTCGCAGGTAGACTTCTGAGAATCTTCTCCACGATTCTCTGGCTCTGGACATTTTCTCCGTTCAACCGCATCTGGTTGATAATGTCCATCGTCCGGGTGAAGAAGTCGCTCATCGACTCGGACTCGCTCATCTGCAGGTTCTCGAACTCTCTCCTGAGCATCTGCAGCTTCACCAACTTCACTTTGTCGGTGCCCTGATACGAACTCGCCAGGGTTTCCCAAGCCTGCTTGGCCTTGGTGGCTGATGCAATCCGCGGGAAGATGGTCTCCTCAACCGCTTGCATGATGTAGAAGAGGGCCTTCGGTCCTTCTTCTTGTGCTCTTTCAACGGATCCTTGTCCGCTGAGAGAGGGCGGCCGATCTTCTTGCATCTGCCGGTTACGGGTAGCCGTTCTCGACCAACTCCCATAGCTCCTGAGATCCGAACAGGATCCTCATCTGGATGCTCCAGTAATCGTAGTTCTTACCGTTAAATCGTGGGATCTGCAACTGCAACGAGTTTCTCTCGGAAGCCATGCTTCTATCTCCGTGTCACGGCACTATCAGCTCTGATACCAATTTGAAGGGTTAATGGCGATTTTTCTTTCGTCGAAGACTGTCCGCTCAGACCGCGCAAGCCAAGCTCCAGGCGACGGAGCGAAGTGCAGATAGCGCGGGCCTAGCCGCCGAAGTCCGGCACTCTCGCGAAGTGCGGACTGCGCTAGGCAGAGCAGCCGAAGTGCGGACTTCGGCCGAAGTGCGAGCTTCGCACCGGCAAGCTGCCGAAGTCCGGCACTCGCGCGGACTGCGCTGGGCTGTGCAGCCGAAGTGCGGACTTCGGTCGAAGTGCGAGCTTCGCACCGGCAAGCTGCCGAAGTCCGGCACTCGCGCGGACTGCGCTGGGCTGTGCAGCCGAAGTGCGGACTTCGACCGAAGTGCGAACTTCGCACCTTCAAGCTGCCGAAGCCCTGGCTATCGCAGCGAGGTGCGGACTTCGCACCTTCGGTTGCTGAAGCGTGGCTGTTGCAGCGAAGTGACTTACTTCGCTCGACGTCCAACTTTGCACGACAACGAACTTCTTTGTCTTTCGCGATTGCTGCTAGGTTTGCCCGACTTGGCAAGACCCGAATGAATGGAGAGAAACGTCGGAACAGAGAACAACAAGGTTAACACCTAAACAACTGCAAACCCTAAATATGCCACAGACAAAAGCAAACTTTATTCATATGAACAACTAGGGTTACAGAATTCCTCAACCGAGGAAGTAACAACATCTGCAGGCTACGCTGCAGGATAAACTGGACAAGGGAAATGTCGAGTCTGCTGCTCGGACATTTATCAGCTGAGCCACACTGCTCACTGAAACACTCGCCCTTCTTTCTCTGCTCACTTTCACGAACTTCTCTCACACCCGCTCTGCTTCCTTCTTCTACGCACTCTTTCGCACTAGTTTGTCTGTAGACCCGAACCGTCCTTTTATAGCCGCGGGGAGAGGAGGATAAGGGTTATCCTCTGACAGCTCCGGATAAGGGTTATCCTCGGACCGACCCACATCTAGGGTTTCTGACAAACGCCGACTGGGCATTAACTCTTGCGGAGATCGGATCTGCCAGGTGTCAAATCTGTCAGAAGATAAGTGCGACGTCAGGTCACACTTTTGTCGGGATCCCGGAGCGCAGTTGGGCTCAGGCGTGAAATCTGGGTTTATTTTTCTGACATGATGTAGAACGTGAAGACATGCAACGCCTCTCTTGCGGCGAAGACATAAAGAAAGCAGGAGGACTTAGAAGGATTATTATTTTTTAGAAGCGCATGGATATTTGACTATGCTTGGCTGCCTTATGGCCAGTGGCTATTTTTTTCCAGTTGGTGTTTCTTGCTAGACGTTGTCATTATTTGAAAGACTATTCAATGAGGGAACGATTTCTCCCCAGCTTAAGATGCAACCAACTGAGTTTTTTTTCAAGAAACCTGAGGCAGTCCACATGGTGTCTAGATGTTGTGGTTTGATTCCAGACAGTCATCGGGAGTTATAGAACATGACCGAGCTAGCAAACAGAAGAGGAGTGGTTGTGCAGTCACATTGTACACCAGCAGCATATTTTCCTGTGCTTTGACGAACTGATAGCATTTTTTACGTGATAAAGAAGTGGTTGTGCTGTTCTTCAGAAGCAGATCCAAAAAAATTGTGATTTCAAAAAATTGTGATAGATCAGTATGCCGCAAATATTTTTTTATTTTTCTACCAATATCTGCGTTCTTGGTCATGCTAAATATACTTGCAGGTTTTTTTGCGGCTGTGGCCACATCCAAGATTGAAATGCTGGACCCACAGTTGAGGCCACATCGTGACCCAGAAGCATTTCGTTATGCTGTCCGTGGGGTGTTTTTTGAAAATAGAGGGTGTATGTTTCTTCTATTTGCCTAGTTCATTATTTTAGGGAAGAATCTCCGCATCCGTTGCCCATACATCAGTAGAAGAAAGTGATCATGGGCTATAGTATTCATTGGCTGTATACCATAAATAACACACATGTTCAACAAAGACTGCACAGGGTGTTCTGATTTTTTTATATGCGATACGTCTGATTGTTGTGAGTTTTATTTCATTCTAATACTACAAGATCTCGCTGGAGAAAATCATTTTTTTCAGCAGTTTGGAGGTAATAGAATAAGCGGACATTAATCATCAGGTCCTTGGAAATAGATCGCTGCAGATAGTCATGTAATACTGCGCTTGTGCGATCGGTGAAGGGTATCGTCTATTTGCTCAGCACCTTAAGCTCATCGGTTGAAAAGGACTACTGAAATCAATAGTTGGCAAGCACCGTGAGGGATTTTATGCGGTGGAGGACTCCAAGCTCGCTGTGTTAGAGAGGAATTCCCTGAGTGGGAAGACGATGAGTTTACATGAGGTATTTGCTGAAGCATTTTAGCATAATGCTGCATCCACTTATTAGTTCGTTGGGTGCGACCATTTCTCATATTTTTTCCAATAGTTATCCATGCTCTGGGTGCTCCATCTGTTGCAGATGTAGCACCAACTCCATCTGCAACAGATGGAGCACCAACTTCTAGTACCAAGCACCAACTTGGACTGCAATTCTGATAAATTTAGAATGACATAAAAATGTCTTCACTTTATGCACGACCCTGACTGGTCTGCAATTAACTCAACTCTGCACACTCTCACGGCTCCGCTTATTTTTCTCTTGATTCTTTTCTAACTCTCCTTTTACAAGCAATTTCTCTCTAACAAGAACAACGTCTTCTCTCGTACGATTATTCTTTTATAACCTTTCAATCCCGCATGCAATCGAATCACATACTCGACTCGCTCGAATCCATGCAATACGGCTGTTCGGTTCCATGCACTACGACTGTTCGAAACCCCGCAATACGTCTTTTGGAAACCATGCAGTACGGCAATTTTGTTTCATGTACTTCGACTGTTCAATTTCTTCGAATACGGCTTTTCGAATGCTTTTTCGAAACTCCATATATGATTCTTCGAAAGCTTTTCGATTCTTCATGTTCGGCTTTTTTGTATGCTTCAAATACGTCTGTTAGAATGCCCGCAAATTCGACCTTTCGAATGCTTTTATTATCCTTCAAATTCGGCTTTTCGAATGCGTTTCAATTATGCATGTTTGGTCGTTGCATTGCATGTCCAACACCTGTCAACGATTAACTCGTCTGTCTGACTTCAGTTACTTTTTACGTAATCGGTCGCATGATTTTCCTGTCTGCTTTTTCGACACGTGTCACATTGCATGTTCGTGCTGGTTTTACATGCCAGACTGTTACCTGTCGCGATATCACGACACTTTTGACTTATGCTGACGTCACCCTAAAGGTTGTCGCGAAATCGCGACCATTTTGGCCTTGAAAGCTTTTCCCTCGCTCATGTCGCGATATCGCGACACTTAGAACTTTTGCTGACGTCATCCTTCAGCATGTCACGAAATCGCGACCGTTTTGGCTCTTGGAAGCTTTCCCTGCATCTTGTCGCGATATCGCGACACTTTGAGCTTTTGCTGACGTCATCCTCAATGCTGTCGCGAAATCGCGACGCTTCCGGCTTCCAGCAGCTTTCCTTTCATCCTGTCATGAAATCGCGACACTTTTCAACTTTGCTGACGTCATCATCCTGCTTGTCGCGAAATCGTGACACTTCCGGATTTCGTACACTCTTCTTTGCCAGCAGCAGCGAAAAAGGAACATGTCGCGAAATCGCGACACTTTGTTCTTCCGTACAACTCTCCTTGCCAACTCCAAAATGGAACATGTCACGAAATCGTGACACTTTGCTCTTCCGTACAACTTTCCTTGCCAACTCCAGCAAAAATGGAACATGTCGCGAAATCGCGACACTTTGCTCTTCCGTACAACTTTCCTTGCCAACTCCAGCGAAAATGGAACATGTCACGAAATCGCGACGCTTCTTTCGCTCTTGCTGACGTCATCATCCTTCTTGTCGCGAAATCGCGACGCTTCTGGCTTCCGTACGCTCTTTCTCCATGCAGTAGCGAAATCGCTACAACTTTGTGCCTTGTGCTTTTACCTTGTCTCTTTTCATGAAATTTTGACTTGTAATATCAATGCTGCATCTTTCAGATCTACACTTTTGACTAGTAGCGAAATCGCTACACCTTAGTTTCCCTTTGTTCCAACATGTAGCGAAATCGCTACACCTTAGTTTCTCTTTGTTTCAACCTGTAGCGAAATCGCTACACCTTAGTTTCTCCTTGTTTCAACATGTAGCGAAATCGCTACACCTTAGTTCCATGTATTTTCATCATGCAACGATATCGCTACACCTTTGTTTCCTTTCATTTCAACATGTAGCGATATCGCTACACCTTTGTTTCCTTCTCTGCCAGCATGTCGCGAAATCGTGACAGTTTTGCTCGCATCTTCTCTCTCTCGACCATGTCGCGAAATCGCGACAATTTGGCGTGCATTTTCTCTCTCCTACTTTTTGTCGCGATATCGCGACACATTTTCTCTCTCCTCGCGAAAACTTGACATGTCACGAAATCGTGACATTTTCGGCTCGCGCCTTCTCTCTCCTCGACCATGTCGTTTGCGATAAAAACATGTCGCGATATCGCGACGCTTTTCTTCCTTGTCTCTTTTTGCCGCTTTGAATCTGGGTCACTTCTGTTTTCCTTGAAACTTTCTGCACTTGATCTGACTGACCTCTCAACTGCATCAACTGCATCAATCTGACCGTGTTGACAACAATGACAATACTTTTGCAATTCTTTTGCTGCACCTTGCTCAACAATCTCCCCTTTGGAATTGTTGGCAACACACTGCAACCTTGCTTAATTTCTTCTCCCCTTTGCCAATAATACCAAAGGGTCGCCGTAGACTCCCCCTGAGTCTATGCACAACATTCTCAGACTTAAAAAGTTTGAATGCTCCCCCTGAGAATGTGTTTCCCATAGCTAGTCAGTGCTTGGGTGGTGTGACTACTCCCAACTTCTTCCGAAGGTATTCAAATACTTCCTTAGGCAAAGGTTTTGTGAATATATCAGCTACTTGCTCCGTAGTTGGAACAAAATCCAATTTAACCTCTCCTTCGCAACTTTATCCTTCAAGAAATGATATCGGATTGCAATATGTTTGGTTCTCGAATGCATTACCGGATTCTTGGATATGTTGATAGCACTAGTGTTATCACATTTAATTGAAATTGGTTCATTGAAATGAATACCAAGATCTTTCAACGTTTGTCTCATCCATAATATCTGAGTACAACATGTTGTTGCTGCAATGTATTCTCGCCTCTGCAGTGGATAGAGATACTGATTCTTGTTTCTTGCCGTGCCATGCTACCACCGTCACCAAGATAAAATGCTCCTCCACTTGTGCTCTTTCTCGTCATCAATACATCCTCGCCCAATCTGCATCGAATATGCAATCAAAGTGAAATCTTTACCTTTTGGGTACCACAACCCATAATCCATAGTGCCCTTGAGATATCTCGAAAATCCTCTTTACAACTGCTTACATGAGTTTCTTTGGGACCGGCCCGAAATCTTGCAACCATACATACCGCTTGTAATATATCTCGGTCTAGTGGTCGTTAAATACAAAGCAGCTTCCAATCATAGACCCGTACATTGTTTGATCTACATCTCGGGATTTATCATCCTTGCTCAACTTGCGACTCGTTGTCATGGGAGTGCTCGACCGGTTTATCGTCTTCCATTGTGAACTTTTTCAAGCATTTCTTTTACATATTTAACTTGAGAAATAAAAATGCCTTTTTCATTTTGATTGACCTGAAGTCCTAAGAAATAAGAAAGTTCACCAATCATTGACATCTCAAATTCTTTTTTCATTTTAATTGATATGTCTTTGCAGGATTCATCCATGTCGACGCTAAATATTATGTCATCTACATAAACAACAAGAACAATAAGATGACCCTTCTCTCTTTTGACATATAAGTTGCTATCCACCAAACCTTTCTTAAACCCTTGTTTAATTAGATAATTATCCAGCCTTGCATACCATGCTCGGGTGCCTGTTTTAATCCATATAAAGCTTTCTTTAACCTGCAAACAAAATCTGGATTTTCACCAAGTTGGAAGCCATCGAGTTGTTCAATGTAAACCTCTTCTTCCAGCTTTTCCATTCAAAAATGCTGATTTTACATCCATTTGATATACTTTGAAGTTTTTATGAACTCGCTAATGCCGTAAACATCCCGATTGCCTCTAGTCCTGCTACCGGTGCAAAAGTTTCTTCAAAATCAATGCCTTCAACCCGAGCATAGCCTTTACATACCAATCTTGCCTTATTTCCGACAACCTCGCCCATCTTCATTCAATTTATTTCTAAAAACCCATTTAGTACCAATTATGTTTTTATTTGTTGGTCTAGGTACTAATTCCCGGGTATTGTTTTTCTCTATCTGATCTAGTTCTTCATTGATTGCCTTCATCCAACTTTCATCAATGCTTGCTTCAACAACATTTTTAGGTTCAATACTAGATAACAGAGAATAGTTCCTCACTGCTGTTCTTCTTGTTTGAATACCATCTGTGGGATCCCCAATAACTGCTCACTTGGATGATTTTTCTCGCCAATTTGCCTGCTTTAAATTTCCTCGTTTTCTTCTTCTTCAGATTCAGCTTTTACACTATCCTGGATCAATTTTCTCGATTCTTCTCTCGTTTCTTTTTCATCATCACCTTCAATGACTTCTTCATACATAGGGTAGTTTTCTTGATAAGTAGTTTCTTGTTCTCTACCTTCATCAACTTTTACATCAACACTTTCAACAATTTTCTTCAACTTCTTGTTGTAACATGTGTATGCCTTGCTTTTTGTTGAATAACCGAGAAAGATACCTTCATCAGCTTTAGTTTCAAACTTACCAAGGTTATTTTCATCCGTTTTATGTAGCACTTGCCGCCAAATACTTTGAAATGTCTTGTTGTTGCCTTTCTCGCCAAACCACAACTCATAAGTCTGTTTTGCTTTCATGTGGTCTCAAAGATGCACCTGTTTTGAATGTAAACCGCAGTATGAACCGCCTCTTTCCAAAATCGTCACCTATTTTGTTTTCTCGCCAGCATTGTCCTTGCCATTTCCTGCACTCTTCTATTCTTCCTTTCTACAACACCATTCTCGCCGAGGTGTCCTAGCCGCTGAAAACTGTCTTCTTATCCCATGTTTTTGACAAGTATTCTGCAAATTCTTCGGAGATAAACTCTCCTCCCCCGTCTGATCTTAGGCATTTAATTCTTTTTCCTGATTGATTTTCAACAAGATTTTTGAAGGTTTTAAACATTTCAAAGGCTTCCGACTTGAGTTTCATAAATAGTACCCATGTCATTCTTGAGTAGTCATCTATACACAAGATAAAATATTTGTGTCCATTTATGCTTTCAGTTCTCATGGGTCCACATAGATCAATGTGAATTAGTTCTAATGGCTTGCTAGTGAAGTATTCTTTTGCTTTGAAAGTGGCTCTGGTTTGTTTTCCCTTTTGGCATGACTCACAGATGCTATTTACAGGTTTGCCAATGTTTGGTATGTCTCTAACCGCTCTTTTTGAACCGATTTTTGCCGATTGTCAAAACTAATATGCCCAAGCCTCTTGTGCCATAGCCGCTTTTCATCTTCCCGTCCCATCAAGCATGTTCCTTCTGTAGCTTCGAAAGTGTATACATATTTCCTGAAGTTCTCATCCAATGGCTATTAACTTTCCATTTTTTGTCTTTCTTACTTCACAACCCTCCTTCTTGAAGATTACATCATGACCTCTCGTCACATATTTGACTTACACTTAGCAAGTTATGCTTCAGTGCCAATTACAAACAAGACTTCTTTTGATTTTATATTGCCATCACCGATCTTGACTGATCCCTTTCCAACAATCTTTGCTCCATCATTATTTCCAAATTTCACGTAACCACCTTCATAATTCCGTAAATTCTCAAACTTTTGCTTGTCACCCGTCATGTGACTGGAACAACCACCGTCAAGTATCCAAGGTGCTGATTTGTTCTCGAGCTTTAAAAGCGGTCCGGACAATCAAAGATTCCTTTTCTTTCCATTCTCGTTTGATAGCAGATTTTGCTATTTGTTTTGCCTTTGTCCTTTCATTAGCATGTGCCTGTTTTACAGAAATTTCTGGTTTTGTTTCAACCCACTTAGCCGAGATTTTCTCGCCTCGATAATTATTTGATGAAAAAGTGCTTCTGCAGCTTCTAGCAATATGTCCAAAATTATGACAATTATAACATTCAACCGCATAATTCATTAAAGGAGAAAAAACATTTCATGCCGGTAAAATTCCTTTGAGATACATTATGCCCGCAATCTGAAATCTTATGGCCATAAGCATTGCATTTAATACAATAACCAGAAAATAAATGATTGAACCTGGGTGCCGGTCTTTGCCGCTTGAAGTAGGAGCCATGACTCTTCTCCTCCTCGGATGTGTGACTTTTGTGAATCCATCTTTGTCAGTATTCTTCTTGAATCCGGCATTATTGTTTTCTTTTGCATTATTTTGTTTTTCTCGGGTTCAACCCCGATCTTTTCTTCTTTCTTTGTGGGTTCTATATTCAAGTTCTTTGAATCCTTTGAAGATTCTCCTTCATCAAAGCCTAAACCAAATTTGATGCCGAAGGCCTTTGGTTATTTAACATTTTATCCAGCTTTACAAGACTTTCTTCAAACTTATGAAAACAGCTTAATTTTCTATTCATCTCCTCTAACCGCATCCTTAACTTAAGGATGTCTTCCTCTAGCTTGCCGCATTCAACCTGCCTTTACAGCTTAATTGTTCATCAAGAACTTCGGACATTTTCTTGAATTCCTCCGTCTCGTATTTTCAGATTGTTTATTATGTCTCTGGCATTCTCTAATTTCTTTGAAAATTTTTTATTCTTCTTCCTTTCTCGCACTCAACTCTTCAAGTGCAAGGAACCAATTCTCCTTCCAAATACACTTCACCTTCATCCTTGGAATTTTCATCACCTTCCCCGATTTTCCTCTCGTTCTTTCTTCTTCAAGTGCCATGAACGGAGCTTCACCTCCTTCTTCTTCGACTCCTCATCCGTGCTTTCTTCAGAACTCGCCGACATTCTTGGTTATGAAGCTTTTCTTCTTGAAGTTATTCTTTCGAAATTTTGTTTCTTCTTCCAGCTCACCTTTTTCTTGGTGTGACCCTTCACCATTTTTGGTTCTCTCCTCGCATTGGACATTTGGCCGCAAAATGACCGACTCCTCCACAATTGAAGCATTTAAAAGGTAGCTTCCCTCTATATTTTCCTTTTCCTTTTGTGAGTTTCCGAACAAAATTGGCTTCTCGTTTCATCCAAGTGTTCCTTCATCCTCGTATTCATGTTCAGCTTTTACATTCTTGTGTGCTTTAAAAGTCGCTTCTCTGTCTCGTAGACTTGGTTTGTCCTATTCTCATTTCATATGCCGTCAGTGGAACCATGCAACTCATCCATGCTGAAGTTGTTTAGATCTTTTGCCTCTTCTATTGCAAGAGACTTTGGAGTTAAATATTTTGTGAAGTGTTCTCGAGAACCTTTTTCACCACAACTCGCATCATCAATTTCTTCACCAAGTCCTCTCGATTGCATTAATAATTCCGTTGACTCTCATAAATTTCTATGTTTTCATCTTCCTTCATTTGCAGGTGCTTCGAACCGTGCTCGATGAGTTTGCGCTTTGCTTCCTTAATCTTACCTGTCTCCTTCATGGATGCTCTTCGCTTTATCCCACATGTCCTTTGCCGATTTACAACTCATGACTCTTATCGCTTCACCGTCAACAAGCCCACACATTATGGCATTCTTAGCTTTGGAGTTGTTTTCAAATTTCTTTTTCTCAGCAGATATCCGTTGGAGGGGTAGTGGGTGCCGTGTATCCACTATCTACGTAATCCCAAATATCGTATCCCAATGCACTCGGATATGTTTGCATTCCGAGTTTCCGTAAGGTGTAATTTGTTCCATCAAATAAGGGAGCTTTGTTGGATGAAAATCCTTCACCACCTCGCCATTGTTTCTTCCAAGATCTCCTTAGCCGATTAAGCTTGTACAAGGAACCCGTGCTCCGATACCAATTGATGTTTACACAATGACACCGAGAGGGGGGGGTGAATCAAGTTGTAGCTATTAAATTTTTATATCTAAAACATTTAATATGAAATAAAGAGAACAAAAAAAACTTGAACAAGAGAGCAAACCACAACACTCAATATACCGAGGTTCACCAATTTGGCTACTCCTCAAAAAATGATTGCTTGGACTCCAATCCAAATCCAGTCTTTGCAAAATCAATTTTACAAACACTTTACCCAAGACCAACCGGAAGGAGCACCAACCCCCGTAATTTTCTCATCGCAACATGCATGGAGCACCAACTCCTAGTACCAAGCACCAACTTGGACTGCAATTCGGATAAATTTAGAATGACATAAAAATGTCTTCACTTTATGCACGACCCCGACCGGTCCGCAATTAACTCAACTCGCACACTCTCACGGCTCCGCTTATTTTTCTCTTGATTCTTTTCTAACTCTCCTTTTACAAACAATTTCTCTCTAACAAGAAGCAACGTCTTCTCTCGTACGATTATTCTTTTATAACCTTTCAATCTCGCATGCAATCGAATCACATACTCCGACTGTTCGAATCCATGCAATACGGCTGTTCGGTTCCATGCACTTCGACCGTTCGAAACCCCGCAATACGTCTTTTGGAAACCATGCAATACGGCAATTTTGTTTCATGTACTTCGACCGCTCAATTTCTTCGAATACGGCTTTTCGAATGCTTTTTCGAAACTCCATATATGATTCTTCGAAAGCTTTTCGATTCTTCATGTTCGGCATTTTCTCAGTATGCTTCAAATACGTCTGTTAGAATGCCTGCAAATTCGACCTTTCGAATGCTTTTATTATCCTTCAAATTCGGCTTTTCGAATGCGTTTCAATTTTGCATGTTTGGCTGTTGCATTGCATGTCCAACACCTGTCAACGATTAACTGTCTGTCTGACTTCAGTTACTTTTTACGTAACTGGTCGCATGATTTTCCTGTCTGCTTTTTCGACACGTGTCACCTTGCATGTTCCTACGGGTTTTACATGCCAAACTGTTACTTGTCGCGATATCGTGACACTTTTGACTTATGCCGACGTCACCTCGAAGGTTGTCGCGAAATCGTGACCATTTTGGCCTTGAAAGCTTTTCCTCGCTCATGTCGCGATATCGCGACACTTAGAACTTTTGCTGACGTCATCCTTCAGCATGTCACGAAATCACGACCGTTTTGGCTCTTGGAAGCTTTCCCTGCATCTTGTCGCGATATCGCGACACTTTGAGCTTTTGCTGACGTCATCCTCAATGCTGTCGCGAAATCGCGACGCTTCCGGCTTCCAGCAGCTTTCCTTTCATCCTGTCGCGAAATCGTGACACTTTTCAACTTTGCTGACGTCATCATCCTGCTTGTCGCGAAATCGTGACACTTTCCGAATTCCGGACACTCTTCTTTGCCAAGACAAAAATGTCACGAAATCGTGACACTTTGTTCTTCCGTACAACTCTCTTGCCACACAAAAATAACATGTCACGAAATCCGACACTTTCCTCTTCAACTTTCCTTGCCAACTCCAAAAATGGAACATGTCGCGAAATCGCGACACTTTGCTCTTTCCGAACATACTTTCCTTGCCAACTCAAAAATGGAACATGTCACAAAATCGCGACGCTTTCCGCTCTTGCTTTCGACGTCATCTCATCCTTCTTGTCCAATCCTATCCGCGACGCTCCGCTTCCGTACGCTCTTTCTCCATGCAGAGCGAAATCGCTACAACTTTGTGCCTTGTGCTTTTACCTTGTCTCCTTTCATGAAATTTTGACTTGTAATATCAATGCCGCATCTTTCAGATCTACACTTTTGACTAGTAGCGAAATCGCTACACCTTAGTTTCCCTTTGTTCCAACCTGTAGCGAAATCGCTACACCTTAGTTTCTCTTTGTTTCAACATGTAGCGAAATCGCTACACCTTAGTTTCTCCTTGTTTCAACATGTAGCGAAATCGCTACACCTTAGTTCCATGTATTTTCATCATGCAACGATATCGCTACACCTTTGTTTCCTTTCATTTCAACATGTAGCGATATCGCTACACCTTTGTTTCCTTCTTCGCAAAGATGTCGCGAAATCGTGACAGTTTTGCTCGCATCTTCTCTCTCCTCGACCATGTCGCGAAATCGCGACAATTTGGCGTGCATTTTCTCTCTCCTGCTTTTTGTCGCGATATCGCGACACATTTTCTCTCTCCTCAGCGAAAACTTGACATGTCGCGAAATCGCGACATTTTCGGCTGCGCCTTCTCTCTCCTCGACCATGTCGCGAAATCGCGACAGAAAACATGTCGCGATATCGCGACGCTTTTCTTCCTTGTCTCTTTTTGCCGCTTCGAATCTGGGTCACTTCGTTTTCCTTGAAACTTTCTCGCACTTGATCTGACTGACCTCTGAACTGCATCAACTGCATCAATCTGACTGTGTTGACAACAATGACAATACTTTTGCAATTCTTTTGCTGCACCTTGCTCAACAACCCCAAGAAAACACACATGCATCAAAATTACAAAAAATAAACAGAAACAGATCCCTTCCTTGAGAAAATGGAGAAATAAAAAGTTGCATACACACATAGCAGAGTACTAAAAAAAACTCCCACAAGCTCTGTATTGACAGTTACTCTTAATAATTCTTTGGTAATTGCTTTCTTTCATAAATGACATGCTTTGGTACCACATACTATCTTGGCCAATCAACCTTGGAGAAGTGAACCTACTAGCTAGATTTATGGCAATGGCTATCTGGTGGTCCATGTGGCTCTGGTTCGAAGTCTTATATTGCCATTTATTTCCTTCCCTATGATTATCAACCAACCTCAAATTACTAATATGATTAGGAGCCATGTTATCTGATATGTGACTGTCCCCTTTAGTCTTTGTGGTATTTCCAAGCAGCATCAACGAAGATTGACAACTCAGATAATTTTTATTGTGAGTCCAATTCAAAAAAGAGATGGGAATACTCCTAGACTTCGAACTTACAGTGCCTTCCCTGTTGGTAAATTTGACTATCATTCTTGGCATTCTTGTTGAATAAGCTCCTCTACTTCACTCAGGACACTGTGTTCCCATTTGAAAAGTTCGTCACCATCGACACCCAAATTGGCCAGCTTATCAACAATTTTGTTAGCTTCCCAAAAGACATGTTGGGCTTTTCTATCCTGTCTTCCTTGGAAAAGGATCCTAGCCTCTTCAAAAATTGTTTTAATCCTCAAAGGAGGTGTTTTCCAATTATTGAGGAGATTTATAACATGCATAAAGTCTCATTCTAAGATAAAATTGCCTTCTAAGTCTTGAGTCATTTGAAGGCCTCTCCACATAGCTCTAGCTTCAACTTCGTTGTTCGTCCTTGTTTCTAAATATTCAAAAAATGCAAGCATCATATTCCCATTATGATCTCGCACAATGCCACCAGTGCCTGCTTTGCCAAGATTGTCCTTAGTTGCTCCATCAAAATTAAGCTTAAACCAACCCGTAGGAGGTGGAGACCACTTAACATTGGCTCTGGGGTTGACTACCCTAGGCACAAACTCATATAACAAGGTTAAGCTTAAATATTGAGCAATCATGGTCTCCTGCAGATGAGGTTTACAACTATCAAAAGGGATAAGGTTCACATTCTCGTTGGCAAAGGATAGGATCCTGGCAATGATAGTTTGATGATCATGGATAGACTCATTAAAGACTCTATGGTTCCTTTATAACCACACCTGACAAAGATAGTGATTGAGATACATTTTCTACATGTATCTAAGTCTTTGGATTGAAAAGGGGTAAGGCCATTGGACGAACAAATCAAGTACGATGGTTGGTTTAACCCATGAAATATTGAAGGCCTGAAAAACCCCACTTAGGACAGTCAAGGAAAAGGGCACTCAAGGAAAAGGGCACTCAAGGAAAATGTGATAAATGGTCTCCCAATTAGCCCTACACAGATAACAACAATTAGTGATACAAATACCTTTATGCATCATATTATCAATGGTTAGAATTCTTCCTTGGATAACCAGCCATGAAAAGACTGTAATTTTTGGAATTAAATTTTTTATCCAAACTAAGTCCTTTTGGAGGACAAAATCCTCGTCATCAAGCAAAAGCTTGTAAGCTGATTTAATAGTGAACTGCTCGTTTTTTGTAGGAGCCTAGGTCACTTGATCTTCCTTGGGTCTCATTGGGATAAACTGTTGCTTGAGAATGTTACAAAGATCATTTGATTATGCTTGAAATCCCTGAATTCTTATTTGTTTCCACTTCATTCTACCTCTGTCCTCAACCATATAATTGGAGACTTTTCTGCCAATGAGTTCTTCTATGATATCTCTGATTTGGGCTAAGTTAGGATATTTTCACCAGAAGAGTGTTTTATGGTTTATTTGTCATTAATTGTGTTTGTACTTACTCCACACAAGAAATAAGCTAGCAATAAAGAACAATAGTCCCGTGGGTACTGAGGCCATTAAAAGGACACCTAATAATTTATTAGGTACTGTACGAAGTATTTGGAATACAGGGAAAAAATACCATTCGGGCAATATTTCCAAAGGAGTTGCAAATGGGTTTGCCGGTTCACCAATCATTGAAGGTTCAAGAACCGCTAAACCTATGGTACATGCAATAGTACCTGAAATTACTACTGGAAAAATATATAAAAGATCATTGGGCCAAGCGGGCTCTCCATAATAATTATGCCCCATACCTTTAGCTAATTTAGCCCTTAATACAGGATCATTCAAGTCAGGTTTCTTTGTTATTGGGATAAGTAGACCCTTATGAATCTATCCCCCGAAGGAACCGGACATGCCAATTTTGATCATCCGGCTCGAGCAATAGCTAAACTCAAACTGATAAAGGGTGTATCGTCAGAATAATAACCAAATGTACCTATACCCTTATTGGTAATTTTCTTATTTCAGATTAAATGCTCAGTACCCAAGTAAGCTTACAAATTCGATCATGATCAACATGCCTTTTGGATCATCTTATTACTTGTAACCCGTGTTTATCTCCAGATGATAGACTAACTTGTCATGAAGCATAAATTCCACCAAAACCAATGTAGAATCACATGAAGAGAATGAGGAAAAGGAATTAAAGACATGCTAGAAAGAAACATGGCATCATGAAGACTGAACCAGTTTAACACATACAAAAGATAGAGGAACCTTTAGCTACAACTTACTTTGCATCATATGAAGATAGATTACCTGCTGAACCTGATCACAATAAGCAATGAAGGAGAATACAAATTCCACTATCCAATGGAAGAATATCCACATTGAAGACTAAAGTCTCCAATACCCAAATAATGTATTACAGGGGGGTGTTAAAAATAGATTATATCAGATCATTTGGATTATGTAACTGTACCTTCCTAGGTACATACTTAGGACATTAGATTACTTTGGGGGGAAGTTATCTAGTTACTTCATGCAATGTAATAAATACATAAGTGTCAATGTGCAAGTTGTATATGTGCAAAGTGTCCCTTGCATAGCTAGGTAGAGTGTTGGCCAAGGAACCTATCTTCCTATATAAAAGGGCCTCATTGTAACAAGCAGATATAGAGAAGCTCAAAGTATATTCATAGGTAGTAGCATAGTGCTATGTAGATCACCATATATTGGTGATGGGTTTAATGTAGTCCAGTAGCTTTGTTCATGGAGTGTCAATTTCCTTCATAGCTACATTGTATTCATTTCTATCAATTCTATTTATAGCATATTTTAGTCATCTCGTAGATTTATTTTCTTTCATATTATTCTGCATCTTGTGATTGCTATCTCCCATTGCATACTACATCAAAATCTAAAATTTATGATATTGCTTGTGACAAAGAGGTATTCTATGGCATGACAACTTAAAAGCAAAGGATATAGAACATTTCCATAACAAACCCTTTATTTTCCTATATAAAGACTTCTAAGCACTCACTTATAACATCATAATAGGTTCCTAAGATGAACTTGAAATATCAACATTACAAGAAGAATGAAATATATTTTTCAAAAATAATTCATCTAATTTTAATTTCTTCTTAAGAGATTCAATCAACTCTTTATATTTCATATTTTTTTCTTTATAAAACTTAAGTATAAGCAATGCCATATACATTATCCTATCAATATCTAAAGGTATCATAGTACAATTTTTTCATCATCAATTGTTTCCACAATTCTTGCATGTAAATAGTATTCAAAAATTTCAAAATTTCTATCTATAGCTTCACTATAGATTAACTTTGAGACTAGATCTATCTTTCCTTCAGATTTTTCAATCAAATTCTTGATCCCAAATTTTATGACATTTACTTTTTCTTTTTGTATCATGAACTCCATATTGTTATCCATTGAATTCTTAGATTTTGATTCTTTTGAAGTAGACATCCTTATATCTCCCTAAGTTGTAGAAACTAAGAATTAAAAATTTTATAAATTTAATTTTTCCTAAGTTTGAAGTTGAACTCCTTTTGACTCCCAAATTAATTTATAAATATTCAATAATCTTCTAATTTCAAAAAATATTAAACAAACTATTAAAGAAATATTATAACTCCAAAAATATATTAAACTTCAAATAATTACTTCTATATAAAACTTATCACTCCAAGTAAACTATATAAGCTAACCAAAATAAATAAACCTTATTCCTCTAATAAATCAAACTTTAATATTTCAATAAACCTTCTAATTCCTACCTCATCACTCCTAAAATATTGTAAACCCTAAAATACTTTGAAGTTACATTTTAAAAATCATGCTTGCCTTATATTCTCATCAATCATTGCAAGAATGAATGAACATTACTCGTGCAAACCGACTTTATCAGGTCTACCAACCATTATAGTCCTCAAATGAATCCTCCTCAAATGGAACGTGAAATGATTGTAGACATATGGTAAAAAAAATTTCTTCAAGTAAAATGAGAGCTATGTTGAGCTAGATGCCTTAGAGACATTTCAAATATAGACTCACTTATTCCTTACAACAATGGACTAGGGTGGTGAATGAATTACCAATTATGCATTACTTGATCTCCTTTCATAACTCCAATGTTTAGGCTTCCACTTAGACCTAGTTTTTGGATGCTTGGTATACTCATTGTTTGTCTTAGATATTGCACTACACCTTACTATATCTTGGATGTCATATCATTGTTCCTTAGACGATTCTTTATCAAGCCTGGGTTCTTCTAAAGATCTTAGGTGTGCTTGGGATTTTTTGAGCTCTCTTGGATGGCTTGGAATATTAGCTCCTTAATATTACTTGAAATAACTTTTCTATAAACTTGATGTCTTTCTTGGGCATTAGGTGAATGACGATCAACATGCAGCTGCACTTTCCCTAATGCAACAATGTTTTAGTTTTCATGTTAGGCTTACACGTTTTATAATGTTGCTATTTCCAATAGATAACCTTTATTTCTAATGCTTGTATAAATGTCCTTCTTGGTAGTTTCTCTATTTTACTTTGGACTATTATTTCTTATGTTGTTGTTATGGTGCTAGATACTAAAATATGTTATATGTCTAATTTCATGCACTAATATGGTCCTTTAATATCATTTTTCTCTAAAAATTGATGCTTGCTAATTATTTCTTTCTGCACTTTAGGATCTCCTTCACTGAATCTTCATATGGCTACCAATGTCAAGGTTAATATCTAATGACATGATTCTTATAAAACTTTATCAAGGCTTTATTCAAGACTTATTGTTCCCATAAACTAACTCTATTCCAAATAGTATGTTAGAATAGGTAACCTTGATATTTTGCTGCTCTTCTATCTCTATCAAGGTCTATATGACCTGAGTCTTCAATATCTCTTAAGCCAAAGTCTCACTTCAAGACCTAAATTTTTTTTTTTTCAAGGTTTGTCATTAAGACCTGAATCCTTTGTGTATTTTAAGGTTTTTTTTCAAGACCTGAATCCTCAATATATTACAACTTAAATTAATCCCTGCTTGATGAAATTTTACATTTAGATAGTATATCAGTCCTTAATATGTCCTTTTTGCTTACTCTTGCGCTAGAAGATGAAATTATTCTCGATCTATTGCAAGAAGCTTCTCACTCTTCTGATGATAAATATCTACTATAACAATGTCTTAGGTCACACCTAAGAACCCAAATATTTGATATCAAGGTGACTCAATTTTCTTTGACACCTCGATAAAAAAAAAGATGATTTGACTATACAAAATATTTCAAATTCCTTCTGAGTTGATAGAAATCAATGTCAAGGATTATCTATGTCCCTAAAATCCTTTTGATATCAAGGGTTGGATGTTTCCCTAAATGATCAACTATCTTAAAGTTGATTCACCCTCCAATAGATGAGTCCTTGTCTTCACTAGTTATAACCATGGAAATACCCTATAGACGAGTCCGAGTCTTCATTAGTTATGCTACAGCTACGAAAATACTTTATAGTCGAGTCCTACTATTCAATAGTTGTTCCTCCAATCATGGAAATACTCTAGCTTTTCTACTTACTTTAACCTTACAATAGAGTCCAGTTCTAACTTCCTTTAAAGTAAATAGACTCTAAACCAATTTTATCAAGTTGGAAAAAATTGATTCTATATGCAGCTAAATAACCTATGCAAGAAACAACTCATAGTAGCTCTATTACCATTGATGGCATTTTAAGCCTTAATGTTAATATAACACATAGGATAAATTTCATAGGATCAAATATAAGATAGCCACAACATAGTAATATCAAGATAATGATGTAAGTAGAATAATATGAGGTAACTAATATGTATATCAAGGCTCATAATTTATCAAATAACATTCATTAAGCAACAATATGAATGTAAATAGCTAGAACCATACATGTACAAAGCATGTAGCACAACTTACAATATTAGTTGCTCAAAATATATGTAAACTTTATTACTCCTCTTTCTCTTACAAATACAACAGTTGATAATTGTATGATGGATTGAATGGACTGGATTGGATCTATTCGCTACTCCATGGAGTAATATATAGCCATAGTAAAATGACTCTTTGGCTACTTGAATATTACTTTCCATATGCCAAGTCTCAAGACTCCTGGCTTCTCTACTTGACACTTGCATACACATGACTCTATCTTGTATGCACACCTAGACATGACTCTTCACTTTGCAAAGTCTAATCTAAGGAAACTTGTGCACACTTACATATAAGACGCACATAAACTCAATTTACACTTGTAGACTTACATGACACTTGCACATTTATTGCACATGCACACATAACACTTGTGCATTTCTTGCATATTGTTACATTACATAAAATATTACTCAAACTCTAAACTAATATTCAACCCTAATCTAATATTTACAAGATGTACCATGGAGCTACCATGGGGGTACATTAGCATGTACCAAATAATGTAATATAATCCAACATATGCAATAAGACAAGATGCTAGCCTATGTGCAAATTTGATTTCTTGCACTATCTATAAGAGCTAAAAGAGAGATTTATAAACTTTAAAGACGATTTGCCTTTTTTTTATATTTTTTCTTTCAGATGCAGGAAAAAGGAATATGTGTAGACAAATCCTAGCCTAAGCAAGATTACATATAATTTTATTTTGAATGCCTAAGTAACAAAGGAAATAAAGAAATAAAATGGTAAGCCAAACTAAGAATTTTTTGATTTTCCCCTTTTGTTAAAGCAAAATGAAAGACTAGCCTAAGATTTTTCTTTATTTTTGCCTTTTAACGGTTCTAAAATAAAATAGAAGAATATGCAAATAGCAGGCAATAAACATACTATGCTAATAAATAGAAAAATAGGGAGTAAATATTAGACTTAGTTTGGTGGCCATTATGAATCTATTGCTTGTAGACAAATTTGGTGCTTATAGAATTTCCAATAGACAAATTCACTCAACCTATGAAAATAAATAAAATAAAAGGATGATTAGGATTTGGGGGCCTTCCAAACAATGAGAAATGGTACACTTCCTGGTTTGCACAATCAAGCCCCTTATTTCATATGCATATAATTGAAATTGAAAATTAGATGCAACAATACCTATGATGAATCTTCCATCTAAAATTTTTATAGTTGGTGGATTCACTCATGTATTAGATACAAAATGACTAATGATCCAATGCTAAGCATACATATTCTAGGTATTGATAGGTATTTGTGCAAGGGTAGTTGAGAAAATATATGTCAGGTTACTTAGGAAACCTAAGGGCAAATATGTAGAAGAAAAATCCACCATCTTAACTAGGTATGGACAATGAATTTGTTTTTATAAAAAAATAGAGTGATATATATCCAAGAATATGTGTACAAGTCCTAAATAATAGTGACAAGAGGATGCTAGGGTTACTAAGCAAAAATGGGATACCTTTCACTAAGTATTCCAAGGCTAAGACTACTTGCAATAAATCCACTGCATGAACAGGTTATAGGTAGTAGATTCACCTTGGAGAAATGGATATAAAAAGGTAGATTGAAGGTTAGGGTAAGTCACTATTGAAGAAGCCCAAATAGTCCTCCTAACTTGGTGGATGTTCCAAAATGACTTGCAAAAACATACTAGATTCTAAATGGACAAAGAATTTGTAATTTATAAGTATGGACAAGCAAAATGTAGGTATGAATAAATGATCCAAGAAAATGATGATGAATATGACCTAAAATAAAAAGGAGGTGGAAGGAATACAACAAATATCACTATGCTAGTTGCATCCTCTCCCTCTCACCAAACTACTTGAAGACGAATGTTATTGAGATTTGAAAGAAATAAAATTCGAATACCTAGAAGTTATCTCCTCTTAGCCAAAAGCTTTAAGAAAATTTTTGCTAAATTTTGATACTTGAGATAGTTTTTTCCCAAAAACTATCTCAACAGGCCAATTTATAGAAAAGAGATAACCTTGAAATCTTCACCAAGGTGGACGAGGTGTCTAGTTAGTATCGGATAGTTTGGTTGATTAGGCTATTAACTACCCTAATTGACAATCATAGGGGCTGATTGGGAGGTGAAAAATAAAGTTAACTATCCTTGACTATCAATTGCCTAAGGTGATAGAGGTGACTTTTGGATTTAACTACCCCTAAATGGTAGTTGCAAGAGGAACTAAAATGTTGGTTGTATGCCTAAAGTGAATCCTCCACTTGCAAGTCTACAACCAGGTAATTCATAATCAATGAATTTGCACTTTTGATTGTTGCAAGTCAAATTTGATAGGGAAATTAAAAATAAAGTAGGAAAAAAAGGTGGTATGAATCTACTAGTTGAGGTGACAAATTTTACTTTGGATGGTGAATTCATCAACAAACGATTTTGGATGTAATTCTAGGGTTAAGGCCAACAACATAGCTAAACTGGTCATATTATGCATTTATGAAATATTAGTTTGGTTAAGTGGTTCAATTTTAGGTATCTATAATTACCTCCTTTTTGATGCATTTAAAGTAATAAATGCATAAAAAATAACTATATATATCCCCAATTTTTAAAAAAATTGCATCAAGCTTCAATTGATCAATATAGGGTAAAACACACAAAAAAGTCTGCTTGTAGGATGCAAAAAAAATCTCCAAGGTTTCATTGGGTAATATTTGCGTCACACTAAAAGAGAAGGATTGAACAAGCTTACCCCCAACCTGGGTGTCCCCTCAAGTTTTGGAGGGAAAAAATGGGGTCCTTATAGAACTCAAATAGGTTGGGTTGAGGCAGGAGAATACAAAACAATGATCTTGGTGTTGGGAAAAATTTCAGTGTCCCTTGGTAATTGTCATGCCATTGAATTTTATTAGATCATATCAGTATTGTGGATTTTGGTAAATCCTCCTCTTCAACTTTGGAAAAATAAATTTAACCCTCTAAAATATTGAGTTAGGTACAAAGAGGTCTTATCAATTATGCTTGACCAAATATCAAAAACAAATATTATTCATTAAAAATTGACCAAGATCTACAATGCCCATCAATTATATTCCTAAGAGTAGACTAGTGCCTTATCTCTTGTCATTCATAGCAAGGGTTTAAACAAATTTAATGAGAAATAAAGAATAATAAAGAAGGAATTGGGTCAATTACATCTATTCAAATAATGTAATAAACATAATTAAAATTTAGCAATGAAAGAATATGCCATTCACACATTCAAATAATGTAACATGCAAACCTGAAAAACATACATAATTAGACAAAGTATTGCTCAAAGGAGGAAGCACAATTTTATTTATATAAGAATGATTTTATAGATGGAGTCTAGTTACAATGACCCAAATCTCATTTAATCAATACAATCTTAGACTTCTTTTCAAAGAATGCAACAAAAAAACATAATTCTTCATTCTAAATATAGTAACAAAGAGTCTCCTAGATTTTGATTTAGCTCCTGGAAATGATATTAGTATAATGAATGCTTCTTGAGCAAGTTTAGGACTTGCAAAACCATGGCAAAGAATAAGAGGTGGTAAAATGGAGACAAGACACAAAGGAAATACAAATGACAAAGACAAGGATGCTAGAATACCTTGGCAAAATTTGGCTATGCAAAACTTGATGATCCTTCGATTGGCATAGCCTGTATTTATAGCTAGAAGTGTAACCAATTCAGTTGTAACTACTTTCATCTGGTCCCTTCATCTAACTACTTCTAAACCATTGGGTTTTTAATGGCTTACAACTATTTTTATCTAATCTTTACACCTAATTGCTTCTCAACCATTGGATTTTCATTTCTTTTTTGTGGTCTTTTTCCTCAATTTACTTGAGTCTTCCCATTTATTTTTGGGAATCTCCTACTCAGCCCGAGTTATTCCCAATAGGCTACTAATTTTATCTCAGGCTTCATCACAAAAAGAGGTGGTGAACCTTATTGCATCAATGGCCTAAAGAGCCTTATTATTTTGATTTTATAACAAAGAATTTTTATTCTAAGAGAATATATACAAACAATTAGCCATTTTGGTCAATGTTAACCTTTTGAGCTGTTTGTGCTCATCATATTCATCACAATGAAAATCATGAATTTTAAGAAAAATAAAATCATCAAAATTGGCCACACTTATGCATTATTCATATGATATCCAATCTACCCCAGTTTTACATTGATTTTCTCTTTCCAAGCTTTTATCTCCTTAATAAAATTGTCCCAACCATGCCTCTCTTTGAGGAATATTGATACTTTAATAAGATATTGATAGCACTCATATATTGTGCCATCCTAGATGGTCACCTTCTTTGTATGTATCTCCTCACAGTGTTCTTTGAATTGCTAAAAATATCTTTGATCAAGGCTACCCTATTATTAGTTGATTCTAGGAGAATATATATTCTCTTTACTGATACAATAATAGTGTTGATGTTCTAGAATATTCGGGATAAGAATTTCAATTCACTTGCAAGCCTTGAATACACCTTTATCTTCTATTTCTCAATGAATGTAGAGCAATAAATTCTCCTAATCATAATTTTGTGTTCTACCTTTTGAAAATTCACCTAAGGAGATGTCAATGGGGCTGCTATTAGTTTTGTTGAACTTTGTTCCTCATACTCCTTGAGCCTTGCTAGCAATTTTTTTTTTTCTTCTAGTAACTCTTTTTATCTTTGTACATGGATTTTACTATATTCTCTTGGACTTTAGTTGAAATCTTGTAAAGAGCCAAAGGATCATCTATAATTTATATAGGTGTAGCCCTTGTTTGCTGATCCACATGGGTTGATCCCTCCCTTGTCGGTATAGTGAATAATAATCTCTTAGATGAGATGGCTAAGGTTTGACTGACTGGATCTTCTTCTATATTTTAGAATTCCTTCCCCATAGCAATGGTTTCAAATTGCTTGTCATCAAGGAGATCATAGGACCTAACATCCTCTACATTTGCCAAGGTGTAACTAGTTAAATTGTTTGAGGAGGATTCCCCAAGCTTTGCCTTTTTATGTTCAAGAGATTTGGTGGGACTTGCTAACTTTAGTTCATGGTCCCTTAGTATGTTAGCAAGTCCCCTAATGACCTTAATTTTTATTTTCATATATGGGGACAATAGGAACTCTTTATTATTGAAAGCTAGAGATTTGGGAATGAATGTTGGTTGGTGCAATGCTAACTGGAGCTTACTTTCATATGAAAGCTCAACTTGAGAGGAGGTGAGGAATGAGTTGTTGAGCTTGAAAGGAAGAGGCTAGGACAAGTTTCTTACCTATACCAGAGCACCTTTTGAATAATGCTCTGTGGGTCAGGAAATTTCCATTACTACCTCAACTAAAGAGATATGCTATACTTTGATTTCTACTTAGACTAGTTATTGGTCAAGCATTACTAAAAAGAGATTTGAAAGATCTTCAACATGCATCACTCAAATATTTTGGGTAATATCCTCAATCGAATGTCTTGTTAGCATTGTTAAATATATTGAATAGTCCCCAACATATTCAAGCTACGAGTGTGCCTTGATATTGACTGGATACTTGTCCCATATTGGCTGTATTGAAAACTTTTTAACCAAGGCTTATTTAAGCTCATCCTCAAAAGTATTTATTCTATGTTTGACCATGAGCTGTGAACCTACCTTTTTTATTAGTTCTTGGCAGTGACCTTCAAGGTCCATTTTCAATTTTTTTTGCAACATGCTTTAGTAGCCTTTATATATGTAATGGCCTATTTTATAAGGGATTTCAAGCCAAAAAATTCTCCCCTGCTTTTTATACATTCTAATTTTGGCTTCCTCAGCCACCTACTTGATCATTTCCAGAATAGCTATACTCATTGGGTAAAATTTTGGAAGGGCCTTGGGAGGTAACTTAGACCCATTTACTCTTATGTAAAGTCCTTTGTAATAAAATAGTATCTTATATGCTTATCAAGTAAAATTGTTATTGTTTGAGTCCCTAGCCTACCAAGGGTAAACCCACAAAGGATCTGGTGGATTCCTATTAAAAATTTTCCAAAAAATTGGGTATAGCTAGACTTTCCATTATGCATCCAATGCAGTCTATCTTGATAATTGGGAGTTTGCATCCTTCCCATACTGATAATATTCTATAGGGTGAGTTGACCTACTATAAATGCATAAATATAGAATACTAGGAGTAATTAGGCACCTCATCTAAACCTTCCCTAATTTCATTTCTTAATGTAATGAACTCTCATGCATTTTATTGCAGATGAAGTCCTCCAATTTATACAATTGAATTGGATATTTTTTATTACTTTGTAATAGCAAGTGTATTACCTCTTTACTGATGAGAGATAAATCCTCTACTCCTAGGCCGATATTGATCAAGTCGGAAAAATTCATGGCCCACCATTTTAACATATGTTTACTAGGGGGAAGCTGAAAGAGATTCTTTCCTCATACCTAATTTTTTTGGGAAGGTCAAAAGATATATCACGTACTGCACCTATTGGGAGATTATCCTCCTATATATTACCAATGTAGCATGGGAGAGGCACAATTTTTTCTTAAAGATATCTAATATGATCATGAATGTTGGTCGACCATATTTGTATTTGAAGACTCTACTTTTGGGGTCATAGATCATCATAAAGTAGGACAACAAGTCAGATTAATAAACTCTCAAACAAATATTTAAAAAAAAATGAACCCCATCGATGGTAAAACGGGTATTCTACTCTTTGACTACTTTGGGCCTCTTGAAAAAGCCTTAAAGCTACATTTTATTGGAAATTATTCTTAGTCCTAAATCTAAATATGGTTGTCTAATCCAACTCATACTATTTTTCTATAGTAAGACTTTTATCTGCTCTAGACTTCTTTGAGAACTATACCATGTCCCTAGTGATTAGCTTCCTAAGAACTATCCCATAAGGTTTGGCCTCTGTAATTTTTTTAATGTTGGCTATAATACTTGAGGAGGCCATGAAAAATTCTTTAGAGTATGCTCTAAACTATCATGATAATATGTCTGTAATTTATGTTAGAGAATATATTACATTATTGGGTACATATCAATGTACCACCTTTGGTACATTACTAGAGTAGGAGTTTATTTTAGTGTAAAGTTAAGTAGTTACATCAACATGTAATAAATGTACAACTGTTAGAATGTGCAATGATATTAATGTGCATGTAGTCCACATGTACATGAGTCATAGGATATAGTCAAAGGTAGAGTAAGTACCAAGGAACTTATCTTCCTATATAAAGGCCTTATAGTGAGTGAAATTGAGAGGATAGAATATAGAGAGTGCATAGTATAGATTGGTAGTGTGGTATAATGCAGTTCCTTCAAAATAGTTTATGAAGTGTTAATGTCCTCCATTATACTACATTGTACTATTTTTATGAGCTTTCATTAATGGTATATTTTTGAGTTATCGCATAAGTTTATTTCTTTGTTTTCGTACATATTATAGCGCTATTATCATATAGATATCATAGATTGCTTATCTTGCATATTATGGTTGAATTTCCTATATCATATACTCATCAAAAGATAACAATGGTATAAGAGAACACGGTAGATTGATAGGAAATAGGGAGAGTCAAAAGTGAGATTAAGAGAAATCTAGAAATCTCATTTACAAAATTTTTGAGATTGCATTTGACTAGTATTTCCACAGGGTTGCAAAAAAACTCATGAAGACTAGGACTCAACATAAATTCCACTAGATTGATAAATCAACTAATGAAGATTGATTACCTCTAGATTTAGAGTTTCTTCCATTACAGTCCTAATAATTTATTGTAGGAAAAATAAGATTCAAATAAAGTTGGGAAGATTCCCACAAAATATCTAGGAAGAATATCTTCTTTATAATCAATCCAACACCAGAAGCAAAAAGCAAAAGAATGAAGATTTGGAGGCCTGAAGGAAAGGTCCCATTGCTATAAATTGCAGATCTGTAGAGTGCAAAATAAGAAAAGGCTATAGGATCCTTATTGGAAATTTGAGGATGAGACTCCAGAGAATAATCTAGGAGAAGATTAGAGGTTGGTGATCTCCATAGAAGACTGCAAGTAGCAAATTGAAGAGACTCCAGAGAAGAGTCCTGATGAAGATAGAATATTGGTGATATCCATTGAAGACTATAAATATTAGATTGAAGAGAATCTAGAATAATAGTCCTGGTGAATATAGGAGATTGGTGATCTCCATTGAAGACCGAAGACTTCACCTTGGAGGAGTAGAAGAAATCAGCCTAAGAAGCTAAAGAGACATACAAGAGATCCCCTAGAGAAGGAAGAGATAGAGAAGGACTAGCAAAAGTCTTGTTTCCTAAAGTAGTAGATTTAATAGATCTGAGAGGGATATCTCATTGCCAAACTTCCACATTAGAAGGTTGAATAAAAGGTCTCATTGAGAAGACCCTAGAGAAGAGGTCTCAAGAAAAAAGAAGGAGAAGGCTTGGAGAGCCTCATTTAAGGATATTCAAAGAAGGCCATTAAAGGAGTCCTGAGGAGAACTCATTGGAGAAATTTACCACCAAGGAGAAGTTCTTGATGAAACTTGGGATAATTTTCACCATCTGACAACAAGCCTAAGGAATAAGGAGTTGGCAAGAAGTTTGCCAAATTTCAGAGGAGATTGGTGAAGATATCAAGAGTTTTATATTTTTTAGAAGAAGACCTTGATTGAAATCAGAATTTAACAAGAAGGTTGAAGGAGAAAGGAGCCAAACATTACTACTAAACCTAAGAGGTTTGACTATTAATTTTTAAGGCTAGAAGGATCATTTGGAGAAAGGAGATTTGTTGGTTTCTACAACAAAAAATTGAAGGGTTATTGAAGGAAAATATCAACTATGATTTGGAGGAGTTCCCTACCAAATTTTTAAGATTCAAGTACAAAATTTTAGTGGAGAGATTGATTGCTTTGCAATATAAAAATTTTAGATTTGAGGATAGCAAGAAACAAACAACTTAGGCAATATTAACAGCTGCTAAGTTTCATATTTCCATGATACATTGTGAAGGTTGGACCCACTAAAATATAGTATCAGGAAACAGGATATAAGGAGGTACAAAGTTGCAAATTGGTGTGTTGTGAAGCTATTTTGGATAGCACATGAAAAGATGAAAGTTCATCCAGTCAAAGGTAACAATAAGGTGAATCTAATCACCTTGAAATCCTTCATATATAGAGTTAGTTAAGGTAAGTAGCTTTGGTGCAAAAGGTTCATTAGTTGAACTTTAGATTTTTGATTCATTATTAATATTTGTTAAGCATCATATTGGAGTCAAAATTTGCAAAGAGAAGGTTGCATATTATAGTCTTCAATGGAGTGTAGAAGATAGTTTATTTTAAGGTTAGTACCTGCACATTAAAATAGGAGTTAGATATATTTCAATAAAAATAAAAATATCATCTTCCTATTGTTTAAGTTGAAGCAAAGAAGACTACATTAAGTTTGCATAGTTTATAGTGCATATTTCAAGTTACTTTGAGAGTTATTTTACAAGAGTGATAAGGTGAGATCAATATTACACTATACTAATTGTTCTTAAGAGTTTTTAAGGTGCACTAAGTATTTTAGTTGCAGTAAAAATTAGTGCAAAGTTAACCTTTAAAATAAGCATATTAGTTGCATGATTAAGAGAATGGATTCATTGTTACTAAGTTATCCAAGAAAATAAGTTAGAGGTTAGTGTTGTCTAGTAAGGAAGACAACAATACATTAATACTTACTCTCAAGGATTAGAGTAGAGAGCTGCTATATCTAAGAAGTAAGGAATAACTTCAAAAGGATACGTATAACTTCGGTATAAAATAAGGGACTTAATCCTATCTATTGCAAAGGTGTTTGCACTACATTGGAACCAATTTTATCCCTTCAAATACAACAAATATGGATAAAATAAAGAGTGTGTTAAATACACTATAACAGGTAGCAAAGTGCAGTCTCCAAGTGGTCACATCATTGAAGTTTGAGGAGTAAAATTTGAGCAAAGTAGAGAGCCAACGAAGGGCTCACAAGGTTGGGTTTTTGGGTGTCTAAAGATACCATTTTCATCACTACATCCAATGCCTACAATAGCATCAACCTGCAACACAAGGTTTCTACGTAAAGGAGCTATCATAGCACAAGATATATACATCTACAGGTCATTATATCACAAGGTATCCATGTAGGAGATAGAATAAACTATCTACATGAAGAGGCTATCGACATCTACGTAAAAGAATAAGGTACAAGGGATAAAACAAAGGTACAATACCCAAGATATACTAGTTGAGAATAAACACCAAAATATATCGTTGAAGCACCATAGAATCTCCATTTCAATGCCCTAGGATCATCACAGCTGAAGCCAACCTTGAAATACATCATCATCATTGATAGAAAAACTTGTAAGGAGAAATCATTCGTTGTCAAAGGAGCCAAGCAAGCTTGCAAATGGTTGGCAAGAATAGATGTTGAGAACACTTTAATTTATTTTAGTACATTGGAGAGAGTGTGCATGCAAGGGAGACATCTACATTTGTCCTAAAGGCAACAAGAATATTGTACCACTTGGTATAAAGGGCATCTTCACCCTTTTATCTTTAATGCTCAAGAGAAAGGTTCTCAACTCAGTATAAAACTTCCATCATAGCCCTAATTGCAACACTCAAAGATGACACTGATAAGAGTAATGCTCATCCAAGAGAGCACCAACCATTAGAGTAACACTCATCCAAGAGAGCACCAACCATTAGAGTGAAGAACACAAGCTTATACTGAGAGGGGGGTGAACAGTATAAGACCACTTTTTACTTTTCTTTCCCAATCAATATTATGCAATGTATAGATAGCAATATCAACAGCAGTAATCAAAGCAATGCACAAATCATCACACACAATAGAGACACCACAATTTACGTGGTTCACCCAATGTGGGCTACTCCACGGAGAAAATATTTCACTAAAATTTTCTCAATCAATCTCTTGGGAATCCTTTCCCTATTACAATGTTTATGGACCTCTATCCAAAGGAGACACCAATCCCCTAAATCAAGTTCATGGATCTCTATCCACAGGAGAACTCCTTCTCCTCTGCTCTAGTTGGTGATCCTCTAGAAGACTACTGCCTCCACTACACTGGCTTGTGGATCTCTCTCCACTGAAGACTCTTGTCCCCACTCAGAAGACCTATCCTCACTACCCTGGCTAATGGATCTCTATCCACTAGAGACTACTATCCTCTCTGCTATGTCACCTCCAAAGCTCTATCTCAAATCTGCACTAAACATAGTCCTTCGGTCTAGCACAAATCTGCTCAATATCTATCTCTGGTCTGGCACAAACCTATCCTCAAATCTGCACCAAACTCTGCTCTCAAATCTACACTAAACATAGTCCTTCGATCTAGCACAAATCTATCCTCGATCTCTGTCCTCAAGCCTTAACTCAAGGCTTGACTCAACTCTGCTGGATCTGCCCCAAACCTTAACTCAAGGTTTGAACAAATCAATCAACTCTGCTCTCAAGTCTTCTCAAAGACTTGTCTCAAATATGCCTTGTAAGCTTCCACAAAAGCTCACACTAATCTATCCACAAGTCCTCTCTAGAACTTGCTCAAATCTGCTCTACAAGTCCTCTCTAGAACTTGCTCAAATCTGCTCTACAAGTCCTCTCTAGAACTTGCTCAATCTGCTCAATAATTCCTCTCAAGAACTTATCCAAATATGTATTGTAAGCTTCCACAAAAGCTCACACAAAATCAGTCCACAAGTCTCCTCAAAGACTTACCTCAAATCTGCTCAACAAGTCCACACAGAACTTGTCCAATCTCATAGAAACATAAAGAGAATTGTTAGAGACTCAATATGTTCTATACTAATCACAATGCTCAATCACTTTCAATCACTCTCTTAGAAACATAAGGAGAATTGTTAGAGACTCAATATGCTTCAAATACAACTCAATGCTCAATCACTTTCTCAACTCAATTTAGAATATAGAATAGTTTGTTTTATGGAACTTGAACAATCACTTCACACATCCACTTGACTAGGCTCAACCAACTCTACTCAACCAATCACTCAATGAAACACCCCTTTCTCACAAACCCTAGTCCAAGCATATAAACACCAACTCAAAATGTTTCCAACAATGCTTAATAATAAATCTCACATAACAATGATACTCAAACCCTAATTCAAGTTCTTCACTCAACAAATCGCTTCAAAAACAATGCTTATAAAACAAGGTTTTAACAACAATTCTTTATTCCAGAAAACCTTGAAGCATTAACTCAACACACTCAATAGGAAACCCTAATCAAGTCCTTTTCACTCCAAACTTATTTTCTAGAAAACCAATCAATCAACTTAACTATGGAAGAATGTGCTCATACCTTTTTCTTGATGATGAAGGGATCTCATAAATCTGCCACAACCACAAACACTTCTATTGCCAAACTCAAAGAGGTTAGATGATAAATCTTTCTCACAATTTAATGCAAAAACTCAATTACACCTTATCACTCCACCTTTCAAAACAACCATCAACATACATAAAATATTTATCCAATAACACCTTATAATCTCCCAATTAAAATAAATTTAACATCCACCAAAATTAACTCAAAACCTCTTTAATCAATTTTAATAGCAAAAAGAACTTTGGCAAAAATCAAATCCACTTTCCTTATAACTCCAATAACATAAATCAATTATCAATAAAACAATCTTTCATAAACCCTTATAACTCCAAATAACATAAATCAATTATCAATCAAAAAACCTTTCATAAACCCTTATAACTCCAAATGATACCTTAAGAAAACATTAGGCAAATAAAATTTTAATTAAAAATACCTTTGCCACTAATGGGATTCGAACCCACAATCGCTGCCTCCTCAAGCGCTCTAGCCATGGGCTTGACCACCGTGTGTGCTAGATGCATGCTTGGAACACTAAGAGCACCTCATGCTCTTTCTTCCAATCCTGGCACTCAAAATGAGTACGTGCCAAAAGGCTTTCCCCTTGGCGCTCAAGATGAACACGCCAACTAACCTCCATGCAAATCGATCGTGGTCACTTCCACTCCCAACGCTCTTGCAAAATGTGCACTGCCAATGGACCACCTTGTCCAATGGGAGTGAGGCCTTGAGCCCTCCCTTTTCATATTTTCCTTGGTGCTAAAAGACAACACAAATTTGTCTTCTTCCTCAATGATTTGCATGAATTACTCTTTCTCTTGGTCGCATAAAATATTAATCAATGAAGGTAAGTTTTAATGTCCTTTGGCATGGTATTTATACATGAGTTCCACCTTTTTCCATAGACGTCGATGCTCCACTAAGTTTTATGATGTCGGCGCTCTTTAAACCCTTTTATAATTTATAAATTATTTAAATTCTAAAAGAATTTAAATTTTATAAATTATATTTATAAACCTTTGACTTTAATAAAAATTAAAGCCTTCCTTGAGATAAAATTTAAACCTTTATTTGTACTCCACTGATTTGATGAAAATTATTCTGCCACCATGGTTTTAATAAAAACCTTAATTCTGCCATCAAGATGTCTAAACAAAAACCCTTATAGAATAATATTTTGATAACTTTTCTTCAACTCTTCACATTGCTCCTGGTGTTAATGATGGTGTACTCCATGGTATTAATGACAGCTTCATGTGTTCACTTTGGCATCAATGACAACTTTTCACCTTGACATCAATGACAACTAAATGAGCTCAAAATGTCCAACAATCTCCCCCTTTGTCATTGATGGCAACCCAACTTATTTTTACCAAAAACTTGACCTTTCCTTTGTTCTCGCTCCCCATGGGACATTGCTCCCCTTGGCTCAATGCTCTCTCCAATTACTCAAATATCTCTCCCCTTTGACATCAATGGAAAAGGGTCACCTTTAGGGCTCGGGGCTAAGAATGAGCCTCTTAGCTTAGCCCCTCCCCCACCTCCTCTTGAGGTGGTTAATTCTAGGGTGGGAGTATTTCTACTCCCAGAAAGCACTATTCTTTACCTTTATCCTCTTTCCTTCTTATCTGATCCTTCTGATTCCTCTGACTATTTCTTTCAATGTGTTTGTCCATGTCTCTATTCCTATTATCATTCCTATTCATATCCATGTTCCTATTCCTGTTCCTGTTCATATCCATGTTCTTGTTCCTGTTCTTGTTCCTATTCATATCCATGTTCATGTTCCTGTTCTTGTTCATATCCATGTTCCATGTTCCTATTCTTGTTCCTGTTCATACTTATTTTTGGAATGTCTGCTCTACACCACTTTTTTGTGTGACCATCATTATTGCACTTATAACACTTAATGTTATTATTCCTTGGAGGTGCAAATATCTTAGGATTTCTCCTAGTGAAGCCATATCCTCTTCTATCATGAACCCTGCAATTCATTGCCTTGTGACCAAACTGATTACATGAGTAGCAATACCCATGGAAAAGTTGTTTGTTCCCATATTCCTATCTTTCATGTGTCCTACACTTTGAAGCCATGTGCCCAAACCTGTGACATGAAAAACATCTTCCATTGAAGTTTCCTTGTCTTGACCTCATTGGTCTCTTAGTCTCTCTTGACCTATTCTGATTGTTGTTCCATATGTATCTTCTTTGTGCATTGTTCCTATCTTTTTTGAACTCTCTATTGTCCAACTCATCCTCAGATGTCTCACTTTCTTTTACACTATCTTCTTCTGAAGTATCTTCATCTGAAGTTTCTTCTCCTCCAAAACTTGAGGTTGACTCTCCTTCTTGTTTCTTTTGAGCTTGTTCAAAACCAAGACCTGTTTTGTTTGTTGACCTTCTTTGTACCTTGATCATCTTATCCACAATATTTGAGCTATTTTTGAACCCTTTTATCTTGAATTTGGAGTCTTCTAAATATTCTCTTAGTAGTGCCACTTCTTGTGCTAACTTTTCACATTCTAAGATCTTTGCTTCTAACTTATCCTTAAACCTTTTTGCCTTAGCCTTTGATTTTTCTAAATCCTCTATAAGCAATCTTCTCTCTTCATCACATTCTTGAAACTGAAACTCAAGTTTAGAGTTTTGCTTTCTTACCTTCTTTACTATTTCAAGAGCATAGATAAGTTCTCCCTTGAGATCATATCCATCCTTTTTTGAATATTCCTCTATTTGTTTACCTTTGTCCACATATTTATTTTCTATTGGCTTGTCTTTTGTAGGATCATCTTTTCCTTCTTCTAGTGCCATTAGAATATTCTCTTTTGGTCCTTCAAGTGTATCTTCATATTCATCATCACTGAAACTATAACCATCCCTTGTACAACTATCTTCAAGATGTCCAAAGTTACCACATCTAAAACACTTGAGAATTACTGGAGTCCTTTTCTTAACTTGCTCTTTTTCTTCAATCATAAATAGGACTTCATCTCTATCATTGTCTGAAAAACTAGCATCACTATCACTTGAGTACTTACTTGCCTTATCCGCATAGTAGCTCCTCTTTTGTATTTGAAAGAACTTCTTTCCTTTTCTGCTTTGTCCATCCTTGCTTTTCTTCTAGTGCCTATATATTTTTGATTCCCTGTTCCTGTGATCCTATTTTTCTTCACCATTGTTATTCTTAGCTTCTTGACAATCTGTTGCAAAATATCCATACTTTCCACAATTGAAACATTTAATAGATTTTAGATCTCTGGATCTTCTATAATCCTTATCTCTTCTACCATAATTAGCTTCTTCATCACTGGATGACTCATTGCTTGATTCTGACTTCTTACCCTTTGTATTTTTTATTGCTTTGAATGCTGCTTCCTTCTGGGGAATAGGATCTTTTGTTCTTATCTCAAATGCTGTGAGCATACCAAGCAACATATCTCTTGTCAAAGTATCACCATCTATTGACACTTCTATAGCAGAAACCTTTTCACTGAATATTTTTGGAAGAGTTCTTAAGACTTTATCACAAACATCCGATTCATCAATCTTCATTCCAAGTCCTTGCATATCATTAACAACCTCATCAATTTGAAGTAGATAAGTACTAATATTTTCTTCATCCTTCATTCTTAATGCTTCAAATTGTCCTTTGAGATTTTGTATCTTTGCTTTCTTGACACTTTTATCTCCTTCATATATATTTTGCAATTTATCCCACATTTCTTTTGCAGTTTGACAATGCATAACTTTCATAGACTCTGTTCTATGCAAACCTCTCAAAAGTGCATTCATTGCTTTTGAATTGTAATGTTGTAGGAGCTTACCTTCCTTATCTGTAGGAGGATTAATTAAAGGATCGTATCCAAATTCAATTGCTTCCCAAATTTCATTGCCAAGTGCCATCAGGTAAATCTTCATCATCATACTCCAATATATATAGTCACTTCCATAAAATACTGGTGCTGAATTATCTGAGGACACATTATTAGAATCCATTGTGTTCTTGTTAGCTTTTCCTTCAAGCTGTTAAACTCTTTTGAAGGAACCCACTTTGATACCAATTGAAGAACACAAGCTTATACTGAGAGGGGGGTGAATAGTATAAGACCACTTTTTACTTTTCTTTCCCAATCAATATTATGCAATGTATAGATAGCAATATCAATAGAAGTAATCAAAATAATGCACAAATCATCACACACAATAGAGACACCATAATTTACGTGGTTCACCCAATGTGGGCTACTCCACAGAGAAAATATTTCACTAAAATTTTCTCAATCAATCTCTTGGGAATCCTTTCCCTATTACAATGTTTATGGACCTCTATCCAAAGGAGACACCAATCCCCTAAATCAAGTTCATGGATCTCTATCCATAGGAGAACTCCTTCTCCTCTACTATGGTTGGTGATCCTCTAGAAGACTACTGCCTCCACTGCACTGGCTTGTGGATCTCTCTCCACTGAAGACTCTTGTCCCCACTCAGAAGACCTATCCTCACTACCCTAGCTAATGGATCTCTATCCACTAGAGACTACTATCCTCTCTGATCTATCACCTCCAAAGATCTATCTCAAATTTTCTGAAGAACACAAACTTATACTGAGAGGGGGGGTGAACAGTATAAGACCACTTTTCAATTTTTCTTTCAAAACAGCTTTCAATCCAAAATTATGCAGTATAAAGATAGCAGTAATAACAACAGTAATCAAAACAATGCACAACACACCATCCACAAATTGACACAACAATTTACGTGGTTCACCCAATGTGGGCTACTCCACGGATAAAAATTTTCTCTAAAAGTTATATCATAGTTCTTTGGGAAACCTTCCCAATTACAAAGTTTATGGGCACCAACCCAAAGGAGACACCTTCCCCTAGCTCTGCTCTTAGTGGTGATCCTCTAGAAGACCTCTACCTCCTCTGCCCTTAGCAAGTGGAACTCTATCCACAGAAGACACCTGTCTTCCCTACTCTGGCTGGAGATCTCTGTCCTCAACTCTATCACTGCAAAGCCGTTCCTCAAATTCGCACCAAACATAGTCCTTCGGTCTAGCACAAATCTGTCCTCTTCCTCTGTTCTTTTTTGTTATAGCCACACTTGGTCGAAACCAACTTTTCACTGTCTACGCAAACACAACAGCACTCAATCAACTTATGCACTTCTACGAAAACACAGTAGCACAGTCTTCACACACTCTACGCAAACATAGTACATAGTTTTCGCACACTCTGCGCAAACATAGCATTCGATCAGACTTCCACTTATGCACCTCTACGATCGAACTTCTCCTCACACTCTATCTGCACAAATCACACTTTGAACGCACACTTGATCGATTCGACTCGACTCGCTCTCTTGCGCATAACAGAATTCACTTGCACAAATTTGATACACATATTCGATGATTTGAAACTCGAAAATAGTCCTCCTTTTATAGCATTAATTCATGATCAAAAACTTAATCTTTAGTCGGCTGTTACCCTAAAGATCATCGGTTGCAAAACCCTAAACTTCGTCGGCCCAGATTTAACTTTGTCGGCTTCAACCGCCTCTGCTGCCTCTGTCACTTCCCTGTAGCTTTTGTCGTGAAACTACAACATGTCGTGATATCACGACATTTTTGCAGTCGTACACCTTCTTTTGCCTACTATCGCGATATCGTGACACTTTTGCTTTTGTCTGCCTTGACAACGTGCTTGTCGCAAAATCGTGACACTTCTAACTTTTGTTGATGTCATCTTCACTCCTGTCGCAAAATCATGACACTTTAGTCTTCATTGCCTTCTTCTCTGCTTTTGTCACGAAATCGTGACACATCTGCTTCTGTTGACGTCATCTCCAACTCTGTCGTGAAATCGCGACACTTTAGACTTCATGGCCTTCTTCTCTGCTTGCACTAATGAAAATGGAACATGTCACGAAATCACGACGCTTTCGCCTTCGAGCTCTTCCTTCTTGAATTCGTCATGAAATCGTGACGCTTCTTCTGTTGAAGACTTGCTAACTATTTTTGTCACAAAATCGTGACACTTTCTCCAACTGCAAGCTGCCATCTCAACCTGTCACGAAATCGTGACACTTTCTGCATCCGTACAACTTCTTTGTAGCCTATCGCAAATCACGCTTTCAGCTTTCGAAAGCTTTCCTTGTAACCTGTCATGAAATCGTGACGCTTCTCCTTTCAGACTCTTCCCTTTTGCTGCATGTCACGAAATCATGACAGTTCTCACTTTGAGCTTTTTAGCATGTCACGAAATCGCGACAATCCTCAACTTGACCTCTGCAGCATGTCATAAAAACGCGACAGTCCTCACTTGGAACTTTGCATCATGTCACAAAATCGTGACAGTTCTTGAATAACTTTCTCTCTCTTCGATCTTGTTGCAAAATCGTGACCGTTCACACTACGGACTCTCTTTTCTGCATTATGTCATGAAATCGTGACACTTTCTCTTTCGTACAACCTTCTTTGTAGACATGTCATGAAATCGTGACACTTTCCATCTTGCTCTTCTTCTCTACCAACATGTCACGAAATCGTGACAGTTTTGCCTGCTTCGTCTCTGCCTTCCAGCATGTCGTGAAATCGTGACAGTTTTGCCCGAACTTTCTCTCTCCTCAAACATGTCACGAAATCATGACAGTTTTGCCAACACTTTCTCTCTCCTCAAACATGTCGCAAAATCGTGACAGTTTTGCCAACACTTTCTCTCTCCTAAAACATGTCACGAAATCACGATAGTTTTTCCAACCGCCTGCATACTTTTTCTTACTTGTCTTTTTCTTGATCTTTTGCAATTGGGCTACCTTGATCTTCTTGGAAACTCACTGTCCATGCTGAAACCTTCATCAAAACACATTCTTTGACATCAAATCAAATTGCTTCAAGACCTTCTTGACATCAATGACAACATCTACACTTAGAGCAAAGGCAATGTACCCAAGGTACCCAAAATTGCCAACAATCTCCCCCTTTGTCATTGATGGCAACCCTTAATCGAAAACATATCTCAAGAGCCAAAACTGAAACCAACTGATCCAACAACTGAGAATCTACATTTGAAGTTTTTGCTCCCCTGACTTGAAGCTTTCTTCTTCACTTGAAGCTCTCCCCCTTACTCATATCTCTCCCCCTTTGTCATCAATGGCAAAGGGTCACCTTTGGGGCTCGGGACTAAGAATGAGCCTCTTAGCTTAGTCCCTCCCCCACCTCCTGATGAGGTGATTTAAAATAGGGTTGGGAGTGAAACTCCCATTAGACACTCATCATCATCAGTGTCTACAATTTCCTTGTCGGGCCTTCTCTTGAATTCTTTGTCTGTATTTTTGTTCCTGTCACTGTTCTGATCCTCGGACCTGTTCATACTACTGTTCCTGTTTCTTTTATCATTCTTGTTCTTATTCATACCTTGATCCTTGGACCTGTTTATATCACTTTTTCTGTTCCTGTACCTTGGAAGATCAGCTCTACACTGTCTAGTTGTGTGACCTTCATTGTTGCACTTATAACACGTAACAAAGTTATTTCTGTTCGGCATACCTCTTCTTTGAATTCGTCTATTATGAATAACCGTGTTCCTGTTATTAGTTTTGTAGAACATTGCCTTATGCCCGAACTATTTACAAGAGTAGCAATACCCTTGAAATAAGTTATGGCCCTTGAAACTATCATTTATCTTCCTTACTTGAGTCATGCAATGCGAAGCCATGTGGCCAAACCTGTGACACGCAAAACATCTGCCATTAAACTTTCCTGTAAATGACCTTCTAGGTCGGGTAAACTTCTTCTTCGCATTCAAAATTCTGTTTTCTATTTCTACGCATTTATCACTCACGAACTCTTGATCTGAAGTACTTTCTACATCAGAACTTTCTTCCTTTTGAAATCTCTTGCTAGATTCCCCAACCTGTTTCTTGTGCGGCTCAACAAAACCGAGACCTGTTTTATCTGTTGGTTTTCTTTGACCTTTGATGAGAGATTTAACCCTTTTGGAGCTATCTTGAAACCTGTACAGCTTATCCTTGTATTCTTTATTTTCCTCTTTCAAGGCAGCCATTTTCTGTTCTAATTCACTATACTCAAGCACCTTAGATTCTAACTCATTCTTGAGTTCTTGTGTCTTAGCCATAGAGATGTCAAGACTTTCTATGAGTTCATCTCTCTCCATACAACATTCATCTAATTTATCCTTGAGTCTAGCATTCTTCTTTCTTTCCTTTTTCAAAACACTAAGAGCATTAGTAAGTTCACATTCAAGATCCTCTATTTTATTGCATTTTGAATCATCAAGGCCTTTTTCAGATTTCTTATCACTAGAGGTGCTACCCTTTTCAAAAACCATACAAGCATCTTCCTTATCATTTTCTGAAGCATCCTCATACATACTAGCAACCAATTCATTATTTGTGCAATCATCCTCAAGGTGCCCAAAATTTCCACATCTAAAACATTTCATGACAATGAATTTATGTTTCGGTTCTTCCTCCTTTTCTGAAATGAACAACATCTCATTTTCATCATCACTAGAAGAACTTTCACTATCACTGCTAGAACACTTACTTGCTTTGTCTAGGTAGAAGCTCTTCTTATTCTTGTGTGAATGCCTCTTTCCTTGATTGTTGTGCTCATATTTGTTCTTTCTGTAATACCTGTGCTTTTTAGAATCCTTGCTCTTAACATCCTGTATATCTTCATCACTTTCATTCTTGGAAACAGTATAGTCAGTAGCATAATGACCAAACTTTCCACAGTTGAAACATCTTATGTTTTTCTTGCTTTTGTGTTTTCTAGAGAACTTGCCTTTCTTGTTGTAATATGCCTCTTCATCACTAGAAGACTCATCACTCTCTTGAATCTGTTTGCCCTTTGATTTCTTGGTAGCTTTGAAAGTCTGCCTCTTTCTTGACATCAACTTTCACTTGAGTTCTCAACTCAAATGCTGCAAGAATACTATGGAGCTCATCCTTTTTCAATTTATCTAAATCTTTAGCTTCCTCAATAGCAAAAATCTTTTCACTAAATCTATTAGGAAGAGATCTTAAAATCTTATCACACACATCATTTTTAGCAACCTCAAGACCAAGGTCTTTCATGGAGTTAACAACCTCATCCATACGAAGCATGTAGTCACTAATATTTTCATCATCATTCATTTTGAGTTGTTCAAACATACCTTTAAAATGTCTCAATTTGGCCTTTCGGACATTTGCATCACCAGTATGAACCACCTGCAATTGTTTCCACATTTCACTAGCTGTCTTGCAGTGAATAACTTTGGTGAGATCTGCTTTTTGTAAGCCTCTCAGGATAGCATTCATGGCTTTTGAATTGTTGTGAAGCATGAGCCTATCTTCTTTAGTATAAGGACCATGTTCAGGAATAGTGTATTCATCTTCAATCACTTCCCATACCTCATTACCAAGTGCCATTAGATAAACTCTCATTCTTGCACTCCACAGACCAAAATCTGATCCATCAAGAATAGGTGCTGCATTGCCACCTAAAAAATCCATTGTGTTCTTAACCAGTTCTTCCTTCCGATTGTTAAACCTTTCCGAAGGAACCCTCTCTGATACCAATTGAAGAACACAAACTTATATTGAGAGGGGGGGTGAACAGTATAAGACCACTTTTCAATTTTTCTTTCAAAACAGCTTTCAATCCAAAATTATGCAGTATAAAGATAGCAGTAATAACAGCAGTAATCAAAACAATGCACAACACACCATCCACAAATTGACACAACAATTTACGTGGTTCACCCAATGTGGGCTACTCCACGGATAAAACTTTTCTCTAAAAGTTATATCACAATTCTTTGGGAAACCTTCCCAATTACAAATTTTATGGGCACCAACCCAAAGGAGACACCTTCCCCTAGCTCTGCTCTTAGTGGTGATCCTCTAGAAGACCTCTACCTCCTCTCGCCCTTAGCAAGTGGAACTCTATCCACAGAAGACACCTGTCTTCCCTGCTCTGGTCGGAGATCTCTGTCCTCAACTCTATCACTGCAAAGTCGTTCCTCAAATTCGCACCAAACACAGTCCTTCGGTCTAGCACAAATCTGTCCTCTTCCTCTGTTCTTTTTTGTTACAGCCGCACTTGGTTGAAACCAACTTTTCACTATCTGTGCAAACACAGCAACACTCAATCAACTTATGCACTTCTACGAAAACACAGTAGCACAGTCTTCACACACTCTGTGCAAACACAGTACATAGTTTTTGCACACTCTATGCAAACACAACATTCGATCAGACTTCCACTTATGCACCTCTACGATCGAACTTCTCCCCGCACTCTATCTGCACAAATCACACTTCGAACGCACACTTGATCGATTCGACTCGACTCGCTCTCTTGCACACAGTAGAATTCACTTGCACAAATTCGATACACATATTCGATGATTTGAAACTCAAAAATAGTCCTCCTTTTATAGCATTAATTCATGATCAAAAACTTAATCTTTAGTCGATTGTTACCCTAAAGATCGTCGGTTGCAAAACCCTAATCTTCATCGACCTAGATTTAACTTTGTCGGCTTCAACCGCCTCTGCTGCCTCTGTCACTTCCCTGTAGCTTCCACCGTGAAACTACAACATGTCACGATATCATGACATTTTTGCAGTCGTACACCTTCTTTTGCCTTGTCGCGATATCGTGACACTTTTGCTTTTGTCTGCCTTGACAACGTGCTTGTCGCAAAATCGTGACACTTCTAACTTTTGCTGACGTCATCTTCACTCCTGTCGCGAAATCGTGACACTTTAGTCTTCATTGCCTTCTTCTCCACTTTTGTCGTGAAATCATGACACATCTGCTTCTGCTGACGTCATCTCCAACTCTGTCGTGAAATCGTGACACTTTAGACTTCATGGCCTTCTTCTTTGCTTGCACTAGCGAAAACGGAACATGTCGCGAAATCGTGACACTTTCACCTTCGAGCTCTTCCTTCTTGAATTCATCACGAAATCATGATGCTTCTTCTGTTTAAGACTTGCTAACTATTTATGTCATGAAATCGTGACACTTTCTCCAACTGCAAGCTGCCATCTCAACCTGTCGTAAAATCGTGACACTTTCTGCATCCGTACAACTTCTTTGTAGCCTGTCACAAAATCACGATGCTTTCAGCTTTCGAAAGCTTTCCTTGCAACCTATCGTGAAATCGTGACGCTTCTCCTTTCAGACTCTTCCCTTTTGTTGCATGTCGTGAAATCGTGACAGTTCTCACTTCGAGCTTTTCAGCATGTCGTGAAATCGTGACAGTCCTCAACTTGACCTCTGCAGCATGTCACAAAAATGCAATAGTCCTCACTTGGAACTTTGCATCATGTCACGAAATCGTGACAGTTCTTGAATAACTTTCTCTCTCTTCGATCTTGTCGTGAAATCATGACCGTTCACACTACGGACTCTCTTTTCTGCATTATGTCACGAAATCATGACACTTTCTCGTCCGTACAACCTTCTTTGCAGAATGTCACGAAATCGTGACACTTTCCATCTTGCTCTTCTTCTCTGCCAACATGTCATGAAATCATGACATTTTTTCTTGCTTCGTCTCTGCCTTCCAGCATGTCGCGAAATCGTGACAGTTTTGCCCAAACTTTCTCTCTCCTCAAACATGTCACGAAATCGCGACAGTTTTGCCAGCACTTTCTCTCTCCTAAAACATGTCACGAAATCATGATAGTTTTGCCAGCACTTTCTCTCTCCTGAAACATGTCGCAAAATCGCGATAGTTTTTCCAGCCGCCTGCATACTTTTTCTTACTTGTCTTTTTCTTGATCTTTTGCAACTCGGGATACCCTGATCTTCTTGGAAACTCACTGTCCAAACTGAAACCTTCATCAAGACACATTCTTTGACATCAAACCAAATTGCTTCAAGAACTCCTTGACATCAATGACAACATCTACACTTAGAGCAAAGGCAATGTACCCAAGGTACCCAAAATTGCCAACATTTGCACTAAACATAGTCCTTCGGTCTAGCACAAATATGCTCAATCTATATATTTGGTCTAGTTTAAACCTGTCCTCAAATCTACACCAAAATTTGCTCTCAAATATGCACTAAACATAGTCCTTCGGTCTAGCACAAATATATCCTCGATCTCTATACTCAAGCCTTAACTAAAGGCTTGACTCAACTCTACTGGATATACCCCAAAACTTAACTCAAGGTTTGAAAAAATCAATCAACTCTGCTCTCAAGTCTTCTCAAAGACTTATCTCAAATATGCCTTGTAAGCTTCTACAAAATATCACACTAATCTATCCATAAGTCCTCTCTAGAAATTGATCAAATCTGCTCTACAAGTCCTCTCGAGAACTTGCTCAATCTTCTCAATAAGTCCTCTCAAGAACTTATCCAAATATTGTAAGCTTCCACAAAATCTCACACAAAATCAGTCCACAAGTCTCCTCAAAGACTTACCTCAAATATGCACAACAATTCCACACAGAACTTATCCAATCTCATAGAAACATAAAGAGAATTGTTACAGACTCAATATGTTCTATACTAATCACAATGTTCAATCACTTTCAATCACTCTCTTAGAAACATAAGGAGAATTTTTAGAAACTCAATATGCTTCAAATACAATTCAATGCTCAATAAATTTCTCAACTCAATTCAGAATAGTTTATTTTATGGAACTTGAACAATCACTTCACACACCCACTTGACTAGGCTTAACCAACTCTACTCAACCAATCACTCAATGAAACAGCCCTTTATCACAAACCCTAGTCCAAGCATATAAACACCAACTCAAAATGTTTCCAACAATGCTTAACAATAAATCTCACATAACAATGATACTCAAACCCTAATTCAAGTTCTTCACTCAACCAATGGCTTCAACAACAATGCTTATAAAACAAGGTTTTAACAACAATTCTTTATTCCAGAAAACCTTGAAGCATTAACTCAACACACTCAATAGGAAACCCTAATCAAGTCCTTTTCACTCCAAACTTATTTTCCATAAAACCAATCAATCAACTCAACTATGGGAGAATGTGCTCATGCCTTTTTCTTGATGATGAAGGGATATCACAAATCTGCCACAACCACAAACACTTCTATTGCCAAACTCAAAGAGGTTAGATGATAAATCTTTCTCATAATTTAATGCAAAAACTCAATTACACCTTATCACTCCACCTTTCAAAACAACCATCAACATACATAAAATATTTATCCAATAACACCTTATAATCTCCCAATTAAAATAAATTTAACATCCACCAAAATTAACGTAAAACCTCTTTAATCAATTTTAATAGCAAAAAGAACTTTGGCAAAAATCAAATCCACTTTCCTTATAACTCCAATAACATAAATCAATTATCAATAAAAAAATCTTTCATAAACCCTTATAACTCCAAATAACATAAATCAATTATCAATCAAACAACATTTTATAAACCCTTATAACTCCAAATTATACCTTAAGAAAACATTAGGCAAATAAAATTTTAATTAAAAATACCTTCGCCACTAATGGGATTCAAACCCACAATCGCTGCCTCCTCAGGCGCTCTAACCATGGGCTTGACCACCGCGTATGCTAGAAACACACTTGGAACACTAAGAGTACCTCATGATCTTTATTTTAATATTGGAACTCAAAACGAGTGTGTGCCAAAAGGATTTCCCCTTTGTGCTCAAGACGAACATGCCAACTAACCTCCATGCGAATCGATCATGGTCACTTCCACTCCAACGCTCTTACAAAACACATGCTGCCAATGGACCACCCTGTCCAATGGGAGTGAGGCATTGAGCCCTCCATTTTCATATTTTCCATGGTGCTAAAAGACAACACAAATTTATCTTCTTCCTCAATGATTTGCATGAATTACTCTTTCTCTTGGTTGCATAAAATATTAATCAATGAAGGTTAAGTTTTAATGTCCTTTGGCGTGGTATTTATACACAAGTTCCACATTTTGCCGTGGACATCGACGCTCCACTAATTTTGATGACGTAGGTGCTCTTTAAACCCTTTTATACTTTATAAATTATTTAAATTCCAAAAGAATTTAAATTTTATAAATTATATTTATAAACCTTTGAATTTAATAAAAATTAAAGCCTTCCTTGAGATAAAATTTAAACCTTTATTTGTACTCCACTTATTTGATGAAAATTATTCTGCCACCATGGTTTTAATAAAAACCTTAATTTTGCCATCAAGATGTCTAAACAAAAACCCTTATAGAATAATATTTTGATAAATTTTCTTCAACTCTTCACATTGCTCCTGGTGTTAATGATAGTGTATTCCATGGTATTAATGATAACTTCATGTGTTCACTTTGACATCAATGACAACTTTTTACCTTGACATCAATGACAACTAAATGAGCTCAAAATGTCCAACATAGAGTAATGCTCATCCAAGAGAGGAGTGTGCCAACAATTGGAGTAACACTCATCCAAGAGAGGAGAGCACCTATGATTGGAGTAACATCTCATTTACCTAAGTGCTTCACACAAAACTTGCACCACTTGTCTCAATATGGTTATAGCCTGTAATGCTTCAGATTTGCATAACTTACATTCCAAAGCAAGACAAATGCCATTTGTCACATATACCAAAGTGAGATACAAAGTATTAAAGAGTCAAAATAGAAGGGGAAGTGCATCTTTAGCCAACATCAAAGTGCTTATACATAGGGAGGTCAAAGTCCATAAAAATAGAAGCATTGAATGCTCACCATCGTCCAAAAAATACAATGCTCAAAGAATCCGTTGAAAGAGTGAAGATAGAGGTATATCGTGTACAACATTATAAAGGTAATATCAAATTAATTACTTGATTTTATTAAGGTTAAAAGGAGTTATAAGGTGAACCTTATAAGGTTAAATTTACTACTGCATTGGAGCAATATGAATTAACCAAGCATTAGTGAATTATAAAGCAAGTTGAAGTACATATATTATAATTTTTGCAAATATTCATAGTAGGAGATATAAGGTTTTCAACATTGGATAATTAAAATATTATTATCTTCTAAATTTCTACATTAGGGAGTTATAAGGAATACTACACCAAACTTTAGAAAATTGAACTATTGAAAACTAAAAGTTGAAAAGAAGCAAGAATATTGTTTGCTTGAAAGAGTTGGAATTAATTGCTTATACTTGTCTCATAGACACATTAAAGAGATAAAATAAATCCAACCATAGATAAATCCATCAAATTGATAAGTGCATAGTTCAATAGAATATATAAGGTGATATAGAAGTTGAATATTCCTAAAACATTGCCAAATCAACTCAAAAGATGAACTATTACCAATATTAGAGTATATTTTAATCTTTAGGGAGACATAAGGATCCTACAAAACCTAAGCCTTATAAAGGTTTTATCAAAGTAGTTCACATGCTCTAGACTAGGGAGTTATAAGGTAGTCTACAAGGACTATCATGACAAAAAATAAATTCTTCCTTATAGAATCTTGACTAATTAAAGGTCCAAATTACTCCTCATGGAAAAATAAAGTAAAGGTAATTTTGATAGTTGAAAATATTTGGAAAATTGTCAAAGGAACAACAACTAAACCTACTACATGTGATACAAAGATTCAAAAGTTTGAAGAAAGTGATGCAAACACATTAATGATAATAACTTTTGATATTACAGACAAAATACAACCTTACATTAGTTCAAAAAGAACATCTATAGAAGCTTGGAAAACCTTATTCAATTTGAAGGGAAGAATAAATCCACTATCTTAAATATTCAAACTCAATTACATTCGTTGAAAATGAATAGTGGGAAAAATATAGAACTATTCCTAAGGAAGTTAGCAGATATAAATGGAAAATTATTAACCTTAGGAGAAAATATTGAAGACAAGTTTCTAGTTCAAGTAACTATGAGACCTCTTCCAGATAACTACAAGCATTTAGTTACATATTTACAAATCCTAAGTAAAGATACACCTTTTGATGAGTTAGTCAATATTCTTCAAGAATATGAGGTGGAAAATATGATTAAAGATAAAATGACTAAGAATGCATTAGTTTCAAAAGATAATCCATAGGGAAACATTGCTTCATCCTCAAAAGGACAAAGACCATGGAATAAAAGATATTGTCATGTATGCAAGAGAAAATGACATAGCACTAATTATTGCAGATTAAATCCTAGAAACCAAAATAAGAAAAATCAAACAAACCATGGAAGCCAACCAAATAGATCATTCCAACCAAGGCAATATCAAACTCAAAATAATCCTCATTAGCAATAATTTCAACATACATACACTAATACTCAATTGGAATATCGAGAAGGGAATCAGAAAGGACATATAGCTCAAAGTATTCAAGAAATTAAAGAACTAGAAGAACCAATTGATGAAAATGAAGTTTAAGCTCACAAAAAAGAAATATTTTATGAAGACACTAACTACTTACTTGAAAATGATATAGAAAGCAGAGAAGGAGAACACAAAATCCAGAACCAAATAAAAGATCCATATTGAAGAGTAAATTATTTAATAACCAAATAATGTAATATAGGGGGATGTTAGAGAATATGCTATATTATTGGGTGTATAGCAATGTACCACCTTTGGTACATTATTAGAGTAGGAATTTACTTTAGAGTAAAGTTAACTAGTTGCTTCAACATGTAATTCATGCACAAGTGTTAGAATGTGCAATGATGTAAATGTGCATGTAGTCCACATGTACATAAGTCATATGATAGAGTCAAAGGTAGAGTAAGGGCCAAGGAACTTATATTCCTATATAAATGTCTTATAGTGAGTGAAATAGAGAGGAGAGAATATAGAGAGTGCATAGTATAGATTAGTAGTGTCATACAATGTAGTTCCTTCAAAAAAATTTATGGAGTGTTCATGTCCTCCATTATACTACATTGTACTATTTTTGTGAGCTTTCATTAATGGCATATTTTTGAGTTATTGTAGAAGTTTATTTCTTTGTTTTCTTGCATATTATAGTGCCATTATCATATAGATATCATAGCTTGCTTATCTTGCATCTTGTGGTTGCATTTCCTATATCATATACTCAAAAAAAGCTAACAATTTTATAGAATACTCTTTGGGTATAGAAAACTCCATGAAGGCTACTTCAACAACTTGGAAGTGAATGGTGGCAACTCAAGCATTGGGAGTTAATTTTTAATAGTTGACTAGGCTAGCTATATGCTTTAACCATAAATGCTACCAACTACATTGATGTATTCCACCTTTTAGTTACCACCTTTCTTTTTATAGTTAAAACTTACTTGGGCACAAATATCAAATAGTTTTCATGCATTTTTAGTAAGAACAACTCTAGACAGTTGATGTTGATTGTCAATCGAATCTTTGTTTTTGAAGTTGGTACCTACATTAAATTTAAATTTTTATCAATTTTGGGAGATTATATCTTGATAATTGAGGCTATTCAAGGAACTAAATCTTAGCCAATGGATCTTGGGTGATTTAAAAGGTTTACCACTTTTAATCCTATCTATCTGGATCTTTTTGAGATAAAATCCTGACCGTCAAGATACCTCAAGATTAATCACATCATCATATTTCTTTAAAGTTATTGCAACATTGTTATTAAATCTTGGCCATTGATGTGCCTTAGAAAATCGTTGTTGATCAGAATATTTATCCTTTCTTTTGTTCAATCTAGACCATCCACATTGATTTAGGGTTTGATTCTAGCCATTGGATTTCTTGCATGATCATTAGCTTGTGTGCCACCTTTTTTGGATCGATCCTAACCATCAGTGTTAACACAAAAGTCAATCCTAGACATTAAGGTGCATCGATATGTTAGGGGTGACATCAAAGATCACCCATAATTATTGAGTTGTAAATAAATAAAGCACATGAAAATATATTAAATTATGTGCTTTATTATCCATTCAAATTAGTAAGTTTAGTTAGTTTAAGAAATAGCATGCAATATGGCCATGTAAAAGCTATAAAGTAAGTTTTTTAGTAAGTTGAGTTTTTTTAGCTTTTTTTGATTGATCAAAGCTGATCGATCATTATATATATTGTAAATTGTAATCATTTGAATATAGTAGAATCACTTTCAGTTCTTTCAATTGGTATCAAAGCAATAAGATCCACCTTTGTAATTTTATTATGAGGGAGCCCCTCTTCCCCCTTCCATATTTTTTGTCTCTATTTTTGTATTTTAAATTCAAGAGAAATTGCAATGAAGAAGCGTGGATTCTGATGGTTTCAGATTCAAATTTGATGGAGCTGCACAATTTTTTTAAGTTTTTTTTGTGTTGTGCTTCTTGTGCATGCTAATAGGTGGCATGTGAGCACCATGCAAGGGCATATCTTCTAGCCTCCACACCCGTACATCTAGGAGGAAAATACACATCAATTGATTGGTGCAGTTGAAGGCCGCCACACGGTAGTGGCAATGATAGTCAACTTTCGGACCCTTTTGATGAGCATTTAATTTGGTCATATTTGATCATGGAATTTTACTCCTAATTTAAAAAAAAAATCTATATTCGACAACTAAGAATATTCTAGGAATATTTCATTTGATATTTTAGGAATATTCTATTTTCCAACTGTATGGGCTATGAGCCTGTTTTATTTTGTTGCCGATGAGCTTAATTATTTTTTTCAATTTTAGGGCTCCATTTAGATTCAAAGATATTCATTTTTGTAGTTGTTGGAAAGTTTTTTTTTTATCCAGACACAATGGAGGTGTCCATTTTCAGTTTTGAGGCTATTACATATGATTTTTTGAGCCTCAAAGTTTGTTGTATAGGGAGTGCACTATCGGTTGAACTTGACACTCCTTCAATCCACTTTTGTCATCAGAGACTATTTTTGGAAGTAGGATTTCTTCATGACCATGGCCCTATTGAGATTCCATTATGATTTTGGGTGCTCCTATAGTAGGGGATATTGTTTATCAATCATGGGAATCTATCGGGTACTCCAGTTTGGGAGTTGTCATTATCTCTTCATAAGACCATGGCCCTTTTTTGATGTGATCATGGATATCACATGGGTACTCCTACAAGTGGAGTTGTCTTTACCTTTAGTGGCTTGTCTCTCAGTGGATCAATGATTTTTAGCTTGGCTCATTAGCAAGATTTCCAACATCACAACTTTTGATACTTCGGGCAACACCACATCAAGCTTTCAGAATCTGATTTTTAGTAGTTGAAGGTGACTCATGGGAGACTCAAAGCAATGTTGGACATTTCTCCCTTTGACATCAAAGGGGGGATTGTTAGGGGTGATGTCAAAGGTCACCCATAATTATTGAGTTGTAAATAAATAAAGCACATGAAAATTTATTAAATTGTGTGCTTTATTATCCATTCAAATTAGTAAGTTTAGTTAGTTTAAGAAATAGCATGCAAGGTGGACATGTAAAAGCTAGAAAGTTAGTTTTTTAGTAAGTTGAGTTGTTTTTAACTTTTCTGATTGATCAAAGATGATCAATCATTATATATATTGTAAATTGTAATCATTTGAATATAGTAGAATCACTTTTAGTTCTTTCATGATATTAATTCCATTATCTTATTTCCAAAAAATGGTCATATCATCATTGACTTGTGTCATCTTTGAATCCTGGGCGTTGAAGTGCCTAGAAATTATTTATACTAATTATTTGTGAAAATTAGTTGTGACATATTTGAATCCTGATCGTCAGAGCTATTTTGAGAATAAAATCCTAGTCATTGACGTTTTGTCTAGTTGGCTCACACTTTACTTTTTAGAACCAAATATTAGTCATCCATGGTATATCAAGATTGAATCAAGAACATTAAGGCACGTAGGAAATGTATCAGACATTGTTTTACTTTCTTCAAAGTGGCCTTCTATGGTCTATTAGATTTTGATAGGGTAAATCCCATACATTGAATATACCAAAAAGTAACTTTGATAATGATCAAATCTCAGCCATCCACATCGTATTATGTGAATATACAAATTATTTATGTTACTATGGTTGATTTTCTAAAGTAATTGAGTTGAATTTAGATAAAATATAAACCATTGATGCACCTTTAATTGATTCAGTCTATTGATGCTGCCATGACCAATTACTAGAACAAGTGATCTGACTTTGATGAAACCTCGACCATTGATGTTCATCATTATATTAACCTGGTCTATTTATTTTACAAAAAAAGAACTCTTGGTAGATTAGCTATGTGAAAATGGACTAAATTAGATCCCTTGAATCTTCTTCATTGATGATTATGAATCGTTGATTCTCACAGGATCATGCTTAATAGAAACTCATTGACAATTTAGATTGAACGATGATGTGAGGATCATTATGGACCATAGATGATGTAAAATTTTGATTGAAAAATATGCATGGTATTGTGTGGTAAGAACATGGGAAATTTGATAGACAAAATAATTTGGGGATTTTTGTTGTTACATTGCATTGGTTGAGAGGTCTAAAATAGAATCTAGGTCAGGTTAATAGGGCTATGAAGGATATTTTTTGCAAGAAATAAATTGTATCATAGAAGATAAGCTAACCAAAAACTATAAAAATGGAAATTAATGAAGGGGTGTGTTTCTTATTGATGGATTTTTAAAGATCCAACACTTGGATGGGTTAAAATGGAGGTAAAGAGTAAGGGTAGAATCCATTTTCCCCACACATAGGAGGAGAAAAGGGCTTTGTGAAATTAATGAGAGAAAGAAAAATGGTGCAATAAGGATATCTAGTGCACCGATTGAAGCTGGTTTAAGGAGTGGGAGGGGCGATCCAGGCTCAATCATAGGTATGGTCCAAACCCATCGATCAAATTTTTTGATTTTTTCTTTTTAGGTGCCATAGGTGAGAAATTCACACATGGGCTATGAATCCATCATCATGAATCTACCATGACAAGTGATGAATTTGTGAAACCCTAGTTATTATCAAATTTATGAGAGGGTGATGACTTTTCTAGGGTTGTGAATTCACACAAAAATTATGACTTTAAGAGGGGATAGGGAGGAATAGAAATTTGTTATATTTTGTGCAAGTCTAACTTTGGTGCTTCTTTTTGTGCATGTAGGGTCTAGATATATTAGAGTGGTGGGATAGATTATCACACACTTTACAATTAATGTTGAAAATTTTAACTCTAGTATATAGGGCTATTTTAGATGTAGTGGGATTGGGGTATTTGGTGACAATACCCTACATAAATATTAATCATGCACTACTAATGATCCTAGCAAAGTGATGTCATTCATAGTATGCCACTTTCCTCTTATCAACAAGGGAGATATCAGTGACTTTGGAGGATTTCTAGAGAATACTCCAGGTATTGGCATGGGGTCTTCCATCTAGATGAGCCAAGACTAGGCTTGATCCCTATAGAGTGTGATAGGAGATATATAGTTTTGGATTTGACTATATGACATTGATATCAATGTTGCATATCAAGTCATGTAGTTGGATATATTTACAATGATGTTGTATGTTGTAGTGTCTAGATTTTTAATAAGGGATATCAACAAGAGGTTATTATCATTGGGATAGGATGATATTATCACTTGGATGAGAGATGATCATGTGCAGTTTGCATCGAGATATTTTTTTTGTATTGGTTGTATCATACCCTCCATGAGGTGGTTTACAAGGAGGGTAAGAGCCTAGTGTGTTGCATATTACTATAGGTGTAGGTGTGGGAGCACCTAGCCATCAGATAGCTGGTTGGAATCCCTAGGGATGTGGATTATGTATAGGATTCAATAAGATTTAGATGGGATAATGCACACAAGACAATACAAAGGCCTTTTAGAGGGGTTTTGATGATGACTAGATAATTCATAGATGATCTACATCCATATTAGGTGGTGCATACATGTAAAGGACACTCAAGGTGAGTTGATGATGCCTTATAGTTGGCATATATTAGGAGAATCAAATGGCTATGGCGATCATAAGGGGAGCTTGAGCTATATCAATTACATCAAATACTTTATCAATTTGGCCTTCCCTAGAGGATTTTGATGATGGGAAATTTATGGTACCGATGGGTGACTAGAGAGAGAAGAAGATATTTTGGAGACCCTCTAGATCTAGAGAGATTTTAGGAGGAGGATATAAATGACCCTTTAATGGTGGACCTAGTAGTATATGGCATTGGGATGATACTAGGGTACTTGTGATGGTACCACCAAAATTTCCTTGAGAGGGTTACTCATGCACTATGGTGACCACGATTAGAACCAATATTATCACATGCTACCACATTTGAGCAATGAGGGAGGGACTGTAATAGAGACCAAGGGATGGTTCAATGATGGGATGAGCATTGAATGTACCCCCTATTAGCTCAATATATGGATTGAGGTAAGCTAGAGTAGGTCAGCAAATGAGAGGGCCCAAGAGGAAAATATGTTATGATGATGAGGCTTCATCTACTTTAAGACACGCTAACCAAGATGAAGTACAAGCTAGTAACTATGACTAGTGTAAGGAAGGTAGAGAGGTTGGAGTACCAGGTTCAAATAGACAAAGTTATGGTGGGGAAGGACAAGGCCTGAGTAGAGAGGGACTAGAGGGCCCAAGAGATTGCAAAATTGAGATGAGAGTAAGATTATATGGTAGAAAGGGTCATGATAGTAAGGTTTGGGGGCAATGATATTATTTTTAGAGTCATGGAAAACCACTTGATCGAAGTATAGGATCAGTTGGATGAGGCTCAAGTTAACTACTTAGCGGAGGTTGAGAGGACTAGCCAATAAAATGCCATATACTATGTGATAGCCCCTCTGTATCATAGGTATCCATATCCCATGAGGTCACAATATTGATATCGATCCCAGACAAGGTCAATGACTAAGGCCTTTAATATGGAAATAAATCATAGATGGATGCAAAATATATTATAAGCATTAAGCATGCCAAAAATACAAGATCAGTAGGTGCCATTAACAATCTACACCTAGAATATCAAGACTAATAGCTAGATAGATTAAATTAATCCTAAAAACTAATATAAATGAGATAGATGTTAACAACTTAGCTATCTAGATGCCCACATGAGATTAGAATCCCACATTACAAAATATTTATTTAAAATAAACCTAGAATAAATTAATCCTAAGGCTATCCTTATCATTTCTCTCCACTATAGAAGCATTGGAATCCAATATTTTTACAAAAGAAATGGGAGAGAATATAGGAATGTGCAAGTTCCCAAAATTCAATCCTCAAATTGATGAAGAAGATAGAGACCCTTTAAAAGGCTCTATATACAATCACCTCAGTGGAATTACTACAACTCCTGTGAATGGAGTACCCAAAAGCAAACAATGCTTAAAAGGGCCATGGTAGAAATTTTCTTCAATCTTCTCCATAAAATATTGCATGCTTCTCACACCATTCATGCTTCAAAAATAGAAGAATGTACCTCAAAATAATAGTCATACCCTATTGCCAAGCAAACATCTTGAAATTTAAGTCAATTCATTGTGAGAAAAGGTTGCAATAAAGAGAGGAAAAAGATACAAATCCTTATGAGCAAATACATGGTAGAAATTATTATGACTAGGAATGACCAACATATCATCATGGTACCCACTAAATTCGATACACTCAAGGATAAATTCAAGTGATTATAGAAAGATAAGGCAAATAATATCACCAAGAATGAAGAATGTCTTGTCAATACATCCACCATGATTGAAGCACTTGAAGCCGAGGTTGAAGTAATCGTAGGAAAATAAGACAAATATGCCAATGCTAAAGGTGGAAGTGACTTGTAAGGTGCTTGATGAATGTCTAGAAGAAGGTATGGATTGGAATGATGCCTTAAAAAATTCATAGTGGTGACTTCAAATCCTACTAAGGGAGTATAATAATTCCCCAAATGGCATATAAGTGGACTAGAACAATAGGATGGAGTGTTGGGTACCACCAAGCTTGCACTCTATTTTACAAATCCATAATTTTGAACATTTTCAAGAAGGTTTCAAAAACCCAATTTGGAGGATAGTAAATCCTCAAAGGCTTTATATGATTTGAAAGCTAAAATAGCTGAGAAGCTAAAGTAAAAGCTGATGCAAAAGCTATGCTTGATGTGGTGCTACCCAGAAGAGGGTTGTCAGTCTTGTCGGTGAAGATAAGAGACAAGATAAAAATATAACTAAGAGATAAGCCACAAGGGGTAAATACAACTCCAATGTGTGAAGTACCCATGTGATATTCATGATCACATAAAAAGGGTCGTGGTCTTATGAAGGAAGAGATAATGATAACTTCCAAACTGGAGTACCTAAGATTACCATGAATGGAAAACAATACCTCCCATTGTAGGAACACTCAAAATCATGATGGAATCTCAAGAAGGCCATGGTCATGAAGAAAGGATACTTCCAAAATAGTCTCTAAGGATGAAATTTTATTTAGGAGTGTCAAGTTCAACTGAAAATGCACTCCATATTATAATAATTTGTGTTTGAAAGTAGGTTTGGACAACTCAAACTTTGGAGAACCAAGGTAGACCTTTACAAAAATATAAAATAATGGTTCTACTAGAACCAAATTGGAAAGAAATTTCCAATGAGTATAAATAAGGGTATACTCGAGAAAGAATAGTGCCTCCAAAAGTGAGAAAGAAAAAGGTCTCATTGGGAAAAAAGAAAAGGAAATTTTCCTTCAAGCAAAATTTGCAAAATTTTCCCTCCAAGTGAAATATTTTAAGAATATTCTTTGAAATATTTTAATGTTTTAAAAATTTAATGTGGGCTACTCCTTTCATTAAAAGCACATGTAAAATGCATATAATTAAAGGCCATTAGAGTCATATCCACGTTGAATGTGGGACATAGAGGATGCAAAATTATATTGTAAATCACTCATCGAGAAGGAACATGGCATGTGCACAAAAGTGACTATAGAAATTGTTTAATCTCCACCCGATGCCAATCATACAATTAGCACCACATGTCACATTGTACGATTCCTTCACCAACCACTCATGAGTACAACTGGCATAGGTAAGTTGTAAACCATAAATAAACAAGTGAGTATAAGCTAACCACCTCCAAGCGAGCATTAGCAATGATAGAGTTAACAATTTTAAAAAGTCCAATGGACTATTACCCCACAAATGTGGGATATTCACTATCAAGCCTTGATATTAGGTACAAAAAAATTCCCATGCACTAACAATATTCCCATGGCCATGTGTCTTTTGAAAGCCCATGGTCAATACAGGTTGAAAAATCCATTTCCATTGGTACCATGATTGTTGTTGAGGCACATGACTTTACATGTTCCAAATACAATCTTCTTGGAAATGGTAGAGGACACTTATCCCTATGTGGCTTTGACTAAACTATAAGGAGACATGGATAAAAAAAAACATCAACATTATGATAAAATGATTTGCCTTTGCTTGGCATGATAGATCATTGAAGCTTATTACAATTTTTTACCCAAATTCTTCCATGTTTTTAGAGGTCATGATAGAAAACTTGTGTTGGTGTACGAATAGCTAGATTTGAGCCTCAAATATGAATAGCCAACATTACAAGTTATAGTGATGAAGGCTATGATGACATCACTAGTTTGTTTATTTGTGTTTGGATTACAAACTAGTCTAAGCATACCAAAAATACAAAATCGATAGACGCCATAAACAACCTACACCTATAATATCAAAACTAGTATCTAGATAGATTAAATTTAGACTAAAAACTAATGGAAGTAAGCTAGATGCTGAAAACTTAGTTATCTTGATGCCCGTGTGAGATTAGATTCTCACATTATAGAACATTGATTTAAAAATAAACCTAGAATAAATTAATCGTAAGGATATCCTTATAATTCCTCCCCACCATAGAAGCGTTAGACTTACAAAAAAATGAAAGAGAATATAGGAATGTGCAAGTTCCCAAAATATAATCCTTAAAAATTGATGAATAATATAACAACCCTTTAAAAGGATTTGTAGACAATCACATTAGTGGAATCACTACAAATCCTATGAATGGAGGACCCAAAAGCAAACAATGCTCAAAAGGGCCATGGTAGGAATTTTCTTCAATCTTATCCATAAAATACTGCATGCTCCTCACACTATTCATGCTTTAAAACCAAAAGCATGCACCTAAAAATAATAATCATACCATCCTATCAAGCAGATATCTTGAAATTGGAGTTAATTCACTATGAGGAAAGGTTGCAACAAAGAGAGGAAAAAGACACAAATTCTTGCAAGAAAATACATGGCAAAAATTCTTGTGACTAGGAATGACCAACATCTCATCATGGTATCCACTAAGGCTGATACACTCAATGCCAATGTCAAGTAACTATGGAAAGATAAGATAAATGATATTACCAGGAATGAAGAATGTCTTATCAAGACACACACCATGAATGAAGCACTCAAAGTCGAGGTTGAAGTAATATAGGAAGACAAGACAACTTGAATTTTACCAGTATATGTCCTTCTTGTTGGTTTGGACAGTCTATGTCTATATTATTTTCCTAGGATAGTCTGTCTATAAAATTTTCCTTGGACAATATGTGCCCTTATTTTTATTTTGTATAGTCTATGTCCATGTGATTTGTTTTGGATAGTCTATATCCATAATTTTTGCCTTGGACTATCTATGTTTTTATTGTTGTTTTGGACAGTCTATGTCCATGTGATTTACCTTGGACAGTCTATGTCCATATGATTTACCTTGGATAGTCTAGCTCCATATGATATTGTATTAGGTAATCTATGTCAATATAATTTGTGAATGTCTTGGATAGTCTATGTCCATATTGTTTTGGATAGTTTGTCTTTCTTACTTTTTTTGGACAATCTACGTCCATATGGTTATTTATTTCATGTTCTTGCATCTAATACCCCAAGTTTCAAGGCATATTATTGTAATGTTTCTTTCCCATACACACAAATGTATTTTGGAGGATATAATGGTTAAGGCTTCCCATTGGTATCAATTCCTCTATAGGGGATATTTCCATCAGTTTTATATATGTTGTAGGATATTTGGCATCTAGCATATTTGGAAAACTAATCATTCTAGGTTCTTTGTCAATTCCTAATAAAATGGACCTCCATTTTCCATCACCTTGTGAATTAACAAAGAATATGGAATGAATCCATCCTAGCTTTCATTGGTTGAGGTCTTTATTAGAGCCCATGAGGAAATGAGATATACTCAACTCACCACCTAGTGGGTGCTAATAAGAGGCCTAAAATAAATGAGGTAGGATAATTAGAGATTTATAAAAGGTTATAGTTATCCATTCATGTGACTTGTAGAAAGGGGCAGCCATAATATGTGAAGAAGGTTATATTTTTAGAAGAAGATAAGGAATGAAATAAATTAGTCTTTATAGTGAATAGGTCTGAGAACAAAATCATCTAAGGTTATTGCCTTTGAGAACTATGGACTGCTTTTAACCAATGGTAGGTGCATTTCAAATCATCCAGTAATAAATGTTAAAAAATAGTCCTAGTTCTCACTAACAAGATGTGAATGTAAATACATACATAAACTAACATGGCTAAAAATTATCATCACAACAAAATCACAAGCAATCCATAAACTTGCAAACAAGCAAAAAAATATGAAGTTTGGGAAAGTGTCACTAGCTTTCCATACCCAGTGCATATAAATCATGCCTAGTTATGGTTTTTTATTGCATCTCAATGGATTTTTAAGTAGGGATGTAAGAAGAGGGATTATGTTTTATTACCATGATAGTTTTTTTTTGTGAAAATATCAAGGCCATTTTAGCAACAACACAAATAAAGACTACATCGGAAAAGCAAATTAAGGAGTAAAGGTAAATCATGTAGCAATATTAATGATTCACACAAGCAATCTACTAGCCTTAATTACCTAATGCAAATGCAACGAGAGTATTAGCTAAGCAAGCTAGTGTTATCATTTCATCTTAATAGTTCCTTTTGGTTGATTTTTTATTGGAATATATTACATCATTTGGTTCTTTACTAATGTACCTTCATGGGTACATAGTTAGATTAGGATTAGCTTAGGAGTTAAATGCTTTATTATGTAATTCAATAAATGCACAAGTGTTAGAATGTGCAATGATGTAAATGTGCATGTAGTCCACATGTACATGAGTCTTAGGGTTGAGTGAGAGGCAAGTAATCTATCTTTCTATATAAAGGCCTCATTGTGAGTGTTTTAGAGAGCAAGTGAGAGAGTTGAGTAGTGCATAGGTGAGAGTAGTAGTAGTCACAATGTAGCTCCATTTTGATATCATGGAGGAGTTGCAAACTCCATGATAGGAGCATTGTAATTTTTGTGAGCTTTCTTATATGAGCATTTCTAGAGCATTGTATCAAGTTTTCTATCATATTTTCATGCATGTTAAGTTTCCTTTATCATAGTTATAATATTGCATGCTTATTTTTATACTTGTGATCACATTTCCTTTAAGTTTAAGGCTCCAAAAGCTAACAATGGTATCAGAGCCACGATGGATCAAAGGAAATCACAAAGTGATCACCATTGCTATTGTTGAGTATTTGCAAACCAGATCAGCCATAGTGCACCATTGCATGCAAATACCATCACAATAGATTTTTGATAGAAGTAGCTCTAGATAGAAGAATAGAAAGTAGAGAAAGCCACATGATAGATTTGGCTAGAGTTTTTCCATAGAGTTGCAATAACTTGTGAAGACTAGAACTCAACATTGCATCCACTAGATTGACAATCCAACTAGTGAAGATTATTTTCTTTAGAGTCATAAGAATTTTTATTATCTCTAATATTTCATTGAAAGAGAGAAAAGAAGTTTTTAGGAAAACCATTTGGTTACTATCATCTAAGTTTTTCTTGTTGCAAAAAATTAACTCTTAGAAGGTGGGAAGCTTCCTACAATAGATAGAGAAGAACTCCATATTCGTTTCCTGAAGGTCGACATTACTTTCCTCATGCAGGGATTAATTATTTGTTGTAGAAAAATAAGGATTGAAGATTTGGAGGCCTAAGGAGAAAGGTCCCATTGAGAGATTTGCAGATTGAAGACTCCTAGTTGAAAGATTGAGGAGAAGATCTAGTGGCCAAGGAAGCCACATTGAAGATTGTAAATCTAGGAAGGAGGTCCTAGAAAGAAGACCCCATTGAATATTGAAGAGACTCAAGGAGAAGAGTCCTAGAAAATATTGGAGATTGGTGATCTCCATTGAAGAATGAAAACTTCACATTGAAGAAGAGGTCCATTGAAGGCCCTATTGAAGAACTTCCATATTAGAAGATTGAGCATTGAGAAGAACTAACAAATGTTCTATTGCAGATTTTAGTAGTAGTAGATTCAAGAGATCCTAGAAGAAGATCTCACATCCATAGTTGAAGATTGAAGAGGCCAAGGAAGGTCTCATTGAATATTTTGAAGTTGCAAGTTTGAGGACCTTGGAGAGGTCTCAAGGAGAAACAAGAAGAAGGCTTGGTGAGCCTCATTGAAGGAGTTCTTAGAAGGACTCATTGGAGAAATTACTACCAAGGAAGAAGCTAAGGAATTGGGACAATCATCACCATCCGATGACAAGCCCAAAGGAGAAGGTTTGGCAAGAAGATTGTCAAATCACAAGGTAGTATGAAATAGATCTCAAGATTGATAGATTGTTTGAGGAGGAGATCTACTTTGAAGTCAGAATTTGACAAGAGAAAAGAGATAGAAAAACCACCAAATCTGAGAGATTTGGGGGCCATCATTGAAGGGTTCTTGAGTGAACATCTCAGCTGTGATTTGGGGGAGGATCCTACCAAATTTTTGGGATTCAAGGACAAATTTTTAGTGAAGGTATTGACTGCCTTACAATCTGAAAATTTTTAGATTTGAGAACAAAGAAAAGGTAACATATTGACAACACTTAGAGCTGCAAAAATATAGAGCTCATGGACAGAAAAAAGGTAGCAAATTGAAGGAGTTAGAGGTAACATTTAAGATTGCATTTAGTGCTGCAAGTTTCAAAAAATTTGGACAGCGAATTGAAGAAGATAACATTGGATTCAAAAGGAGGATTAAAACTGCAAAACACAACATTTTTAGGCAGCAAGAAGACTAAGGTATATTCAGAATTTAGAGGTATATACAAAAGAAATTTTAGAGCCACCAAATTACAGTTTTTGGGCAGCAAATTAGTAAGGTTTAAGGCTGCATAAAGGTGTGCAAAGGAGCTGTTTTGGACAGCCTACAAAAGCTGCAACTCAGTTTACAAAAGGCAGCAAATTAAGGTGACCTTAATCACCATCATCATCACCATCTACGAAGTGAAAAAGGTATGCAACAAAAGGTGCAAAAAGTTTATTAGTTAAGCCTTTATATCTGGATTTTCATTAAGGTTATTAAGCACTAGTTTCAAGTTTAAAGGTTGCATAAGATTTGGTTCAAAGTCTTCAAAAATAGTGCAGAAGGTATCATCTACAAGGTCTAAACCTACACATAAGAGAAAAATAGAAGTTAGGTACATTTCGAGAGAAATAAATTGATCAACATTCTATTGCTTACTCTTATCAAAAGAAGACTATAGAATACATAAATATAAGAATCTTGGATTTGAAGTAACCAAGCAAGGAAGGAGTTGCTAACATTGAAAGCAACACTTGGTTTCACCCCAACCAACATTATAAAAATAAGGAGAATTGGCTCAAGATCACAGGGGGCAAATGTACACAATTTACATTTTGTATAACAGGCTCCTTGGAGCAAATCAAAAGGGCTCCAAACGTAGGGAAAGATAGAGTTTTAAAGGAGCAAGGAAAACATTAAAATAGTGGTGGAAAATCAGATTGCTACAAGCACCATTGTCTTGCCACAAGTAGCCATCAACAAAGAGGAAAAGCACATTCAAAGTGCTGGAGAAGAAGCTCAACGTTCACCATTCCAGATAGCACCATAGCCAAACGAAGCACAACAATATCAAACCTAGAAAACAACAAGGTGAACATAATATTTTCAGTATTAGAGTAGAGTATAAATAAAAGTAGAGGAATCCATTGCATCCACATTGAAGAAATCATCACAGAATTCACATAGGGCCATCATTGAAGCATCCAAATCAAAAGATCATCTCATAAGTGCACTGGAATAGTTGAGTAAAAGCAAGGATGAATTTCTCAGGTCATCTTTGGAGGTAAAGGTCATGCAAAAGTGAAAGAAGACACTTGACAAACTCTACAAGGAAGAAAGTGCCACTTGGCACAAGGTGGAATCATTTCATAATGTTTACCACCAAGAGAAGCGCTCATACAAAGTGTAACTCCCAAAAGGAAGCACTCCATACAAAATGTAATGTCCAGAAGAAGATTGCTACCACTTGCCATAACCTACCAGAAGGTGAAGTGCTCCATAATGCCCAACCAAAGAAGAGTTCATTTTTACAAGATTTGTGACACTTGTCATAGTGGACAACCATATTTTGGAGGTGCTTATACAAGAGCATGTAACAAGGAGGAGTGAAAGCGCATTATGTAGAGACTGCATTGAAGAACATATAGACTGCATTGAAAAACGTAGAGACTACATTGAAGAACATAGAGACTACGTTGAAGAACGTAGAGACCACATTGAAATATGTAGGGACAACATTGAAGAATGAATAGCTACCATAGAAAAGCGTTGAACATATTTCTATCATTGGAGGAGACCACAAGGTGATGGCCAGATTCATACCATAGTAAGCAAGCACTTGATATAAAGGTAATATCTAAGATTTATTGCCTTTCATAAAGTTGTAAGGAGTAATATTATACATATCAACTTTAATATTAATCTAGGGATATTTAGTAGGAGTTATAAGGTAGTGGAAGATACCCTAGAAATCACATTACTTATTTTTGAGAAGAAAGAAGAAATTAGAAGCATTAAAATATTTATTATTAGTGCTTCAATTATTTGCAAATTTTAAAGGAGATATAAGGTTAATTTGCAAACATATAAATTTTCAAAACAAAACTTCTAATTAGGGAGATATAAGGAATCCTACTTCAACTGAATTTCTAGAAGTTTAGAAACCTATCATTGCATTGATTCTTAGTTGAAGATATTGCTTGCATCAAAAATTATAGTTGGAAGATTAAGATAAAAGGACATAGACAATCCAACTAAAGCTATTGAACTCTTATTTATGAAATTGCATTTCTAAAAGACTTTCTACAAAAGTTGGTTGCAAGTAATAGAAGTGAATCATACTTATAGCATATACCATTATTAGGGAGATATAAGGTAGTCTACTACAAAGGATTCATCAAAAATATTTCTAGAATAGAAACAAAGGGAAATGTCTACCTCAAGTAATATAGTAAACAATGATATGAACAACACCATTAGAAAGGAAAATATTATTGTTATTAAATAAGGAATCAAGAATCTACTGAATAAAAATGAGAACTTAGATCTTGGTTCAAGATTGATCTATAGTGAGGTGTTAAAAGAAGATTTCACTACTATGGAATTTTATCTTCATGCTAGGCTTATTGAAGCAATTGAGAATGAAAAGAAAGATATTCTAGTTCCTTTGGAGTTTGGGAGTATTCTATACATGGCATTACTTTCACTTCAAACTCACAAAGAAGTGGTTGCAAAGCAAAAATAATTAATTGAACTACTCAAAGTAAAATCAAAGATAGATGAATCATTTCTAGAAAAAGTGTTTCAAGCATCATGTAATACTAATACTTCAAGATCTACTAACTCAAAAGTTTATCATGATGCTTGTTCAAAATTTTTATACACAACAAGGATAGTAGTGAAAAGGACAAAGGAAAAAGGAAAATACTATTGTAGGAATCAGGTGATAGTACAACCACATATGAAAGCACAATAATTGGAACCAAAGACAAGAAAGAAGGAGAAGAGGAGACATTAGACCAAGGAGGAATATAAAGCAAGATAAATTAAAACATCATAGAAAGAACCTCATAAAAATGAAGACTACACAAAAGAGAAAGATCCTTATTGAAGACTAAAGTCTTCAAAAACCAAATAATGTAATAAATGGGGATGTTGGAATTACTTGACTCAAGTGACTCCTTTACAGTCTTGGGATATTCATCAGTAACTGATAAAGCTAATAAAGTAAATGCAGAATAGAAATCAGGACTATACCTTTATGGAATTCTTCTTACTCGATCTGATCTTCTCAAAACCAAAGTTTTTTGTTTTGCATTAGCTTCCTCCTCCACTTCTAATTTTTTTTCTTCCAAATCTCTCTCTAATTCATATTCTTTAGTAGCATCCAATTTATACATAGGTTCCTCCCATTCTATTGTAACTTGAACTTGTTTAGGTTCTTTGTTTGTAGTTCCTGTTTAGGGACACCTTTTGTTTCTCTAAATATTGCATTACGATTGTAAACAATATTATGTGTTTTTGGGTTCCATAGCTTATATCAATTAACACTAGTACTATAACCCAAAAACATACAATTTTCTAATTTATAGTCTACCTTAGTCCTTTTCTATTTTAAAATGTATATATATATAAGCATCACAACCAAAAACCATTAAATGTTTGAGTGAGGGTGTTTTACCAGTCCACACTTCTTATGGAATTTTATCAACCAAAGCTGAGGTAGGAGATCTATTGATGAGATAAAATGCAATTGCTATTGATTCTGCCTAGAATTTCCTTTCTAACCTTGCACCACTTAACATGCTTCTAATCTTATCCATCAATGTTCTATTCATCTATTCTAAAACTTCATTTTGTTGTGGAGTATATAGAGTTGTTTTCTACCTTTCTATTCCACAATCCTTGCAAAATTGCTCAAATGCATTGGAGTAGTATTCACCACCATTATCACTTCTCAAAACCTTTATCTTCTTCTCTATATAATTTTCTACAAGAGCCTTAAACTCTTTAAATTTATTGAAAACTTTAGATTTATTTCATAGAAAATATACCCAGGTCTTCCTTGAAAAGTCATCTATAAAAGTAACATAATACATAGATTTTCCTAGTGATGAAACTTTAGCAAGTCCAAACACATCACTATGAACTAAATGTAGAATCCCTTCTAATATTGTAGCACTATTAGGAAACTTAACTCGAGTTTGCTTTCCAAATATACAATGCTCACAGAAATCAAAATCTAATTGGCAGTTAGAAATTACTTCAACAATACCTTTCATTTTTAATGCTTTAAGGTCTCTCTCTCCAATATGCCCCATGCGTTAATACAAAAACATTATCTTTTATGTAGGAAGGATAGAAGCCAAAATTATAATATTTCTTGCCTAAGAAACCATAAAGATATTGCACCTAACACTTACAATGCTTACCTCAAGCTTGAATAGTATTCCTATAGAAAATTCTCTTGCCAACACAAATTCTCCACAAATCATTTTGCAACTATCCTTATTAAATACCACATTCCAACCCACATTATTCATATTACTTACTGATATCAGGTTTCTGACCAAATCTGAAATGTGCTAAACATCAAGAAAGGTTTTAATTCTTCCATATTTGAACCTCAACTTGACTCTTCCTAAACCTATGATTTTACATGTCAATTTATCTCCCAAAAATACTTCACCTCCATTGATATTTTCATATTCACTAAACCACTCCTTATGGGGAGTCATATGAAAAGAGGTACCTGAGTCAATCAACCATGAATCATGGCATTCAGTTGAGCATGAGGTAGCTAAGAATAGATCCCTTGAATCTTCACCTATGGTATTTATTTCTATAGAAAGGGCTTCATTAGATGACTTACTATTTTCACCCTTTTTAGATCTACAATCCCTTTTATAATACCCCATTTTACCATATTTATAGCATTTCCTCTTAGTTGGAGTAACATATTTAACCCTAGATGTTGATTTCCTATCCCTTGATTTGTTTTTACTTATTTCTTGAGAATGAACTCTTGTGTACAAGGTATTCTTTTGATGATAATCCTAAACAAATTTTTACCTCATTTCTTTTGATAATAGAGTTTCTACTATATCCTCGACTTTTAATACAAAAATAGTCATTATGATAACCATAACTAAGTTATCAGAAGAATCAGGTAAAGAAAAGAGCAAAGTGATACACTTTTCTTCTTCATCTATTTTTACATCAATAGAGTTTAACTGACTTACCATAGTGTTGAAGGTATTCAAATGTTATACCATAGATTCACTATCATTCATCCAAAGTGAATACAACTTCTTTTGAAGAAAGATTTTATTTACTAGTGATATTATATGGTACAAATTCTCCAACTTATCCCATAGCAACTTTAAAGTGGTTTTTGTTGATACATTCAACAAAATTAAATTAGACAAACATAGTCTGATAGATCTCCTTGCCTTCCTATCGACCTTCAACCAATCTTCATCTATCATTGTTGTAGGTTTTGTTCCTGAGATAACAATCCACTAATCTCTATCAACCTCCATCTTAAGTTTCCATAACTCAATGTTTTATCTATTAAATTTTTTGATCTCTATACTTGTTCTTTCCATCATTTTTCTTCACATATATTCTTCCATGTACAGGTCCCAATCATGAAAAAAAATTATCACAGGGAAGAAAACCTTACTCTTTCTACAAAATTGTTGTTGAACCTCACCAGAGCTATCATTGTCGAATCTCACCAGATTTTCCACTATCAAAGCTCACAAAATTCGCTACCATTGAAGCTCACTAGATCTACCTCTATTGAAGCTCACTATATTTACCACTATAAAAGCTCACCAGATTTTCCATTGTTGAAGCTCACTAGATTTGTTGCTATCGGGGCTCACTAAAATTTATCATATGGAAGAAACCCTTACTCTTCAAACAAAGCTAAAACCTAGCTCTGATACCAAATGAAGAGCAAGTATTCCTTGATAAACTTAAACATAAGCGATAAAACATAATCAAGATGAAAAATAAGGAAAACACACAGTACACAATATTTCACCCAAGAAAACCTTTTAGGTAAAAACCCAAAACAATAACCTTTCTTCTTATTGCATGAACTCAATCATTTCCAATACAACAATACAATTCTCTATAAACCCTAATGCATATTGTATAAACTCAATCATATCTAATACAATAATACAGTTCTCTCTTATGTATTCAAACCCTAATTCAAGTGCAAAATAAATAACAAAGGCACATGTGTTGGAGATATTACATTATTTGGTCCCCATTGTAATATTAGTTTGGTAGATGATTTATATTTTATATAATGTATGTGGCAATATGAGAAAGAGTGCAAAGTTTCAAGAGAGTATGAAGAGTCACATGATATGTGGCAAAATGAAAGTTGTCTTTATGAGTAATATGAAAGGTTGCAATTCCTAGATGAAAGAGGAAGAGCAACAGTTAGAGTACTGAAAAGTCATGTAAAAGGATATATTGGAGGTAAAAATCCATGCATTGTAACCAAGTTAAATCATTAAAATAATCTCTATATATTGTGTTCATTTGTGTTATATTTTGTGAGTTATTATATGTAAGATATTGTTGTTATCAAGTTTCATTATTAGTAGCTTGGTTTGAATTATCTTTAGATCCTAGTTGAAGCTTTCTATGAGTTAACCTATTCAAAAATCTAACAATGATATTACAACACAATAGTAATTGATAGGAGATAGTAGAGCCATGAATTTTAGTCAAGAATGGACGACAAGGTTGGATAGCAAAACAACAAGCAAGAATGTAAGTAAGCTAGAAGGAGATTGAAAGAAGACTACAAATTTATGTCTAAAGTGCATTTTGTTTAAGCATCAAAAAAATTTTATAGTAAATTTGCAAGTGCTATATCCAAGGTTGAAAAACAATGGAAGGAGGCATTATATTTTTTAAGTTTTCCAAGTTGAAAGGAAGCATCTTCATCGCCATTAAACTTGCATTATATTATAGTAAATATATGAGTTATAATATGGTATAAGATAAGGTGTAAAGAAAGTATTAAATCAAGGGATAAATTATTAAGCAATAGCAAAAGTTTAAATATTTAAAGTATTTTTTTCAAGCATCAAAGAGAGCCAATGTCAAGGTAGTGAGTGCACAAAAGTGTAGGAATTTTCAAGAGTCAATGAAGCTGAGTAAAGAGGAAAATAAGTAAAGGATTAAGTGCAGAAAATTTAAGAGGAAGTTTCAAGGAAGGAGGTATTGAAATTATTTAAGTTTTTAGGTTATATCTAAGCATTCTTCATTACCATAAAACCTACATCAAGTTGTAGGAATATACAGAGTGTTAGAAGCAATAGAAAGTTATCTACAAATTAGAAAAAAAAAGTAAATAAAGTAAGTTAAAGCTACAAGGAGGAGCACCACCTTGAGTAATATGAAGATCCAAAGAGTAGAAAATTAAATTGGTTTGAATATGATATTAAAGTGTTATTTAGGTCGAGAAGTTTGAAGAGAACACGATGAAGAGCCATTGAGAAGAAGATAGATCACCAACTAGGAGGAGCACTGTTAGAAAGAAGCCAAACCATCGATGTACATTTAGAATCTTGAGCACCATTGAAGGTATGTTGGAAGAAGAATAGAGAGTGGTATATTGCTTCTATATTTGTAATTTTATGGCCATTGTATGAGTCTCCTTCATTGTCCTGAAAATACCTACTACAACAGCGGTATCCACAACCTAAAAATATTTCATTATCCATGATTATGGAGGATGAATTATAGTCACTATGGGAGTTCTATTCTCACAAACTATAATGAATATTACTTGTAACACCTATAGAAATATATTTTGTCGACTAATCATTAACATGTGTTCCTACCCTGATAAACTTAGCATGGTGGTTGGACAGATTCATTGGCACTATGGTTTCATTGACGAAGGCTATGTGGGAAGGTCAACAAGGAGGAGCTTTAAGTAGAGAAGTGCTATCCAAAATCCTATTTAGTCGATACTATAATGAAGCATAGCTGCATTGGCCATTACATGGACATGTGTTAGTTTTTTTAGTGAAGTAGCGCTATTTAGAGTGGTACGTGGAGTGCAAGGGGATCGAATAAGTTTTTTTTTAAATAGTTGGTGTTATTTGAATGTTTGGTCAGAGATATTACACTAGGGATGAGGAAGGGTCCCATTCATAATTTTTTCCTTATATAGTTAAAATATTTCAGTACAGTCTACCATGAGCCCTAGAAATAGTATATCTAAAGCTTGGCAAGAGGAGCCATTACCATCCAAACAATTCATAGTGATCATTAAAGCAAAAATTTGTTGCACAAAGGATGATTTCCAAAATTAGGAATTGATGATGTAACTAGTTGTAGGCTTAATACAATTAGGTGAAGTTGCTATTGACTAGGTGCAGTGAACATGTGGACAGTGGCAACATGGAGGTAATCTAAATTTAAGGTATTTTTTAACGTTCATAATGAGTAATAAGGGTTCTTTAAATTTGGAGTAAATTAATATATAATTAAAATAAAGGAATAAGTTTAAGATAATTTAATTTGTTTGATTAATTGTATAATTGATAAATTAATTATTTTGAAAGAGAGATAAGGCATCTTGAAGAAGAATTAAAGCCTTAGAATCATTATATGCTATTTTTTAGAAATTCTACAAGATTATTTTTGCAATTTAGTCATTTAGGAGACAAAAGGATTTCAACCTCAAACTTGAGGAAAAATATAAATTTACAAAACTCATTCTTTAGTTTCTAACCTAGGGAGATATAAGGTATACAACATAGGTTTTGGAAAATTGAAAAATTGCATTCAAATTATCATTAGTTCTTCATCAAAATTATTATTTGATTATACATAAAACTAGGGAGTTATAAGGTAGTCTACTCCAAAGGAAATGGCAAATAAAAGAATATTCTTTTCTGAATCACAATTATTAAAGGGGCCTAATTTTACCCCATGGAAAAATAAAATGAGGTCAATACTTATTGTTGAAAAACTTTGGGATGTAGTAAATGGACAAAGAGACATTCCAGTAAATAAAATAGGAATTCAAAAATTCAAATATGATGATGCTAAAGCTCTTATGTTAATTCTATTTGGTATATCAAATGAAATTCAAGCACACATTAGTGAAGTAGAAACTTCAAAAATAGCATGGGAAAAATTGTGTATGATATTTGAAGGAAAGAATAAGACAACCATTTTACATCTACAATCATAGTTGTATACACTAAAATTTCATGATGGAGAAAACATAGAACAATTTCTTTGAAGGATATCAAAATTAAAATCAAAATTACACACCTTAGGAGAATAGGTTGAAGATCAATTTCTAGTCTCAGTTGTACTTAGAGCACTTCCTGAATATTTCAAAATATTGGTCACATCTCTTCTAGTATCAAACCAAAAGGTGTCATTTGAGGAATTAATAAATATTCTTTAACAATATGAACTTGAAAATCAATTGAGAAGTGAGTCATCCAATAAGGCTCTTGTATTAGAAAAATAATTTTGTACTTCATCACAAAAACAAAAACAAAAGAAGTATTGTCATATTTGTGAGAAAGAAGGACATAATACAAAATCTTGTAAGTATAATGCATTGACAAGGAAGGGTCAGACAATATCCTAAAGGGAATCATAGAGATCAGAATAATCATCCAGGGTATGTTGCACAATCAGAATATGTAGAAAGAAATCTTTTTGTAAATCACATATGTTTGTTATCAAGTATTGAGAAATCCAATAAAGACTTAGAACCTATGATAGTAAATGCTTGTTGTGACACAAAAGGAAAAGATATAGATTGTAGCTCAGATGATTTGAGTATAGTTCATGATTGGTTAGAAAAAGCTTATGCTGTCATAATTGATGATGATAGAGATTCAAATGATGATAGAAATAGTGATGGTCAGAGTTGTGTTGATATTGATAGAGATCAGTCTAATGATATTTTTGGTTATTTTGAAAAGCATACTAAAGGATTTGGTTCAAAGTTGTTAAATAAAATGGGATATAAAGATACAAGTTTAGGTAAATATGAACAGGGAATGAAAGAACCAATTGTACTATAAATAAGACCAAAATATGAAGGTCTTGGATATACAGGTCAGACTAGCAGTAATGAGCAAGAAACTAAATTTGTGATAGGAAATAGCAACATCAAATCTATCACAGGGATTGATAGAATCAATAATAATAAAGGACAAAATGGGAAAAGGAATTTTGTAACAGAAAAAAATGTAGTCATTGTGGTAGATATGGACACAAGATAGAAAAATGTTGGAATCTCCATTGTTGTGAAACTTGTGGAGGACATAATCATTCTCAAAAATATTGTTTATATAAAGAGAAGGAAAGTCAAAAATTGAAAATAGATTGTGGATGGATAAGTATGAATGAATGGAATAAGATGAAAGGAATGTTGTATGGTTTCTACAAACAAAAACCAAGTGTAATGAAAAATCAAAGTTTATTGAATGAAAAGAATGATATTGATCTTATCATGAAGAAATATGAAATAAATGATTATGATCCAAGCATAGCTTGGAAGGTAACCTACAATGAAAGTAGTGAAAGCAGTGAAAGCATATGTAGTGATGATCCTATAGAGATAATAACATTATGAATATTATAGTGGATGATCCAAACACAATGATTATCTAAATATGACCCAGAGATAGATTTCCAAAAGTAGTGATCTCGAGGCAGTAATCTGATGGAAGTGACCCAAAGGCAGTGACCCAGAGGCAAAGACCTAGATGTAGTGATCTAGAGGCAAAACCAGTGGTAGTGACCCATAGATAGATATCTAGAGGTAACTCAGATATATTGATCCTAAGATAAAAATAAATTATTTATCCATCCATGATAGAGTTAGAGCTGAATATTGAAAAAAAAATAAGAATCAGAGATTCAAGGTAAAACACGTTCCTACCAAATAATGTAATACAGGGGGTGTTGCAGATATTATTTTATTTTGTCCCCATTGAAATATTAGTTTAGTAGATGATTTATATTTTATATAATATATGTGGAAATATGAGAAAGAGTGTAAAGTGTCAAGAGAGTATGAAGAGTCACATGATATGTGGTAAAATGAAAGTTATCTTTATGAGTAATATGAAAGGTTGCAATTCTTGGATGGAAGAGGAAGAGCAACAATCAAAGTACTGAAAAGTCATGTAAAAGGATATATTGGAGGTAAAGCTCCATGCATTGTAACCAAGTTGTATCATTAATGTAATCTTTGTATATTGTGTTCATTTGTGTTATATTTCATGAGTTATTATCTATAAGATATTGTTATTATCAAGTTTCATTGTTAGTAGATTGGTTTGATTTATCTTTAGATCCTGGTTGAATATTTCTATGATTTAACCTATTCATAAAGATAACAACATGCATAAAATTTACAAAACCATGGATTTAAAATAACCCAAAAATAGCCTATCCAAAAAACACATTTTCACTTAATTAGATTATGAAGAACTTCCACGTAGATTGGGGCCTCCCCAAGTATCTCTTTGATATTTATCTTCAATAGGAGTTCCCCTTCAAAATTAAAAGGCTTCAAATGTTATAGAGATTAAGTATTCCATATGTTTTATGGAGGGTATGTAAAGAAATGTGTTGGACAAAAAATTGGTTATATCTACAGTTGATTTATTACCTCCATTTAAATTGTCAAACCTGGGAAGCTCGTAAACTTATGAAGTACCATGCACAATTTATGCCTTTAACACTAGTGAGATGAGTCCAATATGTCTTAAGGTTTTGGGGGTGGTTGTGGTGTAGCTTTTTTTCTTGTCTAAAACATTATATTAATCTATATTATCAAACACATGACTGGAAATAAACTACAGAAAGCAAAATATAAACTTGCTGGAAAAATACAAAGAAAATAGGGGAAGTGTAGAAACTAAATGACTACAACAAAGAATGAAAACAGTAAATAAATAATGCAGAAATTAATTACAAAAAATAGGAGAAAGGGGTGGAATACTATTGAGAGTGGGTCCAAGCTTCTAGAATTTACCTAGATCAAATCACGCACACTAGATGCTAAGAAATATTGATATGAACACTCGAATAAATTAATTGCAGCTTTAGAAATATATTACATGTAAAAATATCCAGGATCCCTTTTTAGGGGTGGCCTGTGCATTTATATAGTGCACAACCATCCCTATTTACAAGCTTGGGCAAGTCTATTTCAGACTTGTCATTATAACAAATATGCAAAAAATAATTACAAATGTTGAACATGCACTAATTTTATCCTTCACAGGATAAATTAGGCATGTTCTATTTATTGAAAAGAATTTGTCTATAATTACATCACAAATCGATGGCAATAATTTTTGTATGATCGATTTGTGTGTTTACTTAATTTACATATTTGTTTAGCCATTAATAAAAAATGGATAATTTTCCTAGTTCATATTGTTGTCTTTCATCCACATATATCGCTAGAAACTATCATTCTATTTCTCTAAAAATAGGGTTTTTGTTATACTTCTACTCGATGGGAGTCAAGCACCATCTAGCCTGTTACTGTAAATAAAACACTATTGACTCCAAATTCGGGAGTCAAGCACCTTTGATCCTAAAGCTGGGAGTCAAGCATTGTTGACCCTGAAGCTGGGAGTCAGGTGCCTTTGATCCTGTTGGTCAAATATCTACCTAATCATATAAAAATGTGTTTGTGCACCCTAGAAATGGCCAACATTGAAATACCAAAGGAAAGATATGTCCCCCGTGTCAATCTCCAGAGAGGGTTGGTTTCCTTACTAATTCTAAAATGGTTGTAGACTAGGATTGCAGGAAAGAAATGAGAAATATGGCGATAGGCCGACTGTGTAGGATGGAAATAGATTGATAGCAGGAATACACACTAAGCTAAAAATAGCATGCAAATAGATGATCAAACTACAGAATTTTCATACAACTTTGCACATGTAATCTTCAGATCAACACTCCATCACTCACTCTCTCACTTGCAATATTTAAATCCAACTTGCAGAATTTAAATTTAACAAATAATAAAGCTAACTGTGTAAAATAAATGCGTAATGTAGAAGACCACAATGCACAAAGTCATTTGTAAATCCAAATATTTTGAATTCACTATTATTGCAGAGAACTTGAAGTGTTTTCTCGTAGGATATCTATTTTTTCCAACCCCTTACAATGAAATTTCTCTTAGTATTTATAGATGTTTGTGCCTCTTTTAGTAAATACATCAAATGAGTCATCATTTCTTGGAAATATTCTGTTAGTAGACATGATCCTGAAAATGGTTTGAGATGATAGCATTCAGACACCGTAGCATTAAATTTGAGTCACCTCCATATTCTTGGAAATTAAACACGAGCTTCAGCAATTTACTCCATATTCAATTTGCTTTGGAGAGGTAGTAAAACCTTCGATAAGATGTTCTTGAAAATGACAAAAATGCTTCCACTTCATCACCAACATTAAATTGCAGCCGTTACTCGAAGCAAATCTTCAATTAGAAAAATCAAGCTCTAAAATTGCTAAAGATGATGGCAATTAATAATTAAAATTTGCCCCATTTAATTCTACTCATGCCTCTAGAGAAATTTAATCACATGTGCTAAAAAACAAACAACATTCACCTTCAAAATATCTTCGTTGCATCTATCATGATGTTCGCCCCTTTTACCTGAGTGTAAGGGTGAAAACCATTTAAAAATTCCCATCGCCCAAACTTTATCTCTCCATGTCATTCACCTTTAAAAATAATGAACAGATCCATCGTGAATAATTTAAAGCGACCATGACACATATTGAAATCGTGTTCGCCCAAATGAAGGGCGAACACTACGTTCGCCCCACTTAAGGGGCGAACGCGATGCATTCCTTTTATTCTCCCTTTTGTTTGGCGCATTCCTCTTTTTCGGGTGCATTCGCCTTTCCAATGGATGAACGTGACGTTCGCCCCTCTAATGAGGCAAACACGTTTGCATTCTCCACTTAGCCGATTTTCTTTTGTCTTTCCTTTTTTTAAATTTTATTTGATTTCACTGCCTTCAATTTCTTACTGCCGCTTCGCCTCTAAAGCAAAATCATTTTTAATTTTTCAACTGTTGCTTTGGATAATTTGACGAAGTGAATTCGAAGCGGATTTCCAAGTCACAATTTGGGGTTAATTTATTTATTTTTAGAATGAAAAATTACATAAAAATTTGAAATGACTGTAATGTTTTTAAACATTCTGAGCAAGATGTGAAATCATGAATTTTTTACATTACAGTAAGTGATTTATTTAAAACCAATGTGGCATGGTGCAAAACTACCAACAGACCCTGAATTTGGGAGTCAGGCATCGTCGATCCCAAATATGGGAGTCAGGAACATTAACTTAGCTTACATATTCTTTGGTGTGGTCATCATTGTCCTTATATTTCCACCATAAAAAATGAAGTTCCAGGTCCACCTGGGACCTTGACATAAATATGCAAAAAATGTATCAAAATCACCAAATCTACATACAAATCACACTTAAAACACATATTAGAGAATATAAACAATTTTATATTAAATAAATATAAAAACTTCATTAAAAAGTATATTCTATCAAAATAATGTTGCACAGTATGTTATTAACTCAAAAAAATATGAGCATTTTTTTTGCTCATCATCCCCCCTTGCTTAGATGTTGCCACACCCTTGTGGCACCTTCTACTAGTAATCCCATGTTCTATCTACAGCCTTCTAGTATACCTTCTTTCTTTTTTTTCTTTTTCAGGTAGTGACTTTATCTTGTTCCTTATCACATTTTTGTTTGCCATCCATTTTTGATTGGTTGGGACTTGTTGCTATTTTGGGTACCTTCTTTCATAGACTACATCGTAGGGGTTGACTAGGTCCTACTTCTATGTGCAACCTTGTTCTAATCCACCTATTTTTACCTACTACTTCATTTACATAAAATACTATAATCGTAGTGGCATCTTTTTGGAATGCAGGCTTAGCTTACTTCTAGTACTGATGGTTCGGGGGTAGCTGGACAGCCATTGAATAATTAGGCTTATACCATGGTGGATAATGAGATGTGTCATGTACTCAGGGTCCAACTTTGCATCCTTTGTAGCATTTTCTCATCATCATTTTCCTTTGTAGCATTGTTCTCGACATCTTTAGGGGGCAGGGACTTAGACATTCTAACCAGTGGTGGCATCATTGGTTCCTTACTGAATATACCCATTTTATCCAGATATTCCCTCATCCTTGAGGGATTGCCATATTTTGAACCATACAAGTTCCAGAAGTATTTTGGTTGAGCAAGGTTAACAAAAATACCCGGCTCATGAGCGATTTTCTTGTAAGCCTTTCGCTCCTTTTTGGCCTCCTTTAGGTTCTTTTGGAGCTCTTGGAACTACTCCTTTTGGCTAGGAAACACTTCCATGGATGCAGCCCATTCTTCATCTGATTTTGGGTCTAGATGCACCTTCAATTTTCATTGTGTGACCTTTTGCTTTGGTTGTTTTGTTTTTCTAGCCTTTATCTTTCATCTCTTTTGTGGTGCCCTTTATGCTTACCTCTTAATCCGTAATTTATTTGATGGTCTCGATACTGTTGATTTAGTTGTGGATGCTGGAAATCCACCCTTCTCTTCTTTCTATGTAGGTGAAATTTCTTTGGCTTCAGAGGACTCTATCTTTATCTTCTTTGTCCCCTGGTGTGTCTCCATTTGGTTAAGCTATAGTCTATTCATCCAAATTTTTAGCCTTGGTTTGGTCAACCAATGGCTGACCAGTTGATTATGCATCCCTTGTGGGACTAGCTGACCCCTGTGAGTGAATATTTTTAGAAACTTGCCCTTGCCCTACTTCTATATGGATAACAAGGTCAAATTTTTGTGTGTCATCAATCGATCGAGTGGCACCCAATGGTGCTTCAGCTTCTCCAACTAACTTTGCCACTCCTGGTTGTTCATATGGTAGTTGACCATATGACTGAATAGCTTTAGACATTCCAGCTAACTCCTTAGCCTCACTATCTTCAATATCCACTACAAGAGGCTCCTATTGTATAGCAAGGATTCCTTGTTCTTCACCAGCCATTTTAGCAAAGGTTTCATAAAGATCCCCTGATTCAGTTATTAAGCTAGATTCTTTTTGGGCATCAGACCAAAACTGACCAAAAGAAGTAATCTTCTCCTCAAAATTTGAAGAATTCATAGGTACCTCCATTTCCCAATATTTCTAAACTACAACATCTAACTTGGCTAGTTGACCAGCCTCTGTTCATTGAACATGTGATTTTAATTGTTGTACAATGTTCTACAGCTGATGGATAGTGTTGTACATTTCCAATTTTTTCTCTAAAATCACCTTTATAGACACCTCAAAGAGGGTCTTCTCCACATTGTATTTGCTTTCCCAAATGAAAGCTTGTTGTTTTAATATCTGTGCATATTTTTGCAAATCCTCTTCTTGGATTGCTGGGCTAGAAGGCTCACCACCAACCATGTTCTAAAGTACCTGGGCAGTAAATTCATCCTCAGATATACCAATGCTATCTTCAACATTGGATGAACATAAGGGATGAAATTTTCCCTACCTCATTTGTTGGTTGATTGTGATGGGAGACAGACACCGAATTTGTTGGACCTAATGCCCCTACTTTTGATGAATCATAGGAGTCAAGCGCCTCTACAGTATAGTTGTTTTGGAATAGCAGTGCCTTATCTAATTGGTGCCTCCTTATGTGCCTCTACATGCCTAATTAGGGCTGAAATCAACCCATGGTGTGCCAGGGTAGTAGTTGTCCTTACCTGGTACCACTTGACCTCATCCTTTAGGGCACATGCTAGGTAGAAGGGGATATTGATTTTATCCCCATGTAATAGATTATTCAAAAAATAAAAATGGTTTACATTTAGCCATGAGTACCTACCAGTGCATGTGAAGAATCTAGCTATATTCTTAAAAACTTGGAACCAAATATCTGGGAGGTGCTACCTTGGCAATCCAGAGCGCGTCAAATATGTCGTTGGTTGCCCGAAAAACTTTTTTACATAATACATAGGGTTTTCATCTTTGTATACACGATCCCTTGTATGAGAGAGACTGGTAACTACTATAATATGGGTCTATGTGACTATAATTTCTAGTCCACACATTCGGGCAACCCCATCCTTCAAAGACTATGAATTCCTTAGCTGCCTTAACATCCTAGTTTTGACTAACCAGCCAGCAGTAATCCATCCAACCGACCGCTTCAAATTACCTCTAGATATTTTCATTAATCCCTAAGATATCTTGAGGGTATTTATTTTTGAGTAGATGATTTGTATATTTTCCTCCTATGGCAAATTACTCTCTATTTTCATCTGTAATTTCTTTTGATTTTTTTGGATTTTCTCTACAACTTACCCTGGTTTCACATGTTATTTAACATATCATTTCAATGCAACCATATCCATGCAATCAGACACCATTGCACCATAAATAAATAATTACAGTGATTGGTGCAAACATCATAAAATCATGTGCCATATTTCTAATGGGTGATTGTTATAAATTTTTACCCAATTGTGTGCTGGCATGTGGACAAATGCAGAGTTGGATACAACGATTCGATGGATATTTTTCAAACAATATGATGGAAAATTTGATAAGAATACATTTCTAATGAAAATTATATACATATAAAACAAAAAATTGAGTACATACCTAATTAGTATTTCGTGCATACATGATATGTAGACACTTGTGGTGCAGACGGATTGGTTTTCTCATGATGACTGTGATTACTGGATCAAACAATGGAGTGTGTATTTCCCATGTGAGGAAATATTTTTTGTAATGTCCCACCCTATTTTTTTGCTTTTGTGGTTTTGTGATATTTGAATTTTTGAAGGTTTGGACAATATTCTGATTTTTTTTTTTTGCACATAAATGAAAAATGCAGAAAAAAGACTAAATTGCTAACTTCAGAAATCTATGAATCACAATCTAATAATCCAAACCACTTGAAATTTGAAATTCAAGTACTGGTTATATGCATCTAACAACTCATTGAAGCTTTTTAACAAACCACAAAGTACCTGAAAGATATGAAGTGCCGAATATTGTTGACTGTACCTTTTTGAAAGTAGGTACAGAACTTGGAGTTTTAATTACAAGCATCAAATGGATGAATTATTCGTACAAAAAATGTCTCTAAATTGCATTCCTAAGTTGTACGCCTCTATTCCAAGTGATGGAATTGCTAAAAATAAAGAGAAATGGAAACACCAATTCCAACGCTATCCCTGTGATGTACGACCAGCTAGTACATGTACGACCTGCTAGAATAAATGTTGTTTACCTATGTTATACTCCAAAAACTCCCTCAATCTGGTCTATGGGTGTATATTTAATAATTTATGTCAATAAATTCGAAACCCTTGCCTTATAAATTGCCCCAAAATGCATACAATGTTGGCTAGATTTGTATGACCACTGCTAGGAGTGAGTAGAATAAAATATTCTTCAATATATCTACAAACTCTCACTCAATACTCACTAAAAATATGTAGTTTGTAAGCACAAATGCACCTCCTGTGATGAAGATGCCCGAAATCACTTTGAGGATGTCTTGCAATCCCGAAAGTGATGATCCTATTGGAGGTTTTTGTCTCCGAACAAGCAATGCAATCCTGCAAAAATCTCTGCAAGCTGCTCTCCAAGAAACTTCATATGAAAGATAGCCAAAGATGATGCCAAATGAAGTCTCCAACCCTTTTTATTCTTTCCTCAATTTGAATCGACCATTTCCTCATTTTCAATGAATTTGATTTGATTTTATTTTATTACCATAGCCACTTAAAGTGGCGTCCCCTTAGACATGGTATTAAGTCACTTTATGTTAAAAAATATTATAATAAGTGACTTCCAAAAAAATAACCTTATATCTCCAAAATATTAAAATATTAAAGTTAAACTATATTAAATATTTAATTTAATATAATTAAATTTGCACATTAAAATCTCTAGCCTCCCAATATCCAATAACCAAACAAAATATAGAAACGGACACCCATTTTGCCAAAGAATCCAGTTGTACCATCCATTTCCAACCAACCCTAATTTGACTGACTTACTAAAAATAGTAAGTCCCTATTCCCATGTTTGAAATGGTCTAAAAAAATGGTAAATGAAAGCTCTGCACATCCAGACCACAACTCCCATCTCCAAGTGGGCTCCCACACATCTGTCATAGCCTACGGGAATCCGTGAGTAGGTTAGTCCCCTGCGATAACACTGACTAGTTACGAAGGGGACATTACATTTTTCTAAACAATTAATTCTTGGATGCTACAATTTATTTCATTCGAGGTTCTCTGCTTAAAAAATGCAAGAAAAAATATTAAATTAATTTTTTTTCGTGGGATGACACACATCCCTCCTTGGAAGTCATTATGTTGCTTGTCTTGGAACATGCACAAATCTCCAATGAAAAAAAGTGTTTCTATTAGTGAGAAGTTTTGACTTTTGATCACGTGGATAAAATGTTGATGTGGCTTCAGTCACTTCCTACTACTGAAGGTTTATTTTGTATACTAGAAATCAGATGCTTATTAGAACGAAAGTTAGGCACTTGATGGAAATCAGGTGCCTTACTTAAATACACGGAACATAGGTGCCCGTTAGAATGGGAGTTAGGTGTCTTTTTTATGGAAATCAGGTGTCTTACCCCCATATAGGATGCAAACACTTGTTAGAACTGAAGTCAGGCACCTTTTCATTGGAAATAAGGTGCCCACTAAAGTAGAAAATAGGCACCTTTTTAAAAATAATACATGTACCTAGTCACTTAGAAATTAGGTGCCTTTTGGAATAGAATACAGGTATCTTCTCGCTAGAAATCAGACACCTTTTTTTTTATATTATTCAATAATGGGAGTCAAATGCCTTTATGATATTTGGGAGTCAGGCACATCCCCATATTTTGAACATTTACTATTTTTTGGTGTGTCCATAGTTGAGTGTTTCTGGTTGATCAGACTGTTAGCGTTCATCGTTCAAGAACAACATCATCATCTGCTAGATAAACTAGCATTTGGGCATTTTTCTCCATTAAGATAAAAATACCCGCATACCCATCCAATCATGGTTATCCCCCTCCAAATGGATTTGAATGTACGTCTGCTAGAATTAACCTCCTAGAAATATGGAAATACACATGCTCATGGATCGTATTGGCCTAGGTTTCTCAGGATGCCTACAGATTGCATTTAGATCATCGTTCCTACAAAACAAAAACACAACTAAAGAAAGAAAAATGCAGGACTTATAAAAGAATAAATTGTTTTTGGGTCATGTGGACAAACATGTATCCACATATTACTGAAAAGGTTTCAAAAATTCAATCAAATGGAGTTTCCCCCATGCCAATTATAGCCTCAATCACATAAGTTTTAGATGCATGATATGGCCGCAATATGTGGCCATTTACTGGAAACACAATGTTGCTCCCATCAATATTTTTGACATGAACAACACCATTGTTGATTAGTTCAATGATCCCATATGTTCCCATCCAATATTACATGAGCTTTCCCTTCCTCTCCTGTAACTGATAATCATACAATAATACCCATTATTCTATCTTAAACTACTTTGGTCTAATGTGATGATCATGCCATCGGGTTCTCTACTTCTGAATGACTTTTATTCTATGCAAAGCATCACGTCGGTACTCATCCAACTGGTTAAGTTATTGAATTCATTATTTCTATGCTTCATTCATAATCAAATTTAGTTCTACTACAGTTCTAAGAGTTCTAATTTTGATCTCTATAGGCATCATTGCATTATTTCCATATACCAACTGGAATAGTGTAAAACCAGTGGTAGTTTTCCAGGTAGTTATGTAAGTCCAGACTGCTTCTGAAAATCTCATAGCCCAGTATTTCCTATGTTGTTACACCATTTTTTTCAAAATATTTTCCAACTCACAGTTAATGACTTCTAATTGCCAATTTACCTAAGGATGGTAAGGGATGGTCTTGTTGTGCCTGATTTTGTATAGCTACATTATGTCCTATATCAGCTTCAAAGTAAATTGGGATTCTTGATCAGTAGTGATCTCTCTTGGAACATCAAATCACATGAATATGGATGCAAACAGGAACTCTACTACAATTTTCTCCTTAGAATCATGCAATACCTGCACTTCAACCTATTTAGTCACATAGTCAGTGTAAACTAAGATATATCTCTTACCTGTTGTCTATGGATTAATGGATCCTACAAAATCCATTTCCCATTTTTCAAATGGCTCAATGTGTACATGTGTCTTAAGAGGTATTTCATCTCGAAGAGTTGGTCTGCCCATCCTTTAATGCTAGTCACATTGATTCACATGTTTGGCTGCATACTTGAATAGTGTAGGCCAGAAATAACCAACATGTAATACTTTAAACATAGTCCTTTTACCTTCAAAATAGCCACCACAGGGTTCATCATGGCAAGCTTTAAGAATTATTGCAATGTCATTTTCAGCAACACACCTTCTCATGATTTGATCAGGCCTGATTCTAAATAGGAAACCATCAATCCATGAAAAGGCTACACTCCTCTCTAGTAATGTTTGTTTTTCACGTGGTGAGAGTGCAGGGGATACTCTACCAATGCCTAAGTAATTAGCCATATCTGCATACCATGGTATTTTTTCATCAAGAGTAAATAGATGCTCATCTAGAAATTGATATTTTGTGGTTGTGGTCTAGAGGTGTTAATTTGGAAAGAAAATCTATAGCCACATTGTCTTTACCTAGTTTATCAATTATTGTAATATCAAATTCTTGCAAAAATAAGTCTTCTAATAATTCTACCACTAATTGCAAGTTTTTTCGTTAGGTATCTGATGGCTACATGATCAGTATGCACAAAAACCTTCTAACCTATAATATAATGGTGGAATTTATTAATAGCATGAAAAAATACAAGAAATTATTTCTTTGTGATAGGGTAATTAAACTCAACACCTATAAGATGTTTAATGACATAATAAATGGCTTAGAATTCTTCACCATCATTTTTCCCAGTACTGCCCCTATCACATTATTGGATACATCCACATATATGTGAAAGGGAATGGTATAATTTAGACCTCTCAGTACTAGATTAGTGATCAGTATTTCTTTTAAAGTTTGAAATGCTTGTTCACGTTCATCTATTCAGATAAATTCTACATATTTTGATAATAATGTGTTCAAATGTTTAGCAATATTTTTGAAATCCAATATAAATATCCTATAGTATCTATCAGAGCCAAGTAAATTCTACTGTCATGTTTAAAGACCAACTAAAACTAAGCAAGAACTCAGTTTCTCCCTTGTTACTGCCTGTGTGAACATATATAGGATTCTAGCTAGTGTGTATCTTCTCCAGTTTTAACTATATTTCTTCCAACATTGAGCGTATGAAATGGTACTTAGTTTGTATATGTTTAGTCATGGAATGAAAGGCTGAATTCTTGGCAAGATGAATGGCACTCTAACTGTCACTGTATAATATGCTATTCTCCTACTTCTTTCCCAACTCCTCCATAAACCTTTGTAACCAAATCATCTCCTTACTAGCCTCTGTAACAACATACTATGCTTCCATTGTTAAAAGTGCAACAACCTTCTCTAATTTTGAAATCCAACTTCTTGTAGTTCCACCTTCAGTAAAAACATACCCTATGGTACTCCTCTTGTTGTTTATATCACCTACCATATATGAATCAACGTATACCTGTAAAGCAGTATTAGAACCTCCAAAGCATAATACCTGAGTCATAGTACCTCTCAAATACCTAAGAATCCACTTCACTACCTTCCAATATTATTTTCCTAGATTGTTCATAAACCTGCTCACAACTCCCACTGCATGTGCAATATTTGGTCTTGTTCACACCATTGCATACATAAAAATTCCAACTACTGATGAATAAGGAACCTTAGACATATATTAAATCTCCTCTTGTGTCTTGAGACACATCTCTTTGGTCAGTTTGAAATGATTTACCAAAGGTGTACTAACAGGTTTTGCGTCCTGCATATTAAATCTTTTCAATACCTTCTCAATATACTCACCCTAGGACAATGTTAATTTATTATTTTTCCTATCTCTTGTTATTCTTATACCAAATATTTGCTTTGCAGTACCCAAATAATTCAATGCAAATGACTACCAATTTTATTTTGAGCATAATTATATCCTGCATGTTAGACCCTGTAATAAGCATGCCATCTACATACAGTAACAGGATAATATAGTTACAATTATCCAATATCTTAAAATAAACACAGTGGTCAAAATAACATCTACTATAACCTTGTTCTAACTTAAACCTATCAAATTTCATATACCACTACATTGGAGCTTACTTCAGGTTATATAAGCTCTTTTTAAACCTGCATACTAATTCCTCCCTCCCTTTGACCTCATACCCTTGTGGTTGCTGCATATAAATATCTTCCTCCAAATCCCCATGGAGAAAAGTTGTTTTACATATAATTGTTCAAGATCCAAATCCTCTATAGCCGCTAGGCTTAAAATAGTTCTAATTAAAGTCATTTTAACAATAGGAGAAATTTTTTAATCATAATCAATACCTTTCTTTTGTGTAACCCCCTTTACAACTAGTCTAGCCTTATACCTCTTTTTACCTCCATATATATATTTTTTAAAGCAAAAAACCCCTTGAAGGGCCGCTTTGGTCTGAGAGACCATGAACAGGGGGTTCTACATCGTCAAAGTCGCCCGATAGTCACACCCAGCCCCGCCTGCACCAACATTATCAATTGGATTTTGGGTACCCAATTCAGCTTTTTGGTAGGGTGGAGATTCAAACCTAGGACCTCCCTTGGAGGATTGCCCTCTCCTCTCCAACTCACCTACAACACCTAGGTTTTTTACCTCCATCTTCTTCTTTCACCTTGTAAACCCATTTATTTTGCAATGATATTTTTTCTACAAGAAACCAAACTAAATCCCAAGTTTGATTATGTACCAAGGAGTCCATCTCCTCTTTCATGCCTTACTCCCACTTCTTCCCAATTTCTACCTGCATCACTTCTTCATATGTTTCTGGTTCACCAAAGTTAGATAATAATACATAATATAATGAAGGATAGTAACGATCAGGAGGTCTACTTATCTTGGTAGATTTTCTAACAACACTTGTAGGAGTTTGAGGTGCTTTTTGTTGTTGTTGTTGATTTTCTAGCACCTTTGGAGTTTTAATTTCATCAAGCATTGTGTATTCTGTGTTTACTTTTTCCTGTTTCTTTTGCTACAAGTGGTCTTTATACATGAATTTATCATTGAATACCACATCTCTACTCCTAATGATTTTGTGATTTTCATAATCCCAAAAATGATAACCAAAATTATTAACTTCATATCCAATGAATGTGCACTTCTTGGATTTTACCTCAAGTTTAGTTATATTTTCTTTATCAATATGCACGAATGCTTCACAACCAAAACTCTTTAGAAATGAGTAGTCCATAGGCTTACCTATCCATGCCTCTTCTAGAATCCCACCATCTAAGGAATTTGAAGGTCCTCTATTTATTAAATAAACTATAGTATCCATAGCATCTACCCAAAACTATAAGGGTAATCCTGCATGTAATCTCATACACCTAGCACATTCTATGATAGTCTTGTTCATCCTTTCTGACACACCATTTTCTTGTGTTCCTAGAACTATCTTCACTCTACGAATCCCACGGTATGAACAGTAACTGTTAAATTCTTTATCGTAGTACTCACCTCCATTATCTAATCTAAGACACTTCAATTTATTTCTTTTCTCATTCTCAACCAAATCTTTCCATTTCTTAAAAGTATCAAAGACATCCAATTTCTTTTAAATACAATAAACCCAAGTTTATTTAGTTGCATCAACAATAAATATAATATAATAATAAGAGCCACCAAGAGATGATACCTAAGTTGGTCCCCATACGTCTGTATGCACAAGCTCTAGCTTTTCACTCTTCTTTTCTTTTCCAAATCTAATAAATCTATCTCTTTTCTATTTTCCATAAATACAATGCTCATAAAAGTCTAAATTAACCTGCTTCAAACCTGGAAATAAATTCCTTGAGTGGAGGATATGCATCTCCATCTCACTCAAGTGCCCAAGCCTATGATGCCACAAAACTGTATCTACTCCTATAGAATCTAAATCAATAGAAATATCAGTATTACCAATATATACATACAACGTGCATTCCTTCTTTTCTTTTGCTAATAGTAGTGATCCTTTAGCAACCTTCCATGAATTTTTTGAGAATGTAACTATACATCATTTGTTGTCCAACTGCCCTATGGAAATTAGATTTCTTCTCAAATCAGGATTATGCCTTACCTCTTTCAATAACCATTGGTTTCCATTCGATAATTTTATCTGTATCTTATCCTTTCCAATAATTTTACATGGTCTATCATCACCCAAATAGACCTTTCCAAAATCACCTTGAACATAATCTATAAAATATTTTCTATAAGGTGTGGCATGATATGAAGCCCTTGAGTCTAGCACCCAAAAATCATTAATATTATTTGGTTAAAGGATTAAAGCATCTTGCAATACATCACCTACTATGTTTGCTTCCTGATTACCTTGTTTTTCTTTTCGAGTCCAAAAGTCTCTTTTCAAGTGTCCTTTCTTTTCACAATTCCAACATTCCAACTGCTTTCTTTTGGATTTGGATCTACCTTTCTTTGATTTTACATGTTTTCCTCGACTCTTTCCTCTCTCCTTTTGTCTACCCCTATTTTCCACAGTCAATGCATTACCCGATGTCTCACCTGTGCTTTTCCTTCATATTTCCTCGCTAAGGATAACACCAATAACATCATCAAATTTTAAATTATTTGAACCAAAAATAGAATTACTCACAGCCATGACCAAGCCATTCTAGCTTTCTAGCAATGCGCATAAGATCAAAAGAGCCCTAACCTTATCATCAAAATTTACTCTAATAGAATTTAACTTATTAGTAACCATATTAAACTTATTTAAGTGATTAGTAACAGACCCACCTTCTTACATCTACATATTAAATAAACACTTCATAAGAAATACCTTGTTCGAAGCTGAGGTTTTTTCATATAGTTTAGCCAACGCATTCATTAAACCCTTTGTTGTCTTTTTCTTTGAAATATTGAAGGTCATCGATGATGCCAAGCACAACTGTATTGTTCTTAGTGTATTTCTATCCAAAAATTCCCATTCTTTATCTGATGTCTTCACTGGCTTCTTTGTTATTTTGCCTAATTGTAGGTAAAGATCCTTTTGTAAAGATAGTCCTCCATTTGCATCTTCCATAGTTGGTAATTCTAGACATTAAACTTCTCAAACCTAAACCTACCTTCTTCTGCCATTGCTCCCACTTGAACCAAACTCTTCTTTCAAGTGTGTTTTTCAAACCCTAGGTTCTGATACTAGTTAGGATTAAATAATAAAACACGAGCAATAAATAAATGTGAAAATAAAACATAGAAGAATAAAGCAATACACGAGATATAGATTTATGTGGTTCATCCAATGTGGGCTACATCTACAGAGAAAATAACTAGATCTTATTATTCCATCCAGCAAATATCGAAGGGATACAACCTATAGTAAATCCATTATATTTCCTCTTCGATCTCACAATTACAGTTTCTCTTCCTTCTTCACTTTATTCACACCCTTCACACTACAATATCCAACGTCGTAAAACATCCTCTTACAAAACGAGGGTTAAAATTTTAGGGTAAATAATTAAGATACCAAAATAAATAAATAAAATTGCTATTTTTGACAAATTATATTTTCTGTTACAATTTGCCATTTTTAGTAATTATTATTTTTGGAAAATTATTTTTCATTAAAATAATTTACATTGTTAGTAATTACTATTTTCCGCAAATTATTTTTTGTCAAAAAAATTCCATTTTTAGTAATTACTATTTTCGAAAAATTATTTTTCGTCAAAAAATTCCGTTTTTAGTAATTACTATTTTTGAAAATTTATTTTTCGTCAAAATTTTTCCAAAATAGTAATTCACAAAAAAAAACTCGGATTAACATGTAATTTGACACACAATTATATAATGTCCATATCCTTTCATAGAGTGGATCCAAACATGGCTAAAACATGACCTCCAAATTAGAATCAAGCTCCACAACCAACATTTCGTGCGTACATGATATGTAGACACTCGTGGTGCAGACGGATTGGTTGTCTCATGATGACTATGATTACTGAATCAAACAATGGCGTGTGTATTTCCAATGTGAGGAAATGCTTTTCTAAATGCTTTTCTGAATAATTCATTCTAGGGTGTTGCAATTTATTTCATTCGAGGTTCTCTGCTTAAAAATAATGCAAGAAAAAATATTAAATTAATATTTTTTTGTGGGATGACACACATCCCTCCTTGGAAGTCATTTTACTGGTTGTCTTAGAACATGCACAAATCTCCAACAAAAAAAAGTGTTTCTATCCATAAGAATTTTTTACTTTTGATCACGTGGATAAAATGTTGATGTGGCTTCAGCCGCTTCTTGATGTCGAAGGTTTATTTTGTATACTAGAAATCAAGCGCTTATTAGAACGGAAGTTAGACACCTTTTTGATGGAAATAAGATGCCTTACTTCAATACACAGAACATAGGCACTCGTTAGAATGGGGTTCAAATATCTTTTTGTTGGAAATCATGTGTCTTACTCCCATACAGGATGCAGGCGCCTGTTAGAACTGAAGTTAGGCACCTTTTCACTAAAAATCAGGTGCCCACCAAAGTATAAAACATACACCTTTTTGAATTGAATACAGGTACCTAGTCGCTTAGAAATAAAGCGCCTTTCAGAATAGAATACATGCATCTTCTCGCTAGAAATCAGACACCTTTTCTTTTTATACTCTTCAATAACAGGAGTCAGACATCTTTATGATATTTGGAAGTCAAGTGCCTCCTCATCTTTTGAACAATCAACATTTGCTGGTGTGTTCGCAGTTGAGAACTTTTGGTTGATTAGACTATCAGGGTTCATCGTTCAAGGACAACATCATCATTCGCTATATGAACTAGCTTTGGGTATTTTTCTCCATTAAGACAAAAATACCCGCATACCCATCCAAGTATGGTTATCCCCCTCTGGATGGGAATGAATGTATGTCTACTCGAATTATCATCCTAGAAAGCTGGAAATACATAGGTTCATGGATCTTGTGCCTGATAGGCCTAGGTTTTCTAGGTTACCTACAGATTGCATTCAGGGCATCATTCATGTAAAACAAAAAATAAAACTAAAGAAAGAAAAATGCAAGACTTTTAAAAGAATAAATTATTTTTGGGTCATGTGGACAAACATGTATCCACGTATTATTGAAAAGGTTTCAAAAATTCAATCAAATGGGGTTTCCCCCATGCCAATTTTGGCCTCAATCACATAATTTTTAGATGCATGTTATGGCCACAATCTGTGGCCATTGAATATCAACATAGTGTTGCTCCCATCAATAGTTCTGACACAAACAATACCATTGTTGATTAGTTCAATGACCCCATATGGCCCTATATAGCATTGCATGAGCTTTCCCTTTCTCTCCTGGAATCGAGAATCATAAAATAATGTCTATTCTCCCATATGGAACTATTTTGGTCTAATGTGACAATCATACCACCGGGTTCTCTACTTCTAAATAACTTTTGTTCAATTTAAAGCATCACATCGGTACATATCCAACTGGTTAAGTTGTTAAATTCATTCTTTATGTGCTTAATTTAGACTCAAATTTAGTTCTACTATAGTTCTAAGAGTTCTAATTTCAAACTCTATAGGCATCATCACATTCTTCTCATATACCAACTATAATGATGTAAAACGAGTGGTAGTTTTCTAGGTAGTTATGTAAGTCTAGACTACTTTTGGAAATCTCATAGCTTAACATTTCCTATGTTGCTGCACTATTTTTTGTTAGAATGTTTTTCAACTCACAATTAGTGACTTCTACATGCCTATTTTCCTGAGGATGGTAAGGGGTGGTCTTGTTGTGTTTGATTTTGTACTGTTGCATTATTTCCTAGATCAACTTCAAAGTGAATTGGGATCCCTGATCAGTAGTGATCTCTCTTGGAACACCAAATCAGGTGAATATGGATGCAAACAGGAACTCTGCTATAGTTTTCTCTTTGTAATCATACAATACCTACACTTCAACCCATTTAGTCACATAGTCAGTGTAAACTAAGATATATATCTTACCCGTTGAGTGTGGATTAATGGGTCCTTCAAAATCCATTCCTTATTTGTCAAATGGCTCAATGTGCACATGTGGCTAAAGAGGTATTTCATCTTGAAGAGTTGGTATGCCCATCCTCTAACACTAGTCAATTGATTCAAATGTTTGGCTGCATCCTCGAATAGTGTAGGCTAGAAATAACTAGCATGCAATACTTTAAACACAGTCATTTTACCTAAAAAATGGCCACCACATAGTTCATCATGGCAAGCTTTAAGAATTGCTGCAATGTCGTTTTTAGCAACACACCTTCTCATGATTTGATCAAGCCCGATTTTTAATAGGAAACCATCAATCCATGAAAAGGCTACACTCTTCTCTATTAATGTCTATTTTTCATGTGGTGAGAGTGTAGGGGATACTCTAATAGTGGCTAATCATACCATGGTATTTTTTCATCAAGAGCAAACAGATGCTCATCTGGAAATTGATCTTTCATGGTCGTATGGTCTGGAGGTTTTAATCTGGAAAGAAAATCTTCAACCACATTATCTTTACTTGGTTTATCAACGATTGTAGTATCAACGATTGTAGTATCAAATTCTTGCAAAATAAAAATTCATCTAATAATTATACCACTAATTACAAGTTTATTCAATAGGTATCTGATGGCTGCATGATCAATACGCACAAAAACCTTGTAACCTGTAATATAATGGTGGAACTTTTTAATAGCATGAACAACTGCAAAAAAAAAATTCTCTGTGATAGTGTAATTAAACTCAGCACCTATAAGATATTTACTGATATAATAAATGGCTTAGAATTCTTCACCATCTTTATATCCCAATACTGCCCCTATCATATTATTAGATGCATCCACATTTGTGAAAGGGAATGGTCCAATTTGGACCTCTCAGTACTGGAGCAGTGGTCAGTCTTTCTTTTAAAGTTTGTAATGCTTGTTCACGTTCATCTATCCAGACAAATTCTACATCTTTTGATAACAATGTATTCAAAGGTTTATAAATATTTCTGAAATCTAATATAAATCTCCTATAGTATCCAGTAGATCCAAGGAAACTTTGGATATCTCTTTGAGTTTTAGGAGTGGGTAAATTTCTGATTACCTCAATTTTATTTTTACCTACCTTTATTCCATCTATAGAAATATTATGTCCTAATACTATCCCCTCCTACATTAGCATAAAATATTTTTCATTACTCAGGGATATATTATTTTCTTCACATTGTTGAAGTAACTTTTCCAAATTTGTTGTGGCTTCCTCAAAAGTCTCACCATAAATGGTGAAGTCATCCATATATACTTCCATAGTTTCTCCAATCATATTAGAAAAAATACTCAATACTGTCCTTTGAAAAGTGGTAGGTTCATTACATAAATCAAAGGGTAAGACTCGGTAAGCAAAGTTCCCCATGGACAAGTGAACATTGTTTTATCTTGATCCTTTTCCCCAATATGAATTTGATTGTATCCACTAAACCCATCCAAGAAAGATAAGTTCTTTCTTCCTGCTAAGGTTTCAAGGACTTGATCTATAAAGGGTAAGGAGAAGTGATCTTTATGTGTTGTTGTGTTGAGCATTCTATAATCAACACAAATACACCACTTTCCATTTTTCTTGGGTACCACCAACAAAGGTGATACCCACTCACTATCAGATATGGGGTAAATACATCCAACTATTAGGAGTTTCTGCAATTTAGTTTTAACAATCTCCTTCATGGCTGGATTCATCCTACGTTGTAGTTGTCTTACTGATCTTACTTGTTCTTCCAAATATATACGATGAGTCTAGACTTTAGGATAAATCCCCCTCATGTCTGAATAGTCCCAAGCAAAAGCATTTTTATGGTTGACTAGTATCTCTTTTAGGGTACCTTGTTGAACAATTGTCAACTCACTATTTATATTCAATATTCTCCTAGGTTCAACCTCGATTTTTTTAATATGGTGATATTTATTTCCAAGAAGTGGCAATTCTAGAGGAGGGCTTGAGGACTCTCCTTGGAAAAATTTTGTTATAACTTTCTTCTCATCATTTTCATCCTCAAGCTCATCTAGTTCCATTTATGGATTGAATCATTAATAAATCACTAACATACTGATTTTCATAGTTAGGTTCTCCTAACAAATCAATGGATTGGGCAGATGGAGAAATAATTAGATTTTTAAAAGTCTGACCATTAGAAATGGTCATTTGTTCATTCATGCAGCTTATATAGGTATTAGTTGTTGCCAGACAGGATCTACCTAAGATGAGTGGATAACCACTCAATACAGACTTTTATTGCAATACCAAAAAATCTATGGGATATTCCCATGCATCTATTGTAACTACAATATCTTTCAACATTCCTTCAGGGAGCATTGTAGACCTATCAGCCAATTGAAGAACAGTTTTTGTTGGTTTTACATTTGTGAGTTTGAGTTTCAGTATGGTATCCTTGGGCATGACATTAATGGCTACCACCAGATCCACTAGTGTGTTGGATAATGGATATCCTTCAATTTTGACAATTAAAATAGGGTTTCGTAGGTCTAAATATTTCTAGTGGTAAGTGTTTTCTAGCATGAGATTAGCAAACTGACCTACCACATTAATTATTTTTTTTGGTTTCTGACCTGATTTTATCAAATATAATTCTCGTATGGCTTTTGTGTAAATGGAAACATCTCTTATGGCTTGAAAAAGAGGATTTGTGTCTATTAAGTTTTTTAGAATGGATAATATGTCAAACTGTAGTTGTACTGGATTTCTTGGTTCCTGTAATATTTAAGGAAATGGTGAAACTCCTTGATCATTTTCAATAACTAGTTCTACTTCTACTTCCTCTACACTAGGTGATTTCTCAGTCTCTATTTCTATATTTTTCTCCTCTTCCACCAAAGGAGCTATGTCTACTCCTACTTATCTACCTGATCTTAATTGTACAAGATTACATTCTACTCTAATATTGTACATTGGAAACATCTCATTTTCCACTTGGTATATTGGATTATTAGTTATGTTTTTGGGATTTAATGTGGGTTGTGCAGGAATTTGTGTAGGGGGAGTTGGCAAACTCTATTGTAGTGGAGCTTGTGTTGCATTATGTGGAGTTGAACTCCAAGCATTATAGTTTCTCCACTGGGGTGCAGCTTGCTGATATGGCATCCATAGGTATGGATTATAAGGAGTGTTTGTCCAAGGTGGTTATCCGCACCAAACCATATTGAGTGGCTGAGCTTGACCTTGATTCATGTAATTACCTCTGCAACCGCCTTCCTAGACACCTCAAAGAGGTTCTGCTCCACCTTGTATTTACTTTCCCAAATGAAAGCTTGTTGTTTTAATGTCTACACCTATTTCTGCAAATCCTCTTCTTGGACTACTAGGCGAGAAGGCTCATCGCCAGCCATGTTCTACAGCACCTAGGCAGCAAATTTATCCTCAGTTATGCCAATGTTATCTTCATCATTAGACGAACTAGGGATGACCAAGGATACTTTCTTTGTCCTACTTTTGGTCCTTGGGTAATTTGGCATACGAATAGGGCTTGGCACACTCTGTTCTGCTTCCTCAAACATAGGGGATGAAATTTACCCTACCTTCCCTATTGGTTGATCATTATGGGAGGCAGGCATTGACTCCATTGGCCCTGATGTTCTTGATTTTGATTGACCATGGGAGTCAGACACTTCTATCATCTTTAGTTATTTTGGAATAGCAGTACCTTATTCAATTGGTGCTTTCTTATGTGCCTTTGCATGCCTGATTAGGGCTGAAATCAATCCATGGTGTTCTAGGGCAGTAGTTATCTCATCCTGGTATCGCTTGGCCTTATCCTTTAGGCACATGCTAGGTAATAGGGGACATTGATTTTATCCCCATATAACAGATGATTCAAAAAATGAAAATGGTTTATTTTGAGCCATGAGTACCTACCAGTGCAGGTGAAGAATCTAACTATCTACTCAAAAACTTGGCTCTAGATATTTGAGAGGTACTGCATTGGCAATCCAGAGTGCATTAGATCCATCGTTTGTCACCTGAAAAACTTCTATGCATAATCTGCAAGGTTGTTGTCTTTGTATACATGATCTCTTGTATGAGGGAGACTAGTAACTACCACAATATGGGTCTCTATGACCAGAATTTTCAGCCCACGCATTCGGGCAACCCCATCCTTCAAAGACTCTATGAATTACTTGGTTGCCTCAGCATCCTGGTTCTGACTAACCAGCCAACAAAAATTCATCTAAATGGCCACATTGAATTGCCTTTGAACATTTTCATTAATCCCTAAGAGATCTTGAGGCTCTTTTTTTTTAGCAAATGATTTGTAGATTTTCCTCCCATGGAAAATTACTCTCTATTTTCATCTATAATTTCTTCTGATTTTTTTGTTTTTTCTCTACAACTTACCCTGGTTTCACAGGTTCTTTAATATATCGTTTCAATGCAACCATATTCATGCAATCAGGCACCCTTGCACCATAATTAGAAATAATTGCAGTGATTGGTGCAAACATCGTAAAATTGTGTGCCATATTTCCAAGGGTGATTGTTATAAATTTTTTCCCAACTGCTTGTTGGCATGTGGACAAATGCAGATTTGGGTACAACGATTGGATGGATATTTTTCAAACAATGTGATGGCACATTTGACAAGAATGCATTTCTAATGAAATTATATATATATATATATAAAACATAAAATTGAGTACATACCTAATTAGTATTTTGTGTTAGGATTAAATAATAAAAAACGAGCAATAAATAAATGCAAAAATAAAATACAGAAGAATAAAGCAATATACGAGACATATTTACGTGGTTCATCCAATGTTGGCTACATCCATTGAGAAAATAACCAGGCCTTATTATTCCATCCAAAAAATCTCGAAGGGGTATAATCTATAGCAAACACACTATACTTCCTCTTCGATCTCACAATTACAATCTCTCTTCCTTCTTCACTTCCTTCACACCCTTCACACTACAATCTCCAATGTCGTACAACATCCTCTTATAAAATGAGGGTTACAATTTTAGGGTAAATCATTAAGACCCCAAAATAAAAAAGAATTACTATTTTTGGCAAATTATCTTTTTTGCCGTAATTTGCCATTTTTAGTAATTACTATTTTCGAAAAATTATTTTTCATCAAAACAATTTCCGTTTTTAGTAATTACTATTTTCAGCAAATTATTTTTCATCAAAAAAATCTGTTTTTAGTAATTACTATTTTTGTAAAATTATTTTTCATCAATTTTTTTTTGAAAATAGTAATTCACAAAAAAACTTGGATTAACATACAATTTGACACAGTTACATAACGTCGATATACTTTCATAGAGTAGATCCAAACGTGGCTAAAACAGGACCTCCAAATTAGAATTAGGCTCCACAACCAACAATCTTCCACTTGGAGACTGGCCACAATAACTCCACTGCTACTACACCTGTTGGACTATGCTTCAACTTTAGACCTAGAAATTTTCTCACCTTTTACTGTCATATTTGAAGATCGACTGAAATTGAGCAAGAACTTAGTTTCTCCCTAGTTACTACCTTTGTGAACATATCTATAGGATTCTAGCTAGTGTGTATCTTCTCTAGTTTTAACTATCCATCTTCCAACATTGATCGTATGAAATGGTACTTAGTTTGTATATGTTTAGTCATGGAATGAAAGGCTGAATTTTTGGAAAGATGAATGACACTATGATTGGCACTGTATAATATGTTATTCTCCTACTTATTTTCCAACTCCTCCATAAACCTTTGTAACCAAATCATCTCCTTACTAGCCTCTGTAACAGAAACATACTATGCTTCCATTGTTGAAAGTGCAACAACCTTATTTTGAAATCCAACTTTTTGTAGTTCCACCTATAGTAAAAACATACCTTGTGGTACTCCTCTTATTGTCTATATCACCTCCCATATCTGAATCAACATATCCATGTACAGTAGTGTTAGAACCTCCAAAAAATAATACTTGAGTGATAGTACCTCTCAAATACCTAATAATCCATTTCACTACCTCCCAATATTGTTTTCTTGGATTGTTCATAAACCTGCTCATAACTCCCACTACATGTTCAATAGATGGTCTTGTACACACCATCACATACATCAAAATGCCAACTACTGATGAATAAGGAACCTTAGACATATAGTTAATCTCCTCCTATGTCTTGGGACACATCTCTTTGGTCAGTTTGAAATGATTTACCAAAGGTGTACTAATAGGTTTTGCATCCTGCATATAAAATCTTTTCAACACCTTCTCAATGTACTCACCCTAAGACAACGTTGATTTATGATTTTTCCTATCTCTTATTATTCTCATACCAAATATTTACTTTGTAGCACCCAAATCCTTCATTGCAAATGACTCTACCAATTTTATTTTGAGCACAATTATATCCTCCATGTTAGACCCTGCAACAAGCATATCATCCACATACAATAATAGGATAATATGGTTACCATTATCCAATCTCTTAAAATAAACACAATGGTCAGAATAACATCTACTATAACCTTGTTCTAACTTAAACCTATCAAATTTCATAGACCACTACCTTAGAGCTTACTTCAGGTCATACAAGCTCTTTTTCAACCTACATACTAATTCCTCCTTCCCTTTGACCTCATACCCTTGTGGTTGTTGCATATAAATATCTTCCTCCAAATCCCCATGGATAAAAGTTGTTTTACATCTAACTATTCAAGATGCAAATCCTCTACAACCACTATGCTTAAAACAATTCTAATTGAATTCATTTTAACAATAGGAGAAAAAATTCATCATAATAAATACCTTTCTTTTGTGCAAACCCCTTTACAACCAGTCTAGTCTTATACATATTTTTACCTCCATCTTCTTCTTTCACCCTGTAAACCCATTTATTCGGTAATGTTCTTTTTCCTATAGGAAACCAAACCAGATCCCAAGTTTGATTATGTACCAAAGAGTCCATCTCCTCCTTCATGCCTTGCTCCCACTTCTTCCTGGTTTCTACCTGCATTGCTTCTTCATATGTTTCTAGTTCACCAGAGTTAGACAATAATACATAATATAATGAAGGAGAGTAACGATCAGGAGCTCTACTTATCTTGGTATATTTTCTAAAAACACTTATAGGAGTTTGAGGTGCTTTTCGTTGTTGTTGATTTTCTAGCACCTTTGGAGTTTCAATTTCATCAAGCACTATGTATTTTGTGTTTACATTTTCCTGTTTCTTTTGTTGCTGTGTTCTTTATACACGACTTTATCATTGAATACCACATCTCTACTCCTAATGATTTTGTGATTTTCATAATCCCAAAAATGATAACCAAAATCATTAACTTCATATCCAATGAAAGTGCACTTCTTGGATTTTACCTCAAGTTTAATTCTATTTTCTTTATCAATATGCACGAATGCTTCACAACCAAAACTCTTCATAAATGAGTAGTCAATAGGCTTACCTATCCATACCTCTTCTAGAATCCCACCATCTAGGGAATTTGAAGGCCCTTTATTTATTAAATAAACTACAGTATCCACAACATCTATCCAAAACTATAAGGGTAATCCTACATGTAATCTCATACACCTAGCACATTTTATGATAGTCTTGTTCATCCTTTCTGACACACCATTTTATTGTGTTCCTAGAATTGTCTTCACTCTACGAATCCCACGGTATGAACAGTAACTGTTAAACTCTTTGTTGTAGTACTCACCTCCATTATCTGATCTGAGACACTTCAACTTATTTCTTATCTCATTCTCAACCAAATATTTCCATTTCTTAAAATAATCAAACACATCAATTTCTTTCGAATACAATAAACCCAAGTTTTTTTAGTTGCATAATCAATAAATATAACATAATAATAAAAGCCACCAAGATATGATACCTAAGTTGGTCATCATACATCTGTATGCACAAGCTCTAGCTTTTTACTCTTCTTTTCTTTTCCAAATCTAAGAAATCTAACTCTTTTTTGTTTTTCATAAATACAGTGCTCACAAAAGTCCAAATTAACCCGCTTCAAACCTGGCAATAAATTCCTTGAGTGAAGAATCTGCATCCCCATCTCACTCAAGTGCCCAAGCCTATGATGCCACAAAATTGTATCTGCTTCTATAGAAGCTAAAGCAATAGAAATATCAGTATTACCAGTACATACATACAACGTACCTTCCTTCTTTCCTTTTGCTAATATTAGTGATCTTTTAGCAACCTTCCACGAATTTGTTGAGAATGTAACTATACATCCTTTGTTGTCCAATTGCCTTGTGGAAATTATATTTCTTCTCAAATTAGGAATATGCCTTACCTCTTTCAGCAACCATTGGTTTCCATTCAGTAATTTTATTTGTATCTTACCCTTTCCAACAATTTTACATGGTCTATCATCACCCAAATAGACCTGTCCAAAATCACCTTGAACATAATCTATAAAATATTTTATAAGGTGTGGCATGATATGAAGCCCCTGAGTCTAACACCTAATAATCATTAATATTATTTAGTGAAAGGATTAAAGCATATTGCAATACATCACCTGTTATGTTTGCTTCCTGATTACCTTGTTTTTCTTCTCCCTCTTTTTCTTTTTGAGTCCAAAAGTCTCTTTTCAAGTGTCCTTTCTTTTCGTAATGCCAACATTCCAACTACTTTCCTTTGGATTTGGATCTACCTTTCTTTGATTTTACTTGTTTTCCTTCCTCTCTCCTTTTGTCTACCCCTATTTTCCATAATAAATGCATTAGCCGATGTCTCACCCGTGCTTTTCCTTCACATTTTCTTGCTAAGGATAACACTAATAACATCATAAAATTTTAAATTATTTTAACCAAAAATAGAATTACTCACAGCCATGACCAATCCATTCTAGCTTTCTATCAATGAGCATAAGATCAAAAGAGCCCTAACCTTATCATCAAAATTTACTCTAGTAGAATTTAACTGATTAGTAACCATGTTAAACTCATTTAAGTGATCAGTAACATTTAAGTGATCAGTAACAGACCCACCTTTTGATATTTGCATATTAAATAAATACTTCATAAGAAATACCTTGTTTAAAGCTGAGGGTTTTTCATACAGTTTAGCCAATGTATTCATTAAACCCTTCGTTGTCTTTTTCTTTGAAATATTGAAGGCCATCGATGATGCTAGGCACAACCGTATTTTTCCTAATGTCTTTATATCCATAACTTCCCATTCTTTGTCTAATGTCTTCACTGGCTTCTTTTCTATTCTGCCTAATTGTAGGTAAAGATCCTTTTGTAAAGGTAGTCCTCCATTTGCATCTTTCATAGCTGATAATTTTAGCCATTAAACTTCTCAACCCTAAACCTACCTTCTACCATTGCTCCCACTTGAACCAAAAACTCTTCTTTGAAGTGTGTTTTTCAAACCCTAGGCTCTGATACTAGTTAGGATTAAATAATAAAACACGAGCAATAAATAAATGTAAAAGTAAAAGACAGAAGAATAAATCAATACATGAGACACAATTTTTTGTGGTTCACCCAATGTGGGCTATATCTACAGAGAAAATAACTAGGTCTTATTATTCCATCCAATAAATCTCAAAGGGATATAACCTACAGTAAATCCATCGTACTTCCTCTTCGATCTCATAATTACAGTCTCTCTTCCTTCTTCACTTTATTCACACCCTTCACACTACAATCTCAAATGTCATACAACATCCTCTTACAAAACGAGGGTTAAAATTTTAGGGTAAATCATTAAGATCCCAGAATAAAAAAGAATTATTATTTTCGACAAATTATCTTTTCTGTTGCAATTTTCCATTTTTAGTAATTACTATTTAAAAAAAAAAATTTCAACAAAATAATTTACATTTTTAGTAATTACTATTTTCCGCAAATGATTTTTCGTCAAAAAAATTCCGTTTTTAATAATTATTATTTTTGAAAATTTATTTTTCGACAAAAAATTTCCAAAAATAATAATTCACAAAAAAACTCGGATTAACTTGCAATTTGACACACAATTATATAACGTGCATATCCTTTCATAGAGTGGATCCAAACATGGATAAAATAGAACCTCCAAATTACAATCAGGCTCCACAACCAACATTTCATGTGTACATGATATGTAGACACTCGTGGTGCAGACGGATTGGTTGTCTCATGATGACTGTGATTATCGAATCAAACAATGGCATGTGTATTTCCCATGTGAGGAAATGCTTTTCTAAAAAATTCATTCTTGGGTGCTACAATTTATTTCATTCGAGGTTCTCTGCTTAAAAACAATGCAAGAAAAATATTAAATTAATATTTTTTTGTGGGATGACACACATCCCTCCTTGGAAGTCATTTTGTTGGTTGTTTTGGAACATGCACAAATCTCCAACAAACAAAAGTGTTTCTATCTGTGAGAAGTTTTGACTTTTGATCACGTGGATAAAATTTTGATGTGGCTTCAACCATTTTTTGATGTCGAAGGTTTATTTTGTATACTAGAAATCAGGCACTTATTAGAACAAAATTCAGACACCTTTTTGATGGAAATCAGACGCCTTACTTCAATACACAGAACACAAGCGCTTGTTAGAATGGGATTCAAATATATTTTTTTGGAAATCAAGTGCAATACTCCCATACAGGATGTAGGTGCCTGTTAGAACTGAAGTCAGACACCTTTTCACTAGAAATTAGGTGCCCACCAAAGCAGAAAACATGCACCTTTTTGAACAGAATACAGGTACCTAGTCGCTTAGAAATTAGGTGCCTTTCAGAATAGAATACATGCATCTTCTCGCTAGAAATTAGGAATCTTTTTTCATACTCTTCAATAATATGAGTCAGATGCCTTTATGATATTTGGGAGTCAAGCGCCTCCCTATATTTTGAACAATCAACATTTGTTGGTATGTTTGCAGTTGAGCACTTCTGATTGATTAGGCTATCAACGTTCATCATTCAAGGACAACATCATCATCCGCTATATGAACTAGCATTTGGGTATTTTTCTCCATAAGATAAAAATACCTATATACCCATCCAAGTATGGTTATCCCCCTCTGGATGGGAATGAATGTACATCTACTGGAATTAATGTCCTAGAAAGCTTGAAATGCACAGGTTCATAGATTGTGTTCCTGATAGGCCTAGGTTTCCTAGGTTATCTATAGATTGCATTCAGGGCATCATGTAAAACAAAAATACAATAAAAAAAGAAAAATGCAAGACTTATAAAAGAATAAATTATTTTTGGGTCATGTGGACAAACATGTGTCCACATATTATTGAAAAGGTTTCAAAAATTTAATCAAATGGGGTTTCCCCCATGCCAATTTCGGCCTCAATCGCATAAGTTTTAGATGCATGATATGGCTGCAATCTGTGGTCATTTACTATCAACACAGTGTTGCTCCCATCAATAGTTCTGACACGAAAAATACCATTGTTGATTTGTTCAATGACCCCATATGGCCCCATTCAAAATTGCATGAGCTTTCCCTTCCTCTCCTGGAACTAAGAATCATACAATAATGCCCATTCTCCTATCTTGAACTATTTTGGTCTAATGTGATGATCATACCACTGGGTTCTCTACTTCTAAATAACTTTTATTCAATGTAAAACATCACATCAGTACTCATCCATCTGGTTAATTTGTTGAATTCGTTCTTTTTGTGCTTCATTTAGACTCAAATTTAGTTCTACTACAGTTCTAAGAGTTCTAATTTTAAACTCTATAGGCATCATCGCATTTTTCCCATATACCAACTAGAATGACGTAAAACCAGTGGTAGTTTTCTAGGTAGTTATGTAAGTGCATACTGCTTTTGGAAATCTCATAGCCCAATATTTCCTATGTTGCTGCAGCATTTTTGTTAGAATGTTTTCCAACTCATGATTAGTGACTTCTACATGCCCATTTGCCTGAGGATGGTAAGGGGTGGTCTTGGTGTGCTTGATTTGGTACCACTGCATTATTTCCTAGATCAACTTCAAAGTGAATTGGGATCCCTGATCAGTAGTGATCTCTCTTGGAACACCAAATAACCTGAAGATAGATGCAAATAGGAACTCTGCTATAGTTTTACCTTTGGAATCACATAATGTCTACACTTCAATCCATTTAGTCACATAGTCAGTGTAAACTAAGATATATCTCTTACCTATTGACTGTGGATTAATGGGCCCTACAAAATCCATTCCCTTTTTGTTAAATGGCTCAATGTGCACATGTGGCTGAAGAGGTATTTCATATTGAAGAATTGGTCTACCCCCTCTAACACTGGTCACATTTATTCACATGTTTGGATGCATTCTCAAATAATGTAGGCCAAAAATAACTAGCATGCAATACTTTAAACGTGGTCCTTTTACCTACAAAATGGCCACCACAGGGTTCATCATGGCAAGCTTTAAGAATTGTTGCAATGTCATTTTGAGCAACACACCTTATCATGATTTGATCAAACCCATTTTTTAATAGGAAACAATCAATCCATGAAAAGGCTACACTCTTCTCTATTAATGTTTATTTATCATGTGGTGAGAATGCAAGGGATACTCTACCAATGGCTAAGTAATTACCCATATCTGCATACCATGGTATTTTTTCATCAAGAGTAAATAAATGCTCATATTTAAATTGATATTTCATTATTGTATGGTGTGGAGGTGTTAATCTGGAAAGAAAATTTGCAACCACATTATCTTTACCTGGTTTATCAATGATTGTAGTATCAAATTCTTGCAAAATAAAAATTCATCTAATAATTATACCACTAATTGCAAGTTTGTTCATTAGGTATCTGATGGCTATATGATCAGTATGCACAAAAGCCTTATTACCTATAATATAATGGTGGAATTTTTTAATAGCATGAACAACTGCAAAAAAATATTTCTCTATGATAGTGTAATTAAACTCAGCACCTATAAGATGTTTATTGACATAATAAATGGCTTAGAATTCTTCACCATATTTCTATCCCAATACTACCCCTATAATATTATTAGATGCATCCACATTTGTGAAAGGGAATGGTCCAATTTGGACCTCTCAGTATTGGAGCAGTGGTCAGTATTTCTTTTAAAGTTTGAAATGCTTGTTCACGTTCATATGTCCAGACAAATTCTACATATTTTGATAACAATGTATTCAAAGGTTTAGCAATGTTTTTGAAATTTGATATAAATCTCCTATAGTATCTAATAGAGCCAAGGAAACTTCAGGTATCTCTCTGAGTTTTAGGAGTGGGTAAATTTCTGATTAAATCAATTTTCTTTTTACCTACCTTTATCCCATCTACATAAATATTATGTCCTAATACTATCCCCTCCTACATTAGCATAAAATGTTTTTCATTACTCAGGGATAGATTAGTTTCTTCACATTGCTGAAATACCTTTTCCAAATTTGTTGTGGCTTCCTCAAAAGTCTCACCATAAACGGTGAAGTCATCCATATATACTTCCATAGTTTCTCCAATAATATGAGAAAAAATACTCAATATTACCCTTTGAAAAGTGGTAGGTTCATTGCATAAACCAAAGGGTAAGACTCGATAAGAAAAGGTTCCCCATGGACAAGTGAACGTTGTTTTATCTTGATCCTCTTCCATGATATGAATCTAATTGTATCTGCTAAACCCATCCAAGAAAGAGAAGTACTTTTTTCTTGCTAAGGTGTCAAGGACCTGATCTATAAAGGGTAAGGAGAAGTGATATTTCTTTGTTGTTGTGTTGAGAATTCTGTAATCAACACAGATACACCACTTTCGATTTTTCTTGGGCACCACCAACAAAAGTGATACCCACTCACTATCAGATACGGGGTAAATAAATCCAACTATTAGGAGTTTCTAAAATTTAGTTTTAACAATATCCTTCATGGTTGGATTCATCCTACGTTGTGGTTGTCTTACCAATCTTACTTGTTCTTCCAGATATATACGATGAGTACAAACTTTAGGAGCAATTCCCCTCATGTTTGAATAGTCCCAAGCAAAAGCATTTTGATGGTTGACTAGTATCTCTTTTAAGGTGTCCTATTGAACAAGTGTCAACTCACTATTTATATTCAATATTCTCCCAAGTTCAACCTCAATTTGTTTAATGTGGTGATCTTTATTTCCAACAAGTGGCGATTCCGGATGAGGGCATGAGGACTCTCCTTGGAAAAATTTATAACTTTCTCCACATCATTTTCATCCTCAAGCTCATCCAATTCTATTTATGGATTGAATCATTTATAAATCACTAACATTCTTATTTTCACAGTCAAGTTCTCCTAACAAATCAATGGATTGGGCGGGTGGAGAAATAATCAAATTTTTAATATTCTGACCATTAAAAATGGTCATTTGTCCATTCTTGCACCTTATGTAGGTATCAGTTATTTCCAGCCAGGGTCTACCTAAGATGAGTGGATAACCACCTAATCCAATATTTGATTGCAATACTAAGAAATTTATGGGATATTCCCATGCATCTACTATAACTACAATGTCTTCCATCATTCCTTCAGGGACCATTGTAGACCTATCAGCCAATTGAAGAACAATTTTTATTGGTTTCAGTTTTTTGAGTTTGAGTTTCATAATGGTATCCTTGGGCACGACATTAATGGCTGCCACTAGATCCACTAGTGTGTTGGATAATGGATAGCCTTCAATTTTGATAGTTAAAACATGGTTTCTTGGGTCTGAATATTTTTGGTGGTAGGTGTTTCCTAGCATGAGATTAGCTGACCTACCACATTAATTGCTTTTGCTGGTTTTTAACCTTGTTTTCTCAGATATAATTCTCATATGGCTTTTGTATAAATGAGAACATCTCTTATGGCCTGAAAAAGAGGAATTGTGACTGTTAAGTTTTTTAGAATGGATAATATGTCAAAATCTAGTTGTACTAGATTTCTTGGTTCCTGTAACCTTTGAGGAAATGGTGGAACTCCTTCTTGATCATTTTTAGTACCTATGCATTCCTAAGTGCAATTATTATTTAATACAAACAACCACAAAAAAAATTCCACCAATAAATTTGTACAAACTCTTTTTTTTCACAAAATCTACTTCTACTTCTTCCACACTATATGATTTCTCACTCTCTATTTATATATTTTCCTCCTATTCTACCAAAGGAGCTATGTCTACTCCTACTTGTCTACCTGATATTAATTGTACAAGATTACATCCTACTCTAATATTATACATTAAAAACATCTCATTTTCCACTTGGTATGTTGGATGATTGCTTATGTTATTGGGATTTAATGTGGGCTATGTAGGAATTTGTATAGGTCTCAAAGTAGGGAGAGCTAGAAAACTTTGTTGTAGTGGAGCTTGTGTTGCATTTTGTGGAGTTGAACTCCAAGCATTATAGTTTCTCCACTAGGGTGTAGGTTTTTGATATGGAATCCATAGGTATGGATTATAAGGAGTGTTTTCTTAGGGAGTGTTTATACAAGGTGGTTGTCCCCACCTACCCATATTGAGTGGTTATGTTTGACCTTGATTCATGTAATTACCTCCTCCATAATGTGGCATTCCGACTGGCATGTTATTTCCCATAGGAGACTATTGCCAGTTTCTCCTATTTCCTAGGAAATATACTTCCTCTACTTCAGGATTTTCCCTAGCTTTTGGTAATTGTGGATACATTTTATCTTGTGATATCTCTGATAAATAACACATACTCTAATATTGTTTTTTGGGTATGCATTTTTGGGGTGTTTCCCTCTACATTTGGGATATAAATAGGCTAATGCAACCTCATTCTCCTACTTTTTTTCTGAAGTAGAAGAGTATCCATATGAAGTGCAAGATATGACAACATCTCACTTTTCAGGTCTTCTAACATATTTTCTATTTCTATTTTTGTGATTGTGGTTGTTGGTTTGATATTTCTAGAGGTTGGTTTACCTTTCCTTCTTGAATAATTTGGACATTAACTTCGGATATCTACCATTTTTTTTTGGTAAACATCTCATCCAAAAATCATGTTGAGTGCTTCAAGAGACTCATCAGTGAGTCCTTTTAAGAATATACCTCTCAAGGACCTATCACTCAGTCTTGTATGGGGATATCTTTGTAGGTTAAAGCTAAATCTATCCTAGTATTCTTCCAATGACTCATATTCCTTCTAATTCATGTCAAAGATTTCTTCTCTAGAATCTTGTGCCCTACCAAAGTCTTGGTATTGTTCTAGGAAGAGTCTTTTCATATATTCCTAGGTAGTAATTTATTTGTTTCCTAATCTAACGAACCAACACAGGGCTAAATCATCTAATATTGAGGGAAACAACTTTAGTTTTTGGACATCGATCTTATAATCTACTGACTTGCATAGGACATCAAACTTGAAAAGAAATAAGTTAGGATATTCAGTCTAAAATTCTCTAAAGATAGGAATATGGATAGGGGAGATGTGTTTTAGTCTTGTGTCTCATGTTGCCTCTCCTATTGGAAAGTTAAAACTAGTGGATGTATCTTCATTTTTAGCCATATTTTAAGAAAATGGGGTCTCTACACCTACTGCTTCTAAAGAAGTCTCTAAAGCTCTTCTATCATTTAGAGTATTTTGTACAAGAATCTCCAACTCAACTGCTGATATGGTTTCATCCTCTACTACCTTCCAACGTTGGTTGTACAATAATTCCTCCTCGGACTATGTTCTTCTAAATATTTTGTTTTCTCCTACCATTTCCTCATGATTTGGCTATTTTGGTAGAGGACTCTATGCAAAAATTGGATGTTGAATCTATTACACAGGTGGAGGTGATGGGGGTGAAGCAATTTCACTTCCAGAATCTAGTGAAACTGACTCAAGGGCTTCTTGTGAAACAATATTTTTACCCCTAATAAAATGATTGTTTGATCCTCTGATTATTGGTGGACTCATACAAAGTTAGGTGGAAAAATTTTGTAGATAAGTTAACTTGAAATGTTCAGATTGACCTGCTACAGAATTGGTTTTTGCAGTTGGTACTTCCCCAGCAATGGTGCCAAAATATTGGGTAAAACATTGGTTATATCTACATTTGATTTATTGCTTTCATTTAAATTGTCAAACCTGGGAAGCTCATAAACTTATGAAGTACCATGCACAATTTATGCCTGTAACACCAGTGAGATGAGTCCAATACATCTTAAGGTTTGGGGGGTGGTTGTGGTGTAGCTTTGTTAGATGTCCAAACCATTAGATTAATCTATATTATCAAACACATGACTGGAAATAAAATACAAAAATCAAAATATAAATGTGTTGTAAAAATACAGAGAAAATAGTAGAAGTGCAGAAACTAAATGATTATAACAAAGAATGAAAACAATAAATAAATAATGCAGAAATTAATTACAAAAAAGAGGAAAGGGGTGGAATAATGTTGAGAGTGGCCCCAGGCTTCCAGTATATTCTACCCAGATCAAATCATGCACACTGGATGCTGAGAAATCTTGATATGAACACTCGAATAAATTAATTGCAGCTTCAAAAATATATTACATGTAAAAATATCTAGGATCCCTTTTTAGGGGTGGCCTGTGCATTTATATAGTGCATAACCATCCTTGTTTACAAGCTCGAGCAAGTCTATTTTAGACTTTTCATTATAACAAATATGCGAAAAATAATTACGGACATCGAACATGCACTAATTTTATCCTTCGTAGGATAAATTAGGCATGTTCTATTTATCGAACAAAATCTATCTATAATTACATCGCAAATCGATAGCAATCAGTTTTGTATGATCAATTTGTGTGTTTACTTAATTTACATATTTGTTTAGCCATTAATGAAAAATGGATAATTTTCTTGGTTCATATTGTTGTCTTTCATCCGCATATATTGTTGGAAACTATCATTCTATTTCTCTAAAAATAGAGTTTTTGTTATACTTTTCTCGATGGAAGTTAAAATTTTGCTTGTTGACTCTAAAGTCGGGAGTTAGACACTGTCGACACTAAAGCTGGAAGTCAGGTGCCTTTGACTCTGAAGTCGAAAGTTAGGTATCATTGACACCAAAGCTAGGATTCAGATGTCTTAACTTAGCATACATATTCTTTGTTGTGGTCACCGTTTTCCTTGTATTTCCACCATAAAATATGAAGTGTTAGGTCCACCTAATACCTTTACGTAAATATGCAAAAAATATAACAAAATCACTGAATCTACACACAAATCACACTAAAACACATATTAGAGAATATACACAATTTCCTATTAAATATATATAAAACCTTCATTAAAAAGTACATTCTATCAAAATAATACCGCATAGTATGTTATTAACTCATACAAAAATATGAGCATTTTTGGTGCTCATCAAAAGGAACCATCGGATCTTCGAAGATAAGAAGAGAAAATACACATCAGTAGCAAAAATAATTTTAAGTGAAGTGTTGAAAAATTTATGTATCATGAAGTTTAAAAATGATGTTGAACCAAACCTAGAGAAATAAATTGCTAGAGTTTGGGTGCTAGCTTCCAATTATCATAATTCTTGCTCACCCCCGATTCATCCATGAACCAATTCAAAATGGAAAAGGCCACCAAGTGGATGGATTAAATTAAACTTTGATGGAGCGATAAAATGAAACCCTGGGAGTGCAAGAGTAGGAGGAATATTTTGAGATCACTGGGGTAGACCACTCTTGGCCTATGCAAATCCTCTAGGAGATAAAATAAGCCATGTTGTTGAAGATAGAACAACCTTTATAGGCGTGTCACTTCTTGGTAGGCTAAATACAAGGAAATTAATAATAAAAGGAGATTCACAAAATATCATCAAATTTTGAATGGAAAACATCCACCAGGCTAGAATATAGTAGTAATGATAAATGATATTAATACTAAACTAGAGCTCCTTGAAGAAGTGCATATTATCCATGTCTATAGAGAGGCTAATGGGGTAGTTTATTATCTTGTGAACATGGGTGTACCTTTGGATGAATTGTAGTGCTAGAATTTAACCTTAGGATGATGACCAAAATAAGATCAAAGATCAAATTTGTGAGGGGGGTCTTAAATATTTTATGGGTAAAGCTTTACTATTCATTTGGAGGAAGGAGTTTTAACAAGCCTAATTTCTATAAGTATCAATTCAAGGATGAAGGAAATAAAAGAGGACTTGACAATGAGTATCCAATAGTGGTGGATCCTTTATTTTGGAGCTGGAATGAGTGTTATTGGGCAGATAGAATTTTACCTCTGATGAACTCCACTCTCTGGTTTGGTCTACTCTACCCTTGGTTTTTTACTAATTATTATTTTGTGAGCTAAAATTTGTATCTAGTATTCTCAATGGGACTGGAGCTGGTATGGGGGGATTCACTAAGTCCCAATACTTATGATTTTGAGTCCATATAGAAAACATCGGTTATTATTTGTACCAACAATCAGAGCATCAGAATGAAATATGGTATGCTTGATCATATTTGAGTAATAAGTTTCCATGAGAGTCTTGTGCCTGTTGATATTCCTTCTATTTTTTTGTAAGGGATAAAGGTTACTCAATAGTCTAGAAGTTTTATTTCGATATTATAGAAGATGACAATATGTCACTAGAGCCTTGAATAAGGTACTAAAACTGCATACTAAAAGACTTACATTTTGAAATACCTTATTGAATCATAAAAATGTTTGCTCTAATTGTTCCTAGGAAAATGAAAGAATAAAAAAATCACTTGGAGGACCTGAAAAGAAGTATCTTGATGCTCAAGATCCAACATAAAACATTGGACAACAAAGGGATGGTTAATCCCAAAGATAGTTTTTGGTCTCTATTGGTTTAATATTTGTTTGGATATATTGTTTGTTCATTGTCTGTTACATTTTTTGAAATCTTAAATGATCCTAAAGTAAAAAAAATTAGATAGTATAGATGTTGTTTGATCTTCTTGTTTAAGGTCTAGAACCATTTTTGAAGTGTAAATGTTATTCTTTGATGTTTATTGTAAAAGGTTTGGGGTCCCTTTCAAAACCCTTTCTTCTACCTTAATAAAAAAAACCAATATTTTTCTTCCTTTACAACTATAAAATATGAAAAGTATCCAACATATATCCAACAAGAGATGCAATATTTCAAGGAGGTCCCTTGTTCCTTGGATCAAGCCCTCTCTACATGAAACCCTAGTTAGTCAATTTCGATCCACAAGTGGAAGAACCAAAAGAAATATCAATTTGGGTAGGACTACCTTTTTTATCCCTACACTTATGGAAAAACCCACTCTTGAGATGATAGGTAACTCTAGTGGAACATTTATAGACTATAAACCTCTAAAGGTAAATAATACAACATTTACTAGGATTTGTATTCAAGTCAATCTAAAAAAGGGCTTTATAAAAACATAGGTATCAAATTCTTGGACTAGATCCATACCCAACCACTAGATTATGAGAACATTCCCTTTAAATGTATTACATATCATCAATATGATTATTTTTCAAGATACTATCACACTAAGGTACAACAAGAGATAAAGGGGGGAGATTAATAATTCCATATAGTAAGAAAAAAATAATAGAGAATATCTAGAAGTAGAAGGAGACCTCTTTTTACAATTAGAAAGACAAAACAAAAATCAATTCTCTATTTTATCAAAAAAAATTAGGAAGAGAAACATCCAAGGCTATCTAAAAATGAGGAAGATCCATCAAATATTGAATCAAAAGAAGTGGAGGAAACTTAGGATACCAAAGAGAACCTTTAGGAAGAGGATATTGAAGAAATAAAAGAGATTCAGTTAGCAATAACAATGATTCTAGGAGGTACCCTAGCCACCAGATATTATACTAGAGAGAGTAAATCTAATCAAGAGGTAAGAACAAAATAAGCAAATATAGAGATTCAAAAGAAATCACAAACAACCTTAGACTTTAGCAAGGCTAAGAATCCACTTAAGAAATAAATGTTATATCATGGAATGAAAAGGGATTGGGTAGTCCCTTGAAAAAATCTACCTAAGTCAATCATTAGTCCAACAAAATCCAATGGTTAGTTGCATTCAAGAAACTAAATTGATAGAGTAGTTAGCAAAAATAGAATGGAAAATATATGGAGACCCTCAAACATACAAGTAATAGATTCATTAGGTTCCTACGGAGGCTTCTCCTTGTATGGGATCGACAAGCCTTGATATGTATTAATAAAACAAGACACTCAAATTGGATAGCAAATTCTTTCTCCTCTCCACAAGGATAAACTTGGACCATAGTCAATTTTTATGGACTAAATAACTTAGTCTTAAAACAAGAGGCTTGGAAAAGTCTTTAGCACTGGATTTATCAGGAAATAACCCCATATTTAATTATATCAGAGGAATTGAATATGATTTTAATCCAATTGAATAAAAATGGAGGCATTCCATCAAAAGACCCTTCTAAGGACCTGGATATGCAAATTATAACTAAGCAAAAACTTCAAGACATAATCCTAAAAAATAAAAAATTTACATGGACAAACAAAATAGTTGAGGTTAAATTCATTGCAAAAATATTAAATAGATCCTTGATATAATAAGATATACTATTTAGGTATCTACTTATATCAAGTGGCATAATTCAAATTTTGGTCTCATATCATAAGCCCATCTATTTGGATACAAGCAATAGTGCTCTTGGAAAAAGAAATATTCCTTTCAAATAAATCTAGAATGGATGGAGCATGAGGATTTTGCACCTTTAGTAGAAAGTATCTAGAAGCAACATGTCTGTGCAAATAGTCCCCAAGATATATGGAAAATAGAAATTTCTAATCTCAAAAAAGCCATAGGTATTGGATTTCCAATAAGGTTTAAGTTCAAAATAGGTCAAGCATATTGCTACAATAGATGGAGGGAGTAGAGAAAGAGATAGGTGATCAGCCTCCAACCCCTCAACAGGAAGAGAGAAGACTTTGGTTGAACCAAGAATTGGATCAAGCTTTTAGAGAAGAAGAGGCACATTGGAAACTTTATTCAATAATGATCCAGCTCAAGAAAGGAGACAAAAACATAAATTACTTTCATCTAAAAACAATTTAGCACTACAATAAAATACAATCATAGAAATTCATAAAACTAAAGAAATTTATTCTGATCAGACAATCATAAAGGAACTAGCAAGATATCATTACTCGACCCTTCTCACAAATAAAATAGTAAATTAGTAGGCTCAAGCCACTCTCCTGAAAAACATTCCTCTTGTGTTAAAAAATAGAGACAAAAAATATCTCTTTAACAATAACCAAAGAAGAGTTGGAAGAATTTATACGTTCACTTCCTAAGCACAAAGCTCCAGGACTAGATGGCTTCACCAACAATTGTTATCAACAATTTTATGAAACTATAGGAGATGACCTATTGGCAATGATTGAAGAGATAAGTATAAGAGGTAAGAGATCTAGGGAAATCAACTCCACTTTATTAGCATTAATTCCAAAATAAAAAACGTAGTTAATTTTGACAGATTCATACATAAATCTTGGTTCAATTGCTCTTATAAGATAATTACTAAAATAACAACAAATATAATTAAAAGGAATATTACTTATTTAATAGATCCAAAACAAGGGGAAAAATATTATAATGATTCACGAAGCCCTACACTCAAGTTCCAACTCCAAAAATAAAATAGTAGCCATTAAACTTGATATGGCTAATGCCTTTGTATACATTGGCTTTTTAACATAAGTGTTAGCCAAATTTGGATTTCAATCTCAAAGGATAAGAGCTTGCATAAATTGACCTTGGATAGCCCCTCTAATAAATGGGGAACCTACTAAATTCTTTAAATCCACTAGAGGATTAAGGAAAGGGTGTCTTCTCTCCCCTTGCTTTTATATCCTTCTAGTTGAAACTTTAGGGGGGACCTTAACTAGGTTGAGAAGAAGAAAAGAAATCTTGTGATTTAGAGCAACTATAGGATATAGAACAATAACTCATGCTCAATTTATAGATGACACTATTTTATTGGGGGAATCCACAAAACTAAATGTCAGGTTGATCAAAAAAGTTTTAGATTGTTTCTCTTTAGCCATAGGGGTAGAGATAAATGCCCCAAAGAACATCTTTTACACTATAAATACTTCAACATTAGAAGATAGAGGGTTCTCTCAAATTTTAGGATTTCACAAAGGTAGTGATACCTTTAACTACCTAGGTGTTACTATGGGCTTCCATAAAAAAAAAAGGTAACTTAGAATGTAATTCTAGAAAATATGTCAAGGAGAATTCAATAGTATAGCAATGGTTGGTTGAGTTTGGCTAGAATACAATAGTATTAGCAAGTATTCCCATATATCAACTATTGGTGTATCATGCACCCTTATATATCTTGTAGAAGTTAGATGCAATATTAAGAAATTTCCTATGGAAAGGGGTAAAGCGATCAAATAGGAAAAAGTTTCATTTGGTCAATTAGGAGATTATTACCAAGCCAAAGGATCAAGGAGGGCTAGGAATAAAAAAATAGTAATTATTAGCAAGGAACTAAGTGCTAAGATACTTTGGAATCTACTCACTCCACCAAGCTCTCCATGGAAGCAAATCTTAAAAAGTAAAATTTTGAAAAACTCTAATGGGATCCAATTCATAAAAAGTATGAAAAGCATAGCAGTCTCCTCAATTTAGAAATATATTATGGAATATAAATCTATTATATTAAATCATACCTATTGGATTCTAGGGGATGGTAAAAGAATTAATATATAGGATGATCCAGTCTTGGGAGGACCTCTAATCATTAAGAATTTTTTTCCATAAGTAAAAGTGTACTTGCAATAATTAAGTGTTAACTCTCTTGCAAGCTTAATTGAATGGGTGAGAGATCCACCCTTACCACATTTTGACCAAGACTCATGGAGATAGCTACACATCCAAACTAAAGGGATTAAAATTCCTCTCCAAATTCTATATTAGCTTATATGGGACTCTATTAGTGGGTCAGGTGTTTACATAGTCAGCCAAGGGATGTTATTATAGAAATAGGATCAAAAGAACTCAACCATAGCTAAGGTATGAGATTTCAAGATTTCCCCCAAACTTCAAACCTTTCTTTGGTTAGTGGTCCAAAACAAGATTCTTACTGGAGACAACCTCATTAAGAGGAATATCATGGGGCCTCATATTTTCCATAAGTATATTAAGAACAATGAAACAATATCATATATATTCTTTCAATATATAGAAGCAGTTAAAATCTAGATTAAAATAACCCAATAACTAGGATCAACACTATCAGGAACCTTCAGCTCAAAAAAGTGCCTAACCAATTAGGGCCAAATGTATAGCTAGGGACTAAAGAAAAAGCACCTTATCAGGCAGATATGGTATTCAATGTCAATGTTCATCATTTGGCACATATGTAAGGACAAAAATAGGATAATTTTTATAACAAAAGAAGCAATGGTTTAGTTTTAAGGGAGATAGTCTTGAACACAAAAGCTATATAACATAAACAACAAGAAATTGGGAGATTATTAATAAATGAGATACAATTGTTACACCAAATGGATCTCCAAAATCTACTAAATTTTGGGCCATTGTTTAGAACAATCAAATATCTAGAGATAAATTTCTCTATACTTTTCTTTGATTGAGCCTCTAAATCAAACCTAAGTCATGTAAATACTGATGGTGTGATACTAGTGGCACCACATTATGAAATGCTTCAATTCAAAATGGAGAAAACAACCAATAATGTTACAAAATTGATAGGTCGTGAAATGGGATAATAATTTACTTAAGAACGTGAAATTAAACAACTTCATGTGTATGATGATTCGAGACTTGTTATCTCTACCCTATCTAAGGGGAAGGATTTCTTATCTATACAACTACAAATAGTTCAAAGAAGACTAGAAAAATTGGAGTATAAGTTTGAATATATACAATACTCCAACATTGGAAGGAGGTATAATATGGTGGTTGATCACCTTGCAAATGAGGCCATAAACATAACCTATTTGCATCTCAAAATAGTAATAAAAAATAAAAGAAAACAACATGAGTGACACATATGGTAGGAAGCATGTGGTAATTTTGGAGCCTTTGAATATTTTGATGCCCTTGGAGAATTTGATGCTTCTAGACAACCTAAGAACATTGTATGATTTTGGAGCTTTTGGTGATTCAAGTTTTCTCAATGATTATGGTACCCTTTGCATCTCTAGCATCCTTGGTATACTATTGCACTTTTTGAATTTTTTGAATTTCCTTTATTATTTGTTCCTCATTTTGGACAACAATCTTGTGCCCTTCAAGCTAATTGTTGGATAATTCTTCTATCTAAATTTGAATACCAATATATAAATATTTTACTTAAAAAAATATATACTCATCAGATTTTGGAGATTCCAATAGAAAATAACATGATATATGTTGAAAGTGTAATGTACTATAGTTTCCTTTATTAAATAGCATGAGTTCAATCAATTAACTACCTCAACTTTTAAGAGAATATATAGATACTTAAATATTCCTAAGTTATAAATGCAAAATTTTCAAGTTGTAATACCATGATGTGGTCACAATGTAATATTTGTGGTGATCATTTCAATCTTGTTGTTATCTATGATTTTCATTGGTGGGGCAATCACACATCATGGGGAGTGACACAACATGGTTGTGATCAAGAGCGTAGGGTTTGGCTCAATCGGAGGTCTTGTTATGATGTGATATTCAAGACACACTTGGACTCAACAAAGGGAAAAGGGAGAGAGATAAAATAAAATAATTGAACAAAATAAAAGGGGTGATGATGTGCCAAGAGATCCACTAAGATCTTGCAAAAATAGGCCTAAATATTACGTGTCAATGGTGAACACTTCCTCTCCTTGACATAGTGAAGCACAGATGAGAGTTACCAATTATATGCATGCATAAAGAGATGGGTCCCATAGGATATCCAATGATAGATGACTAGTCCAAAAATAGATGCAGGCCCCTTATACAGACATACACTTAATAAAATCCAAACAGGTAAAAAATCATAGACAAATATATACACATAGAAATGGGTCAGCAAGAGGCCATGGATGGATATACAAAAAAATTGATGTAGGCTCCCATGTATATATATATGCAAGCAATATTTTACAAATATTGTGTCAGAATAAGAGGTTTGAAATTTCCCATAAACCAGTTAGGAGTTGACTATTTTTATAAAGAATAAATGAAGGGAAAACCTACAAGAGAATACAATTGTAAACTTGTCAATATTTTTTATAGCCTAAACTATAGCTATTTATAGATAAGAATAGAAAAATCTTCCCTTCAAATTTATTTGTAATTGAATTTGATAATATCATCATTTTTTTGAGGTATCTTGGTCATTAAATGTACTCTATGATCATAATAACTATCAGTCTTGAGATGGTTATCATCATACTTTGTCTTGAATGAATGTTCTAGATATTTACTCAAGGTTTCTTTTGGTAGGTGATCTTTGTCTCCTTAGTTGGGAAAGTATTAACTAGGCTCATCTACCTCTATCACTTTTTATTTGACTTAGGCATTAGTGTTTGCTTAATTTTTTTATGTCTCTTCTAGATCTAGGGTCATCATATAGACTAGTCAATATTTTTGTGGGATTGCAAAACTTCTAACATCAGGACTTATTTTGAAGGATATTTTGGTATTTTTTTCACTCTATCTATTAGGTATTTCTTCTAATAAACACTTTTGTACAAGTTTCAATTGTTAGGGCTTATGTTGGTTTCTTCCTCTTTAGGATAAAAGTCTTGATTACCTATGATTAGGGCTCGACCTTTGGTATAGATAAGTAGTGAGGAATCACTACAAGTTTGGAAACTCTTAGGGGCCTTCTTGCCTACTTGAAGGCGAACTCAAAATTACCTTTATCCTTGGGCATGGATTCAAAGCCTTTCCTATCTATAAAATAAACATAGGGAAGAAAAAATAAGTATCAAACTTATTAGATTAAGAATTTACTTCTTGGTTCATCAAGCTTTGATATTACCTTTTGTCTATCAAACTGGTGTTTATGGTTTAATATGTTCAAGGGTATCTCTTTAGGTGAATTTCATTCATGGGTATAAGGATAATATATCCTTCTACAGTCTCCAAATCTAATGAATTGCCCTATTTACAACCAAATATAATATATGGTCCTTCCTAAAATGTATCAAACTTAGTATGGTTTCTAGGCTTACTTTTATGTTCATCCCATTTGAGGACCATGTCACCCACCTCAAAGGTTTGTGGGGTGGCCCTTTTATCAAACCCTCTTTTGACTATTTTTTTATGTTTTTATAGTTTCTCTCTAGCATCTTTTCTTTGTTCAAGCTTTAGTAGTTCTCCCATTCTTACTATCATCGTATCATTTTCTTATAGTTCCTTTTGATGCAATAGTTGGAGCGCAGGAAGCTCTATGGAAATAGGAAAATTAGCTTCCTTAACATAGACCAAATTGTAAGGAGAACAACCTAGTGCCTTTTTTAGAGTAATATGGTCTTCCCAAAGATCCCTTTTTATATGAATATGCCATTATCATTGATTCTCTGATTCAATTATCTTTAGGATTCTTAAAATAAAATTGTTTGTTGATTTAGCCAAAATGTTACCTTGAGGTTAATAGTTATAAGAAGCTTTTAAATATATACCATATTGGAATATGAATTGAGTAAATTTTTGAACTCGTGAATGCCTTGGCATTGTCTGTTATTATTGTGCTTGGAATACCAAATTTGGTTATAGTATCTTCCAAGGATTCTATGATTACATTATATATAGCTTCCTTTAAAGGGACTACTTCCACTCATCTAGTAAAGTAGTCTATAGCAATTAAAATCCATGTGTGTCCCTTACTGGATGGTGGATTAACCATTCCAATAAAATCTAGCCCCCATTGTGCAACAAGTTCTTCTATTGTTATGGGCTTCAAAGGCATGGGGGTATTTCTTTTTCTTTTCATGTAGCACACATCTCACAGTTCCTAACCCATCTAGAGTATCTACAAACATGTTGGGCTAGTAATATCCTACTCTCATGATTTTATTTGTGATTTTTTGGGCTAAGAAATACCTACTAGCAAATCCTTTATGAAATTCTTGGATTATTTTTTAGCCTCTCCCTCTTTAATACATATAAGTAATATTCCATCAAATTTTCTTCTAAATAGAATCCCTTCTATTATTGTATAATGAACATTTTGCAAGAGGAAATCTCTTCTTTGACCTTTGTCTATATTTAGGGGATATCTTCCTATTTGTATATATTTGATTCTTTGTTCTACCTAATCTGGTTCCTCTTATTTATTCATTAGGCACACTTGTGGATTTATCTCCTTTTTTTTATCTTGAATCATTCCTCTTCATGACCATGTCTTCATCCATCTATTGGTAAAGTGCTCTTCCTTTGACTAGTTTAGTGGCTTTGATTTCTATATCATATTCCAAAATCTTGGTAATCCATCAAGATTTTTTTTCACTCATTTATCCACCCATTATATAATCTCTAGTATTGGAATGAATGACAAAATCAATGGTTTTATTATTGGAAATCATGTGTCCAAAATGCTTCAGTCCCTTCCTAAAGGCATACACCTATTTTTTAACAAAATTATGCTTTTCTTCATATTATTTTAAGGTTTGGCTAAAAAATACCACTGGGCACTCATGTTGGTTCTCATCCTTTTGCATCATCAATGTTGTTATATTGAGTTCCCCTCCATATGCATAAATAATAAAATACTTGCTAAAATCTAGGTTTATGAGCACTAGGGCATCTGTAATAGCCTCTTTTATTTTTTTTAAAGCCTCTTTTTCATCCTTTGTCCATAAAAGAGGTGATACTTTTTTAACATAAGTGTCATGGGCTTGACTATCATTGAAAAGTATAATACAAATTTTATGATAAAATTGATCTACCTAACAGTCAGATAGATCTGTTGTTGCAGTGGACAGGAAGTTCAAAAGCTATTCAGATGCAGAAGATAGGAGTTCAAAGGTTATTCAGAGTATGTACAGTGATTTTCCAAGAAGACCGAAGTGGCCCATATGCAAAAGATCAAAGAAAAAGACAAGTAAGAAAAGTGTCGCGATATCGCGACATATACAACAGGCAAGAAAAACTATCGCGATTTCGTGACATGTTGGAAGAGAGAGAAAAAGCAGGAAAAACTGTCATGATTTCGCGACATGTTGGAAGAGAGAGAAAAAGCAAGAAAAACTATCATGATTTCGCGACATGTTGGAAGAGAAAAAGGCAAGTGGAAAAACTATCGCGATTTCGTGACATGTTGGAAGAGAAAGAGAAAGTAGGAAAAATTGTCATGATTTCGTGACATGTTGGAAGAGAAAAAGGCAAGTGGAAAAACTGTCACGATTTCATGACATGTTGGAAGAGAAAGAGAAAGTAGGAAAAGTGTCACGATTTCGTGACAAGTTTGAAGAAAGAGAACAAGTAAAAAAGTGTCGCGATTTCGCGACATGCATTGTAAAGAGAGAGAAAGTAAGTTGGAAAAGTGTCACGATTTCATGACATGTCGCATTTTCATGACTAAAATAGGAGAGAGAAAGTAAGTTGGAAAAGTGTCATGATTTCGTGACATGTCGCATTTTCATGACTAAAATAGGAGAGAGAAAGTAAGTTGGAAAAGTGTCGCGATATCGTGACATGTCGCATTTTCACGACAAAAGAAAGAGAGGAAGCGTACGAAGAAAAAATGTCATGATTTCATGACAAAGAGAAGAGGGAAAATGTCATGATTTCATGACAAAAGAGAAGAAGACTTCGAAGGTGAAGTGTCATGATTTCATGACAAAAGCAAAGAAGTAAGTACGAAAGGAAGTGTCACGATTTCATGACAAAAGTAGAGAAGAAGACTTTGAAGGAGAAGTGTCACGATTTCATGACAAAAGCAAAGAAGTAAAGTACGAAAGAAGTGTCATGATTTAAAAGAAGAAGAAGACTTAAGGGAATGTCACGATTTACAAAAGAAAGTCGAAGTCTAGAAGAATGTCTGATATCCGACAAAGAATAGAGAGAAGGAGGGAAAGTGTCACGATATCGATGACATTTGTATTTTACGGGCCAAAGCTAAGAGAAAGAGCAAGGAGAAAAGTGTCACGATATCGTGACATGTTGTATTTTCACTATCCGATGCAAAGAGAAAGAGCAAGGAGAAAAGGTGTCACGATATCGTGACATGTAGCATTTTCACGGTCCGATGCAAAGAGAAAGAGAGAAAGAAAAAGTGTCACGATATCGCGACATGTTGTATTTTAGGGCCAAAGCAAGGAGAAAGAGGAGAAAGAAAAGTGTCATGATATCACGACATTGTATTTCAAAAAAAAAAAAAAAAAAGAAACTATGAATCAAATATCTTCATGAGTTGAAGCCGACTAAGACCGATGAAAGCCGACTAAGATTAGGGTTTACATTTGTTATGCAAGCCGACTAAGATTAGGGTTTTCATCATGAAAATATTGTTATAAAAGGAGGGTTGTTTGGAGAATTGTTGAGTTGTTGAATAAGTCGTCGAATGCGTGTCGAAGTGTGAAATGTGGTCGTAAGAGCGCAGAAAGCGTAGAAGCGGTGAGATGATGGCGAAGTGTGCAAAGTGAGCGAAGAGTCATATCGAATTGTCCTAAGTGCGTCTGTGAGTGCGCAGAGAGAGCAAAGTGTGCAGAGAGCGAAAAGGTTGAAATTCGACCAAGTGCGACTATGATTGCACAGAGAAAGCAGAAGGCGCAGAGAGTGCAAAGGGCGAAGATGAACGCAAAGTGCAGTTGTAAGGGCGCAGAGTGTACGAAGACAGTGCATAGAGGGTGCGTAGAGAAGTGACTCAAAGAAGGTGAAGTGCAGCTATAGATCACAGAAGATGTGTCTATTTCGTAAACAGTGAGAGAGATTGGGTAAGCAATAGACCAGTCAGGGTCTTGTAAAAGCGAAGGTATTTTTTTGTTAAACTTCTAGATTCAAAATTGAAGTCCAGGTTGTAGCTTGGCATCAGGGGTTGGTGCTCCTTCCAGTAGGTGTTGGTAAATTAGGGGTTGGTGCTCCTTTCTGTTGGTGCAGATAAATAAGGGGTTGGTGCTCCTTCTAGTGGGTGCTGGTAAATTGATTGTAAAGTTGGTGCTTTGCAAAGGTTGGATTTGGATGGTAGTCCAAGAAGTCATTCTTGAGGAGTAGCCAAATTGGTGAACCTCGTTAAATCTTGTGTTGTGTGATGTTCTCTTGTGATACTTGCTTTATCTGGTTTTAAGGTTTCATTATTTTAGTTTTAAGAGCTATGAATTTAAGTTTAAAGAACTACACTGATTCACCCCCTCTCTTAGTGCCATTGTAAGACTAACAATTGGTATCAGAGCCAAGTTCCCTTCTCAAGCTAAATCAGTCAAGGTTGATCTTGGATTAGTACGCAATGGGTAAGAAGAATAGATCCTCCTCCAAAAGGGCATCTCAATCAGTTTTAGTTCCTATGGAAGAGAAAATTGAACCAAAAAAGGTTGAAGACTTCTCATCAAACAAAGCACCTTTGTTTGATGAAACTAATTACGTGATCTGGAGAATCAAGATGTAGACATATCTTTGTGCTTTGGGATACGACATCTGGGATTCAGTAGACAGTGAATACACAATACCCATCACTCCTCCAACCGATGTTGCCGATAAGAATCTATTTGAGAATGACTCAAAAGCAAAGAATGCTATCAGGTGTGGATTAGTAGACAGTGAACTGGTAAAGATCATGAGTTGTAAAATGGCAAAAGAAATATGGGACAAACTGAGGAGTATTCATGAAGGAGACGATGAGATCAAGGAGGCCAAGTTACAAACACATCAAGCTCAGTTCGAAGCTTTAAAGTTGAATGACGATGAGAACATAGAGGCATATATGTTGAGAGTTAATGAAGTCCTAGAGGATGATTCTAAAAAGGAAATAGGTGGAGGTCTTTTCATGACACTCGAAGAAGAAACAAAAAAAGAATAAGAATGTGATGAAGAAGAAATTGATGCAGAAATAAATTTGAAAGAGGAACTAATTGCAGCTCTGGATGAATTGAAGATAGAAAGAAAAAGGAATAAGGAAATCTCAAGAAAGCTTGAGGATGCAAATGAAATAATAACCAGTTTGAAAGTACAGGTAGAAGAATTCAAAAGGATTGAAGAAACTCTCAAGTCACAGATCAATGAGAAAGAGATTGGTTGCTTCAAACAAGAGGAAGAGATTGTTTTATTGAAGAAACAACTAGAAGAGGCCAATACAAATCTCAAATTCGAGAAGAGCACAGAGTTGCTAGATAAAATGATAAGCCAACAAAGAAGCTCCATGGATAAGCGTGGTCTTGGATATGAAGTTGAACAACCTTCATCTTCCAACTCTGCAGAGAAGAAGAAGTTCACTATTGAAGGATCGAAGCAAGAAAAGTTTGAAGTCGAATCTTCAAAAGGAAGAAAATATCAAAGGAGATCTACAACAAAGCAACCACAACAAAAGAGGTTCTATCACTCTCACTCTATTCATAATAATACTTTTAATGGCTATTGTTTCGGATGCAACCAGTATGGTCACAAGGCAACTTATTGTGGATTGAATAATAAATCAAAGAGTTATGTCGGTAGAAATACATCTGCGTTTCTAAGTGAACACTATGTACAATGTTTTCAATGTAATGGTCATGGACACATAGCAAGGTTTTGTCCAAGCACTTTTGTATCTAATCTAAGAAAAAACTAGTAGATTTCATCAGACGCAAAGAACGCAACACAGACAGGGAATAAATCATGTACATAAAAGAAAGGAAAATAATCATTCATCAAGGATGCACAAGAGACAACCACACAAGAGAAATGTTCGAGTTCACGAAAAGGTGCAAAACAGGGATGTAGTTGAAAAATCCAAGCCCGAGTTCAAGAAAGTTTGGAGAAAGATAGAAGAAAGGAAATCGTGTCTCCTTGGACTCAAGGAGACTACTCCGCTATTGCACTAAGCAACTCCAGGTAGCACATCCTCAGGGGGAGCAATCTTGAAGTTTCATTTTAATGCTCCTATGTATTTGTTTGATTACCTGAGGATGAAAGGCAAGTAGTCAGGGAAGTTGTCGTATAGTTGTCGAAGTGTGTTTTCAGTTCATGTAGTTGTTTGTGGAAGTGCCATGAAGGGTGGTGATTAAATTGAGAGTTGTCATTATTGGTAGTATTGCTATATGTCATTGTTGTACTCGTGATGGTTCTTACTACCACTGTCCAAAGTTAAGGATTATAACAGTTCAGATAATTTGGTTAGTGAAAGAATGTTGCCCTAGCCGCATATATGTGTTTCGATAAAAGCGATGTGTATTTGAACTACACATTGACGTGAAGATTGTTAGATCTATTATGACGTTGTGGTGAAAAATATTGAAGTCTGATTATTGATTCATGTTTAGCTCATCAAGATGAGCAACTTTGCTTTGTGAATCATACCTATCCGAGGTCCAGAAGTATGAGTTTGAGTAAGGTGCACTATAGTTGGCCGTGAAGTGTTTGACAAAATGTTGTCTCCTGATTCGAACAGCTGAAAGTAAGGTGTGACCAGCGGTGACTATAGAAAACATAGACCAAGTTGAAAATGTAAAAAGGGATTTGGTTGGTGTTGTGGTACAATGTTTGATGCTTGCACAGAGTTGGCAGTAAAATTGCAGTGTCGAGTACAGTGTTGGACAAAAGTTGGTACAAGTGTGAGTCACTTGACAATTTTTTTGACAGATGTGAAATCAACGTTTTTGAATGGGAAGCTTGAAGAAGAGGTTTATATTGAGCAGCCAGATGGTTTCCAGCTTGGTGATGATCCCAACTTGGTTTGTAAGTTGAAGATATATGGCTTGAAACAGGCACCCCGAGCATGGTATGCAAGGCTAGACAACTATCTCACTCAACAAGGGTTTAAGAAAGATGATATCATATTTGGCAGCAACAAAGATGAGTCATGTAAAGATTTAGCAAATAAGATGCAGAAAGAATTTGAAATGTCAATGATTGGTGAACTTTCGTATTTCCTAGGGTTGCAAGTTAATAAAAATAAGAAGGGCATATTTATTTCTCAAGTTAAATATGTGAAAGAGATGTTAAAAAGTTCACAATGGAGGATTGTAAGCTAGTTAGCACTCCCATGACGACAGGTTGCAAGTTGAGCAAGGATGACAAATCTCCACCTGTTGATCAAACCATGTACAGATCTATGATTGGGAGCTTATTGTACCTGACAACTACCAGACCAGATATTTTGTAGGCAGTATGCATGGTAGCACGATTTTAGGCTAATCCCAAGGAGACTCATGTGACAACAGTGAAGAGGATTCTTCGGTACCTCAAGGGTACTATGGAGTATGGGTTATGGTATCCGAAAGGTAAAGACTTCACCCTTATTTTGTATTCAGATGCAGATTGGGCAGGATGTGTAGATGACAGAAAGAGTACCAATGGAGGTGCATTCTATCTTGGAGACAGATTGGTCGCATGGCACGGTAAGAAACAAGAGTTAGTTTCTTTATCGATAGTAGAGGCAGAATATATTGCAATGACAACATGTTGTACGCAGGTATTATGGATGAAACAAACCCTGAAAGATCTTGGTATTAGCTTCAGTGAGCCAATATCAGTTAAGTGTGATAACACCAGTGCCATTAACATCTCCAAGAATCCGGTTATGCATTCACGCACAAAACACATTGCTATCGGTATCACTTTTTGAAGGAGAAAGTTGCGGAAGGTGAGGTTAAGTTGGATTTTGTTCCAACTACAGAGCAAGTAGCAGATATCTTCACAAAACCATTGCCCAAGGAATTTTTTGAGTACCTTCGCAATAAATTGGGAGTGGTCACACTTCCCAAGAATTGACTAGCTACAGGGATCACATTCTCAGGGGGAGCATTTAAGTATTTGATTATCTTTTTGCTCATGTTCATGATTTTTGCTAAGTGTAATAAATTTTGCCTAAGAATGTTGTGCATGGACTCATGGGGAGTCTGCAGTAGCCCTTTGGTATTATTGTCAAAGGGGGAGAAGAGTTACAGGAAATTGCACATGTGTTGCCAACAATTCCAAAGGGGGAGATTGTTGAGCAAGGTGCAGCAACAGTATTGTCATTGTTGTCAACACAGTCAGATAGATCTCGTTGATGCAATGGACAGGAAGTTCAAAAGCTATTCAGATGCGGAAGATAGGAGTTCAAAGGTTATTCAGAGTATGTACAAGTGATTTTCCAAGAAGACCGAAGTGGCCCATATGCAAAAGATCAAAGAAAAAGACAAGTAAGAAAAGTGTCGCGATATCGCGACATATACAACAGGCAAGAAAAACTATCACGATTTCACGACATGTTGGAAGAGAGAGAAAAAGCAGGAAAAACTATCGCAATTTCGTGACATGTTGGAAGAGAGAGAAAAAGCAAGAAAAACTGTCATGATTTCATGACATGTTGGAAGAGAAAAAGGCAAGTGGAAAAACTGTCATGATTTCGCGACATGTTGGAAGAGAAAGAGAAAGCAGGAAAAACTGTCACGATTTCGTGACATGTTGGAAGAGAAAAAGGCAAGTGGAAAAACTATCACGATTTCATGACATGTTGGAAGAGAAAGAGAAAGTAGGAAAAAGTGTCACGATTTCGCGACAAGTTCGAAGAAAGAGAACAAGTAAGAAAAGTGTCACGATTTCATGACATGTCGCATTTTCACGACTAAAATAGGAGAGAGAAAGTAAGTTGGAAAAGTGTCACGATTTCGTGACATGTCGCATTTTCGTGACTAAAATAGGAGAGAGAAAGTAAGTTGGAAAAGTGTCACGATTTCGTGACATGTCACATTTTTGCGACTAAAATAGGAGAGAGAAAGTAAGTTTGAAAAGTGTCATGCGACATGTCGCATTTTCATGACAAAAGAAAGAGAGGAAGCGTATGAAAGCAAAACTGTCATGATTTCGCGACAAAAGCAAAGAAGTAAAGTACGAAAGCAGAAGTGTCACGATTTCATGACAAAAGCAGAGAAGAAGACTTCCAAGGCAGAAGTGTCATGATTTTGTGACAAAAGCAAAGAAGTAAGTACAAAGAGAAGTGTCATGATTTCATGACAAAAGTAGAGAAGAAGACTTCGAAGGCAAAAGTGTCACGATTTCATGACAAAAGCAAAGAAGTAAAGTACGAAAGCAGAAGTGTCATGATTTCATGACAAAAGCAGAGAAGAAGACTTCAAAGGCATAAGTGTCACGATATCATGACAAAAGCAAAGTCAAAGTCTATGGAAGCAGAAGTGTCGCAATATCATGACAAAAGAAGCTACAGAGGCATAAATGTCACGATATCGTGACATGTCGTATTTTTGCGCAAGACAAGAAGAAGAACCCAACTAAAATGAGAAGTATGATAGTGGACCGACATCTCTACATGCATTTACAAGGGCAGATACGAGAGAATTCATGCAACTAAAATATGAAGAGAGAACAAAAGTCGTGCGATCGCTACATGGACTTTTACCGAATGAAATCTTAGAGAGGTGAAATTACCGAATTATCTTCATGAGTTGAAGCCGACTAAGACCGATGACAGCCGACTAAGATTAGGGTTTACATTTGTTATGCAAGACGACTAAGATTAGGGTTTTCATCATGAAAATATTGTTATAAAAGGAGGGTTGTTTGGAGAATTGTTAAGTTGTTGAATAAGTCGTCGAATGCGTGTCGAAGTGTGAAATGTGGTCGTAAGAGCATAGAAAGCGTAGAAGCGGCGAGATGATGGTGAAGTGCGCAAAGTGAGCGAAGAGTCGTGTCGAATTGTCCTAAGTGCGTCTATGAGTGCGCAGAGAGAGCAAAGTGCATAGAGAGCGAAAAGGTTGAAATTCGACCAAGTGCGACTATGATTGCACAGAGAAAGCAGAAGGCGCAGAGAGTGCAAAGGGCGAAGATGAACGCAAAGTGTAGTTGTAAGGGCATAGAGTGTACAAAGATAGTGCACAGAGGGTGCATAGAGAAGCGACTCAAAGAAGGTGAAGTGCGGCTATAGATCACAGAAGATGTGTCTATTCTGTAAACAGTGAGAGAGATTGGGTAAGCAATAGACCAGTCAGGGTCTTGTAAAAGCGAAGGTATTTTTCTGTTAAACTTCTAGATTCAAAATTGAAGTCCAAGTTGCAGCTTGGCATCAGGGGTTGGTGCTCCTTCCAGTAGGTGCTAGTAAATTAGGGGTTGGTGCTCCTTTTTGTTGGTGCAGATAAATAAGGGGTTGGTGCTCCTTCCAGTGGGTGCTGGTAAATTGATTGTAAAGTTGGTGCTTTGCAAAGGCTAGATTTGGATGGTAGTCCAAGCGGTCATTCTTGAGGAGTAGCCAAATTGGTGAACCTCGTTAAATCTTGTGTTGTGTGATGTTCTCTTGTGATACTTGCTTTATCTCTGGTTTTAAGGTTTCATTATTTTAGTTTTAAGAGCTGTGAATTTAAGTTTAAAGAACTACACTGATTCACCCCCCCTCTCAGTGCCATTGTAAGACTAACAATAAGTTTCATGGGCTTGACTATCATTGAAAATTATAATACAAATTTTATGATAAAATTGATCTACCTAAAAAAATATTGCAATCCCATTTTGTGCCTCCATAGTAAAAAGGTTCATAATTGCTTCAAATATATTAGGGTCTATGTTAATACCATTTTTGGACACCACATGACCTAGTAATTTTATTTGTGGCACACAAAAGATAAATTTATTTAGGTTTAAGCATACCCCAAATCCTTGACATTGTTGGAAAGTCCTTTCAATGTGCTCCAAGTGATCCTCCTTCCTTTTTGAGAACATTGTGAGATCATCCAAATAGTTAGTATCATATTGTTTATTAGATCATGGAATACAATATCTATGGCCCTCTAGAATGTTGCTCTAACATTATATAGCTCAAAAGGTATTTTTTGGTATACGTATATATTGTCTTATGTTGGTCTTCATCTTTTACCCAAACCTGACTAAATCTAGATAATCCATCTAGTAGTGAAAAAAATTGGACCCTGCTACTATTTGAAGGATATACTCCATGGAAGGTAGGGGATAATGATCTTTTAAATAATATTTATTCAGATATTTGAATTCCACACCTACTATAATTTCACTAATCTTCTTTCTTACATGTACTAGGTTAGAAACCCAAGTGGTATGCTTGATTGGGTATATGATTTTTTATTCTATCAACTTATCCAATTCCTTTTGCATAAGGGATTCATTTTTTATATTGATTGGTATTTGTTTTTTTTTTTAGCTTTAGGGTCCAATTTTATTGTGTGTTGAATAATACTTTTATTATATCCCTTGAGGTTTTCACAAGTCCAGGTCATCCAATCTTTGTATTTTTTGAACAGTTTGATAAGTTGTTCCTTTTCTTCTTGTGTGGCTGCTTTTCCTACTTTTAATGGTTTTTTAAGAGATACTTCTATCTCTTGATATTCCAAATCCTTATTTTTTTATAGTAAACCCTTTCCTTTCTTTGAATCCATCATTTGGGTTGAAAAGAGATTCTAAGGTGATTAGCCCCTTTGGGATTTTATTTAAATTTAGCTAAATGATTTGATCTTCATTTATTTCCTCTATTTTAGGGATAGTTTCTTCATAATATTCATCTACCTATCCTAGGAAGCGAACAATCTATTAATTATTCTCAAACACCTATCAATTTTCTTAGTTATCAAGTATTGATGACCTTACTATTATTTTTACAATCTAATGGTTTTTTTCGTAAATCATCAATTGGGTTGAATTGTGAACCAACAATTGCCATTCTATCTTTATGTGCATTATGTTCTCTTGGAATCACTTGTATGTTGATAGCATCAAAATATTCCATCAAATCCAAAATTCTATTTCTGTAATATTTCATCAACCTATTTTTGGCTAACCATTGGGTTCTTACTTGTCTAACAATTAGTTTGGCATCATTGAAAATTTGAAACTTCTTGTTTCTTCTTTTTTTCATTTAGAGCCCCAAAGCCTGGGCTTCGTATTTTGCTCTATCATTGGAGCAAGTGAACTACAATCTATACGTCTAAAAATAATTTTATCCTTCTATGGAAATAAGACATATTCCTACCCCTACTCCTATCTTGCTTCAGGCACCATTAAAATATAACTTTCAAATTCCAATCGAATTTTTCTTCTCTTTCAAGATTCCTGGAATATTTGTATTTTCTTCCTAAATTATATATGTTCCAATGTCTATTTTTCTATAGCAATATTTGTCTCCCTTCTGGATTTTGATAAGAGTTTCTATCAATTTCTTTTGTCTTTGCTTGTTTTTCTATTGGTATTGATTTTTCTCTTTTACACTCAATATATCCCAAAGTGGTATGGCTATGTTGATCCTTTTACAATATTCCACTATATCAAAATATTTAGACCAACTTTCACTTGTGGCAATATTTTTATTTTCGAATATTTTATCCCTTTCTACTATTGATGATTGGCAATTTATGGTTGTAGTCTCATTCATAGTTTCAGGCATTTGTGAGGGGATTATGTTGTGTAATTGTATATTATTTTATCTTTCTTTTATCGATATATATATATATATATATATATATATATATATATATATATATATATATATATATTGATTTGGGACCTCTGTTAGTCTCTTTATGATAGGCCCTATTGTATCTTCTTATGGCGTTATGATTTTATCAAGGATTCTCCATAGATGAGATTTGTTTGATAACTCTGAGCTATTTCTGCAACATTGATTAAGACCGTTGAACTATTATTGTAATTTTAATAGACCTTTTAACACCTTCTTGGAAGCTTCAAGAACTACATCCCAAGTGGTGAACAGATGTGGTATTGGTTGTGGATGTATGATTTGTTGATTTGGAGAATATGTTAAAATGGGGTGTAGTGGTCTTGTTGGTAATTTACAAATTTGTATTAGGTCATCTTCAGTTCTGATAGACATTTTTTTATATTTTTGGTATAGATTCCCCTTCTCTAGATTTTATTAACATGGATATTTTAGAATTTACCTCTCTAAGTAAAAATATTTGTCAAACCTTGTGGGGGAATCATCTTAGGTATCCTATGTCGAGATTTATGGAATCTTAGGTTGAATTATTTTATTAATTTTGTAGGGACCATTTTTATTGTTAATAATTGTTCTAGGAGTAGTATTCCATCCACATTTTCTCCAAATCTCTCCATGGTAATGTTTTCAAGCTGGTCCCAACATGTGATTAACCTGGGCTAGTGTAATGTACTATTCTTGGGATTTTTCTCTAAGGGATGTGGCCAACAACTTTAGAGTCGTGTTCTATTCTAATATATTGTGAATTTTGCACAAGCTTTCCACATGGTTAAGATGCTTTATGGGGGTGGTGATATCTTCCATGGTAAAGTAGATTTATTTTAAAGCAAATTGGGGTATCTCCTTCCATACTTTATTCAATGTTGGTGGTGCCAACGGACCTCTATCATTCCAGGAAAGGAACACTTTGGGAGGAAATGGTGGATATGGAGCAACCATATTGTGGACTATAGATTTCCTTCTTTGCAAAATGGTTGTGGATGGTAACAACAACCTTTTATCACACTTTATAGATGTTTTGTCTAACTATATTTAGATTTTTTGTTTAGGGTAGAGTTTCCAAGTGAATACAAGTTTGAGCTTCTAAAAAGCATGTAAACTGAGGTCTTCACCCAAACCTCATTTTGGTATGTTTAGTAGTGGCTTCTTCTAGTGTTCGTTCTATAATAGAGTCATCAAGTGAGTAGAGAGGTGCTTCAACAAGAAAAAATAGATAAAGACCCTTACCAAGTCTAAGCCCTACTTATTTGTTGTGATTTTGGGACTAATGATGTGTCATTGGGGTCCCATCGAGCTTGCCATTAAACTATTGTTATCTCTAATTATCCTTGGAATGGGAATTATACCTCATGGGGAGCAACACAACATGGTCATGACCAAGAGCATAGGTTTCGGCTCAATCAAGGGTCTCTATGAGCTTTTATAGGGTAGGATCCTTGTTAGGATGTGATCTTCAAGGTACACTTAGACTCAATAAAGGGAAAAATATTGCGAGAGATTAATTAAAAAAACTAAACAAAATAAAATGGGTGGTGATGCACCAAGAGATCTGCTAATTCTTACAAAAATAGACCTGAATGTTATGTTCCAGTAGTGAATACTTCCTCTTCTTGACACAGTGAAGCATATATGAGAGATACCAGTTATATACATTCATAAAGAGGTAGGTCCCATAGGAGATCCAATGATAAATGACTGGTCCAAAAAATAGACATAGGCTTCTCACACACACATAAACTTAATAAAACCCAAAATAGGTAAAAATTCATAAACAAATAGTAGTAAGGAATCACTACAAATCCCATATAACCATAAAAATAAATTTTAATATGCTATATTTTTCTACCCAAAAAATAATGGATAAGACCACAGAAGTCAAGCAATCTAATTGAGTGGCCCCATGAGGTTGTCTTGCATACTACTTAAAGTTAAAGAAGACTTGAGAATTGTGAGATTATATATACAATTCTAAAAAAATGAAAACCTAGAAGGAATAATTAGATTGGACATATTAGACGAGATATTTTTTTGGATATGTAGTGACACACAACAAGATTAAATAATAAATGCAAAAATGAGAGGATATAATATTGAGAATAATATTTGACATCTACAAAATAATATTTTTTATTGTGGCACATGGATGATAAGAAGAGAAATATCCTAGTTCTAAATGGAATGCACCACATCAGCCAAATATTAGTGTTGACATGTCCATGTTGGATTTCACACCAATTTCCAATAATAAACAAAAGTAATCCATTTCATTCAAATCTTATAGAGAAAGCATAAATGGATAAAAATTAAAATAATATAGACACGTAAATTATGGGTTCCCTTAAGCACCAAATAATCATTAGAGTGGTTGAGGAGTATTTATACTAATAACAAAAATCTTAAAACATAAATGAGTGAACCTAAGCTAACATATCAAGTGGAATTTAGGTTAATTAAAAGTTATTTTTTAAGGTTAATCCATAAGAAGGTTAACCATAGCCTATAGGATGTACATAAATAATAACTAATGCATTATCCAATGATTTCCTATAGATTTACACGAAAGTACATTATATAATATTAGCCTTGATCGTAAGTCATCTTACAACTTTCAACACCCCCTTATAATCTAAATTAAAGGGCCAAGTAGAGAAGAAATTAGTATCATTAATATCTTCCCCTATAATGGATACTTTAGTAAGCGTCTATAATTGAGGAAGAATCAAGTAGAATCCCCTCATAATTTGGAAGACAAGAAATAAAATTTACAAAACTATTAAGCAAGAACAATATTAGACACAAAGATATATCTCACCAAATATTTCTAGCATATATTTCCTTCACTATTTGTAGTATTCACCAACCAAAAATTTATGTACATCAACCATATTTATAATTTATGGTGTCTCTTAGTTTCAATATACCTTTGGTGTTCACCACTTGATGTTTCACCTTCAAATTTATCTTTTCATCTTCTTGCATTCTCACGGGAGATATGAGTGTCCAACCTCATATGAGATGACATCATCATTCATCCCTTAATTATTACATAAAATAAAATAATGTAATAACTACATTTACATAACAAAAAATAATGTAATAAAGTTGAACACCTCCTCTTATTACAATATTTTGTATAAAGAACATTACCTGCCATGATTTTAGGGGTAGTACACTAGAATTATGTTTTGGATGTGGCATTGGTTTTGGCTCTTGCTCTCGCTCTTGCTTTGGATTTGGATTTAGATTTAGCTCTACTAGATCTAATTAATCTCCACTAGGTTTACCTCTTTGGTCAATCAATGGGTCTTCCTATTTATCATTACCTATGGGTCTTTTATTTAGGGTCATCATTACCTCTAGTTTACCTTTGGGTTAACACTAGGTCCTTGCCTATGGATCACCACTGGGTCCTTACCTCTAGGTCCTTTCGATTCTTTGGATCACCTCTAGGTTTCCTCTGGGCCCTTTACCTCTAGATTTCCTTTGGGTCATCATTACCTTTAGGTTAGCCCTAGATCTACATATAGGTCATCACATCTAGAAAATTGCCACTAAATTATATATTTGGAAATTTTCACATCTTTGAAATCTTTTGCATAATGTTTCACTATAGGTCCTATCACTACAAGTCTTCCAAGCGTTACTTGGGCCATATTATTTTGATACTAAAATCACTTATCTCAAGTTTCCTAAGATATTTTTCCATGGAAAATTTTACATTCTTCACATTCAACAAAATTGGTCTCCTTTTGTAGAAACCATTCAACATTTTTTTATTTTATCCCATTTTGATACATTTATCCATCCATAATTTATATGCATTTTATTGGTCTATTTATCTTTGTGCCAATACTTTCTTCTAAAGTAATTATTTCCTCCACAAATATCACAAGGATGCAGGTTCCAACACCTAGCTATCACATGTTCATATTTTTCATAATGACTACAATAACCCATCCTAGGAGCTTTATTTTATGCACATATTTATCTTCTCATAATTTTGGTCTCATTTATTCCTACTTGACCATCAAAACCAGGACCTTCATTCTTTAGACATATCCCTAGTACTATGGGATTTTTCACACTTTGCTCATTTCTTCCCAATCCTCTAGTTTTCTTATTATTTTTAAATTGATTTCTTTGATATGCTTTTAAAAACATCTAATTTCTTCATCACTACTTTGAAAAATATTTAAATGCCTAATTATTTTATTTTAACTATGGCCTCTTCCATTAACAATACTCATATACCACACATGATCATCACAATGATCTTCAACACAATTTGAACAATCATTGTCACTTTCAACTATGACAAATAGCCTTTATCATGGTCAATATAATAATCTTCTACATACTCTTTTCTTTCATCAATCATCTTCAAATTATTTGTATCACAAGCTATATCTTCCTTTTGGACAAGATAACATGTATCACAACAACCATCTATCATTAGGGGCCTTAAATGGTGCAGTGTGCCTAAGTTATCTATGGAATTTTACTTTGTAAATAGACTTGACCCTACTATATCAAAGTATGTAGCAAACCACAAAAACAATATATAAGGTTTTTTTGTAGATTAACAATTTTTTTCCATTGATTCTTTATATTGCATCAAGTGGTATCAGAGCTCAAGGTTGATTCTTAGTGCATCAGAGCAATGCAGTAGAAACATGGTGGGCCCATGACCCATAGGTCCTAGGATCAAAATCCAAAGTATCTATTAGAAGAAGATGAGTGGTTGTTAAAAAAATCTATTTATAAGATCTTTAATAGTAGGAGCTCTCATTATCTTGTTACCCTAGGTGTTTGATGTAGGAGCACCCAAGTGGGGTTTTTTGAAACCATGGTTTGATGAATATGGTTTTCAAACCATTGGTTTTGTGCACATGGTTTTGGTATCTTTGTTTGGCTATAAATATGTGTAAAGGGAGAGAAGAGAGACAAGAAAAGGAGACCAAAAAATGATCAAAAAGGGCTAACAAAAAGTTAGTAAGGGATAAATAAGGATCGATAAAGAGCTGATGGAGGTTAGACAAGAGACCGATAGGGAAATTGTTAAGGATCCAATATGATCGACCAGGATTTCCAAGGGCCAGCAAGGTGAAGTGGAAGGGAAGAATAAAAAGTGGTAGAATATCTAGAGACCTGGCACTTTATGTAGTGCTTTCATGAGGTTTATAATGTATAACCTCAAGAGAAGGATTTGGCATTATGTGCAGTTCTTATAGGAGGTTTATTGTTTATAACCTTAGGAGAAGACATAGAACTTTATGCAATACTTGTAGGAGGTTTACTTTGTTTAACCTTAGAGGAAGGAATTGGCACTCTATGTAGTGCTTGCAAGAGGTTTACTATGAATAACCTCAGAGGAAGGAAGTGGTACTTTGTGCAGTTCTTACAAAATATTTATTATTTTTAAACTTAGGATATGAAATTGACACTTTGTGCAGTGCTTGCAAGAGGTTTACTATGTATTGCAACCTCAAGGAGGGAAGTTGATAAAGTTTGTAGCAATTATTATTATTTTATTGGTGAAAAGGGGTGTTGAAAGGATCTCATAACATTTTACAAAAAAATTATGGTTGAGAGAGAATCTTCCAAACAATCTACATCAAAAAGAGATAGACCCTCTTCAGGCCATCGAATATAAACTGGTAAAACAAAAAAAAACCCACATATGGTCGAAAGAGAAAGCCTCATAGGGAAAAAATAGATAGCCTCTTAGGGCAAAAGAAGAGACAACACAGAAGGTCCAACACTTAACAAAAATTGAAAACCAAGCAAAACATATGCGATATTAAATGCCAGTATTATTGCCATCACAAAAATATCGGCTTACCAATCGTCACCAACCAAACTATTGAATTCCTCTAAAATCTTGAATTGGTATTTATACTCTTCCAAAAGAGAATATGTTTGGACCAGTAAGAAAGAGGTCATCTTGGTAGCTCAAGGTAGGACCTCCATGATGTCCTGAAGGTATTGGAGGTGGTCCTTATCAAAGAAATAGGGCTAGCATGACACTCGAGAGGCTAGCAGAGGATATTTCTTGGAAGAATATTTTGTAGGGTGATCTTTCTTAAATCTAAAGGTCTTCTCCATATTGAGGGGCATAAAATAATTTTATTGGTCTAGGTTATCGATGATGATAGGGATCTTGTGCTTTCTACTTTTATATTTGCTCCTAGTTTGGTAGTGGTGTTGCTCTAACATCATAGAGTTGAGCATTCCTTTCTCTTTCACTTGGTAATTCAGTGCTCGATTGGTTCTCATAGATGATGAATCTTCAATAATGATATCATCCATGGTATCCGCAATTGCTACTACTGATCTCCTCACTTCACTCTTGATCACATCTATAGAGAATCATGTGTAACCCCTGGTGAAGAGGAAATGAAGATATACCTCTCTTAACATTCAAAATAGAATGCTCAATCGACTTGTAGAGGTATTCTAGGATATTGATGGTTTTTTACCTCTCAGGTGGTTGAGAAAGACCAAATGGAAACTCCTCAAAATGGAATCGATACCATATAGAGTAAAGTACTACAACATTGTTATCATCACAACATCCCAGGGTTTGGGGAGGGTCTCTTGAATAATCTCTCCTTTGTCCCTACCCAATTTCTCTTCTTTATCCTTGAACAAAGAATGTTCACTCTTTAGAGAGTGCTTCTCTCCATGGATGATCTCCCTATCATTTGGTAATCCAATTACCTCTACCATAATATCAACCATAATAGTGAATATTGTTAGCGTACTTAACATAGTTTGGCTATATTACATTATTATCTTTATTTGTTGCACTGTTACAACTACGTAACAGAGTTCTGGTTCAGCCGTTCCGCCGGTGTGCTATTCTCGGCTGTTGTAACCTTATTTAATCCACTGCTGAATAATACAGACTGTTTCGTATTCTGACATGGCATCAGAGCCAGTTCTGTAAGTTTGCTGGGCAACAGAATTTTTTTTTTTGTTTGCAGAGGCAATTTTTTTTACGCCGCGCGCAATCGCGTGACGTTTCGTGCAGCCTTTTTTTTTTTTTTTTTTTTTTTTTTTAATTATCGCGCAGACGTGCGAGGACGTCGCCGCAGCTTGCGCAGCCGAACGCATCCAGAGTGTAGCAGACGCGCAGCCGAACGCGTCCAGAGTGCAGCAGACGCGTCCCGCGCATGCTGCAGCCTACAGTAGAACGACGCTGCAGCCTGCAGGGCTGCAGACACGTCCAGCCAGGCGCGCAGGTGGGAGGAAGGGGACCCCCCCCGGTTGACGGTTGCTCGGCGCGCTGCGTCGCCAGAGCATAGCCGCGCGCGATTTGCGCTCCCCCCCCTCCCGTTGAAGGAGTGATTTGCGCGCCCAAGCAAATCGCGCGGGGTGACGAAAATAAAAAAAACGATTTTCGCGCCCAGGCAAATCGCGCAAGCTGACGAAAATTAAAAAAAAAAAAAAAAAACAAATCCCGCCCCCCCCCGGTGGACGCGAACGCAGCGTGTAGCGCACTGCGACGTCCCGCACCCCCCCCTCCCAGCACCGACGCACGTTTTTTAATTAAAAAAAACATAGACGTGCGGGGACAGAGGGCAGAAGCAGCCACAGTGGGCTCGGGAAGCGGGAAGCAGAGAGGAGGACGGGAAAGCAGCAGCTCAAATACTAGGGGCCTCTTGATCCTTTCGGATCAGCCCGCTAGCTCACTTGGCAGTGAGCTGTGCGGTAAGGCTCAGGGAGCCTGCAGGTTGGGGGTTCAAATCCCGCCGACTCCCCACTAAGGTATAAATTTTTTTTCCAAAGTTATTTTTTAATTATTATTTTTTAATTTTAATTTTTAATTTTAATTTTTTTTATAGTTTTTTAACTTTATAAATTAAAATTAAAATTTTAATTTATTTTTTTATAAGTTTTAAAACTATATAAATTAAAATTATTTATTTTAATTTTAAATATATAATAATTATTAAAATGCTTTGTTAAAGGAATTTTTTTTAAGGGGGGATATTTTTTCAAAAAAATCAAAGGGGGAATGTGAGTAATTTTTTGAAAAGGCAATTTGGCGAATTGTAAAAGGTGCATTTTCGGCTGTGACCGACACCTTGTGGGTTATTCTTGTGGGCAATTTTTCTTGTTGTATGTTGCATATTTCATTTTTGCACTATAACATTAAAAATTAAAATCAAAACACTCCCTAAGTCCCCGGAATAATTAAAACCCATCCGTGCAATTTATTGCACTGCAGCGTTCGGTATTTGTGATACCTCTGGCCAGCACTTACAGTAAAGCTATCGTGATTTGGCTACTGTATCCGCCGCCTAATATAGCTGCTACAACGACGTCTGAGCTTGTTCTCTATAAATCGTCGGGGAGAGATAAGTTAGCCATTTTTGCATTTTTTTACTCCATCCACTACCCTTTATCGCACTTGTGTTTAGGCGTAAATCTTGACGAAGTATTCTTCATAGTGTTTAGGGGAAGTTACGCCCCATGCATGAGAAGAATCTTCTATGGTAGGTGCCATCAACAAGGTGATTCTCTTTCAGTACCGCTTATGTTTCACGTATCGTATGATCTCTAAAACTCACCTATAGTCTCCCTCACGTAAGGGCGGGTGATTTTTGTTGATCTTTCTAAATACCTATAGTTTCCCTCACGTAAGGGCGGGTATTTTGTACGGTATAACGGCCTAGAAAAAGGTATATCGAAAGGGGGACCAATTGGTGATATAAGGAACCTTCACTATGGCCGCTGTTGCAAAGTTGATGACTGATCCGCATCAGTTATTGAAAGGTCCAAATTATACACCATGGAAACATAAGATGAAGGCAGTTCTCCAAATGGAAGATTTGTGGGATATTGTTACTGGAGTAGCAACTAGGCCTTCACCAACAGCAGGATCCACAGGTCCTTCAGCAGATCAGATAGCTTTTGACAAGAAAGACAGTCGAGCAAAGGTGCTCATTTTGTTTGCTATTTCAGATGAAGTGCAACCTCATATAGTTGACAAAGCAAGTGGTAAAGAGGCATGGGATGCCCTTAGAACCATCTATGAGGGAAAGAATGATTCCACCATTCTTCATCTTCAACAACAACTTCATAACCTGAGTTTGAGACAGGGTGAAACAGTTGAACTCTTTTTGTGCAGAGTTTCTGAATTGAAAGAGAAATTGAATTCTTTGGGAGATATCGTGGACTGAAAAGCTTCTCATTTCACTTGTGATGAGAGCTTTACCTTCTTCATTTTATATGTTGATAACCTCCATCCAGGTGTCTCAACGACAAATTACCTACATCGAGTTGGTCAATCTGCTTCAACAACAGGAGGCACGCCAACTTCACAAGGATGATTCTTCCAATACAGCCCTATACACCAACAGGAAGGGTTCTAGGAAGAAAGGTAATGGGCAAAAAGGAGGCAACTTTCAGAAAGAAGGAAATTCTCAACAAGATACGAAAGGAAAAGGCAAACAAACTCAACAAAAGAAGAGGTGGTGCAAGATCTGTGAGAAAGACAACCATGACACCAACAGGTGTTGGCATAAGAACAAGCAGAAAGGCCAAAACAAACCATAAAATAAAAACAAGCAACCCCAGGTGAATGTTGCTGTTGAAGAATCTGACTCAGATTCTGAATGGGCACACAAGGTGCTCATGACTACCATAGATTCCACACAGAGGGATCCTATTTGGTATGTCGATTCTAGAGCTAGCAAACATATGACTGGCGACAGATCATGGTTGGAATCATTTGTGGCCAAAGAGGGCAAACCTGTCACCATTGCTGATGATAAAACCTATAGGGTTCAGGGAGAGGGTACAGTTTCAGTCACTCTTCCTGATGGCAAGTGTCAGATTGACAAAGTCCTCTATGTTCTGGGATTGGGCAACAATTTGTTGTCAGTGACACAAATCTTGGATAGAAATATGGTTGTCAACTTTCGTGTTGAGAATGGAAAGAAGTGTTGTACCATTACCGGGAAGGGTAAGCGATTGCAACAGCCTTCATATAAGCACGGCTTATTTGCACTAGATGCTATCTCTACTCCACATGTTGCCATGACTGTCTCTACCAAGGATGCAACTTCCCTATGGCACAAGAGATATGGACATCTTAGTTCGGCTACTTACTTGAGCTCGAGAAGTATGAGATGGTAAAGGGTCTTCCTTCCCTTTCGACCACATTGCCAGTGTGCTCTGACTGCTTGCAGGAAAGCAGCATAGAGTACCATTTGAGAAGAGCTCAACAAGAGCACGAAAACCTCTGGAGTTAATTCACATCGATCTGTGCGGTCCTTTCACACCCAACAGTTGTGGAGGGAAGAGGTACTTTCAGTTATTCGTAGATGACTACTCACAAAAGATGTGGGTTTTCTTTCTCCAAATGAAATCTGAAGCTTTCGCATTCTTCCAAGCAGTTCAAGAAATCCGTTGAGAAGGAGTCGAGAGCTTCTATTAAAACCCTCCGCTCAGATCGAGGGGGAGAGTTTACCTCTAATGAATTTTCAGCATTCCTAGATAAGCATGGAATCAAGAGACAGTTAACAACTGCCTATACTCCTCAGCAAAATGGAGTTGTTGAGAGAAGGAACCGTTCTATCATGGAAATGGTTCGTTGTATGCTCACAGGAGCTACTCTTGGGGAACAATATTGGGCAGAAGTTGTCACCACTGCAGTATATCTGTTGAATAGGGCACCCACAAAGGCCCTAAAAGGAATGACTCCACAAGAAGCATGGAGTGGTCGAAAACCCTCCATATCTCATCTACGTATTTTCGGATGTCACGCTTTCATGCACATACCAAAAGAGAAAAGGAAGAAGCTAGATGAGAAAACACTGAGATGTATTTTTTTGGTTATTCTCGAGCACTCTAAAGGATATCGGTTGATAGATCCTTTGACCAAGAAAATTCATATCAGCAGAGATGTTGTCTTTGATGAAGCTTTCACATCACAAAGCACATCTAAAGTACACCAAGATATTGTGGAATCTAAGGAAGAGAAGATTCCTTCGTCAACACAGACAGGAGGTCCTTCTACATCTTCTTCAACTCCACGGAAGAAGAATCCTAAATGGTGTACAAATACAATCGGAGATGCAAATTTATCCACTCCTCCCAATTTGAATTTGGATAGACCTCGTACACGCAAGTATGGCTCAAAAGGAAAAAGAAGCCAAAGAAACTGGTGAGGTTGATGATCTTTGTCAATCTTTTGAGGAACTTTATGTAACTCCAAGTACAGAAGTAGAGGATATGGATATTGATGATGACAGGGTGTTCATGTCTACCATAGATGGTCTTGAACCTGCATCAGTGCAAGATGCTCTTAGTGAGCCTTAGTGGAAGGCCGCTATGGATACAGAGTATGAGTCTTTGATGAAAAATAAAACTTGGAAGCTTGTTGATCTGCCACATGGAAAGAAACCCATTGGCTGCAAATGGGTATATAAATTCAAGTACAAGGTAGATGGAATAATTGATAAGCATAAGGCCCGTCTTGTTGCAAAGGGCTATGCTCAAAAATAAGGCATTGACTACAAGGAAACTTTTGCACCTACTGCTCGGATGACCACAATTCGGGTTATGTGTGCTATGGCAGCACAATATGGGTGGAAATTTCACCATATGGATGTCAAAAGTGCCTTTCTAAATGGTGATCTCCAAGAAGAAGTCTACATGACTCAGACAGAAGGATTTGAAGTTGAAGGCCAAGAGCAGAAGGTTTGCAAATTGGTCAAATCCTTATATGGTCTGAAACAAGCTCCTCGAGCTTGGTATATAAAAATGGACAATCACCTTATGCAGCATGGATTTAAGAGATGTCCGTCAGATGCAAACCTCTATTTCAAGAAATAGGGTTTTGAGATAGTGTTGCTTGTACTCTATGTGGATGATCTGCTCATTACAGGGAGTTCAGAAACTATGATCTCTACTGTCAAAAGAAACTTGTGTAAATCTTTTGAGATGACAGATCTCGGACTTCTCCATTACTGTCTTGGTCCGGAATTCAGCCAGAAGGAGCACTCCATCAAAGTGTCTCAGAAAAAATATGCCAAGACATTGCTGGAAAAATATTGCATGACTGATTGCAAGCCAATGGCAACTCCGATGGAGAATGGACTTCAATTATCACGATATGATGATTCACCTTAGGTAGATGGTACTCTCTATCGACACTTGATTGGGAGTCTCATATATCTGACCAATACTAGGCCGGATCTCGTATTTGTCGTCAACTATCTTTCGAGGTTCATGCAGGAGCCTAAGACCACTCATTGGAAAGCAACAAAATGTGTTCTTCACTATGTCCGTGGTACTATGGAATATGGCCTAGAATACAAGAGGAACAACAAATTCTTCTTGCAAGGATACACGGACTCCGACTATGCCGGATCATTTGATGATCGCAAGTCAACTTCTAGATACATTTTTCATCTGGGATCCGGTCCTGTCTCTTGGCACAGCAAGAAGCAACAGGTGGTTGCTATTTCATCAACAGAGGCAGAGTATCATGCCGCACGTGAAGCTGTGTGTGAAGTGATATGGTTACGTCGCATTCTGACAAGTATGGGCCATCCATCAAAATCTCCAATACACTTGTTTTGCGACAATCAGGGTGTTATGAACCTCGTCAAGAATCCAGTCCATCATGAAAGAACAAAGCACATTGACACACAATGTCATTTCATTCGAGATGAAGTTCCAAAGCACCGAATTCAGCTTCAACGACATTCCCACCGATGCTCAAGTTGCGGACATTTTCACTAAGGCACTTGGACGTGTCAAATTTGAATTGTTTCGCAGCTCACTTTGTATTGCAAAATAATGTAAGGGGATGTTAGTATAGCTATTAGTTATTACATTACCCAAATAATGTAATAAATGGGGATGTTAGCGTACTTAACATAGTTTGGCTATATTACATTATTATCTTTATTTGTTGCACTGTTACAACTACGTAATAGAGTTCTGGTTCAGCCGTTCTGTCGGTGTGCTATTCTTGGCTGTTGTAACCTTATTTAATCCACTGTTGAATAATACAGACTGTTTCGTATTCTTACAAATATTAAGCCATGCACAGTGATGTGGTTGTCATCTCATGTACATACAAACTCCATGGAGAGGTCACTATCACTCTCTCTGAAATTCTATAAAAAAATGGTGCCAGGGTACCTAGGAATAGATATTTGGGGATATATTATTATATTGTATAAGGGTTGGCATGGGTCACACATAACCCAAGGTTGATTGTATTATAATATTATATTATATTAGTAGTAGGCTCCCCAAAGTAGAATAAGAAGATGGATATATAAAGAAGAGATATTTGTCATTGTAATCATCATGGAGAATAATCTTATGTAATCGTCTTTGCCCATGAAGTGTCTTATGGTAATTTTCCCTCCTTGGGTGGCTCTCTCATCTTGGGATATCTTGTGGAGTTATTCCTTCCTTGAGGATTATTATTGGTGTTTCCCTACCTTAAGGGTATTATCTATCTCTCTTTCATTTGTGGATAATTACTTGTGGATGAATGATTTGATATTTCTACATATGGTGAATGATTTCTGTTATGAAAATAAAGTTTCGCAAAAAGTGGTTTCAGAGCAATTATTTTGGCAAAGTGGGAATTTTTTTGTGGAATTGCAGAATTAGGGCAGATTTTTTTTGGAACTCATATTTCAAGAGCCATATCTCTGTGAAATTTTATCTAGTTCATGCGACTCTTGGATCAGTTTGTGTAGAATTTGAAGAGCTTTAAAATGAGTGGTCATATAAAGGAATCCAAGCAGTATTAAGGGAGATATGATCTTTTGAAGTTAGTCATTTGGAACAAGGATAGTGACAAATTTTGCAAATTTTTTGGGAAAAATATCTCATCTTTCAAGAGCCATATCTTTTGAAAGTTTATTCGATTTAGACGATTCTTGAACCAGTCTGTGCAAAATTTGAATAGCTTTAAAATGAGTGGTCTGCAAAAGTAATCTAAGTAGTTTTAAGGGAGATATAACCTTTGGAAGTTAGTTGTCTGGAACAAGGGCAGTGATGAATTTTCAATTCACAATTTTTTTGAAAGATGAAATTTGTTTAGTTCGGGTAAGAAAATCAGTTGCAATTTATTTTGTTTGGAAGAAAATTTGTAGATCTTGTTATCTCTATGGAATTTTAGCTTCAACTCAGTGGGAATATTTTTATTTCCATAAAAACCTAGTTTGCATTAGGGCATGATATATATTATCAAAAAACCCTAGTTTGCATTAGGGCATGATATATATTATCAAAAAACCCTAGTTTGCATTAGGGCATCAACTATGGAACTCCAAATATTTTTGGGAGAAGATGATATTGATGTTAGGGATTGGTGGCTAAATTTTAAATCCTTGTATCATTGGTATCCTCTTTGAAAATGTATGCTTTCGTGTTGTCTTAGAGGAGAAGCTCTTCTTTGGTATTGTAAAATTCCTCGCGCCCATCAAGATGAAATAACTTGGGAAACAATGGAGCATGGATTCTTGAGTAGATGGGACCCATATAAAAAGATAGCTAGTTTGAAGGTCACCATCAAGGGATATGAAGAAGAAATAAATATGCTTCAAAAAGAACAAAAAGAAATAAAAAGAGAGCTAGAAAATTTTAAAGAAGTGATAGAAGATAAAAAAGATGTCAGTATGCAGACATAGGAAACCATACCTTTCATAAAAGATAAATTAAAAAATGGACAAAGGAATTTGTTTGAATCTAAAAAGTCTATTTTGCAGGTTCATGGAAGCATTCAAAAAAATAGTTTATTATTTCCATTGACCCTAGTAGTATATATAATTATTAATAATACTTCCTTGGCTAAGAGGTTGCAAGTTCAAGCAACAAAAATTAAGGGCACACATCTTTAGGGTGAGAATGCTCAGATTTTTGAAGATTTGAAGATCACCATGGATAAATATATTTTACATGTAGATTTTCATGCTATTTAGATGGATGGTCAGGATATTGTTCTTGGTTATCCTTGGTTAGATTCTTTGGGTACTGTTAACATTAATATGCAAAATAAGTTTATGAAGTTATGGTACAGAAAAAATAAGATAACGTTGCAAGATATTTCTCAGCTTAAGGAGAAAGGATCCAAGGAAAATCAATAAGTGGTTGTAGAGAAACAAATTGAAGAACCAAAAACAAAATTCAAGAAGGAAATAGCAGCAATAGAGTCCATAGAAGAAGTAGCAGCAATGGAGTTAATGAAAATAATAGTAACAGAGTCCAAGGAATCTTTGATAGAAGAGAACAAGGACACACCAAACAAAGGGAACATGAAAAAACAATGTGTAGAAGAATTTAAAACAATGGAGCCAAATGTTGGGAAGTAAAAGAAGGTAGAACATCAAGTTAAGGTTACACCATATAATAATCCACACAACCATTACCAGAAAAATTCTTGGAGGTATGGCTCAAGGCAGCAATATTATGGGTCCACATGGAATCATAAGGGCACCAACTATGGCAAATTTTGGCAGATAAAGTATAGTGATCCTAGTTTTCAGAGAGGTTCATCAACATCAAGAAACAAGTGGACCCATTATTCAAGTTATCAAAATACAGCAACAAAAGTGTGGAGCCAACAAAGCAAATTTGGATACTCAAGTAAAAAAATGGCATACCAGCATCAACATGTTTCACTTGGATGGATGGATGATTGAGATTGGTACCAGTTGCTAACATTGCTTAGCAAATCATATTATCATGTTTCTTCATATGTTTTGAGGACAAAACATTTGTAAGGAGGGTGGCATGTTAGGGTACCTAGGAATAGATATTTGGGGATGTATTATTATATTGTGTAAGGTTTGGCATGGGCCACACATAACCCAAGGTCGATTATATTATAAAATTATATTATATTATAATATTATATTATATTAGTAGTAGGCTCCCCAAAGTAGAATAAGAAGATGGATATATAAAGAAGATATATTTTTTATTGTAATAATCATGGAGAATAATCTTATGTAATCATCTTTGCCCAGGAAGTGGCTTATGGGACTTTGCCCTCCTTGAGTGGCTCTCTCATCTTGGGAGATCTTGTGGAGTTATTCCTTCCTTAAGGATTATTATTGGTGTTTTCCTACCTTAAGGGTATTATCTATCTCTCTCTCATTTGTGGATTGTTATTGTGGATAATTACTTGTGGATGAATGATTTGATATTTTTGCATATGGTGAATGATTTATGTTATGAAAATAAAGTTCTACAACAAATGGAGTAATCCATGGTCCCTAAAAATATCTTCAATCGAAGCATCAATGTGAAGGGACTTAGGTTTGGATTCCACCATGGAAAGGGGAAGCACACACACAAAAACATTGAAATAAGAATACAAAGAACCAAAGGGATACGACAATGTGATAAAAAGAAATAGCTTAACTAGGTTGAAATCGGTGATGGAGCTCTCTATATAAATAAGGTAAACTACCTAAAATAGGTAGTGCAAATCGAGAGGAAAACATGAAGTGTGTATTTCCCATGCAAGGAGTGAAGGCACAATAATTTTGCTTGGGAACTCGCCAACCACCGAAAGGAGGGAGGACTTATGAATGGTTTTGCCAATGATGATAGAATACTTGATTTTGAGGATCACATGTTGATGGGGATGAATCAGTTAAAGAGAGAGGCATTATTCAAAGGAATTCATTGATAAGTGATCAAAGAAATCTAGCCATTGCTCACTCGCTTGAAAATGAAAACTATCACTGTGTTAAAATCCCATCCACACTAGCACCTCTTGTAAAACTATTTGTACCATTGGTAGAGTGGAAATGAGTGTCATTGATGTTAATTTTAAGCTTGTTGGCACTTTGAACAAGGCGTATGTTTCCGTAATGGAAATGCGGGCCTAATTGGTAAAACGGTCCATTAACAAAGGTAGTTCTTTGCATAACCTTATGCCAAATGGAGAAGGAAAAGAGATTCCAACTCAAGACATCATGGCAGAAGATAACGCTTCTATGATCCACCTTATAGTCAAACTACCACCTATGACAACCTAAGATATTTTTTAATTTAAAATTATAACTGAGTCTTCGTGCGTGGCATGTAAATATGGTTTCTCTATTTTCACGAGTTCTAAAAACTAATGAAATTTGCCTAGTGATCACATGGCCAAAGGTATTAGACAACAATGGAGATGAATCTCCACCTGTGACTTGAGATTTTATGCCATGAGTTCCTCGTGTCTCTAGAATCTACTAAGATGCAAGAGATTCATGCACTGTAAGATATGATGCCCATGCTAAACCACACATTCTAAACATGGCAATGAGTAATGCTTGTACCACCCATGCTTAAATGGGTCCTCCATAGGTGGTAATATTTGTCACCTGTGAGATTCATGTTGCTAGGTCTCCACATTATGGATTCCACCATGTGCACTACTTATTTGTACTCCCCTTTGGACTAATAGAAACATTTATAGCTTATGCTAAAATATATCTTTCAAACATGGTATATGTTTGTGAATTCCACGATGTAATAGGTCCTCTATATGTGGCAACTGTTATCGCTTGTGAGAGCCACATCAAGGGGGATCAAAATTTGATATTTATGGATGCACATGTTCCAAAAGCACCTATGGATAAGGAGAGAATCAGTTTGAGAAATGCTTTGAATACTAAAGACCTCAAAGGTCTGGGTAAAATTTGTAGGTCCAACCAAAGAGAAATGGGGATTTCTAGCTGCTACAAATATGTAAGTATCCCTATAGGGAGAAATTTAGGACCACATAGCCATCAAATAGTGGGACCAGAAAAGGATGATGGTAACACTGGCCAAGCTCCATAAAAGAAAATCAACATCCCTCCAATATTATGAGGATAGGTCACTTAAAATATAAAAAGTGAATTGTCATCGAGTAGAATAGAAGGAAATTTCTTAGTCTAGATGGTAAATTTGGGTTTGAAGACACCCAAATTGGCTAACTTATCAATATCTTGGTTACCCTATCTATAGACATACTAGATGGTAACATTTGTGGGTAATATCAAGAGGGTTTTGGCTTATAAAATCATGTTGGAGATGTTCCAAGAAGCAAACAGAGTCCCTGCAGGGCTTTTAATAATGTTCATTGAATCACCTTCAACCACTAAGTTAGGACAATGAATGCAGGGCAGAAGAGATAGACCTTAAAAAATAGCACGTGCTTTAGCAAAATGATTGGTTCGAACCCCAATGTTTTTAGCTAAGGCTAGAATGATATTCCCTTCATGGTTTTTGAAAATACCTCCAACACCCGTAGGGCCAAGATTACCCTTAGCTACTCCATAAAAATTGAATTTTAGCCAACCTGAGGGTTGAGGAGACCATTTTGTGGTAATTATGACTACATTATTATTGTATATTTTTTTGTTATACTATAAAAAAATCAATATTATGTTTTTTAGTGGGATATGTTATTTTGCTATGTTGTATATTATTTATTTTTGTGGTTGCTATGTACTTTGATATAGCAGGATCAAGTCTGTTGGTAGAGTAAAATCCTTCCAATGGCTTAGGCAGATTGTGTCATTAAATCACCTATATCACAACTACAATTTGTTCTTTTAATAAGAACATTTGTTTTGCAACAAATATCATTCATCATGGTCTTATCCTTTAACATTTTAATGATTTCAATTTGCTTGCTACATTGTACCTCAAGGATTTCAAGAGTGAATAGTACCACACACATTCTTTTCACCACATCATTAGAGATTGTAACACCATTTTCAAAGCATCCTTCACCAAATTTTTTGATAATTAATTGTAAATAAGACCTAAGTTTTTAGAAATTTCCATCTTATCTATCTTTTTATGAGACACACTTTTGAATTTTATTTTGTTTCTTGGCTTGTTTACTATCACCTTTATTTCTTTGTTTTGGTAATTAGCCATGATGACCTTATGTGTTGTTTCACACTCTTCTTCATAATTTAGTTCTACTTTACCATGAACAATATACCCTTGTTGTTGTATCCTTTGTTGATATTACCCTCATTGATATTTCCCTCATCCTTGTTGAACTTATTGATGTTGTAATTGAAACTATTGATTCCTTTGAAGAAATTGTTCAATATTCTCACCAACTAGGATACTTAATATATGTAGTTGTGACTAAATATGAAGGATTGTGGCTTCATTCCTCCCTTCAAATATAGTATTAATTTCATCTCATGCATCCTTTGATGTTTCTAGTTCACTAATATGTGGTTGTATTTTATCAACCACTCCAAATGTGATGAGCATAAGTGCCCTTGCATCTCCATAGTACTTTTGCTTAGCTACAACCTCTTCAAGATGAGTTTCATCACTAGTAACTATATCCTAGAGTTTTTTTACTAGTATTGTTCTCATTTTTGTCTTCCTTAGTATAAAATTTGGATCCTTTAGCAATTGATATTCTATGAGAAGATATTTCTATGTAGCCATGGCAAATATTCCTTATATCTCCCAAAATGATCTCCTTTTCTATATACCACCAATCTTATATACTGAACCTTTTGATATACCTACTCTTCCTATATACCTATTGTTACATGGAAGAAGCTAGTCCTCTCAATGTACATGGTCATACATGAGAGAGAAACCTTAAAATAAGTGAAAGAGATCAATATGTGGTATCAAGGTAGTACTAAAAAGGATTCATCCTATCAATGACATCTACTTAAAGATAAATCCTCATACATGGGTGTAACTTCCCTATATACTTAGATTTTCTCAATTTTAAGATTTGTGTCTAATGATAGTAACAAATGGGATAAAATGGAGTGAAACAAAATATCATAAAAAATGTGTCCATTTTCTCTTTGATAATTTATAAGGTCGATGTCCATATGTCGTTATGGCAGTTGTATTAGGAATTAGATGTAGTAACTTAATGTGACAATATTACCTATATACACAAGTTAAAGGTAGTGTGTGTTCTAAACACTATGGTTGTACAAAGCACATGTTTTTATTTTTTTATACAAAATTATTTTTGATGCAATTTTTGTTTGATAAAAACTAAGGTGTCTATCACTGCTGAAAATACTCCTTATTATAATAAAGGATTAGTATTCTCTTTGCAAAAATATTCATTTCTATCTTCAACTACTTATATCAACTTATTATTCTTCATGAATTACACAAAACATTGCTCAAACAAAAACAAAAAAGCACCTATACACCTTTTAACTCCCTAAATGCACTCTCCCCTTCTTTTTATTTGAAAAAATTCACTATAGTCTAATTTTTTCGAAAATGTTAAGACCTATAGGAATTTTAAAAATAACTTTCATTTCTACTTGTTTTCAACTTTTCAAATAGACTTTCAACTTTCTTTAAGTAGTCTACCACAATTTTTGAACCCATGACAACTTATTTAAAAAATTTAAACTTTCTTGTGAAGACCAACTATCTAGATATGTGCTTTACAACTTTTAAAAAATAATTAAGAAGATACCTTGTTGCATATGGGTGACAATGGAGGATTATGTTATCTCTTATATGCATAAAAGAAATGGTCAAATCTACTTTTATGTCTTCAATGTGGTTTCCACATGTCAGCTTAGTGCTAATTATTGCTCCATGTTTACCATACCATGAGTTTTTTTTACATGGTGGAATCGGTAGCTACCACGAATCTGGGCAGGTTGTCTAACTTTTTATGGCCGCCACATTATTCTATGTTGTTCACCCCAAAAGCCACCACACAAATATTTGTGAAATTCACCTCTATAACCACCAAGCCATGATTATTTTAAACCTTTTATGTTATTGAAAGCACCAGGAAAGGAACAAGCATTCAGTCCAGCGAGGCCCAAGATTTAAACTTTTGACATACCATGAGTTTTTAAAATGGTCTTTCCTTTCATTTTTCTTTGGATATATGAATTCTTGGGTAAACATTTTTATAGTATTACTGTTTCTAATTTTACATGTAGTCTCATCTCAGTTTTGCTAAGACCCACATGTAGTCTAGTTTTACGTAGGTCTTCACTAGAACGGGTCATCTTCACCAAATTGGGACTTGTCTTCACCAGAATGGGATATCTTCACCAAAATAAGCCTTCAAATATTTTTGGAAAGAGTGACAACTTCTTCATAAAATTTTCCACTTCCACATGGCTCCTAAATGATTCTTTATTGTTGATTTAAGATGTTTTAATTTTCTTGTGTCATTACCTTCAGGGACCTATGTTTTCTATATAATAAAATAACTACAACATGCATCATAAGAATATTGTATTGATAGCCCTAAAATACTCATAATGTCTCAATGTCACACAAATTTAAGAAAAATAACTCTGATAGGATCATCTACAGATGTCTCATATTGGGATTTATTTTCAAGCCAAACCTCCTCCTCAATTGAGACCTACACAAAAAATAAATTACATGGAAATGCATAGGGCATGTCATAAAATGGTGATGATTGTCGTTATTCATAAAAAATATCCATATAAAAACAAGCTCTGATACCACATGTTGGCAATGGGGGAAGACAAGAAATAAAATTTACAAAACTATTATACAATATATATATATATATATATATATATATATATATATATATATAGTTATAGCATATATTTCCTTCAATATTCGCAAGTATTTTCCAACTAGAATCTGCATACATCAACCATATTTATGGTTTATAATTTGATGGCATCTCTTAGATTTAAGATACCTTTGGTGTTTCACCTTTAACTTTATATTTTCATATTCTTTGATTCTCACGGGAGATATGAGTGTCGATTCATATGAGGTGGCATCATCATTCATCCCTTAGTTATTACATAACATCAAATAATGTAATAACTACATGTACATAACAACAAATAATGTAATAAAGTCTAACAAATATGCCCTTGGATTTTTGTAAGGATGTCCATATGCTATACCATAATCATAACAACCAATATCAAATGCTTCAACACATATACACATAATACTTCCTCTATAACTTCATATGAGAAAGAGAAGCCAAGATTACTCCCTCGCATAAATTGCTTTAATATTCTATAATCACATAAGGTAGGACTTGGAAACATATCCTTCCTTTTTACAACATATTTCTCCTTCTTTAAAAACTTTGAATTACCTTAAGAAACCTAATCATAATAATCAAAAGAGACTTTGCATGAACTTGAATATGAGAAGAACCATCACACATTTTCAAAAATACTTGGACAAGAAATAGAAGAGATAAGATATCATTAAGTGTTAGATATTCTTGTTTAGAATGAACCAATAACCCAATCATTTTATAGAAATAGGATGGATTAACAAGAGCATATTCCAAATCGTCTTTTCTATGTGGCTCCAAAATACTATATAACTACTTCTAATGCCACAAACCTAACTATCTCTCCCATAAGTGTGGACTAAAAATTCTAATTGTATAGTATATTGTGTCTCTTTGAAATAATTCTATAGGTTTTGAGGTTAATCATGTATTATTTGATCCCCAACATTATAACATAGCCTTAAAGTAATGTCACTAATTTAAAGAAAAAAATCATACAACTTAAAAAAATAGCTCAAAATGCTTTCACATGCAAAATTTATGGCCTCCATAAATTTTGCCCTAATAATCCTCAAAAAATAAAACATTAGCCTCTCAAACCTTAGAATTGATGTATTCAACAATGATTCACCTCATGGTATCCACTAATTTGTTAATGATTGTCATTGATAATTTATCACTTGCCACTAGATGTTGATAGCTAATGATAATTTAGTAGATGTAATGATTTAATTAGTTTATTTGATACATATACAAAAAAAATAACATAAAAATATTCCATATTGGCTAAGGATCCAATCACCTATCCTATAGTGGCAAATATATTGAAGAGTTCCATACCTAAGTCAATTGTATGTTAAGTCCTTAGCACTATCGAAGCTACCAATTCTTATGTTAAGTCATGGAAGGATTTTTCAACAAATGAATGGAATAACCTCTCATCCTATAACCAAAATAGATAATGATACATTTTCAAATTTAAACATATAATTGGTCATCCCTACATGCTCAAGTTGACCAACACATCCATGAGCATAATCATGTTGATGTTGTTGATGCATCTTGAAGAAAGCCATCCAACCCAACAAAAATGAAGGTTATTTTTCAAAATGGTAAGGCATGGTTTTTCAACCTGATATATCCTTATTCATACTAACTAGTCATTGCTAACACAATCAAATTACCATACCTTCGATCTAGTCCAAAAATAACCTAATAACCTACATTTTTGTGCCTATTTTGCAAAGAGAAATCAAAATATGAGGGATTATAATCAAACTTGAAATAATATTGATCTAAAATTCTTAAATGCATCGATCTTATCACATTCACACCCCTACAAACATATAGGAGCACATGTACTCTCATTTAACAAAGAGGTCACACTTAGTACAAAGGAAAATCCCCAAAGTTTCAATAAAAAGGTGTTTGCAAGAAATTTAAACTCTACAAATTCAAATTCAAAAAGATAACAAACTCTTATTTATTCAGATAAAGTGTCATGGCAACTCTATTAGGAATAAAGAAGATACACATATTGCAATGCAATATTTAAATCTGTGTATAAACCTTGATGACAACAAATTAAAGAATTAAATAGACACAAATTCTCCAAGATAATCAGAAGGATGAGGTCAAAAATATGATGAAATCTCCTCTTCAATTCTTATGTGGAAAATTCTTATGAATCTTTGAGAAGTAGTTTATCCTAGAATTTGAAAGAGATATTGGAGGCTCCAAATAAACTTTATGCATGACCAAGCAATGACATACATTCTAGCTCTAATACCATGTTGTATTTTGTACCATTTCAAATCTTATATGAAAAGTATAAAAGGATGAAAAAGGAAATAAGATAAACACACAAATTATGGATCCCCTTGAGCAGTAAATAATAATTCTATTATCTATGGTTAAATATCACAAAACTTCATTATAATTTATGGAGTTGCTAGGGTATTTATACTAATATCAAAAATCCTAAAATATAAATGAGTTAACCTAAGCTAACGTAAACAAGCAGGATTTAGGCTAATTATAAGTTACAGCTTAAGGTTTAACCATGGCCCATAGGGCATACATAAATAATAATTAAATGTATTGTGCAATGATTGTAGACTTACATAAAAGTACATTACAATGTTGGTCTTGGACATAATTCAGATTACAACTTTCAACAATGAGAACTAAGTACAAGATATTATAGAATAATGATAAATGTGATGCAATAATGAATGCAACTCAACTTCAAATCTTCTATCATAATAATATGGACCTCTTGAACTAGGGAATTATCCTAAATTCTAAGTTAATGGTGTGCCTTGATTCTAGCCTTTACAAAGTTGGAAGGAAGGGCCAATGGCTCTTCCCAACCTCTAGATTTAGGCTAGCTCCCCAATATCCTTATGAAAAACTCTGATGCTAACCTACATTAATTGCAAGGAAAGTAAAGTGTGGAAAAAATGTACATAAAATATTAAGGATGCAATTGGTTCAAAGTGTCTAATCATAGCGATGAAGTGTGCATGATCAATAAATACATGAGAATTCAAATAGAATCAATCTTCTTCCATTTATTAAGTATGAAATTACTAAGCAAATGACAATATGGGAAAAAGGATAATGCATCAATCATCATGCACTTAGAAAACCAGGAGGGAGGTTCCACCGATGGAATACTTAAGAACTTTCTAGTTAAAGCATAATGTGGGTTTCACAAAGTGTAGATCTGAATCCTTATGGCCAAAATATGAATACACTGGAGCCCATGGGTCCTATTTATAGTTGGAATTTACCCCTAATTTACCTAGGGTGGTAAATTCTTACTCCTCATAAAAATAAATATTTGGGAGCTTCTCTAACAAAATGATGCACCACCAAATGTTATATACCTCTAAAAGACTAAGAAGTATTTTTAATAAGTTATGGCATCACTGCATGCCAAAATGTTGCTTTTCAAATATTATTCTCTAGATCGATACCTTTATTTTTATCCCTCTACAAGCCTTTAAGTGATTCACTCCAAGAAGTAAGTGAATCACTCCATTTTACTATTCATTCACTAGCATTTGTGAGAAAATTGCTCTTGCAAGTCAATTCATCCATTTTACAAGCAAATTACTTTTAATCCAATTGATCGTCATGGATCAAATAGACACTTGAGAAAATATGTCCACCTTAGAAATTTAGCCAAATTTTGTCAATTTGAAAACTATGCTATTTTGTAATGTTGTTTCTAGATTTGCAAAATATATTTTTGTATGGCTAATTCTTTGGCATTATAAGGTCGACAAGAACATTATAATATAGTTTGTTGAAGTACCATGATAAGGCCATCATGGTGTAATACAAACATGACCTATTTCAATATCATATAACCAATTAAAAAGATGTTAGGTCTAGGAAAATGAAAGAAATATAAACATGTTTTTAAAGGGCATTTCTTTATTCCAACTTATATTGAAACAATAGGTCTAATAATAAGTAACTAAATAAAAGTACATATTTTGGGAGAGAGTATTGATGTGACCTAAGTAAAAGGCCTATGGTATATATTATCAAATTTATATTTTGATACTTTTGTTTTGTGGGTTCTCTATATTTAGGATTCAAATCATGAGGGAAGATAATGTTATTAATAAAATTGAGTTAGATATTCACCATGCATCATCTTATGTAAAGGACTAGATTGATGATCAAATTAAACCTAGTGTTGGGTAGTTTATTTCATATAGGTAGAAAATAATGACAATAATAATAATTGTATATAATGTGTTGCTATTTCAATTAAAATTATTAAATAAAAATGTGGATTCTAATTTATCAAGTAACAAATGAGGTTGAAAATCAAGATTTAGCCAACTTTAATATGAACATGAATTTGATTGATTCTTATAAAAAATCTGAATAAACATAGATGCACTCATCAATAATCTCCTCATTTGATGCTTTCACATATAATATGGCACCTCTAACATAATTTTTTGATGTACAAGGTATTCAATCATTTGTGCTACCTTGATTTATTAATCATACTCTAATATTCATGTGTTGATTTTCATACAAGTTGCCAACAATGTAATAACTTTGACTAGTTTTGAGTGTTTACTATTTATTTCATAGTTAGGTTTAGTAGTTTATCTTATGATATTGTATTTGGATATAAATTGGTAGGTAATAATTAATTAAATTTTTCATAAGGATAATGTGAGAGTGTGATTGAAACGCATGTTCAGGTAATTGAATTACTTTTTGAAGGTCACCATTATCAATCCTTAATGGAATTAAACTATAAAGGCATTGTTTCTTTATTTTTAGGTACACAAAATGTTAGAACTTTAGTTTATAAAATGAAACATTATCAATAATAAATTTCATAGAGTAAGTGGATAAATTTGAGGACCATAAATTCACTAAGTCATTACTTTAATCATGATTTTTTTATTTTTCCTATTTAATATATTGTATAACAATTACAATGTCATTACAAGGATTTATGATCTTTGATTTTTCTTGATTATGTTCAAATATTTATGAATAAAATGGTGAATCTATCTTAAAAGAGAATACTAAATAGTAGGACGATGAAGATGAATATATACAACTTGCAAATTGTGCCTAGGAAAAGTTAATAACCTAAAGTAATATTTTTGATATCCACTGCAACTAAAAGTGATTTGAAGAGTGGGTATTTATGATTACTGAAAGATGCAAAATGCAACACACAAAATACTTTGAATAAAATAAAATGCAAGGTAACACAAATTTGCACAATAGAATAAATTCTTTATTGATGGGGGGAGCCTAGAAACTTCATTGTTTACAAGCTTGGATCCTTGAATCCTTTTGATACAATATTACAATAATTTAGGGTTCTTTGAAACCCTAAGAAGCAAGGTCGTGGTGTCTTCAAGCGCGTTTTGATCCCAACAAGGTTGAGTGGGCTTTTTGGTATCCAAGGTTGGGCCACTCCAGATTCTTATGTAATACTCCAGATCTGCACACAATGACACAAAAAAATGGTTAGTAGTATATGTGGGGGCTCCACAGCGTGAGACCCTCTATATGCAATAATAAAAATACTAACCAGATACTACAAATATAGCGAACAGAAACTGAAACACATGCATAAAATAAAAAATACAGGGTCAATCTGTTTTACTTACTTTTTGCATTCTTATGTGAAGCATATGATGCAGGTGATTAGTGCAGTGATGCCCTAGCATCGCTCAGAGGCTAAGGGATCTTCAGGGATGATAACATAAAATACTCGCGGGTGCCTGGCTGTTGTAGGAAACACCCATGGGTGCCTGAGGCTGAGAGAAAGGATTCTACAAAAGCAGATTCGACAAGGAAAAAAGGATGGTGAAGGCAATGGGAGATTACGACGAGTGAGAAGGGTGGTAGAAGTGGTGCGAGTTGACCTAGGGTACTTGAGGATTTCAAGCACTCAAGGAAGTCACAAACTTAGGGTAATCGGGAGCTCAAAGGAATCCAAGGACTTAGGACACTCTAAAACTTGGGAACTTTAAATCAAGAATTAAGAACTCAGGCATAGAAAGTCCAAGGGTTGAGTCATCAAAATAGCTCTTATTTATAATCTACCCTAAGACACTAGTGTTTCAACGACACTAATCATGTGGTTAATACTAAAGCATATCCAAGGGTTGATAATAAATCTAGGGTGTGGCATGGATTGATGTAAATAGATGGTCGGGATTAAATAAAATTGGATGGTTGGGATTAATTCACTTAAATAAATACGTATTTATTAAATATAATATAAAATATAATATTTAAATATATAAAATAAATAAATATAAATAAATGTGAATAATGATAGGAAATGGTGGGAAAATAGGAATAGTGGGCAAATTAGCTATGCTTTGGTGGTGGAAATGGCAGGAAAGCTTGGGTGGAGGATGAATGGCTATATTTTGGTGTCTACAGATGCTCTTTTTTGTACTGTGTTGCGTAAAACACAATGTAGTGCAAAAATACAAGACACATTTTTTGGCCAGGTACTAAAGCAACTTGTTTCTCTTGTTGGAATACGAGCTTGAAGATAAAAGAATAAAATAGTTTGGAATTATGCGTAGCTTACCCTCTCAATTGGCGAATGAGGTTATGGATGAATCTCACGAGCCAATTGAAAAATCTATGCAAATGAATGATGGACGATGTGATACCAAAGGGGGTTGGTGAGAAATGTGATATGATGTGTCTATTTTTTCCCCAATAGGTGAAGGGGTTTGGGAGAAATGGTGATGATGATTGCATCTATTTTTTACCCCAATAGATGAAGGGTTTTGTGTTGAATGTCATGATCATGTAAGATGTATCCCATCGTGGGAAAATCATAATCAAATTTTGGTTGTCCCAAAATTTGGGGTGATTCGATGTTATTGAAACACTTTACCATTTTGACATCATTGATATCCAAAATGATGGTGCAAAAGAAAAAGAATTAACCTTGGATGGCCTACTAGTGACTGTGGAAAACTCTTCGCATAATTCCCTTATGGAACCAATCATCCTAGCTAGTGACTATATCTTAGGTGTTAAGGATATTTTGAATGATGAAATTTTATTTTTGTCTGTGTTTTAAGCCCCATGAACTAGGCCATCAATGACAATAGTTGTGCAAATTGTTCTTGGTAATGTTTCACTCTAAAGATGAGGAAATACCAAATGTGATTGTGTTTTTGATCAAGGAGATAAGTGATGATGATCATTGTAAAGTGTTCCTATGGTAAGTTATTCATCTTATTGAATTGCATGGATGCAAATCGCTGCAATCGCCAAGTGTGTAGAATAACCCACTAGATACAAGATTCACTTGCATGTTACTTGAACTTGGCAAATATGTAAATGATGATGTGAAATGAAGTGGAAATGATGTATGAATGATGAAAAATGTTGATGGTCATCATTTTGTGAATATTTGGACCATTTTAGGTACTTTTGGAATTGGTTTGGTGAATTGTGGTCAATGTGGTCGCAAATGAGATTTATGCATCCAAATAAGTTATAATCTTCACAAAACCTAAAAAAAAAAAATGGAATGCATTAATGAGTGGAATTTGAAGTGATTTTGTTGGGGGTAGCTATTGTTTTGTGCTAATTTAGCTTTTTCAATGCTGATGCAAAACGCCCACGGGCGCTTGTTGTCTGCAAAAATACCTGTAGGTGCTTCAGTGCGCTAGGATATGCCCATGGGCACTCCAAAGTGCCTAAAATAGCTATAAATATCTTATTGTGCAAGTTTCAAACCCATTTGTGCGTCTGAGGAGTTTGAGAAGCTGCATTTGAGGAGTGAAGGGTGAGTGAGAAGAGGTGAGGTGAGGCATTTGGAGTGCAAAAGCTATGGCAATGGAGGGAGCTGGTGTGGAGGTTCAGACTATTGTTGGAGCATGGATTGCAAAGGTAAGACATTGCTTTATTATTTATTGTGCAAGTTTCAATCTCATTTGTGCATCTAAGGAGTTTGAGAAGCTGCATTTGAGAAGTGAAGAGTGAGTGAGGAGAGGTGAGGTGATGCATTTGGAGTGCAGAAGCTATGGCGACGGAGGGAGCTGGTGTAGAGGCTGCAACTGCTATTGGAGCAAGGATTTTCGAGGTAAGACATTGCTTTATTATGTATTGTGCAAATTTTTTGTTGTCATTTTTTTATGAATTATTAATAAATATTTTGTGTTGTGCTACAGCTTAGAGTTTTGGAGGCTCGGCATCATTTTTTGCCTTACATCCTCAGGATGAGGAAGGTGATTACAAGGGATGAGTAGGAGTTGCTTAGGGATGTGGGGCTAGAAGAGGTAGCCCGACTGGATGTGGTTAGGGTGGATGAAGGGTACCTCTCTGTCTTGGCATAGAAGTGGGATGCAAATAGGGGGACATTTCAACTCCCCACAGGTAAGGTGACTATGACCTTGGAGGATGTGTATCGCATCCTCAAGGTGTCGATGGAGGGTCTTTGGGTTGAGTTTAGCTTCAACTAGAAGATAGATATGAGGAGGATGTTTGGGAATTACTGGGAGGGGGTGAATATGGAGAGCAGAGGTATCCCCTATTTGTCCATGTATGTGGACAAGTAGTTATATCTTCTCCAGGCTTTGGTGATGTTCTTATTGACCAACATTATGGCCCCGAACAGCACTGGGTGTAGTTTCCCTTAGAACCTAATAGGGGTGGTGAGTGATATGCTCACCATGAGGCAGGTGTATGCATGGGCTCTCACCTTATTAGCGCAGGTATACTAGGAGCTTTATGATGTTACGAGGTGGGGGCAAAAGGGATTGGGGTGCAGCTTATTGCTATAATGTTGGGGGTGGGAGCACTTTAGGGTTGCTCAACTAGAGGGCTTACCTATGGAGGAGTTTGGTAGGGAGCATCCCTACGCTAGGTGATGGGCATTAGTGGAGGAGGTGTAGTCGAGTCATCCCATGAGGACAAGTCAGTGGTATAGGGATTTATTAGCGGGATTGGCATCCTCCTAAGTGGTATGGAGTCCATGGTTGGGTGCCCAATGGACTGGGGATGGGGAGCATCTATGATGGGTATGGCAAGGTAGGTGGGTGATTGGGAGGCATATGAGTGAGGTGGAGTACTTCCAGTTCTCTCGAGTAGTCCACCAATTTGGGCTGAGGTAGGATATTTCCAATGATTCGGTGCGGTATAGGAGGCATCAAGAAGAGGCAAGGCTACCATGCATGGAGCAATGGGGGGTAGCCTTGGAGGATGATGAGGAGGTGGAAATCTTAGATATGGAGGATGCGAGGATGATAGTATAGTACAATGTATGGTTTGCAATGCAGCCACCATGGGTACCACCTCGAGGAGTGGTTGATGCGGGTGGGATCGAGAGGCTAGGGATGAGGCTATCTAGGGGACTCTGGATGATGGTTCCCTAGAGATATAGTGTGAGGGGACCTAGGATACCCGTAAGAGGTAGCAGCACCTTCGATCTGATAGTCAAAGGTGAAAGGTGAAGGGTGCAGCTTAATAGGCACCCGAGATTGGTGGAGATGGAAGACATGGGGAGAAGATGGATGAGGTTCTAGATGTACCCCTAGGCTGGAGTGAGGAGTGGGCACAATTGGAGTATTAGGTGGTGAAGTAGGATGCAAGGATTGCGGCTCTCCAGCCAGAGCTAGCAGAGATGGAGCGACAACACGAGGTCGAAATACGACATCTTCACTCTCGGTATAGATACATTGAAGCATTGGAGGATAGGTTGATGGAACATCATATTCCACTTCCAAATCCTCCAACCTCTTCTGCATTTGAGGGTGCTAGGTATAGTCATTCTAGGTCTAGGGCTCCTACTAGGTCTCATACTCCTACTAGGTCACAATGGGTCTTCTTGGAGGATGTAGCTAGTGCTTGGATTACTTTTTGTATATGACCCTTGGTGCTCCATTGTATGTAGTATTTTAGAATTCATTGATATATATATATATATACATGGCTTTTACTTTTGTGTTATATTTTTTTGTGAATGCTTTGTGTAAATGCTTTTTTTGGAATGCATGTTTATGTTTATGACTAATGCATATGAGATGTTATGGATGACTAATGCAAGATGGTATGTATGGATGATTAATGCTAGTGGTTATTTATGGTTAAGATCTTTATTTTGGTCATTTTATAGCATTTTTATTTAATTAGGGGCACTAAACTTGGTGGCATATGGGATGAATGACTCATGACGTGACATGGATGTTGACATAGAATAAGATATGGATGTTGATATGGAAGAAGAAATGGATGTTGATATGGAATAATATATGGATGTTGATATAGAAGACTGCTTGTTTTGCAGAGACTCAAACATTCTAGTGGCATCAAACAAACCCATTAAAACTGCCTAATCCTTCTAGGATCAAATGTGTGTGCAGTGAATTCATTTACAAAATCAAGAGTAAGGTAATGACCCGATACAATCAAGAACCAGTGTGTGTGCAAGTGAGTTCATTAAATCATATTGAGTAAATTGGGTAAACCTGTTATGGTTGAAACCAAGAGGCTAGCTTGTCCATATGAGCGGTTAGAGGTCTCTTTTAAAAGAGACATGTCACCACACATGAGCGTACTCCACTACAAATCAAGCATCTATATCTCTGATGGAGGCTAACTCCACAGTACATAATTTATGTTTTTTATTTCTTGAATTTTTGGGATGACTACCTAACCGTTTAACTAGAAAGGTAGTACGATCCTTACAACCCAATGATCAGTGGTGTATGATAAAAATGTCTAGAGATTTGGGGAATCATATTCTCAACCTAAGTGTGATGAGAATTATACCCTATCCTTACTACTCTATATTTTTGAATTTGGAGCAACTGTGATAGTGGTGCGAACCACTGTTCTTATGGACTATGTTGCATGATGGGAAAAACAAGGATGATCCTTTTCACTTCAAGATTCCTACCAAGGTTGGTTTTATCTCTCTTTGACACTAGATGTTATTAAGATGTGAAATTATGCTTGATTCAAAAATGTTTTTGGAATCAACTCCCAAACTCAATATTTTCTTAGTGTAAGATGTGCTATGGTCCTAAAAGAACTCGACATGTATCTTTGGAGGTTGCTTAAAACACTAGGGGTGGTTGAGTGACCGAAAACACCTAGGAGTTTGTGAATGTGGCTTGTGTGGATGGCAATTTGACTTTGTGGAAATATGTGGATGACATTGTGAAGGTGCCCCTGATTAAGGCAACATGACTTTTGTTGGACCAATTAAGACCTTGAACTTAATAAATGATCCCTAAAATATGAAATGCAAAATGTGGATGTGAATGCAATGTATGATGTGCAGTTTTATGAAATGCAATGTGAAATGTAGGCGAATGCATTATTTTTTTTTGGAATGTTGAATGCAAGTGGAATGCAATGTTATGAATGAAGTGTTAGATGTAATGTGTAACATGGAATATGTAAAATGAAATGCAATATTATGAATTGAGTGTATGCAATTTTTTTTGTGTATTAGTCATGTGTGTATGTATGTGTGTGTGTGTATATATATATATATATCTCATTAAGCTAGATTTTGGTGTCTACAATTACCATCTACAATGATTAAATATATAGAATTTCAAAAGTTATATTCTCCATGGGGTACATCCTAAATTAATCACAATTAGATCATGATCAAACTTTAGTACAATTATTAAACATTATTAGATGTTCATCATACTATACAGTGTTCAACTCATCAAAATTTGATATCTAAGGTTAGAGATTTGAACATATATGTTTATTTAAGGAGTCCATTTTTTAAAACAAACTATGTAAATGTTAATTTCTAAACCCTTTGTCCTAACCATAAGAACTAGAACCTCAATGCTAAGCCCTAACACCTTAAATCCCAAACCTAATAGCATACCCTTTCTAACTTGTATCATATTTCTCTATAAAATATCAAATTGGGCTAGTGGCACTAAGGTGATGCGAAAAGTGATATTACAAACATAAAATAAACTATTGCAAGTATTAAAAATTCACATAAATTGATCTTTAAGAGACAAATTATGAAAAATAGTGAATTCATTGATCTTCAACATTCAAATCAATGTCAATTATGTAGGATAAGACTTTAAAATAAAACCTAATGAAAAAATAAAAAATATGATGAAAACCTTAATAGCATAGTCTCTTTATAGAAATTTACAATATAAAAAGAGGAAGAAATGGAAACAACATGTTACTCTAATAAATAAGCAAACAAAAGAGACATACAATATGATTAACATGATCTTGAACACCAAATATATGACTAATTATTAAATAATGAAATCAAATTATACTTGAAAATATTAGAAAATATTGTATAACTTTATTTTTGATTTAAATGTACAAATCCCCAATAAATGTCAATATAACATATTATTGGCGGATATAAAATCATATTTATCACTTGTATAAGGTGTCATTAATAGGCACATATACCAATACAAATATAGTCATAGCTAAGGAAGTGAATTACACATTCCAACATCCCCTTTAATGTGAACTAGAGGGCAAAGAGAGAAGACATTACCACATATCCTCCCTTAATGGAATCTCTCGTACTCCAATGCACTATCATAACCAAGTAAATGTAACCTTAGGTATAATCTCATTGGAAATATCCACAAGCTAGTTTGACACATATAAGAAAATTTTGGCATTAAAAGTAAAGCTTTGTAATATTGTACATCTAAAGCTTGATATATTGATGCAAAACTAGATTGCATATTGGTTAAAAGGTACTTTGGATATTATAGTAAAGAGTGGAGGGGAATTTATAATGAAGGCCCAACTCTTAAGAAACATTTTTATTCATATCATGTTACCTAGCATAAATGGAACTATAAGAATTTGTGTTTATAGGAGACAAAGTCATACATTATTTTACTTTCATAGAAGAGCAATATTTTACTTCTTAAAACATCAATAGATGGATTCAAAACCAAGCAAAAGTATATATGGAAAGTGGAATTCCATTTACTAATATCATTAACCCGATATACATCATTCCTATAAATGAATAGGAACCCCCATCATACTCAATTCCATAGTGAATAATATCTCAAATGTAGAGAAGAATTCACATGGAAGCCTTTCAATGATTATTATAATACTAATAAAGAAAAATGATAGAAACAAATTTTGATTAAATTGAATGCCCAAAAGAAAGTGGAGTAGGATTAAAAGAGTCATCTCAAATGATCAATTATACCATAATTTAAGATCCTAAATCATTGAAGCTAGACTCCTTGAGACAACTATGTCATTAGTGTAGAACACAATAATAAAAGTCTCATTATGGAAATAAAACTCACTACAAGAGAAGTAGTACTAGAGAAAGAAGTTGTATAGCTTCTCAAACCAAGCAAGAGGTATTAGAGCTTTAAAATTTCATTATTATTGAATAAGTAGTCAAACATATAGCAAAGTACTCCTAGCCCACTTGCATAGTCATATTGAAGGTCATTGAAGAATAGGAAATTCAACATAAGAAGATAAGAAAGGTGGATTAAGTTCCTAAAAAATATTAAAAATCAAATAAAATATACAATATCAAAGCACTCTAAGGAGAGCATATTCATCCTTAGTAAATGGCTCAAAAAGGAAAGAGATGTCTTAAAAATAAGAATCGGAAGAAGAATACCCATCACCTAAATATCTAAATCTAACAAAGTTAAAATAGTCATAGGACCATAGATGTCAACAGGGGTTAGATATAAAGAATGAGAAGCATGTTTAGTATTTCCCTTGGGAAAGGAGTCATTGTGATGCTTTTTAAATACACACCCTTGCAAACACTTAAAAGTGACTCAATCCATGAAATTTTCTAGATCAACTAGAGGTGGCATATTTGACTCAAGGTATAAAAGTTTGGTATGTTCCAATTTCTGATATCATAGGGCACTAGTACAATCTACTTTGAAAATTTTAGCAAGAAAACCCTTATTTTTAAAAGAAAGGGATACATGACCAATTTTATAAATGAATTTTTTGTAGTATCCTAAAGCAACCATTTTAAATTCATTGTCCATGTCCTTGATAACCTAATGATTTGACCAAAACAAAACCTCCTTATTGGTCATGCTTAGAACATGAAGGACCTTACAAAGTTTAATTTCACCAATAGAAATATCCACATTGCATGAAACCTATAAATATGATCAATTACTGATGATAACATTCTCTCTGTTGTGATGGTGGCTATAACCAAAGAGAAAATGGATATGCTTGGTCATATGTGAAGTAACCATAAAGTTAGCAATCCACTATGAAGGTAAATGACTTAGAAGTAGTATCTCCCTCATTATCTTGATGTTGAACAAAAATATCATTATGGCTAGCCTTATCAAAATCTGCTTCAATTTTTGAAGGTAAGGAAGATCATATTTTTAGCAATGGTCCTTCTATTTATAGTACTTACAAACAAGATGTTTTTTAAGCCTTATATTTATTAGTCTTAGCCTCAGAATTATCAACCTTATCATCCATGAGTAAACTATAAAGTGACAAAGGTTATACCTATAAACCATCCACCTAAAGCAAAATATGCACAAGGAAAAAACAATAGACCAAATCAACCAACAAAAACGAAATGGTCTATACATATCTACTCATTCACAACTTAAAATTTTTTTTTTCCCCTTTAAAAGACTTTCCAAGGGCTATAGTCATAGTAATCCTCCTATTTAACTATTTCGACCATTTCTGAGCATCCTATCTAATAGAATCAAAAGGTATACGATGATTTGTCCATCTACGGACAAATTTTCATCCATCATCCCTTTCAACAAATTGAATAAGATTTATTATTGGCACAAATATTTTTGCTGAACCAACCAATCCAATATGGGTAAATGCATGATAACCCAAATTTTTTGTATTCAAATCCTCTATGATCCTCAAATCACCTTTTGAATAGAATAGCATTAGTGGAGCAACATTTAATAAGACATATAAGGTTTTCTCCTCCTAGTTCTTCACTAAATTTATTTCACAATATTTGTTCCATTCTATATTTTTCATTCATTTTGGGCTTTGGCATTTCTTTGAGAGGTATAAGGTTTAAATTCCACTCAATATGAGGGGACCAGGACCCTTCATAAAAACTTGTGTAAACCCATTGAAAAAATATTTTTAATTCATTCTTAAATTTCCTCCAAGATCAAGATGCATGCTTGACATCATCCTATTTAGTTGCTATTTTACCATATTTTTTAGTGCAACTTGAAAGCGCATTAGAAGAGTAAAAATATCATCAAATTCAAGGTGATTGTATCTCAACATAACAATTGGGAGAAAATTTAGAAGGATTTCCAAGGTCACAAAATGAGAAGAGATAGAAAGAGATATAATTCGTCTAATCAAAGAAAAGGGGGGAGGGGGAGGGTCCTGATCCCCCTCCCCTGGTTCTTGCCCAGTCCCTGGCTCATCCTGGGTCCCGCTCTGGGAATGCTTTGTAGTAGATGATCTCCCTAGGGGGAGATCCTTCTCCACTTTCTGCTCCTTTCCCAATAGTTTCAGGGTTTCCCTACCTGAGCCCATGGTCTGGTGCATCCCAAGGGTCTCCTAGGGTTTCCTACTTGTTTCTGGGATTCCTTCCCTGTTCTCCCTTAGGCTTTCCCCTAGGGTTTTTTACAAGTTTTTTGCTTGGATCTGGTTCCCAGGGCTTCCTCAATCGATGGTGGTGGCAGATTGGGTTTTTGACTGCTTCCTAGTGCATCCTATGAGGTCCTCTCTACTTTGGGGTTGGTCTGGGAGGGCCAATTTACTCTTCTACCAGTGACTCCTCTCTAGGATGTCTGTGGTTGCTACTGGTCCCATATCGTTGGGTAGGGCCCTTTTAGGTTTCCTATTTGAAGGCTTTGGTGGACACCCAGGGCATTGGTTGACCTTTGGGGTGGGCCTCTTCCTCTCCCTGGGTTGTTACCAATCCCAGTCCCAGTTTCCTAAAGTTATCCATGAGCAAGGATGGGGGTATCTTGGTTCCTTTATTCTGGGGTCCCAAGGGTTTTTTTTTCATGTCTGGATCTTGGGGGGGGACCCATGATCAGTGCATGAAGACCCTGGTTCCCCCATGTTAGGCTTTCGAGGATCCCATATTTGTGCCTGTTGCTGCTTCCCGCTTGGGATCCTTAGGTTGCTCGTTTCAATTCATGTTTAGGGGCTTTTGGTCCCAGTTACCTGGATCTGTTCATGATCAAGTATGGTTGTTCCTAGGTCTTTCTATTGGAGTGGTGGGGGATTCTTTTTGTATTCTCTGATCTGTGGGTGGAGATCAATGTGTTTGCAGTTGTGGTCCCTCCTTCCTCCTTCATTTTTGGCTTTCGGGATCCTCTCTTTGCACCTGTTGTTGTTTTCCCTGTATCCTTTCAGCTTCCTCATATTTATCCCTATTATGCACAGGGACATCTTGGCCTGTAGATATCCCCAGTAGTGTTGTTTCACTTTTCAGGCTCAAGCGAAGGCTTCCCATTTTTTCTCTTTGAGGACCCTGATACCTTTTCCCAGGCTGTCCCATTGTTGATCCCTGGCCTGTATCCCGATGTTGCTTGTTACTTTACTCGCGTGGTTGCTTGCTTCCCCCCTACACCCTGGGTTGCATCTCGAGTCATCCTTGGGTGAGGATCCCCTCCAGTTTTCTAACAATTTCTTGCTTCTGGTTTTCAGGCAGGATTTTTGGTTGTAGGCTTTTCTTGGCCTTCTCGCTCTCCCTATGCAGGTCTGGGCAGATGCGATGTATCCACCCCTAGGAGGATTCCAGATTTTTGTATCCACCCCTAGGTGGATCCCAAACTGTTGTATCCACCCTTGGGAGGATCCTATACTGCCAGCAATAGGAGGATGATATTTTGGTGAAGTGGGTTTCACTAGTTGGTACTAGAATCCAGTATTTCTGCTGGATCAAGGGTTGTTTCTAGCCCTTTCCCTTTCAGTTTGTGTTTATTTTCATGTACTAACGAATTACTTTAAATCTTGGTGCTATAGCCATTTTTGTTATAAGGTTTTGGGATCCTCTTTAAAAACCCAATTTGTATATAAAATTCTAGTTACTTATCAAAAAAAAAATGAGAAGAGAGATTAGAGAGGACAATCTTCTTATTTTTATATTTGTATTTGGAGTGCCATTAGAGATAATAATATCTACTATCAAAGCCTTGAATTTGATAATGTAGTCCTCAATGTTGGTGAAATAACCCATTAAAGAGTAGTGGCCTTGATTTCCAATCAATCAACTTTTCTATCATTGACTTTTCTAAATAGCCTTTGTAGATTCTTTCAAAATATGTTGGATCTAAATACTCATTGAAGTGTAAAAGTAGATCAAATTTGACTAGCAAGGAAAATAATCCAAGAGCCTCCTTCTTAATCAAATGAATTATCTTGTCAAAATAAAATGCCTTCTCTTTCTAAAAAACAACATAGTCATTTGCTTCCTAGCAAACTTGTCATCTAAGCATTCTGAGTATTATAATTACATATGTTCAATTAGAAAACCTATAACTCGAGAACCATTGCACATAGAAATAATAATACACAAACTAGAAAGATTACCACCACTATTTACAACTCAAAAAACCATGCAATCAAAAAACAATGAAAAAGAATTTTGGATTGCCCAAGAAAATCATTAAAATATCAATATGTAGAAAAGTAGGAAAGATCCCAAGAAAAGGGTTGATCAGGATCAATTAGGTTAAGTCATATGGTGAGAGAGGAGAAACGTAAGAGGATCAGGCATGATAGATGAAAATGTGTCAAAACATGCCATGAGATACCCAAGATCCAAATGGGCCAAAGAAGATCAACAACCATAAATTTTAAGGAAGAAGGGTCAAAAACATAGACATCTAGATTTGAATCCAAGCCTTATGGTACAAGAGGGACCTAAGCTAGTCAACCTCGATACCCACACCATTAACCAAGGTAATTTTTGTCAATAAAAAAGTGAAAGGGATACCAAAGTCAAAGGAAGAGCTAGACCCAAAAGTGGGTGGGAATTAAACCCATGACCTTGTACAAGTCAAGTCCTAAGGTAAACATGATCGACAACATGTGCTAGATGCATTTATGGGAGGAAAAAGGGTAAGGCCTCATTTTAATTGGGCCTCCACACAATGAGTGACACGTGAGGGCACCTAAGGCATGGGTGCACATTGCAAGTGGGAAGGGTATAACAACCAAGACATGAGTAAGGAATAAGAAGTAGGGGAGGGGTGATAGGGGCATGGGTACATTGTATAAGGGGCCAACATGGGATAAATGAGAGGGACCACAATGGAAAAGAGGAACTCAACACAAGAGCATCATTTATATATATATATATATATATATATATAGATTCCAAAAATAATATGAAAAGGGAGGGGGAAATTCCCCCAACTTCTTAGAATTAAAATTGAAAAATTTAAAAGCAAGAATATTTATTAAAAATGATCGAATGAGATATCAAGTGGTATTAGCTCAACCGATTAGATTCCTCAATATTTAAAAGAGGAGATCAGGTTTCAAACCTTGCTAAGCAATATATGGATAACATTCAAGCTTTGTTGTAATACCACTATGTGGTGATGATGTAATACGGGTGGGGTCCGCTTCAATCCCACATAACCAATTAAAAAAACTATGATCAAAAGAGATACCATGAATAAATGGTTAAAGAATTATATTTCCTCTAAAATCATCTGAGATTTTGAAAATGGACTTCGTTTGGATAGATTCCAAACACAAGAAGAAAAATATTCCTAACAAAGAGAAATGAAGGGAGTAATTTTGTCATAAATTGGAACATAAATGCTCAAAACCTGCAAAGAACCCTCAGAAGTTTATGATCTAAAGAGGAAAGTTGGATTTTGTGATGATAGTGACTTGCCCATAAATCATTTAATGCATTATGAATGATTAGTAAAATTCAATGAAAGAGGGGCGAAGGTAGTAGACCGACCATTTTTTTGTTGAGTGTTTGCCAGTTTGAGGTTAGCGGTTCCAAACCTGAGCCCTTCTAGGTCCCCTCACTAGAGTAAATACTTGCCAAGATGGTCCAGGTAAAAAAAACTCTTAGATATAAAAAAAACTCAATGAAAGAGGCAATCTTTCAAAGTACAAAGCATCTACAATATTTTTTGATACATAGAAGAATTCGTTACATCCACAATCCTTTTCTACTACCAAGTAGGACTCAAATCTTGGGGTTGCCCTCTATAACCCCTATTCTATCTCGTTTTATAACCCAGCATAAAATGGACCACCAATCGCTTGAAAATCATACCATCATCATCGACGCACTCAAAGGATTCATATCAGACTACTACCTTTACAACAAACACGCTCCCAAGGTTTAAACTTAGGTCTCTTCTTGGTAAATGTCTAACTAGACAAACACTTACCAATCCACCTAACCCTAGAAGCTAGATGATCTTTCAAAATACAATGAATCCACAATATAATCTCTTAGAAGATCAATTATCGCAACCTGACTATCAAATACTTTTTTGGAGCATAATATAATTATCGCAATCTAGGTGAAAAGTACATTAGTTATAGGATAAAAACATTTCAAGGATGAAATCAAGCAATAAACATTCCCACTAACTTTGATACTATAGTAGATAATCCAAGATAGAGAGAAACGAAGAAAGCCAACCCATTACTCAAATAAACAAGAGGGGTATGATATAATTAAGGTGCTTTGGACACCAAATATCTCACTAAAGATTAAAAAAAGTAAATATGAAGTAATATGGTTTTTAATGTTTATAAGAATATTTACTAATTAAATCTTAAAAAGTGTTGAAAATAGTAAAGAGATGCATTTTTGATACGAAAGTGCGAATATCATTAAATTTCAAAATGACATTATTAATGGATATTAAAGAACATAAATTATTTATATAATAGGTAGAAGTAGTAGACTGATTGGTTTTTGTTGAGTGCTTACTAGCTTAAGGTTGGCAGTTCCAATCTCGAGCCTCTTTGGTCCCCTTACTTAAAGTAAAAAGTTGCCAAAGCGAGGCTTCAGTTAAAATAAAAATTTACTAAAATGAAACCAAAATCATAATATAACAAAGATTGTGTAACCAAAAAAACACATGTACTATTACAATGATAATGGTAGCTAAGAAAGTAAAAATTACAAATTTCAACACAAATAAATCCCTTTTAATTCCATGAAGAAACATTAACGTGAACATAAATTTTTAATGCATTTCAAGTGATTAAATTTCCCTTAATTCCAATATATATATATATATATATATATATATATATATATATATATATTAACATAATTTTTTTTTGATAATTTCAAGTGAATCCTATGGAGATTTAAAAAGAAGTCAATGTTATACTTCAAAAAATATATATATTAATAAATATAACCAAATAAAAATCAATTACTTTAAAAATTGGGAAGTTTTGAATATAAAGAGTATGACAAACATAGTCATTCAAAGATTTTTTAAACCAGCGAGGTGGTTTAGGCTTGTTAGGAGCAATGCCTCTGGTTTAAACCCTGCACTTCGCAATTACTAAAAATAGTGTAGATGTAACCAACTCCCCTATGTATAAAAAAACATTTAAAGTATATGTTTATCTCTCTTGAAAATCATTATATAGACAAGTGATCCTTCAATAGATCTTTTGGTTTTAAACACATTATAAAGATCTATCTATATTTAAGTCATTACAAAATAATGTTAAATCCATTCATATCTTAAAAATGACTTTCAAATTTAAATAAAGTCTAGATGAATGGTTTCTTATGCTTTTGTCATGTCACCAATGCCTTTGATGCACTCATAAGATATTTAAATAACACAATGGTTGTCTATCTTGAAGATGTTGAAATTGTAATTTGATTTATGACCAAGGTCAACATTGTATGATGTAATCTTGGATAAACTTAAGGGTATTCATTGTACAGTTATTTAATTTATTGTAATATTTTATTATTTAAGTTTTATGGGTCACAATTAACTTTGTTATGGTTAAACTCACCTCATAACTTGTAATTAACCTTAAAGTCCTCTTGTTATGTAGGTTTAGATTAACTTCATTTACGTAATTGGGAATTTTGGTGTTGGTATAAATACCTCCCACCACTCTATCATTTATCATTAGACTATTGTGATTATTATCTATAGATAATATAGTGATTATTTATGGTGCATACAAGTGCCCACTATATCTTTTTTCTCTTCCATCCTTTTTATGTTTTTTGTATAAGATTTGAGTAGATGGATTGCTTTTATTTGTTTTAGAAATAGGTGTGAATTCCAACATGGTATCAAAGCATGTATAGAGCTTCATTACTTGGTCATGCAAAAATTTTATTCAGGGCCTTCAATATTTCTTTCGACTTATAGGATGAATTACTTCTTAGAGCTTCATAAGCCCCTTCGACAAAAGAGACAGGAAAAATCCAAATTTTTCTTGTTCCAGTTATTCTAATTTTTTTAGAGAATTTATGCCTACTTTAGGTTATGTTTTTCTTGCAAAAAAAATTGAAGGAACTAAAAAAATGATGTTTTTCAAAAACATCATTCTAAGGCTATTTTGGAAGGAAAACTTCTAGAGGCCATAACTTTTGCATGCATAAGTGTTTTGAACCCTTTTTTTTCAAAACACATATTTTTTTTATCTCTCTACATTACCTATATTTGTTCAAAGACATACAAGTGGAGGGATGTCTTATTGTGTGATTGTCTTCAAAGCCTATTGCCCTATTTCAAAAGGATAAATTTATAATATGTTATGCAATAAGAATCTTTGGTCTACATTTATGGGAGATATAATTGGATTTGTGATAGTTGCAATAGTTTTTGAGTTGTGTGGAGCATACAGGAAAATGACTCAGAATATGCTTTAGTCAATCTCTCTTCCTTCTTTAGGCTATTGATTCAACTTATTCATGAAGATATAATCTTTTATGATCTCTTATATCTTTTATTCTTTGTTGAGGTACTCTTAGGATTTTGTAATGGCTCTTTTCATAAACAAGTCCATGTAAAACCTCTTTTGGTAATAGAAATTAAGTGGCCTATGGGCAAGTTGAAGTTTCCAAACAAGGTGATGTATGTTGTAAAAGGGAAAACTATGCTTCCAACTCTTACCTTATGTGACTATAGAAGACTAAAGTAGATTTTATTTAGAGGGAGTACTTTTGGATTCTCTTGCTCATATGGAGTCTTAGCAAAATCGTTCTTTGGATATGTGTGGGAGTATCTGACAATGGTAGTCAACAATAGTGATGACTACAATCCAACCTAAGGAGATTCATATGCAAAGATATTTTTACATCAACAAATTTCCAAATAATGAAAGGGATCCAATGAGTCTTCATCAAGTGTGAAGGCCCACTAAAGCATCCATTATGGGGGGAAATATTGTTACTAATGTTTTATCTTCTTGGCCCCTCAATTCATATTATGGGGGGTGTTGAAATTGTAATCTGATTCATGGCCAAGACCAACATTGCATGATGTAATTGTGTATAGGCCTAAGGACATTTCATTGTACAATGTATTCAATTTATTGTAATATTTTATTATGTAAGCCCTATGGGCCATGATTAACCTTGTTATGGTTAAACCCACCTTATAACTTGCAATTAACCTTAAAGCCCTCTTGTTATGTCGACTTAGGTTAAATTTCATTTATGTAATCAAAATCTTTGGTATTGGTATAAATACCCACCACTCCATGGTTTATCATCAGAGTGTTGTAATTCTTATCTACGAATAATATAGTGATTATTTATGGTGTCTGCAGGTGCCCACTATATTTTTTCTCTTTTGTCATTTACATGCTTTTTGTATAATATTTGAGGGGATTGATGGCTTCTATTTGTTCTAGATATAGGTGTGAATTCCAATAGAAGACATTGATATATATATATGCTACACAAATTAAGTGTTCTAGAGTTTGAGTCAATAAACTCTACATCAATCATTTTAAATATTATTTATTTTTAAAAAGAATATAACATTTTGAGTTCTACATTATAGATAAGTATACCATACAAGTTGAGCTACAGAAGATATAGATTATTTTAAATTGACCTATAATTCAATTTCATGTAAAGGGTTGTTGGTTCATAAAGAATATAACATCTTGAGTTCTACACCATAGATAAGTATACCATGCAAGTTGAGCTACAGAAGATATAGGTAAATTTTAAATTGACCTATAATTCAATTTCATGTAAAGGGTTGCAAATACATAGGCTTTCCAAATTATGCAAAATTGTCTTTGATTTTAAAACTTAATTGCTTCACAAAAGTTTGTGATAGCAAGAAAGCAACCTTTTGTGGAGAAATATATGATGAAAAGTATCAAAGAATGCATATGGTAGTGCAAGTCCTAATTCAAAGAAGTCACCTATTCCAATTCTAATACAAATGAAATGTGCTTAACTAAAATGTTCTAGGTCATTTTGCACACATCAAGAATCCCAGACACAAGGGGATATGGTACTCACCTTCTCAAAAGACTCATCTTCATGTACATCTTTGGGCCTTTTCCTTGATGTTGCTAGGTAGGATCAACTCCTCCATCTCATTTGCGGCCCGTCAAGCCTTTGAGTCCATGACTCCAAGGCATCGAGATAATCTCCTTTATCTTTTATGACTATCTCGAACGGTGTTAGCATCTATGTTGATGATCACATGGTCAAGGTACTTCACTTGCCTTTGCTTCACATGGAATGAAATTGTCATCCCTTTTATATTCTCCCCCACCTTAATTCGATGACATCCTCAATGTCAATGCTCATTCCTCGTGACATTCCTCCAAACTACTTCATCCTCGAAGACTTGGTGAGATCCAATACCTTCCTACTTGAAGACCAAGGCTCGAGATCATCTTCTTTAGCTATTTAAATCATCTTCTTGAGCTTGTGAGATCCAATGCCTTCTTCAAGAAACACACACACCCCAAGAACCTTGTTCTTGATGTTGACCACTCAATTAAGTGAAAATATTTGAACATTCTATAAAGTAAATGTATTGTTCGCTATAATGTACAAGCATTGCTTTAAATGCTACTGCCCTTTAATGCTCTCCTCAACAAATGCACCAATCCAAACATCTCCTACATGCCTTGCATAAATTTGCATTGGGCGTCCCTTTAGTTCAAGTCAACTATCCTACTCTCCAAAACTATCTACATACAAGTCATTCTCCTCCTTCATAATCCCATCTACACTATGTTCTCTCCATCCAATTCTAAACCATCAAATTATCTTTCCCTCTAATAACAAACCTTAATATATTTTTCTACCAAGATGCAACCTTAAACAAAGTTTTTTATCAAAATAATTGAATACTACCACTTATAACACAAAATGATAAAATTAAAATATACAATAATTATCCTTATCGGGACACCCCATGGTATGTCTCCCATCCAGGCTATCCAAGTTCCTATTGTGCTTCTAGTTGTACTTTGTGTTCTACTTCAACAATATATATACACATGCAGTAATTATAAATAAATTTATCAATATATATTATATAAATAATATATTATGTCCTATAGCATAGAATAGTTAAATATGTGATAATTAATATACTTTATATGTAGTCAAATGAGGATTAAAATACTATAAGCAAAAATATTTTAAAGCTAGATACTAGTTTGGGTTTTTGTTGGACAATCAAAATAATTGTATTTTTACTTTACTTAATTACGCATATTTTCAAATCTTGGGTAAAAGCTAGTGCAAGCCAGAAACGAACCCCATTAGGTAATATGGAAAGAAAACATTTGAAATTCCTAATTGGAAGTCAAGATGCCCTAGCTGAAAGTATGGATGCCTAAGTTGGAGACGAGAAAGAGCGAATATATGACAAGTTTGATCTAGAGAGTAAATGTTACACCAAAAGTAATTATCTAGGATGAGATAATCGAGCATGATGTAATGATTCTTAAAAGTAGAGATTTAATATGTAAGTTCTGGGTTTTCAAAGATTTAAAATTAGATCAAGTGGAAGTAGGGGTTGAATTCAAATTACTCATAAACTTTTCTTTCTAAAGGTTTTTTCCTTGTCTTTTTTAGTTTGGAAACCATGGGTGGTAGCCCATGGTTTATAGGGAGAGATGCCCTTTATTTAAGATAATGGAGTGAGAATATTTTTTGTCAAGACAAAAACTATTAAAAAGCTTTTGGTGTGGGTTAAGCTTTTTGGACTTCCATATTAGTTTATCAATAAGGATGTTTTGAAGAATATTGGAAATACCGTAAGGGAGTTCATCAAGGAAGGACCAACTATAAAGGAGAGAAAGCATGCTATGGATTATGTAAACATTGCATTATGATGCCATAATTGTTATGAGATTGGATACATGGCAAAAGATAGATAAGTGAAAACAATGAAGAAAGAGAAAAAAAAATTGGTCATAAGACAAACTTCAAGATGAAGCCACGAAATCATTCTATAATAGAAGTAGATTAGATCAAGGATATTCCACTCCAAAAGAAGAGGCAAAGAAATCCTATCTACAACATCATATGGCAAAGGCCACCATAGTTCACTCGAATCAATAGTTGAAAGAAACAATTCAGGATACAAGGGATAAGAAAGTACAATGTGCAAGTTCAAATTTAGAAGGAATTAAAAATGCAAAAGAAGATGTGGAGGGAAATTTTAAAACAAACACAAACACTACAAAAAAGGTCAAGTTTACTCCGGGTAAATTGAATTCATTTTCAGAGTAGTATAGACTCTTGTCCTAGCAATAGAAATGAAAGTAGTATAGAGGTGAGTAGTATAGACTCTTGTCCTAGCAACAGAAATGAAAGTAGTATAGAGGTAGTAGTATAGACTCTTGTCCTAACAATAGAAATGAAAGTAGTATAGAGGTTATCCCTTGCACTTTAGTGTTCCAAGAGCAACATGATAAAAAAATGAGGATGGAGAAAATCTTAACAATTTATTATATATGTATTATCATAACCTTATATATTATCAATTTAAAACTCTATATATATATATATAATAGTTTCAATTTAATTAATTATACTATAGTTAGAGACACATCTTCATTTTACTTCTCTAATCAAGCTTAAAACTGCCTACATTGCTTAAATGAAAGATGGTAAAAAGAAAAAACCAAAATATATATATATAAACAAGTATTTACAATGCAAAGAAAAGTAAACATAAATTTAGATTCTTGGCATATAAAAACTTTATTTTGCATAAATATAAAACGTTTTTCTTTGAGATGCTTTCCATAAAACATTTCAAATATAATAAATGAATGTGTAGCATTCGTTGTATTATATATATTTTAGGGAATTACATTATAAAATTATATGAACAATTGCATTTTGTATCTCATTGATCAACAATGCCTTGGATTATGTTTCATTAATTTATCAAATATTTTAATTGAAATATTTTATTTAATTTTTAAAATTATTTCTATATTGTATACTTGCATCCTTGGACACAACTGCCAATAATTTACCTCCTACCATAAACAGACTCAACTATTCATGACTAAATGAGCATCAATTAACAAATTTAAAGCCATGACCCATATCATATTCTTGAAGATGTTTCCATTTACATGGTGTGTTCTTGATTCAAGAATATTTTAAGATCAGAAAAATTCAGAGATAATTTATATGCATGTGATAGAGGCCTAAGAGGAGGTTGTCCATTGGTTAAGATATATATAATTCATTAAGGTTGTGTCTATCTTGTAAGATAGAATGCAACAAAAAAAAACTTTCAAAAACAATATTCAAGATGTCACACAATCAAATATTTATTATTTCAAGCAACACACAGGTCAGTAAAAGTTTGACCATCAAAACGGCCCTCCAAAAATGTGATTGCTATCATTCAAGGCTATTCCTTGAATAAATTAATCACTGGGCAAAATACATTTCCTTCTTGATGATTACTTTTCATTGACAAACCTGTATAATCCTTTCATGACAACTCCATTAGTTGTAGGATTTGCAAACCTGGAAAAAACAAGGCTACATTTTGAAGAACCTATAGGATGTCAGGCATCTATTTTTAAATGTTGGCAGCATAAGTGTTGCATAGATCTCCTCTTGTGGTTGTTTTATCTTCAACAAATAGGAAGAATGAGATAAAAGTAGAGGCCTTCCCCTGCATTCTCCTCGTATGCAATAGAAGAATTTAGCTGCCTAACAAGTTGGTGGAAGGTGGTTATATATATATATATGTTCTTGGTATGATGGATGGTTTTTAGAAAAAAAACTTCAAGCTGCGTTCATGGTCTGTTTCCAAAACTACTCTGCAATATAAAAATCAAACATTAGTTTTACCACTCGACAAGTATACATTTACAACTTGAAATGAACTTGAAGATATAAAATATACATAGGCTCCACAATCTCATTTATCATCCAATATACATAACCTTATCTTCTCTACGGCTGGGATTGGTCAATTTGCACTACAATCATGTTTTATTCTTGTAAGTGAAATGCTCCACAAATCTCTTTCCTCAATTAGAAAGCAATACTCATGGACTGCTAATAGGTGATAATTAAATTAACCTCAGAAATGGAGAAAAAAAACAGGTAAGGTTTAAGTTGGTGAAATAAAGGTTCGTCTTTTCTATAAAATAATACTCGTAACTAATTTTTGTCCATCAATGTTTTTAGAGAAAGCTAATAATTTGAATTTTGTTGCTTTTGGCCTGAAGTGCTGTGTTTTACTTGAAAGGCGAGAACATGGACATGACTTTCTATACAATTTGAATAGATTGCTTGAATCATTGTATATTCTGCCGGAGCAAATAAGCAGATTCCTGTATAAGATTGGAGACCTATGCATGACTACCAAGCTGTAAATTGCAAAATGCAAGCAAGGAATTTGTGTGAGCAAGAAGCACTTACCTTCTAACCAGTATTCTGCATACCAGCTGCTATGCCCTTCATGGTTAGAATCAAAGTGTCCTCCAGTCCTGGAGCATACTCACTGGTTGTATTCAATTTGAGCAATTCAGCTGCTGGTTTGGTTGAACTTTCTTTTGACAAGTGTGGCCTCAGCTGGACATGGAAGTTGGGATCTCTTATTCTCTTCAAAGTATAAGCTTGACAGACATTCAGTGTCGTAATGTATGAGTCACGAAGTCTAAGCCGTTGTTTCAAGTAGGGATCACCTTCAAGAAGATCTCTGTGTCCTGCCACCTTTATAAAAGAAGTTGTGAACAAATTAGTTTGGCAGTATAAGGTCAGATTCATTGATAAACCCTTTATCAAAATGTTTAGTTTTTGTCAGTTTAATTTTTATCTGTTTAGTGTCTACCATTTGCACAATGAACCTAACATCTTACCTTTAAAAGGAGGTCCCTTGTTTCCAAAAAGTTAGCTCTCAATTTTTCACCAAAGGACCACAAATCTTCAGATACCAGTAATTTGTCATACAAAGCAGTGATCCCTGGATCACCCTTTGCAAAAACCATTTCAACTAGGTCGATCGTAACCCGAAAGAATGGCCATTCATTATACATCTGACGAAGAATGTGGAGATTTTTGCTATCCTTCTCTATAACATGCTTGAATGCTGCACCAAATCCTAGCCACACAGGAAGATGAAATCGAGTTTGTGTCCAAGCAAATATCCAGGGGATGGCACGCAGTGACTCAATGCCTCCACTTGGTTTTCTTTTTGAGGGACGACTCCCAATGTTCATTCGACCATACTCCAATTCTGGGGTTGCCTGGCCAAACATTTCAAAAATTGTAGGAAATGAAAAACAGACCCAAAAAAGGCATTACAGGATTTATCTTTTGCATAGATAAGAGAAAATATGAATATGAAAGAGGGAAGAAAATTTAAATATTGATACTCACAGAACGAAAATATTCAACAAATCTCTCCTCCTTGAAAACAATTGACCTGTACTCCTCAGTGGCAACAACACCCATTTCATCCATCAGTTCACGCCACTCAGGTTTTGGTGAAACTGGAGGATGCATTCCATGTTCCAGAGTAGCGGCAGCAAATCGCTGGAGAGTTCTGAAACACAAGTGTTCCTCACCAAATGACTGCTCTATGACTTCCCCTTGAACAGTGACCCGCAAGGAGCCATGAATTGTATCTGGAGGCTGAGACAATATAGCAAGATGGGTTGGGCCTCCCCCTCTTCCTACGGTTCCTCCTCGACCATGGAACATTGTCAACTTAATACCAAATTCTTTCGCAACCTTTATAAGCTCCTCCTGGGCTTTGTACAGTTGCCAAGCAGCAGATAACCGACCTGCATCTTTTCCAGAATCAGAGTAGCCAATCATAACCTCTTGCTTTCCATCTATCCTGTTTCTGTACCAGTTAATGGAAAACAATCTCGCTAAAGCAGCTGGAGCAGCCTCTAAATCTGCCAGCTTTTCAAATAATGGCACAACACGTAAGGGTTTTCTCACACGACACTCTCGCTGTAATAACTCGACCACTAAAACATCAGATGCTGCTGTAGCCATTGAAATAATATAAGCTCCAAAGTTGTCAGCTGGAAGTTCAGAAATCACATGAAATGTGTCTAGCACATCACGAATCTCATCTGTCTTTGGAAGATCAGGCCCAAACAAAGGTCGTTTCCCTTGCAGTTCTAACAAGAGCCATTCCTGACGTCGTTCCTCTGACCATTCTTTATATGATCCAATGCCTAAGTGCCTTGTTATTGCATCGACAACATCAGTGTGTCTCTCAGATTCCTGTCTGATGTCCAACTTTACAAGCGACAAACCAAATGTTGAAACTTGACGCATAAAATCAAGAAGACTGCCATCTGCAATTGGCTGGTCTCCAGTAGAGCACAACGATCTATAGCAAAGTTCAAGTGGCTCCAAAAACTGGAAGCAAAAGCAAGATAAAGCAACAGTCAACAAATGGAGCAAATACAAAGGTTGTAGAACATCAGATTATTTGTATAAGTTGTTTTTTACCTGATCAACACTTGTAAATGTTGCATCCTCGGGAATGTCTGACATTCCATTTGCAAGTAAATGGCGTGCACGTTCACGCATGTTATATAGTTTGTCTCTTACATCTCCTAGTATAACCCTGAATGGCTCATTTGGAGGAATTTGTTTCCAAAATTCTGCAATTGCATCAAAGATAATATACAGATGACAAAAAACCAACGATAATGGAAAGAAAGATGAATCATGGGACTATAACCATAATTCTATAGCTGATATTTAACAGCAAATTAATTCTAGCCTTGGACAAAAAAGAGTAAGAAATCTATGCTATATTTTGGTTCCATAATCAGAACATGAGAGGCTGAAAGTTGCAATACCTATATAATGCTTTGTGTCTTTCTTCAAAGAACTGTGAAGTTCTACAGCACGTTGTTTCAACTCATCACTACAACGCCACATGGACAGCTGCAAGAGACAAATATGCATTCTATATTAATGAGATCAAATGGTCTGGCCCAATGGATATATAGTGAATATATGTTTTTATTGAAATAAGTAAAATATCCTAAATTGGTGACTCAAAAAGTTCAATTCCACACCTCAAACATAAGATCTTCTATCTGAGAATAATATAAATTTGCTGCCATCATCCGTGCAAGCAAGCACACATCCCTTGTAACCTCTGGAGTCACCCTAGGATTTCCTGCAATAGTAGAGTTTGAAGAATTAGACATCTGCAGTGTTATGCATTCAGGACATGACTGAACAACCATCACATAGGCAAATTAAGTGCCAAGAAAAGAAAAAAAAAAACAGACAAGGCTTTTAAATATAGCTGCACAAGCAATCACCTACAGGGTGTACATGAACAAATTAAGTGCCAAGAAAAAAAAAAGTAACAGACAAGGTTTCTAAGTATAGGAGCAGAAACAATCAACTACAGGGTGTTTGTAACATTACGAACCATCTCGGTCACCTCCCATCCATGAAGAGAATTGTATCAGAGGTGCATTATAGGGCACTCTTTCATTGATACCAATTGATTTTAGAGCTGTATCAATGCGACGTAAGAACTTTGGGACACCCTTCCATATGGTTTCATGAAAGTAACTCATTCCTGCTCGCATCTCATCTTGTGGAGTAGGTGGAGTACGCCGAATTTCATCTGTCCGGAATGCAGCTTGAATCTGAAAACAACAAATGAAATATTGGAGGTAAACCTAACAGTCAATCACATTCAATAAAACAACGCATACAATAATTTCAATAGTGAATGTTTCAAGAAAAGTAATTAGATTGGAGAATATCAAAAACCAGATGGAGCAAAATGAGTCAAATTATAAGCTTTTCATAGATTTCATTGTTTTCCTCTCCATGCTGTTTGACTGTTTGTCAAATACATTGGAATCAACATTTTGTGAGAAGAATAGCAAATATCACATTAGATGCCAGCAACTGCCTAGAAAAGCATTAGATGCCAGCAACTGCCTAGAAAAGCATGCTAGAAAGTCTTGCACAAATCAACATATCAAAAGAAACATAAAATCATGCAAAAATGCTTTTTGAGAAAAAAAAAAATGTAAAACATCATCTCAACAGGAAAACTATCATAGACTTAATTACAGGAATGCCCTAAAAATTAAAAAGACATTTAATGCAATAAATACATATGTATGTCATTCTTCCGCAGACTAAGATCATCAGTGGCCATGTACATATATGTTTTGCACATTTTCTTGGAAATGCAAAACTCTAAATGAAACCTGAAAGAAACAAGAAATAAACAAGATGGCAATATATGACTTGGAAAAATGAAAGCAAAGCACAACTTCAAGATCTTTCAAAAGACGAATTGTTAACTTTAAATGCCTGTCCACCATACTCAATAAACATGCAACTGAGAGCATAAATGCAATATCAATTGAGGAATTGAGAATATTGTAACTTATACAACTCTAACTAATGAACGACATACTACCTCTCTTTGCAAAGCTTCATCTAGTTCCTGTTTCTCATCTGGAGTAATATCTTTCCCATACAACTGAGATAAGCAATTTCGAATCCTGCCAAAGACAAATATACAACCACCTCTTAGAACTTGTGATAAAAAAGTCGTCGCAAAATCCTCCAAATCATTTTCATACAATATGTTACGATACTATCCTAACATTAATTAATAATAATAATAATAATACATGTTATCCTATGGTTATATTAATAAATAATATAATAATTAATTATATTAATTATTATATTATTATAAGATTAGGGTTAGGGTTAGGAAGCATGGTGACTCTTCACTCATAACCCTAAAGGGGTATAAGACACTATGTGATTCTATCATTTAATATATCCATGAAATATTATATAAAATATTTATTAAAACATTGAAGGGACTTCCCGACAATCCAAAAGCGATTCTTTTAGTTTTAGGTTATTTATTTATTTATTTATCAATTTATGTGGTAGGAACCCTAGGTTCCTACCATCTGGTATCAGAGCCTTATGGATCCAACCACATTGGTCAAGGAAATGAAAAATGACATTTCAGAAATTAGAAGAATGATTGAACAAAAACAAAAAAAACAAATGGAACGTTCTGATCGTATTATACAATATTTAATGGAAATTCAAGAGGAGATCCTAGCCATGGAATCTCAAGTAGAGGAGGATCCCATAGCCATGGAATCCCAGGTGGAGGAAGAGCCCATAACCAGGGAATCCCAGAGGGTACCCATTGCACTCCCCAAGAACGAAAAAAATCCAAACCCTAAAAATATCTCCAATATTGTTTGCAATATCTCCAATGTTGTTTGCAATGTTCTTTTTAATGCAGAGGAAGAAACGAAAGTTTCTAAAAATTACAATGCATATCAAAGTGGAAGCCAACCTAGTATCACCTATGCAAACAAAATAGAGGCTCAAGGTGCTCGAGTATCATAAAGTTATTTCCATTGCACTAACATCCACTAAAGCTCCTTATTTCTCTCCTTCACCTGGTGCTACTAAAACTGTTTCTCAAAATTTAGGAGGTCCAATCCTCGTGAAGGGCATCATTCCCAACGAGGTTACATTTGAGTATTCTCATAGCTCCAAATTAGTTGCAGGTGAATTTCAGATTGCAAAAGCAAAAGAAACAAAATCTAAGGAATGCAGCCCTGCCCGTCCGCCTCCATGGCCACCTCCGCCATTTCCCATTTCCTATGCAGTGTCAATGATCCTTCTTTGTGGAATTGTCTAGCTGCAGTTGAATTCGTATTTAAAAATTATAAAGTACCATTACCATCCTTTCTATTTGATTGAAATGGTCGCTCGATTTGGTGGTAATTCAAACAATTGGGCACATAAAGTGAAGGACTTGTCAAAATTTTCTGAATCTACATGTGAGGACCAACGCCATGCACTGTCATTCATTCTTAGTGACATTCAGTATGAATCCTTTCATCATCAATTTTTGGTTTTGAAAAATGTGGACAGTATAAAACAGTGGTTCACGTCTTTAATTCGGTTCACAAAAACTTGGAACAAATCACAGATAATGGACAGAATATAAAGCTTTGTGAGCGTCCATCTCAAATTCAATGCCATCTTTTAGAGTTTTGTTGGGTAGATTTTCGTCAGTAACTCAAGCTTACTCTTCTTCGGAAGGGAAATCGAGCCTGAGATATAACAAAACATGTGTTTAAAAATGTGAGGAACCACAGGCTTTATGGGAATCACATCATCGAAGCCATGTTCAAAGCCTAAGCCCACCGTGACCATCCAAACCAGGAGACCAGTGCTGATGAACGATCTCTCCACTTCAAATATGAAATCTAGCAGCAACTCGGTCCAGATATTGCAGGCCAACTGCATACCACACCAACCACACTGCCAAGCTAGATGACTGCTCAAACGTAAAATAAGAAATTAAAAACAAAAATACATTTGGCTTCCCTTAAATTCTAAGTGCCATGAAAAAGTTCTTCCTTACAAGCTCTCACACTCCTGTGTTGCGAACGAACGTCAAACACAGTAGTCGGTTCTAAACCACATAGATTAAGTTATGGGTGATAATATCTATTGTGCGCATACTCTGCCATACATGGAGAACGAACGAGGGATTTGTCTATTCAAAATATTTTTTTCTATCTATTCATGGATTTCATCCTAGGGATATCTTTTTGCGGCATCTCATGATCATTGAAAATTTTGAACGAGTTTGAGAAGAAAAGATTAATGGAGGTGCCAATAGAGCATTAGTTCAATGATAACATATAAGTGATGGGATACACTAAAGTTGAATCAGAATGACAGCAAATTATCTCAAAAATAATATATCGTAGCCTACGTGCAGAAAAGGCCGCCCTTTTTCGTTGTGGTGAACATTAGTTATTACCGGTGTTCATCAATAAGATTTAAGATGGACTCTTATATCACTGGCGGTTAAAATCAGTAAAGTTAAAAGAGAAGCTTTCTAACTGTTGTCTCTTCTTATAAGGTTAAAATGGAAGCTTTTTGTATACAATTTAGAAGGACAATTAGGTATCTATATCATATTTTGTCTACGTTCAAAAAAAAAAACTGAAGTGAAAACTGTTCCATTTTGTTTGGATACGAGATGAACTTCAAAATAAGATGATATAAAGACTACTGAGTAGTGACTACTAATGGAAATGATGATTGTTGATAGATGGGCCTGTTTTCATTTCATTGAAAGTGTACATAGTTTGCAGGTATTATGTGTACAGCTTACCGACATGTAAGCTTACAAGCATCAAGCCACATTGAAGAAATTCATAGGCACATGGCACTCAAGTTGGTAACAGACACTTGGTAGATGGCCACACTTAACGAATTCATAGAGCCCTTTTATTTCATCAAACATACTATGGAGAGAATCACACAATCAAATTCACCAACTATCACGATCACAACTTAGAAGAAAGACCATCTCCATAGAAGATTGCACATCGTGTTTGTCCTATGCACTAAATAATATAGAGCACTGTTATTCTAAAAAAGAGGGAGTTCAATACCTGTCATACTCATTTTATAGCATTCCTCGCTTGTCGCCTTTTCCTAGGACCACATTGGAAGTCCTCAAAGAATTTACCCGTAATATTGGGGGTTGCGGGAGGTGTGATTCTGACACTAGCCGCCTTTCTCCTTGGAGTTCCAAGTAAGAGATTATATCAATCTTCCCTAGGAAATTCAAATCCTATTAGAACGGGCATAGAAACTATACGAGGAAGAAAATGTTATGAATATCATGGATTGGACAGTTAGGGGAAGTTACTCCGAAGAAGAAGCCATAAGATGCATTCGCATTGGGCTTCTGTGCGTACAATCTGATGCAACGATCCATCTAGATTGTGCATAGACGTCACGCAGGTAGCCGTTGACAGAAAGAAGTTGTGAATAGACGAGAAGTGGCCGATGTTAATGTGCATTATAGGTGACAATTGAGTTTTTTTTTTTTTAAAGACAAACTTAACTACAAGAAGCCTGTGATGTTGAGATTGGCGAACTTTGTAGAAGCATATTTCCAAATTTTTCTGAAAGAACTTTTCACAATTGAAGACATTATTCAAGGGATAAAAAAGTTAGCAACTGGAAAAGCCCGTGACATAGACAATCTTCAAGCAGAGCATATAAAATGGGGGGTAGATATCTTGGCACCGCAAATCAAAGAAATTTTCAATGAGGTCATACAAAATGGCTTCCCTTCTGAGTGGACAACTAGCTTGACCATTCCTTTGTTTAAAAGTGGAGATGTAAATAATCCCTCAAACTATCGAACTATCATGATCAACCCTCTCTTTGCAAAGTTGTTTGGGAGTATGATAGAGCGTAGGATCAGCATATGGGCGAGAAGAAAAGGGAAAGAGAGCAAAGGGGCAAGCGGGTATTAGGCCCAAACACTCAACTATTGATCACTGTATCACGCTCAAACACATAGTGGAAAAAATATGGGACAAAAAAGAGGAGGCTTTTTGCTGTTTTGTAGACTTCAAAAAGGCATTTGACACAGTGCCTAGGAAAAAATTATGGAGCAGAATGGAAGAGCTAGAGGTTCCAATTCACTATAGGGCAGCAGTTCACAGACTATATGAGCATGTAAAAGCTAGAATCAGAACACGGGAAGGGTTATCTGAATGTTTTGGTAGTGACATAGGTGTCAAACAAGGTTGCCCTCTATCTCCGACCTTATTTGGGCTGTACATTGACAAGTTAGAAGAATGGATAAACAAATTTGGGGGAGAGGGTGTGCATTTAGCCAAATATGTGGTAAAACTCCTTATGTATGCGGATGATGTAATTCTTGTGGCCAAAACAGCCAAAGATCTAGAAGATCACCTTCAAGCTCTAGAACTCTTTTGTAAAGAAGTTGGGATGCAGGTGAACACGAGCAAAACAAAAATTATGATTTTTTCAACAAAAGAGAAGAAGCAACAACTCAAATTTCAGTTTGCAGGAGAACCGTTTGATGTAGTAGTAGAATACAAATACCTGGGCATAGACTTTCATGACAAACTTAATTGGAATAGACGTAGGATGAAAAGAACTCAAAGTGGCTGGAGAGCACTATATGCACTTCAAAACAGGTGTAGGAATGCCGAGTTGTGGGACTGGAAGACCACCAAGGTCTTATTTGGCCTACTTGTTACACCGGTTCTGTTGTATGGTTGCGAGGTGTGGGCTAGTGGCACAACAAATGCAAAATGGAGGCAAATAGAAAGGATTCAAAAATATCTAATCACAAACTTTCTCAAAATTAAGGCCACAACCCCTTATGAAATTATTCTAGCTAAAACTGGAATGTTCCCTTTAGAAGCAATTGCTATGACCAAGCTGTTATGTTACTTGAAAAAAACAGAAAACATGACAAATGATAGATGGCCTAGAGCAATTAGGGACGAAGAGTTGCATAGACGAAAGAATACGTGGATGAAACAAAATCAGAAATGGATGAAACGTTGGGAAATCAACATAAATGAATGCCCAAATGTCAACAAAGACATTAAAAATTATGTGAATGAAAAGTTCAAAAGTGGAATGTGGAAAAATGCAAGCAGCAAAAGACAATATTATATTGCAAATTTTAACCCAACGTATGACCACAAGGAAAAAGCGTATATAGGCGCTGAAATCAAGTGGAAGGAAAAAATACTCATTGCTCAGATAAGGACTAGCTCTCATAGGCTTAGATGTGAAACAGGGGAGATGGACAACGCCCAAAGAACAATGGGAAGAAAGGATATGTACTCTATGCAGCACAGGGGCAGTAGAGACAGAGGAACACTTCATCTATAAATGCCCGAGTTTTTCAGATATCCGTGACAAATACAAAGAAACACTTGGGAACAAGTTTATTACAGATTTATTTGAAGACAGTAAAATAAAAAAAGTTGGAGAATTGCTAACACAAATCAGCAGGAGAAGGAACAACCTTCTCAAAGATATTAAAGATCATATGATATGATTTGAGTAATTGTACTTCCATATTTGAGGTCCCATAGACCATATTTGGGTCTCGCGGACGTAATTAAAATCTTTCATTCATTCATTCATTTGAGGACAAAGCTCTTCAAAGAGGGATGGCATGTTAGGATACTATCCTAACATTAATTAATTAATAATAATAATAATAATACATGTTATCCTATGGTTATATTAATAAATAATATAATAATTAATTATATTAATTATTATATTATTATAAGATTAGGGTTAGGGTTAGGAAGCATGGTGACTCATCACTCATAACCCTAAAGGGGTATAAGACACTATGTGATTCTATCATTTAATATATCAATGAAATATTATATAAAATATTTATTAAAACATTGAAGGGACTTCCCAACAATCCAAAAGCGATTCTTTTAGTTTTAGGTTATTTATTTATTTATTTATCAATTTATGTGCTAGGAACCCTAGGTTCCTACCACAATAGCTCCACTCAATTAGTAAACAAACTCAGTAAGGCATTCCACAGTGACATGAACCCAGCAAAACTCAGTAAGGCATTCCACAGTGACATGAACCCAGCCTGAATATAATAGTTTGTGGATATATTTACAAGATTCCTCTGTACGTGAAATTAAATGCTTGTCACTCAACCGATGTATAAGGATTACTGAAATAGATTTTTTTAATTAATGTAAACAGTAATAGATTTTTTTAATTAATGTAAACAGTAATAATATTATGTGGTGCATTAATACCAGTGTCATAGACTAACAAGGGTCGATATACTATGACCTTGGTCAAACGTTCTAAACTGACAGATTAAGGTAAAGTGTAAAACTTCCACTCTAACTAACAAGGAGGGCAGTTTGGTACACCAAAAGGCACATTGAGTAGGCTGGGACATAGAAATTCACCTTCTCCTTCACCTTTATAGGTGTTGTACCCTGTTTTATCCTTTCCTATTTTTTATTAAAGGAATCCAATTTGAGGATTTGTTTTATTTTATTTTATTTATTTATTTTACTGGATTTCTGTGATATCAGACATCTTTGTATCTCTATGAAAATATTTCTATGAGAGTAACATACTAGTTACTTTTAATGATCGAAACAGGAATTCCAGAATTTGGAATAACTACAATTGCCCAAAGCTACAGTATTGAAGAAAAAGTTCATTTGATTCTGACAGCGTTATCCAAACTACAAGTGCTTCAAGATTTGGAGCATCACATCTATATCTACATACAGAAGCAAGATAAATGAATGAATCAGGAAACTAACCGAGCATGTTTCTGCAGTAATGATCTGCGAACTGACTGTGTTGGGTGTGCTGTCAAAACCAAATCAACAGTCTGATTCTTCAAAGCATCAAAAACCTCTGTTGCTGATTTTCCCAGCTGATATACAAGCCTTTTGAAAGTTTCTTCCATATCTGATTCAGTTGTTGCAGAGTTCTCATCTGCAAAATCTCCTTTCTTGTGTTTAATTCGACGCCGATGAGCAATCTGAACTTCTTCAGCCAAATTTGCTAAATTAAGCATATGAGAAAATGATTTTGCCACAACAATGGAATCCCCAGGATCCAAGCTTGTTAGCACTTCGCCTAGTTCTTCTAGCTTGCTAGGATCTTCCTTACCCTCATACTCTCCAGAAAGCTCATAGCAGTCTTGGACCTGCATATTAAGGAACAAGAATTAGCTTGAATTTCTTTCCAATACAACATGAAGTTCATGTTTTTCTCTACAAGTTGTTATGGAGTTAGTTTAATGTTATGTGATCACATGTATGGTAGAACTCAGATTATCCACTCTTTTGCTGCCTAACTAGGTTGAACTTTGTTAACTTCAATATCAAACCAGATGTAAAAACATTTTATGTGATAAGCATCAAAAGCAATATGGTTTGCCATAAGAAATAAAAACTTTGCATACCATCTCCTTGATCTCTTCTCCATGCAAGTCCTGCAGGATGTCGAGGAACCGATCTAACAGAAGGGCATCGTATTCAATCAGTTTGTCATCTTCAGATACTTTACCAGGAACCAAAAGCCTCATTTGGGCATCTATGGATGCCATTTTCTCCAAGTTGTTGTTCCGAGCCATTTTAAAAGCGAGTTTTTGTTGCTCTCCTTCAAGTGAAAAATGTAAGCTTAATAATCCTCCTTGTTTTGTCTCCCCAGCAAGCAGAGATCAAAGACAAAACTAGAAGATGTGATCCCCTAGTTGTCTTGTTTTCTATTTTTTTGATGGAATAGCTGAAGCCTAAGGTAGACCTACTGATCTGAATGAGAGATCAATAGGCAAGGGTGTAATGTTTAAACCTGCCAGATACATGTGCACAACTTGAGATCAGAAATCAGAATACTAAGGATGTTAAAGAGAAATCAATACAAGAAAGGAAAGCACAATTTCTCAGAAGATTCCAGGACCCCTACTTTCAGAAATATAATGGATGAGATTAGAATTACAGTTCCCCTGTCAAATGTCCACAGAAAATATCATTGGCAAAATCAACAGTCTGATGGGTATAAACGACACAATTTTCTACGATAAATGGGGATCAACGCAAGTAGGAAATTCACAATTTCTGATAATATTCAAAGGTGCGTACTTTCAATGTCACAATGACCAAGATCAACATTGTGGCTCCCACTACAAACTGTCAAAGTCCACAAACAACATCAATAGCCAGATCAACCATCTGACTCCTCAAAAGTTAAAACGGTCAAGGATGAAAACTCATGCAGATCACGAAAACCAAAATTTGCCAGCACAAATAGGAAACAGAAAAGAAAAATCAACACAGACTGACCCCAACCAAGAATTTTCAGCACCAAGCATATCAAAGACACACCAATTTCACCATAATGGTAACTAAAATCAGAAAAACTTCAGCTCAACATCTAAACTCCACTTAATTTCAGCACAGACAGTGATAAAACCAAATCTTCTTCAGTTCAAAAACCAAAACCCATCTGACGGGCATGAATGCAAACCCAAATTTTACTAATTCGCAAGAACCAAACAAGGCCCTCTAACACATATAAATAAAATTTTCAAACACCCATAATAGGCCACATCAATAAACATGTAAATCAGTTACCACCCATCTACAAAGATCACACAAAACAGGAAAATCCCACCACTTCACCAAGATCTGCGACACTAATTTCAGAACCCAAAAATAGCCCACAATCCAGACCTAAACCAGATCCTCTGACCCTATCCTTAAATGGGCTAATTCCTACTAAAAAATACGCAAACAACCCACTAAATCAATTCTCAGACAAATAGAGAGAAAATCTCACCAGTATAGGCACTACACCAGCATCTCCATTTCAGCTTTTTGGCACATCAGAGGTTGGATATATATTAAAAAAAAAAAAAGTGTATAATGACTAAAGGAATCTACCAAGGTATATTTCTTCGGACAATCTAGCAAGGCATATTTCTTCAAACCGTCCATAGGACATCTTGGGACCTGGGCTGAATCTAAGGGCTAATATTTGTCTAGGGCTTGCATGCTAAGAGAGACTACTAGTCTCAGTTTGACATTAAAAACTTGGAAATTTTAGTCTCAACCATGTGCACTATCCCACAGGATTTGTTAGTATATTATGTAACTAAATGAATGCATGATTCTTGGCATTGGGTAACTGTAAGTTTGATAGACTTGACCCACAAGGTGAACCCGGTACTATAATAGTACATGGACTATAATAGTACACATGGCCGACTTTAATTTGTGAATCACAAAGTCTATGTCCTATTCAATAGATTAATTAGTGGCCATACATCCCATGTGGTCCATCAAGAGAGGTACGTATCAATATGATGGCCATATCATATCATATAAGGTTCTCTATTTTGATAAGGTCCTTAAAATAATAATAACTGTGGTTTTTAAAGTTTTGGAGCCTTATAAAGAGACTAATTTAAGTATTGGGTCTATGTCCTATAGCAAATTAAATAAACTATTTGTGCTTCCCATTTGGTATGTGGCCATCTTATGTGAGTATGGATTTGCAGCATATTCTCATGGGTTGGCCTATATTGGATATCTTAATAAGAAAAACAGGATTCATTTTTTCATGCTTGTCTTTTTATATGATGCAAATGCAAACAATTTCTTAAATACGATGTATATGTCAACAATTTATTTTAAAGGAATACTTGATTGTGCAATGGAAAAGCTTGATTCTTGACCCAACATTGTGGCAGGTTGCTTCTTGTTCAACCATGAGGATGTATGGAGATTTTTGGTTGATCTTTATTTAGTATAATATGCTATGCAATGGCTTTGACTATGTTGCTTATAAGCCTCTTGGATGTATTAAGATATATTAAAAAAAAAATTGGAGTTGGGTATAACAATTTCATGCCTGCTTATCAAAGGAAAAAAATATTTTTGACTTTAATTATAATGAATTTATTTTATTTTTTTTAATAATAAAATTTTAAGTATATCAAATGGTCTTAACTTATTTAATTATATTTTTTAATATTTAAAAAAAAATCTTGTCAAATAAAATGTGATGATGTAATATAAGTGAGGCCATTTCACTCTCATATAACCAATTGAAAAAAATATCATACTTATTTAAAAAAAACTTTAAACATACTAATATTTGATTATAGTAAGGCTTCACCAAATTAAAAATCACACAAGTTTCTCTAATTGAGAGGACAACTAACAAATATTATGATTTACATTTAAATATGAATAAAAATGGTAGAACAAACTATTTCACAAGCATAGTGAGTTATAATGTATATAATTTGGTTATGGAGGGGCAACGCAACTATTTGGGTTGTGGCTCTTCTTTAGGAGGTCCAAGGTTCAAACTGTGACGTATATGTGGGTATGTGTTAATCTCCTATTGATAAGCTTAGCTTTCGGCCTTGTGAGCGGTCATGGTTGAGATGATGGGTTTTACTTGTATTACATCATCATATAGTAGTATAAGATTTAAACTTGGATCTCCTTCTTAAATGTTGAGGAATATAAAAGCTAATTTATTATATTTAATTTTATAATATTAATTACTTATATATAAATAAATATAAGATTAAATATTTATTTTTAAAATTACACTATCCAAAATATATATATATATATATAAAGATTAAAAATAATAAACTATGGGTTTCACTTGTATTACATCTATTGCAATAAAGCCTGGATATTATCCATGTATCACTTGGTAAGATTTAAACTTGGATCTCCTTCTTAAATGTTGAGGAATATAAGAGCTAATTTATTATTTTTAATTTTATAATATTAATTACTTATACATAAATAAACATAAGATTAAATATTTATCTTTAAAATTACACTACCCAATATATATATATATATATATATATATATATATTAAAAAATAATAAACTATGGGTTTTACTTAACATCTATTGTAATAAAGCCTGGATATTATCTATGTATCATTTGGTAAGATTTAAACTTGGATCGTCGAATGGCATTTGGTGTAATGGCAGTTGCCTAGTTATTATCATCCATGTGGTTGTGAGGTTGATTGCTCTTGTGTTTGCTCGCCTGATATTTGTAAATGATGTTTAATATAAAAAAAAGAAATTTAAACTTGGATCTCCTTTTTTTTTTAAGCGAAAAACCTCTTGTGGGGCCGCCTTGGTTTGAGAAAAATTAAACTTGGATTTTTTATTTTTTTTAAGCGAAAAACCTCTTGTGGGGCCGCCTTGGTTTGAGAGACCACGAACAGGGGGTTCTACACCATCAAAGTCACCCGGGAGTCGCACCCGACCCTGCCCGCACCAACATTATCAATTGGATTTTAGGTACCCAATTCAACTTTTTGGTAGGGTGGAGATTCGAACCTAGGACCTCCCTTGGATGATTGCTCTCTCCTCTCCAACTCACCTACAACACTGGGTCGGATCTCCTTCTTAAATGTCGAGGAATATAAGAACTAATTTATTATTTTTAATTTTATAATATTAATTACTTATACATAAATAAACATAAGATTGAATATTTATCTTTAAAATTACACTACTCAATTTATATATATATATATGGTTTCTCACAATAAATCTCTCTCTCTCTCTCTCTCTCTCTCTCTATATATATATATATATATATATATATATATATATATAAACTTACCTTTCAATCTAAACAAAGTGTACACCCTAGACATAATGGAACAAAGTGTACTCCTTTGACATGGATGGCATTTCTTCTAAAAGCTCATGTAATGCCTTGCAATATGGTTACTTGACTTTTTATCATTTAACAAAGTTGTCTCATCAAGTCTTATCACTTAACAAAGTTGTCTCATCAAGTCTTATTTTATTATCAGTAGTTGGCTTTGTAAATATTTATGGCTCATCAATACTTATTCAATTGCTAATCTTTGGTTTTGACTAGTCTTTGGTTTTGTGAATTTTTTTATGAACACACACTCACCCACAACAAGGTTTGAAGCTTGGACATCTTGAAGAAGAGCCAAAACCCAAACCTTTGGGTTGTTTAACAAAGTTGTTTTTCTCAAGAATTATTTTATTAATTATTTATACAAAAATATAAATATAGCATTAAGTATTTATATTTAAAGATAAAAACTAAAAAATAAAATAAAATAATTTTAAAATAATAATATATATAAGTATACAATATGTTTAATTAACAAAGTTGTTTTGTCAAGGCTTATTTTATTATTAGTCTTTGGTTTTGTAATATTTTATCTCTATTTGTCTCATCAAAACTTTTTTTATTTCTAATCATTGGTTTTGTGACTTTTTATTTATTTTATTAATTACTTATATATATAAATAAATATAAGATTAAAAATTTATATTTAAAGATAAAATAATTTTGAAAACAATAATATATAAATATACAATTTTTTTCTCATGATACAAAGCTCTCAAAGGAGATGTACCTATAAAAGGATCCACTGCTTTGGAGGAAGATATGGTTGAAGGGGCTTATCCCCAAAATAGTTTTCTTCATGTGGGTTGCTACTCAAAACAGGATCCTCACTCTTGATAATCTTAAGAGGAGAGGTTTTTTATTTCCAAATAGATGTGAGCTATAACTAAATGATGAAGAATCAGTTGATCGCTTATACATTTACTGTGAATACACACAATCAGTTTGGGGCATGCTTTGAATAGATCTTGGTGTGAGTTAGGTTCTGTCTAGATCACTAAAAGATTTGTTCTTCAATGGAAATGCAACTCTACAAGAAAAAATCTAAATGCCCAATGGAGATTTATCCTCCCACACTTTTGTTGGATAATTTGGAAAGAGAGAAACCACAGGGTCTTCAGAAGTTGCAGAAAACTCGCAACAATATTATTTGATAAACTCAAAGCCTGTGTAGTTGAAAAATTCTCAACTGGATATTCCCCAAGCACAAATAAAATGAAGAAAATGACAACAGCTCTCCAATGGTTTTCTACAACTCTCCAATGTTTTTTTATATATGGAAAAGAAAGAAGTAACGACATGGGTCTACCAACTTGCCAAAGGAGGATATTTGGTAGCATATTTGATTTGAAAGTCTAATTGTCAACCATAAGCTCCAAATTATGTACCAATCATTGACAATTTACCCCACACAACGCAACCATAATCACTATGACACCCCCATCACCTCCCAAGCTACTCGAAGTGTGTGTTTTGATAAATGGTAGGTTTAGATTACTTAGATGGGGTGGCGATAGGTGGGTTACAAAATCCCACCTTAACTTCACTTATGCATGCAATCAAGTTGTAGCAGGTTGTAGGTGGAGAGAAAGCAAGAGTCAAGGAGAGTTGTGAATCACCATGGGGTTATCTATGCAGGACAAAGTCGAATTCTCAAGTAGAATTTGAAAATGATTCATAGGTTTGGTCGTTAATCAAGGAAGGGGGGCTTGAACCATTGCTAAGGAAATGCATAGGTTTTAAATCGTAGATTCCAAAGCTATGGAAAAAGCATGGAAGGAAGGGAGAATCATAGAAGATGTTGATGAAAAATATTAGTGTTGATGAGTAGGATAACATCTTTTTGGGATATTTTCTTATGTTTTTATATTGTGTCTTTGCTACAATTTCACAGTACCTTTGTAAAGCCATTTGTAATTACTATTGCAACTTTTGCTACATCTATGTAGCACTTTTGTAAGATCCATATGTAAATACAAATTTGGGTCTTTGTATGAAAAAAACCCTTAATTAACCCATATATATATATATATATATATATATATATATATATATACACTAACCTTTTTTTATACATAAGAGTATATATATACTAACATTTTTTTATCCATAGAGTATATAATACTAACATTATAATGCACCCTTGAAGGACTGAAAAAGGGTTTACCTGGAAAATTTTTCCAGGATCTCTGGCGTTTTGGCGGGAATCCCTCTGCACTGTCGACGGCCGTGGCTCTAGGGTTTCAGTTCGGAAACCTCCTTCAGCGTGTTTGGGGTCTGTTGCAGGCCTCTGGACAAGGATCTTTCGGTTTCCCGGGAGGGCCCAATGGGGTCTCTTCCTGGTTCTCGCGAAGGAAAAAATACCTCTTATGCGGAGATTCTTCGAGAGACTCCTGCGTCTTCCTCTGCTGAAGCTCAACGCAGTGCCTTCCATCTGCTAGCCAAGAATGCGGGCAAGGGCTCTCCTGGGCACAGAATTAATGGTTGTCTCCCGCAATCTACATCAAGACCGAAAATTGTCATCGAACCAGAGCTGGTTGAAGACACGATAAACTACCGGACCACGCATGATCTGATTTGCAAGTTCATGGGCATTCGACCCACCCTGCACTTTTTGCATTCCTGGGTGAGACAAAACTGGGAGCCAATCGGTGAGTACTCCTTATGGCCCATTAGCAATGGGTATTTCATTATTAGTTTTTCTTCCCTAATGGATAGAAAGCAGAGCATTTGAATCGAGAGAAGAGGAGCCATGGCCGGGCAGGGTTATTTGTCCAGCCATGGAGAGCGGGTTTTGACCCTCGCATTGAACCCACGGCTGTCCCGGTTTGGATCCGGCTGTACGCGCTCCCGATGGAGTTTTGGGGTGAGCGGATTCTTGAATTGATAGGCAACTCTCTAGGTAGATTTTTGGGAGTTTCTAAGGATACCATCGAAGGAAATACTGCCGTTTATGCAAGAATTTGTGTAGAATTGGATATTAGTCAATCGCTACCAGCTGAGATGGAATTGGAGCTAGCAGGACATTCTTGGGTACAACAGCTAGACTATGAAGCCCTACCTTTCCGTTGTAGAGTCTGTCATTTGCATGGCCATTTGGCAAGGTTCTGTCCAAATATCTTGAGCACCAATGCGGATGCTACACAGGGGAATGTCAAATCGCTCCCGAGGAGGTAAGTCCACTTCGGCCAAGGAACCATCTGTCATTCCCATTGGGTCTGAGGGCCAGAATGATGGCTTTGAACAGCAGAAGAGGAGAAGAAACAAAAAGAGAAATGGTAAGGAGCAAGCTCTCCCCAAGCCAACAAATCGGTATGAAATCTTCAAATCTCTTGTGGATCAAGAAGACCAACCTATGGATGGAGCAGATGGGATCCTTGAGGACAATATTATCCCTACTCATGCTCCTCCTTCCTCAACCCCTGTCCTTGAACAGGCTTTTGATTCCTCTGAGACTTTGCACCATGAAAACCTTGGGACTACGGTTATCCACGCCCCAGCCCAGCCCGTTATCAAAGATGTTTCTATGGGAATTGCATAAAAGCTCAGAGAAAGACCAGCTCTTGGAATTTCACGAGGTGGAGAAGAGATCGAAAAATAGTAATTCCCAAGGGGTGGGCGGGGAAATCCAATAAGGATCTAATCGCAGTGCAAGGGGATAAGCTAATCAATGGAGGAGTGGCAAGAACAATTGATTCGTATTGCTCCCAAGGTTTCCAATGATTATACAATCTTGGAATGTGAGGGGTTTAAACAGTAGAACCCATCAATCTGTTGTTCAAAGACTTTTAGAAAGAAGTAAAACAGACTTTCTGCTCATTCAGGAAACAAAAATGTCATTAGACCTCATGAGTAAAACTGTCGGCCGAATATGGAGGGGTGCTGGCCATATGGCGATGGTTGCTCTTGGTGCCTCGGGAGGGATTGCTACTCTTTGGAATCCTTTGGCATGGATAGCAGTAGATCATATAGCACTGGAGAGGGGTCCTAACATCTCTTTTCAAGAATATAGTTACTGCTGAACAAGTCTTAATTACAAATTTTTATGGGGTACGAGAATACCGAAGGTCGGCGGTCTCAATGGAAAGTTGTTCAAAACATGAGGTCCTCCGGGAAGATCTTGATTGGATTTTAGGTGGGGATTTCAATGCTAAATTATCCGCTAGAGATCGGGGAAGGTGGCATCCACTGTTACGGATACGGGGGATAGGTCATTTATTGCCCACGTTCGGGCCTTTAACCTTGTTGACATCAAAGGTCCTGGTACAAACTTTACATGGACTAATAAGAGAAGAGAGCCATACAATAGGAGGGTTAAGCTTGACGGGTTTTTGGTCTCGGAGGAAGCTTATGTTAGATGGAATATCAAATTCCGGATCTTGGAGGGCCCGGTTTACGATCACTCTCCCATTTCTTTGGAGGGAGGGACTATGTCGGGGAAAGTATTACAAACCTTTTAAATTTGAAAATTTTTGGTTGCAAAAAGAGGACCTACGAAGGAAAATTCCACGGTGGTGGAAAGAAGGCCGTCCCCCTTTTGGAACGACTATGTTCAAAATTCACAAACGACTTCTCTATGTTAAGAGTAAGGCGAAGCAGTGGAAGCAAACTAACAAATACGATTTCCGGCTCCAACGGGCCCCCTTCCTTGGATAGATGGAATGAGGTGCAAAAACAATTCGAGAGAAGGAATTATTTACGAGCATCTTAAATTTGAGGATGACGCCTTACGCAAAGCGGTTGAGGACATTGATAATCAAGAAGAGATCTCTTGGAGACGAGAGAGCCGGAAATACTTGGCTATTAGAAGGAGACAGAAATACTAAATTTTTTCATCGTTATGCCTGTGCTAGAAGGCAATTGAATAACATGGAGTTCCTCCAAGATGAGTTTGGAAATTCTTTTGACACTCTTCATGACATGCACTCCATTTCTATGGAGTACTTCTCAAACCTCTTCAAGGAAAGTCTGCGACATGATGTGGAAGCTCAAAATGAAGTCATTGACGGAATTCCCTCTATTATTTCTCATGAAGAGAATCGGTCCCTTCTTAAGCCCATAGATCGTGATGAACTCAAGAAGGTAGTCTTTGGGATGTGCACGGGAAAGTCGCCTGGCCGGACGGTTTCCCTATTGAGTTCTTTCGGGCCTTACGGGACATCCTGGAGGAGGACGTGTTGGGCTGTCATTGAGGAATCCCGAATTAACAAAAGAATGCTCAAGGCTCTAAATCATACCTTTATCTCTTTAATTCCGAAAGGAGAGGGGGGGCTCTCATTTCTGATTTCAGACCTATTGCTCTATGTAATGTGATCTACAAAATTATTTCTAAACTTATGGGTGAAAGACTAAAACCCCTCCTTCAAAATTTAATTTCCCACTGAGCAAGGGGGTTTTGTTGAAGGAAGACGGATCTTGGATGGAGTGATCTTGGCTCGGGAGGCTATCCATTCTATGCATAATTCGGGTAACAAAGGAATGTTCATCAAATTGGATATGTCTAAGGCTTATGACAGAGTAGAGTGGGGTTTCTTGGTCAAGATGTTGGCAGCCTTTGGTTTTTCTCAGGACTGGATTGCTTGGGTCATGAGCTGTATCTCTACGCCTTCATACTCTGTTTTAATTAAGGGGCTTCCCTCGCCACCTTTTGGAGCCTCTCGGGGTCTCCGTCAAGGAGATCCCTGCTCTCCTTATCTCTTTCTTATCTTGGCTGAAGGTCTTGGCAGACTCTTCCTGAGAAGAAGACGTCAAGGACAGATTACAGGAATTAAAATCGGAGCCGAAGTTTTGACTCATTTACAGTTTGTGGATGATACGGGCTTGGTGGGAGTTGCCAGCCTCAGAGAAGCAAGAGGAATCAAAGATACTCTTAACGTCTACCTTCGGGCTTCTAATCAAGCCATCAATGATTCAAAATCAAAAGTGGTCTTCTTCAACCTTGATCAAAGGTCGCAAGAGAGAGTTATGGAGATTATGGGCTTCACTCGGACCTCCCTTCCTGTTGTTTATTTGGGGGTTCCTCTGCACTTTAAAAAACGACGACTGATTTACGGAAGGACCTGCTAGATGGCATCAAAGAGAGAATGAATCATTGGTCTCATAGATGGTTAAGCTATGGGGGCCGATTAACTTTTTGAAGTACGTTATTCGAGGCTATGCCTATTTACAAATTTTCAATTACGCCGCCCCTCCCTCAATACGGAAAGAGTTGGACAAAGCGGCTAGAAGTTTTCTTTGGGAAGGTGCCAATGGAGAGAGGAAATGGGCCTTGGTTGGTTGGGATAAGGTCACCCAGCCCAAGGAAAAAGGTGGGTTGGGCTTGAGAAGCTCCAAGTTTAACAATCGGGCCCTGGCTGGGAAATTGTCTTGGAGGTGGATTTCTCAGCCTTCGTCTCTCTGCAACAGAATCCTTTCTAGTAAATACTTGGGTACTGTTCCTCCCAATGACTTGGGCCGCTATCCTCTGGAAGGTAATGGTTCTCTTGTGTGGCAGGCGCTCAAGCTTGGTTCTTGCATTATCAAAGATCAATTGTTACGGAAAGTTGGGAGAGGGGAGAAGGTCCGGTTACGGGTGACTCTTGGGATCAGCATCCTCCTATTCTTGCAGTGTTTCCCGATCTGCTTCCGCTAAAAATAGCTCTTGAAGACAAAGGCTGGATTCATATTCAGACCTACTTCACTACCAGCCCTCTGGGGGAATATAAGGTTAAAAAATTTAAGCGGCTGGGTGAATGGCCTATTCCAATCCCCCCGAGCAGGCCCCAACTCCGGAAAAACTTTTGGGTGAAAGGTTTCTATCCGGGAGTGATGAGGAGGATGAGCTTGCTTGGGGCTTTGGGAACCTTGGGGTTTATTATGTGAAGGAGGGCTATGCTTCGATCCTACACGAGCCCCCCCACACTCTTTTCCTGTTCATGAATGGAGGAAGATTTGGCATCCCAAGTGCTGGCCGAAAGTGAACTTCTTTGCTTGGCAACTGATGCATAATGGTATTTTGACCTTTGACAACCTTAGAATTAGAGGCATCATTGGTCCTTCCCAGTGCGTTTTATGTTATAGGAATGAGGAAACTGTGAACCATCTTCTGTTTGATTGCTCTTTCACACAGCAGATTTGGCAACGTTGGTTCTCCCACTTTAAACTTCAGGTGCTTGGAGATCTGTCCCGGACCAATTTATGGGAAAGCTGGAAGAGAGGTAGATTTATTTCTAAAGCTCTTCGTACTGGCTGGGAGATCGGTTTCCTTTTTATTTGGTGGCAGGTTTGGTTGGAAAGAAATGCTCGTATTTTTCGTGAAACCTTCTCTTCGGTGGAGGGGATTTGGCAGATCATTTGGAGCAAAGTTGTGGAAACCGTTGCCATCTATCTTTGAGAAGGAAAACCGACTGCTTCTAGGCCTTTGAGTGGGAGAGGTGCTGATGCGGAGAGACGGGTAAGAAGTTGTTGGAAACCTCCCCCGGAAGGTGGGTCAAAATCAATGCGATGGAGTTGCTAAAGGTAATCCGGGCAATGCTTGCAGTGGTGTTATTTGCCGTGATCATCTTTGGGACTGTGCTATATTAGGAATTGCAAGGTCTGGGATATGCCACAAACAATGAAGCTGAGGCCTTTGCTATTAAATCTGCTTCCATATGGGCCGTCAAGCATGGCCATAGAAAGATAATCATTGAGTCTGATTCTCAAATCTTGGTTGGTGCTCTTGATTGCATGCGGAACTTTGCCTTAAAAGCTTGGAGGCTCCAGATTTTGGTTGCCCAAATTTTAGAGCTTTGGAAAGAAATTGAGGATGTGATTCCTGTTTATGCTAGTAGATCTCTTAATAAAGCGGCCGATTTCCTTGCTAAGTTGGGTGCTGAGAGAGAGGTTGGGATTCATATGCATAGCAATTTGCCTGTGGAGAATGTCGAGATCAGACAATGCCTTGATCAATTCCTGAAATAATGTGCAAAGTTTTTTTTGCTAAGGGTCCTTTCTGTCGCGATTTCGCGACTTGTTGCCCTGTCGCGGCTGTTGGCTGGTTACTGTCGCGATATCGCGACAGGTTGAGTCTTTGTAGTCTCCGGCTGGTTTCTGTCGCGATATCGCGACATGTCGCGTTATCGCGGGTCGCGATTCCGCGACATGTTGCGCTATCGCGACATGTCGCGTTATCGCGGGTCGCGATTCCGCGACATGTTGCGCTATCGCGACATGTCGCGTTATCGCGTGACGCGATCCCGCGTCTTGTTGCGATATCGCGACATGTCGCGATATCGCGACATGTCGCGTTTTCGCGCCTCGCGATTCCTCGACATGTTGCGATATCGCGACAGGTCCCGCCTTCCTGGCGTCTGGGTGGTTAACTGTCGCGTTTTCGCGACCTGTTGTGATCTTTGCTTCTTTGAGCTGGTTTTTGTCGCGATTTCGCGACAGGTTGTGCCCTCCTGGTCTCTGGCGTTTTTCTTGCGCGATTTCGCGGCATGTTTGGCTCCTTTGCGACTGGGTGGTTTTCCGTCGCGATTTCGCGACCTTATTGAGGCTTGTTAGTTGCTTTCTTTTTCTGTCGCGATGTCGCGACGCTTTCTGCGGGAGGCTGTCGAGGGCCTTTCCTGTCGCGATTTCGCGACATGTCGCGATTTCGCGACATGTCGCGTTATCGCGCCTGTTGGTGCCTTAGTGGCCGTGTTGGGTTTTCTGTCGCGATTTCGCGACATGTCGCGGTTTCGCGACTTGTTCTCTGTTTCGTGCCTTCCGTTCTCTGTGCCTTGCGGTTCTTAGCCTTGCCTTGGTGCGCCTTCCTTGTTGTTTTGCTTGTGGCTCTGGCTCGGGATGTGTTCTCTCCCGCTTGTATCTGGTTCTTGTTTTAATACAAGTTTTTCATTTTTCAAAAAAAAAAACATTATAATGCACCCTTCAATACATGGTAGAAACAAATTTAAAGTTAATGGAGCAAAGTGTATGCCTTTGACATGGATAGTCTTCTACAAGCTCATATAATGTCTTTCAATATAGTTGTGTATTTTTATCGCTTAACAAAGTTGTCTCATCAAGACTTATTTTATTATTTTTTCAATGAGTTTACACAAGTTTTTATAAGGGTTCTTGGTCCCCTCATACTTAATGGGGTTTGAACCTTGGACCTACTAAAGAGATAGACTTATTTTATTATTATTTTTTTGCTTTGTAACTTTTTATCATTGACTTGTCTCATTAACACTTATTCCATTACTAGTCTTTGGTTTTGTGACTTTTTATCACTTAAAGAATTTGTTTTTATCAAGACTTATTCCATAAGTCGTCTCATCAAGACTTATGTTATTATTAGTCTTTGGTTGTAACTTTTTATCTTTGACTTGGCTCATTAACACTTATTCCATTACTAGTCTTTGGTTTTGTGACTTTTTATCACTTAAAAAAGTTGTTTTTATCAAGACTTATTCCATAAGTCGTCTCATCAAGACTTATGTTATTATTAGTCTTTGGTTATAACTTTTTATCTTTTTTGATTACATAGGAGAGTTGGTTACAACCACTATTTTTAGTAACTGGCAAGCATAGGGTTCAAACTACAGGGACTACTACCAATAAACCTAATGTCTCGTAACTTGTTGACTCGACGTGAGATGGGTACCATCGATCGCTCGGGATTCATACTATCATCGTCGATCTGGCGCATACTTAGAGGATTCAAAGCAGACTATTACCTTTACAAAGGGTTGGCTTCCCCCAAGGTTTGAACCTAGGTCTCTTCTTGGTAACTACCTAGCCACACCTCTACTTACCAATCCACCTAGCCCTTTTGACTTGTCTCATCAAGACTTATTCCATTACTTTTTTTTGTTGGATAATAAGGGGTTGTACTCGGGTCCCCCAACCTTGACAAATTACATCTCTCTTCTTTATAGCTTGAGAGTTTACAAATAGATACACTTCTCATCTCAATTGAGATGCTCTAGCTAGAAACCTACATCATTTTACATAAAATTAATGAATTCTTGATTTTTATTTTTTGGATATTTTCAAATTTTTGTATGAATACAATTACTCCAAAATTTAGCATCTTTCTTGACATTTTCCTATAGCAACCTTCACAATGCCAAAACTTCACCTCTACTATCTATGCCTTGCATCTTAGTAGAGTAATATTTCCAAAACATCGCACTATCATAGTTTGCTTTACCAAATTTGAATTGCTAGTTTTCTTCCTCGCTAAAGTCATAGCCCTTCATTGCTCTTCCCATCGTTCGAACCCTAGTTGACAAATATTTGCAATTTCATTTTTTGTGACTTGAAAAATCATTACCCTTATTTCAAATGGTTGACTTCACAGTGTCGTATCTCCCTTAATATTGCTCATATTTTTGGATATGACCACTCATTTTAAAGCTATTCAAATTCTGCACAAGTTGGTCCAAGAATCAACTAAATCGAATAACTGTTCATGAAGATATGACTCCTAAAATATGAGATGTTTTTTAGGAAAAAACCCTAATCCTTTGCACTTTGTAATTTCATTTTTCATGACTTGAAAAATCGTCACTGCCCTTGTTCTAAATGGTTGACTTTACAGGATTGTATCTCCTTCAATATTGCTTATATTTTTGCATATGACCATTCATTTTTGTTAGGAGGGAAAACTAATGGGATTATTTTATTGATAAAAATGTGTTACATATATAGGCAGAAGGCCTATATGATGAACATGACACTTGTCAATGAAACTGACAAGTGTCAAACTGAAGGCATAGTGCACTTTAACTCTAACATTCCCCCTTAAAGTGCACTATCCTAACTAAAGAAAAAACAAAGCAAGTCAACATTAGGTAACATTCCCTCTTAATGTTGACTTCTCTAAAAAAATAACCTATCATCGTCTAGGCTCGTGCCTTTTGCGCTTGGCTCTCCAACTATGAATAATGCTAGATCCACTGTGTATACATCTCGGTCTGTTGCCTCAGGGTCAGCCACTTCAACGGGTCTGTTGCCACTGGGTCGCCCGTCTAAGTGCCTCAGGGTCATCATGGGTGCCTCAGGGTCAGCCACATCTGGGTCTGTTGCCTCTGTAGGTCATCCTCAGAGGATGTTGCCACTCGTAGGTCACTGATTAGATTCACCATGAGTATGAAATCCCCCCTCATGGTGAACTCAATCTAGAAGGTGTCGGTCTCTGCCGAAAATGCACCTAATGAAAGGAAAAACGAGCCATATAAGAGTGTCGGTCTCTCGCGAAAATGCACTCAATACAATAAAATGAGCCATAGATCAAAATAGGAGGAGAGAAGAAGAAAAGAAGAGAATCTTCTAAAGTGTCTTCGTCTGTAGTCTTCAGAAGTAGATTCGGAAAAACCTCGGATAGAGTCTAGGGTGTCTATGTCTGTAGTCCCTAGTATAAGTGTCCTTATGGTGACCATGTCATCCCATCAAAATGCATGGGTAACCAACTGTTACATTCGTCGAGTGTATAGAAAAGGTCACTAGGTACAAGGATCACATATAAAATTACCTTGGGAGTGTCGGGTTCAACCGAGATTGCACTCCAAGGGAGAAAAACTTTGAGGCTAAAAAACTCAAGTGAAATAACCTCAGAAGTACAAATGGACACTACCAATGTGTCCGTCGTGGAAAAGCCATTTCCAACGACTATAAATACCCCTATATTTCACCATCAAAGGGGCCTTCATCATAATGAAAAACAACAGCATGCCTCTCTAGGCAGCAAAAGAAACAACATCGCTCAATGGCGGCATCGCTCTCAGGCGAAATAAATAGCATCAATTTCCCTCGCAGGGGAATTACAGGAACCATGTAGGTCGTCATGTTTTAAATTACAAGAATCAATCATGTGGGCCTTCACTCCGTCGAAGTCTCCTAATAAAAATTCACAATCAATTTTAAAAAAATCATTGTACCCCGTGTTTGGAAAATCATAAATGCTTAATGGAGCCTTTGAAAAATCAATGGCCCATTTAATATAATGCCCCCACTCTCATTTAAAGAATATTTAGTTTTAAATAATTATCAACTTCCACCTGTGCATGCCAATGAGCGCCGTAAAATTATGAACACTGTACAATTGTGTACATGGGCGCCAATTTTTCGATAAAAGGACGGGGACTGGCAGAAAGCTGCAGTCTCACATAGGACATGCCAAATGGGCCAAACCTTCTGCCGATCAGCAGATCGCACGGATGAGAGACTCCAGCGAATATCTCCAACTCGGACAGCTGGCGAGTGCCCTCAAAAATTCAAAAAAAACCTGGCGCAGCCCCTCCACCACGTTCCGCAGTAGTCGCCAGCACTCGTCGCTCGCATGCAGATGACATTGTTTCTGGACACGCTGCGCTCCTCAACCGAAACGCATTCACCTCTGTCGCGCTGCGACACTCTGCGGGTCCACGGATTGCGCTGGGTTATGATAAGGCTCGCCAGAAAAAGGTTTGCTCCTTTGCCAATGACAAAGAAGATACAGGTGACGAGGACAGAGAAAAAATCTGACGTTCTGGCGGGCATCGATAGTGCTATCAGTGACGAAGCCGATGTGTTGTCCATGTCCTTTGGCTTCGATGCGGCCCAGATCGCCCAAAAACTTGAAGATCGGAGTGCACCACAGCTTTTTCGGTCTGCTAACCGTGGCGTCCAGCAGTCCCTCCAAACTCTCGCCCCGGTTTCCCGCTGCTTTGCTCTCCTGCAATATTGGCAGCGCAAAAAACTTTCAACTCCCTCCAACGAGCGCACGACCTCTTGTTGTTATAACTCTACCTGTTCGCCGACGTGTGAGCGTGGAAGACTGTCGAAATTTTTTCTATCCACTGCTGCTTTTGATGGCATGTTCCACTTCTTGCTCCGTTGATTGATAGAACAGTGGAGGCTACTGTAGTGATACTGGAGCCGTTGTTATGGTGATATTTCCCGTTCAACCGCACTCCAGTTCAAGGACACATTGGTAGCGAGCCACAGAATAGATCTACCACGTGGCTGAGGGAGAGCTATTGGGAGGATGAGTTGTGCTGTCGTATTCAATGAACTGTCACCTGGTGTTATGGAAGGCAGTCGTGGCACACCGGGACGATGACGATGACATGGAGGAGGGCAAGAGATAGGCTGCCACCACACGAGTACCTGGCAAGGGAGCACGCGCGCATCGACCACTTGGCTACATTTAATTGCTGGAGATGACGGGAGTTTTTTATGGCATAGGGAATGGGCCATTGATTTTGCAAAGGCTCCATAAAGCATTTATGATTTTCCAAACACGGGGGACAATGAAATTTTTTAAATTGATTGTGAATTTTAATTAGGAGTAATCGAGGGAGTGGAAGGCCCACATGGCCTTTATTGTATTTGCCCATATCATTCCCCTGCGAGGGAAAAATTGAGAGACTATTTTTTCCCCGCCAGAGAGCGATGCCGCCACAGTGCGAGGTTTTAGTTCCTGTCTTGGAGAGGCATGTTGTTTTTCATTATGATAAAGGCCCTTTTGATGGTGAAGTATAGGGGTATTTATAGTCGTTGGAAACAGTTTTCCGCGACGGACACAATGGAGGTGTCAAATTGTAATTTTGAGGCTGTTTCAGTTTAGTTTTTTAGCCTCAAAATTTTTTCTACCTTGGAGTGCACTTTCGGTTGTACCCAACACTCCCAAGGTAATTTTATATGTGATCCTTGTACCTAGTGACCTTTTCTATACACTTGGCGGATGCAGCGGCTGGTTACCCATGCATTTCGGTGGGATGACATGGTCACCATAAGGACACTTATACTAGGGACTACAGACAAAGACACCCTAGACTCTATCCGAGGTTTTTCGGATCTACTTCTGAAGACTACAGACAAAGACACTTCAGAAGATTCTCTTCTTTTCTTCTTCTCTCCTCCTATTTGGATCTATGGCTCATTTTATTGTATTGAGTGCATTTTCGACAGAGACCGACACTCTTATATGGCTCGTTTTTCCTTTCATTAGGTGCATTTTTCGACAAAGACAGACACCTTCTAGATTGAGTTCACCATGAGGAGGGATTTCATACTCATGGTCTGTTGCCTCTTCAGGTCATCCTCAGAGGATGTTGCCTCTCGTAGGTCACTGACTAGATTCACCATGAGTATGAAATCCCTCCTCATGGTGAACTCAATATAGAAGGTGTCGGTCTCTGCCGAAAATGCACCTAATGAAAGGAAAACGAGCCATATAAGAGTGTCGGTCTCTGTCGAAAATGCACTCAATACAATAAAATGAGCCATAGATCCAAATAGGAGGAGAGAAGAAGAAAATAAGAGAATCTTCTGAAGTGTCTTCGTCTGTAGTTTTCAGAAGTAGATCTGGAAAAAACCTCGGATAGAGTCTAGGGTGTCTTTGTCTATAGTCCCTATTATAAGTGTCCTTATGGTGACCATTTCATCCCACCGAAATGCATGGGTAACCAACCGCTGCATTCGCCAAGTGTATAGAAAAGGTCACTAGGTACAAGGATCACATATAAAATTACCTTGGGAGTGTCGAGTACAACCGAGAGTGCACTCCAAGGTAGAAAAATTTTGAGGCTAAAAAACTCAATTAAAACAGCCTCAAAATTACAATATGACACCACCATTGTGTCCGTCGTGGAAAAACGTTTCCAACGACTATAAATACCCCTATATTCCATCATCAAAGGGGCCTTCATCATAATGAAAAACAACATGCCTCTCTAAGGCAGCAACTAAAACCTCGCACTGTGGCGGCATCGCTCTCTGGCGGAATAAAAAACAGTCTCAATTTTTCCCTCGCAGGGGAATTACATGGGCCTATATAAACCACCCACTCTCATGTTTGTCTTACATGCCAATAAAGTGTTCCTCCACTTATCAAAAAAAATAAAATGTTTCATGTTTTAAATAACAGGCCCCACCCATGATTTAAGCAATATTTAAAAGAGGAAAACAAACATTCTACAGGGAAACTCAGTTTTCTTGAACACTCGAAAACGACCCCTTACAATGGATTAATTAAAGGGACCCACAAATCATGTGCACTAGGACAAATCATGTGCACGTGGACGTCGGGGACCGTTTATCACCACCGAAACAATACTAAATAACACAGGTGCATTCTCCGAGCGTCGCACGAACAGAACGGAATTGGTCATCAGAGAGCAATTAAAGCCACAGTCACATGCGTTACAGGGTCGCCGAGAATTGCTCGTCGTGCGATCATGCAACGATTCACGTGGAGTTTTGGGACTACCAGAGGGCCACACCTGCATCACCTTGAGCTAGAAACTGTACCTTGCAATGGTACAAATACATTAACAGTAGTTGTCTAACGCAGTCATCCGTCGAGCTCTAGAATTGATGGAGAACCAGCGGGAAGCCAGCGAAGCCGAGAATTGCATCTTATCCGGCCGCCTACTGGTGTTTTTTTCTGTGATTTATGAAATCGTTTCGTGAATTCTGTCAATTCCAAGCCAAGAATATCTCATGATGTTGGCGATCGAGAGTTCCTTTCACAGATTTGAAAAGAAGGATACCGTTCTCGTCGTCGATGATCCCCCACTAAAATAATGTGATCAATTTGCATGTTAAGAAACAATCACTGCAATAATACATGAAAAAACGAGGTGGTCACCGCGGTTTTGCCTCCTGCGACTAGGAGCTGCATCGCCCCCACCGTGTCCTCATCGACGGCCGTAAAAACGCCGAGGGCAGCAAGGCAGTTTTGGCCCTCGTGGTGGTCTACGCCCACTGGGTCCGCGAGGATCGCATCCTCACCACGAACCTCTGGTTCGCCGAGCTGTCCAAGCTGGTGGCCAATGCCTTCAACAAACTCTCGCACAGCTGCAGCGGCAAACGAAATCATGGGGAACAGACCTCTCACATTCGGCATCTTCGCAGCGGCAAAAGAAATCATGAACAGACCTCTCGCGTTCGGCATCTCCACAGCTGCCCCACAGCAATGGCAGTTGAAATTTTAAATTTTCAACAAAGTTTTTCTGAAGGAGGCTCGATCCCTGGTGGACTGGCTCCAAGCGGAGCTGGGCGCATATTTGCAGGAGTGAGCGCTCAGGTCGAATTCTACGGAGGATATTTCGTCGCCCGAGTGCGACTGGATTCACGAATCACCGGAATGCTTGAATTTGTTTTCTTTTGAAGTTGCAGTACGTCAGGGCATAGACACGAAGGGGTTTTCATCGCCAAGGCCAAGGAAGATGCTCTCGACACCAAGAATCTGGTGCAAGGAGAATTTGATGCGCCGTAAGCTACCTGTAAATGTCTGGAACACCAGGTAAACATAGATGTCTGCAATCTCCACTATCGTCCTGTAGGGAGGATTTCCATGAGGGAAATCCCCCCTCAAGGGTTTTCACAGGGCAGGGAAAGCCTGCTCTGATACCAAATGTTAGGAGGGAAAACTAATGGGATTATTTTATTGATAAAAATGTGTTACATATATAGGCAGAAGGCCTATATGATGAACATGACACTTGTCAATGAAACTGACAAGTGTCAAACTGAAGGCATAGTGCACTTTAACTCTAACAATTTTAACTCTTCAAAAAGATATGGCTCCTAAAAGATGATATATTTTTTAGGAAAAAATCCTAATCCTTTACACTTTGTAATTTTGTTTTCTCATTGTAAGAAGCCTTCCACACTCCTTCAGCCTTTCCAGACTTCCACTCAGCATCTCAGCCTTCCATTGCAACTCCTTCAACTAGCCCAACCTTCCATACTTCTTCAACCTTATCAGCCTTCCACATTCCTTTAGCCATCCTAGCCCTCTACCCAACATCCCAACCTTTCATTATAGCTCCTTCAACCATTCCAACCTTCCATTCTCCTTCAACCAACCCAGCGTTCCACGCTCATTTAGCCTTAACACTCCAATATCAACTCATCATTCAACCTTCCATGCTCCTTCAGCCTCCAACATTCCACGCTTCTTCAGCCTTCAGATTTATTGATCGTTAAAGCACTAGACCATTTTTCAAACCCCTTAAGGGGCAACCCCTACAATTAAACTCCAATTACATTAATTGTTGGACTTATTCCATTACTAGTCTTTGGTTTTGTGACTTTTTATCACTTAACAAAGTTATTTTTTATCGAGACTTATTCCATTATTAATCTTTAGTTATGTGACTTTTTATCACTTAACAAAGTGTTCTCATCAAGACTTATTCCGTTAGTAGTCTTGTAAGAATACTTGACTAAATACTTATGGTTAAAATATTTACCTTGTAGTCACTATTTATAGTAAGTGGCAAGGTTAACTGCATTAAAATAAGTGAAAAAAATGGTTGTAAATAATAAATTTTTAGATTTTTTTAATAAACTTATAATCTATGTATATGATATTGTTAAAAGTTATTAAATTTTAACAATAGCATATACATTATCGATAATATGACCCGGGTTCAATCCCCATGATAGATGTGTAAGAAGTATTACTTAAAAAAAAATTATTAAATTATATATACATATGTATATGTATATAGAGATCCGAGACTATAAGGTTGAATCTTTGACTCTTTCAAATTGAAGGATCCCCACTCACTACTCTACCAAGACCTTGTAAATTTAATATATATTAACATAAATAAATGATAAATAAAAATAAATAAAAATTAAAAAAATATATTCAAGGGCTCAACAATTGAATTTCAAATTAGTGTAACTTATATATTTGAGTTTTGTTGAGTTAAATAAAATATTAAAATTTTCAAAGGTTGAATCCTTGACTTCATCAAACTATAAGGCCCCGCTCACTACTTTACCAAGACCTTGTGAATTTAATATATATTGATATAAATGAAGGTTTATAATTGGTAAATAAAAATAAATAATAAATAAAATATATATTCAATCTTTATTGCAGGGCTTGAATTTCAAATTAATATAACTTATATAATTGAGTTTTATCGATTTAAATAAAATATTAAAATTTTCAAGGGGTTTGAGGTAATTGACGAGGAGCAATGCGTTTCACACAATATATCAAGCTTCCAATCTTGTGGGTGGACATTAAAATTTAGTTTAATAGGTTTAGGGCAAGCAATGGGCAAGGGAAGGCTTTCACACTACAAGCCAAGGTTCCAATCCCATGTTTGAAAGTTTCAAGCAATGGTGAGCAAAGAGTTTCACACTAAAATACAATGTTCCAATCTCAAGTTTGAACCTTAACATTCATTGTCCAATGAATTACAAACAAGCAATAGAGAACAAAAAAATTTACAGGGTATAATAAGGTTCTAATATCATGGGTGAACTTTAATATTTTAGTAATCCAAGGTTCTAATTTTATGTGTGAACCTTAACTTTTAAGGAAGCAAATGCAAGTAGGGATCAAGTGCAAGCAAGAGGAGACCTCATCTTCTAAGTTTGTGTTTCAAGTTTTTGAATAAATTCAAAGAATGAGGGAATCTTGTGAGAAAAAAGTAGCTTGCTCAAGAAAGAAAAGTCATTCATAGAAATCCTAATTGGACTAAGAATGTCTTAGTTAGAAAAAATATTTTTTTCAATCGAGGACAAAAATAAGAATGAATCTATGGTAATCCTTGTCGAAGTGGTAGATGTTTCACTAGAAGTGATTATCAAGAATGATCTAATCAAACATGATTTAATAGTTTTTAAAAGCTAAAGGTCAATATATAAATTAATGATAATATTTAAGTATTTCGAAGATTCAAAAATGAATTGAAAAAAAAAAAATTGAGATTTTAATTCATATTATTCACTAACTTTCCTTTTGAGAGGATTGTTCTCATCATCTTCTCTAGTTTAAAAAAAAAAGAATAAACTCTTAGAAATATACTTAATACCATAGAATAAGAACTTTTAGAAATAAACTCTTAAAAGGCTTCAATTGTGGGTTAGGATTTTTGGGCTTCTGTACCAAGTTATTATGAGTATTAGGATTTTTGGGCTTCTGTACCAAGTTATTATGAGTATTTGAAGAATATTGGTAATACACTAAGAGATATTGCTTATTACTAAGGAGGTTTTGAAGAATATTAATAATAATTTAGGGGAGCTCATCTAAGAGTCACTGACTTCTAGGGAGTAAAAACAAACTTTGTATAGATCATGGTTTAATCCCATGAGTGTGGTCTACCGGAAAGGATTCCACTTGCATTATCGGTGATGTGACCCGGGTTCAATCCCCATGGTGGATGTGTATAAGAAGTATTACTCAAAAAAAAAAAACTTTGTATACATGAATGTGTGGTCATATATGTTACAAAATATATTTTGATTAAATTTGAAACAAGAAATTGATTAAACAAGTGGATTATGAAAACTTTTGTATTTTGATACAATACATACCATATGACCAAACACATGCCAAGATATTACAATGTAAAAATGATTTAAAAAAAAAAAGATGAAAAGTTTTGGTCTTGAGACAAACACAAGGTTAAAGTAAGATGATCATATAGTAGTAAATGAACTTGATTAGTGCTATTCCACTTCCAAGAAAGTGGAAAATAAATCCCCTCTACCTCATCCGATGGTAAAAATTATTCTAGATCATTCAAAGCAAACATTAGAATAAACTAGAAAGGATGCTTAGGATGAAAAATTGTAGTGTGCAAGTTTAAACCTAGAAGGAATTAAAGTTTCAATGAAAGATGCGAAATTAAATTTTAAAACAAAGAAGCTGGAAAAAATTAAGTTTGTGTTAGAATTTAAAATATATTCAAGAAGGAATGGAATCAACACATTACCCAAAAATTAGCATTAAATGAATAAAGATAGCAAAATATATCAAAATAATAAAAAAAATGAGATGGGTGCCCTTGGGAACTCATCACTAATGATAAAAATATCATTAAATACCAATACAATGGATTAGTTCAAGAGGCATCTAAATGCCTTTATTAATTATAAATTAATTGCACAACTTTTGACCAATAAATCATTAAGGTCAAGGTACATGGCTAACATTATAAATTAGTCCTAAGGGTTGGGTGAATTGCTAAGTTTTGGCACTTACCAAGAGGAGACTTAGTTTCAAACCTTGAAGGGAAGTCTATTTGGGGCAAAGGTAGTAGATTGTCCTAAATCCACTAAGTGTCTGCCAACCCAATGACAACAGTTCAAATCTTGAGTCACCAATGGTCTCCCTCACGTTGGGTCACTAATAACGAGGTGAGGTAGGGGTTATAGAGGCAATTCCAAGGATTTGAAACCAAGTATGATAGTAGAAAATGAAGGGAAGTTATTGATTCCCCTATGTGTAAAAAAATAACATTCTAAAGTTAACTTTATAAGGTTTTCTATACAAAGTTAACTATATGGGTTTGTTGGCTTATACAATAAACTCCAAGGTGTATTATATAATATTAGCCCATAGGCTTGAAAAAATAGAAAACAACGTATAATGTTGATCTTATCCAAGGAAGGAATATTATACAGTTCAACAACCCTCGCGATATGAACTAAGGGGACAAGGAGAGAAAACATTATTAGATTCCCCCTTAATTTAAAGTCTCCCACACCAAATCAATTCAATAATCTTGTAAAACTCACCTTGGGCATGATCTTGTTTAGAAAATTTGCAATTATCCCATACAAATTGTTCCTATACAACTTGGTTTTTAATATGCCAAAATAGAATTATAACTCAATAACTATCATGTAAATCTCCAAAAAAAAATATATGAATTCTGAAAAAAGAAAAAGGTAAGTTTTGCTTTTGTATGAAGGAGATATAACCTCCAAAATTTGAACTAAAAAACAACCCTAGAATGATGTTTAAAAAAAAATCTATTTTTCTTAAAAGTCCTTCCAATTTCTCTTGAGATGCAACTTAGCATAACTTAGTTATCATATGGAATTCTATACCTATGCCAATTTAAAATTGATACCTACAAAATGAGCAAATCAAACTATGATAAATTATAGCTTTTGAATAGTCATGGAAAAAATATAAATATGAAAATTTTATTATCTTTCATCCGCTTAGGTTCCACATCAACTATAGGGGAAGAATACTTTTAGCAACCAAGGTCTAGTCAAATTGGTGAGAAATATCAATTAGCTACATAGGTGATAATAATGAGCAATGAAGTTTATCAATAGCAAATATTACTTCCTCTATCCTTCATTTGTGCAACAAAACCCCCCACTCTTTCAACCTTTGAGCTTATGCTTTGAAAATTTGATATAATATTGAACTAAAACCTCCATATCTTTTGCAAGGATTTCAAAATATTAATCTTATACAAAAATATCGATGATTGACCTACACAACCATTCGTTGGAGAGGGAGCTTACAAACAACTCATCTATAGACTCAAAAGCTAGAGTGTCTTACAGTACATTTGATTTTACCCAAAAAATCCTTTGGCAAGTAGGGATCATGACTTAGTGCTTGACATTTTTTTCGATCAAATAAATGTTAGATATTTATCCATCTCATTTGTAGTAATTCTATAGAAAAAATTCAAAAGGATAATTATATGGATTTTAAAATCCTAAAATATAATTCTAGTTTTTTTAAAACCCTAATTCTAATCCATGCCCTTCCTCCATAATTGGTGTTGTAAGAAACACCACTTCCCTAGAGTTTTATATTGTAAGAAAAAAGTAATAATTGATGTTAACTAGTGAAAAGAAAATATGGGACCAATCTGTAAATACTTACTTTGTATTAACCTCCCCAACTATGGAATTTCATTGACTCAATACACAAATTTCATTGTGATCCAAGATCCAAATGCACAAATAAGATTTTTTAAGAAACTCTAAAAAGATAATGCCAATGCAAAATCTTGCTCCATAGTTAATCCTCCTAAAAATATATCTCCTTTGGAATTGTTTGAGATGAAGAATCAATATTTTGGTTCAAGTAATGGAGATTCACATTGACTTTGATATAATGTATTCAAGAACAAATGGAATGGACACGTTACATAAATCTTAACATAAAAATAAAGAGATCAAAAGAGAAGCAAATAACATTACATAGATCTTAACATAGGGTAGGCGTTCTTGGGCATCCATAACTAATTATAAAACAATGATCATACATTGATACAATAGATTTATAATCAAGGTATTTAAATACCCCTATTAATTACAAATTAACTATATAATCCTTACCCAATCTATCATTAAGGTTAGGACACAAAGTTAAGCTTACAAGTTTTTATAAGGTTAATTTTATAAAGTTAATAATATGGACTTGTAAATGCCAACTTGGAAAATTTTAAAATGGAGCAACATGAGGAAAAGAGGATTCCAAGGGCCAAGCAAATGCAATCTATGCCATAGAGAGGAGGAATATGTAAACCACTTTTTCTTGAAGTGCTCATACTGAATATAAATATGGAATAATTTCCTAAAGGATAATAAAGTTGAATGGGTTATGCCCAACACCATACAAGATTTATGCAACCATTGGAATAGCCCAACCAAAAATATACTCTTCAAGTGGACTTGGAGCTTATTCATAAGCACATTTGTTGGATAATATGGAACGAATGCAACAACAAAATTTTAAAAAATGAAAGTATACACCTAACAAATCATATAACAAGTTTTAAGCATTGTCTAAGGAAAGGGTCAGATACCACTCCATTGAAATCAAAGAAAAACCCTAGACAAGGAAAACTACATGTGAAAATCCCCGACTCAAGGGTGGTTCAAGTTAAACTTTGATGGGGCTGCCAAAGGAAACCCAAGGGAGGCAGGAGGAAGAGGATCATCTAAAATAGTAAAGGTGATATAATCATAGCTTACTCCGAGTACTATGAAAGGTCCACAATGAGTCATATGGAGACTAGAGCAGCCTTGAAAGACCTCATAATTGCATGGAGTTTGGGAATTAAAAATCTAGAGGTAGAAGGAGATTCACTGCTTATCATAAAAAAAATAAGGAATGGAGAAATGAATGGGATATCAAAGTAATTATGGAAGAAGTACATGATGTTATTCAAGCATTCAAGAATGTAAGTTTTAACCATACTTATAGAAAAGAAAATAAAGTTGTTGATAGCCTAGCCAATTATGGGATCTACTCAGAATCCAAGGTATTTTGGGGTAGAGACATTTCGAAGAATACCATTAAGGTGGTAGAGAAGTATTGGCATGAGTGCTAAAAAAAAATCACAAAATAGATTGAATTAGATTAAGGGAAGATTCCAAAAATAATATGGCAAGAGGCACATTTAAGTTGATTCAAGTGAGCTCAACACAATTCTAGACAAAAGTATAAATGCTAAGCTGATAAGAAGGGAAAAGCTTGTAGAGGAAGGTAAGATTAATGCCCTTACCAATTTTTTTAGCCCTAGTATTAATGAAGATCATCACTCGAAATATTAGAGGACTCAAAGGGAGTCTTTCAAAATAAAACGAAATTAGAAGAATGATTTAGAAAAACCATCCAGATATTATTTTCATTCAGGAAACGAAGATGTAAATTGAGGAAATGGATTCAATTGCTAGCAAAATATGGCCAGCTAGAAAAAGTTGCTTCCCTCAGTTCCCAAGGAACTTTTGGTGGAAAGAAACTTGGTGGAAAGAAACTTGTGGGTTGCAAACACTGGAAAGCCCACTAGGATGGCACAAGATGAGTTTAATAAGTTAGATAGAAAAGCAGTGACCCTTATTAGACTGATTTTAGCAGACTTTGTGATTTTAAATGTGATAGAAGCATAATCTACTCAAGATATGTGGAAAAATTTGGACATCATCTACGTTTCCAAGTCAATAGTGAACAAGTTAATATTGCGAAAAAAACTGGTAAATCTCAAGATGAAGGAGAATGGTAAATTCTCAGACCACTTGAATGATTTTAATATGTTAATAAAGCAACTAAACTCCATTGATGATAAATGGAGTGATGAATATCAATGTTTGGCATTATTGATTAGCATGTCAAACTCATGGAAGAATCTTATTACTGCTATAAGTGCTACTTTCGACAAGTTGTAGATGGATTCAGTGTTTAGCCAACCAGTGAATGAGGAGACAAGAAGGATATATGCTGGTGAAGCATCCATTTCAAAGGTCTATTTAACACGTGGGTGCTCAAAGGAAAGAGGAAAATGCAGATCCAGTGGGAGAAGCAAGTCTAGAGGTAGAGGCAAATCGTCCAACATAGGAAATTTTTTTTTTAGCAATGTGGAATGCTACTACTATCACAAAAAGGGGTGTATCAAGTTTCATTGTCCCTTGTTGAAGAAGAAAAATGAACAGGTAACAGAAGAAGAGAGTTGACAAAGTTGCAAATTAAAACTCCTCCATGTTTCTTGCTTCTTCCTGTTTGTCAATTGAAGAGTGTCCTAAAGACTGGATTCTAGATTCAGGAGCTTATTTCCACATGACACCTCATTGTGAGTGGTTTGTCAATTATAAAGAGGTAAATGGTGTAAAATTTTATATGGGTGGTAATACATTTTATAATGTATAAGGAGAAGGTACAATTCTTGTGAAGGATTCAGTCAAAAAAGTCAAGTATTTGCAAAAATTTATCTATGTCCCTCAGTTGAGAAGAAATCTTCTCTGAGTTTGATAATTGACTGAAAAAGGAGTAACGGTTACCTTCTCAGATGAAGGATGCAATCTCACAAGAGGTGCACTAGTGCTTGCAAAAGGAAATAAGAAAGACACTTTGTTCAAATTGGATGTCAGTGCTTGTGAGAAAAGTCATTGCAAAGCTATTGCAGTTGAGATAAATGATGAAGCAAATGTTGGAGATTGTCTTCTTTGACACAGAAGACTTAGCCATTTGGGAGAAACTAGCTTGAAGTAGTTGGTCAACAAAGGCATGGTGCATGGCCTCAAGGATATCAACTCCAACACTCTTAGCTTTTGTGAATCATGTGTGATGGGCAAACAAAAAAGGGTAAGCTTCTCTTATCACCCACATAGAGCTAAATTTGCTTTGGATCTTGTTCATTCAGACATTTGTGGTCCTATGGATACTCCATCTATTGGTGGTGCTCTATATTTTACCACTTTTATTGATGATCATAGAAAAAAAGTATGGACTGTAATTTTGAAGAAAAAGAGTGAAATACTTGATCATTTTAAAAGGTTTATTGCTAATGTAGAAAGGCAAATAATCATACAACTTAAGATATTGCGTAGTGACAATGGAGGAGAATATTGTTCTACTGAATTTGAAGAGTTTTGTAGGCTGAAAGGCATCTCTAGATAAAAGACTACACCTTATTCTCCTCAACAGAACATAGTAGTAGAGAGAATGAATAGAACATTACTGGATAATATGACGAGCATGTTATCAAATACAAATTTCAGTAAAGGATTTTGGGTTGAAGCAATTTCAACTACCAGCTATTTGGTTAATTTATCACCATGCATTGCTTTGAAGGACAAGACACCAGAAGAGGCATGGAGTGGGAGAAAACCATAAATCTCTCACTTGAGAGTTTTTGGTTGTGAGGCCTTTATGCACATTCTTACTGAAAAGAGGAAAAAGTTGGATGAAAATCTAAGAAATGCATTCTTGTTGGTTATGGAGAAGTTGTTGGAACAAAAGGATATAAATTATAGATTCTGGATGAACATGGAAGTGTTTTCAGCAGAGATATGATTTTTAAGGAAATTAAGACAACTGAAGATATTCAACAATAGTTGAAAGAGAAGGTTAGTGTGCATGAATGCACTATGTCAGGTCAAGCTTCAAGTGAAGCACATGCTTAGCCCTATCAACCTCAAGAAACAATATCTTTTGATATTTCAGATAGAATTTCCAGCCTACAAAGACCTGATGAAGATTTGCCTTCTTATGTACCTAAAGAGGTGCATCAAGAGGATCAACAAATTATGCAACCTGATTCTCCACCTTGTAGAGAAGAGGTCCAAGAATCAGTGGAGCAACCTAGAAGAACTAGAAGAGAGAAACATCTTCCCAACAGGCTTCAAGATTATTTTTGTGGATTTACAGCTACTGGTGATGATCCTCTCACATTTGAAGATGCCATGAATAGTCCAAAGAAAGAGCATTAGAAGAAGGCCATGCAAGAAGAAATGAATTCAATGAAGAAGAACCATGCATGGTATTTAGTTCAACAACTTGCTAGGTGAAATATAGTAGGAAGCAAATGGGTGTTTAGAAAGAAGTTAAGGCCTGATGGGTCTGTGGAAAGATACAAGGCCAAATTGGTTGCAAAAGAGTTCTCTCAGATCCCAAGTATTGATTTGCATCAAACCTATGCTTCCACTGTGAAGTTATCTTCTATTAGACTTTTCCTTGCATATGTTGTTACTTTTGATTTAGAAGTTGAATAAATGGATGTTAAAATCTGCATTCCTACATGGAGATTTAAAGGAGGAAATATACATGCAACAAATTGAAGGTTTTGAAGTAGGAGGTGCAGGTGTTGTATGTAGGTTGAAAAAATCCCTCTATAGATTGAAGCAGTCTCCTAGAGAATGGTACCAAAAGTTTGATAGTTACATGTTCAGATTGGATTTTTTGTAACCCTACAGATCCATGTGTGTATTACAAAATAGAAAGTAAAAGTTTTGTAATTTTGGTTTTGTATGTGGATGACATCCTCTTGATTGGAAATAATAAATAGTTGATTTTAAAAACTAAGGAGTTATTGTCAAAGAAATTTGATATGAAGGACTTGGATTAGACACGCCATTGCTTGGGCATTGATATTGTCAGAGATCGCAAGAGAAGACAATTATGGCTTTCCCAAAAGTATTACATTAACCAGATTTTGAAAGAATTTGGAATGTAGGATAGTAAACTTGTCAAAACTCCTATGCAACCTGGAGTTAAATTGTTTGTAAAAATGTGTCCAACCACAATTGAAGAAAATGAGAGGATGAAGAAAATTCCATATGCAGAGGTTGTGGGCTCACTGATGTATGCAATGGTATGTATCAGGCCTAATATTGCTCATGTTGTTGGTATGGTCAACAAATATATGTCCAATCCTAGAAAGGAATATTGAATTGTTGTAAAAAGAAATTTCAGATATATATATTTTTATTTGTGAAAAACATCCCATAAGGGATGCCACTTTCGGGTAAAACCCAAGGAGGCAAGGGTATCCATTCTGCCAAAAACGACCGAAACTCGAACCTGGCCTACCACCTTTGACATACTCAAGGAAAAAATAAACACAAAAAATTATTTTAAAAATAAAAATAATAAAATAAAATAAAAAACATGCTCCTTGAGTGTGTCAAAAAAAAAAGCACAACCAAACACACACACAATAAGATTAAAAAAACCACAACATGAACCACATAGAAACAAAATAAGAACAACATAACAAAACATAAACAAGACAAAAACAACGAAACACTACAAAGACATAACCAAAAAAACATGAAAAATAAACACAACCAAAACCTAAAAAATTAAAAAAATAAAATAAAAATAAAAAATAACCAGATAATAAACAAAAAAAAAAAACATAGAAAACACTCACACATGAAAACATGAATTAACTCAAACAAACAAAAACACAAGAACAAGAACGACAAAAACACAAGAACAATAACAAAAAACATAAAAAAATACAAAACAACAAAAACACAAGAACAACAAAAAACAACACATAGAACACAAAAATAAAACAAAAGAACACACACCTTAAAAACTAAACAAAAAAAGAAAAAAGAAAAAAAAGAAAAGAAAAAAAATTAAACATAACAATGACCTTTCTAGACCAGAAGACTATTAAGGCAATAATTAATAGAGGAAACAAAAGAAAGAATAGTTTGAGCTAGGGAACTAAAATAACCTGATCAAACCAAAGAGAAGCAAAAATAAAACAAGAAGAAACTAGGTACCTTCAGAACTAGAGTCATCCAAAGAAATGATAGAAAGAAGAGCTACCCTAATTTGTGAAGTCCACCATCTAGGAGGGTGGCCATAACAAGTAAGATCACCTTTGTCCAAAGCCCAATTAGCTAAAGCATCAACACTCTTGTTTTGATCTCTGACCACATGATTGTAATCAACTTTCAAAAATCTCATCTGGATGAAATTTCAGATATTTATAGGATACTAAAGATCATGTTTTGTGTTATCAACCCAAGAAGAATGAAAAGTTTTGTTTGCAGGGACATGTAGATGCAGATTGGGCAGGTGACTTGGACAACCGTAAGTCAACAGGAGGATATGTCTTCACTTTGTATGGTGGTGCAGTGAGTTGGAGGAGTAAAAAGTAAATTGTTGTAGCTTTATCAAGTGCTGAAGTTGAATATATCACTACAATTGATGTTGCAAAAGAAGTTGTTTGGTTGATGAGGTTATGCAAAGGTTTGCATTTGAACCAAGAATATGTTGGAATAAAATGTGATAGTCAAAGTGCAATAACACTTGCATATTCTTCATCATTCCATGAAAGGAAAAAACACATTGTAGTGAAATATCATTTTGTGCGTGATATGGTGGAGAGTGGAATGATCAACCTGATCAAATGCAAAACTCAAGAGAATGCAACAAATGCACTTATTAAGGTTATCACAACTCAAAAGCACCAATTTTGCAGCAATGAGATTGAGATAAAAGATTGTAGAAAAATCCTGCATCAAGTAGGAGT